>OZ012679.1:51196481-53596481 GCA_963942445.1 Argyra leucocephala | reverse complement strand
CCATTAACGAATTCCAGCAAGATTCATTATATACTTTTGTGTTTTATCTTATAGTAGTTCTAGATGCTCAACATCCACCACTAGTTTTATGTTCTACTTTTTAGGGGGCTAGTTTGGTTTCGATAAAAGTATATTTTCAAAACTTTTATTTTTACATTATTATTTTATTTTAGAGTGTATTTAAGGTCTTCATTGTTGGGTTATCATCAGTCACTTGAGTTTTATCCAGTTCGTAGCTTTCTTAAATTTTATAAAAAGTATCAGATCTTCTAGGTTTTTCAAATTAGTCTGATTAATTAGTTATCCTTTTTTATAAAATACTTTCACAATTGGTGGGTTTATTCGGAATTATTTTGTTAACAACATCATTATTGATTCGTAATCTACTATTCATTTTTTTTCAATGCTTTACTTCAATTTTTGCTGAGTAAGTATTTGCTTTTTTACTACAAAAATGTATTGTATTTGAATTTTGAGTTTGGTTTCCTTACATAACAATCTAGCTAGGTGATCCATGAAAATAATTCAACGAATTTTTAAATCTTGGGGCGGACAGATATTAATGTTATTTAATTAAAAAGAAATTCAAAGGAAATGCAAGGTGTGAAGAAAATATATTATATTGGCTCGTAAGCAAACTTATCAGTTCGCAATTCAAGAACCTGTAATTCAATTTTCATGAAAATTTTCAAATATCATAACATGCATGGCCAAAAGATAGAATTTAATTTATAGAAAACAGAAAAGTAAAAGATATTCGCCACCTGCATTTGAGATGGATTCGAAAGATTTTACAAATTATAATTATAACTTAATACTCATAATTAAAATTTAATGTATATTTTATTAAATAATAAAATAATTTCAGCTATTTCGAATATTAATTAAATTGTATATTAATAATCAATATAGGTGAATAATATAAATGAGTGTGTGTATACAGGTATAAAAAATGATTTTATTAAAAAATAAATCAACCAAAAATCGTGCTATAAACATATATACATACCTATGTTATTTATAATAGTATATTTAATTGTATTACTATAGATATATTTATTATGGGTGTATAAATATATATGTTTCTAATTCAAATTCTTACACATAAATTTTTCCTTTTTTAAAACAATTTCTAATATTAGAATCATGCATGCGTACGATTATTAAAAGTACCGTTATAAGAAATTATATATATTACATAATGTATTACTTCCACAATTTTCATTTTTTTTTTGTTACCAACACATGCACAGTAATTTTTAATTACCGAATATAAGAAAATATTCACAAGGGTAATAATTAATAATAAGATTTCTATGTTATATCGGCACATTAAAAACAAAACAAAAAAAAAAATTTAAAAACAATAGGGAAAAACAAATTTTTAAAGGAAAATTGATACTTAACAATAACATGAGTTCGGGTATATGTGTATATGTATTAATATGATTTAAATCGAATTATGTGCGTATTTAATAGACTTCGATATACGATTATTACAAAACAATAAGAAAAAACAACAACAAAATTTATTTTTTCTTTTTTAATTTTTTGATGAATTTTAAATATTAATTTTCATTAAGCTTTTATGGAATTTAATTAATCATAATGATTTCATAAGTTTTTATAGTATAGTAGGGAAATCTGGAAAACATTAATTTAATTTTAATACATTATATAAAGAGTACAGACTTATCAATCCGGATTGCCATCTTATCTTTTATAATTCTGTACGAATTTCGGATAAAAGAAAATTAATTGCTGGATCAATTATTTTAAATATTACGATTTAAGTTTTGATCTGATATTCATATGTGAGGATCATATGAATATCAGATCAAAATATAAGTGATAAATATATATATTGAAAATAACAATTTCATACAAATAACTTGCAATATAAATTTTAAGTTTATATAATATCTTATCTATGAAGAATATAAAATATAATAATTCTTTTGCTATTATCGATATTAGTTCAATTCAATGTTTTTCACAACAAAGTTGATTTTAAAATTATCAATGTAATTTTTATATCATGTTAATCAGAATAATATTTTAATTTTAAAATTGGATATAATTAATATTAATTTCTTTATTATTAGACATTTTTTAAATTTCATAATTCTATCGGGCAACAAACGTGTTTGAATTCAGCAGATTCAATTAACTTCAACAATTTATTATGAAAAGAACAAACGTATGTATATGTTGTTAAATAAAGATATAAATTGGAATAAACGAATTATCTATTGTGAAAATTTAATTTCGAAATTTTAAATTTTTCTCAATATTAGTAGTTTTTTTTCTAGATTTTTTTAAAATAATGAATTTGAAAATATTTATTGTATCACCTATTCGTTTATAAAAAAATTTGTAAATATGTTGCAACAATTAGAAATTTATTTTTTTTAAATCAAATGAATTATACATTTTTCAATATTTTTTTTTACCGCTATCGATTTTATTATTTTTCTGTATTCTTATAGTTTTATTTTCTTTTTCTTTTTTTAATAAGTTTTTGTTTGTGTCAATGAAATAAAACAAATATAAAATTTTACAATTATTATATACTTTAATAATTTTGTTTCATTATTGAAATTATGTTTCCTATTTTTAATATTCATATTTATTATATTACAGCTAGCCTTGATTTACACGGTGGATTGGTTCTCCAAAAGTACCGTGTAAACTGAAACCGTGAAAGTCGAAACCGTGTAAATTGAAATTGTTGAATTAAATTCATATTTTATATTGAAAAAGTATAATATGTAAATCTAAAGTTTGAAATCAAAAAATGAATATAGTCTTACCAATCCTTCACATTTTTTCGAAATTTTGGCTGGTTCGGGGAGCTGTCGTACAACTCTCAGCACCCGCAAAAAATATTTCAAAAACCAAAGGTGCTAGAGAGCTGAAAATTTGTACACGGGTACCCTTCCAAAAATAACCAAATATGACTTTCACATTTTTTCGAAATTTTGACTGGTTCGGGTAGCTACTATACAACTCCCAGTACCCGACGAAAATATTTCAAAAACCAAAGGTCCTAGAGACCTGAAAATTTGCATACAGGTACTCTTCCAAAAATAAACAAATATGACTTTCACATTTTTTCGAAATTTTGACTTTTGTATTAAATTGGTTTCTGAGATATGAATTTTCGTTCAAAAGAGCTCTGGCGGAAAGCAGGTTCAACAAATTTGGCAGAAACTGCCGTAATCGGGATTCAAGGTAAAATGTCAAGTCCCTAACTTAACAGGAAGTGGGTCTAATATGCCTGAATTTCATATGTTATGCAGACCATATATAATTTTCTAATGGAGCTTGAATTGAGCTTATTTATTTAACCCTTTTTAGTGCAGATAATATTGGAACGAAATATTGGTGATAGTCATTCAAAAAGCAAGTTTTTAAATGTTTTTTTTATTTTATTATTTTTAGAGAGGAAGAGAAAAAAGGGTGAAGAAAACAACAAAACAAAATTCTCATTTTTATTTATTTCTATCTTTCAATGAAATAAAATAAAGAAAAAATTTTTTTTTTTAGAAATATTTGCCTTGAACTTAAGCGTACTAAAACTACAAAAAAAAACTTTTGAATCGCAGCTTGATATAAGGTTTTCAAAGCAATACAGAAGAAAAGTCGGACAGCCCGTCCCCGGATATGATGTGGTCAAGAATGACGCCTTGAGTCGAGTATATACTGTTCTGCCAAAGTCCGGCGCGAAAACCCGATGTTAGCAATCACGTTTGGTCCGGACATATTCAACAACGTATTAATTATTCTTGAAGATAAATGTGTGGCTGTGATCGGTAAAACATTACTGCAACTCGGCCTATCTTCACCAGTATGAAATCAACAAAATTAACTTTATACAGATTACATACGAGAAAAGAACTGCAACGTCGAAGAGCTGAAAGCGTAATATCGTGGAAAAAATACCAATTCATCTTTGTGGAGACATGTACGAAAGATAAGTTTGAAACAAAACATGAGAGTACATCTGGGGGATGACAGTGCTCACATTTTCGCCAACAAGCTACTTGAGATCGGAGAAGACAGATTTGCAGTTGAGCCATCTGGAAAAATAGAATTGCCATCCGATTTTTGTAATTTGGTGTCGTCCGTCGCAGAACTAATAGATGCAGTCTATCCAGATATTCAGCAAAACTATCATAATTTGAACTGGTTTCGAGAGAGGGCAATTCTTGCTGCTAAAAATGCTGATGTCAGCGAAATGAATAATCAAATACTTTCCATATTACCGGGCGTAGTAAATGAATACAACTCCATTGATAACGTAGTAAATGCTGATGAGGTAGTTAATTTTCTAACAGAGTCCCTAAATTCTCTTGATCCGGCTGGATTACCGCCACATCGTCTTTTACTGAAACTAGATCACCAATTATTTTAATACGGAACCTCGACTCACCAAAACTTTGCAACGGCACAAGACTTTGTGTTAAAAAATTGCTGGCAAATGTAATTGAAGCAACTATTTTAACAGGGAACGGACAGGGTGAAGTCGTTTTCATCCCAAGGATACCACTTATTCCAAATGATCTCCCTTTTAACTTTAAGAGGTTGCAATTTCCAGTTAGACTTGCGTTCTCGATTACGATAAACAAGGCACAGGGACAGCCTATTAAGTACTGCGGTGTGGATTTAAATGTGAAGGCGAAACTAAAAACGTTGTTTATAATCAAGTTTTATCTTGAGAAAATTATTTAATCACCCGTTGATTTAATTAGTTTATTATTTTGTATTTTTTCGTCTTTCCTTTTTTCTGTTCTTTTGGTTTTTCTTATTGTCTTTGTCTTTTTTGGATTTCTATCTTTTTTTCTAAATTTGGTTTTGTTTTCTTTATAACATTTTGTACTTTTCTTTTTTGAACAATGAATAAGAATGATTAGAAATTAAATTAAGAGTAAAAAAATTAAAATGTGAACTACTAACATCTAGCATAAGTTTATGTAGCATTAGTTTTATACTAACATATAGAAATAAGTACTTAAAGTTTGAATATTATAAAAACGAAAATGTTTATTATTAATACCTAAAACAAGATTTATACTAACATAAAAACGGACCATAATTTAGTTTTCAAAAAATACTTCTAATTAAAATCCCAAAATTTTTATTGAAATTTATAAACAACGCCTAAGACTTATGTTTGCATTTATTTAAGTTTTAAGTATTATTTTTGTACAAAACTGAAACTCATTTTAATTTTCGTTCACTTTTGATTTTTTTTTGTATTTCATTTAAGTAGATACCTATAATAATTTTTAAAATTTTCATGAATTAACTTTTTATTAAATTTTAAAAAATTTGCAGTGGTTTTAGTGGGGGTGGATCCCACATTATTACAAAGCACGGGCGTATTATTCTTTGTATTGGTTGTCAAACTTTCCACAAAAAAAAAAAAAACAATTGCATATAAAAACATTTAACAGATAGTTTACTAACAGACAAACATCACATAATACTTCCCTTTTCAAACTAAAAACGAAGAAAAAATTCTAGGAACTTTAAATTTTCTCGGGCAACGCCGGGCAACTCCGCTAGTATAAATATAAATCCGTACTGATATTAACTTTTATATATAGTGTATGTATAACATCCCAACAAACCATGAGAATCGCAAATTTGTCGCCGAAGTATCCCCTAGAAGAATGTATTTGTTCGCCGAGAATTCATATTTTATTCTTCTGCGATTCATTAGTATTATGAAAAGGTTGACATCGCCGCGACAATCGTAAATTTAATCGCATTAGCTTCTCCGGGAAGAAGGAAATACGAATGTTTAGAAGAATAAAAAGCGAATGTTAAGAAGAAGATAATAATGAGTTCATATATGAAAGAAATGCGAATGTTTAGAAGAATAAAAATAGAATTATAAAAAATATAAAAATAACTGAAATTATTTTTATATACATATATGAAAAATACATAGATTCAAAATGGAGAAAACAAAAATAAATATTCTTTTAATGAAACGTAATAAATTCGCTTTTAATTCTTCCAGACGAACATTCGCATAAAATTCACCTGGGTGATTTGTATATGTTTCTTTTTAAAGAACACGTTCTTCTTATGGTTTGTTGGGATATGTATTCAACATTTAAAAGCCTAGTCAGATTAAAGCTTCAAATTCAACACTTATTGAGATTAAAATTTGGATAGATTTTTGGTTTTTTGAATTCTAAATTTGCGCGATAGTTTTAAAGTTGTTTTTCAAAAATTTATATGACAATGTTAAACTGAAAATTAGAGTAATATAGTTGTGTTCAACCGTAACCGTGCAAATCGGGTACCGTGTAAATCGAGGGATAGGTGTATTTCAATATTAATCTTAAAACTACATTGATTTCATATCAACCCAATACTTTCCATCGAGAAATAGATTAATTTCATATTACTTTTACATTTTCAATAACTATTTGTTATGGTCGATTTGATATTGGCATATTTATTGTTAAAAATATTATTTTTAGTTTAATATTATCTATAATAATCGAACTTATAAAATCAAAATTGATATTTTTAACGTTTAATGTTTATTTTTTATATTAATTATTTTTATGACTTAAACCTTCCTCTACATTTTCGTATCCTTCCATACACAACTTTCATTTCAAACTTGCTGTTCTTCAGGTAAAGTTATGTCTAAATTTTAGTAGCTCTAATTATTTCAGTAATTTTGATTAATTTTCGCTAGTAAAATAAAATTGTTACAATATTCAACCATCAGTATTTGTTTTTCTTTACTTTTTATACAGATACCCAAATATTACGTTATGACTTTGTTTGAGAAACAGAAAGTCTAATGCGGAAGTGTTTTACTTAAAAACAGAGTAAGTTTAATACGCGTGAAGTAAATACCGTTCTGTCAGCTTAAAATATTTCTGAAGAACATATTAGTATAATATAACTCTCATATCTTCGGCGCTGTAGTTGATAACTATTTGTTTTATATTATTTTTCTAATCCGGTTTTCTTCAAAATGTATAGAATTATTTTTTTTTTCAAAATACACTAAGGGATTACTGCTTAAAGTAATTGTAGCTGAAATTCGACTTCAGTGTGTGACTCTGATAATCCACTTTACTCAAAATGTAAATTATTCAGCTGTTTTAACTATTTTTAGATATTGAGAATTTTGTTTTTCTTTAATTCTCTTGAAACTACTGACATAATAGTATGTTTTTTATTATTTCTTTTGCTCTCAAATTAAATTACATTTTACACGTTCTTTTTGTTGCGATATTTTCTGCTTATTCGAGGATTCCACTCTAAGCTTATAAGCTTAATTTTATTTATAGATGGTTTTCTGACCGTTTGATTCATTTCCATTTTCTTCTTCTGATTGCTTTTGATATGAGTTTTGATCGTAAGTTACTATCCAGAATTTTTCTGCTTTACTTTGCTTTGTTAGAATTGAAAACAATTTGTAAAGAAAAAGCATTTTTTATATTGTAATACTTCAAACTATTTGAACAATTTTTATCTGGTTGGCTTGAGATATGATGATTCTGATTAACATTTTTAATGGATTGGTATATGTAGATCGAAGATGGACCCACTAATTACGTTTTAAAATAGTATGAAATTCAAAATCAAATATTTGAAATAATTAAGAAATTGAAATTGTAAGGTATATTTCAAAAACTTAAAATTAAATTTTTATTTTGAAACTAAAAATTACATATATTTCACAGCCTAGCCTACATTAATACGTGTATATTTAATTAAATCTGCTAAACATTGCTTCAACATACATATAGATGTTTAAGAACATAGCCAATATCCATAAAATTGCGATTCTATGTCTACAAATTTGCGAACTCAAATATAAACAGATAAAGTTAACAAATAAAAGTTGTATTACCATATTTTCATGATGTCCTGTCATCAGAATCAAAAATAGCTATTTTGATGTTTATATTTTTCAAGTTTTTAATTTATAGTAAGGAAACAAATTATATTTATATTTTTTTTTGTTTTTATATAATATAATTTCAAATTGAATTATTAATCCTTTGATATTTATTTATTTTTATAAAAAATTACCTTCTAAAAGCCTTGTAGGTGTTGGGCACCCTTATACAATTACATATATGTGTAATGTATGTATTCGCATTCGTATACTAATTATTGTAACAGTACTTTCTTAATGCAAAATTTAAATTGTTTTTTTTTTTTTTTTTTTTTTGTAAAGAGTTAAATTTAGAAAGGTATCAAATTTTAAATAAAAGAGAAAAACATTAAGTTTTTCGATTTCACAAAAATCTTATATATTTAATAACAGAAAACAAATGTGGATAAAACTTTAATATTGGGTTCTATAAAAATAACGCTACTTCAACTTGAATGTTTGTTGCTTTGTATCATTGTCGATATTTATAACGAATTTTATTTGCACATCTGTTTAATATATTCCATTTTCCCAGTCCATAGAATAATATTTTATAGGTTAATGTTGGGAAAAACACCACTGCATACAATACAAAAAATCTGTTCCTTTCAATCTACTTAGTTTTATGTAGTTCACGCAGTTTTATGTAGTTAACAGACATGTAAGAAATACTATAGGCTGGGACATTTTCGTTCATCCGCTTTAGGTGACTTCAATTTTTGTGACTACGAAATGATGGTATACCTTATTATACAGCTCATAGAGTTTTCAGGACCATATATAAAGTTTTTCAGGACCATATATCGAATAATGTATATAGAATAATGTTTTTCTCAAAGACACCAAGTGCATGCTCATTTACCTTGGACAGTGTCCATGATTCTGATTAGTAGCGCAGAACGAGGGCATGAGTGTTTTGTAAATTTTAACTTTGGTGCTTCGGCATAGGAGCTTTGAGCAGCTTTGACTAGAGATGTTTTGACAAACCAAAGCAGCAGCGGTTTGTAAGGGTTGTTTTTCGCCGTAACTACCCATTGATACCGTTTGCTGAATTAACGCTGGTTCGAAGGTAGATAAACTCCTGAATTACCTCGAAATTATATGTGCTGGCAGTAATGTTTTGACCAATATGATTTTTTAGGTGCAGGTTTGTCGACAACATATATTTTGTTTTTTTTTTTCTCATTTACTTTGAGACCTTTTTTTCGCTTTCTTTTCAATCTGGGTAAAAGCCTCGTCGACCGCCCATTGTGATCTGATAATGATGTAAATGGTGTCAACATACCTTAGTAATTTAACAGACCTGAAAAATGTAATGCCAGTACTAGATTGAAGATTACTTCAAGCTACTACTATTGTTTTATTATAAATATACTTTTTATAGTAATTTTCCAACCCATACAAATTATACCAATTAAATAATTTAACTTCGTAACGTACAAGTGTCCAAGATTCAAATTGAATTTTCGTGCCAATGATAGTTGAATTGAACCTACCAAAAAGTTAAGCTTTAACGTCAAATCATATTATAAGAAAATTATATTAATAGATTAAACAAATATTGTGAAAGGGCCCAATTTAAGTAGTAATAAATGGTGGTCGCTCTCAAAATTTGGTTAAAAAAGACCACAAAACGTACAACAAACATTTTTATACCGTAATCAAATACCTTGCTTCTCGAAGATAACCTAAAATAGGCTAAGAGTCGAATGAAAAGTTATAAAAGGGAATTGTATGGACGAGGGGTGTTAATTCTAACCATTTATGAGTTGTGTCTCCTTAAAGATTTGTTACTATCAGTGAGGTATTTTGACTTAGATTTTTACAGTCAAAGAGCATTTAGTTTTATAAAGAGATTTGATCTATCGTTCATTTTTCCGCCGCAAAACGAATAAAGAACTTTTGTTAAAAGTAAAACTAGTGTTTTAAACTAAACATTATTACAATTTTCGCTGTGTTACTTCAGATATCTTTGATCCAATCAAATCGTGTTAGAAATTATAAAAGTGATGTAAGATTTTACCCAAATGTTGTTATTATTTAATTTATTTAGTTTATTAGATCCTCTCAAGTGAGCTTATAAGCTCTTACAGAGTGTATAGTTATCAGCATATATACATATATATACTGGTACTATTAAATGGTTATTGTTTACTGTTGAGTAATCTTCTCCATGTTTAATTTATAACTTTGGTAAGGTATATACGATTAACTCTAATAAAGATTTTGTGTAGCATACGATGCAACTTGTAAATAAGTGTGTTATGTCTTACTTTGGCAAATTCCTCATCTACTGCTTGGCAAGAATGTTTGGATTCACTAGGTGACCTTTAAAGCATAAAAATCTAAGACCTCCATCGCTTTGTAGAAATCGTCTAACGAGTGAAATCTTATGCAAAGAAAGCACTCGTGGTATCACAAAGAAATTAGTGGTCTAGGTGTGTTAGCGTTTTGCCGGCAGCCACTCCCTGCCTATTTACTTTATTAAATTCCTGTGCAATATCAAAAAACACTGAAATGCTTTTAGGCTAGATTATTTTCTTTTTCGTCGAAGAAGAAATAATTTTAACAAATTTGTCAGAAAAACTTTGACTGCATAATGTTGGAATATTCTTCGTACAGCTGGGTAATTTTCTCTATTGAATGAAAAATGTACAGCTTGCCATGTTTTCACTACAATTTTACATATTTTTATGTAGTAGAAATTGACAAATTATAGTCAATTGGAATTTTACAGTTTTTCCCCTGCTGTCAATATTGTCGTCTTTCAATATCTATGAAATATGGCATTGATATATCAACTATTTAAATGTAGAAAACTAAATATAATATTTATAATCATTGTTTTACATCGTACTGTATAATATAACAAATTCAGGTTGATACATATCTTAATCCAACATCTATATATATCATCTACAATAATCTGAATCCAACAAAAATTGTACATATACCCCAATAAGACCTTAATAATCGATTTAATTATCACATAAAATTTAAAAAAAATATAGTTAGAACATTCAATTGCCAAGGACAAGTTTTTGGTTAACATTAAATTTTGATATTACGACTATTTATCAAAATGAGATTTCACGAAGAGATGTTATTAATGCTATGCAGGTTTATATGTAATGTTCTGAATTTATAATTCCTAACGACTTGTGATATTGTTTAATAACATTCATTATAATTATATTCATCCTATAATATGAAGAATTTCTTTTTAACACAACATTTGAAGAGCTATCCCCATTTTGATCCATTTGACTCATTAAGTTTGATAACTTTTTTCGAAAGATAGATGGTTGCCCGCGAAGGACATCAGAAATTCCGGCCGCGTATGCATTTTGATAGTGTTGGAACCGAACCCACTAAAGTCCACCAATCTTTTTTCGGCTATAACCAATCTACGTTATAATTTCCGTGTAGGAACCTTATCACTATGATATTTTCGGTGAAGGAAATAGTCATAGTATGGTCAAATTCTTTACATACTATATTAATTTTTCACAAAGGGAAATTATTGATATAATAATTTCCGCAAAAAGAAACTATAATTCCGAAAAACCAACTCGTAAGATTTCGTTCTCTTGAGTCGACGGACGTTGTTCTCAATATCGAACTGCTGCCATTTCCGAGTGCACATGATTTTGTCAGTCCTTGTGTTTTACTACGTGTTTTGCCGCATGTTTCTTGATACTATTCAGGATTGGTTTAATGTGCAAGTAACGGTGAAGCCCGTTACGTATACGTACCATGATGCAATAACCACGGATAATACCACGCAGCACTTTATTTTGAAATTAGTTATGATAATTAAAGAAAAGCTTCCGCAAATACATTCCAGGATTGTCTTGGTATGATCCTTCTACTATCTGAGATATTATTTGGCGATATTTTTTCTCGAAGATCCAGGATTCTCTTTTTAAATAGAAAATTTGCATATGGATTCGGTTCTCATCTGATTTTATTGAGTTTGATTCATCAGGTTGCAGAAATGAAAACTAATAAAAATTTGGGTTGCCAACATAAGAGATTATTTTGCTTATAGGCAAATTTAATATTGACATACTATTTTCGTGCGCATTGTGTTTCTTTTAGTAAGTATTACCTTGATTGTCCTGCAAAGCAAATGTCTTCAACAATGCATAGGACTGAAAAATTCATTATTTATTTTTATTTACTTTATATATTTTTCATTACCTCTATTATGGTAAAAATATAAAAACTTACATGAAGTTATGGAGGGTTCTATACCACAAAATATGGCTGCCTAACTTAATTTTTAACTATAAAAAAAAGCAAAAAATTTATAAATTAATCAATTTTATTAATATCTTTATCAATTTTTAATTAAAAAAAAAATCAAAATAAGGATATTTTGTTCATTCAAACACACATACCCATACACATATATTGTGTCAAAATAATCTTTTACTATTAAAAATCGCAATCTCACTTCAGATTTTTTTTTTTTTTTGTAAATAGAATTTGCGACGACTTAAATTCGGTTATATTATCTGTCTGAAAAATTAATTGAAAAAGGGGAAAAACTCGTTTTCATTATAAAAATGAAAATCTAATTTCACACTTTATCCACTTGCTAATCTTTAATTTAAAAATATTCAGCCGAAATATAAAAAAAAAATATATATATACATAAAATCATTTTAAATTAGATTTACCATGAATTCAATGACAAATATTCCTACCTGTAGTATGTACTTTTTTCTTTTTTACGGTAAAATTATAGGAAATTTTATTATGCAATATTGAAGAACGGGATAGAAGATAACCAAATTCAACTACAACAAGTATATTTATTCTATAGTTGTTTGTTATATTTTTTTTATTTATTTAATTTTTAATTTTTTTTTATTTGTAATTTTACAATTTTATCCTTATTTTATCTTTCCTTTATTTTTCAAAATTCATTTCCGTTTTTAAAATTAATATTTTTGTGAACACTTCCGTTTTTATGTGATTGAAGGAAAACGACAGAAAATTTAATTAAACTTTCAATTACCCAACTATATAATAATAATAACAAAAAAAAAAACACAAATTAACAAAAAATTATTGAATTCATTTTTGTTGAATAAAAATATGATAAAAAAAAAGAAAAAAAAATTCAATTGCATAATTATATCTATCCAAATAATGCATACATAAATATGCAAGTATGTAAAAAAACTGAATTTTTAAAAATGTCTATACTAATATTTTAAATGTAAAATATATGAGTTATACATATACATAGTGACCATTCGTCTTGTTTTTTATCGGACAGTGCTGTTTTTTATAGTGCTTTCTCTTTTGATTTTTCTTTTGAATAATTTCATGTTGAATTTGCGTATATACGTATATGTAAAGATTCAAAAAACAATTACTTTACTATCTCTTTTACTATCTGTTACAGCTACTCTTTAATAACAATAACAAATCACTGTAGCAAATTACTCGAGTCAATTGCAACTCCAAATAGGGCTAAATAAAATCAGTAAATTGACACAAAATTGGAAAATAAAACTGAATGAGGGAAAATCGGTTCATATCACCTACGCACTAAGGCGAAAATCATCTCAACTTTACCTATATATAAACGACATACAAGTTCTAAAGGTAGAAACAGTGAAATATCTTGGATTACAACTTGATTCGCACCTCAACTATAAACATAATGCCAGAGAAAAAGCAATACAAATAAAGCAATACAAATAAGACAAGGGGAAATGTATTGTTTAATAGGAAAACAGCCCAAGTTAAGGCTGTACTCCAAGCTTCAAATATATAATAGTATAATTAAGCCCATTTTGGACTTATGGCAGCCAGCTTTGGGGTTGCACTAAAAAACCTAATTTATTAATTATACAGCGAAGTTAAAATAAATGCTTTAGAACTATGACAGACGCATACCGGTATGATTCAAATGATGATATCCAGAGTGATCTCAAGGTAAAATCAATCAATGAAGTCATTAGGAACCATGCTCTGAAGCACGAACATATATTGGTTCAACACATCAATTCAAAGACGTGTGATATATTAAATAGAACGGAAGATATAAGAAGGCTGAAAAGGCTGAAACCCCACGATTTAGTTGGATAAAATTAAAACATAGGGGAGCAGAAATATTAATTCCTATAAACCCATACGGGTCTGGCTTTTTAAGTACTGTTTAAATGTAGTAAGAATTTATTGTAATATGTAATAAGATTGTACTATAAAAAAAATCAATTGCATCAGATGATCGGTTGGCAACAGTCTCGCGTTTACACGAATCCTATTAAATCAGTTTTTATTTTCGATTAAGGTTATGAATATAATATGTGTGTTATTTCATTTACATTAAATAAATTTACGCACATTTTATATTTCATTATATTATATTTTGTTTATAAATATATATTTTATTTATATTTAATTATTATTTAATTTATTTATTATAAATAACTTATTTTTTTCGTAAATTATCTAAAATAATATTTTTAAATAACTTTGTGAGATAAATATTTAATTTTATATTTCTATGTGTTAGTGGGTACAGCGGTGAATATTAAGTTTGATTTCTAATGCGAAATTCTCTTTAAAAGGACTTATCTCTTATTTTGAATAGCCTAAAAGAGTTTTAAAATTACCGTTCCTCTGTTCAGAACAAACTGTGAATCAAAATTCAAGAAAAAAAAAAACAATTTGTATTTTAAAACCACTGCTGTTAAAAACAACCAACTGTATGGCTATTACTTTTTGGAGTTCTCGAAAAGAGCAGACTAATGTGTTGTGTTGTTGATAAATATTTAAATTTATGCAGGTGCTTTTTTTGTTTGATACAATAATTTATAATGTTTTAATTGGTCTTGATAGTAAATGTTCTCTGGTCCAGATAGTGTCCTTGAATTCATTCTTAAAAAATTTCTCAAGCACACTTGCTACTCCACTAAAATGGTACTTGCTACTCTATATTAAAATGGTAATATATCTACAAAATCCTTGCTAGTTTTTTTCTAAAATGAAATCAACATATTTCAGTCCCGAGTTAAATATTAAAAATAATAAAAAGTAGAAAAAAAAACAAATAAAATATTGCGGACATGAAAAGTACCACCGTCATGAAATGAAATTAACTATTTCCGACGATTGTGAGTATGAACATAAAAGACCATCAGGAGTCTCTCTCTGAAAATTGATGCACTTAGACTATGTTAAGATTTCTGACTAAACTTTACAGGAGTGATCGAGCTAAGTTGGATGAAGTTGGCAATTTGATTCGTGTTGTTGGTGTCGCGATGTATATTAAATGTGGTTTTCCTGTTAGAGTGTTGTCCAATTCAAGTGATGGTGACAATATTGAGTTTTGACAATATTGAAATACCAAAAACAAAGCTCTGACAATATTGTAATTGGTGGTAATTTTAACATTGATTTTCTTGATAACAACAATATTTTGAGAAAAGTATTTCTACAGAAAACAAGGAATTACTGTCTTAGTTTAATCAGAGCTGGATCGTATTCGAGTAAAAGTATTTAAAATACTATAAAAAATATTTTTTTTGAGTAAAATATTTACTTTGCGTTGACAAGTACAAATAGATTATTTGAAAAAAGTATTTCAAATACTTTTTTTGAGTAAAAATATTTGACTTGATTTATTCAAATACAAATAAAGTATTTAAACTAAGTATTTCTAATACTATTTTTAAATAAATGATTTGACTTGATGTTTTCAAATACAAGTAATGTATTTGAAAATTATTTAAATTTCTCTATTAAATTACTCAAATACTACTAATTTTTTTTAAAGAATACCCACAGAGAACTTATATTGGAAATGTGATTGAAAACATACATGTCCAAAAGGTTTGTTTAATATGGAAATGAATATTGAATAGAGTAGAGTCAATGTGAACTACATCTTCTAGGTGGTGACTCATGGCAAGTGCCAAGTTCAAGAAATTGAGCAGGTTTTACTATTGAAAATACATGAAAGATAATATGTTTGAAATAAAATAAAAATGTTTACTTCCCTTATAAGACAATAAAAGAAAATAATATGATGTTTAAGAAATAACATGTTTTTGAGACCAATATTATGATATGTGGGTACCTGGAAAAAATCAATCATTCAAAATTTCTTTATTCTCATACCCTAATAAATCTGTGGCAATAATGAAAAATCGCCTAAGTCGACATAAGATGAAATTGAACGAACAGCATTTTGAATTTACTAATACCTACATTTGTTACCAGAATCAGAAATTAAAAAGGCTGAAATTATTAATTCCCAATACAGGGCATTAGCCAAGTATGAAGAATTAAAAAGATTTACAAAATACTATTTCTGAATTTTAGAGTGAAATAAAAAATGTAAAAATTAATTGAATAAATTTATTTTGAGTAACGTATGCCGGATTGCACAAGGACTTTTCAGCTTAATTAGTACTTTCAGATTTACTGAAATATAATCCCTTCCAGTGCATCTTCTTTGCTTAAATCAAAAATTAAATAAAAAAAAGAAAAAAAACGGATATACCTAAAAAAAAAAAATTTGTAACCTATATATTATAAACATTCCAAAAATATTATAATTTTAAAGTTTTATAACTATATTTACGTCTTTGTATATAAGTTCTCTGTGATTTTTTTTTGAATATATAATTAGAGCAAAGTATTTGAGTAATTCAATAGAGAAAATTAAATAATTTTCTATAGTAACAAGTAAGTAAGTATTTACTTACTTGTATTTGAAATAATCAAGGCAAATACTTTTACTCAAAAATAGTATTTGAAATACTTTTTCCAAATACTTTACCTGTATTTGAAAAAAATCAAGTCAAATAATTTTATTTGAAAAGTACTTGAAAATAGTATTTAAATTTTTTTTACTTAAATAATTTTACTCAAATACTTGAAATCAAATATTTTTACTCAATGAGTAGTATGGTATTTGTATTTTACCCAGCTCTGAGTGTAATCAATAACGAAATTCCAACTCGTTATGGTGGAATTTGTAATTCTCTACTTGATCTATTTTTAACCTTTACAGCATAGCATAGCATAGCAATAAAATTGAAAAATTTGGTACATGGATTATCTGATCATGACTTTATACATTGTTCATATACAATTAATTTAGATTTGCTTGCTAAAAGAATCACTCAAAGAATTAACTATTTATTTAACAGTGAGTCTCAGTTTAACTGGGCGCATTTGTATTTCCTTGACGATATTAACGACAAGACAAACTACTTCAATGAAATGGTTTGTAATCTTTTTAATGAACATGTTCCGTTTTATTAAACCCAAGAAAGATTTTACTCCCTATTATAGCTCGACAGTGAAACAAATCGAAGTAGACAGAGATGCAGCGTATGAAATTTGTAAGCAATCAAATACCGAATATATTTGTCGAACGCTTCTGTCAACACTTTCAAAAAACTTAGAAATAATGTAAATCTATATGCAAATCAGGCCAAGAAGCAACACTGCAGTGCAATTTTAAATAACAACAGTTCACCTAACCAACTATAGTCTAACTTGTTCAAATTAGAAGTAGGTAAAGCAAAATTTCCTTTTTGTTTATGAGTATTTTTCCGTGTTTACTTTGTTGTTTAGATCGGTCCATACCTAAAAAGTAGCATAAAATTTGTTATTTTTGTTTAGCTTTTATATCAAAAACTCACTTTTGCCCATTTGTCCACTTTTCGTCGGAGGGCCTCCCACGTAACAATTCGATTGCTATAAGACCCTTGCGCAATCTTACAACGCTGTTTTTATAATACACTCTTATAGCAGTATTTGTGTTAATTTGAGTGTTCCGCAGTTGTTACAAAACGTATTAATTATGTTATAGCACTAAAATGGAGAATCCTATAGGGCACCGGAACAATTACTGTAATATTGTTATAGGATTAGTATACATATATGTATTAGTGTATATGTTTTTGATTTGAAATGGAGTTTTTTTTTTTAATTTTTAAATAATGTTATGCGAGAGTTAGAAAGGTACCATTTTTTATTTTAAAATAATAATTTAATGAAATTTATATTTATTTCATAAAAACGGTGATTGATAATAATTACATATGTATTTTTATATTTGTCTTACTTACTATAATATTTTGCGGTTAAGAATAATTTTAGTAATATTTATAACTATTGTGACCAAAATGCAAAATTTGACTGGAAAACAATTTCATTGACATTTACTATAATAATACTTCGGAAAAGTATACCTTCAAAAATAACCCATTTTTAAATAAATAAAAGAAAATATACTTTTAAATTGCAAAGAACATTCTTATAGAAATATTAATCACATTATTCCCATAAAAACATCATTATAACACCTAAAGTGCATATCGGGAGTCATATAGGAGTCTTATAGCACCAATTTTGTTTTTATAACAATAAAATTAACTAAAATATCTTATATTGAACTAAATTTTTGAAAACTGAATTGATATAAAGGATAACTTACGGTTTTAATAAATTGTATGTCTGTCCTATATTTTACTCACGAAATGGTCACTAGTGTTACAAGAGATATTTCTTCTCTATGTAACTATATTTTCCACCGTTCAAATATTGGAAAATTTCTTTATGAAATGAATTATTATTTTTGTTTTAATATTGATATACAAATCAAATGAATTTTTAGCACCTTTTGTTTTTGGCTGTAATCGGACATTTATAAAATTGGGATAGCAATTTTTACTTTGCAAACTTTTTAAATCCTTTTTCTTACAATGAAACATACGATAATGACATAGAAAATTTTCTATTTTAAGATTTGCTCTATTGAAAGTTCTTTGAAAAATTTTAGACATTTTAATTTAGGAATAGTAAATTTAAAATAATTTACCATGATATAATTTTTCAGTCAGGGGTACGTTATTTTTATATATATTTATTTATATATATACAGTACAGTGGTAGGTTATTTTTTTATATTTACAATTGAATAAAGGCATTAGAGAGAATATGATGCAAGAGTTTCTAAAACCTATTTTTTTTTATTTATATTGCCAAATCTATGGGATGAACACCATAAATACTTTTACACAAAGATTTGGCATACACAATTACATACATCAGTTTTTTCTTAAGAATTTTTATGAAATATCAACTAATTTTAAATGTAGAAAACTATATCGGAGTTGTTTCGTTTTGCTGATGTTATTCCAGGGCCATGTTTTGTAAGAGGTATTTGAGCATTTAGTCTATGCCCTCTTTCGTTCGTTCTGGCCAAATATTACAAATTAATGCGTCCCTTGACGGCTTCCATTGAAGAGTGAACGTCCTACTCAAGGAGCCTGTAAAGATCGAAGCCTTTTTCGGCCAGTAAATCGTATCTCTCCTTCCCCTCTATGTTATTGTGACCGGGAATCCAGAGTAGAGTGATCGAAAAATGGCCAAACGACGCTATCAAATTTTTTCTTAATTAATGATCTAGCGTAGAGCAAATAGTGGCCGAAAACGAAGAGAGAATTTCATTATTTTCGAGACTCTATGATATTTTATATATGAATAATAACCAAAGTAAGGGAGAGACTACATCTCTCTGGGACATTTCTTTATTTACAGTTTTGGTTTAACTTAATTGTTCCATATTTACTGGGGTGTTTGATATTTATCTTAGATTTTCTGATATTCAGATATTTATCTTAGATTTCCAATATCTTTTCAAGTTTTTTTTTTACTTTGGTCTTAAAATAAAATCATTTATTTTTCTTGCGACAATTATAGACAATTACCGCAGTAAGCTTGAAACTATTTAGAGATATTTATTTATTTATTTTAAAAGTGAATTCTGCAGAAAAAGCTGCAGGCCAACTTATAGGTTCTTTCCCTTTACGAAATGTGGGTCTTTTTGTTTTATTAAATTATAGTAATTATTTGGTATACATTTTGCATATTTATATAATATTATTTTTATTAGTTTTTAATTATGATATCCTTATTAATTATTATTTGAGTCGCTATGGTTGTATTGCAAATTACATTTCCAGTAATTAAAATTCAGTAAATTGAAAATTACATTTTCAGTAATTTTCACCATTTGAAAATATTTTCGGTTCCCACCGGGTTTGAACCCGTTGTCCTTGGTCGTTGCATTACTATACTCGAGTGCTTTACCACTCGGCTACTGAAGCCACTTTTTATACATATTTTCTATATATTTTAATAAATATATTTCACAACATGAACACATCATAGTAAATTACATGTAAACAACTGTGTGAAAAACCAGACGTAATTTATTTTGCCAATACTGGGTTAAGTTAGGTCATAAATTATCTGAATGAATATTAGGTTAAGAATTGTCATAATAAATAGTGAATAAATATTCTGAATTACATTTTTTTAATTTATTTTTAAATTAGATATTATATTATAATCGCAGTATTTTATGTTACAGATATTATACCGGTGATGTATTCGTTATTAGCTGTCCAACAGAGCTACAGAATACAATCTATTTACTCTCTATAAAATATGTGAATTAGAGAAATCATATATTGAACAACTGATCTGTGAATGCGAGGGTCTCACATGTATAAAACTTCACCATTTGGAAACAGCATTGTCCGAACAATGGTATCTACAACTACCCAATAAAATAATAAAAATTTGGTGATTATTGTAATATTATAATTTAAGTATAACTAGAAATGTAATAATAAAAAAATAATAATAAATAACTAATAAAAATAATAATAATAATAATAGTAATAATATAATATTAAGTTAATATTACGGTGGAATCTGCCAGTGGAATCTAAATATAATAATCGTAGAGAATATTGCAATATATAATCTGTCAGTAGTATTATATATAGGTTGAAATTGTATTTTATTC
This sequence comes from Argyra leucocephala, assembly GCA_963942445.1. Taxonomy (NCBI): domain Eukaryota; kingdom Metazoa; phylum Arthropoda; class Insecta; order Diptera; family Dolichopodidae; genus Argyra; species Argyra leucocephala. Next base: position 53,575,701 of record OZ012679.1, on the reverse strand, counting down.
TACTATTAAACTATTTTAATATATTTGTATTAAGCATAATAAATAAATAAATTAGTTTGACATTTTTCACATTTTTGACATTTAGTTAAGAATTAAAAATATTAATTAAATAAATGTAAATATTATTGAACTTAAGAAAACTAATTTTACCTAAAGAGAAACATAAAAAAAATTTCCATTAAATGATATAGAATTAGAAAAGGATGAAATGACTTGAATAAAAATAAAACAAAATATAAAAATAATAATAATATAATCAGATTTCTTATATATTATGTATATAATAATACCCAAATAATTGAATTTTCCATTAAATTTATCCCTTTTTAATTTTAAATTTATGTTAGATATATGAATAAATCTTTTAAAGAATAATACAAATTGTAACCATTGGCTCCATATTAAATATAATATTTATTTTTTTTTTGTTTATGTTTTGTTTTTTTTTTGTTTTGTTTTTTTTTTGTTCTATAATTCAGTATCTTTTTCTTCAATAATCCCTTAATACCAAAATAGTCATTTACGGATACTTATATAAGATTAAAGATTCCAATAATAACACAAATAGAAAATTGCAATTCATTGAAAGAATCACGTCTGTTTAATTTCCTATATACCAGAAATACATTAAGAGTATAATTTCGTTTTGGGAGCATTTTATATCTCACAGATATTCAATATGCAAATTTTTTTTTTTTTTAAATAAAATATAACTTTTCAAGTTAAGAACTGTAATAAAATCTACCACATATCTACCATTAATATATAATATATACATAAGTATGTACTTAGATAATATTATGTATTATATGTATCTACAATATTGAATTTACGTAACTTGCATATTTATGTTTATACTTGGTTTTAAAATGCGTCTTTTCTCTAATTTTATATATATATATATATATATATATATATATATATAATGTATTACGTAGAGATGTGTTGCATTTTCTTCTCTTCCTAGCCACTGACCGACCAATACAGTTTTATTTTATTAACATTGCATATGAAATACAAAATATATTATGTAAACATACATATATTATTATACACACATCCATATATATATATATATGTATAGAGTAGATTAAAATTGTCCTTAGTTAGGATTATTGCAAAAATACTTTAATGAAGTTTTATTATACAAAGGAAGAACAACATAAATTGAAAAAATACTAGACGTTATAGATACATAAATATAATATTATAAAACATATGAGTATATTAGGGTGGTCTTCTTCATAAAAGTTGTAAACGTTTTGCCTTTTCTAATTTTTAACTAAAATTTAAATTAATATTCATCGATTTTTATTGAAGAAATAGATTTAACTAGATTTGAAATGTAATTAACAGTATAGCAAGAGTATATCAGCGTCAACATTGTCTTCGATCGATGGTTTTAATTATATTATTTGATAAAGAAATTCCATATCTGAATATCAATTAAGATAATATGCGAAGTTTGACGTACGTGTATACGTGCAATATGCTAAATGGCTTTTTACTTAAGATCATATATTTAGTTGAATAAAACCGTGATTGGTGCTATGTAAGTTAACTCTATCCACTAAATTTTGTGAATCAATTATATTATCAGCTTTACACGCTGGATGGCACTGTACGTAGGGCGCCTACCTTTCCATAGCAAAGAAAGGTTTGATTCCCGAAAGATCCAAAGGTTCGATTCCAAATAAAACAAAAAAAAAATGCTTTATTGGTTTTTCGACCTGGTCTAGTACCCTTTGTCATTGGGATATAATAAATGACAACAAATAATTGAGAGTATCAAATCTGGTAACAAATTAAATAAAATGAAACTATTCTATTTAAGAAGGCTTAGCTTCTGGCAATAGTAGTAGTTTCCCATATTTAATGCGTAGATAAGCCAGCAATTTGTTAAATAAATACTCGAAATATTGTAGATATTGTAGTGCAAAATTGCAGTACCGTACTTAATTAAGCACGAATAGGTGATTCTACCTAAGTTACTGTCAAGAGCTTCCATATTATCTCAAATTGCTTTTTCTATTTGAAATCTTGTTTGGAGAAACCATTATAAGAATAAACTTAACATTAGTAAGATGTTCTCGAAATGCATTACCTTACCCAGCTATCAATTAAATATAGATAAAATTTTAATAAAAAATAATTAAATCAAGTTACTAATAATAAAAAAAATCAAAGAATATTTTGGCTAGTCACCGCAATATATGATTTGATCACCCGAATATTTCGATAAATATCCTCAATACTAGCGTAATACAACTGACAAAAATCTTCAACACATTTGTAAGATTGAAATTTTTCTTGAGTCAACGAAACATGACATAAATTGTGCAGAAAAAGTAATACTGGTGCATGGTGCATTAGACTAGAAACATTCACGATTGAACAAGTTCATAGAACAGCATATAAAAAAAATAAAATTTTGAAAAATGTATTGGTATCTGGTATACTGATATCAAGCACCTTGTAATGTGTTTATAAAGACAATTTACCCAAAAATATTCAACTGGTCGTTAAAAGTGAAATGAAACAAAAAAATTAAGTTCTAATGTATAAAATTACACTCCACCTTATCCGATCCGATCTACATTTAACAGATGGTGGGAAACAGCAGTTTTCAAATATTACAACGTTCTCAAAATGAAAGTTGATGCGATATAGTTGGTGTCTCTTAGCTTGTACCAAATTTTATAATTGATAGTGATTTGAAAGTTTCGAAAGTTCACGATGAAATTGAGTAGTCATCCCAACATAATAGCTAAATACACTTAATATGATGAATGGTACAGTATACATTCAAAAGTACAAAGAAGTAAATGATTAGTTTAGAAAAATTATGGTAGGTAGGCAGCAGAGGCTATATGCCGGTAATATGCCGACAAACTTTTCAATAATTTTGAGCTTTTTACAAAGCGATGGAGGTCTTGCATATTAATTGCCATTATAGTCACCCTGTGAGTTCATAAAGAAAACTGCTAGATGAATTTTATTTTTTTGATAAGGATTAGGGTAGGTATAGAGAGGGTGTTTGACAATCTCATGCTTTTCCTCCTCTTTACACGTTCTACAAAACTTATTTGACGTGATTCCAAACATTTCTGGATGATATCAGTATATTATCCTATCATAATATATATAATGATAGTAGGTTAAGGGAGTCAGGTTCAGCATGTGTCAGGTTTGTTTGTTAATGTTCTCCATTTGACCATCTGAAATTTGAAGCTTTGATTACTTTTTTTTCGAAACAGTAGATTACAGGTGGCTAGAGAGGTACCCAGATTGCTTTTTGCCCGAAAGATTTTACAGATAGTACCACCTCTAGCTAGTTTGTCTGCATTTCAATTATCCGCAACCTCACTGTTTCCTGACACTCATTGTAACCGTATGTTGAACCGATCTGCTAGCCAATTAAGAGATCTACGGCAGTGTAACTTTGTTTTTAAGTTGATATTTCTAATGATAAAGCTGAATCCCACATAACAATTTTATTGCTGTAAGACTTTAGCGCACTCTTATAACACTATTATAAACAGTCTTATAGCAGTATTTGTGTTAATTTGAGTGCTGGGCAGTTGTTGCGAAACGTTATAAATACGTTGTAGCAACAAAATGGAGAATCCTAAAAAGCACCGGATCAATTTCTGTAATATTGTTATAGAATTAGTATATATATGTATTAGTGTATATGTTTTTATTTTGAAATGAAATTCGTTTGAAATAATTTATGTTAAGCGAGAGTGAGAAAGGAAGATGGATATTAACTATAAATTTTCATATTTGTATGTAAATAATTTATAATATGAAAAATGTCTTATTAATGAATAATATTTTGCCGTTAAGAATGTTTTGTGTGACCAAAATGCAAAATTTGGTTGGGAAAGAAATTTCATTGGCATTTTATATAAATAATATTTCGAAAAAATACATTACCTTTCAAAAATAATCAATTTTTAAATAAATAAAAGAAAATATATTTTTAAATTGTTGTACTTGCTGAACATCCCGTTAGTAAGTTTGGTTACTTTATTGTAATTGAACTTATCATCCGACATTTGTTAGACTTATTTATTGTATCTACATTATTTTAATGTATCATGATACGTATTCAAAAATTTTGCAAGCAATGGAGGTACTTCATTTTTGTATGTAGCAAGATCCAGAGTCAATTCTGAAAGTAGACTTATAGACAGGTTTTTCTTTTATAATGTGAAACAGGACAGGTGCAGCATTGCTTTGTGATCTTTGTCATCTCTGCAGACTCTATAAAAATCTTTTCGAGTATCATGTAGTTTCATTGCTTATTCAGATTTTGATCACTTCTAATGGTCTTCGAAATTGTATCACTGCTAGAAAGTTTATCTACTTTTCTCCTCAAATATAATCGATAGATCTCACAGAAAAGTATGATGTGTTTATTATTATTTATCATATAGATTTAATAAGCAATAAGCTAAAAACAATTAATCTTCTATAAATTGTTAATAAAATAGATCTGTTTCAATGTTTTATAATTTTCTATATTAAAATAAAGAACACCCTAATCCAATTTATATTCAATTTTGTACCTGGTTATTTTTGAAATTATTGTCTTGACCATAATAGTATTGTATTTTAAGGAATATTTTTGTTAAATTTTTATTTTTTGTTTTTTCATCAATGGAATAAAGTAAAATTGCTTTACGTAAACATTTTTGTTGATACACATTATAAAGTACACATTATGAAAAACTATACAAAAATCCTGAAATTATTTTTTGTAGTCTACCAAAAAGAAAAAAGAAAAAAAATTCAGTAAGAAAAAAAAAAATTTGTTTTTAAATTCTACATCACATACATCCACGAATTCATTTATTTAAATGAATAAAAATCAATATTCTTCAAATCGATTTGACTGCAAATATTTTCTTTTTTGTTAAAATAAAACAATGTTAATAAAAATACGAATTCGCCTGATTACAAAACGCATTTCAAATTATAGGCAATGAGACAACACCATTTCCAGCATATCAAAATTGTATAGGTAAATATCAGAAATAATCAAAATCCACAATTATGGGAAAAAGTTGAAAATAACAATCCTATTATTGGTTAATTAATGTTATAGAGATATTTTCCAAACAACTTGAAAACTTATAAAGAGGCTCAATCTAGTTTTCAAAAATGGTACTTTTGTACATAAAATTTTGACCCAAGTCAATACTGATAAACAGAAAAAACACTGTTTCTTGGTACAAATCATTTGGTACAGCACTTTGATTTGACAAATATTTGATCAGAGGGGTGTCTAAAAAGCATTTTCAGTTCATTTTATTTCATATTTTTTTAACTGAGTGTAAAATGCCATGCTAAATGATAGCTTACTTTTTCTCTAAGGATGTGATTATTTTTTTTGTTGAACACATAAGCAATATTTTTGTTTGAATCTCAGTATAGATAAATTAGAAAAATGAAATTGAAAATTCATTTAAACCATTCGTACACAAGTTGCTGCAAAAGCTCTAAAGGGTCTGAATTCAAACAACTCGACCGGTCCTGATAATATTTCCCTAAGAGACCTCAAAAGTTGTACAAACACCATAACCACGCCACCCTGAGCAAACTTTTTCATACATCACAAGTTTCTGGTATTTACTCATCTTCATCATAAATAACTTACGTCCAGCAAATTCCAAAAAAAGATGCCCCAAACAACCCCTCTAATTATCGCATAGTTGCTTTGACTTCAGTATTATCATTTAATTGTTAGAAACGATTATTAACTTTCAACTTAAAAAATATCCTTAGAGCAACAGTTTTTGAAATGATTGTCAATATAGATTTAGGTGCGGAAAAAATCAACTGAAAGTCTTTTAACCTCTGTGACAGAAAAATGGCACCCAATGCTTAGGAAAATACGGTAAAGCCAAAACGATATCCCTAGATATATCCAAAGCTTTTCGATGTTGGCTGAGATGCTTTATTACTGAAACTGGAAACATTTTCAATATGTAGTTCAATACAAGTTGTATTGGACGGTTTTATATTCCAAAAATTCAATATTAATACTGGTATCCCCAAAGCTCAATTCTTTCTCCAAAATTAATTATAATATTTATAAATGATCTCCTATCCACAATTCCAAATCAAATTCACAGATTTAATGGATGATAGTACCCTTAATTCATTGTATTTTTTTTGAAAAACTGCTGAACTGACCCAAATTTCAGTTGATAGAAAACTAAATAATATAACTTGTTCTCTAAACACTGACCTTCAAAAAATTCAAGACTCTGAACATGTATATTATGTAAAATTTAATGCTTTAAAAACCCAGAGCGACACACCAACAAAAAAAAAACCATCAATACCAAATATTCTTTTAGAAAATGTAAATATAAAAAAACTTCGAAACTTTAGGAATTTTAGGAATGAAAATAAACAGAAAATTTTCGTGACGCGATCACATTATTTCTGTCGCGAAATATGCTGCGAAATATTTACGATTCTTAAGCAGAAGTAGGAAATTTTTTACACCTTTAAACCTCCTTGTGTGTATATTATAGTCTTGAAAGTCTTGAACAAGGTGTATTTTATAGACTTGAATACAACTCGTATAGGTAGGTAGATAGATAGAGGTGGTCATTTCAGTTGCTTCTGCAAAACCAGTTAGCACTTAATTGCCTTTTTGATACCACGACTCAAGTGACCTTTGAATTTGCTGTCATTATTCCCTCATTCTTAGGGCCAGTTTTCAGGTGACCACTTAAGTATCAAATCAAACTTAAGTTACACTTAAATCAAAAATTTTGTTTTTCAGTTGGTACTTAAAACAATACTTAAGTGGCACTTAAGCTTGGCAAAATGAACGCTTAAGCTACACTTAAAATTTTGAAATATAGATTTGACAATTGTCAGTTTGTTTCTTAGGGTTACACTTTATTTGTCACTTGTATTGCATTTTAACAAGTGCTGCCATTGCAAATAACCGAAAATGACAACTGAAAACCAACACTTAAGTTTTAACTAGAAAACTAAATTTTTTTTAAGTGGAGCTTAAGTGTCGAATGTTGCTTAAGCTTAAGTACTCACCTGAAAACTGGCCCTTACTCTCTCCAGGTACTCAGTACTAGAGCCACCTTGTGTGATTGAGAAGGTTGATCGATTCTCCTATTTCTCTCTGCGCTTTCTCTGACAAAACCTATATTGTTGGGGGAAGCCTAACCTAAAGTCCGGAGTGTGTGTTCAAAAGTTTCTGTGTTCAAGAAAGTGTTCAAGAGTTTCTGTTTTATTCTCATCTTGACAGCTGAGACAATGGGAATTGAACGGAATACCTAGCTTGACAGCGTGGATTCCTATCGGCCAATGAGCTGTACTGATGACTACTACTCTTGATACATCAGTACGAGACCTGGCTGTGAGTTGTGTGGTTTTATTGAGGGTCATGTTTTTCTTGGGGTCGCACAGGTATGTTTTTGTTTTTTGTTTGTTTCACTAAGACGACATTGTGTAATGTGCCTCTTGGTATTTTGTATATAATCGAGGCTCTTCTTATTGCCATACCACTTTTAATCGCTTTCTCTGCATCCTGAAGATCACATTCCGTATATCTTGTTTTTTAATTCATATCTGTAAAATTTTGAATTTTCTAGAATATTTGCTGGGATAATAAGGTTGATGAAAAATAAAAATGAATTATTCGCAACCAATCGATTTTCAATCTCAAACAGAAACCAATTATTTTTCCATAAAGTGCTGCTTGTTGGCTTGTTGCAAAACATTCAGTTTTCCAGTAACCTGCATCCATGTTACGTTTTCGAAATTCTTAATACATATATTGCGGAAGACAGCACCCCCATAAATGTATTTAAAATATTTTTTTTTCCAAATTATACTCAAAAAAATCAATAAATTTATTATATTTACCTTTAAAAGTCAATTACAGTTATAGCTATATTTTTATAGTTTTAATTATAAAAAATAATAGCATTTCAAATTTGCACCTAAGTTAAAAAAATACTAAGAAAATACCTAACCTGACACTTAAACTTATTATTGTGGTTTGAGTGCGAATAATTTAATTTAACAAAAATATCGTTAATTGAAAAGGAAAGAGAACAATAATATTTTTATTTTTAAACGTTTAATATATGAATATACTTTTCCTTTTTTTTATTATTTGCTTTGAAAAAAACCAGGTGCTGTGTTGAGTGCTTAGTACTGGGTGAATTACAGTATATATATTATTAAGAAAATATTTATCATTTAATTTTTAGTAATTTGCAGAAACCTTTTTTCGTTGGGCACCTGCATAACATTTCTGATGCATTTTTCTATTTCGCTCATGACATAAATTACAGAAATTTCATATTTTTAATTTTCTCTTCTTACTTTCAGATGCAAATTGCTTAGGGAAAATAAAAGCTTGAATTTATCACGTTTCCACTCTATTCAGTAAGATTTTACAGCATTTCCATAACTTTTAGAATTCGTAAAAAACTCATTTGAGTTTATTTATTATATTGTGCTTTTTTTTTTAGTTATAATTAGTAATAAGGATGTCATCGGCGAACAGAAAATGGGTTAGAAGTTCTCTATTGATGTTATTGCATCTCATTTCCAATTAAATTTTTTTAGAAATATATTATATTTATATCTACTAAGCTTAACAAGCCAATATTAAACTTAATTAGGTATTAAACTATTAAATGATCCTTTCAAAGATTAGATTGGTACGAAGAATTTAATGGATAGTGCCGCCCTTTAAACCATATTTCGTATAAGTTGCTATTTGTATTTTTTCCTCTTTTATTTTTCAGCTGCTGTTGCATAATATTATAATATTTTTATATTCATTTTCCATCTCCCTACAACGACAATAACACTATTTTTTTCCTCTTCGACCACCTTACCTTATACAAAACTTTATTTTAGTGCACAGACAATCACAATCATCCATGTCTATTTTTACGTCTATAACAAACGTATTCGAATAATTTTTGTAGTGGAAAATTTTCTATTTCCACTTAACAATATTAAAAAAATAATAAGAAAATGTTATCCCAGAAACAGTTAACAATTTATTGCATTTAATCCCAATGTGACAAAGCTTTGTGTCATCGTTCAATAATATTTAAATATTGTCGTTTATATTTTTATTAAGTTAACTATAAAAAAAATTGTAAAAAAAAAAAATAAAATTTCAATTTATAAAAATAGTTTTCCCAGGTAAATTTAAAATGTGACAAAACATCACGTGCTTGCATTTTGTATTAGGTAGCTAGATATATGCTTCCTGAATTGACAATAAATCTGCTACCTATAATGAAAATCAAAAAATCAAATTTCATAGTGCATCTCATATTATCTCCCACAACAAAATATTATATTAGTGTGTGTGCTGTGTGTGTGTGCATATTGATTAAATTTAAATTTCAATTGATGTTTTTATCTTATCTACCTATAAAAAAAAAACTATAGATTTGAAATAGAATTATTTTTTTTATTGACAATAACGGTACAATCTGATGCATTTCATTATCGAAATAAAATTTTTCAATACAAGGAGTATTTAAAATATTCCCAAAGTCAGAATAAAAAAATATTTTACACTTGCACTTTACAGGAACATCAAACTACACTCGTCAATTTTTCATTTTTAAATCATATTTCAAATCATTTTGTCGCCACATTGTAATGACGACTGGCTGCAAAAAAACGACAAATGTTTTGAAATGAATATTCTAAACACAAAATGATCATATAGAAAAATCGGAAAAGGTTCACTTGGATTGTATTTTCTTTCCAGTTTTTATATATTAAAACTAAAATTTCTATTTTGGAATTTTGTAATTTTCAATTTCAAAATATTATTTCTCAAGTCATATATAGAAACAAAATATGGTTTAACGAAATAACTCCTAATAAATAAATTCCCAACAAATTGGGCAATTAAACAATTATTGTTATTGTAAATCGCCACCCTAGTATTTGAGTGTTGTATACGCATATTTATCATTTTTAATTTACATTTGCATTGGCTTTCTAATTTGCATAGGAAAATAAATTTTTGAAGTTAAATATTTTTAATTTTGTCGTATATGCAAAAATAATTGACGATCGCTTATTTATGGTCATACATGACAAAAATGATCATATACGACAAACACGCATTAAAAATTTGTGTGACTACATTACTTATCATACGTTCTTATTTTTACTTTAGTAATTTTGGATAAAGTTTCTGATTCGATCTTCTTTAAAACTATAAGAACTCTGTATTTGATATGAAAAGTCTGGAAAAGTGTAAAATTTATTAAAAAATATAATTCTCAATTATCATCAATACAGAATTACTGGACAAATTTAAAAAAAATTTATCACAGAACTATTGTTTATTGTTGCAGTATCATATCTTATCGAAAGACACTTTTTCGTGAAGCATCAAGTTGCCTATAAACTAATGAAATAATTATGTCAGGTGTACCAAAGAGAAGAGTGTTAAGTCCGGGGGAGTAACTTGTCCAGTGGTTGTACTTAATAACGAAGTAGTACCTCAAAAAGAGCTTGTAAAGAATTTGGGCATGCACTTGGACAGGAGACTCACATGGAAAATCCATATCTCTAACAAAAGAAAGCAACTGGGCTTGAAGTTAAGCAAATTGTATTGGATGATTGGAATGGATGATGGAAAACAACTGCTGATCTATAAAGCTGTCTTGCAGCCGATATAGACCTACGGAATCCAACTGTAGGGAGTAGCCAGCTACTCAAATATTGCAATATTACAGCGTTTCTAGTCAAAGCTATTAAGATTGATAGCTGGCGCGCCTTGGTTTGTCAATAATGATGTCATACATCGTGATTTGCAGGTGAAAACCATTAAGGAGAAGATTAGAAACATAAGCGGAAATTACCAGATAAGATTAGCTGCACATCCAAACCAGCATGTTGGCTGCAAGAAGTTATGTAAGTCGCCTTAAGCGTCCTAGCATCCTGCAGCTACCCAGTAGACAATAAGAACAATCAAATGGGTGCCAAGAAATACAATGGAGTTTAATGTTGGCACTTTGGATGGTTGATCATTAGGTTATCTCATCCGCTAGTCAGTGCAATTTACCTGCATAAAAAATGTCATACAAACTACTTCAGAGATTGTTATGGGCATTGTAATGTTGCACAGAACATTGTAATGTTTCATTGAGAAATAAAAAAAATTATCCCCAATTGTCGTGAAACTCCTCTTTTGGAACCGGAATTTTTCCTGAATAACTTAAAACGGCTGTGGTGAACCCAATTTTGAACAGTGGTAATTCAACCAAACAATCAAACAATCGTCTAATTTCTTTTCTATGTCAAAAATTTTTGAAATCATAATTAAAAACAGGCTAAGCATTAGAACAAACAATGTTTTGCATCACGAACAATTAGGTTTCGAAAAGTCTTAGTTTGATTAATTTTATGACAAGAGGTTTGAATGAAGGAAATTATATGTGCGTGTGTGTTTTTAGACTTTCAGAAAGCCTTTGATTGCATAGGCCACGCAATATGTACTTTACAGTTAAGTAGATGTCGTTCTTTAAGTCATATTTGACAAATCGCATGCAAATGATTCAGATAGGAAATGCAATAAGTACAAAAAAATTAAATAAGAAAAGTGTTCCACAGGGCTCAATCCTGGGACCTGATCTTTTTAAACTATATGTTAATGAAATATTTTTTCTTAATCTGAAAGGACACATACGCAATTATATGCCAATGATGCTGTCTTAAAATATTGTCAAAAAACTGTGGACGAACTGAGGCCTGCTTTACAAAACGATTTGAAAATTATAGGAGACTGCTAATAATAAATTCTATTACTCTTAAACGTAAACCAAATAAAGGTTCTATTGTTTGGCGGTAAAGATTATTTAAATCCTTACATTACTTATATCAACACTCCAATAGAGGTGGAGAAATTTAACTAACTTGGTTTGTTAATAGCCAATAAATTGAAATGGGTTGAACACATTGAACATTTTAGAAAACAAAATACTCCGTATGCATTCATAGTTTAACGAATTCGACATTATCTTCCAAGAAAATTACTGAACATCAGTTTCAATTCATATATCATGTCTTATATCATTTATCTAAATCCTATCTGGAGTAGGGCTGATGGTTCAGTCATGAATAAATTGAATATAGTACATAAAAAAGCTATAAAGTTTCCAAATTTTTATCCGTCTACTTATCCTACTGCCTTATTATGCTCACATGAAAAAATATTTGTAAGAAGGAGATCTTCATGACTGCATTTAAAACAACAAATAACTTAATAAAACATAATTTTATTCTAAATAGACATTCACCCATAAAACGCAAGAAATAAAACAAATTTCTATTTGACTCTTTTCAAAACTAATAACCAAAAAAACAATTGCCTTCATGTTTGTCTAAAAATGTTTATATTACCGAACAATATGAAAGGTAATAAATAACTTGCATATCTCACTTTAAAAGAGATATAAACAAGTTCCTTATAACCAGAGTATAAACAAATTCTATTACCTTATTAGTGTTATTAACCATGCAACAATCGAATGTGCCAAGAAAGAAAAACCATGATGCGCGAATTGTAAAGGTGAACATTATTCTACAGATACAGCATGTCCATGTAGAACATCATATATCAGTCTTATGAGACGACGTTTCTCCAAAGACAATCAACCACGTACTGATATGGCTAAAAGTTTTGACAGTAGTCGCAACTATAATATAAACTTTCCAAACACGCTCTCAAAACATACATCTACAACTAATCAGCAATTAGATAGCATTTGGGTAAGCAAAACCACTAGCATAAATACACCATCAACTTCAACTTACAAAAATACATATAATCATGTATTAAGTAATAATACTGGTAATACTAACAATAACAATAATAACAATTTAAACAATAATACTAATAAAAATTTGTTTTCTGCTGAACAAATAACTACACTAACAAATGAGCTGCTCAGTAAACTAAGCACATGTATTAATAAAGAGCAACAATTTAAAATTATAACCGAACTAGCGGTAAAATACTTATATTCAAGTAATGAATAATAATATTGATAAATTAAATTTAATAATTTGGAATGCACGTTCCATACGTAAAAAATATTTTGAATTTTTTGATTTCATGTTAAAACATGATATCCACATTGGTCTTATTAATGAAACGTGGTTGAATACAAACGATAAGTTCTACCATCCAAATTATATAATATACCGAAAAGATAGAATAACATCAATAGGTGGAGGAGTTGCCATAGTTATAAATAAAATGATAGAACACAAACAACTCTCTGCGTTTAATACATGTTATAGAAAATATTGGTATTGAAATTTCTCTATTAAATATTAAATTAAAAATATTTGCAACGTATTTTCCTGGAAACTCTTCAAAATGCCTGAAACAAAACTGCAAATTTTCAAAAGACAAAAAGCATATACAGAGTATGTTCAAGTCGGACCTTTTAAGATTCTCACGACTACAAGAAGAATACATATTAGGTGGGGACTTAAACTGTCGAAATAAACTTTGGGGCTATCTACGTGCTAACTCTTGGGATAATATACTTAATGACTTGTAAACAACGGCCAGATTTGAAATCCTATTTCCAGCAGAACCAACTTATATTCCTTTTAGCAACAGAAATAACCCATCAGTGCTGGATATATTTCTTACCAATAGGTCCAATATGATGGAAGTTCCTGAAACTATAACTGATCTACAATCTGATCACCAACCGGTTTTTCTCAGTTTGTCAGAAAAATTAATAACAAACGAACACACCCATTTAGATTATTCTAAGGCTAATTGGAATGTGTTCCAAAAATTCTTAACTAAAGAATTAAATAATCCTGGAAACTCTTTATCAATTAACTATAACTTAACAAAAAATGATATAGATAATATGATAGCATTGATGAATAATAAAATTCATGAAGCAATAAATATTGCAGTTCCAAGAACATGTAAAAACTTTCATTCAACGAGGTTGCCAGATAACATAACTAGTCTAATTAAACAAAGAAATATTATCAGAAGGAAATGGTTAAGAAATCGTTTACTTATCTACAAAGCTCAAATAAGTTTTTTAAATAAAAAAATTAATGAAGCGATTACTCTTTTTCGCAATAAAAAGTGAAATGGAAAACTAAAAGTTATTAAAAGTAAACATCAAGTGATGCCACCACTTAGTTTTAACAATGAAATGTACCTGACACAACTTGAAAAGGCTAATCTGATAAGCAAACAATTAGAAAAAAAACATCAACTCACTGATTTGTTCTCCGATAGTTATACAACCAATTTAGTAGACTCGTATAGTAGACAGATTGAAACTATTAACTACTCTTTAAAAAACTCAGAGCTAATCAAAAATTGCGAAGTTAAAAATATCATAAAAACATTAAAGAGGAACAAATCTCCAGGTTTGGATGAAATCTCAAACATTTGTATTAAAAAACTTCCTAGGAAAGTAATTGACTACTTAGTAAGTATTTTCAACAAATGCCTAGAAATTGGCCGTTTCCCAGATGATTGGAAAATCGCGAAAATAATTCCAATATTAAAACCAAACAAACCACCTAATCATCCGGATAGTTATCGCCCGATAAGTTTATTAAAAACATTCTCAAAAATCTTCGAAAGAGTAATAAAAGATAAAATAGTTCACTTTCTTGACCGCAAAAACCTTTTACCTAATGTTCAGTTTGGCTTCAGAGCGGAACATAGCACACTACATCCTCTTCTTAGAGTAAGAAATTTTATAAAAAATAACCTTAGTCAAGGCAAGTCAATTGGTATGGTAGTATTATATATTGAGGCTGCTTTCGACACAGTAATCGGTCTTCCAATATTTTTAATCAAAATCAAAAATAACATTACATCAGAACTAAAACCTATAACAGCAGGTGTCCCACAAGGCTCTGCATTAAGTCCTGTTTTATAAAATATTTATACTCACGACATTCCTTTAATAGAGAACAGCTCTATCTCAATTTACGCAGATGATACTGCTATATATACTTCGAACTCCTCCCCGCAAATCGATACATCAAATTTGCAGATGTACCTAAATAACCTAAATGACTATTATTACAAATGGAAAATTAAATTAAATTCAGAAAAAACAAATGCTATATTTTTTACAAAAAAGAGAAAAGCCTCCTTGTTGCCACAATCCAATCTCTTTCTTAACAATACCGAAATAAAGTGGGTGGACACCGTAAGATACTTAGGCTTGCACCTAGATAAAAAGTTAACGTTTCAATATCATATATATAAAACAATTGACAAAATTAATATGACCATCAAAATACTATACCCATTTATAAATCGGAGGTCATTTCTATCTTTAGAAAATAAAATAATAATACTAAAAACTATTTTTTTCCCAATTTTAACATATGGAGCGCCAATCTGCTAAAACACATAGAAATAAATTACAAATTTCACAAAACAAAATACTAAAACTAATGATGAACTTACCATTTTATTTTTCAACGAAAAAGTTGCACGATAAGACCAATGTGAATATGGTTGACGAAAATATTAATATTATAAAAGAGAAATTTAATAATAAATTGCAATATTCAAACAATATTATGATACAAAACTTGTATGTTAATTTGTAAAAATACATATAGATAATAAATTAAAATAAATATATATCTTAGTAGTAGTTAGGTTAGTTTTTTTTTGTTTTTTTAGTTTTAAGTTTAATTAAATGTAATGTAGAAAAAAAAAAAATTATTTGGATAAGGTTTTTACTATCCTGTTTTCCCTTAAAAATTTAATATTAATATGAGAATGTACCATTTATTTAAAATTTAAAATGCTTCAGCTGTAAAGAGAATATCTCTCAAATCTGTGTATTTAAAAAAAAAAACAAATATATATTTAAGGAAATAAATTAATTGAATTGAAATTAGTTTTATTATTATTTATTATTACTAATTGATCAAATTTATTATATATTATATACCAAAATCAATGAATAAATACTAAATAGGCTTCTAATCAGAAAAAAAAGAGTAAAATAAAATAAAAATAAAACAAAAAAGCAAATAAAGTATGTAGTTAAAGTAAATTTCTTATCTTATAATTTTGTGAATCTTTTGTTAACTATAAACTCTTTGCAATTTGTACTTTAAGCTTGTTATGACGTTGTAAAAATAAAATTTTAAAATAAAATTATAAGATCACACAGCTGTAAAGCTAAGATAAAATAAAATTATTTGCTACATTTACATTTATTTTTACTTAATTGTATATGCATAAAAATTCAATAAAAAAAAAAATTACAGACAGCTTAAAAGATATTTATTCACCACTCCCTTGAAAACTTCTAAAATATATGGTTACATATAAGGTGGTAAGATATTCTATAGTTTAGAGGTTCGGATGATCAAATAATGTTTATATTTCACAGTTCTGGTTCGAAGAGGCTATAGTACAAATTTGTAAGGGAGGCTTCCCTCCGATTATTAAGGTGGAATGGTTATATTTTGGGCTAAGAAGAGTTCGATTATCGGTGAAAGAAAAAAAAAATTCTTAAAAAAAATTTAGTTTGCTATAATAAAAAAATCTTGGATTCCAAGATTTGGAAAAAGGAAATACTCACTCTATATAATAAATTCCTTCTTGTCCGGGAGGGATAGCTTAGTATCAAATGGAACAAAATGAATCGATATGGGCTTAATAAATTACTAATTATAGAATAACTGCTCACGAAAAAAACAAATTAAATATTTTCCAACACCAATGATTAATAAGTCCTATCGGTTGGGATTTATTCCATTATGAAATAAATACCAATATTAAATAAAGAATATTGGGAATTATATCATGACTTTTGTGTGGAGCTATTTCGTGTATTCGATATTAATGGAAATAAAAAATTTCTAAGTGATGTAAATTTTGAAATTGTATAGAAATAATTAAGAATTGTTTCTCTTAAGAATTTACAATTTTTAAATCATATATCGAGGTGTTTGTAATTTGGAAATTAATTCAAAAATGTATTATTAATTTTTTTGTAAAATTTAATTTGTAAAATGAAAATAGATCTTGCGAAATCTGATTTAACTTAAATGTTATTAATATGTACGAATTTGATATTTGAAAGTATTTTTTGAAGTTTCCATCTAGATATTTGACATTCGAACAGAATAATATATTTTGTTATGTTATTCGATTTATAACCAAAGCACTAGAATCAATAAAGGGAGCTCAAACAGTGTTATGTACTACAAAATTTCTCTCAACAAAATGGGGGGGAGGGATCCTTTAAATATTAGTTTATGTTAAATGACGAATTATAATAACATTGTTGGCAACTGATACTGATAGAAAGTAATTCAATGTCATTAATTAAAACGATATTGGAAGCCAGTTTACAAGAACATTAAATTTTAACCAAGTATTTCTTTTAAACCGATTCTATACTTTAATTAATTTAAATTTTTTACGATTACATATTTAGAAACAACCAATTTCCCATATCATATTGTTTCAATAATATGATGTGTAAGAGAAATAATATGTTTATCCAATGGTTGCAATAAATATGTTATGGTTACTTTAAACTTATTATGTTAGATATAGTTGAAACAAAAATTTGATATGTTAATGAGGAATATAACCATGGTTGATAGAAACATATTATATTTGTGTTCAAAATATTATAGTTAATCGAAATTTATAACTACGTTGTAATAAATTATGGTTGGTACAACTATATTTAAAAAAAATATAAACCAACTATAAATTATATTGCTTACAAAAATATTATGGATGTGAATATCATAATATGGTTAAGAAGCTCATAATCCAATAGTTGTAACAAACAAATTTTAATTAAAAAAATCATATTATAGTTGTTTTACAAATATTTGTAGTAATATTATAGTTGTCTAATGATTGACGTAATTATCTCATATGGTTGAAGTAATCATATTATGTTTGAAGTAATCATATTATGATTAAAATAACTATAATATTGTGGTTAAAGTAATCATATTACGGTTAAAAAAATCATATTATAGTTGCTGTTAAAATAAAATGCTTCAAAAATCAAAATTGACTTTAATATTCAGTCTTCTGTTGTTCTTTGCCAAGTTAAAACGTGTTTTCAAATATAAGCGTCATGTTAAAACTGATGGATATAAATTAGTATGTTTGCATACATTTCATCACAACATTTTATAAACTAACCACTAATTTTGTATCTACGTTGGATAGACAATGAAGTGTACTTTATGGGAAGCTGGATAAAATGTTGTCAGAGGAAATATTTCAATATAAGTTGAAATAATTTATTAAAATAATAAAAAACAGAATAAATAATCTAAGTTAAGACGAACTATTGAAAAACTAAGAAAAGGAAATTATACAGGTTAGTTAGATTATAATTATTTAATAATCTGTTCAATCAAACAGTTTCTTATTTTCATGGCAATATATTACGAAAGTTGAGGCTTTCTTTAGAATCTCTTGTCAGATGCTATAATATAAGTACTTTTTAATTTAGAGGTAATATTAACTATTACAATATACTTATGTTCTTATTTTTTATTTTTTACAGTCATCAACGACCTTTGGCACTCAAAAAAGGACCCGAATTGCACAATGGAATGTAAGAACACTTAGAGAAGCTTCAAGACTCTCGCAATTGGAAGCTCAAATGGCTACTTACAACATAGACATCCTAGGTATAAGTGAAATGCGATGGAACAACACCGGAGAAATCAACACGGAGAATGGAAACATGGTAATTTACAGTGGAAGGGAAACAGGGGGTGAAAGTGGAGTCGGAATACTAATATCAAAGAAATTGAGACAAACATTGGTTTCGTGGAAGGCAGTCTCGGATAGAATTGTTATAGGGCGATTTCGAAATATGACAAGACATGTAACAATAATTCAATGCTATGCACCAACAGATGTCGCTGAAGACCATATTAAGGATGACTTCTACGAACAAATAGAAACAACGCTAGCACTCATAAATAGGGGAGATATCATAATATTAATGGGTGACTGGAATGCGAAAATAGGATCTAACAACAATGGACTTGAGGAGATAATGGGCAAACACGGGTTAGGAAGAGAAAGAAACAACAACGGGGAAAGATTGATAGAGTTGTGTCAGACTTTCGACCTAGCAATCGGAGGGAGTCTATTTCCACACAAAGATATCCACAAATACACATGGACAACACCAAACGGGATCTCAAGAAATCAGATAGATCACATATGCATCAGCAAGAAGTGGAAACAATCAATGTTAGATGTGAGAAATAGAAGGGGAGCAGATATACACAGCGATCATGAATTACTAACTGGGGACTTCAGAATGAAACTAAGCCAACAAGGAAGAGGCAGAAGATATAGAAAGAAGAAAATAAATATAAACAACTTAAAAAATCCGCAAGTAAGAGCTGACATAGTTACGGCGTTACGAGAAAATATTAGAAATAATAGAGAATACACTTGGGAAGA
Source organism: Argyra leucocephala (assembly GCA_963942445.1). Lineage (NCBI taxonomy): Eukaryota > Metazoa > Arthropoda > Insecta > Diptera > Dolichopodidae > Argyra > Argyra leucocephala. Next base: position 53,556,173 of record OZ012679.1, on the reverse strand, counting down.
GATTCTGGAAATTTACAACCAAACAAGCGAACAAAATCTTGGAATTTCACAACCACAAAGAAAAATCTGGATAACCGATAACACATGGGCCTTGATTAAAAGAAGAGGTGAAATGAAGAAAATGATAAACAACAGGATGGCATCAAGAAGAGAATATGAAGAAATAGCGAAAACAGTAAAAAGAGCAGCAAGAAGAGATAAAAGGAAATTTCTACAAAATTTAGCCGGAGAAGCAGAAAAAGCAGCACAGCAACATAACCTGAGAGAATTGCATCGCATAATCAAGAACTTAACTAACCAGTCGGAACAACAAAACAAACCAATTAAAGATAAAAATGGTGCGCTCATCACAAACTTAGAGGATCAATTAAAGAGATGGAGAGAACATTTCCAAGAACTGAGCAACGAAGAAAGTACAAATAATGAAGCAGACATAAGAAACAGAGACAATGCAAATATCTACCCAACTGAGGGACTGCCAATATCTACTCAAGCTCCAAATATAGAAGAAATCAAAGCTACAATCAATATCCTGAAGCACAACAAAGCAACAGGTGAAGATGGAATTCCAGCAGAAATAGCCAAACTGGACCCTGACTTATTCGCAAAAACAATTGAACCCCACATCAGGAAAGCATGGATAGAAGAGAATATACCACCATCATGGAAGAAAGGAATGATTGTCAAGATACCTAAGAAAGGAGACTTGGCAAATTGCAGCAACTGGAGAGGAATCACGGTTCTAAATACTATTCATAAGATAATAGCAATTATTATAAAGAAAAGATTAGAAGAAGTACTAGAACCAATACTACGGAAAGAGCAGGCAGGTTTCAGACCAAACCGAAGCTGTGTAGACCAGGCAAATACTTTACGGGTCATAGTTGAACAATCAGTGGAATGGAATGCCCCACTATATCTACTATTCATAGATTTTAAGAAAGCATTCGACACAGTCAAGAGATGCGCAATATGGAGAACACTTACAAAGAAAGGAGTTCCTGAAAAAATCATCAACATCATCAAAGCGATGTATGAAGATGCAGAGACAACAGTTCAACACAGAGGTAAGATCAGTGATCCATTCTACACCAATATAGGAGTTAGACAAGGATGTCCACTATCTCCACTTCTCTTCAACACAATACTAGACGACATTCTAAGAGAAGTTTGCACTGGAATAAACGGAATAGAATGGGATCTCTTCGGAAACTTAGAAGACTTAGATTACGCAGATGATGTATGCCTCATATCAAAAAATCAAAGGGACCTACAGAACAAAGTCAACAGATTACAGGAAGAAGCAAAGAAATCGGGACTGGAATTAAATATCGAGAAAACCAAAGCAATGAGGACAAACAATAGTTACAGTGAGCCAATAACAGTGAGTGGACAACAGATAGAATACGTAGAAGAATTCAACTACCTGGGGTGCATTATAACATCAAGAGGAGGTGCAACAGAAGATGTCAACAGCCGTATAAATAAGGCAAGAAGAACATTTGGGAGCCTAATGAAGATATGGCGGAGCAACCAAATATCGAGAACAACAAAGCTAACAATATTCAGAGCATGTGTTAAGTCAACATTAATATATGGCAGTGAAACATGGCTCACTTCGGTCAGAATCAAACAGAAGCTACAAGTATTCATCAACAAGTGCTTGAGATTTATATGCAGAATATTCTGGCCGGCAAGAATTAGCAACGAAGATTTATGGATGATAACTGGAGAAGAACCTATCAACAGACAGATAAATAGGAAAAAATGGAAATGGATAGGTCATACACTAAGGAAATCAGAAAGTGATATAGCAAGAAGAGCTCTAGAGTGGAATCCACAAGGACAAAGGAGACCCGGCAGACCATACAACACATGGAGACGCACAATCGATCAAGAATTAACAGTCAACAATTATACCTGGGACGATATTAAGGAAGTAGTACTCAACAGAGAGGAATGGAGGTTCACTATCGAAGCCCTATGCTACCACGCGGAGTAATAGGAGAAAAAAAAAAAAAAAAAAAAAAAAAAAAACAGTCATCAACAGCTGAAGATGATAAATTTAAAAGTTATATTATTAAGTCTGATGTAGAAACCACCAATTTAACCAAATTTAATGTTTATTGGAGGTCTATTTATTATAATTGACAGAAAAATATAATGCTCTAGAAATTAACTATACTGTGCTTTTATTACAAATATAATATATTTACTTCAATCATATTTATTATATTTGCCTTAATTAACTTGCCTTGGACTTTATATGTTTGTTTCAATTTGCTTCAATTCAACCAAATACCCATTTCAATAACCATTTAACCAAAGTATATCCATAAAAAGAGTAAGAACTCATGTATGTATTCATTTGTTTGCACACAACAATGCATTCATATGCAAATTTGATAAACATGTCAGAAATAGACGATAATAAGAATTTTACGTGTAAGAAAAAGAAAAAATATAGTAAACAAAAGAGAGTAACAAAAAAAGTTGGCTGAAATTAAATAAATAAAGTTTATAATTTTGAAAAAAATTTTCGACAAAATTTTCGTTGAAATATTTAACAATATTATTTTCTAAATTGTATCAACTATGCATAAGATTTTTAGGAGACCTAACTAAAACAGCGTTATCATATTCTTTAAATTATGTGATTTGTAAATAGATGTTGTCCTCAATATTATTTTATAATCGTATACCAATATAATAAATATTTAGGTTTACTAATATAATTAATAAAAAATAATAATGTTTGTAACTCCAAATTATTACTGACAAAAATATTAATAATATTTTATATTATTGTAATGTAATTATAATATAATATTTTTAATAAGTATATACGAAAATATTAAAATAATAAAAGATCAGAATTAATCCTCGTATAAGGGAACAAACTAAATTAGAACAAACATTTTTTGCCACTTTGCCTCATATAAATAATGGGAGGGAACGTAAACAAATCCAAAGGAGAATAATGAGAACGCAAAAATATTTTACAGTATAAAGGAAAAGACAAACATCTGTTTTGTACCTTTTCTCTCTCATAATAAATTTGATATACGATAAGTAAATGTAAATTTTAACTCTTTTAACTAATGATATTTTGCTCGGTTTGATATTTCTTAAAAATTAGGTTTGATATTGCTTAAAAATGGGAGTGTATATTCCTGTTAATATAGATTATAGATATTCTTTGCATTCAACTAAGGTGAAATTTACATATGTGTGTCTACTAATAATGGAATATGGATATTTGATAAAGTTAAAATTTGGTTTCTCTTTAAATTCACTATATTTATTGACATTTCTATGGTGTAAAGAAGCAAAAAAAAAAAACAAAAAAGGAATACAAAATAAATGTGTGCAATACAAATCATTTTCATTATATTTTTTTTTGTGCTTTTAATTTGGTTTCTTTTATTAATCTCTTTCTTTTATTATTTCTCTTTCTCTCACTAAGTATATGTAAATGTACGTACATATATCATATAGGGCTTGCATTTGTTACATACATAATCATATGGCTTAGTTTAATTGAAAATAAAATGCAAATATTATTTATGGAAGAAAACGAAATTTGAACCTATCAAGTATCAGTTATCTATCACTCAGTTACAAATTACGCTTCTCGCATGTAAAAAAAGTTCAATTTCGATTTATGCATGTATATATTATACTTTTATATCCCAATTTATGCTTAGGCAGCGTTTACACGTCGGACAAAATCGAATTTTATCGTAGATAAAGTCGGATGAGTGTTTACATTTTAGACTTTTCCACAGATTTAAATCTACGATTTTACGTCAAATATTTTTTGTATTTAACAGGTTTTCTTTTTATAAAGTGCGTAATTTTTTAATACGTAAATTAAAAAATTCAAAGGTATCTAATCAAAAATTTCCAAACATTTTTTAAAAATACACATATTTTTATAAAATTTGTTACAGTAATATAAAATATAAATATACATTTGAAGTATGAGCAATAATAACCAAATTGCGTTAGAGTGAATTTTAGTGCCATTTGATTATATGTGTTGTTCTTTGAAAATATATTATTTTTCATTAAAAAAATATTTTCACTAAAAAGTCGAAAATAAAATAAGGAAAAAAAAATTTTTTTTTAGAAATATTTGCCTTCAATTTAAGCGTTCTAAAACTACAAAAATAAACTTTAGAATCGCAGCTTGATATAATGTTTTCATAGCAAGTTATGATTGTAATTACGGAAAAAGCAAATTAGCCGAAATTCTAGGAAGTCTTGAGATGAGATTAAGAGATTTGGTAAAAAGTTCGGCTAATTTGCTTTTTCCGTAATTACAATCATAACTTGCTATGAAAACATTATATCAAGCTGCGATTCTAAGGTTTATTTTTGTAGTTTTAGTACGCTTAAATTGAAGGCAAATATTTCTAAAACAAAATTTTTTTTTTCCTTATTTTATTTTTGTTTCAATTAAAAATAATGTTGCTGCAACCATAATTTAAGTTTGTGACACAATAATATTATTATTGAACCTACTATAAATTATGTTTGGTGTAAACATAAATATTTTTCATTCAACCATATTATATTTATTTTAAACATAATATATTAGTGATCATATTTAAAACAACAAAATTATAGTTGAGAACAAAATATCATCTTGTAGAAAGTAACTATAATATGTTTACTCCAAACATAATTATTTTTGTTTCAATTATAAATAATATTGCTGCAAACATAATTATGTTTGTGAAGATAATAATATTGTTGTGTGAACTATGAACTATTTTTGTTGCAACCATATTATATTTCATTCAACCATATAAGAAACTTTTTAGCTTCATATAAAACCCATAGTTACATGATGCAATATGGTTAATGTCTATGAAATGAACACCCTAACTGCTTCTACACACAGATTTGGAATACACAATAAATAACAATTACACACAATTAAATTTTTTTACAATTTTTTTGGTATATCTACTAACTTAAATGTGGAAAACTATATCGATTGATAGATAGAGAATTTCGCCTTCATAATAGCATAGTTAAATTTTTTATTTTTAGTGATAACCAAAACTATCAACTTTTTTTATAATTTATTTTATTCTAATGACCAAGGGTTACTTACTGGACCAGATCCAAAAATCCAAAAAGTTTTTTTTGCCTTCCTTGCGAATCGAAAGTGGGACCTTTGAAAAGCAAGACCTACTGCGTCATCTAGCTTGTGAACCGGTGTGGATTTTCATTATTCATTATATTATTACTAGTGGGCATCTGTGCAATTGCACAGTAGTAAGTTTATTTAAAAAATCTTGGATAACAGCATCATAATTGATTCATATCAATTTATATGAATCTTATTTTTTTTTGTCTTGTAGGTAGGTGGGAATCCTCCAAGGACAGCAAGTGGTTTCAGTCATGCGCGCGCAAGCCAACAATGGTAGTGAGGACCTTAAATCCACTAAACCACTTCTGTTATGTCTTTCATACATAACAAATCCATGATAGATCGACTAATTAATTCTTACTCTCAGAAAAAAAAAATTATATGTTTTTTTATATAATTTAAATTGTGGTATGTTTCTGTATTATTAATTAAAATTTCTTTTTGTAAAATAATAAAGTGAAACTAAATTAAAATTAATTAAAAGCTTTAAAAAAGTAATTTAAAAATGAAATAAATTATAAAAATGTAAAAAATTAATGTATTTTTCTATTTCTTGTAATTTGTCATAGTATTGGAATTGTTTAACTTTTTTCTGCTATAAGCCTATCCTTGTATTAATTTTCTCTTTAATATTAATATGTACCATGCAAAATAAATCTTATCTCTATCAATTTGGCATCAATTACAGTAAAAATCGGTTATAGTCACTACTATTAGTGACGATTCGATTTTAGTCAACAATTTTACTGTGATCATCTTTTTTAATATTTTATTTTGTATTTTAGTCACAATTCTGTTACAGTCAACAAATTTTTGAAAGAAAGTAATAAATTTCATACAATCGATGTAGTCACATTAAAATATAACGCCAATTTTTTCAATAAAACAAAAAAATAAGTCAAAAGTGAATTAATTTATTAAAAAACGGATTTATATAATGTCTTTTTCTTTTCTTTATGTATATTTTGTGATTATATAATAGAATTGCTATTTATGAATAAAATAAAGTTTAAAATTATTGTTATACGAAAGATATTTTATTGAATTTTGCTTATAAAGATGAAATTTTTTTTTACTACGCCTATAGTCACAAAACGGCTGTAGTCACAAATTTTACTGAAATTTCGGAAATGACTATAACCGTTTTGTACTGTATATAATTTTTTTAAATAGCAGAAGCAAACGTACAATTTATTATATCATTTTCAAAGAGCATGATCTTTTTTTTGTTTTCATGTTTTGTTTTCAATTTTTGTTTGTGTTTTCGTTTTTGTACTTTTGTCTATAAATTCGTGTGTTTATTTAATATGAAAGAACTTTTATGAGGCCTTGTTAAAAAATTTTTTAGATTATAGATGTAGCTGTACTCGGAAATAACCGTCGTTTATATGCTGGTGTAACTACTTTAACTGTTTTGTGTATAAAAGAACTTGCTAAAATTTTAATACTTTTGTGGTGTGATTTACTATTCAACTTTTTTTGCTTTTTTACTCTCCACGTCGTTCTACTTGTGTATTATATATAAGATTTATTTTATTGTTATTATTTGAAATATAATTTTCAACGTTAGAGTGACAGAAAGGGGTAGTTTTTATTGATTCTATTACATTTTACTAAAAATTTAAATAATGAAGAACATCCATTGCCTTGGTCTTTATTTAGGTGTGAGTCAATATTTATTTTATAAATTTAGATGCTTTCAGCTAAATTTAGTTTTCTAGAATTTCTTATGTAATGTATCATTACTATGTCATCTTTGGAAATACTGTGACTCTCTTGAATGATGTATCCTGCTACTTTAGCTCTGAGTTCGATTAAATTTTTCTTCTTAGCTAGTTATGTTTCATTCAGGTGTTTCTTGAGTCGTGTTTCCATGTTTCTCCAAGTTTGTTCAATATAAATTCCAAAAAAATGATCTTATATATTCCTGATTTTTCAATTTTATCAATTTCGGTCTTTAGTTGTACCTAGAATAGTTTTGAGTTGATTGATTCTGCTGCTATATATATTATGTTTAGCCCATGTTTTTTAATTTCGCTTTGAGTGGGAGAGAAATCTTACAAAAAATCTACGCTACTCTTCTTTTGGGTTGTTGATCAGTTAGCAGGTCTGTGAGGAATTCCGTTGTAAAGCTCTTCTGCGTTTGCTGAGTAAGTTAGTAATGTTTTTTTCTGCATATACATTTACTATCGGAGTCACAAATATGTGTTTAGTTTCTTTTACTAAACCTTTATGGAAAATGGCAATATTTATGATAAGCATATTCAGTAAAATTAAAAGGAAAATATTCGATTATTTTCAACAATAATAATTCCAAAGCGTTTCTTCCACTTTCACTTATAAATTTTCGATTTATATAATATTTTTAAAATATTTTTGATTGATGAAACTTTTCTTTCTTTAAATAAGTTTTTATAGCTGAAAAATTAACTCAGTTACGTAAGTTCAAATGAAAATTAATGAGAAAATTAAAAATACTACCTATATAATAAAAATTATTTGAGAATTTAAAGTTTCCCGATTTCCTTGCAAACTACTGTATATAATATATATGTATGACTATTATTATACTATACTATTTTATATAAGTATTCAAAAATAATATTATTTCAAGCCACAGAATATATCATATATTGAAATAATGTGGTTGTTTGAATAAGCCACTTATCTATCCATTTTTAAAAAAAATACATACATATATACATATAAAATATAAGTATATTAAATAATGTTATAACTAATTTAAAATTTAATTTAAAAAAAATAAAATTATCACATTTATTGAAAACTAATAAGAAAACTACTTTGTATAATGCTTTTAATTTCATAAATATGTATTATAAATTTTAATTTTTCCCCATCAAATTTTCCAAATTTTTCCAATTTTTCCCATTTTAAACATATTTTCATAAATTATTTCGTTCAAAGGCGGTTTAAACTTTAATTCCATTTTAATACCTATATTATTATAGATATATATATATATATATTATATATATATATAGATATAGTTTGATTGTATTTTTAAACTAATTGTAAATTTTGTAATCGTAAAAGTATCGCTTTGAATTGGTTTTGGATTATTTTCCACATGAAAGGACTAAAACAAAATGTATCTAATATCGTAGTTATAATATATATACATATATCATAATATTATGTATTACATTGAAATATTATGCATTGCCTACTGATACACACTAACTTGTATAAGTCTGATCAAATATATTTTCTCTAATTTAATAAATCGAGAAGGAGTTGAGTTTTTGTTTCATTCAAACAAAAAAAAAATAAAACAAAAAAACTAATTAAATAAAAGCAATCATAGTTTTTGTGGAAAAGATAAAATTTTCCAAACTTATTATTGAAGTGTTGATTTTCTTGTTAAATCAACCCAAATTTAAGTCCTATTTTATAAGTTTCCTATCCTATTTTATAAGTTTTTCAATTTTTATTATATTGTATTGAAATATATCTATAAAAATGATATGTTAGAAAGTCATTATACCTTTTCAGCAAAAAAATAAATAAATACCAAAAAAACAAAATTTATGTTGAAAAGAGCATTACATTAATACGTCAGAAGTTAAATATGAATTTAAAAAGAAGAAAAACAAAAAAATATCACCCTTTTTGAAGAGATATTCTCATTTTATTTAATATAAATTTAGATTTGAAAAATGATTATGTTACATCTTCCCCTCTATCTATTCCTTCTAACAAAACTACATCTTATCTATTGTCTATAATGCTAATCTGGTATAAATTCTTTCAATTTTAAAACAGTTGAATAGTTACAAAATAGTAACAAAAAAAAAATGTTGTTCATATTAGCGATATAATAAATGTTAAATTACTGGAAATCCAATTTCAAAGTGTTCTATATGCAAAAATAAAAAAATTTGAGGTATAACATAAATCTTACTCCCAAATTGAAAAAAGAAAATTTTAAGAACAATGAAAAACTCTACATACCGTGACTTCCAAATTGTAAAAAAATGTTTTTTTTTAAATGCATCATATTCAGACAAAACATTGTACACAACAATATTTTTACAATCTAGTCTATTCCATATGGTTTAATATAAGTTTCAAATGCGATAATAATAATATATATATAATATATATAATACTAGTTTTGTAACCCGCCATAAATGACGGAAGCAAAATAAATTCTAGCATTTTTTTCTTCATTAGAGTTTTCATTTCAAGTTTAAGAAAAATATGTATTTGCTGACTAATTTATCAATATCATACCTTTATTAGAATTATTAGAAGGTGCAAAATTTTCAATTCCCTAAGGGTAATTTACTCGATCAGTTTAACGACATCTTATTTGCCATCATTGGAAATTTAAACATATATTATCCGGAGACCTCAATAATTCTAAATAATCAATATTCTTAGACATTCTATTTAATTCAATTAATTATAATATAAGTTAGTACTATAAATACTAAATTACTATACTAAATTCAAATAATATTTTTAATGAAAACAAAATCTAACTATATAATACAATCTTACAATAATTTTATATTTTTACAATCATAGCAGCGTTCTACTGCAAAATTCAAATTGTAAAATGAAATTAATTAAGACATAATAAAAGTAAAAAGTTTTATGGCGTCATCTTAATTTAACACTTAAATGACATGACAATCATGGAAAATGAGGGGCAAATGACACATATAACAGATGTAAGATGACAAATGACAGATGACACATACAACAGATGACAGCTGACAAATGACAGATGACAGATGACAGATGACATATGACAGATGACAGCTGACAAATGACAAATTACGAATGACAGATGACAGATGATAAATGGCATACGACATATATAAGCAATAAAAAACAGATACTATGTTTATGACAATTACATGATGTTACAATTTGTATATCCGTTGGAGTATTCCGTCGAACTTACAAACATCCAGATAAATGCAGAAAATTATATATATAATTTCGATGCTTTTTATAAACTTTTGGTATACAGTATTGCAAGGTTTTTTTTATTGGAACTTTTATTTTAATTTTTTAGTTATATATGCTATATTTTTGACATTTTTCGCTAAATCAGGGACGCGCCATCTAAATTTAACACTTGAATGACATGAAAATCATTATGAAATGATGGGCAAATGACACATACAACAGATGTCAGCGGAAAAATTACAAATGACAGATGACACATATAACAGACGACAGCTGACAAATGACAGATGACAGATGACAGATGACAGCTGATAAATGACAGACGGCATATATAAGCAATAAAAAACAGATACTATGTTTATGACAATTACAAATTACAAATGACAAATGACAAATGACAAGTGACAAATGACAAATGACAGATGACAGATGATAAATGACAGACGGCATATATAAGCAATAAAAAACAGATACCATGTTTATGACAATTACATGATGTTACACTTTGTATATATATTATAATTTGTATATGCGTTGGAGTATTCCGTCGAACTTACAAACATCCAGATAAATGCAGAAAATTATATATATATATAATTTCGATGCTCTTTATAAACTTTTGGTATACAGTATTGCAAGGTTTTTTTTATTAAAAATTTTATTTTATTTTTTTTAGTTATATTTGCTATATTTTTGACGGTTTTCGGTAAATTCTGGACGTTTTCTGCTAAGCTTTTGTAATAATAGAAAATGACAACAAAATAAAAGCGTCAAAAATTTTAAATTAGTGTTCCATAATGTAAAAATATTACAGCAAATTTTTTACTATGTAGAAAGTAAGTTTCAAAAATTAAATTTAAACAGCAGTTTAAAAGTGAAACAGTTTAAAGGCGGCTTCAAAAATGTTTTTTTTTTACAAAATGGAAGTCACGGATATATAGATGCTTTTATTTCATATTTCTAAAATAAACTACTTTACGAATTTTCAATCTATGTATCTAATAAGAAAGTTAAAATGTTCATATTTTTATCAGTTGATATTGTACAGTAATTTTTATTATTTTAACAGTTTTTATTCAAATTTTTTATTCAATTTATAATCATCTAACAAACATTATCATATTTACAAAAAGTTGAATTTTACCATTTAAGAAACGATAATGAACTTCTTAGAAAATTCATAAAAGGGTACCGTACTCAATTAAGCACAAATATTCTACTTAATTTACTGTCAAGAACGTAAAAAGAAGAATTCGTATGTGAATTGTATACTTATAAAAATTGGGACTTATAAATTAAAATTGAGCAAAAACATAACAAACTTCGACTCTATTAGACGTCTGACGTGCTTGCTCTAAGCTTATACCAAAACTAAAATTATTATACTGCCCTACTCTCGGAGTTAAAAGGAATAACATAACAAAATATAAAAAAAAATTTCGTAATGTACTGCACTTGAGATTGAGGTTGATAAAATAATAAATATATATCTCTATATAGAATATTGGCAGGATGGCAAAAAATGACATCTAAGAATCTGTAATATTTCAATCTCCACTTTCTCAGCTGTTACTATTGTATTGCTTAACAAATAAAAAAAATAAAGCTAAAATGGAGAAGTATTCGCACTCGTCCGCCCAAATTCAAACAAATATTAACCCAAGTCTTCTGTCATGCCAAGAAATAAAGCTGTAAATTACCTAGAATCCGAGACAATAGCACCAAGCCTGTTTTGCTGAATTTCACAATTAATTCATATAAAAACTTGACTGGGGCGAGAATCTGAATCTGAAGATTTCTAGGGTAAGAGACCTAACCGTTAGAATAAAATATTAATAATAACACGCTCGCTTGACAAAATTAAAGCTTTAGGGAAGAAATGCGTTTCAAGGAGATATTCAAAATAAAAACAGATTTTATAATATTTCAAATATTTAAATAAAATACCTATATTAAAAAAAATATTATAAATTGTTAGATTTATTTTAATTTATAATAAATTATATAACAAATTTCAATAATGAATTGTTCAAATATCAAAATCTTGTAATGAAGCTAACAAGAGGAAAAATGAGGTTGAGGAAATTAAAACTAATTTTATTATGGATGCATATAAAACCGAAAAGATTTTGCATAAACACACTAATTTAATATTTATAATATAACCATAAATTATTTTGCTATAATTGAATGTATTGCTTCTCATATGTTCAAGTACTTGATATGTGTGGACTACCGTCACGAAAAGACAAACTTCGTTTATTTTTTCGGCGCGATCCAAGATCGGTGCGACGGCTTATTCTGATTTGTTATTTAGCTGTTAAAATCGACCGTTACGATAAATCGGCACACGAAGAAATCCACCTTCGTAGCAGGCATAATATATAATCACGGCTTAGTAAAGAAGTATTTTTATAAAATCGTACTAACCGAAAATAACCTGTGCAGAATAAAGAAAAATAGAGGAGGAATATGTTCAACATCCGGGCTGTGAGTGCGAAAATCTCAACCGTAGTACACTGCTGCATTTGGGAACAGCATTTCCCGAACTATAAGAGCTGCCAATGATAAACATGCCACTAAAAAACATTCTTAGTGTGATCATTAAATCAGGTAGCCTTAAAGACTCAGACACATAATTACATTTATAAAGGGTAATCACAATAAAAGGGGGTCCCAAAATAAAATATGGCTGCAGTAGTGATAGTATGTGAGCTTAATCCATATCCATTATATATATATATAAATAAATCTAAAAGTTATAAAAATTGTTGTTGAATATAGTAATTAAAATAGTGAATATTAGTGAATATTGAAAATTACTTTAATAATTTCCAAAACATTTTCTTTTTTACTAAAACAAATAAGTAAGATTTGAAACAAGAACTGTACGATTTGAGCGTTACTCTTTCGATTGGTACATCTCATGATCCTATTTTTCACCATTTAATAAATTAATCCATCTGGTGATTTTTTACTTGAGTTACTTGAGTTTAAATACAAAATTCATAAAACATACCCTTTTAATTAACTTAAAACTGCCCTTTTAATTAAAAAAAAAAAATTTTCCTACTATTTCCTATTATAGAAAATAAAAATTACGGTCGTTTTCTTTTAAAGAATATTGGATGATTAACAAAACGAAATTAAATAAAGTTCAAATGTTGTGTTGTTTTTCTTGAAGATCTATTCCTATCCTTCACATCAAATCTACTTCATTTCCTACTATTATAAAACGGTATTTGGATGTTATTTATTAAAACTGCAAATATTATTTAGGTACAACATGTTTATGTTTAGCAATATGTGATTTCAATGTAAATAACAAAAATTCGTATTGAATCCTTTGATAAGTACAATATTATATAGATTTAATAATTATCAAAAGTTCAGTACATACATATGAAGCTAACTAATACGAGTAGTTGCATACAATGCATCAAAATGAAAATTATTCCCTTTAAATTGTATGGTTATGCAATTAATATTTAAATCCCATGCTTGGTTAAAATAAACAGTTAATCTCTTCATTTTCATCGTCTCGTTCATTCAAATGTTTGTTTAAAAATATTTTCTTCAGATTCTATACTCTTGATTATATTCTTGGGGCAAAAAACTTTCAACAACTAATAGGTAGAACGAAGACAACTTTTAGAAAGCTGTAAATGGATACAATTACTAAATCTGCAGGGGACAATACAGCGTTTTAATGAACACTATTAGGTATGAAAACCCCCGCTAATAAAAATAACGTTACATCAAACATTATTATAAGTGAAGTAAAACCGTTTAAAAAAAAAAATTAGCTTAAACTCAAAGAACTATCAGAAAGTTAAATTTAATGAATAATCGCTTGTTAGTATTTTATGCACCCACGAAGAACAGTTTTCCAACCCATTCAGATATTACAAAAACACAAAACTGACCAACGAAACTGGATTAAGGAGTTACTTGGGATATGGATTTCGATGAGGATGTACAGATGGAAATCTGATATACAGATTTGTATTATATATATATATATATATTGTGTGCTAAATATAGCAATGTCCAGGTGATCATGAATCTCGTAGTCAGCCTAGTCATAAATTAGAAACATACAAAACAAAAATAATAGTAACAAAAACAGTTAGCATCACAATCTAATTATAATAATGTAGTTATACTTCATAGTACCTGCTTTTATCCAGTTTTTTATGACCTGACTAAAATACAACAACAACAAATTTATCAAAAAAATTTATTTGAAAACCAATTAGAAAAAATCTTGTAAGCCGACACATTTTTAAAACATGACTTCATCGACCAAATACTGTAAGCATTATCTACATCCTTGTACCAATGCAAAATTAAAAAACCGAATAGTGTTTAAAACCATTTCTCACGATACTTTTGAATATGCAACTACTGACTTTTCAAACATTTTATAAGTTTATTGGATATTCTCACAATCTCTCACTCGCATCATTAAGATATTACGCCTAACGTTGTAACAATGATAAACGAACCAAAAATTTAAAAACTTTATAATGTCAGTGGAACGACATATGCTATTTATTCTAAAGTAGTTATTTATATTTCTCTACATAACCTATAAATTTTATTAAAAACTTTTTTTTTTTCTAAAATAATTATTTTTACAACGAAAAACTTGAAAGAAAATAAAAAAAAATTCAAATTTGTACATGCAACAAAACAATCTAGAACAGAACAAATAAAATCTTTTGCCATATCCATACATAATAAACATATATATGGATTGTGTGATTGAATACTTTTATAACGCATATCAGATATCATTAGGACAATAACGTGAAACAAAAAAGACAAAAAAAAAAAAAAAGACAACAGCACAGCAAATTGAGATAACAAAAGATTTTTTTACCCCTTGTTGTTGTGGAATGTTAAAATGTACATTGTCGCGTCTCTATCAAATATAAAAAAAATAAAAATAAAAAAGGGGACAACATTATCACAGTGACAAGAGCAATAGAAATTTTGTAAAACGCTCTGTTGACAGAATATATATATATATATATCGTTGCTAAGGATTTTCTTTGTTCTTATTCTGATATAAGTGTATTTCATATTACAGAGCAGTGGTCGCCGAAGTTTTTGAACGAAGGGCCAGATAGAGTTTTAAAAAATATGAACTGGGCCAAAAATAAAAGCACTAATATAGAAGAAAAAAATTTTTGTATGCAAGATTTTTTAAATAAATTTATAACACTAATAAGTTATATTTTTTTTTTATTTTTATTGAAAAAGTAATTAAAAAAAGCCATTAATGAGAATTATGCAACTGGGATTTAGTTGCATTTACAATATCATTAATGTTTATATTTTCTTGAGAAACTGATATCCTCAGAATTTCCCCCAAATGAGAATCAGTCAATCTTTCACGAAATTGATTTTTAATATATTTCAAATGTTTGTTCGCAAATATAAGTGCTTCCAAATATTGATATGTGTTCACTTGCAAATTTTTTAATATTTGAAAATATAGTGGCATCTAAGTTTTGGTAGAATTCAGTCAAATTTCCTTCCTTATGTTCATCCTTCAGAATGTCGTTACCCTGCAAATCAATAACTTCTAGTTGCATATTTTCTTCAACAGTATTCACTTCTACATTAAATGGATTTCGAAATAAATTAAATTTTTTTTCGCTTTTTTTAAAGTCACTAAATCTGCAAAATTCATTTTGCAGTGATTCTATTGATTTTGAAAATTCTACATAAAGGAAAACATTTGTATATTGCTGAGTCTCCAACAATTTTGAACAGCACTGAAAATGTGCTATATTTTTATTGATAAGCTGGTTCTCCAACTCCAATTTAACTTCAAAAGATTTTACATCATAAAAATATGCTAATAATCAATGTATATGCTAATTTTCCTTTACCTTGGAGCTTATAATTTAGATCGTTAATATGTGCAGTAATGTCGGTTAAAGAAGCTAATTTACATAACCATGTATCATCTGATAATTCAGCAATATGCTTTTGTTTTACGTACATAAAAATGTCAATTTCATGACGAAGATCAAAAAAACGTTTTAATACTTTCCCTCTACTCAACCAGCGAACTTCGCTATGATAAAGAACGTCGCCATGTTCAGCCTTAATTGATGTTAGAAATTCTTGGAATTGACGATGATTCAAGCCATGCCTCCGAATAAAATTAATTGTTGAAATAACCACTGACATAATAGATTTTACATTTAATATTTTTCCACACAATGCTTGCTGATGTATAACACAATGTAGGTGCATAGGTTTTTTTATCCCCAGTGTTTCACCTTCTTATTAATCCGTCCAATGAGACCTATATTTGCTCCAATCACATTTTTTGCACCATCTGTAGTTACACACATCAAGTGTTTATAATTTAATTGTAATTCTGTCATTATTTCGGAAACTTTAAGAAAAATATCTTCTCCAGTGGTTGTTCCCTTAAGACTCTTGAGAGCAGCTAATTCTTCAGTTATGTGAAAAGCATCATTTATTCCTCGAATAAAAATAAGAAGCTGAACGGTATCGGACACATCTGTACTTTCATCGAGTGCAATTGAAAAAAATATAAATTTTTTTGCTTTTTCTTTTAGCTGCGAAAAAACGCTGGTACCAATATTTTCAATTCTTCTCATTATTGTGTTTGCACAATTGTTTAAATGCACTCAATTTTTCTGGACATACTTCTTCTGCTATTTTCAATACACATTTCTTCACAAATTCGCCGTCTGTAAATGGCCGCCCTATGTCAGCAATATACTTAGCAACATGATAACTTCCTCGTACTGAAGAAATATTTTGATTCGACATTTGTTTAAATATGTTTTGCTGATTTGAAAGTGTTTTTTTTGGAGTTTCAACTTCTTTTTTACGTAATTCTCCATCATATTTTGAGTACTTCTCGAAATGCTTTGATGTGTAATGCCTATTCACATTATATTCTTTAAAAAATGCAATTGTGTCTTTGCAAATAAGGCACATTATTTTATCTTTAAATTGTACAACAAAATATTTTATTGTCCATTTTTCGTTAAACATTCGACACTCGCTATCAATTTTTCTTATTTTGGATGACGACATTAGTACAAACAAATATATTCAAATTTTTATTATTACGCAAAAACAAACTTCACTATTTACGATTTAACAAAGATTAACATATACGAAAAAAAAACTAAACATAGTTCATATAGTAATTAACTTCATGGCCTACTTAAATTACTATGAGATTTTCACGAATAATGGTTTTATATTTTTTTTGATAGGATGAGTTTTAATAAGGTTTTTAGTGACGTTATATACATATGCAGAATTTACAATTTAAATTTTTTATAGGGAGTCGAAATATGTAATATGGAAGTATAAAAATTTTTAATATTAGAACATCTAACATCAGCGGGCCGTTTTTTGGCGACCTCTATATATAGAGTATATTTATTTTATATTGTGTAAACTAATGCAGGAGTTGCAAAACAATGGTCTTAGAATCATATGCAAAAGATTTGTTTTAGAAGGACCGACCTCTAATAAAACATGACCCTCGTATAACATTAACTAAACTAAACAACGTTCAGCCAAGTTTCATACTGAAATATCAAGAGTTAGTAGCCATCAGACAAGCTAAATGTTCCGTTTAATTGCCATTGTTGCAGCTGCAAAAATGAAAATTAGACAGAAACTCTTGAATATTTCCTTTACAGTTTCCAGTATTAGTCTGAGTCAGACTCCGGACTTTAGGTGAGACTTTCACTAACAATATCAGTATTAGTATGTAATTTGCTTCATTTAATCGAATGTTTTTAATAATAAAAATCTAATTGAATTACATTATTTTAAAATTATCAGCTTGTGCGTGTCACAATTTTGTTAAAATAATATAAAAAAATATAGCACAAATTTTAAATAAATTAATAAAAAATCAAAGTTCGATAATTTTTGGAGCGTGATTGAGCGCAGCTGTGTGTATTATAGTTTATGGAAAATTATGCCATAATAAGAAAAAATTGAAAATTGGCGAGCAAATACTATACGCCATTAAAGAAAATGAGAAAAAATCCCAAAAAGCACAGATGCTAAATTTTTCAAACAGTTACGATCGTTGTTGAAAATACTAGTTCCGAAATTATGTAGTACGGAAACAGCACTTTTAATTCTTGTAGCTAGTACGTTGATAGCAAGATCTGTAAGTGATATATGGATGATACAGAATACTAGAATTATTGAGAGCACAATAATCTACGCATGAATAAAACAAATTTTAATAAAGCTATTATAAAATATATGGCAGCTCTTCCAATGATTTCTGTAATAACAAATGTTTTAAAGTGGAGTTTAGGAGAATTAAAAATTCGATTTAGATAAAATTTATCAAATTATTTTTATCAGCATTATTTAAAGGGATTTACATACTATAAAATGTCTAATTTGGATAATAGAATAGCTAATGCTGATCAATTGTTAATAACAGATACTGATAAGTTTTGTGAAAGTGTTACAGATTTGTACTCAAATATAAGCAAACCTATTATTTATATAAAAGACCAGAGTTGTATGTTTGTAAACGACGCTTTTTGACATTTTTTGTTTTCACTAAAAAAAAAAATATTTTTCCTTTCAATTATTTTTATATGACTTTTTGATTTTTAAATTTTGAAATTTTTTCCTTTCAATTAAATTGTGAAAAAAAAAAAAATGGATAAAAAATAAAATGGATGGAAAATAAATTATTAATTTGTTTTAAATTATAGCAAAAAAGTGTTTCTAGAAAAAAAATTCTTGGGGCCACCGAGTGATTATGTTCGGTATCTTTTTACTCGGGACCCGTTTTTAAACGGGCTGACTTACTAGTTTTGGATATATTTATTTATGTATATTGATTATCGATGAATATTGGTGGCAAGAAGACTCCTTCAATATTGATGATTTATCTACTATTTGCTGAAATCTTTTTAACAAGATTACGAAGACCAACTGGGAAGCTAACAGTTGAGCAACAAAATTTGGAAGGTGAAATTCGTTATATTAATTCAAGGTTAATAACAAATTCTGAAGAAATCGCATTCTATAGTGGTAATGATAGAGAAAAATTAACTTTATTAACAAGTTTTTCAAAATTACAAAGCCATTTAAGAAATTTCTTGGAATTTCGTATTAGAATGGGAATTATAGCCAATTATGTTGTGAGGAAATATGTTGCAACAGTGGTAGGATTTCATGCAGTTTCTTTAACTTTCTTCGCCAAAAATCATTCTTTATTAAAAAACGTCGAGGGAGGAGAGAGATTAAAAGCGTATTATACCTTTGGAAGAATGTTAGTTAAATTGGCAGAAGCTATAGGAAGATTAGTTTTGGTTGGTCGTGAAATGTCTCGTTTGGCAGGTTTTACTGCTCAAATGACAGAACTTGTAAATGTTTTGAATGGATTAAGTTCTGCCAGTTATCAAAGAACCATGGTAAACCTTATTAGTAATGAAAATATAAATTTAGGTCCTAACAAAGGATTCATATCATTCCAAGATAATATCAAGTTTCAAAATGTACCATTAGTAACTCCAAATGGAGACATATTAGCCAAGAAACTAATATTTGAAGTTAGATCCGGGATGAATCTATTAGTATGTGGTCCAAATGGCTGTGAAAAATCGAGTTTATTTAGAATATTAGGAGAGCTATGGCCAAGTTGGGGTGGAAAAATAATCAAACCTCCCAAAGCAAAATCATTTCACATTCCGCAAAGACCGTATATGACTTTAGTTCATGAGAGATCAAATTATTTATCCCCACACATATAACGAAATGATACGACGTGGTAAAGCTGATAATGATTTAATGAGATATTTAGAAATCGTTCAACTTACTTATGTGCAATTTCGTGAAAATGGATTAAATGCTATTGAGCACTGGATTGACGTACTCTCGGGAGAAGAAAAACAAAGAATAGCGATGGCCAGATTATTCTATCATAAGCCTCAATTTGTCATTTTGAGATGAATGCACTGGTGCAGTATAAGTTGATGTTGAAGGTTCAATGTATTAATATTGCATGTATTAGAAATTCGCATCGTGAATCATTGTGGAAATATCATGAATATTATCTTCAATTTGATGGAAGAGGCTGCTATAAATTTGATCATATTGACGGGAGAGTTGAAGTGTTCGACTCCTAAATCTTTGTTAAGTTTTAGTTTTTTCGAATCGTCGGTTTTTGTTCTAAAATGGGACGGTGCAGGATAAAACATTTCTTTTCATAATACTATAATTTAGTTTTACGGATATACGGAATTTAAAGTGATTTATATTATGTTATAATTGTGTTAACAATTTTAAAATTTATTAACTTGTTTTTTAATTGAAGCTTTAAGAATATACTTTTAATGTTTAATCTATTTTTATCTAAGACTAATTGAAAAACATATTATATAAGTGTTATTACGATAAAGCAAAATTGGGGATCTGATCAACTTTCTCAATCATACAGGGTGGCCCTAGGACTTAGAATTCCTTGGGAGGGTGATATTATAAAACAACCAACAGCAACAAGTAAGTCATATCAAAAAGACACAATTAAGTACTAATTGGCTTTCCAGAAACAATGGTTAATTCTATTTAGCTCTTCACAAGTCATTACTGTGTGAAATCGACAAATTTGTTCAGACTCAAAATATCTTCTTTTGATTTTTATAAAGCACAACGAATTTTGTATTTTAAGTCATGAATATTGATAATTTCTGTTTAGAAAGAAAAAATTACAAAAAAAAATTAAATACTAGCCTGGATAAAACTAAGAAAAACTAACTGAATCTTAAACTAACTAAAAGAAAGAATGACAACAACGCTAAAAGACGATCTTCAACTAAATAGTAAGTAGCACAACTTGTGATGGGCACGTCTACAATTTGACGCCATCAATATTAATTTGTTACTCGTCAACAATGTCAAGTCAACAAATCGATAATTAACTTGACGTGTCAATAATGTCAAAAATATAAAGAAAATAAAAAAATAAAAACAAAATAAATTATACGTTTTTTAAGGGCAAAATAATCTTGATTAAATAAATTAAATAATTCAATAACAGCGACTAATGAAAAGCAAATAATTCTATAAAATAAAAAAAAAACCTAATATTCGTCAGTTACATTTCGATCACATAACTTTAAAGAATAATAAACATGAATAAGTTTTTTTGATTTTTCAAAACTTAGTCTATTTCTTGAATTTGAGTGTACATATGACCAATTTGAAAATACTCTTTCAAGCTGCGCTGAAGAAGCTGGAATTTTCAATAATCGTAAAGCTAAACTTGCTAGCATAGGGTGTTTTATTCGTGCTGCTTTCCAATAAACAAATGGGTTTTCGATATTTTTTTCATTTAATGTTTTAAAAAATGCAGATCCTTCCGCAAATTCTGCCCAATCACTTATGCCAGAACTATCGAGCTCATTTACAAAAAATTCCTCTACTTTTTCAATTTCCTTCTGTGATAAGTTTTTATAATTGTACTTAGGATGTAAATAAAATGCTGCTAAAGCATATATATGTAAAGCCTTTTCCTTGCGGTAATTAATTTTCTCTTAATATTTATTATACAATGTGTTATTTGCCAAATCAATCCATAATTGAACAGCATCTGCCAACAAACAATTGGGATTTTGAGCGGTATTGATAAATTTACAAAGAGGATCAAATAATTCAATATTATGTTGACATCGGTCTAAAAATTCATCATCAAATAAGGGTTGTTTAACATTTTGTTTTATATTGCATTTACCGTCAGCAACCACTTTTTTCATATAGCACAAATTGAAGAGGTAACAGGATAAAGAATCCCTGTAAGAACACCATCGTGTATCACAAGGAACTCTATAAAATATAAAATTCTATGACCACCATAGTTTACCACAACTTCTTCTAAATTTGGATGTTTAAATTCCTTTAAAATAGTGACAACATCCCTCACACAGTTGTTTAATGAAGAATCAAATAATATATCTTTTGATAACCATTTTACATTGTGTGAGCTGTGCCAATATGTAGACAAATGACCCATTTTTACCATGTTTGCTGCGTTGTCAGACACACAAGCGTATAAATCAGCAGTGAATTTTACAGATTCATCCACTATATTAGCCAAAGCCTCGCCAGTTTCAGCATCTTGTGTAAAATCCCAAGCATTAAGGAAGATTCCAGTTGCATTGTGTAGCATTGTAACAACCGTTTTTGTATTGTTAGTTGTGTTTTTCCATCCATCAATAAGCAATACTGATTCAGAATCGCAAGTACTAAGAGTATTTTTTATAGATTTCCCATAAATATTATTTAGTAAAGTAGTAAGTAGCGCCTTAAGACCACGTAACTTTTCTACATAACTTGGTCTTAATTTTTTAACCAATTTTTTTAAGTGATCTGAATCAACTACACTAAATGGAATGTTACAACCGAAAAAGAATTCAGCTAACAATTCATTTAATTCGATTTCTTCTTCTTTTTCAAGAGCATCAATAAAATTTGTTATTTTTTTTGAGACAAATCCTTTTGAGTTTTTAATTTTTTTGTAGTAGAGTTGAGTATCTTGAAAAATTTAAAACATCAGCAATAATTGGAGTAGCAAATCTGGAACAGAACGAGGATTGTTGAGATGATAATGCCGATAAATTTGAATCAGAATATGCAAATGATTTATTAGTTAGAAAGACCATAGAATTCATGTACCTACCTGTAAAATTTCTACATTTCTGTATGGAAAATTTGCACATCCAATTTTTCCAACTTCTTGCGCTATTTCTTTATTTCCCTCTAGAGTTTCTTCCAATGATGGAGATTCGCCAATTACATCATAAACTATTATTGATTCTTGGGGGATATTCTCTTCTTGAACTATGGTTCACGTCCCGTCTAAAAAATTAAATTAAATTGTCTTGAAATATGAACATTAAATAAAAACAATTAAATTATAATATTTTTCAAGCCTGTGAGCTTCCAAACGAGATGAATCAGTGTTGGTAATATCTTTTTTACAAAAATTGTTGCAGTGTTGGTAATATCTTTTAAAGCCTGAAGCATAGTTTCAAAAAAATACTATAACTTAGCCATTTCGAAGTCCTACACTATCAAATGATTGATAAAATAATTATGCCACTCCTTTTAAATTTACATATTATAATTATAGATGTTTAAATGAGAGTCCACCTAAATCACAAAAAAAAAATGTCAAATTACAAAATTCCAAAGAACTGTTAATTTTTTTTATGCATTTAAAAATTAAAAATTAATTTCAAATTTGAATTTTAAAATATACTTAATACATAAAACAATTCGTCAAAAACAGGATTCCAGTAAATTAGTAGTGTGGGGTTAGACTTTAAAAATAAAATAATTCTTTTTTTTTTTATATTTTTTACTAAAACTGTACCGTATCCGTTTACCTGGCGTAGGCAAAAACAGAGTAGCATTTTAGAATTGGATTCCAAGTCAGGGTTGGCCTTTTTTCCAGAATATTTATCTTAATTAATTTTATGAGTAGCCGCTGTTGGATGCAAAAATGGATATATCACGTTTTCCAGAATACTTACCTTCATTATTTTTTTATATCTAGAAAAAGCAGTTATCCAGATTAAAATTCCAAATTACCAAATTATGTGTTCGTTTTTGGTTTTAGGGAGTCTCGTACAGCCGTTCCGTCATTTAATGATTCTCAGAAGCACCAGAACTTTATTCAAACTTAAAATAAAATTAATTAATGTTGTTTTATATTTCTAAAATATACCTAAAACAAAAAGCTTTTTCTAGATAACAGTAATATAGACAGCAATAGAATTGTCAATATTGTAACTCGGTTAATTATAAGTTAATTTTTAATTTTTAAATGCATAAAACTTATTATTTTGTAATTTGGGATCTTGCAACATTGGGACTTTGTGATATTGGGATTATCTAAAACTGGGATTTTTTTTTGGATTTTTGGTTTAAGATTTTGATTTTGACTTTAAGATTTCGGACCAAACAGTCTTAAAATTACTCTGAATTATAATTCTACATGTCAATTTTCTCTTTAAATTGTCAATTTATAATAATATCTATAACTTATTGTATTTGAATGTTTTTTCATTACACAAATTGTCAATACCGGCTAATTAATTAACTAAAAAAAAAAAGCGATTTGGCGCAGTAGATAGAGTGCCTATCTTTCAACCGAAAGGTCTCAGGTTTGGTTCTCGGTGAAGCAAAAAAATACTTTCTGGGTTTTTCGATCTGGTCCAGTATTACGACAGTACACGACACGACACCAGAACTACACTATTTAAGAAGGCTTAGTTCCTGATAATAGCAGTAGTTTTCCACATTTAATGCCAGTAATTTGATAAATAAATGGTCGAAATATTGTAAATATTGTAGTATAAACTTGCAGTGCCGTACTTAGCTAAGCACGAAATTCCAGCTAAGTTACTGTCAAGAAGATAAAAAAAAAAGAATTAGGAATGTGTACAAAATCTTTTCATTTAGATTTAAATAGTAGTTTATTAATATTGTTTTCGCAAAAAAGGTTCCTGTACCCTGAACTAAAGTAAAACATTAATCTTTGAAAAATCATGTATGAAAATTGAAAATTTAACCTATGTTCATTTTTGTTTTTTATTTATATAACGGTTACACGAGTACAATGGAATTAAAAAAACAAAAAAAATGTCTTAGTTCAATTCTGAAAATAAATACAAAAAGAAATTTAACTTCTTATAAAAATAATTAAATCAAAAAGAAAATCAGGTAGGTACATAGAATAAATAACATTTAGTAATCTTCTTAATCCCTCAAATAAGACAACATATATATATATAAAGGAATTCACATGTCGTTACAATTATTAAACTAAGGGCAACGGAATTAGCCGTTTTTATTACTGTTTTATCAAATAATGTGGAAATCTTAGTAGAAGTAAACGAAATAATTTGATAAAACCGAAATTGAATTTGTTAACTGGGCTGCAAATCAATGGGGATGTATAGTTAAGAATGTGAAATTCTATTGCTATAAAATATTCTGAATTGATTTTCATTCAACTATTCACGGAATTTTTTCAAATTTTAAATTTGATTCAAATCCCAAATTGAAAAGATTCCGTCAAAAATCGTAGCAAAAGGGAACATGATCAAATGTTCTACATTCCAGCATTGATGATGCAAATTTTGTGCAAAGTGCGTCTTGGTAATGGTATTATTTTTTTTGCAGGAGAGCAGGAGAGGTTTGGGGTGTGGCTGCATTATTAACCTTCGCTTGGGCGACAAATGAAATATACGTAAGCAGGCAAGATTAACATATGTTAATATTTTTGGTCTTTCCATATATTTTGTATGGAGAATTTTTTGACAAAAATAAGTGATTCTTATGTTTTTTTGATTATTTTTGTATGTGTATTACTGTTACTTTTATGTTTGCTTGTATTACCAGCGAATATCTATCCTCTAAGACATTTTTTTGGAAATACCGGTATTTTAGAAAAAGGAAGTGCTACTGGGGACTTCCATTTGTTACAAGGTACTTATAACAGAGTTAGTAGTTGCAACAACAACAGTAGATACACTTTCTCATTTATCATGATTCAGGGAAATAAAAAAAAATTAAATAAAATATATATATTTTGGATAGATTATTTATTAAATTTTTAATATTTGCAATAATATGGAAGACTTTAAAATTTTATGTGCCGTTCAGGTAGAAAGGTAAGTAAATCTTGTAAATTTTAGTAAAACTTTCTTCAAAAAACCCATTTTTTTAATTTCATATGTTTTGGTGTAAATATTAATAAATTTCTTCGAAATCAAGCCAAACTATTCAAAATATATGAAATTTTAAAAAAAATGCCGTTTTAGGTATATGAAACATTTTTTTCTTAAGTTTTACTATGAGAAACACCAAAAATCAAAAAAAAAAATACACACAAAATATACAAAAAACTTATTTTGACAGGTTATCATTTGAGGAAGAACAAGCATATTTCTCTAGATTGGTGGAACATGTGCTAGATGATGAGCATGCTGATGTAGGACCACCGGACGAAATAGTATTTGAACCAGTTGCCGGTCCCTCAAGAGTTGAAAGTGATGATAATGATGGCAAAGCTCAAAATGAAGATTATCGTATTTCGAAAAATGAAAATGAAGAAGCAGATGCTTATAAAATGCATCTTAGACGTAAGTGATGGTCATGATTCTGAGGAAGAGTCACTAGATGATGAATCAAAAGTACAAAAAGAAAAAAATCACATTGTTGATTCAAATCAATATTTTATTGGAAAGGATGTCGCAAAGTGGAATAAAATTCCATCAACATATCAAAGGGCTAGACAACAAAATATTTTCCGACAAAAATCGATAGGTCCGCATCCATCAACAAAAAGTTTGACTGATAGCGAAAGATTCGCCGCAATTTTCAATACATCAATGGTTGACACAAATTTTAATTTAACTTCGTAAGAGAATTTTTCTTTTTTCGAACATACCAAAAATAAAATTCAAAACAAAATTTTTTTTCAAAAAACCCTTGGTGCTTTATTTACTTTATGTTTTAAAATATATGAATTTTAGTATATTTCTATTTCAATTTAAAATATTTCAGAACCTTTTATCTTATTTTTTAACTTTTATCGAAATAATTACAAAAATTTCATAGAATACCATACATTTTGTATGAATAAAAAAAATATGAACATAATGTTAATCTTGCCCAACAACGAAGAAAAAAAATTAAATTGCCGAAAAATTGGGCATAGACACGTTTTTCCGAACTTTTCTTTATATATTCAATATCTACTAAAAAAATTAGGCACTGATCTCTGATTTCATTAAGATCGGCCAAATAATGAAGTTTTTATGCAAAACTAAAAAAGTAAATATTAACATAACGTTAATCCTGCCCAGGTGAAGGTTAATGTGTACAAAGATTGTTGGCTTGCATGCAGTGTAATGAAGGTAATGTAATTTAAATAAAATAAGCCAAGGCTGATAAAAATTTAGAAATAATTAATACCTTAATACCATCATCTACTAAACTATTAAACTTAGACAGTAAAAATATTTACCAATCGATATGGTGTAGTGGTTTACTGATGTAGAAGGTACTGAGCGCGAATCCCGCACAATTTGGTTATAACGTAAAATAAAATAGAAATGAAGGAAATAGACGTAATTTTCCACATTTAATTTACTTGATATAACAAAAATTCAAAATAAAGGAATAAAATATTATTGTTTGTGTTTTTATATGTCAAGTCTCTTCGTAAAAACAGTTAGTCATCATCTACAATATTGTATAAATGATACCACTGTACGCAATCTACTTATACAATATTTCCAGCAGTTAATTAAAGTAACAGTAATTCGTAAAATATGAACCGTTATTAAACCGAATACTTAAAACTATATGTTGCCAAACTGTGTGCTCTCCTTTTTTGAATCGACTTTTCTACTAGTACTATTAATTAATTTTTAACCACTTTGTATTCCACACGTTACCTTAAACAAATTGCAAGAACATTTATCAAAAATTTAAGTTTGCCTGAAAATATATAAAATCAATGCCAATATAAACAAATCAGTGCATGTTACTTTCACAACTAGAAGCGAAGATTGCCCAACTGTAATACTAAATAACACAAAGTACATTGGTATGCATTTGGATAGGCGTTTAAATTGGAGAGAAAATCAATTGTTAAGAAAATTGTTAAGAAAAATAAGCAGCTTAGATTAAAGATTAAGAATCTATACTGGTTAATTGGAAGTTATTCGCAACTAATAATGGACCTGCTATACAAGGCCGTCATGAAATCCGCCCGGTTTTGTGGTATAGAACTGTCCGGTGGCAAAAGTAACTCCAACATAGAAATGCTGGAAAGGTTTTAGTCCAAAGTACTGCAATCAATATAGTATATGTACCATAAAAGTAGAATTGGTTAAAGAAGTATAGTCACTAGAAGTTGAAAACAAAAAAAAAGTCCAAGCATATCAACAAGAAGCTCAAAGTATTTTGCCAGATCCGTAAAACATCCGAATGATATCGCATCACAGTATACAGACCTACAGACATGTGCGAAGGCTAAATAAACAATAAAGAGGCATATAGAACAACAAAACAAAAAAAAATTGTTAAAAATAGCAGTCATGCCTGGTGAAATTGAATTTTCAGCTGATTAAGGATCAATAATTTAATATTTTTATTTTTTTTTTAAATCAATGCTTTAGCAAAACTATCGACTAATGAGATAATCAACTGAGAAGCACATGAAAGGATAAAAGATAAATTTGATAAGAAATTAACCAACCTAACGCCATGATGCCAAGTGAAATAGAAATTGCCAGTAGCCGTGTAAATCAATGTATCACTGCTCATTGGAATCTATCTAATCTACAGTATGCAGAAGATATAGGGCATAAGCAAGATAGTTTTTGATAATGCAGCAATAATATATAACTTGATGTTTGCATTTTTGATGGAATAACAAGTTTGGCGCGTTCAATGTGTATAATTTATAGCTATGTCCTGAGAAGATTTTATTATATTGACCTTATAAAAAATAATATATACATAATATATATACATTATTATATTTGAACATTAACTTGTGAACTCTAATTTTATCAAATCTTTTCAAATAATTCATAGTTCAATGCATAACATCAAGGCAAATTAAATTTTCAAATTTTTTTTTTTTGTTTTTTTTTAATAAATTGTGGTGATTTTATTAATTTAAAAAATATGTATTTTAAAACTCAAGTGTCTAGGTTAAGTTGTCTCTCACAATAGAATAACATGTACTAAAATTAGAAATTAACATATTATCAATTTAGCACTTAATTAAAACTACATTATTTCCATAAAAATTTAATTATTAGACATTTCTGATAATATTTTTTTAAATGTCCAGTTGAGCGAAATTTTCAGTAGCATGGTTAATTGACTTTAAAATAAAATTTTCTAAAATTATATTTTTTTGTACAGGGTGTAACACGAAATTATGTTATATCTGCCGATATTTTATCCATTCTCCAACGAGTATTTGATTTGCGCCGATCTATTATACGTTCGGTTTTAATTCGTAGATTCTCTTGACTGCACCATTCAATTTAAATTTCAGGACGTACACGTACACTTCAATATACAGCTTCGTCATCATTTTTTTTTTCCAAATATAAGAAAATTATCAAAAGAGGCTTCTACTTCTGTTCTATGTACCGGGGAAGAACGAAATGAAGGACTGTGTAACTTAAACGCTCTCAAAGCTCTCATCCTTTTGTTAAAAATAAAACTAGTCTCTAAGACTAACCATTAATACAGATTTGGCTCTATTACTTCAGATATCTTTAATCAAACAAAATTCCATTAGGAATTGTTATAAGATAAACGATTTCCTTTTGAATCGTTCGATTCGCATTTTAGTAGGCGGCTTCACGTCTGGAAAACTTAATATAAATACTGATGTTCCGCAAGGATCCGTTCTCTCACCCACTCTCTTCTTGATTTTCATCAACGATTTACTCCAAACAACCTTCAACCCAATCCACAGTTTTGCTGATGATAGTACTCTGGTGGTATCCTTCGATTTTCTCCGGAAATCTAATACTACAACTACTGAAGTTGGCAAAAGAAGACAGATAATGGTTAACATGATCTGACCAAAATTGCTGACTGGGGCAAAAAAAACAGAGTTGAGTTTAACTCGTCTAAAACCCAAAACTGTCTTATTTCACACAAACTTCCAAGATTTCAACCTAATCTCTCCTTTCAAAGTGTTACTTTACAAAACACTAATAGTCTAAATAATTTAGGCATGCGCGTGAATCAAAAAATTATTTGGAATGACCATATTTTTGATATCGCGAAAGGAGCTGCCAAGTGTTTAGTCTATCTAAGCAGAACTAACTGTCCTTTCACCTTTGGAACTTCTTAATATCTATAAATCATTTATACGTCCCAAGATGGAATGTAACTCACATATTTGGGCTGGCATTTCCATTATAGCCTTAGGCTACCTTGGCCGCGTTCAAAATCGTGCCATTCGTCTAATTGGCGACCCAAATATAACTTCATTCTTAACTTCTCTTGGACATCGACGTGTAGTCAGAGCACTTTCTCTGTTTTATAGATACTTCGTAGGTGTGAACACATGCTCAGCAGAAATCAAAGCGCTGCTTCCTCCTCTTAAACAATTCCAACGCGAAACAAGAGGAGCTGCAATTGCTCACCCCTACAGTGTGGATATCCCAAGATGGCATAAAGTAGGTTATGGAGGTTCGTTTATAGTTCGCACTTCAAGAATGTCGAATCATGTTCCTCCCAACATGTTTCCACATCCAATTTACAATTTGCAAAAGTTTAAAGAAAATATTAATACCTTCATTCTTCAACTTCCAATTACTAATCTATCCCCCTTTTTGTTATTCCTAATTTATTCTATCGTACCCTATCCCAACCAAGCGTCACGTAAGTGTAAAGGTTTTCATACTTAACGCTTTGGCTGTTTATAAAAAAAAAACATATTTCGAACGATTTCATCCGTTTAAGTCTTCTAACAAAGTTTTGACTGTCAGCTAAACGTGAAACTTCGATGTTGACATGTTAAGGGAGACGACTTTTATGGCGTACAGGCAATTTTTTTATTCCGTTTTTTATGAGACGAACCCCTATGAATATCAGCATTACACAAACAATGAGGCATTAACAATATTTTGCAGTACTTTGTTTGGAACGTTTAGACAGTTTGAATATGTAGTTGTTTAGCACAACCCCATATTTGAATACCGTATGACCAGACAGGCTTTAATATCTGGTTGTAGATCAAAACTTTGTTATACGTCGAAAGCGTAGATGTTCGCCCAATTAGCCAATACAAATGTTTGTATTTTAGCTTTGCGTTGAGCGCATACCAAGATATTTTGCAGAATGATGACATTGTTTAATCTTACTGGAAGGTGCGACTCAATTTTTTTATTTGTAAAGTTAACGTGCATGGATTTTACTTCATTCAGTTTAATTCTCCACCTTTTGCACCAAATGGAAATTTTGTTATTGGCTTGTTGCAATTTATTTGAAGCTTCATTTATATTTTTAACGACTGCTTATAAAGCCGTGTCATCTGCAAAAATAGCCGTCGTATTTTCAATCTTTGGAATATCACTAGTGTATAGTAAATATAGTATGGGGCCCAGTATACTACCTTGTGGTACTCCTACGTTAATATTTTGTAGAGCAGAGTAATCTTATAATTGTTTGAAATACTGTGAAAATAATTTGAAATACTGTGAAAATAAACCAATTTT
The DNA here is from genome assembly GCA_963942445.1 of Argyra leucocephala. Taxonomy (NCBI): domain Eukaryota; kingdom Metazoa; phylum Arthropoda; class Insecta; order Diptera; family Dolichopodidae; genus Argyra; species Argyra leucocephala. The sequence goes on along the minus strand of OZ012679.1, from coordinate 53,524,745 downwards.
AAAATTTTCAAATCGTTCTTATGAGCAACTTGTTTGAACTGTTGCAAGTTACCAGCTATATGCGAAAAAATAAGTTGGCAACATTGTATAATGAGAGCTTTGTTAGACAACGAATTGTAGTACATTTGTAATCAAGAAAAATTAACAACAACTTTTTATTTAATTTATTTTTAATCAAATGATTGATAATTGGAGTGTTGATCATTTAAATTAAATGAGTTATTAATTAAATACTCATACCTCTATCGATTTACAATAGTTTGAATTGATGGAATGCATATCAAAACCAGTCACAGATAGGGTAAGCTACTGCAATCGTAAGGGGTTCCACTCAGTAAATGTCCAAGTAAATTATATTTTTACTCTATTTTTTAATATTTTTTGTATAATTTAAATATTTTCAGGCAATTTGTAAATAGAAAACTAAAGTTTACAGATGGTTTTATAGGGTATATATAGAGAGCTGTCACGATGCTGTGGTATGGAATGATAGTCCCTCAAGGAAAGCAATAATAATAAATATTAAACTAAAATTTTGCATAATAGACATCTAATTGAACATGGTTAATCCCTTGAAAAGTATTTAATGGTGTCCTACAAATAGAATGGCTTCTTTTCTTCAGAAGAATCACATCACAATACCATCATATAGAATACAATCTTTTGGTTTTCTAAAACAAAAATTTATGATTTTATACCATGTAGATCTCCAGAATTTCAGAACTTGTTAAATAATATATAATCATGGCTTGAATTATTTTAAATTATATTATAATAGACGATGAAAATGGTGAATTATCAAACCTCGAATATATTTTTTTAGGTTCGTTTTAATTTGGTTTTAATCACTAACGTAGCTCATTCCTTTTTCCCTTACACAGATAAAAGGTTTTAAATTAAAAAAAATTCACTCGAACGAAGAAAGCTAAGCGATTCTCGCCAGACAATCTCTAAATTAGTAACCGAAATATTTCTGTTTGGTAGAAAACTTTAATTTCTTTGTTCTTGTAAAGAAAATGACTTTAATTGTTCGTTATTAATTTTAATTTTCAATTTGAAGCAGCCATCTTGAATAACTTTTTATGTATTTTCAAGATTGATTGAAAAGGAAAATAATTCTGAGAAAAATTAAGCCAAAAAACCTGGAAAAAATTTATTTCCGTTCTCATATCCAACTAGGGAATAAGAATATAGCTAAATGAAATTTTATTTAGAATTTAATTTTTATATCAGCTTGAATCTTCTGAAATGATTTTTTAAGTTATGACTCAATCTCAAGAAGTATTTTTCTTCGAATTTATTTAAATATTAATTTTCAACTATACAGATCTACTCCGACATATTGAGGTTAACTGACTTGAACTTCAACTTCATTAATGTCATTCATGACTCCGTGAAAATTTAATTTACTGAAAAACTACACGCTTCCTTTAAATTGACAATTTTACAAAATCTTCCTAATTGGCCAGTTGGCATTATTGTTAAAGAATTTATTCCACTTAAGCGAGGGAGTCTCCTATTATTTCTATTTATTGAATAAAAATCTTGAGTGTGATGGTTTATATTATTATAACTCATTTGATTTTTGAGTAACAAAGTTGGCATTACATATATTCAAAATATATGAAGAGAAAAAATAATAACCAGAACTGAAAACATGCTTATGGTGTTTTTTCTAACAAAACGGAATTTAAGTGAATTTTTTTTTAAATTTAGTTAAGAATATTTGGCTTTAGAGCCTTGTAATTTTCAACAAAATGGACTCAGGACACATTGTCAAATGTTATGACTCAACTTTAATAAGTTTTGAATAAGACCATAACTATTTATATTTCACCTATTTATATACATATATCAAGGTATTCTGCACGGACCTAATTTTTAAAAACAGAAATTCTACACGTTTGAGAATATACTTCTATTCATGCATTTTTTAATCATATAACTGCATGCATCTTTACAATTTTGAATTTGTTTCGACCTCTTCAATCAAATCTATCTCTATATGATTCGATACTAATATGATACTAATATGTAACACCCTGTATATAAAAATAGCTTTTTTATTTTTTGTGGTTTTTATTTAGTGTTCAAATAAAATAAATGATTTTGAAGTTGAAAAAAGCCAATTCGAATGTTTTGAATATTTGAATATTGATTGGTTTTTACCTATGAAGTGTAATTAAAAAAAAAACCAATGCAAATAAAATGAAATTAATGCAAATTTACTAAACCAAATATATACATAAAAAAAAATATTATTAATTTACAACTTGGCTGAACCAATTCTAAAAATAATAAACATATCTTTAGTGAAAGGAATTGTTTTAAAGTTCTTTAAAATTTGCAAGACAGTAGAAATTTATAAGAATGCTTTAAGAAGGAGACTTTTCAAACTAAAAAAATCAATATGTACATAATTGATTGTATGCAAACGATTATCTTGAAAGTTGAATCAAAATTGGAAGAAGTAATGGGTGTAGTTCTTGCAGCTATTCAACATTATTTTAAAATTTAATTTTATGTCACGGACAACTAAGGACATTAATCATATTTTACACTATTTTTTACAGATACTTTTCTCAGAAGTTTAGTATGAGTTTCTGTTTATAATCTTTTCAGGCATTTTAAATGTACATATTTATCATTGAGCTAGGGAATTGAAATTGAACACAACTTGGTATCGCAATATTTTTTAAGAAAATTTGTGCGATTTAGCACACCACCGAAGTTTGTTCAAAATCTATATCTCAAAACCAACTCAATTAATCACGTTCAGATTCAGTATACGAATATTTATTTCTGGTTACAACACTTTTTGTTCAATATCATCCCAGGTCAAATTTCCATTTTTTTTTTTTCTAAAATACGCGTGTGAAGTATTTTTGGAAAAATTGGTTCTCTTTAAGGGAGCCAAATAAATAATAAAATATCTAGGGACGTATTTAAAAAATAAATACTACAGCAGTGTTTAGTAATTCAGCTTGTATTTAGCATATTCAATAACAAAAATATACAATGGTTCGTCACAAATGAAAAAATTTAAAAAGGACTTAAAAGAAGAATTTGTTAAAGAAGCCTTAGCAACAATAAGTTCAAGATATCATTCAAGATACATTTATAGAAATACATCCAAACGGTTTCGCATCACGGCTGCAGGACCAACATACCCATCGGATGAAAAAGTTTCATCCGACAGAGATTTATGAATAGCCTAATGACAAATCCAACCTAGCTTGACTTCTGAGCTCCTGTGTATTTTGTTTTTATAGTTTGATTTATAGTTCATATTTTATTCTATAATATACAAGATGAACGGAACAGGGATTAAAAAAGCAAGAATTAGCTAAATAGCAAATTACACCACAAACATATTAAAAAAATTTTAAGTTCATAAGAAAGGTGACACTCTGTCTTTAACTAATTCCAGACCTATCTCTCTGTTATCAGTTTTCTCTAAGGTTTTTGAGAAAGCCGTTAAATCTAGAATCGTGTCGTTTCTTAATGAAATTATTTTTTTGAGTGATTTTCAATTTGGATTCAGAAGTGGTAAATCAACTGAAGACCATGTTGTTTTATTAAATAAATTCCATAATGTGGGCTTCAGAGGATTTATACACAATTGGTTCGCATCTTATTTAGAAAATCGTAGACAAAAAGTCCGCATTAAAAACCATACAAGTTCAGAAAATGTTATTAATATCGGGGTTCCTCAAGGCTCTGTTTTAGGTCCAATTTTATTTCTGATTTTTGTTAATTCTTTGTTTCTTCAACCATTTAATGGTAAAGTTACGGCCTTTGCCGATGATACTGACCCTGACTTATGCAAACAAAAATTATTTTAATACTTTTACTGATATTAGTTTTGATTTGGAAATTCTAAGAAGGTGTTTTAAAAGACACAAATTGCCAAAATAAGTGGCAAAACCAAATATATGTTGTTTAACCTTTCTGGAACAGTCTGTGAGGATTTGTCTTTTGTATATCATTCTCCGTCTTGCTTGAAAATGCGTCTTGTAAGTCTGTGTGAACATGATTTGTCTTTGTCTATTTATGATAGTGAGTTGAGCTGTACTGATAATTGCTTTGTTATTGAACGTGTTGACTGTTTTAAGTATTTGGGTGTTATTTTGGATGTTAGGTTAAGTTAGAGAGAACACACCAGATACTTGACTTATTATTTAAATAACGTGGTTAGGCAACTTTATCATCTCAGCTTGTACTGTAATCGTTCAATTCTAAAATTAATTAATAATGGTTTGTTTAAGTCTAAATTAAGTTACGGTACTTACGGTACTTTGTTGTTGGGGTGGTACCTATTTCAATAAAATTGAACCATTACTTCTCAAATAAAAACATGCTATTCGTATTATGTGCAAAGTCAATCGTAGAACTCCAAGTTTTATTTTGTTTAAGAATTTAGGATTACTTCCTTTAAGACATGTATTTCTATAAGGTCCTCAAAACATTCTATAACAATTCTGGTTATACTGCAGCTAGGCTTTATGGAACTTACAATTTAAGAGTAAATACCAGAAATTTTGCATCTATTCCAACGATCAATAAATCACACTTTTGTCATTTTTATAATGTGATTGGGCCTCGTCTATTCAACAAGTTGCCAGAAAATTATCGATGCGAAAGAGTTGAAGTCATATTTCTTAAGAATATTAAATCATGGCTCTTATCTTTTGATAAGCACTCTATTGAAAATCTTTTGAACCCATTAGTCTAACATTTTTTTTTTCTGTAACAGTTTTTTCTTTTTGTTTTTAATGTTTTTATACTTTTAAATTTCTATTATTCCAAAATTTTATATTTTTTAAATATTTTGTTACTTTTTTAAACTTTTTATTTTTCATTTGTTTATATAATTTCTCTTAGAATTTTGCTCTAATTTTTAATTTTTAATAGGATAAGCATAATAATTATTTTATTATATTAATATTTATTCTATTTTATACTCAATTTCCCCATTAATAAATTGATTTGTTTTTTTATCTAAGAGTTCAATCGCCATTTATCGTTTGGATAACAGATTGAACCTAGCTATTTCATTAAAACACTAGGCTAAGAAATCTGAATTAATTTGTTATATAATTTTGTAAATTTATTATGTAAGTTAGCTTAAGTTGTTAATGAAATAAAGAATTATTATTATTAATTAATTAAAATAAGAATATTAAAATTTCTATTTGAATAAAATTTTTTTGATCAAAAACAATTTGGTTTTCTACCTGACAAATGCACTGAAGATGCAATTTTCAAATTATGTTCTGAGTTATACTCGAGTATAAACCAAAATGTACTTCACCTCCAAAGCTTTTGATATGATTGATCACCAGATTCTTTTAAACAAATTAGAGTCAGTGGGTTTTAGGAGTTTTATGTTAGACTTTAAACTTCTTATTTAAAAGATAGAAGTCAAAAAGTTAAGTTAAATAATATAGTATAAGTCTACTCAAAACTACTAACATAGAAGTACCTCAATGTTTAGTGTTAGGTCCACTGTTATTCTTGATTTATATTAATTTGATTTTTCTACAATCTTTTAAAAGTAAGATAACCGCTTTTGAAGATGACTGTTTTAGATCATATAGTGAACATAGTCTTAAGTTCAAAATCTAAATCAAAGTTTTAATCTAAAACAAAGTATGAAGATTTATGTAGATTTGTCAGAAAATGGTTTGTAGTTCATAAACTTATAATAAGTGATAAAACCAAAATAATTGTTTTTAATTTAAGAAATTCTTCTGACAATGATCTAGAAATTAAATTTCTTTCTACTGGTTCTGTTCGTTTAAATTATGTTTCTCATTGCAATTGCTATGTTGAGTCATCTTTAAATAGTTTGTGGTTAGTAGGTTGTTTTAAAATTGAATCTGTTGAAAAGTACAAGTACTTGGGAATAATTATTGATAAAAATTTATATTGGAAACCTCATCTAGACAACTTATATAAATATATGTTGTTATGTGTTAGAAAATTCCATATATTGAGACGATATTGTTCAAAAAAAACTTTTATTAAATATTTATTATGCTCTGGTTCACTCTAAAATAAAGTATGGTATAACTAGTTGGAGTGGCTCATATTTCAATACAATTGAACCATTACTAAAAACTCAAAGAAGTCTTACTTTAGTATGGCATCAAAATACTTTAACAGTTTTCCAATGAATATAAAAAATTCAAATTGTTTAAATAAATTTGTTAAACTTTGTAAAAAATATTTTTTAATCATAAATTATTACGATATTGAACTACTAAGGTAAATTACATCAATTAGATGAACTTTATTTATTCTAGTTTCAAACTGCACTGGAACTATTAGAAGTCACTTTTCATCTAAATTTTGTGAAATCTATTTTTATTAATGGTTTATCATTAATATATGACCTGAGGGTACCTTAAGTACCCTGCTTAGAAATTCTCTTCTTCTGCTGTTCTCTAAAACACGCTAGATCTAACTTAGACTGCGAATACAATTATAAGAATGTATATGGTAAAATTATATTGAAAGGAATTTTAAATTACTTATGGCTCTACTTATTCACTTTTGTTCTTGCAATAAATAAATTTTATTATTTAAAAAAAAATTACTTACTTAATTTCAATTTTATTTCATTAGATTAAAAATTATTATTAAATTAGTATTAATCTTTGTTGAAACCCCACAATTAATTTCTTGTAAAAGTAAATTTAAGTAAAATTAAGAATGATTTAAATGACTATACATCACTAGTGTGATTTAACTACTGTATAGTTTAAATTTTATTTATACATAACTAGCAAATTATTTATTTCATTATTTTATTTTATTTTTTTTTTTTGTATAATATAATTATTTTGTACTATGATTTGTATAAGTTTGTAAAAAAGAGAACAAAAAATTGTTAGAGCTGTAAATTAAAAGGTATAAAAAAATAATATTGAATTGAAACTAAATTGAAATAATTTTAGAAAACTAATATAAAAATCACACTCACTTGTCCATTTAGAATTACTATTGTATTGTTTATATAAGAAACTCGCTGTCGCTGAAACTTTTTAAAATTGAAGAACAAAGTCTGGCAGAGACGACGTGGTGGTAATTAATTTATATTTATAAGTTATTTTATTAAATTAAAGAATTTAACAGATAGCTTTGTGAGGGGTCAAAAACCGATACATTATCCTGCCATATTTTGCTCTATATACATTTTTATTCCAATTATAATGCTTCAAAATTATTAGGATTATCATTATGTGAACATAATAATATATATTCGTATAGACAGATTATTATATACATTTTTATATTAATAATATTTTGTACTCAAAATTACTGTAAATATTATAAAAAGAATTCTTACCTTAAATAAGGAATTACATAAATCATTAATCACATATTAAAAAAAATAACAACACAACATAAATCATAAAACGAAAAAATGTTTCTAAAAATATTTTTATTGTGTACCTACATTCATATATTCATATAACTTTCAACATAATAAATATATTTAGGCTTTTATTTTCTATATCTTCTACATAATAATAATCTGTAGATAAATATTTATGCAAACTTAAATTTGGGTATAAATATATTTATGAATACACAAATACATACAAAGCAAATAATATTTTTATTATTTTTTTTATAAGAAAAGTGAATAACCTTTACTTTCACTTTTGTACCTAAATTTTATAATCTATCTCTTTCTTATAAATTTTTCTTTTTTTAAAGATGAATTAATGGCTTGGGTACGAATTCCCAAATTCAAAATACAAAAATAACTTCTGCACAGGAAGACCTTTTAAAATATTTTCATTTCTTTTTATGAACTGGATGAAACTTTTGCGATTACAGTGGCTTGAACTAATAATGATGGGGATGTTACAATAGCACTGTGATTGCAGAAATGTCGAATCAATTATATTCATCCATCCATTGAATATTTATTAAAGAAAAAATGTGTGCGTAGTGGAGCATTGTGAACACATATTGCAAATAAATATATATACAGTCTTTTTTTTTACACTCTTGACAGTAACTTAGATAGAATCACCTTTTCGTGCTTAATTCAGTACGGTACTGCAATTTTACACTACAATATCTACAGTATTTCGTGTATTTATTTAAAAATTTACTGGCTGCTACTCAAATGTGGAAAACTACTGCTATTGTCAGAAACTAAGCCTTCTTAAATAGAATAGTTTCATTTTATCATATATGAATGGAGTTACGAAAAACATACGAAGTTTTGGTACGTCCACCCCAGACATTTTGATAGAAAATTGATAAGGTATTAATAGGTCTTATTGTAAATAGAAACTGAGGTTAGATTTTAAGGTATCTTTAAAAGGTTAAGGACGGTAAGGTTTCATATGTTTGCCTTTAGGTACCTGTAAATATTTAATCCTATTTGTTGAAACATGCTTACGATATGATGCTAAGTCCTTTTGCACCACCTCACTAGATACACCTAAAGATCCATGATACGTAATGAAAAGCTCTCGAAGGGCTTGATATTTGATTGGTAATCCTTTTTGTTGGATTAAAATTTTAATGTTAATTTCGGTTTTCCCAACATGGCATACAGTATCCGTTTGATATTGAACACATTGACAGAAATTCTATGATCTTTAAATCTTCAAAGGATATACCGGTTTTGCACCATTTCGTATCTTCAACAATTTCGTATCTTCAACTGAAGGCGAGCCACCCGTGACCAAAAAAAATTAAGTACGTTAATGAAGCCCAGGACCTACATGGCATGTTGGCTACCTAAGTAAGTTAATTTTATTTTATTTTTAATCAAATTTTATTTATAACTTGTTTATTATTTTATATGCATATTTTGAACATGTATTTATATGGTTTGAATATTTAGATCAACTATATACTAGTGGCGTATCAACGCTTGTTGAAGAATTGAACATTGAGTTTGTATTGATATTGAACATTGATAAAGATGTAGAGATATTTTGGAAAAAGCTTTTAAATTCGATTTTGCAACTAACTCTGCAACTAGCCCTCCTTATTGAAAGTCTCTTATATACATATCATATACCATAATATACACTGTAACAATCGTGTAACGCTAATTTTCTAATCAACTATTAAATTCCTAATCTCAACATTGAAAATTTTTAATTTTTGGATTTTATAATTTACGATTATGTGATTCATTAGATTATGATTTTAGAAATTTTGAGCTTTTTGGGATTTGTAACTTAAGGATTTTGTAATATGAAGTTGTGATACGTTCCCGAATCAATATAAAAATATTATTAATATCTACAAGAAAACTGTTATATTTTATATATACATATAGGAAAATTATTAAAATTAATAGATTTTTGTTGTATTTATACCTAGCTACTCGTATTTACGACAATTTTTAATACTTTTTATTTTTGGTTAAGTTTTTAAAAAGGTATTTGTCGATATCCAACATTCATTTTTTTTTTTGTTTAAATTTACCAAAAGCAAATGAAATAAAATTGTTTTAAAGAACGATGACTGACAGAATCATAAATTCTGAATTTATTTTTTATTATTTGATTTTTATTTATTTAGTAACAAATTAATTTTACTTCCGCTTTAGTAAAAATTTTTAATTTTGAAAGAAATTTTTATTATTGAAATAAAAAAGTTAAAAAAACTGTAAAAGAAATATTTTATGATTTAGGTTATAATAGCTTACCTAATCAATTATATGGCTTAAAGGGTATAAAAAAGGTTATGATGGAATAAAGGTCATATTTTGTCATCTGATTACTACCATAAAGGTTAAAGTTGAATTTTTGCGAATTCCACTTGTTATATGGATACTTTAACCTGAATACTACCTGTGTCGTTAATAGTATTTAGGTAGGATTATTAGAAAATCTTCTGAAATATTATAAACAGCATAAACGTTTGTGGTTTTGCAATTGCACTTACGCGCCGCTTCGTTGCCATACGACAGGATAAGAGAGGAAGAAAGACATAAGAGATAGATAAGTAAAACGAAAATATGTATTAATTTTTTGGTTAAATTTCTGCAAATTGTAGTTGAATGTAGAAATACGTCACAAGGGGAATCCATATTATTCCAGACTCCTAAAGTTTGAGCAAAGAAAGAATTAATGTAATCTGTTTTATGCCATCTTGAGATTTCCTCAGTGTGGAAATTAACACTCGCACCTCTGTTTAAGTGGAGGGCGCAATACTTTTACTACTGTTCGCACTTACTAGGTATCTATAAAACAGAGTGGTCCAACTATATACGTCGATAGACAGAAAAAGCTATAGGTATAAAATTACTTTTAAGTCGCAAATTAGACGAATGCTGTGATTTTGAAAGCGATTAAACTAGCCAATGGCTGTTCTGAATTATATTCTATCTTGTACATGTAAATGATTAATAGATACATTTAAAAAAGCCGAACCCTTGGCAGCTCGTTTGCGTTGTAAAATAAATAATCGTTCCAAATATATGCGTTAAATAACGAGTATACCTAAAATATTTAGGTTATTCGTGTTTTGTAAATTAACACCTTGAAGAAAGACAATAGGCTCAAATTCTAGAATTCTATTTGAAATAAGACTTTTTGTCAGAATTTTTAGTCAAATTATGGTTAAGCATATTAACCTTTATTTGTCTTTTTTTTGTCAACTTTCGGCATTATTGTAGAATTATATCTACGAAGAAAATCGAAGGATGCAACCAGATTGCTGTTATTTGTAAATTTGTGGATTGAATTGAAGTAAATCATCAACGAAAATATAAAAGAGAGTTGCTGAAAGAACAAATCATTGCGGGCACCAACATATATATAAAAGGTTGGTTCCAAAATACTTTACTACCACAAAAGTGCTGTAACAAAATAACGCATAATCTTAATGGTATAGATAGTGTTCATTATTTTGAGGTCAGCACTCTAGTAGCATCCTTCGATTTTCTTCGAAAATCACATGCTACAATTACAGTTACTGATACTAAACGTAACATGATTGTCAGCACGCTCAATCATGACTTAGCCATTATTTTCACTGGGGGGAAAGGTAATAGAGTTGAGCTTAACACATCCGAAACTCAAAGCTGTGTAGTCTCGCGCAAAACTATCCCATTGAGCCCCACCCTATTATTTTGGGGTGTGCGTATTCAGCCAACTGAATACTTGAATATCCTGGGCATGAAGCTCAACAATAAAATGATATTAAATGACCGACCATATCTTTGATATTGCTAAAAATTCCGCGAGATTTTTGGGTTTTTTGAGTCATTGCAAAACGTATTTTTTTCCCCAGCACATCCTAAATATCTGTAAGTCATACATACGACCCAAGTTGGAATACAATTCACATATATGAGCCGGTGCATCACGAACCGCACTAAAGTTTCTTGACAAAGTTCAAAAGCATGCCATTTGTCTTATTGACAACCTTAATGTGACATCCTCCCTTGTTTCACTTGAAAATCGTCGTGTTGTTGGAGCACTTTCCCTATTTTATAGAAATCTCGAAGTTTTAGGCACTTGTTCAGATGAAATCAAAACCCTAATGCCACCTCTCAAACATTTCCGCCGAGGAACAAGAGAGGCATCAAGTGCCCACCCGTACTCGGTGCAAATTCCAAGGTGGCTCAAAACTGGCTAAGGGAATTCGTTTGTAGTCAAATTTTCTCGAATGTGGAACCATATTCCAACAAACGTGTTTCCCCAATGCAAAAATATACCTACGTACAATCTACAAAAGTTGAAGAGTAATATTAATAAATTTATTCAAAATGTCCCCCTACTGATCAAAGGGATATTTTTCTTTCTACAATCCTCAATTAGTCCAAGCTATACTAATTCGTGTATAAAAGTATCTTAAAGGGCTTAACTTAAAAAAAAAGGTAAGATTATAAATAATGCTAATGGTGAAGAATTTACTTTGCATTACCTTGAAATGATATACTTCAAATATAATGGTACTTCGTTCTTTACGACTGAAGGATGAACATTATTCATTTCTAGCCACAAAAATGTAGAAATAAATATTTGAGCGAATTAAAATAGTTTTTTTTGAAAATCTTACATTGGTTCATTTTCATTAACAACAATATTATTGGGTTAATCGAAAGATGGTAATAAGGACCAACATTTAGTATCCGGAATTGAATAGTTTTTTCGACAAACTCATTTTAATGAATTATTTTTATAAGTGTACCGAAATATCAGGAATTGAACAAAATATCACAATAACCTAGAAAAAAGCTAAAACAACGGATTCAAACAAAATGGATAAATCTTTGATTTTAAAGAACATCGGGCAAAGCACCAGGAGCCGGGCCACATATAACATAATCAAAAAGAAAAAGCAATGACTGCAGACAAAATACTCATCAGAATTATTAGAGGTGTCACATGAATAAGCCATAATAAGCTGGTAAGAGGTGTAAGAAAAAATATAAATAATATTTTCAGTATCAAAATTAAATTTACTTTCAGTAAACATTTTTAGACTAGAACCTTACTTTGGAGTAAGAATTGTGACCTTCTTAATAAAGCAATAACTCAAATCATAGTCGATATTCTAAGTGGCTCAGTTCTGATATATTTAACTGATTTCACCTTTAAATATTTTTATTGCTCAAATTTTAATTTAATTTATTTTGTATAAATGTCACTTTCCGAATGGTTGAGGTAAAAAATTTTGTATTTATTAGTTTAAATTTTTCAGCTTTCAAATTTTAATATAACTTTATGTTTGTCAAATAGTATACTTTAATTAATTTTATTTCAGCATTCTTTCAAACCTTTTCTTTCTTATCTTGCTCAGTAACATAGATAGAATACTTTTTCGTATATTACGTACGAAACTGAATTTGTTTACACAATAAATTTGTATATACAACATCTGCTACAAATTTTTGTTCCCATTTCTTTCACAAATCACATGCTTAACTTCTTTCTTATATAAGGTTCCATCGCAAAGCACATATCACATGCTTAACTACTTTCTTAATGGTTACCCCCAGATATGAATGTTGAGTAATGCATGAAGAAACTCTGCTTGGAATATTTGCAGGGTCTAAATCTTAGAATTACTCCTATGGACCTGGACCTATGTTTACAAAATATTAATTTTTTTTTTATATTAAATCAATTTTAACATATTAATGTTGATTTTATAAGATTTTGATCGATTTTTTAAAATTCGATTTTGCTTTTCTATCATCCCATCACTATTTATTTAACTTACATAATATGACACAGACCAAATCTAATTAAAAATTTACATATAAATATTTTGAAAAGTGTGTTAAGCTGTACTTAAACTACTCAGAAACAAGTAGAAAATTTCAAAGACGTAGATGCAAATAACAACAATGACAATTTTATCGTCAACGATACATCCTCAAAGGAAAAATTACAGATAGCGATCGATAAAAAATAAATTGAAAAAACCAGTTTAATCGGTAATCTAAAGTTCTTTAGGACTCGAACAAACAATTAAAAAAGAAGTAGCTTTTTTTGAAGTAGAAAGAATATTAGGACTGAATCTACAGAGGGTACATGATTATGTATTAACGATACCGCCAACTAGTGTAGAAGCGGAGAGAGTCTTTCCAACGGCAAATTAACTTTTCATTAAAGTTAGATGCAGAATGACTGATAAGACTTTAGATAAATTTTGTTTTCTGCATGAGCTTTATAATTTTGTTTTTATAGTTATTTTTTATATAAATAAATTTAATTATGAATGAAAAAATTTAATGTCTTATATAATTTTCTCAATACCGGTTGTGAACCGGTGTCCCGGTTTTCGTAAAACAAAATACCGAAATACCGGTATTATTATTTTCACCAGGTATTGCAATCACTAATTGCTAATATAAATAGTCAGTTTAAAGGTCCAACAAACCGTAATCGAATAATGTATCGAATTATATTCCTTATTTTAATTATTCCATTTTTTTCAGCTTAAAGGTGCTGCACGATATCTTTGAATCTTTAAATTTTACGTATTTATATTTTATTAAATAAATCATTGAATCAACACTGACTTGGAATATTTCCGAATTTCATGTATTTAAAAAGGTACAAATCTTCTTCATATTTAACCGCAAACACTCTATTTCACATATTACGATTTTGGTAGTTATAATAAGGTAAATTGTAGCCAAACTTAATTGAAAAACTTCAATAATATATAAGAATCCAACTGAACAATAGTTTTTCTTTCTAAATTTTTTTTAAATTAAAATTGCATCATAACAGTTGAATTAATGAATTCCATTTAAAGAAAAAAAAAGAAATGTTCATATTTACAAAAGACTAAAGAATTTTTTTTAGTGGCATTTTTTCTTTAAGGAATCAAATAAAAATCTTAAATTTCGAGAAAATAAAAATTTAATATAAATGTAAAATAGAGAGAAAATAAAATAAAAAAAAATCAATTTTCCCGCACATTAATTTAATCCGTTTTTTATTTTCTTTAAAATTTTTCCGTTTCAAATACAAAAATAATGTCGTCGTATTAAAAAGGAAAAAAAAACTACAATTCAAGTGGAACTCTTGGCTTTCAATCTGTTTTTATTTTTTTTTTATTTTTTATTTTTTTTATTAAACCACATCTTCTCCTCACTCTTATACTACTGCTTTTATTTAACCATTTTCTATATGCAAATGTATTGTTTCCACATTATTATTATTGTTGTTGTTTTATTTTTCTTTTCTATTTTTCATTCACTTTCTTCTCGTTTTAATTCAAAATTTTATATGGATAAGTATATGTATACACATATGTATATGTATATCCAAATAAATATAAATTCAAAAGAATATAAAATCATAATAGTCTAACAAAAAAATTAGGGGTATAATATGAATCAGAGGAGTAAACTGAATTGGATTTTAGTGTTAAGGAAGACGATGCACAATGAATTATATTTTATATAAGCAAACACACATACACATACAAAAAATTTATACATATGAATATTATAGTGTAGTGATAGATAAAAGCAAAGTTTTCTTTGTCAAAATATCATTTTTCTAGTATTATGGATTAAAATAAATTTTGTGTAGATACTTAGAATGGGTACGTCAGAAACTTTAGTTTAATTTTTGTTTTGAGCTTTTTTATGATGCAAAAATATAGAAAAAAAACAACAATAGAAAAAATAGATTATTATTATGCGTCTCCGAAAATGATATTTAATTTGATCCATTTTATGGCATTTTCTCTCAACACTTTCCACTCTATATTCTTATATTTCTATACTGTCTTACTATATATTTTCTAAAAATTACTTCTCAAACCAACCAAATTCACATACCAGGGTTGGAGCTTTTTGTTTGTTAGTTAAGGGCAGTACATTGCCTTTACTTATTTTACTAATAAATTCTACACGGAATATTACCTATTTAATTCTATACGGAAAAACTTTATTATAAATAAGTGTCATAAATAATGGAAATATGTCGAAATATGTATGTTATGTGTCTATTGTCTTATAAGTATACTAGCAAAAAGGCCCGTCATATGACGTTGGTAAATAAAAAAAAATGTTTTAAGACACTGCAAAAAAAAATTGGTATTATTAAACGTACTCAAATATTATATAAGTGTTTTTGTGTTGTGCAAAACTTTACAGCAAATTAAAAAAAAAACCATACATTTCCCAAAAACCACGTACTGAAAATTGTAACAAAAAATTGATTTTTGATTATTTATCGTGTAAATTTTATAAGTCAAGATAAATAAAAAAATAAAAAATGCGTAACTCAATTCCAAAAAGAACAATATTTGTTAAACCATAATGTTTTATCCATATAGATTAGTAATTGGATATTGCCAATTCTTTATATCCAATGCTTCTAAATCTTATACTTATAAATTTGGTTGGTATACACGTATTTTTTCAACACATTCAACAAATTTATTTGACTAAAAAACCAAAATTTTTTAAGGTATAGTTACAAAAACTATACAGTTGTTTTCTTTCTCAATTCCTACTTTTTCCAATGTTAACCTTGTGTCATATTTATGAATAAATGACAATTCTGTTGGAGATAAATATATTCTGGGAATAAATTGTTTCCCTTATAGCTGTACCGATTTAGAACTTCTGCGATTATTAAGTTTGATTTTAAATTGTTGACTGCTAACCGGCTTCCATTGCATAGATCACGTTTGGTATTTAGGTTACTAAGTAATATTATTATAACTTCAACTTTCAAATTAAGTTTATGTGGAAGCATTCCTCTTGGACAGCAGCTATTTAAAAATCCCAATGGTTAATTGTTGAATCTTATTATAGTTTTTCTAAGATGTTTAATATTTGTTCGTTAATTGTATTCGATATCAGAATTTTTAAAGCAAAGTATCTACTTTTTTGAATAGGCCGCAAAACTATCTGCATTCAAACTGTTTCCAAAAATTTCTGGTATAATTACGCTCGTGTTTTTTTTTTTTCATTTATACATATTATCATCATATACACATATCCATGAACTGAATTCTTAAA
This sequence comes from Argyra leucocephala, assembly GCA_963942445.1. Taxonomy (NCBI): domain Eukaryota; kingdom Metazoa; phylum Arthropoda; class Insecta; order Diptera; family Dolichopodidae; genus Argyra; species Argyra leucocephala. The sequence goes on along the minus strand of OZ012679.1, from coordinate 53,508,256 downwards.
TCAAACAGAACAAAAAAAATTTGATTCAAAACAATATTTTTTTTTTTGTCATTTCCTTTCGATATTATTCGCCGTTCTCTTGAAAACAATTTTAAAATAAAAAAAAAAAAACAAAAAAAAAACATGAAATTTCAAAAAAGAGAGATTAATTTTATGTGTACAATTTTTTCCAAATGCATGTGATGGGAGTGATTATTTTTGTTTTATGAATTCTGCTAAATAATTTCTGTTTGTTATTGTTGTAATACTAATAAAATTCCACGCTAACGCAGCAGCAGCAGCAGGACATTGCGTTTTATTATATAAGATACTAATATATCGGGTGTTCAACAGCATGCGTATATCAGCTTTTTAAGAGGGGAAGGAGCCGTTATTTTAAAATTAAATACAAATTTTGCTAACTGAATCGAGGGTGCTCTATCGATTGATGATATTTTCAACTTCCGGGAAAGAACCGGAAAATGGTTTTTTTAAGACCAAAATTCGCCGAAATTGCCTCGTGTTAGGTAACAAAATTTTTTTAAATTTTAAAATATTACTTTAAAATATTTCTGGCACACGCGGTATATAAGCAAGTAAGTAAACAATATAAAAATAATTAAACATTGTACATTTTCAGAAAAATGTAATCAATTTTAATTAGATCCTGTGGATAACGTCCTAATATTGCCTTAAAAGATCAAATGCTACAGTTACTTCAGTTTACGCCAGCAGAAGGATAATGGGTGTTGTTTAATGATAAACCATGACTTGGCCATTTAAAAATTCCGACTGGGGTAAAGCAAACAGAATTGATTTTAGATTGTCAAGTTTTTCTAAAACCTCTGACTTCTCCAATTTTTAAATCAAAGCTAATCTAAATGTAGCGGAAGGACACATAGTTACTCTTATGTGAACATAGAACTCTTATGTGTCTAGGGCATAGAGAAATATAAGGCAATGAGATGTCCTTGCAAAAATAGGTGTGTTGAATCACTTCTTAGGGCCACAGCCAATTACTGCTCGTTCAAATGCCTACCTACAAATTTACGTAGAACTCCCCATAAAATCATCCTTCATCAATCCCTGTTTTAAATTATTCCTTCGGAAGGATCTACTTTAGAACAAGAGCTGTATCAAAAGTCTTGAAGAATCTCGATATAAAAAATCTACCGGTCCTGATTGTATACCTGCAATTGTGCTGCGACACATTGCCTTCGCTATTTCTAAACCTCTGCGCAACTTATTCCATTTGTCCTTTTCTTCAGGAACTTACCCGTCCTATTGGAAAGTTGCCCAAGTTTATCCTATTCCTAAAAAAGGTGACAAAAGCAATCCTTCAAACTATAGGCCCAGCTATTACTTCCATTATTTCAAAAACGATGGAAATCTTAATTAATCATAAGCTGAAGAAATATCTTGACAGTAGAGGTATAATTCATGATAGCCAATACGGCTTTCGAGCCCAACGTTCCACCGGTAATCTCATGACATGACTCTGCGAGAAGCTCAACACCAGCCTGCATCAATCTGGTGAAGCTACTGTTGTAGCTCTGGATATATCTAAGGCTTTTGATCGAGTTTGGCATTCTGCTCTTATAGCAAAATGCAACGCTATAGGCCTTGGTTCAACCTTTTCTAAATGGATTGAAAGTTTTCTTTTAAATCGATCTATCATAGTTTCAGTTGACGGTTCTTTTTCCGACCAACTTCAAATTAATGCTGGTGTTCCACAAGGCTCTGTCCTTTCCCCCACCCTATTTCTCATTTTCATTAATGACCTTCTCAAAATAACTTTCAATCCAATCCATAGTTTTGCTGATGACAGCACTCTAGTAGCATCATATGATTTTCTAAAACAAACTAATGCTACAGCTTTCGCAGTCACCTCCAAAAGAACAATGATGGCCGGCGCGCTCAATCACAACCTTGCCAAAATTGTCGACTGGGGTAAAGCTAACAGAGTCGAGTTTAACACTTCAAAAACTCAAAGCTGTTTTGTTAGTAACAAGCTAACAACATTCGAACCGATTCTCCGGCTTCAAAATGAAGGTATCCAGCGACTCAAAGATCTGAACATTCTCGGAATGCGAGTGAATCAAAATATGCACTGGAATGAGCATATTTTCGATATTGCGAAAAGCGCCGCAAAATGTTTAGGATTTTTGAGCCGTTGCAAAACTTATTTTTCATCTCGAGACCTTTTAAAAATCTATAAAGCATATATACGACCCAAGCTCGAGTATAACTCACATTTATGGGCAGGTGCACCAAAAACTGCTTTAAATTTTTTGGACAAAGTTCAAAACCGCGCCATTCATCTTATAGGCGACATAAATGTGACCTCATTCCTTATACCACTTGGTCATCGTCGTATTGTTGGAGCACTTACTCTATTTTATAGATATCTGCTTGGTGTTGGCACTTGTTCCGAGGAATTAAAATCACTTCTTCCTCCTCTTAAGCAATTCAATCGCACAACACGAGAGGCATCAAGTGCCCACCCTTTCACAGTGGAAATTCCGAGATGGTTTAAGTCCGGCTATGGAAATTCTTTTATAGTAAGAACATCCCGATTGTGGAACCGCGTCCCAATCGAAGCATTCCCAATGAGAGAAGGATTTTTTATTTATGACTTACAGAGGTTTAAGACGAATATTAACAACATTGTTCGCTCTTTCCCACAAAACTTTTCTTCTTCCATTTTCTTTCCTTTCCTCTAACTATCCATTCCTTTTTCAAATAGTCAACGGTACGCAAGTACTTAAAGGTTCAAAACCTAAGTTTTGGCTATAATATAAAAAAAAAAAAAAAAATTATATTATATATATCTGTACTATGAAATACTTGGGATATGATATATTATATCATATCCCAGTTTAATTTTCGAATATACGCCATCCAACCTGTTTAGAGAAAATCGAAGTTTGAAGTTTGAAGCTTGATAAACTAAAAACGAAGTGATTTTTTTTAATTTAGTTCTTAGATTTGTCCATATTTCAACTACAAAATTTGTGCAATTTTAAAGATTGGAACAAACGGACTGATGAGATAAGCTTAGGCAGCGTTTACACTTCAATATATATTGACAATATTTATTGATGAGAGAGAATATTGAACAAATACTGATGTGTAAGTAAACACATATTGATATCAATATAATATATTGAAGAAAATAATAGAATTTATCCTATTTTCTTCAGTATTTATTGAGAGAGACAAAATTAAATATGGCGAATAAAAAAAAACTTAGCAACATTCATATGTTAATTTTTTTATTTTATTTTTTGATTTAACATTTTGCTTTATATTCATAGGGTACTTACTTGATTAAAAAAGCTTTTATTTTTATATTAGTTTTGGTGAATATATAAGAAAAAATTGACAAATAGTTTGATTGTATAAAAACTGATGTATAAACACAAATATCTCTCTCTTCAATCTAAAATTGTTAATAAATATTGAAGAATATTGATGTGTAAAGGCTGCCTAAAGAATATCAATGGTTTTTTTTTTGCTTTTGACTATATCCCATGAAACTCAATTTATTTTTTCACATTGTATGACATGTCCGAAATTTTTAAGGATATGTCCGATTCTAAAAAAGAAAAATCTTTGGTTTTTTGTTTAGTTGAAGATCATGCATATGTCTATACAAAAATTTCGAGTTTTAAGAAAACAGAAAAAATTGATTTTTAATTATTTTATTTTTATTATCAAAACCAAAAACTTTTTCATACATTTTTTTTTCAAATTTTGTAGAATTAAAAAACCTAAAATATTTCAGATCATTTACTATTATAAGTAGTCTACACTGAAAAAATTTTTATTGTTAAATTAATAAAATCGTTATTAAATTAATAAAAATGTTATTAAAATACGTCCAATAACAAATCGTTATTAAATTAATCACCAGTGTAGTTAAAGTAATAACCATTTAGAGAAAAAAGAGAGAGGATAAATGAATATGAATTTAACAACAAAATTGTTGATTTAACAACCTGAGGTTTTAATTTAACAGTAGAAGTTGTCAATTTAAGAAGAAGGGTTATCTATTTAATAGCTAAAATTGTGGATTTAAAAAACAATATTGTAAATGTAATAATGAATGAATGAATCTGTTGGTTTAGCAACTTGAGCTGTTATTTTAATAGCAATGACAATATTCTGCTATTAATTTTACAAACAGCATTATTATTTTAATAATACAAGTTGTTATTTTAAAAATAAGTTGTCCTAATAAAAAGCACAATATCCAATCAACTCAGATTCACAAACGGACCTAATCTTCTACATCAACAAAGAAAATTGAATAATAATTATTAAACTTAATAGTTTTTTATAACAGTTTTTTTTTGGGATGTCTAAAATGAAACATAATGCATTATATTTAATTCAAAATATTTTTTTTTTATTTGCTAATAATTTTTATATACATAAAGCACTTCTTTTTAAACACATTTCTTTATGGTCATCTACAGTTCCTGCTAGAAGTAGTAACGGTTGAACTGGCAGATTTTCTTTAATTCGTTTCTCTAACAATTCTTTCATCAGCTGTTGAACTGTGTTACCAATAATAATTACAAAAGAAAGAATTTGTAAGCCGCAAATCATCGCAAATCCAAATTTTTTTATATTTAGTTTTTCTTTATTTGTCACAATAAAAACAATTCTTGCTGTGGGTACTAGTATGTTGTGCAATAAGTAAAACGTTGTTAATAATTTCCCATCTGTAATTAAATAAAAAAAAAATAGAGTAAATTTATTTTATAATATACAAAACAAGAAGATTAATTATAATAGATGTACCTATTATTATATTAATAAATAAATTATATTTTTTATGAAATCAATCTTACTTTGTTAAACACTTTTATATTCATAAAAAACTTACTATGTGTTACTTTATCAGCTGCAATAAAATCAAGCGGAAGATTCTTTAATTTTGTTTTTATATATTGGTGAATGATGATTATAAGTCAATTAATCTAAAACAAAAAAAAATTCGTTAAGTTAATTTCTCAGCGTATAATTAACGTAATAAAAAAAATACTTTGAACTTATTAAGTTTAACTCGGTTTGCCATTGAAATACAAACTATATTTTTCTCCTACACAATATACATGTGATTCCAATAACTATTTCTCAAAAAAAGAAAATACAATATAATTTAAATATTAATCATTGCACTATTTCACCTAATTAATATAAAATAAAACTTACTTCTAGAAATTTCCTTAAATTTATTCCAATTAACTATATATTCATTCAATAGCTATTAAGAAATTTATATGTATATTAAATAAGTATTTTTTATTCAATATGGTATTTATTCTTTTTTACACATTTTTATTCACTTTAAAATTAACATTAGCAAAACGTTCTTTTTATCCTGCGATTACTTTTGAACTGAATAAGAATTTATAAATTTGAAACCATTTTTTCTCATTTTAAGAAATGTTTGTTAATTTAAAGGTAAAAGTTATTAAAAACACAACTTACTATTATTTTAATAACAAGTCTTGTTTTTTTAATAATTTCGACTGTCAAAATACAATTTGTTATTATTTTAATGATTTTAATTATTGAATTAATAACAATACTTTTCTTTTTAATAACAAATGTTAACAATTTTTATTATTATATTAACAACGATCCTGTAACAACAAAAATTGTTAAATTCACAATTATGTTATAATTTTAATAACCAAAACTGTTGTTTGAACAATTTTTGTTATTAATATTATTGTAGATACAATTTTTATTGTTTTTTTGTGTTAAAAAATCATTTTTGTTATCATTTTAATAAAAAATACTATTAATTTAACAAATAGTATAATTGGCATTTTTTAAAACCGTTTCAACAACCGATTTATTGAAAAAACAGTAAAAAAATTTTCAGTCTAACAATACTAAATCATTTCTGATTATATTAAGATTAATTATTATTAGTTTCATTATGAATATTTATTAATCGCATTGTTAATCACATGCATATCCTTATGTAACGACTTATAAGGTAAAGTTTTTTTTTCAGTCTTCATAGTTTGTTTTGAGTTAGCACTATTCAATAGCGCTTTAAAATATTTTTGATCTTCATTCGGAAAAATGGAAGTAGATCAGTAATGTCTTTAACCTTTGATGCGTTCCCCGAACAATGGGAGCTATTTAGCATACCATTGAAGAATATCCTGAGTGTAACCACAAAATCAGGTATCCTTGAGAGCTCAGAGACTTAATAACTAAACTTGGATATTACAATAAACCCATTTTCGGCTGCGGTCATATAGGGACTGAATCCCTCCCGAAATTATAAAACCTAATCTAATGTAAATTTGGATGTCGGATTCTTTTTTTCTGCTAAGATTCTAGGAGTCCAATTAAAAATATCTCGGGGAGTTGTCACCTTTTTTTGTTGTTTGCACATGTATATAATTTTTCTAAAATGAGTTTCCTCAAAAGATTTTTTTATTTGTAACGTAAAATTATTATTTTTGTCGTGCAAAAATGCTTTTATTTGAAAAAATGGAACAGTATCGAAATTTAGTCTATGATGTGCTATTTCTGAAAAAGCGCTAAAATCACTTAGTTGCTTTTTGTACAATTTTTAAAGTACACGGTCAGATTTAAATTTATTGAGAAGTTTAACTAAGTGCAATGGACTATGAATTTCTAAGTTCTTTAATTATTTTTCAAGGAGTTAATGGACACAATCAGTTTCTTGAATATTTAACTAATATAAAAATTTTAAATTCAAATAGGCGAAATAAGAAATTATGAAAAAAATTTTATTCGTCCATATCCCCAAGCTGTTATGGTGGCCAATTTTAGGAATAAAAGTAAATTTCATAAAATTCTGTAAGCAATTTGGGACGAACGCCAAAATCTTGGATATGTCCGAAAACTTTCAAAATGAGAAGTAGGAAACCAGGATATGTCCGAAAGTCGACACTGCATAACTTAAAAACTAAACCAGATAATCAGGCTGCATTCTTAAGTCGAAAAGCACGAAAATGGCATATGTCCTAAAATAGAACTGGGCTCACGATTTATCATTCATACATTTTGTTAATCATCTTTTTGCTAAGTATTTATTTTGCTAGAGGTCTTGTTGCCGAATGATTTTTTTTTTTGCGAAATACCCAGATTTAAAATATTAATTTGCAATATGGAATTCATTAACTACACATGAAATGATAATTCTCTCAGAGTAATCAAGTTAATTCCTTTGAAATCAAAAACATTCTTATAACTGCAGAACTATTGTTGAAACATATTTCATTATCAAAAGACGATTTTTCTTCCGGCCCAGACGGTATTCCTTCGATCCTTCATAAGGAATGCATGATTAACTTATTGCATCCCATTTCTTTGCTGTTTAATTTATCCCTTCAATCGAGCATTTTCCCCTGTTTATGGAAAAAGTCTTTCATTATTCCAGTTCATAAAAACGACTCCATGTACCAATTATAGGCCCATCGCCAAGCTCTCGTGTATTCCTAAACTTTTTGAGCGTATGATATATGACTTCTTATATGATTATTGTAAACGTTTTATTTGTGTTGAGCAACACGGTTTCCAAAGAGGTAGGTCAACAACTACCAATATGGTTGACTTTGTCTCCAAGGCAATGACCTCAATGGAGAATGGTTTTCAAACTGACACCATCTTTACTGACATAAGTAAAGCATTTGACAAAATTCGTCATAGTATCATATTACTCAAGCACAAAACTATAGGTTTTTCACCACATAGCCTTAACTGGCTTGAGTCTTACCTCTCTTCTCGGGAATACTCAGTTTTATTTAAAACTGCGATTTTTGACCAATGCTCAGCGTCTTCTGGTGTTCCTCAAGGTAGTCATATAGGACCCCTTAGTTTCATAGTTTCAACAATTGATGCTCCTAAAGTGATAACTTTTTCTAAACTTCTTAGTTTTGCTGATGACTCAAAGCTTTTTACTCCTATATCTTCCTCATCGGATTGCTTAAAGTTACAAAACGATTTTTATGATTTCGCTTCTTGGTGTTCAAAAAATGGACTTGAATTGAACACTTCTAAATGCCAAGTCATTACCTTTTCTAGGAAAAATTCCACTCGGACAATTTGGTTCAGCTACCAACTAAATAGCTGTCAGCTTTCAAGAGCGAATTCTATTATAGACCTCGGGTTAACCTTTGAACTTAAACTGAGCTTTAAGCTACATTATGATAAAATAGTGAGCAAAGCAAATTCTTCTTTAGGTTTCATTAAACGTTGGTGTAAAGAATTTTCTGATCCCTACCTCACGAAACATCTTTATGTTACATATGTAAGGCCTACACTTGAATATGCTAGTCAAGTGTGGTCTCCACATTACTTGACTGACATTAACCGAATTGAATTGGTTCAACGAAAGTTTTTACGTTTCGCTTTAAGTAACTTTTCGTGGAATGATCCATTGCGGCTTCCACCTTATTACCTCCCTCTTAAACTTAAACATTGACTTACAGTCGTTGTCTGATTGTCGAATAATTGCAGATATCTCTTTTATTAACCAGATCCTTTCGGGTGTAACGCTAGCCCCTGAAATTTCAAATTATATGGTTGCAAGATCCAATCGGAATAATCTCAGAACCGTTGAGTTGTTCCACATTCCCTTCCACCCTACTGAATATGGTAGATTCGAGCCAATCACTAGAATGCTCCGTGAAGTTAATTTTAACTCTAGTTCTTTTGATCGTCAACTAAGTGTTTTAACTATTTAAAAACGATTACGTCTTAATGTACGTTCAACTGAGACTAACTAACAACTGTTGTTCTTTTTAGCTTTGATACTTTCGGCCTAACTTTTTGAAGTGCTTTTATTAAATGTATAGCTATTAACATAGAAATTAATTTATGACTTTTTACCCTTCTACTAACAGCATGTACCTGGTTTAGTTTCTTTTTAAATATTTTAATCAAAGGTGACGGCGATTTACTAACCCTACTGGATGATGAGTTATTGCACAATTAAATAAAGCAGGCCTTCGTCTAGTAATAGACGTCTGATGTCTCTTGCTCTAAGCATAAATCTGACAGTATTAAAAAAAAAAAAAAAATATGTCACTCAGGCACATTAGCTCCATTGGTGAAATTACCATACCGCCGACCCTGGCATACACATATAACAGTGGAGTGAAGTGAAATATAAAAGTAGAGATTAAAGAGTGTAGGATTGGCAAAAAAAAATATAGAGATGACAAAAAAAGTTGATTTTGCAACGTTAGCAGCTCAACCACAAACGGTTTAAGGAATTATGACTTACTGTTTTGTTAAATAAATTGTTATATAGTATATACTAAATTTAATCTTCAGTTCTCTAGAAAACTTTTTTTATTTTGTTTATTTTTGTTTATATTTATTTTTTTTAAAGAGTAATGCTGATTGCTGATGATTATGAAAAGTAGAAGTTTGAATCGAAATGGACAGATGGAAATGCTTTTTTTTTGTTTTTTATTATATATTTTTGTTGTTGTTATTTTTTTACTTGGTTTTTCTTTTTTTTGTTTTTAGAAAATTATATTGCTATTTTTTAATTTTTTTTTATTTTTGTATCATACACTTAATATTTAGTTGTATATAAATTTTGTACATAAAATTTTTAGTTATTTTAATATTTTTTTTTTCTTTAATATTATTTTGTCCAAGATGAACAATAATATCAAACCTTTCTCTGGCACAAAATGAAAAATTTCAGTTTCGTTTTTTTTATTTTTTTATTGTATTGTTCATTTACTTGAATTATGAATGATGATGATGCTGAAAAGTTAAACTGCAAGTTTTTGAATCCTCTTTTCTTTTTGTTTTATTTTCTTTTTTATTATTTTTATTTTAAACTTTAGATTTTCTTTTTGTTATGTTTTTTAAATAAAATAGCTACAATGAAGTTTTGATTTTCTATTGTCTTCGAAATTTTCAATTTCTATCTTAGTTGAATTACAAATTAAAAAGTTTTATTTGTTGTATAAAGTAAATTATGAATAAGTTAAAATTTGTATATATATATATATATCAATCTATAGATATTATATTAAAATTATTATTATAATATATTAAAATAAATAAATTTGCAAAGAAATATTTTTTTTTTGTTTGTTTCTGTTTTTCTTATTGTTGTTGTGCAATTTTTGTTTTGTTTTTTTTTATACACAAATATAATGTAATGAATATGAGGAATAACTATGAATCATATTTAAAAATATTTTAAAATCTATTCTATTTTTAATTATTGTACATTGTATAATATATTTTTGTAAATAGAAATGCAACATATGACAACAAAAAAACAACAATAACAACTTAGTAAAAATATTTCATTAATATTATATATCTAATTTTTGGAAACAAAAGGATTAAAACCAAATATATAATTAAAGCACTGACATTTAAATGATACTAGCTCCTCGTATACTATCTGATGTAATATGAAAATAATTTTAAACTTTTTTAACAATGGTATAGTAAAATTTCTTGATTAAAATTTGACAATTAGGTGCACACAACAGTAACACAATATAATTATTATTCTTACAGACTTAGATTTTATAAATTTTACCAAAATTGATTTATTTATAATGTGTATATTATGTAAACTTAATTTTATTTTATTAATTTCTAAAAAAACTCCTCGAACTGTTTCAGGGTGCAGTTATAGCGATTTGTGAAATTAATAAGTAAATTGTATATTTTCAATGTATATATATACTACAAAAGTATATACTACAAAAGACTCTTAATTGTCTTTTCTCCGAAATGCAACCGAAAACTTTAGTCGAAAAGTCTTTTCTTTTACTCTTCGTTTGTAAATGCACTAAAACATTTTTTTGTATTCTATTTTATTGATGAATTTGCCTTTGTACATTGGATTTTCTCTGCCTGTTTTTGCAATAATCAAAGGTCATGATCAACAAATATAACGGCTTATATAAAAAAAAAAATTAAAGCAACAAGAATGGTTTCAAATGTCCTTTTCGTCCTTGAATAATATGCGCCATTAAAGATATATATTTTTGGAAAGCTGGAAATACCATTAGGTATCCTTGAAATATAGTCATTTGATTCTACGCGGGTACAATATTTACTTTAGGAGTTTACTTAAGAGAATCTTTCATTTCAGTAGTAGAATTTAAGCTCAAAGTTTTTAATATAAAATGTTACAGGACAGGAATGGTAAAAATGGTTTTTCGATACAGTGTTCGAAATAAAGTAATGCAATAACATTGAATATATTATTTAATGCACTTTAAACTCATAAATTACAATGTTTAATTTGTAAATTGTGAAACGTACACCTACACGATAGAAATATTTATTCCGTTTCACAGCCGATTTTAATTATTGTTTTTTTTTCTAAATGATAGATAATTAAAACCGATGTAACGAAAATTAAAAAAATTTTCAAAATTTTAGAATATCCATGTAGAAATTATCATTTAAAATGAGAAATTGCAAAAAACATTATATACTAATTATACACCTTCAAAATCGGTTGAATGCAATATAGCTTAAATCGGGAATAGAAATTATAGAACAAAATATGTTGGTTTGAAATTCAAAATGGTTTTTGGTTCAGTTTTGCCAATTTACGAAATTGGTTTTGGTTGGCTTTTGGTTTCTGGAATTAAACAAAAAAACTTTAGGTTGTTTTTCTTTCAGTTTTTATGGTTTACTTAAAGAAAATTGTGAAAAGTTAAAATGAAAGACCTTTTATCGTAAAAACCATTTTTTATAATTTGTAATTTTTTTATTTTTGTTTTCAACTACTTTTGACCTCAAAACAATAACTGAACAGCTGATTTTATTGTTTTATATATTTTGTACTTTACGGAACCATTCAGTGCCGTAAATTTATAATGGTAAAAATAATAATAATTTATGGTTTCTGTAATATTAATGAAAGTTCATTGTTTTGGTTCCTAAAAACGTTGATGGTTCGCATGGCTTTTTTGGTTCGGTTAAAAATAAAAAATCAACTTGTATTCCTGGTTTAAACTACATTGTACATCATTATACTAAATTGGTAAATTGAAATAATTACGGTATAAATATTTGCACCATTCTACAAATGCTTTTTATTATTTAAAAGAAGAAGTAGCAAAACCAAATATTTTTCAGATTTTTTTAATTTTCAATTAAAAAGTTCAATTTAAAATTTCACTCCATATGTATAAGTATAACCATACATTTCCAAATAGAAAAATATGAATTTATCAAATTGCCGCAACCAAAGTACAAAAATTCTTCTTTTCCTCGCCAGAATTAAATTTAAATATCTGGTTCTTGTCTTGAATAAATCAATAAAAAACCATTATATAATGTCAAGCATAAATTGAAATTGTGAAAACAATTGGATGAATATTTCAAAATGTTGATATTCTGTGTCCGAACAAGTTTTAATATAGAAAGTTTTTAAAAATATTTAATTTATTTATGGTAAGTGTTGCTCTAATAGCTACCCAATTTCGGACAATTAATATTTTATGATATATCAATCAGGTTATATCCGAAAATCTTGCTTAAACACCGAAAATGTCATTACCATACTTGTCCTCACATCTACTTAGCTCTAAATAATTTCAATTATCTATCACAGCATAAAAGATATTATTAAAAAAAAAATTGGAATATGATATACAAAGCGCAACTTTAGATTTACTTATAATAAAAAAAAAATATTATAAAAAAACAGTTTTTTTAAGTAAAGTTCATGTGTCCTCATGTTTTTCTGTAATTTCCGTGGCTATAATGTAAAGTGCAAAAAAAATATTTTAAACGATAATAGTTTGACTACTCATTCAACGGTTATAAAGTAAAACTCTCAAACTTAAATAAAAACTATTTTGAGAAGCATAAAAGGATTCAGTTTCCCAAAATATTTCATAGCGGAAGGTAGTTCACAATTTTGGTTCTATAATTTTGTAATTTCCGTGGGGCGCGTTATTTATTAATTTAATTAAATATTTTTAGAAAAATATATATTATTTTATGTATTATGTTTGCAAGTTTATTTATTAACTACTTTTTAAATTAAATATTTATTTATTTAAATTTTATTGCTCAAATACTGCTTAGTTGTAATTTCCGTGGCTGTCATTTGCGTGGTTTCCCGCACGTTCATGTGAATTACAACAAGCGCACGGAAAATACTCTTAAAGAAAATCTGTTCTAACTACGACTCCACGGAAGCAATTTGTTGAAAAAAATATGTGGATAACTAAAATAAGAAAGAATAAAGCTCTGTTTAAAGAAAAAAAAGCACAATTCTTAGAACAACGTATATCACCATCATCTCCTTTTAAGGAGCCATTAGTTGTGCCTGTATCTTCTGTTATGTAAAAAATATATCACATACTTCAAAATGGAAAAAATCTTTGAAGTTGACCGACTTAAACTTCCTAATTTAGCACAAGTTCCTGCATAAAAGTCTATTTGATAATGTTAAATAACGAAACATCCCCAGGTCCCAATAATATTCCGGAGATAATTTAAAAAAAAAGGTCTGAATCACTCGCTGAAAATCCACTGTCAATTTTATTTAATAATTCTTTTGAACACGGAATATTTCCACAATTTTGGAAATATGTCTAAATCAAACCATTTCATAAGAAGGGTTCAAAAAATTATATCGTAAACTATCGTCCAATAGTTAAATCTGTCATGTTCTACGTTTAGCTGGCTTCCAGACTAAATGTTTAATTTATTAAACAAACAAGAAAGTAATTTCCCTGATATATTTTGTAACTTTCGTCCAATAACTATATATTTGTCATTTCCGTGCCAAGTTGTCATTCGGGTGAAAACAAAAAGTCCTTAAAAATATAAAAATAAACTGGTCGTTCCTAAGGACCTACTAATTATTGAGTTATTAAACGGAATAAACAAAAAAATATTTAAAATTGAGTTTTTTTGCATTTTGCCATTTTGATGTCTGATATATCAACCTTTTGAAATATTCACCCCATTCGTAATGAAATATTGAGTACGGTTTTTTTTATCAAACTTCCTGAATCAACAAATTGACTCTGAATTTTAGCGACCATTTAACAGAACTAGCAATAAGGAATAGTATCATCGAACCGAAATTCCGAAAATATGGAAAGATGCCACGGTAATATGTGTACCAAAAATGAACAAGCCGAAAAACTTGGTTAGCATCTATAGACCAATTAGTCTCTTGAGCTTCATTGGCAAACTGTTTGAAAAAGGTATTAAAACACGATTGTAGAATTTTTACGAAAACAACCTGCTACTGTCAGACAAACAGTTCGGTTTCCGGAACCATTCGGCTGATCATTAATTTGTTCGACTACATAATTTTATCAAAACACAATTTAATATTAAAAAATCTGTTAGTCTTGTTATCTGTGACAACCAAAAAGCTTTTGATTCCGTATGGCACAATTATATCAAATGCAGTTCTCAATCTATCTGGTTAAGCTTATTAAAACTTTCCTTGAAGATAGAATATTTTCCGTAAAAATCAATGATACTCGTTCATCCAAATATCATTTGCCAGCTGGTCTTACTCAGGGTTCGATTTTAAGCCCTTATTTATAACACCTGTATATTGCAGATATTCCAACTCCGGTTTCTTGCGAAATAGGCTTGTTCGCTGATGACATTGCATACCTCTGATGTTAATCCTAGCACAATAATCTTGAATCTGGAAAACGGATTCAATTCTCTACACCAATATTAACACAAAGGGAAAATAAAAATAAATACTGCTCCGCGTGCTTCTTTAAAAGAAAAAGAAAACCTTGCTTCTTACGTGACAGAAATTTACAATTAAATGGCAATTCCGTCGACTGGAGCACTACTGTAAGATACCTAGGGATCATCCTGGATCCCAAATTAACATTTAAACCCCTAGTCGATGACAAAATACAAAAAAATCAAATATTAATCAAATTGTTATACGGACTAATTAATAGGAAATCGCCTCTCTCTAAATTCAACAAAATTTTAATTTTCAAATCCATTTTCCAAAGTACGTATCTATATGGTGCTCCGGTCTGGTCAAACTTCGCAAACTGTCATAAGAAAAGACTGCAAATTACGCAAAAAGCTACTAAAAATGTTAACAAAACTCCCTTGGTTTGTAACTAAACCTAATGTTACTAAACCTCCTATTAGAGATCCATTTAAAATTCAAAAGTATAACGGTAACAGACAAAATTACTATTGGAGCTAACAATTAACTAATTTATTGCCAACTGCTCCAGCTCCGAAAACATTTTAATTAAAATTGTCAAGGATAAATTGAAATGGTGAAAAACAATATTCGTAATGAAATATTGAATACAATATTTTTTATCAAACTTTCTCGAATTTCGAGGAGTGGGCGAATACTACTTTCCTTTATTACACCAATTCAACAAACATTTTTTACATCTTTTTTCTATGCAAAATTTTTCTATCTTTTATAGTTATTTTAACATGGAAGGTACGTAGAATTGGCTGTCGTCAATTTACAAAGCAGTAGAGGTCTTGGATTTTAACGCCTTCAAGCCCTGAAAGAAGGCCCCTGGATGAGATTTACTTTTGTGACAAGAACCGGTTCAAGGTGGTCATAGGTCAGATTTACTTGATGATGTTGCAGTCTGGTTTACTCGACCGTTTTAACATGCAGCTTCCAAATATTCAAATTTTTTTTTTTTTTTATTTCCCAATGAAACAATCTGTCTGTGTGAAGGAGACATTCAGTAGTTTGTATGATATTTTTATATGCAGGTAAATTGCACTAACAAGCAGATGAAATAACCCAGTGGTCAACTATCCATGATGCGAACATTATACTCCATTGTATTTCTTGACCCCCATTTGGTTGTTCCTATTGTCTACTTGGGTAGCGCTTAAGGCGTCTTACATCAATTGCAATTATTTAATTATTTCATAAGCTCAAAGTTAATTTATAAAGACTAAATCGCATACCCAATTTACCTGCACTATATGTTGTAATTTCCAATTACTATATTCAAATGATCAAAGTTCTCATCGGATATATGAGTTTCGCTCAACAAAATTATTACAGTAGGTATGCTTTTAATTAAATAATTTTAATAATATAGTTATAAGATTTTACAATTTTGCAAATAAGAATATTAAAACTATTACTTCCTAGGACTGTAATAATTTACTATAAAAACTAATAATAAAACTAGGCTAATAACTTCTATTATATATTAAAAAAATTTCACCTTTAGTTAGAGACATAAAAACGAAAATTAGATTCATAATTTTGCCTATATTAGGATAAATTACAATTTTAAAAAACTCCAATAAACGGAAAAATTGTTTAAATCTAATTTTAGAATTTTTATGATAAAACAAAATAATTTTTTTTTTGTAATATTCGAAACCTGAAGTTGTGCCTCACACACTGTTTATTTCTATAATAGTATACTTTACAACATCACATTGAAACGTAAATCATACTTTAAGCACTTGACTTTTTATTTTTTTTTTTTACAGGACAAACAAAATCTTTGACAATGTCCTGAAAAATTAACAAAAAAAAAATGTACATATAAAATTTTATACGTTTTTATAAAAATAATAAAACAATGGTGAATGGGTCTTACAAAAATAAAAATATATAAATTATAAAAAAAAAAATCTAGGATATTTTCCAAGGTCTTTTTGTCCTTAAAAAGCTATTTTAATTTAAAAGTTATATAATATATATTTATGTAAAATATATTTGAACACACGTAATATAATACCTTTATATTATGTTTGTGTGCAAATGACTGCGTGAAAATATTTATGTTGTGCTTTGTTTTCATTTATTTTTATAACATTGCTTGCACTCTCTTAACATTTTTTGTCTTTAAGGGGATTGCAATGTTTCTTATTTATGATTCAGTGTGTAATATAAAGGTATAAAGTATCAGAAATTGTAAGTTAATCAATTTATGATACATACTTTGAATAAATTCCTAAAACATTATTTTATTTGTTACTTTTTCATATTTCTTAAATTCCTAATTTCGTAATTAAACTCTCTAATTTTTTTATACATTAATAACTTAATAAAAAATACTGCTATGCATTATTACCTAACATAATATCAAATTCTAGGTAATAGCTGCATAAGCAATTTTATTCCATAATTTAATATAGATCGTTTACCTTTCAAAAAAAACCGTGAGAATTTAATGTTTTAGATTTAAGTTTGTTAGTATTTAATAAAGTATATTTTTTTGTATTATAAAATGATTAGTAATAAGTTTTTAATAAATTTATAAAAAAATATATAATAAAGGCATTCTAAGTTAAGTAAGAAAAGAAGACGGTTGTGTTTAATTATAATAATAATAACATTACATGGCGACCGTGACAGCTGTATCTTAAGATACAAACCGCGGGTTAATTAAAACAATTTTTGAAAAAAAAACAACAGTTCTTTTATATTGTATTATGATTATGAAAATATTAATAACATAATTACAAAAAACAAAAAAAAAAGAAAACAAAACAATTTAATAAGTATATTACATATAAGTGATATTATTAAAAATAATTATAAGAACTATAAATTTTTTTTTAAAAAACAAAATACGTAATAATATGTATTATAATATAATATAATTAACACGACGCTAATATAAAATAAGATGAAAATAAAAACAAAAACAAATGTGTAGACTAAAATTTTAAATTAATAAGCAAATAAAAATGGGTAAAACCCAATCCAAAAACGTAGATTCAAACGGGGAAGTGAATAATACCATCAACATTGATGAGCCCAATAATAGTGACCAAATAATAATTATATTATTAAGTGTGCTTTTAACAATAAAAATAATAAAAATACTATATAAGTTTCATTTGGCGCAGAGAAGAAATCTAAAAAGGAAGTACAGGAGATCAATTTTACCGATAGGAGGAGTAGACGTATAAAAAGATAAGTCAAACTTGTACAAATTTTAATTTTTTTTAATATGTAATAACTATTTTTAAGTATAAAATAAAAACAAAAACAAAAAAACATGTGCTTTAAATAAAATTATATTATAAGATTGAAATTTTTTTTTTTTTTCAATTTGATTTTTGACTTAATGTAAGTACTTAGAATTTTAATTTAAATGAATCAGCATTTACTGGTGATTACCATATTAAAATATATTAAGATCTAATTTATTAAATTTATGGACAGCGATTTAAAACTTGCACGCTCTGAGTTTTTAAAATCTGTTAAGACCGTCCTTAAAGAAAAAGTGCCAATTAAAGAATCGACTCTTTTAACTAATAAAATTAGAACAACAAACAGATATAACAACTTTCTGAAAGAAATAGCCAAACTTTGGGATAGTGTTAATAATAGTGACCAACTACTTTTTTTATGCTAGAAAAAAAATTGAAAGAGCATATAAAATCCTAAATTGTGACTATTACATTCCCAAAAATTTATTCGAATTAGTAGACCCTAACATCCGTTGCATGTCTAAACTAGAAGACTCGATATTAGATGATATAGAAGAAGAGTCAGACGAAGAAAAAGATATTATAAAAATGGCGGCTCCTTCCCATATAGAATTTTTAAAATTGTCATCATCGACAATTAACCGTAATTATAATGGTGATCCTCTAGCACTGCAATCCTTTATCGACTCAGTGAATTTGTTATATGTAATAGCAACTAACGATGAACTTAAATCCTTACTAAAATCATTTATTTTATCTAAACTTGAAGGAAAAGCAAGAGAATGTTTAGGTGATCAAATTAATTCAGTGGATGAAATAATAAATACACTGAAATTAAGTATAAAAGCAGAGAGCTCAAAGATTATAGAAGGTAGGATGCAAGCTCTGAAAATAGAAAGAACATCAGTACAAGATTTTAGTAGACAAGCTGAAGATCTAGCAGAATGCTTCAAAAGATCTTTGGTGATGGAAGGGATAAGTAACAACAAATCTAAAGAAATGGCAATTGAAAAAACTGTGGAAATGTGTAGGTCTTCCGCAAGATCCGATTTAGTAAAATCGATTCTGGCATCAACTAAATTTTGTGACCCAAGAGAAGTCATAGCTAAATTTGTTACTGAAATAAACATAGAGAATAAAGAAAAGCAAGTCTTGTCCTACCAAATAAATAACAGAAATTTTAGGACCAATACAAACTTTGCTTATAATAATAATAGAAATTATAATAATAATGGCAATAATAATAGATATTATAATAATAATAGAAATAATAATAATAATAGTAGAAATTATAATAATAACAATAATAGTAGAAATTATAATAATAATAACAACAATAATAGTAGAAATTATAATAATAATAACAATAATAGAAATCTTTTTAGAAATAATAATGGTCAAAGAACTAATAACTTTAACAATTCTAACAACAACAATCGTCGAAATGTTAGGTATCTGGAAAACTGCAACACCCCTCAAGGACATGGGCAGGTGAGGGATGCAAATCCAAATACGGAAGTAGAACAATAAACGAAAAAATCGTTAATATTTACACGCTAAATTTGAATTTTTCTGATTATATTACAATTTATACTAATTTAAACAATTGTAAACTTAACTTCTTAATAGATACTCAAGCCGATATTTCATTAATAAAAAGTTCTTCCATAAATAATCTTTTCAGTCCAAATAAAGATCACATTATTAACATTAAAGGCATAACTCAAGCATGTATAAAATCTTTAGGTACAGTATACACAAAAATTTTTATACAAAATCTTGAATTGTCTTGCGAATTACATATAGTTCCAGATAATTTTGATATACCAGCTGATGGTATATTAGGTAAAGATTTCATCAAATTCTATAAATGTAATTTAAACTATGATGCAATGACTGTTTCAATTAAATCAAATTCAAATATTATAAAAATACCAATTTTTTCTGGACCAAAAGATAATTCAATTGTTTTACCAGCACGCAGTGAAGTTGTGCGTAAATTTTCGTTACAAACAAATCAGGATTGCTTAATTTTAGATCAGGAAATTTCAGAAGGAGTATTTATACCAAGAACGATAGTTGCATCTCGAGAGCCACTCGTTCGCGTTATGAATACCACCTCAATAAATAAAATAATTTCTTCTGATATAAAGTTGAAGACACAACCTTTATCTGATTTTAATATTATACATCCACAACCAAATAACTCAAGTATAAAACGTATAAAAGAACTAGAACAAATTATTACGAAAAATTCAAATGTAGCATATTTACCTAAATTGATTCAATTGTGCAGCGAATATTCAGAAATATTTCAATTGGACTCAGATCCAATGACTGTTAATAATTTCTATCAACAAAAACTTAGAGTTGTTGATAACAATCCAGTCTATATTAAGAATTACAGGCAAGCTCATACACAAAAAGACGAAATAGATAAACAGGTAAATAAGCTATTAGACAACAATTTGATTGAACCAAGTCAATCCAACTACAACAGTCCAATAATATTAGTACCAAAAAAAGGAGATCAAAAGAAATGGAGAATGTGTGTTAATTATAGAATGGTGAATAAAAAATTAATTGCAGACAAATTTCCACTACCTAGAATTGAGGATATACTTGATAATCTTGGTAGAACTAAATTATTTTCAGTCTTAGATCTTTCCGCAGGCTTTCATCAAGTACCTTTGCATAAAGATTCTAGAAACATTACTTCATTTAGTACACAATCTGGATCATATCGTTGGAAAGTACTTCCATTTGGACTTAACGTCTCACCTAATTCCTTTTCAAGGATGATGTCTTTGGCTTTTGCTGGACCAACTCCTCTTCAATGTTTCTTATATATAGATGACATTATTGTAGTAGGTTGTTCAGAAAATCATCATCTTAAAAA
The DNA here is from genome assembly GCA_963942445.1 of Argyra leucocephala. Classification (NCBI taxonomy): domain Eukaryota; kingdom Metazoa; phylum Arthropoda; class Insecta; order Diptera; family Dolichopodidae; genus Argyra; species Argyra leucocephala. The sequence continues at coordinate 53,487,426 of OZ012679.1, read as the reverse complement.
TTTAAAAGCAGTATTTTCTATTTGTAAAAAATTTAATTTAAAATTAAATCCTGATAAATGTAAATATTTCAAAACTGAAGTAACATATTTAGGCCATAAATGTACTGATAAAGGAATATATCCAGATGATTCCAAATTCGAAGTTATCTCTAATTACCCTGTTCCTAAGGATAAAGATGAAACTCGACGTTTCGTAGCTTTTGCTAATTATTATCGCAAATTTATTCCTAATTTTGCTGAAATAGCAAAACCATTAAATTCTTTGACAAGAAAAAAGGCTACTTTCATTTGGAGCGAAAATTGTGAAAAGTCATTTAAAAAATTAAAATTTTCATTATTAAAACCCCCTATCCTGCATTATCCAGATTTTTCTAAACAATTTACTTTAGTAGTAGATGCCTCTAAGGATGCCGTAGGAGCTGCATTAACTCAAAGTTATAACGGAGTTGATTGCCCAATTTCATTTGCTTCTAGATCGTTCACTAAAGGTGAACTTAATAAATCAACAATTGAAAAAGAACTAGCAGCAATACACTTTGCAGTAACACATTATAGACCATATATTTATGGAACACATTTTATTGTCAAAAGTGATCACAAACCTTTAACCTATTTATTTTCGTTAAAAAATCCGTCATCAAAATTAACACGTATGAGATTAGATTTAGAAGAATATAATTTTACAATTGAGTATATAAAAGGTAAATTAAATGTAGTGGCAGATGCCCTATCTCGTGTAAATATAAAAGATTTAAAATTAGCCCATGAAAAATTAAACGCGAATGTTGTTAAAGTTATGAAAGTTCAAACAAGATCTATGGACAGTAATAAAAATAAAAATAGTAATCTTGCAAACGAACATAGTCGTAAAAACACCAATAAAACATCGGATAATAATAATAATAATAATACAATAAAAATTTATGAAAATAATAAAGATTGGAGTACTCCTAAAATAAAATTTATACAAGAAAATATGAACAATGAAACTATTATGAAGATATTTTCTAAGAGAAAATGCATACTTAAATTTAAGATGGGTAAATTTATGAGTAAATTTACAAAAGATCTGAAAATATCATTAGAGATATTTTTTAAAGAATTAGAAAATGAAACAAATAAATTGAATATAAAATAATTACAAATTAATAATGAAGATATCGATATATTGCAAATTAGTATAAACAATTTTAAAGAAATTGGTAATAGGGCCCTAAAAAATTTAAAAATTGCAATAACAACTACACCAAAAACTATAAATAATAAAAAAGAAATAAACGATATACTAGAAAGGTATCACAATAATCCAACATTCGGTGGACATGTAGGTCAAAAACGATTATATGCAAAATTAAGATCATATTACTATTGGAAAGGTATGTCTAAGGACATACAATTGTAAAAAAATGTAGAAAGTGTCAAGTCAACAAAAGTAAAGTAAAGTATAAAGAACCTCTACAAATAACAAACACACCACAAAAACCCTTTGATATAGTGGTGATTGATACAATTGGACCTTTTCCAAAAACTGAAAATGATAACCAATATGCAGTTACAATAATTTGTGATTTAACAAAGTTCTTAATCACAACACCTATCCCTAACAAAGAAGCTAAAACCGTTGCAAAAGCAATTGTTGAAAGCTGCATTTTACTGTTCGGTCCTATGAAAAGCATATTAACGGACAGAGGTACTGAATATAAAAATCAAATTATGAATGAAATTTTTTCTTTGCTGAATATCGAACATAAGTGCTCTACAGCTTACCACCATGAAACTTTAGGAACAATTGAAAGAAACCATAGAGTCCTTAACGAATACTTACGTTCCTATATTAATGATAATAAAGATAACTGGGATAATTATTTACCTTATTTTACATATTGTCACAATAATAAATTAACATCTATACCAAAAATAACACCTAATACCAGTTTTCAAGAGAAATATAATCAGTTGAACTAGTATTTCGTAAATCACCAGTAAGTCCTGAATTTATGTTAAGTAATAAAGTTGATCCAGTTTATAACTTTGATAATTATAGTAAAGAACTAAAATACAAATTGCAAATTATGAATAAGCATGCAAAACAATTATTAGAAAATTCAAAATTATATAATAAAAAAATTTATGACAAAAATATAAACGTTAGTAATTTCAAAATAAATGATAAGATTCTGTTAAGAAAAGAAAATGGACATAAATTAGATCCATTATACATTGGACCATTTATTATAACAAAAGTCGAAGGTTCAAATATAAAAATTAAAAATATAGATACCAGTAATGAAGATACTGTACATAAAAACAGAATTGTCAAATTTATAAATTAAATTTACTAATTAAAATTCATTATATTTTATAAACAAAAATAATTTTTTTATAATATTACATTAACAATTTAATTGTAATTTTCATTCTTTTTCAAAGCTAAACAAGATAAGATTAATTATTATATTATATAAAATAAATATTAGATTGAAGACCTTAAGATAATAGTTTTATTATTATGTAAGAAATTATATTCTCAAATAGCTTGTATTATTAACACAATTGTATTATGTTTAAAAACCTAGAATAAAATAAAACTCATTAATTAGAATTAACAATAGTAATAATTATCTTTATTTCGAATATTGTTAATGTTATAAGAAGATATGGCCACATCTTCGAAAAAGAAAACTATTTTGTCAAAAATTTAAAGGCTCATTTTAACTATGTATAGGGGTACGATCAAAAATTTTCTTTCAAATAAAAATTATTTTTCTTTAAAATAAAATTTCCTCTTGTTGGAAAGGAGGTGTAATATAAAGGTATAAAGTATCAGAAATTGTAAGTTAATCAATTTATGATACATACTTTGAATAAATTCCTAAAACATTATTTTATTTGTTACTTTTTCATATTTCTTAAATTCCTAATTTCGTAATTAAACTCTCTAATTTTTTTATACATTAATAACTTAATAAAAAATACTGCTATGCATTATTACCTAACATAATATCAAATTCTAGGTAATAGCTGCATAAGCAATTTTATTCCATAATTTAATATAGATCGTTTACCTTTCAAAAAAACCGTGAGAATTTAATGTTTTAGATTTAAGTTTGTTAGTATTTAATAAAGTATATTTTTTTGTATTATAAAATGATTAGTAATAAGTTTTTAATAAATTTATAAAAAAATATATAATAAAGGCATTCTAAGTTAAGTAAGAAAAGAAGACGGTTGTGTTTAATTATAATAATAATAACATTACAAGTGCCAATAAATTGATTTAATTCATTGTATTTGTTTTATATAATTAATGAGTCCTAGATGGGTGAGTGTAACATTTCAAATATTTTCTTAGGTACATTAAAAAGTTTCCATTTGTATATTTGTAAAAAGAGAAATTGCTAAATGTAAAATTTAAACAAAAATATTTAGAAAAAATTTTAAAATTTTACTTATTAGAAAGTTTGATATATAGATAAAACCATCGGGGGGTCCTTTCAAAATAAACTAAAATCAGATTTCGACTTCCACCTTCCAGTTTAGTATCAAGCGCCATTCCAAAATACTTTGCTATATTAACATGTGATATTATTTTGTACTAAATTGAATTAAAAACGAAGTGTTGAATTTCATTAACTTATCACTAATTCATTACAAAAGAATTTTTTTTTATTATTTATATAACACGTACCAGTTCTTTGAGTACTTTTATTTACAGTTTTATCAAAAATACTTATATTAAAAAATATAATAAAATACAAAGTCATAAGTAATAAACTGTTGATGTAATATAGCCCTAATTACGGTCAGAAACTACATGTACTCATTAACATCATGACAATATAACAAAACCATTAAACAACCAAAAGGTACAACCCACATTTTTAATTGTTTTTCACAATTGTTCTACAATATTAGAACTTTTATTATCCATCCATCTTTAATAATCACTTTTTTAAAACACTTAAAAATGAAACGATAATATACTATAACTTAAATTTCAATATTTTTGACAATTAAAATAATACCACTGTAAGATGGTAGAATGCTATTGTAAGAGAATTTTATTGAAAAACAACAATTTCTCAGACAATAATATTAATTTATCAGAGAATTGGTGTAAAATATGTAATATTATGTATTTGTATAGGTTAGGTATATGAAAGGTAGAACTATAATGATGATAAAAAGGAAAACAAAAATTATTTTCATTTTCACTTTTTATTTGACATACAGAGTGGTCCAGTTCGAGCAAAAATATCTTAATCCTTAGAGTATTTTAGGAAAAAAATTGTTCCAGACTTTACCTGAAAAACAGCAAGTCTGATATGAATGTTGTGAAAAAGTTATTGGGGATGATGTGATATTGTAACGCATCAACCCAAAAACAAAAATAACGAGTTTTATTGGTGATAATCAACGTTTTTTACAAAATGTTCAGTTGTTAAAAGCAAATTTTTAAGTTTGTGGAGCCATTATTCAAAAACGGTAAGTCTGATACTTATCCAATACATACCGTTAATTACGTGTATTAATCTTAATAAATAGTTATGAAAACGATGTTGCTCTTATTTCAATTCCTTCGGAACTGTAGTGGATATTGTGTAGAAATAATTTTTTTAATCCGACTTTTTAACCCTCTGTAGCCCAGGCTAAATTTAAAGATAGACCCTTCGTCTAAAACAATTTTTTACCTACTTTTTAAATACTCACCCCTTAAAATATTTTTGCTCTGAATCGGACCACCCTGTATATCTATCTATAAATTTAATCGCTTGAGAAAACGTTTGGCGACAATGACAAATTTGAACGAAATTGACTTTTTAAGTGTATTTTACATTTCAGAGTGTGCTCTTTCTAATAACCATAGCGACGTGTCTGTAGGAGTAATGGTATTGGAATTATTTAATTGTAAATGTTTTGCATGTATTGTAAATATCTGTATATAACAAACCGAAAGAAAATAAATTTAAGGTATATTGATATAATTAAGGGTATATTTTTTAATTTTTCTATATAATAACATCGTATTACTGCCCATTTAATACTTCAAGCCAATATATGAAAGTTATCTTAATGCTTTATAAATTATTTATATGCCTCATAAAGGATCTTTCAAAATTAGTGGTTTTATTAATTTTTGGATAAAATTTTTGGAGGATGTTGGATGGAATTTATGGTGTCTTCCGACGCCTTAAAACAGTAGTATATGATAGTTACAAAAATGGACTCGTATAATTCCCATTTTTTTTATAAAATAATTCAACAATTATGTTACATTACAACAATGCGATCAAATTATTTTTTAAAACTAGGAATTCAGTAATTTTAAAAGTAAAAGAGAAAAATAATGAAAAACTATAATTAATTTGTTTTATCGTCTACCTGAAATTATTATCATTTGAATTGCAAAACTAAAAAGTAGAGAAAGATACTTATATCTTCAGTTGTCGTTCACAACAGCATATTTCTTTCAATAACCATTACCTAGAAATCTATAATAGTCGACGTTCAAAACAATCTGAACTCAATCAATCTATAACATGTAAACCGAAGGTATTCGATCACTTCAAAACGTTATACAATATTCAAACGAATCAAAGAACACCCATCAGATGAAAGAAAAATATTTAAAATCAGTTTCAATTTACATTTTTAGAAAAATGTTTGGCTCTTCTAAAGGAGATGTTGTATCCGCGTAGAACTCTTGACTATATTACATACCTGATAACTGGTGATCCTATATTATTTTCAAATAATAGAAATGCTATCAAATAAATTAATTGTTAATTTACAAGACTATTATTGTTTTATTTCTAGCTGTATAGCATGCTTTTATTTTTCAAACGCACATATATAATATAGTGTTTATGAGGGCTGTCTAGTTTTGCTAATATAATATAAGATATGGTACTATATGCATACAAATAAATAACTTACAGATTAGTTTATCATCAAAAAATGTTAACTCAAAAATAGAATAGAAGGTAATCCATATAACGCTTTTTTGAAAATGTAGTTTTAAGTTACAACTGCATTTTTGCAAATACAATAGCTATATTTTGTTAGCAGTAAAAATATTATAATAAAATATCAAATAAGTTATTTTTAAGTAAGAAATGCTCTAATATAGAGTAGCTCCTATTTTGGTTTTAACATTTTTTAATGATATATTAAACTGTAAGTTATTTATTTGTATAATACATACAATACCCTATATTAACAAAATAATTCTGTTAATTCGACAACTGAATAGAGGTTATCTCGACAAAACAAAATTATGTTTAGGAAATTGTTTCGTTCATCATAACACTATTAGAACTCATCAGTAGGTATTTTTAGTGTTAGACTACCTATACAACTCCTATTTTCATTTTCATTTTCATTTTCATTTTGATTGATTTTATATTTAGAAGATGTCAATATAATAATAAGTTATAAAATCAATCAAAATGAAAATAGGAGCTTAACAATAACTGGATTAAGTGAGTTACAGAAAGCAAAATTTAACGAAATTTTCTACTACATAATAGACCTAAGCTAATTTAAGTAAATTACAATCAATAATTTTTCAGCTTTGATTAAAGTTGGATACTATCGCGTTGCGTAATTCTACAATTTTTAAAATCAAAATATTATGAAGATATTAATAATTTTTGATGCGTATTTGGAATTATATCTATACTCAATCATTTTCAAGTTCAAATTAATCGAAGAAGAACTATATTGTCTAATGTTCTTTTATAGTTGCATTTTTTTTAGCTTGCAGATTGGCTCACAAGTACTTATAAGTAGTTAAATCTGTAAATAAGTCCACAGCTTATACAAATGTGTAGATGAAATTGTGGACTTACGAAAAATATTCCGGTAGAGATTTTGAAAACTTCTAGAGAAATTTTTTTTAAACTTATAAGATTATATTAATTTTATGTAAAAAAAATAATAAAATAAAAAATCAATAGATGGTTGTGGTAGCTCCATTGAGCTTTGATAGTTATGTAGTATTATAATTTCTGTTTGATATTTCGTACGTTAAAAATAGAAAAATTTTTAAATTTCTTTTAATTACCCATCAGTTTATTGTAATCCTGAGGTTATATTTTACTCCAAAAATTTTTTTCTTTTTGTTTACAAACTACTCATAAGTAAGCACTTAAGCACTTCTGCAAGCTAAAAAACAACGCAACTAATATTTGCATAATGGATATGAAATCTAAGTTCACATGCGCATTTTGCGTCACTTGAAAACAGAAATTAACAAAATCATGATATACCTAATGCACAGACTTAATGACGAAGTTGCATCGATTTTTACCTAAAAATTAAAATATAACGCAAATAAAAAATAAAATCAATAACAAACAAATAAACAGAGACTTGCAAGTTAATATAAAAGTACTTATATAATTTCGTGTGTACTGATGCAGTAAAATTTAAAATCACAATTTTTTCGTCCATATGTAAAACTAGAATTCTTACGTCCTTATTCAATCACAATAAGTCCAATTTGCGGCTGGAATGATGTAGGGCCACATCCGCTTCCGAAATCACCCGATCTAATCTAATTCATTTCACGTATATCTACAACCATATCCTTAAAATTTGTTTTACAGCTTTTACGAAATTAAGGCTTCAATATTCAAACTCTATTATCTCAAAACCATAATTCATTACATTCGACAATAATGTTTTCTGAAACAACCATATATATAATATATAATTACTTCTCTAGATAGGTATATGAATATAAATATGTACATATATACCCTTTTCAACTGTACTTAACCAATCAACAACATTGTTCTTTTTATATTATTTAATACATATATTGAAAAATAAACTGAATAAAGAAACTTATATAATATTTTGAACAATAACCATAAAAATTGGGGATAAACAGCAATTGTATTTGACAAAAAAAAAACAACAACAATAAAAATAAAACAAAAAATACTTCCATATTTAAGTAAATCTATGGCATTTTATTGCAACAAAAATGTCTTTCATATGATTTCTGATTATGGCCTTTAAAATAGAAGAAAAAGAAAGACAAAAAAATAATAAGAAAAAGAACAAAAATATTAAGATGATAATGTTGATGATGCATTGAAAGTTATACAATTTCTCATTGTTGTCCCCTTTTATTTTAGAATATAATACAAAAAAGTTAAAAACAAAAATAAAAATACATGAATACCTAGTTCCTATATATAAGATATTAAAATGTATATAATATATGACATACTTATTCATGTAATGATTTTTAAAACTCTTTAGAAATGTTGAAAAACATGCATTTCCTTAAAAACTTTTCCTAATTATTTTTCATTCTTTAATAAAACGGAAGACCTTTTAAAATTCACATTTATTTGTTTTGTTGTATTTTTGTTATTTTTGTTTTTTCTTACTTTCTATAGAAAATTAAACAACGTATTTAATTCATGTACTTATATATACATATATATATATATATATATATATATATACAAATAAAAAATTCTATAATATATGAATCAGACAACCTTCACTTACATACATTTTTCTACATTCAATAAGATGTGTTCATATGTAGGTGTGTGTACATATAATTTTTGAATTTATTCATATTACTTACCTATACATTATCAAGACGTAATTTTAAGCTTTGGTAAGCCTCTTTCAGAGACATTATTATTATTATTATTATTATTATTTTACAATTTGGTTATAATACATTATAATGTATGTGTAACTAACTGTGTACCTAAGATTTTTTCTTGTATTAAAAATAATAACAGTATCATAGTGTATGATATTAATATCTAACTGGTAATCAAGGAACACCAGCAGGATAATAGAAAAATATTATATATTTTCATTTAACAGAGTGTTTCAATTTATGTTTTTCAAATAAATTTAAGCATTTATTAAACCTTGAAGATTGTTGCGAAAAAATTATTTTCCCTAAAGAGACAAAAAAAATAATTTTCTATTGTCTGAAGTCTATCAGACATCATCTACTTTATCTGAAATTTTGATACTTTGAAATACTTAAATTGTTAATTACAAATAAATAATTTTTTTTTAATTTTATAAAGGATAGAAGAATTTGATTTTTTAAGCTTCAAAAATTTTTTGTTTCACTGATCCCGAGAGAATTCCGACAGTGGTTCTCACATATATCGCCTCTTTTATTTCGAAACATTTGCAAATTCCTCCAAACTCCTGAAAAATGGAGATAAACTACCGATAAATTGCCATTTCCTTGATTTTTTGCAAGATAATGGAAATCGTAATTAACAAAAGGTCATTGAGATACCTAAGTAATTCGGGTATTTTGAATGATCGCCAACACCAAGCCAACTCAACCTTCAATCTTTTAACTTCTCTCTGCATTAAGCTTAGTTACCATTAATTGTACTGATGAATCTAAGCTTGTAGCTCTGGATACTTCGATCTAGTATGGCATTCTGAACAAATGCTAAGCTACTGGTTTTAAGCAACCTTTTTTGCATATAGAATAAGGATATTTTTCTGGAATCGTAGCAAACGTATTTTTCTATACAGTATTAGTTCCAACAACTTTATAATAAACGGTAGCGTTGCAAAAGACTCCGCTTTATCACCTTCACTCTTCTTGATTTTTATCAACGACTAACTCTCTTCAATCCCCAATCCAATCGATAGTTTTGCTAATGATATCACCTTATTGAAATCCTAACATTTTTTAAAGCAATCAAATGTCACCTGTATCGCAATCAGCTTCAACAGAAATGACATGATGACTAACTCACTTAACTATGATCTAGCAAACATATCTGATTGGGATAACGAGATAACGCAAACAGAGTTGAGTTCACAAGATTACAACTCAAAGCTGTTTGCATCTCTTGTAACAAATATTAACCCGTCCCAGCTTCGTTTTCAAATTGTAAATATTTTAGGCATGCATCTAAACCAAAAAATACAGTTGATGAATATATGTACAATTTTTGACATGGCTAAGATGGCTGCCAAATGTGGGGGTTTTGAGTAGATAGAGTGCTTGCCTTTCAACCGAAAGATCCCAGGTTCGATTCCCGATGATGTTAAAAAATTCTTTATTGTTTTTTGGATCAGGCCCAGTACCCTTTGTCATTGGGATAAAATAAATGACAAAAAATAGTTGAGAGTATAATCTGGTAAGCACTTAAATAAAATAAAGCAAATCTATTTAAGAAGGCTTAGTTCCTGACAATAGTAGTAGTTTTCGACATTTAATGAATTGATAAGCCAATAATTTGATAAATAAATGCCCGAAAAAATATTGTAGATATTATAGTATAAGCTAGCAGTACCGTATTTAATTAAGCACGAAAAGGTGATTCTGCCTAAGTTACTGTCAAGAAAAAAAAAAAACGGTGTAAGACTTATATTTGTTCAAGAGACTTGTCCAATAAATTCTATATACTGACTTAAGGTTGAATAGAATTCTCATATACGAAGTGGCGCAACCCAAATTTTATTAGGTTACATTGAAAAAATCCAAAACCTCGCGCTACACCTAGTGTTAGTCCGTAAAAAAAAATAAAAAAAATATTAAACTCAATTTGATACACCCTTTTTCTATTTTAAATAACTGTATTTAATTTTCTAAATAACTGTATTTAATTTTTTCTAAAAAAAAAATATTAAATTTTTAACTTTCAAATTAAATAATTTAACTAAAAATTTACTGCAAATTAAAAATTGAAAACAAAAAATAATAGAAATTAGTAGTCTCTTTCTTTTCATAAATACTTTCTCAATTAAAGTAATCAATCAATTATTTCTTTTAAAAATAAAAAAAGGTATACATTTTAAAAAAATGTGGCCTGTGTAACTTTGCGAATTGACTAAAATGATTTTATGTCCTTCCTCTTTTCATATATCTTGGCCAAACCTTTACAAACCCGCACTGCAGTTTGAAACAGTAGAAACCATTAAAAAGGATTTGATACAAGATATTAATTTTTTTTTTATTTCTCAATTAATCCATGACTCTCCACACTATATGTTTACTTACCATAAATTTCATAGTCAATTTAATTAATAATGTTTTTATGTTGGGAATTACCTTTAATGCACTGGTTGTGTTACATAAGACATAAAAATATTCCCGATAGAATTAAATTTTGGTTTTGTCCTTCTTGTATCTCAGAGTATTGATGTAAAACATGATTTATTTCATCAATTAAATTAATCTGGGGCATAATCGCGTATAGCTTCTAACGCACACGCTGGGTGCCACACGCTGGATGTCGCAGTAGGTAGAGCGCCTACCTTTCAACCGAAAGGTTCCGGGTTTGATTCCCGATGAAGCAAATAAACAAAAATGCTTCATTGGTTTTTCGAGCTGGTCTAGTACCCTTTATCATTGGGATATAATAAATGACAAAAATAATTGAGAGTATATATAATCTGGTAACAAATTAAATAAAATAAAACTACTCTATTTAAGAAGGCTTAGTTCCTGACAATAGTAGTAGTTTTCCACATTTAATGAGTAGATCAGCCAGTAGTTTGTTGAAATAAATACTCGAGTTATTGTAGATATTGTAGTGTAAAATTGCAGTACCGTACTTAATTAAGCACGAAAAGGTGATTCTACCTAAGTTACTGTCAAGATCATAAAAAAAAAAAAAAAAAAAACATTTCATATTCTGTATATTGCGAAATTAGCCTCAATATAATGCGAAAATCATTTAAAATATTTTAACCCATATTAACTACAACGTATTGTAGTTTATGTTATGAATTTTTTACGCGAATGGACAGATTACGATAACACGATTGGATAGATTGTAGATTCATAGCTGCGTTTTTGAAAAACAACTAACGTCCTAAGATATGGGGTTGGAAAGCATTTCCAAAATATTCTTCAGCTAATATCCTTTACTTCTGTAACCTGTGTCTTAATATCGTCGTCTGAATCTCTTTGCTCCATACGCACAAAAGTATATTCCGAGATAATCGAAAAAGAAAATTTGGTAGTTAAAAGAAACAATTGGTCCGAAAAACTATAGTCGAAATTTTAACCTTAAGCTTATTGATTGATTATTTAACTTATATAGTTATATGCTAAATTTTAGGGATGCCACTCAAATACTTTTCGAAATATTTTATATTTTATGATAAAAGTCCCAGTGGACAGTTTGCTCCATACCATATAAATCGATCAGAGAATTGTTTTCAATGTGCTTATGGAGCAAACGTGCATTGAGCTTCTATTACTCTTATTCTATCTTATCTTATTCTATTCTTACTTCTATTGGAATTAAAAAGTATTACGTTTAATATGAGAAGAAAAAATTAAAAATTTTAAGTTTTTTTTGCTTTTTTATTTTTATTTTTATTTTGTAATTCGTTAATTATATTATTTTGAACGAACCTAGAAACAACAAATTTCACTTAATTTGAAATTTTTACGAGGTTCTTAAAATAGTTTTGACCCACTGGAGGTAAAAAAAATATTAATGATTTTAAATCCTCTGTCTTTTCTTTGGACAACAATGGTTGCTTCTGTAGAACTTTGAATTTAGAAAGAAACAGATTAAAAGGTGTACCCAACACTTTTTTATTTGTTATTTTTTTAATATTAACTTTTTTAAAGTTTTTAAAGTTTTTTTTAGATTAGATTTTTTAGATTTTTAATTCATTTATTCATATTATAGTAAAATACAATACTTAAAAATATACGTTTACTAAATAAAAATAATAAGAATAAATATAGGATCATTCGGATATTCATTAGAATATGTGATGAGTGAAACTGCAAGCTTAAATACAGGCATTAAAAATATAAAATATTGTTGGGTGCATACATAGTAAAGTAGAAAATTAAAGCTAAATATGGAAAAACTAAAATATCTTAATATTAAAATTATAATAATGAAAAAAATAAAATTTAAAATAAAATTTCATGAAATTTAAAACAAAATTTAAATAATAAACGAGAATAAGCAGAATTAAATACATAATTATAACAAGAATAAAAAGTAAGTAAATAACTAGAAGACTGAAAGAAAATTAAAAAAATTATAGTTAGAAAAAAAAGTAAATTAAAGTTAAAACTAAATAGTATTAAAATAGATTCAATTTGAAGGTGATCCAGTTCAAAAAGTCAAAATCGAAGATTTTTTCAAAATGAAACAGGTGATCTGTCCGATGAAAGAATAAGGTAACATATTAAAAAATTTTGGAGCTATATAATCATAAAAGTGGCAAAAATGAGAAGTATACGGGCTCTTGGAACATTTACAAGGTATAAATTATTAATTCTAAGATGATATCTGGTAACAAATCGGTGAGCGAGATAGCCCGACCTATTGAAAAAAATTTTCAACGTTTTAAACAGATATAAATGTCTAAGTGGTAGAATATCCAACTTTTTAAATAAAGGAAAACTAGGCAATAGTCTATTTTTTTTAAAAATTATCCTTATACAGTGTTTTTGAGCGATGATAAGAGGTTGAATTTTATTAAAATAAGAACCACCCCAGCAACTAATTCCATATTGCAGCTTAGAACTGAATAGAGCAAAATACACCATTAGCATAACTTTTAAAGAACAATACAGATTTAAGTGGTACATGTTTCGCAAAACATTTTAAAAATAATTATTTAAATGGGAAGAATGTGCAGACCAATTCAGTTTATTATCAAGTAAAACACCCAAGTACCTAAACGTATCTTCTTCTTTCAATCTTAAAACAAGAAATACTAAAAGGCGAAGACAAGACAAAACAGTTTAGAGACTGTATAGGAAATAAAGGAAATTTAGGACAATCAGGAGAATGATACCAAATACTAAAATTCTCGAGGAGACAATTATTAAGCCTAAATTGCATAATTTTAGTTTTATTACTTATAACTAATTTATGAACATAAAACCATTTTCGAATTAGGTCCAAGTCAAAATTTAAATCGCAAAATAAGTCAAATAGATTATTATTGTTGTATGAAAAAGCAATGTCATCCGCAAAAGCTGTAGGTATACCCTTTTGAACTGTTGTTGCAATAATGAATTAATAAAAATAAGAAACAGAACAGGACTTAATACTGAACCTTGGGGTACACCAACCTTGATACTAAGAAGGTCACTTTGCTCTCCATTCAATTTGACTCGTTGCTTCCTATTATTAAGATATGACTCGAACTAATTAAAAATAAAACCTCTAAACCCCGCATTATAAATTTTAGTTAATAGTAAATCATGACTCACTGTATCAAACGCTTTAGTGATATCAATAAATAAACCAATACAGAAATTACCATTGTTAATACCATCATAAATTTCACTGCAGAACTTTATAAGTGCATCCTCGGTACTTCGTTTTTTCCTAAAACCAAATTGTGCGTCATTAAAAAATTTACTTTTATCAAGAAACTGTAATATTCTGGACTTAATAGCTTTCTCAAAAATTTTTGAAATAGCAGGCAGTATAGAAATATATCTGTATAGTTATTAGATTCCAATACATTTCCTTTTTTAAAAAGGGGAATTACTTCAGCTACTTTTAACTCATCAGGAAAGATTCCTTGATAATTGCTGAGATTAAAAACATAACTTAAAACATCAACAATAAGTAGTGAAATCTTCTTCAAAAAATTATTGGAAAAAGAATCGTTAGGTGCAGAATTAGATATTTTAAGACTCGTAATGAGTCTATGAATTTCCAAAGACGTTATAGGTTCAAAAAAGAAGCTATGTCTCTGGAAAGGTTCCTCACATAAATTCGATACAAAATTCTCAGATTGTGCGTTAAAAGAAATTACATTATTTACTAGTTGTTCAGAAGTATTCACAAAAAAATTATTAAAGTGATTAGCTAAGATTGATGGATCAGAAACTATTTGAGAATTAATTACCAAAGAGGAAACAGAAGTAGAACAATCCTTATTTAAAATTGAGTTTATAATTTTCCACTCAGCTTTAAGTTTCCCTCTATTTCCGCTAAACTGTCTGAAATAATAATTGTCTTTGCACTAAAGAATCCTTATATTCGATTAGAAAAGGGTCGGATTTATGATATCGAACAATTTTAGTTTGAGAAAATGGAAATTTCCTAATATTCTTTTTGATTCAAAAAAAGCTATTTCTTTTTTAATTGTTTGTTCGAGTCCTAAAGAATTTTTATTTACCGAAGAAACTGGTTTTTCCAATTTTTTATCGATTGCTATCTGTAATTTATCCCTTAAGGATATATCGTTGGCAATAAAATTCTCATTGTTGTTATTTGCATCTAAGTCGTTGAAATTTTCTACAATTATTTCTGAGTAGTTAAAGTACAGCTCAAAATATTTATATATAAATTTTGAATTTGATTTGACATTATATAAGTTAGATAAATAGTGATGGTGTGATAGAAAAGCAAAATCGAATTTAAAAAAATCTATCAAAAGTTTATAAAATCAATCGAATTGATATGTTAAAATTGATTTAATATAAAAAAATAATGAATATTTTGTAAAGTACCGAAATATCCAATACCTCAGAAAAATTTCTAGAATACAGATTTTTAGGTATTCAGGATTCCGTTATTACAACCCCTAATAGGAACCCCTTTCTTCTAATATCTTTTTTGGTGACATCAGTTAAATGTTTTTTTCTTTTTTTTTTTTTTTCGAAAGATAGGAGGTAATCCCCGAAGGACATCAAGAACTCCAGCCGCGTGTGCGTCTTGATAGTGTAGGAATCGAACCCACTAAAGCCCATCTAAATTTTTTTCGTTATAACCAATCTACGTTAGATCGACTAATGACTTTCTTTTCGTAAATTTTCGGTCGCATGCTTAGAAAATAATTATAGTGATAGTTTCCGTGGAGGACTTCCGTGGAGGTTTCCGTGTTAACATCATAATAATTACCGTGTAGGAACTTTATTACTATGATATTTCCCGTGAAGGAGATAGCCACAGAAATAGTTCCGCGTGGGAAGATTATTTAGATTTTTTCGCAAAGGAAAATTATTGAAATAATAATTTCCGTAAAGGAAACTATTATCGTAGAATTTTCCATTTTAGGTAGTGACCAACTCGTGGGGTTTCGTTCTCTTGAGTCGACGGACACTGCTGTCCATTTGAAGAACTGCTACCATTTGTGAGTTCACATGAGTTTGCAGTCTCTGCTCGTGTTTGACTGCATGTTTCTTGATCTCTTCCGTGACTGTTTCAATGTCCAAGTCACGGTGGAGATCTTTGCTACGTACGTACCATCGTGCATTTACTATACCACGGAGCACTTTGTTTTGAAATTTTTGCAACATTTCGATGTTGGTTTTCTTTGCACAGCCGCATAATTGGATACCGTACGCCCACACAGGTTTTAATATCTGCTTATATATCAATATTTTGTTCTGTACTGATAACTCAGAACCACTCTCAAGTAACCAGTAAAATTTTTTGAGTCTGATGTTTAGCTCTTCTTTTTTCTTTCTTATATGTTCCTTCCATCTTAGCTTAGCATCAAGTGTCATTCCCAGATACTTTGCTGTATTGGCATATGGCACTATTTTGTTATTGATTGAGATAGGAATGGTTGCAATCTTTTTATAAGTAAAATTTATATGAGTTGATTTGCTTTCATTAAGTTTTATGCACCATCGTTGGGTCCATAATTTTACTTTATTCAATGCATTTTGAGGTTTTGCTGTGGAGTTTTCGACAGATACGTCAACTACAAGAATCACAGTGTCGTCTGAAAAAGTAGCCATAAAAATGTTGTCAATTTGAGGGATATCTCTTGTATATAGCAGGTAAATATTCTTTGGCATAACATACACGAAAGCATCTATTGGTCATATATGATTTTAATATTTCATAAAATTGTCTTGGTAAATCACGATGTAGTTTAATATGCAAGGCCTTGGTGCCACACTTTGTCGAAAGCCTGAGCAACATCTAAGAAGATTGTTGAGCAGACTTCGAACACTTTTTTCACTATATTTGTGATCCGAAGCACTTGATCAATTGTAGAATGTTTGTTTCTGAATCCAAATTGATGGTTCGGGATCAGATCTCTTTCTTCAATAATCGGGGCAAGTCTTTTGAGGAGCAGTTTCTCAAATACTTTTGATATAACAGGTAACAACGATATTGGTCGATATGATGTTACCTCTGAAGGCGGTTTTCCTTGCTTCAGTATTACTATTACTTCTGCAATTTTCCATTGTCTCGGAACATATGTGAACATAAACGTGCATTAAATATATGTTGTAGCTTTAACAAAGCTAGATCTGGTAGTTCCCGCATGATTTGTTCATTGATGAGATCGTAACCTGGTGCTTTCTTGACGCTCAGGTTGTGTTTGCATATTTGTTTAATTTCTCTTAGAGTGACATGCGAAATTTCCGCTTCATCTATTTTAACTTCGATAGTTATATTTTCATTTGCAAGATTTTGTGTTGGTGCTGTGAAGACCTCTGCCAAGTGGTCAGCAAAAATCTTAGCTTTTTCTTTTGGGTTACCGACCCAGCTACCAGCTTGTGTTTTCAATGGTGGATCTTGCACCTGTGGTCTATTTATTCGTTTAGCTGCTTTTCAAAGCGAGTAGTCAGTATAAGCATCGGCTGATAAATTATTTAAGAATTTGTTAAATGAATTATTTTTTATATTTCTGATTTGCTGTTTTAGTTGATTATTTAAGCGATTGAATATAACTTTATCACCTGGGTACCTCGTTGATTACCATTTTCGTCGTGCCCTTCTCTTCTCCATAATCAGTGCTCTTATTTCTGGAGGATAGTTCACTCTCTAATGATGTTTCGAGTCAAAACATAGTGTGCTCTCCTTTGCTGCTTGCTGCACGTCTACAATGAATTGCTCAACCTCTGCATCAATTTGGTTTTTTGATTCCACGGATCCTAGAGTAAGGAGAAGTAGATATAATCCGCCAAGTTTCTTTAATCTAATCCTGGAACATATTGAAAAAAAATTTGTTTCCTCTGCTTCATGTATATATTTGTATTACGTATTACATACAATATTTCAGTTGTTCTTACATAATTTTACAGCCACGGCTAAGTTAACGACAAGCCTAAAGCTTAAATTACCGCGCAGTTTAGAGTGAAGTGTCAGCTGGTAAAGAGGGCAGTGATTTAGCAAGTGTTGCTTACAAAGTTTTGAAAGAATGTTTATTAGCTTATCCACATATTGAGCATATTATAATTTGGTCCGAGTTACGCGTTCCTCAAACCAAAATAAAATCATGAGCATTGAAATACTGCAATTTATTCCTGATCTCCGCCAAGTTTCTTCCGTAGAACAAAAGTTCCAGTTCAGTTCCAGCTCACTCAATTCCTCATGAGGTAAAAAAAAACTAATTATAATTTTTATCAATCAATTAAAATAAACTGTGTGTGTATGTTTAAAGGCAGGGAATGAAAATTCATATTTTGTTTTCTTTTATAATACTGTAATTATTATTAAATATAGTATTTAAATAATAAATTAATTTATTAAAAAAATCCTATTTGTTTGAATATTTCTTTTGTCTTTCAGATTAACAAAAAATAGTATTTTATTGGCTTGATTTACCGTTCGTTAGCCATATTTGCCGTATGTGTATAGAGTTTATATGCATTTACATTTTTCATTAGCTTATACAGCAGACATGACCTATTGTAAACATTAATAAATAAATAATTATAATTGTTTTTGATAATCAGATTTTTTTTTAGTGATATATTTAGATTTATGGAGTAAAAGTCGAGTTTCCTTTCACTAATCATTTGTATTTATTTTGCAAATATCGATATTTCGGAAGCAACTTACTTCCTTCATCAGTGCTTTGCGACCAAAGCACTGATTTTATTGGGTACGGTACATAAACATTTTTACATGTACAGTAATATTTCCAATTTTCCATTATATAAATTTTCGGCAATTCTATCGACCTCCAATTTTTTTTGCATTGATCTCCCAAATTGTAATTTTGAGTATATACCAATACTCAGTAAACTGATCTATCGACTAATAATTAAATTATAAAAAATTATTTTTCAGTTTGTAGTGTATGAGATAAAGTTAATTATCTGTTGCCATAAAAATTGCTCTCAGCTTATTTTAGAAAAACGTTGCGGATTAAAAAAATTATTTTTAAAAAATGTTATCCAACATCGATGAATGTCAAACAATTTGTTATTAAAATTATTAAAATGTAAGAGGTGATAATGTAAATCATTGCACAATACTAACAAAATAAATTTTCATAATTGTTATGAACTCTATTTTTGAATTTACCTTCATCATAAAATTACTTTTTTAATTTTTAATCATGCCTAATTCTTTACTAAATTTGAAAAAAAAAACAAGAAAAATTTCTTTCTTAGTCTTCTAGTCTAACTTTTGTATGTGATGCTGCGCACAACAGTAATAAAATATTTTTTTCTTAATTCTATACATAGACTAGAGAAGGTATGATTTTAAGGTAAAAAAAACACCTCTCAGAAAATATTTATAATGCAAACATCGCTTAAATTTAAATAGTCTTAATATTTAATGTGATGACATTATTCTGATTTAATTTTTTTTGATTATTTTTTTTTTATTTATTTTATTTTTGTAATTCTAAATTCTGCGGTATAAAGTTATAATATTGCTTAAGTCATCTTCTAAAACAAATCAACCCGGCTTCCTAACTTATCCTTTGTATAATAATATTTTAGGATATACAATATACATATATATGTATGTAACATTGACTAGATTTAAAGGAAAAATAAAAAAATAGAAGAAACAATGATATGAGGAAAAAGGAATTCAAGAATATTATGCATGTATGAAGAAGCAAGCTATGTAGATACAGTATATCAGATACTCTTATAATATTTCATTTAGAAAAAAATAAAGACTGAATTTTTTAGGCTATCTTTGGTTTTTTTTTTATAAATACATATCCACACATACACACAGTAACAGCTCGATTCACTTATTTAAGGTTATCTGTCATTATAGTCAAATGGGATATCCTGAACAATTTACGAAACGCTTGACCGTTAGACAAGTTAGACAATTGAACGATATCTGTTCGATATTAATGTCAATTCCAACCTATTATTAGAGATATTTATTGGTAAATCTAGAGAGAGTTTTTACCCACACTGACGTAACATTTTATTGTTATAATAACAAAATTGGTGCTATAAGACTCCTATATGACTCCCAAATAAAATATGAAGGAATGAAATAAAATATTTAGGACTTATAATAGATAATAAACTTAATTTTAAAAATCATATTGATTACTTAAGTAAAAAAAATTCTAAAAAATTGTATTTTTTTATAAGGTTCGAAATCAATTATCAATTAATAGCGCAATTAGGATTTCTAATACAATTATTAAATGTGGCCTCATTTTGAATTTTGTTCATCATTAATAGCTTTTTCATCAAGTTCAATATTAGATCGAATGCAAACATTATTAAATCGAGGAATGAAAATTATATTAAAATGAAACAGACTTACTCCAATTTTGGGTATGCTTAATTCGGCCCATATTTCGATAGTCATTTCATAAAAGTTAAAATGACAAATGTCATTTAAAACATTTTTTGAGATTTCGATAGTCGGGAAAAATGAAATTAAATTTGAAATTTAAATGAGATGGTTTTTTTTTTTTGAAACCGGCAATACTTTTTGTTTTGACGTGTTTTGGTTATGATTAATAAAGAAAAAAAATTTATTGCGAAGAAAAAAGTTAAGTAAAAAAAGCAAAAAAAGTTAAGAAAAAACAAAGTTAAGGAATAAAATTTAAAATATGTTCAATTGGATTACTGAATTATCATAAGAAAAAAGTATATTAATGTGCTAGTATCTCCTCCAGTAGCTATCTATAATATAGCATAGCCTCATTCTGTATCCCACTCACTCTCACTTTCACTTAAAACTCTTCACTCACCCTTGGAAATATTTTATATTCTGTATCTTGAAATAATTTAGGTGATAGTGAATGGATCTGTGATTGGAAACATATTTATGTCCAAAAGGTTTGTTCAATATGCAAATTATACTATTGAATAGAGTAGAGTCAATGTGTGGGTTTTCAACGGGACCGTGTCATATGAACTACATCTTCTAGGTGGTGAGTGGTGGAAAGTGCCAAGTTCAAGAAAAATTGAGCAGCCTCCAGCAAAAATAGGTCTGGGTCCGATCTCACACAGAATTTCTTTTTTTTTTTTTAACTTGTCTTTAGTTTACCATTTAAACCTCCAGGATCTTTAAATCAATTTTTGGATTTAATTTTATGTTAATATTAATAATAGATTTAATAAGAAAGAAACCAAGATTATTTTTCAATTGGTTCAAATAAAGTGTAATTTAATTTAAAAAATACAGTAAAATAATAACACCACTACTGCTATTCTAGCAATTCCATTCTTATAACAACAATTTAACTCTTGATATAAGATTACGCACTTTTAGACTTATAACAATATTGCTGTAGCACTTGCTGAAAATCAATCAATGGTTGAAAATCCCCCAACACCTACCGAAATTGCTATAACATCATTCTTATAACAATATTAATCACATTATTTCCAAAGACATCATTATAACTTTTAGTGGACCTTTAGTGCTTCTCGGAAGTCATATAGGAGTCTTATAACACTAATTTTGTTTTTATAGCAATAAAATGTTATGTGAAAATAGTAGTAGTTTTCCACATTTAATTAGTTAACATAAATATGTTATAAACATAATAAATTCATTCATATAAAGGATAAATCAGAACGTTTCTAAAATAATTCTCAATTAGTTTTGGTACTTAAACTAGTTATATTTTGTCTAAAGATGAAGAAAAAATCTATAACGGTATATTATAGAATGTACCTATATAATATACTTGTTCGAAGTCCGGATAACGTATTATTATCTGACTACAATTAATTACTGTACATCTTCCGACAGAACGTTTTAGTTTTTATTTTGAAGAAACTTTAGTCAAATGGAACAGACTGTATTTGTTTATATATGATATTGTGTTGAAATTTCTTGAAGTATTGTATCTGGTTCTTGCAATTTGTATTTCTATAATATGTGCATTTATTTTATTTTTTTTTTTTACTTGTATAATATATGAATTCAGTAGATGAATGCTACAATATGAATACAACAATTTACTGAATTGTAACAAAATATAAATAAAACAAGGTGCGAAATATTTTCCATGATTGTGTATACCACCACAAGTGATGTTGTTTTGTAAAGAGTAATCTTTTATCAAGTCTTGGGATCCTTTCTAAAGAATGAAATATTTCTTATATATTTATATATATGTATATTATATATATACATTTTTTTTTGAAGAAAATACTTTTAACCTATTACAAAACAAATATAAATATTTTTTTGACAATACATATATAAAATTAATATTCTCGTTTATAATGCTCTAGAGAGAAGTTTATTGTCAATATTTATTGAAAAAAAATTCCGAACTAACTTTTTTTTAAGAGATTACTACTCGCACAAACAACATTTATACCAGTGACAACAAAGTTTCCGCCACAATATATTGTATTGCATATAGGAAAATATTATGAATAAATATTTCTATTTACCATGGTTACATAATTGGTGCTTGAGTTTTTGAGAGATTTTACTGTTTTAAATAGTCCACGTGAAGTTATCAATCAGGTTAAGAATCTTTAGGTTTTTCAATTTTCTTTGATAACCAATTTAATTTTCTGCCTTAACCTTTTTTTTTTTTTTTCTTTATTCAATTAAAAATTTACAAAAACTTAACATAACTTAATGGTAAATAAAATAATATGTATAGGTATACAGATATAAGTTCTCAAAAATTTTAGATTTTTTTTTTTTATAGACCCTAGCCTAAGCTGTTTGTTGGTCTCATAGTTTTTTTTTAATTCAGTGTCAGTTCATAATCAATTAAGTTTAATTCATGTTTAAATCAATTCAAAAATAAAAACTTCATTTATTTTTTAAATACCAAAATTAAATACTAAATTAATGACTTAGGCTTAAAATTAATATTTTACTTATGAAAGAAAAGAAAATAAAAGAACAAAAAATGCAATAATTACTTAAATAATTACTAAATGTGCTACAATATATCTTACAAAAATAATTTTTATATTATCTATACTTAATTTTCTAAAATATATTTTATAATTTGCTTTTAAAATAACAAATATTATTAATAATTTTATATTCTTCTGGCAATTCATTATACAATTTCAGACAATTATAAAAGCAGTTTTTTTTTGTTTATCTGTTTTGAACAGTGTTAAATAAAAATTGGCCTTATTTCTAGTATTATAATTATGTATATCAACCATTCTATTCAAAATGAAATGATTTTTTATTAAATTATTCACAATTCTGAAAGGAGTGGTGTATAATTCCCGCTTACAGATATTTTCAAAACTTATATATTGATCTGAATACAAAGAGCTGGTTGGGAATAATCTTGGATAATAGTGTATCGTTTTAATAGTCTTTTTGTGCAGTACATCAATTCTGTTTAGCGCACTTTGTGGGGCATTACACCAGATCGGATTAAGATATGTTATGTAGGACAAAATATATGAGGAATAAATAATGTGTAATACCGTTTTTGAGAAGTATTTCCGTAGTCGTTCGTTCGTTTTAAAATCAAAATGTAGGGGCTTATTTTCTTAACAATAAGATCAATATGCTCGTTCCTTTTTATTTTGCTATCTAGTATTAACCCTAAATAATTAAAGTTTTTGACTATTTCTATTAAGGTGTTATTATGGAAAATACCAAAATTCTGTGAAAACGTTTTATTTTCAATTCATCCCTCTAATAACAAAAATATGTTCCCTATTATTAATAAATTATTTAGGAAAAAAACAAATAAAAATATCGACAAGCTCAGGATAGAAGAAAATCAAAAATACTTGATTGAGAGCATGGGTATTAATATCAGACAATTAGAAAAGGATGAACAGGGTAGATATATTATAAGAAATCAAACAGATATTTTAGATATTATAGGAAATTATATTGAACAATCACATAACCAAGTACATACAAATTCGTTATTTCAAAATGATATTAGAATACAACAAACAATCATAGAATTTAACAGGCAAATAAAAATAGAAAAGGATGCAAATATAAAAATAATTTATTTTAGTGAGACATGCAAAGCAAATAACTTAACAACAGCTCAAACATGTAATAATTATTTCGTTAAAATAACAGATTTAAAAGAAATATTTAAGACATTAAGCAACAAATGTTCCGCAGGCATTGATAAAATTCCAAATATAGTGTTAAAACATCTTCCAAATAGCATAATAGAAAACTATTGTATAATTTTCAATAATATACTTAATAATTGTTACTTTCCAAAGATGTGGAGAATAGCAAAAATAGTACCAATCCCAAAACCAGGAAAAGATCATAATGATCCAAAAAATTTTAGACCAATAAATTTATTACCAAACATAAGTAAAGTATTAGAAATTATAATAGCCAAAAACATTACAAAATTTATTAAAGAAAAAAGAATTATGCCAGAAAACCAGTTCGGATTTAGAAAAAAACATTCAGCAGTACATGCAATAAATAAATTAACGTCTGATATATGCTGGGCAATTAATAAAAAGGAATGTGTGGGAGCATGCCTTATAGACTTAAAAGAAGCTTTCAATTCGGTATGGATTGATGGACTAATTTTCAAACTTTTAAAATATAATTTTCCAACTCAGATAATAAAAATGATAAAAAATATGCTAGAAGATAAAAAATTTATCACAGTAGATGGACAAACATGTTCTAAGAAAATATTTAAAATAACAAATGGTTTACAGCAAGGGACTGTAAACGCACCTTTGCTCTTTAATTTATATATTGCTGAGCTATTAAATAAACTAAATCAAAACCAGTCTCTGACAAGGAGCTTGGCCTTTGCGGATGATCTTATTATTTATAATGTAAATAGATATGTATCAAAAATGCAAGCACAGCTGCAAGAAAATTATAATGAAACACAAAGCTATATTGATACTTGGAAACTAAGAATCAATTATAGCAAGTGTGAAGTTATATTATTCAGAACAAGTCTAGATAAAGCTAACTCTGATGTTAGAAAAAACTGGCGAAAGTTCCACATAAAAACTAGAGACAACACAAAAATTACGAACCAAAAGTCTGTCAGATATTTGGGCGTAAACTTAACCTACAATTTAAATTATAAGAAACATATTTCCAATCAATTAGAAAAAGCGAGGAAAGCTTTTATGGCTTCCAGGAAGCTCTTCTATGAGAAAGGAATAAATAACAGAGTCAAAATCATAGGGTACCAAGCAATGATAAGACCTATTCTTACATATGCTTGCCCAATATGGTATAATATAAGTCCATCATGTATGGAGTTATTGAGAAAGTTTGAAAGAAAGTGTATAAGGCATTGCACAGGTAAATTTAGAAAACCGGAATCAGACTACAAACACTATATATCGAACAAAACGCTCTATGAGACTAGCAAAATCAATAAAATAGATCAATTTATAATTAACTTAACGAGAAAGCATTTTTCTAGGGTAGAATTTGTGACAGAAAATAGTCTGATTGCTCACTCAATACATCCAGATGATGGGTACATTGAGATGACAATGAGAACCGGTTATATACCTCCAGAAGGATGGATTTACCTGGATAAAAATAAATATATTCAAAATGATGATAAAGTGCCCATAATATACCATATATTTAGGAGAGCTACAAATAAAAAAATAGAATACCAACCAAATTTTAAAACCGAAGATAATAGAGAAATGTTAAGGTACGATATGTATATAACAAATAAAGACTTATTAAGCACCGATAAGTATTGGTGGCTTGAACAGAATAATGAATAAACTCATAAAAACATAGTATAGTTAGGGTAAATATAAGTTAGATTAGGATAGTTGTAAGTTAGTTATAATTAGGTGATAGTCTAGAATAAGTAGTATAGGGTAAATATAAGTTAGATTAGGATAGTTGTAAGTTAGTTATAATTAGGTGATAGTCTAGAATAAGTAGTATAGAGTTTTATAAAAACAAAATACAAATTAAAAATTGGTTTTAAAAAAAGTTTTTCCAGTTAAATTATACAAAGAAAGAATGCACTTACGCATTAATAAAATAATAATAAATAGCTAACAGCTGATCAAGTAAATTAATAAATTTAAGAAATACTAAATCTTAGAGTACCTTCCTCAAAAGGTCATTAAGTTTGGAAATAAGAAATAAGAAAATTTGGTTTAAGTGTTTTTTGTACAGATATAAGAAAAAAAAAAAAAGAAATGGATTAAAAAAAATAAAACACATTAAAAAAAAAAAAAAAAAAAAAAACGTTTTATTTTCAAATAAAAGAATTTTGGTTCTTTTTATATTTAACAGGAGACGCTAGCTATTAAGCCATTTATCAATTATAGTGAAATCATATTGAATGTAATTTTTCAGATCTTCCTCACTACATTCCGAATATTTCAGCGCCGCGTCGTCAGCAAATAGCTGTATTGACCCTTTAAGTGGTAATCGTGAAATATCATCGATATACAGTTTGAAGAGAGTAGGCCCCAGAATAGACCCCTGTGGTATTCCTTTTTTAATTGTTTTGGATTTGCTTAGTTTGTCATTAATTCGAACTTTTTGTTCACGGTTTGACAAATAGGATTTGAAGAAGATAACATGATTTTCGTTAAAATTCAGTGAGGATAGTTTATGGAGTAAAATTTCATGGTCCACACAATCAAAAGCTTTTTGAAGATCGATGAACGCCCAGCCTACATATTTCCCACTATCTGTTGATTTAGTAACAAAATCTGTTAGACTAAGACATGCAGAGGTGGCGTTGGAGTTCCTTTCAAAACCATACTGTTCATCATGTAAGATGTGATTATTTTTAATTAATATGTCTAATCTATTTTTTATAACTATTTCAAAAATTTTAGAGAAAGCACTTAAAATTGAAATCGGGCGGTAGTTTGATCTCTCCATTTTTAAATATAGATATAACGATAGCAGTTCTTAGGCATTGTGGAAATGTAGAAGTTTGAAAGGAAATATTTATAAATTTAACTAAGAGTGAAAAAAGTCGTTCTCAATATTTTTCTAAAAATTTAGTAGATATGTTATCGTATCCAGTGGCTGCCGTAGATTTTAAGGAATTTATTGCGTTTAAGACTTCTTCACCATTGGTTGGAGTTAAATTAAAGAGAGATTGAATATTTCTTAATATTTGATTCAAGTAATCATAGTCTATTGGATTTTTAGAGTTCCTCCGTAATATTGGTGAAAAAGTTATTCATTGTATCAGCTATGTCGTCTTCATTAGTAATAGTAAGGTTGTTACATTCCAGCATTTTAATGTGATTAGAGGTATTCAGAGTATGTTTGTTAAACATGACGTTTTGGTAGGCGTCCCACAGTTTCTTACTGTTATATTCAGCTGGCATTTCAAAACCCTTACTTCAACTGGAAAGGTACACCTGTACCTTCAAACAATTTGTATGGATGTTACCATGATTTTTACTATTTTCGTTATATTATTGTGATTATTTTTGTATTTGTTCTACTTTTACTCTTAAATTTAGTTTTATTACTTGTCGGAATTTATTTAGTACCGGACTAGTATATACGAACAATTTATATCACAGTGCCGGTTTTTCATTAATTTGTTTTTTTATGGGAATTTACTAAAAAAATAAAAAAAAAATAGTTTAATAGTCAGAATTTAAAATTTGATCTTTTATGGTATATATTAATTACCTATACAGCATGTTTTATTGTGATAAGTTTAAAAAATGTTTGCAATAGAGCTAGTAGTAGTTATTAACATCTTTTCATTAACGGTGTCGATTTTTTTCAAACCTCACTGGACCATGATGATATATTGCTGATAAAAATATAGGAAGCTATCGTTTAATACTAGACATCTGATGCGCTTGTTCTAAGCTTGAATTTGACAGTTTAAAGAAATATATATATACTACATAGAAACGTTTTTAGCATTATTCTGTACGATATAAGTACAAGTATTGTGGTGATTTTGGGAATTATTGCGTGCGACTTTGGCCATAAAAATAATATGTTCTGGATTTTTTATTGACATTTATGCATTTTACATTTTTTCATAATTTTTTTTTTTTTATTTTCTGATTTTTTGGCACAAAAACTTCCCCAGCAAACATAACACAGCGTTGTTAAGGTTATCTCGAACTATATCTGCTTCAAAATTATATGTTTCCAGGGTTTACCGTTAACAAAAACAATAGTTCAATAAAAGATGGAAAAGTCTTCGAAGAAAGAATGACTTCAATCGGAAAATTGATATTTACTGCAAACCTATGGTTGCGCAGAACAATTACGTTGCTTTTGTAGAACTATCCAACCTAGTTTTTCAGTCAATTTACTTTTTCTACCTTGTAGTGCTCATTAAATCATCCTAGTGAGCATAACATTAACCCATCCATAAAAATTGTTAAGGTTATCGTGAACAATATCTGCTTCAAAATTATGTTTTTTCAGCTTCTACGGTTAACCAAACCAACCCAGTGAGCATAACATTAACCCATCTATAAAAATATGCTAACAAATTGATCAGAATACAGTATGACACGTGGAGTGATTTGTGATTAGCCTGCTGTATTGCATATTACATTATATTGGTTCTTGCTTCTTTATAGACTTCTACATGAAGTCAGAGTGAATATTTCCCTCAATCAATAGTTATCAGAACAGATATATGATAAATGATTTTTTGATTTCAAATTTGCTTAAATTTCACATAGAACGCCTTTGATTTCAGCAAGATAGCACTATGTGACTAGCAGCATCTAAAATTTTCATGACAGCATTACTTTAAAAAATAGTCCAGGCCTCCAAGTTATTGTTTTGTTTTGCCAAACCAGAATGTACGACGATTGTCATTTTGAAAACTAACTTAACTCAAATGCTTAAAAGTGGTCTAAGATTCGACCAATCGAATACGATTTATTACAGTTCATGGTGGTGGAAATCTGTTTGAAGTTATTTTTAAATCATAAATATCATAAATTTAATCTTTTTAAAATAATTCGGTTTTATTTCAATTTATTTATATTAAGGTGTGTCCAATAAAGTTGTCAACATCCTTAAGGTGTCGGTTATAGCGATCATTGAAATGAATATTTAAAGTTTTTGATTTTACAACCGCTGTGGACACAAAACTTTAGTAAAAAGTTATAGGAATGCTAAAGAATGTTTTACCAAACAAATGATCGCTATAAACGATGCTAAAGGGTTTCATATGAACGCTACGTGTAGTGTGTTACAAGAGCAATACTGGCGACGCTTTCAATACTCATACCAGGATAAAACAAGGTTGTATTTCATCCGCCCTACTCTTCATTTTAATTTTGGAATGGTTGTTGAAGTCATACAGTAAAACGTATTAAATGGACTCTCATGAGAGACCTACACGGCCTCGATTTTGCGGATGATATTAGCTTACTTACTCACACCAAAAACGATATGCGGAAAACAACCTGAAGTCATTAATCAAATATACGATGCGGCGTAAGTATGATTACTGATAAATATAACCAAAACAACACTATTGCGACTCGAACAATAGTCTCGTATAACTTACAGATACGTGATGAAAATGTAGACAGATATTGAAAGCCGTATCCGAAAGACACGGAGCGCATACGGTACTTTGCAATTTTTTTGAAGATCTCCGAACATCTCACGTAACTTGAAACCTCAATTCTTTCTTTCTATATGGATGCGAAACATGAAAAACTACAGAAAAGTCGTCTTGCGCATCCAGATACATTTTAATAAATGTCTGAGATGAATTCTCCAGATATTCTGGTCAGAAGAAATTCAAAACAATGAATTGGGTTAAAGAATAAGAATTGAAGAAGGAATCAGAGAAATGATTAAAAGCAGAAAATGGGAATGGATCGGTCACACATTTCGCAGACCTGTAGGAGATTTCGCAAAAACCTGTTGAATGAAATCCACAGAGTCAAAGAAAGCGTGGTCGTGCATGTAGATGACCTTGGAGTGAACTCCCAAAGTCGAGTTCGTGCGGGTGGTTCTTGATGCTATATATACCCACGAGGAGCGACAGGATCAATGATTTCAATTTAAAGTTCTACTAAATAACACATCTAATTATTAGAAAAAAAATAAAACTAGAAGAACATTTTTTGTTTTGTCTAGCATTGATGAAATGCCTAGAAATTTTTCACTTTTTCCTCAGTTTTAATTTTTTAATTATTTTTTGTTTAATGGTCTGATTTGGAATATTTTATACTGCTATGTGGTGAATTCCAGAATACATACACAGTGCTCCAGGCTGCTTGTTGAGTTCTTTCATTGAATAATTCGATATCATCTATGCTTTTTTCGACACTTGAAAATCATGAAATAAATCTTAATGTTTTTTAAATAGATGCTTTCTTATATGTACTTGGATATATGATTGTTTTTGGCCACAGTAAAACTTACCAACTTAATATTACTATTATTGGTGAATAATCTGACAATAGTATGAAATTATCATAACTGAGTTAGATGTCGTACATTTTATAACACAACAAAAATGGATCAAAAATTTAAATAGTTCATATTCTTTAAGTTTCATCATTCTTGAAACACATAAAAGTATGTTTGGCATTTTCATCTTTTTGTGCAATAATTAAACCAAGGGTACACTAGAAATGTTCAAAATTTTTGCTAGAGTTAGTGAAAATTTTAAATGAAACTATATTTGAAAAATTAATAATTATTATAATAAACCAAAACCTTAGATTGAAGCATTATAGATCCGACCTGTACTGAACTCCTTTACTATTTGTGAATGAACCACCAAAGTGAATGAAAAAGAATCAAAGCAAAAATGTAACATAAATAATTAATAGTAATAATTAATTTTTTAAAAACTACAGAATCTAAGTATTATATTTTCTGAATGGACCGATTGTATTTATCAATGACTGTAATACTATATACCTACAAACGAAAATATTTTTAATTGTGATCACTGTTTGTATCTAATATTTAAAAGACAAAAACAAAAACCAATTCAAATTATTCCGGCATGCTTACAAATACATGGTATTAATAATAATTGTTATTTTGATGGCTCATATCTTATGTTAGAATACCACTGAGACCTGTCAACTAGTTTATGTACACATTTATAGAAGATATTCAACAATAACAAAAAAAAAATAAAAAATAAAAACACTTTTTATGGTTTTTAACATTACTTTTTCCTATTAATTTTTAAAAAAAATATAAATAGTTTCCTGTTGTTTTCTTGTTATATATATTTTACGGGCTGTTTGGCATTATTATGGTCATTTTTCACAATGTTATTTTCAGTTTTTTATCCATTCAACTGTTAACATCTTACATAGAAATAATTCCGTATATTTTATATCAGAGAGATGTTACAGATTTAATTTAAATTTATTTTGAAGAAAAAAAAAATCAAAATAAATAAATAAGAAATTGTTCAAAGGTAATAATATTGTCTTTATTAATTTCCTTGTATTATGGGATAATTTTGTAAATATTGAATTGATGTCTTTGATATCCGCATTGTTGTTAAATATTACTTTGTTTTGTGTTACAGATTGTTTTGAAAATAGTATACTATAATTTAAACTTACCATCAAATGCGTAATATTATTTATGCAGAAAAGATGTATGTGATCTACTGGCTAACTAATGTATAGTATTTATTATATCTGTTTCCAACTTCGATATTTCAATTACACGTTTTTGTTTCTGTCTCTCATAGTGTTCTAAAAAAGTTTATTTCAAGCTCCATCACTTAATAAATTCACTTTATATTTACTTTATAATTGAGCGAGAAAGTGAAAAATCCTCAAAAAAAATCACAACTACAAATGGGTCCATCGAGTCGTTCAATCAAGAAAGCACAATGAAATTCCAAGTAAATTTTCAGAAATATATGGAAAACTCACTGCCATGTTTTACTCACAATCATTACCTACGGCATATCGAAGGTTCATTTTTTTATTTATTTATTTTATTTACTTATTACTAATTCAAGCAAGTTACAATAATAAATTTAATCTTCTTAATAATGCTTAACTAATAGAGTCTAAAGTTAAAAATTGAATTAAAAATAAAAAACGCACAATTTCCTTCGTTTTTTTTTTATATAATTTCAAGTTTTAAGGAAACGGTTTTCATCCTTCATCAACTACTTTTGAACAGAGATTTGATTTGGATATTTTTCAAAAGAATTTTTATGATGTATAGGTAATCAGTTTCAATTTTATTAACACACCGCAAATTTTCTTGCAATGTTTACTTATTTGTTAATTGTGTGTAAACAGCTTTCAAAAATGGCAGGCGTTGTTTCTTGTATTTGTTCTCAAATAGTCTAAGAGTTTGCTAATAAGTGCAATCTGCTTTTGGAGAAATAAAAATGTTTCTTCTTCTTCTTCTTCTATAAGCTCTTATATGATTTTGGCAACGATGTCCTGATAGATGTTTCAATCCGTGGCTGAATGGATTAAATCGCTAATGTTTCTGATGCCTGTCCAGTTACTAATGTTGCGCAACCATGTTAATCATTTTCTTCCTGTACCTCTTTTTCCTTGAACTATTAACTGAAGTAGCTCGTATTTATTTCCACGCATAATATGCCCAAAGTATGAGGTTTTTTGCTTCTTTAGCCTTAGAAGTAGTTCTATTTCTGTGTTTACTCTACGTAGAACTTCTTCGTTTGCAATGTGATCTGTCCACAATATTTTTAGCATTTTTCGGTAGATTCACGTTTCGAAGGCTTCAAGTCTGTTCAGTTCTCTTACTCTTAAGGTCCAAATGTAAGGTGTTCTTTTTCTACTTTCGATCATTAATTTAGTTTTTCAGATATCATCGGCTGAGGTCTGAAAGGCTCCATAAGCTATTTTCACTTTTTTGACTTAGGAATAGATACTTATGTCTTGCGACATGCTCTTCCTTTTGGCCTGAACCGTTTTTCGCTATCTTTTACCGTTTAGAGATATTTAGTTTCGGATTGACCCATATCCACCTTTGTAATACTTTGTTAATTATAAAATGACCCATACGCCAATTTTTTGATATGGGTCATTTTTGTATGAAGTTTGACGTCAAGATTGACTTATTTCTGAAATGCTCCATATCCATATGCCTAATATATATGCCCAACAAATGATCAAAACTATCAAAAAGTATTATTAAAAATAAAATAATCGTGATTGAAAACGTAAGCTTTTATTATGGGCGGAATAACCATTGATGTCAAAAACGTATGGTTATTCTCTCCATAATAGAACCGTACTTCTTTAATAGTTGTAAGTTAACGTATACCTAGGTAAGGTATATATAATAAATAATTTTAAGTTCTTTATTTTTTTAGTAATTGAATTATTGTTTTATGTTATATTGTTTTTGTTTTAGATTATAATATTGTTATAAGAGAATTTGATCTTAAAGAAATAAACTGATTTTTAATTTTGAAATTTTTTAATACCATAAATATTTTTTAGTATGTAGTATGTATGTAGTGTGTTTATTTGTAAGGTTTAGTGATAAAGCAACCCATATCCAGGTAAATTTGACCTACGTGCATGGACTAAAATCAACTTGTTAAAAAAAGTGGATATGAGTCGTTTGGGAATCGATTTCGAAAATCAAAAATGCCTATAACTTATAAACTAAAAGTCGTAGGCAATTGAAATTTTGTAACTAAAACAACAAAATAAGTATTAACTTATTATGAAAGTTACAAAAACTTTGTTACTTTGTGTCAGCATACTATTTATTTTTACACGAGCGTATTTGTTGCCAATATAGGCTATTTATATACACATTGTCATATTTCTATCTATGCCAATTCTATTTAATACCTCCATAATTTTTTGATGGTTGACCTTATCAAACGCTTTTTCATAATCCACAAAACATAAGAAAACATATTTATGAACATCACGACAATTTTGTACTAGTAAATGTATACTAAAAAAGGCTTCTCTAGTTCCAGTTCCTTATTTGAATCCGAATTGCGCTCTGCCCATGTGCAACTCACAATTTGTATATATACTATTATGTAACACTTTCAGAAAGATTTGGAGTGCATGGCTCATTAAACTTATTAATCGGTGGTCATCGCATTCTTTGGCATTAGCTTTTTTCGGAAGGGTGACAAATGTTGGCTTTAGCCAATCTTGTGTCGAAATTAAGAATTAAAAGGATTTGCTTAGAATTAATTTGAGAACAGCGTTTTGTTTTCTCTGAAACAAATTCAAAATAGTTTTGGCAGCATTCATTCATACGAGGAACCCGTATAACAAAATGCTTCGAAAAATGGACTTAAATATTAATAATTTGTTTTCAACAGTTAAATTAGATTTTTTATTTATCGACTGGATATAACAGTTTTATATAGAGGTCTATTTTATTGGCGGTTTTCATAAGATGCGTTTTGTCCAGGCATTTTATGTTATCGCTTTTGCAAACCATTTCGAAATTTCCACATGATAGGTTTCTGTTCGGCAAAAAACGTGATTTTCTTCTTTTTGTAAAGAAAATCGATTTAGTTTTTTCTCCGTTAATTTTGATTTTCCACTTAAAATAGTAGCCCTTCATTTTTTTGAAACCATTTTCAAGGTTATTTATGATTTCATTTGGTCAGTTAGAGACAGATAATAACGCAGCATATTCAGCGTACTAGTGTAATAGTTTGGAATATTAGGTAGATCTGGTGGAAAGATGTAATACAATAAAGAAGGAACGGTAGATTTTTGCGGGACACCTGCTGTAACAGCGATTATGTTGGATTGTGCTAGTCCAATTTTTGCTATGAAAAATCGGTGACTCAGAAAACTTTGAATCAACTTGACAAGACAAACTGCGAACTCGTAAAAAATGATTTGTTGATTAAACCTTTATGCCATACTGGGTCGAATGCTTTTTCAACTTCAAGAGTTATTAATCCTTTAGATTTTTTGTTATTTTAATTTGCTTTAAGGTTTATTCCACTGACAAAGGGTTCTGAAACAGGTCGAAAACCCCATAAAGAATTTTTTTTTTACTTATTAACGGCATTTCGGTTGATGAGAAATTGGCTGAAATTTTGCTATCAAATCAAAAAGTTGGCTAACTGAACACGAATCAAGTCAAGAATGGAACTTAACAGTTAAACAATATACGAGAGAACTAACAAGAGTTTGCATGACAGAAGACTATTTCACTTTCAGTGGAAAATTTGATTAAAATCAAACTAGAGCTGCTTAATAAAATTCTAAACTTATAAAATTGCAATGGCAGAATACATTAACTTTTCTGGGAGCAGTCGAACTTGTTTTCATGCATTTAATACAAACCTGTTAAAAATTAGTAATAGGAAAGATATAATGAAATAACCGAAGATGAGGATAACAATAAAATATTTATTGATCACAGCAACGAACCGTGACAGTGTAAATTCTATACAACATTCAATTCAATATCAATCATATTTTATAACGAATATGACAACAAAACCTATGAAAACTGAGAAAGTAAAGAAGGTATTCAAATGAAGGCATTAATAAAATCAGTATAAAAAAAATAAAACAAACAATATATTCTGGCTATAAAATATGAGAAAAGGAAGATGAAAGGAGGAATAAATTTTATTGACGAAGTGGTTCACAAGCTTCAGATGAAGTAGAATTCACAAAATATACGAACAGAATAAAATACAAAAGAAA
The DNA here is from genome assembly GCA_963942445.1 of Argyra leucocephala. Classification (NCBI taxonomy): domain Eukaryota; kingdom Metazoa; phylum Arthropoda; class Insecta; order Diptera; family Dolichopodidae; genus Argyra; species Argyra leucocephala. The sequence goes on along the minus strand of OZ012679.1, from coordinate 53,451,701 downwards.
AAAAGATATATTGTTTCCCGTTTATTTTATAATGTGTCACAATTCAAAAATTGCACATGCAGAACCATGCACACAACCAAAACTAAATTATCGAATAACAAGAAAAATACTAAACACACTAACAAATTTAATAAAATTAAGAAATCAATAAAAACTTAATAAATACATAGATTGAATAAAATTAAATGAAATAGTAAAAATCATCACTGAATTGTAAAGAAATTCATGATACCACCGTATTAAATAAAAAAAGAAGAGACATGAATCACTTTAAAACTTTAAAACAAAAACAAAACCACAGAATGAATAAACAATGTCAAATCAGATATTTAGACACAATGATATGATGACGTGAATAAAATTGCATTCTGAAAATGTAAGAAAAATGCTAAACAAACAGTTTTCAATCTGAATGACAGAATTTATATTCTTTAATCCAAATACTCACATGAATATGATTTAAGGTAGATATAGGAAAAACAAGAGTAAATAAATTATTTAGATTATAATTCTCTTTTGTTAATGCGGTCATATCGAGTTGATCTTATTTCTAAAAGGTGATTTTGTAAAGAGTGATATAACTTTAAATTGCTTCATTAAAAAAAAAACACAATTTATTAATTAAATTTGATTCCAGGAAGGAAGAAGTTATTGTTAAAATAGCAAAGAAATGTAGCCTAAATTATTACAATAATGAATGAGGTATCACACAACTCTCATTTTTCTTAAAATTAATTGCCAGAATAATACTCGAAAGGATAGAATCTACGCTCAGAAGGCACCAAGCAGGTTTTTGCAGTAGCCATTAGCATATAACATTACGAATAACTCGTAAAATTTAAAGCACCGCTACATCTCATGTTTGTAGATTTTAAGAAAGTCTTTGATAGATAAGCCGCGAGTATATTTGGGAATCATTAGGAAAGTAAGATAGGGATTCCAGAATTGTAGTCATAATTAAAGAATCATACAAAAATGCAAGATGTTGCATCTTATATCGAGTACAGCAGGCAAATTACTTCAAGGTGTACCATCAGGGAGCTGTATTTTATCATCCATATTGTGTTTTTAGTAAATAGCTGACATAATAACTACTATTTTGGGTGTCAATGAGTGCAACGGTATCCAGTGGCGTCCTTTCAAACATATCAGCCATTTAGACACTTAGAATGACACGTAGTTCCATCTTGATGAAGAAAAAACTCTTTCAAACATATTTGAAAATACATAATTCGTTCGATCGAGAACAAATGATTTATTCAGTATATAAAGCACCACAAAACAGTATATATTTTTTTAGAGTTAATGGAGAATTATTATCAATCCATAGCGCAATTTTGTTTGTTAATGTAAAGATTTAGACAGAAATAAACTTTCAACAAAATGTTTTGATAAAGTAGATCAATTGTCATTTCACCAAACAAACGACACAATCGATGGTTTTTCGAATTGGTATCGTGAACCAATTGGATCATATATGGGTTTAGATCAGGATCTTAATGCAACATTTTCTTTATAATGATCAACTTTTTAATAATGGTGTCGAATAAACAAACTCGAATCTTTATCAACAGTTTCGCTTGAGGCGTCGCAATATTTTCTTCTGTAAGTTATTTGCTCTATGTATTTGAAAACAGAATGTCGATTCACCATCATAGTCGTGGCTGTCTCTATAAAAAATTTTATTTACCTATTTATTTATTTATTTATACTATTTAGCTCAAACAGTTTACAATTTAGTATTACATTTCATATATTAATTAAAAATACAATTAAATTTACTTAGGGCCATTTTTTCATGTCTCAGTAAAACTATCAGTTAATGCAAACTGGCAGTAAAACTATCGGTTTTTAAAAAAAATGTTTTTTCAACTTATAGTAAACTTTTTACATACAGTTTTACTGTTAGTCAAGTTTACTGTAGGAATTTCTTCAGTAAATTAATTTACTAACGGATTAGAAAAACATTGTAATTTTTAAATAAGAAATATTATATGGAAATAATAAGAATTTGTAATTTTTTGAAGAATTTTCATTAAAAAGGAGCTTATAAAGATTGAAAATGTTTAGATTTGATAATTGATTCTGATTCTGAAGATAAAGGTCGTGTTAGAAAACAAAGACAATATAAAATAAAACCAAATTTTCTCGTTACTTTGGATTAGGAAGTTGGCATTTCTTAAAAGATTTCGTCTTTCAAGAAAATCTCTGTTCTTCATATTTTGGGACTGATAATAAATGACATTGAACCAAAAGTTTCCAAGTACCTATTTTGTGTATTATATTTATATTCATAATTATACTTTGAATACGCTCGACAAATATTATGGTTTTATGGTAATTATTCAACTGCTACTCTTTTTATTTTATTAGAGCTGTGGCAAATACTCCAATACAAATCCTACTACTGACATTAAGATTCTATGCAGCAGGTAATATGCTAATAAGGGTGGCTGATTTTATTGGTATATCAAAATCATCTACTTCATTTATCGTAAAAAGAACTAGTATAGCTATAACTAAATTAGCACCAGCTTATATAACGTTACCACTGACTGCAGAAGAAATTTCATCTACAAACTTCGCATTTTTCACAATAAGTAGATTTCCAAAAGCTATTGGCGCAATATATTGTACTCATGTCAGGATACAGTTCCCCGGTGGGCCCTATGCTGAAATATACCGAAACCGAAAAGGATATTTTTCATTAAATGTGTCAGCCGTTAATAATTCCAATTTAGAAATAATTGAAATTGTCAGCCGTTGTCCAGGACCTGCACACAATAGTATAATTTCTTTCGTAACTCGTGTTTCAGAGCAAAAATGGAGAGTGGTTCTTATAAGGATTGTTTCATACTTGGGAATAGTTAATACACTTGTTAGTTCGTATATGTTAACGCTCCTATCCAATCCTCAAACGCAAGGTGAAATTTTTTATAATCAATCGCAAATTCGAACCAGAAATGTTATAGAACGAGGCTTTGGAGTACTGAAAAGACATTTTCCGGTTTTGTCACTTGGTATGCGAATAAATGTTAATACTGCATTGGTTGTTGTAGTGGCATGCTCAGTATTACATAATATTCCACTAAAACTAAAAGAAAGTGATCCTCCAGTAGATCCTTTAATACCAATAGATTTTGTAATTTCAAATACTATCGGTAATATTGATGATAATAGTTCTTAAGATAATATGAGAAGAACAACTTACAATAACAGCAATCATTTAGAGATCAGTTTTGATAAGAGGGTAGTTTTCAACGTAACTGAAACAAAGTAATTAATAAATACCCTTTTTTAATTTTTTATAGCATTTTTTTGAACTGTAATATCACCAATTAATTAAATTATTATATTTAATTAAAAATTAATTACAAACTCATGTACTTCATATATAAAAAAAATTTAATTACTTTCATTTTCATAATTCGTTTAAATGAAATTAAAAATAAAATCACATTTTATTTAAATATTATATATCATATTTCTAATTGCTGTTATTCATGGTAATGAAGAATAATGTCTTCTTCGTCTGCTGTAAAATTATAGCTTACTTGATAATTATATAATTTACTTGATTTTTCATATTTTTTCTTTATTTATAAAATCAACATAAATTAATTCCAATTTGCTGTTCAAAATAAACAAAACTGACGTTTACTTCTTTTCAAAAATATAAAAAAGTAATAAAAAATCTACTACTAATAAAAAGTTGTACTATTACTGCCAGTGTGAAAACTGGAGTGGCAGCACGTAAAACGTTTACGTTCAAAAATCAACGTGAAGTATTTTAACGTCAAAGATTTGTTTTGGTAGCATGTAAAACATCACGTTGAAAATTTATTCCGAAAACTCGAAAAAATATTTCGAATGTTCGAAAACTATTTTGACAATCAAATTAACCTATTTAAAACTTCAAAAAAACATATGTTTTTCAAATTTAATGGAGGTTTGAAATAAAAAGAAATGAATTTAAATTTTTTAGAATTTTTTTTTTTTTAATTCTTGCATTTCGCCTTATTATTTTCAGTTTTGAAGAACAAAACTGTTATATAAAAATCGCAAAAATAATAAAAACGATGTGCCCGTTTCAATAGATATAGAATTTAGAATAGACTAAAATAATAAAAAAAAAAATAAAATAAATGTAAACAAACCAATTCAGTATTTTATATGATATTTTCAATGAATTAGAATATTTACAATGAACTAATAAATATAGTATTTTATTTAAATAAATTAAAACACTCAATTATTAAGAAATTTTAAAAAAATTATTGTATTATCACATAAAAAATGCTTGAATTATCACAGAAATAAAATAATTTTTTTATTGCAAACAAAAATACTTCAATTATTCTAGAAATAAAATGTTATCAAAAGAAATTAAAAATTACATTACTATAATTATTAAAAACTATAAAACTATATAATGTTCTTAAGATTTCAAATTTTATTATAAATATTTAAATTTTATATTTTTATAATTAAAACACCACAAAATTATTAAAAAAAACTATCTTTCCCGTTTAAATTTTAGTACACGGTAAGAAAATCAATGACGTTTAAAAATAAACGTATACGTTAAAATCAACGAACGTCAGCTTGCTTACATGCTACCGAAAAAATGTATACTTTACGTTTTCGGAATTAAATCAACGTCAACGTTGCTTACATGCTACCAAAAGTGCTAATACGTCTTTTTGACGAACATGAACAAGTTACGTGCTGCCACTCCTGATACGATGAAAAAACCAAATTTTAAAAACTTTCAGTTTACTGTGATTGTAAAGTAAACTGATTGTTTCATTACCAATACTTTTACTGGAAGAAGAAAAAATGGGCCTTAGTATACATTCAAAAATAACAAAATTCAAAATACAAAAATAGTAATATTATTTTTTTTAATATAAATTAAAAAGGTCAAGTTAACAAAATATTCAATTAATTTCATATAATTTTCGTCTTAAAGTATCTTTAGATGCTGAAAAATTTATACTATTCTTATATTTATTACTAATTATTAACATTCTATTAATAGGTTCATATTTACCATAATTTGTTCTGTGTAATGTTAATGTAAAAAGATTTGAGTGGCGTAAACGAGTATTTATGTTAATGATAATTTTATTTGAAGTTGAAGGTGAAATAATACCGCCTTTAATAATTTCGAAAATAAATAAAACATCAGCTACTTCTTGTCTTTTCCACAGAGACTTAGTATGGAGAAGGTTTAGCCTATGCTCATATGGAGGGAGTCTTGTATGATCATCCCAAGGCAAACTACGTAGTGCAAATCTTAAAATTTTTTTTCGAACAGCTTCTATTCTTTGTATATGTGAATTATTAAAATAATGGAGACCAGACCTGACATGCATATTCAAGATGGCGCCTAACGAGGCATGTATACAATGATTTAAAAATGTAAGGGTCGTTAAACTCCTTTGACCAACGTCTTATGAAGCCCTTAAAATTATCCTTTATTATTTTATTTTAATTGAATATGAATTAACGTTAATGTTAAATATGCTTTCATTTTCTAATATGTGAGTTTTTTGAATGTATGAAATTATATGAAATATTATTACCATGATATGATTTTGACCATCATATTTCCTCCATTAGCGCTTACAACTACTTTCAACAATAAAAAAATCAACAAAAAATTGTCAAAGCAAAAGGAAGGTAAATTATATATGCTTTATATTTGCTTGTAAATTACATCAATGAAAAAAAATGCTATTGAATTGACTGTACATAGAGATTTGGGTATAAATTATAAAATATACTCCATGAGTCTATTACACAATTAAAGTGTGGCAGGTTGGAATCTTTTCCAACACTTTATTTAGATATTGTCTATATCTTTCTGCGTTTTCATTCAACCCCTAATATACAGCTTACGCTTTTTTATTCCCTTAACTATCTTTTCTCGTTTTGATAGTAAGAATTTGTTTTGATACTTAATTTTTGATATTATTTTGTTATTTAGCAAATTAGGAAACAACACATAGTTTGCATGTACTAAAGCAATTTTTTTGTATTACATACACTGCTGTCACAAACCACGAACAAATTTCTTATTTAATAAAATTTATTATGCTGAGACTTGTACATTAAAATATAGATAATAAAATGCAAATGGTTGGAATGATAGGGTAGTAGGATATTAGGGATGGTACAAACAACTATGTAATGCTTTTGGTGTTTAATTTACCAGGTGTTGATCCAATTTCGGTAGGTTATGGATTCAATCAATTTTAAAAATTTATATTTGAAATTTAATTTAACTATTTGAGTGTAATTATGATTTGGCTACCATCAACGATGAATATGCCAATTTTCGAAAATATACTGAAATTTCTTTCTCCCAGTTACAAAGTCTAACATTGTAAAAATAAAGATGGTGATAATGGTACCGGGGAATGAAAATGTGAATGATCATTGATGATATATTTTATCTAGGTTGGTGGAAAGTTTTATGTATCACTGGTGATTATAACCAAAGTGTACATTGATTCTCGTTCCATTAAATTTCTCATTAGAATAGTAAAAATTTAAATTAAATGATGTAATGCAGTAAAACTTTTGGATATTTTTTTTATCTATTGAACATATGCTCTGTGAATTAAACACGAAGGGCTCACTCATGGGCAGACCGAGTTCTATGAACAATAGGAGCTATCCAGCATACCATTGAAGAATATCCTAAATGTTATCACAAAATCAAGTATCCTTAATGACTCAGAGACAGACTAAGCCCATATCCGGCTGTGGTGATATAAGGGGCAGTTTTCCTCCTGTAATTCCCAATCTATCTAATCTACGCGATATTTTTAATTTTCTATAATAGATTTCAGCTCAATTAATTTGCTTTTATGAATTTATATGTCCCATTAGGACATATTGTATACAACGAACGTAAATTTATCGATTTATAAAACAATTTTTAATTTTTTTTTGAGGGAGTTATCAACCAAAAGCATGACTAAAAAAATGTTAAGGTTCCAAAAAAATTGGAAACTACCAAAAGAATCTTTTTTTGGAAATCAATCAGAATTTGTTATTATTTTTTATTTAATCCTCAGAATCGTATGAGTGCAAAATAAAGTATAATTGACATTGTGATAGCTTGCATTAATCAAATTACAAATACAAAATTGTTTTTTAATAATACAATTTACATTTGTATTTTTACGCTGATTTTTTTTTATTGAACTACTTACGAATTCCATATTTGTTTTCCTTTTAATAATTTTTTAAATTGTTCAATTCAAAACTGTTAAATGATACCACATTAATAATAAAAACCATTACATATGTTTTACATTACAATTTTAAATAAATTCAAACCTACTACAGTTTTTAAATTGGACCCGGCATTTCTTTCAATATCTCTTATACAGCTGTCTAGAATATTTAATCGAAATCATTGTTTTAATCAGTTTCAGAAATAAACCTTTATTGAAATAAATCTTATACATTTTCTGTTTTGGACCACATTTTCTGTTGTGAACCAGTGACCTTCCTAATAAAAAAAAATGTATCTATTAATTAATGTAATCTATATACAAATAATGTATTTCATGAATTTTATTTGACACTTTAAATATATTTAAAAGCCTGATCTATTTACATCACTTTTATATTACATGAATAATGTTAATTATCTTCAAAAACAAAATGGACATAATTACGTTTATCTTAATTAAAATATATATATATATATATATATATATATATATATATATTAATTCCAACAACCATACAAGGACGTATTACAAAGGCATATTAATTATTTTTTAAAATTTTCATAATTTTATATTTTTGATCTTGTTGTTGTTGTTGTTTTTTTCACATAGGGTAAACTTTTCATAATGATTATTAGACATGTATTTTACATATAAAAATTCCAACCATTTAATCTCATCAGAAAGCTAGAGAAAGCAACATTTTGTTAACTAAGTAGACGTCATTAATTCCACATAATATTTGGAATGTCGTGAATTTTAAAAATTATATTTTTTCCTTTTTATTATTTTTTATCTTAGTGTTTTTTTTATTTGTTTTATGAATATTTATCTTTTAACTTTTACTCTTATAGATTTACATTCACACATGGTTACACTGTACGTACCTATATTATATATTGTATAATCACCCGCTAGGTTTTAATTTTGAAAATTTAATTTAAATATTTTCCTTAAATTTTCCAAAGTAATATATCTTTCAAAATGTATATATATATATATATAAAGTATATGTATAAATAAATAAAGATACATATTATAACTTTCATTCTCTTATGATTATTTATTCATCAATATATTTTATATATTTGTATGAATGTAAAAATATGTAAATATGTATATGTACATACAGTTTTTTAATTAAATTTAAAATTCTCATTTAAAAACACACATGTATGAATGTAAGTATATGTATGTGCAAAGCACTTGTTATTTCTGTTTTTATCATATACTTTATTATTAGATCACGTTCTTCATTGCATCTGATGGATTTCTCAAGTATTTTCTATGAACTCATCCTCATACTATTCTTTCATAAATTTTTTTTTTTTTTCTTTTTTTTTATGTAGATGGCTCTGTTGTGTGGTGCTACTTTAACGTTTCGGATTTTATAGGCAAATTTTACTCATTCTTGTATATTCGTTCATTATTCACCTTTTCATTTTTTTTTTTTTTTGTTTTTTTTTTCTAATATGACAAGATGTAACTTAAGTTCATATAATATTATTTTATATATGTATGTATGGATTTGTGAATATGTTAATATTTATATTTATATGCAGTTAGAATATATTTTTGTACCTTGTTAGTACTACTCGCATATATAATATTGTAATACCTTCACACCATTTAGAACTTTATTCAGAATTTTTAAGTGGAATTTTAACATTCTCAGAATTCTTTATTATTACACATATTTCTTTGCCGTGTATAATGTATTTTTTCTTGTGCAAACAAGCAAGCTAAGGAGTAAACCTGGTATTGCATTAATATACAGTTCAGAACAGTTATTTAGAGTCATTTTTTTAGTTGATTTTTTCTTTTATGTTGGTCACATTGTACTTTTATAAAATTTGCTACATGTCAAACTAAATGGGATTTTAAAGTTTGCGGAATTACCGTTAAATATTTAGTTATAACTATAGATTTCAAATACGAGTACATTTAAAAGAGAAAGGAATTGAAATAGATTACAAATATGAACAAATTTTCTAGTTGATAGGTAGTAAATGTGACAAAATGTTAATAAAAAACATGTTTTTGATACACAGTGCGGGTAAGACCCTGACAATGTCTTTACACAATAATTATTGATTTGAAATATAAAAATAGTATTTTTTATAAACAGCCATCTACTTGAATAGATTATTGAATAAAATATAATAGTATAATTGAATATTGAATAATAGAATAGTAAAAACATATGAAATCAAATAGAGCTAACCTCATGCTCATAGAATATCGATATTATGATACTGATGCATGTGTGTCATTTTATACCTGATAATATCTATCTTTTCGCGTAATTTAAAAATAATATCGGCATTACCAAACAGACATGATATTTTAAGTATTATCTGGGTTTAGACACCAGCATTAATTGCACCGATGAATCTGAGGTTCTAGCTTTTAGTATCTACAAAGGCTTCCATCAAGTATGGCATTCTGTTCTTTTGATGTTATTTTAGACTCTTCTACGTATGGATTAAGGAATTTATCTTGAACCGACGTATTCATACCGGTGTCAATAGTTTTTTGTCCCGCAAATATGTAATAAAATCTGGCATTCCACAAGCTTCCGCCTTAACACCTACTCTTTTCTAGATTTTTATCAATGATCAACCTCTTCAATTCAATTCATAGTTTTGCTGACGGCAGCACTTTGGTGACCGTAATCAGCTTGAATGAAAACATGTGATGACTAACTGACTTAATCATGATCTATAAAAAATAGCTGATCGGAGTAAATAAACAGAGTTGAGTTCAACACGTCCAAAACTCTAAGTTGTTTGATCGCGAAAATAAATCAACTTGTTCCAGATCTGCTTGCAGCTAAACCAAAAGAGATGCAGTGCAATAAGCATATTATTAACATAACATAACATTTGGTAACATTCTTAACCAAATATTTGGGTTTTCTTTCCTCGTATGTAAATTTTCTGCAAAATATCTGTCCAATATCAATAAAGCTTATGTTAGGCTGATGCACTCCAAACTTCACCAGGTTAACTTTACAAAATCCAAAATCGTGTTTTACACTTAATTGGTTACTCCACCCATCCGGTAACCCTTACTTCTCTTATAACCCATCAAAATGTTGGAATTCTCTCTCTCTCTTACAGATATGTTGTTGGAAATGACACTTGTTCTATTAAAATGAAACAAAATCAATAACGCCTTCCTTCAAGCAATTCCAGTGTAACACTAGAGATAGATAAGAATGTAAAGGAAATAGAATAAAGAAAGAGTATATAATAAAATTTAAGCCAGTTATGCCAGTTATGCCAGTTATGCCAGTTATATAAAAGTCGAATATATGATTTCTGTATTATAGGAGGTTGGAAGATATAAAGTATTTTACTACTTCTGCTTAAGAATCCTAAATATTTCGCAAAATTCTTCGTAAACAAAATAAAAATCGATCGTGACCCACTAAAATTTTTGTATTTCTATATATTATTATTATATAATGGTTTAATTTTTTTTAATTTAATAATTTAATTTAGTTTTAAAATTTATGAAGTTAGACAAAATAAATTTGACATGGAAATTTTAATATTACACACTTAAAAAAATGTATAATTACATAATTTTATTTTATAGAAATAACATTTTACATTGCAATTTTGGTCGATTTTTTTAACTCACAAATGTATTATTGACATCTTCTAATAAGTTATAAAATCAATCAAAAAATGAAAATAAGAGTTATATAGGTAGTCTAACACTAAAAATGAGTTCTAGTAGTGTTATGATGAACGAAACAATTCCTAAAAATAATTAAATTAATATAAAGAAATAATGCTAATAACAAAATAAAGAAATAATGCTGTAACAAAATAAGATTTTAGGAAATTGTCAATATTGTCATTATAAAATCTGTCATACTACGCTTTTGTCTTCCATAGATTCGAATATTCAGAATATTCTAATACTAGTATTAAATGTATATCAGTAGTAATTGAGATTTATGCTTAATACATTCTTATTATCAATAAATAATTTTTCAAATCACTGAAACAGAAATTATTTTCGAAAAATGATGTGATGTGGTCTCAAAACTTAAATCATGCTAAAAAAGTGACTTCAAATAACTTCTGTGAACTGTGTACATGTATAATAAGTATTACATTTATTTTATTTAATTTGTTCTTTCTTCTATTCTATGTTGCTGCTTTTCTTCTCTTTATTTATTTATTCTGTTTATTTTTTTATTTTTGCTTCAAATTTATTTTTTACTATTTCCAAAATTATTCAGTTTTTCAAGTGTAATATTTAAAAAAAAAAAAAAAAACTTTTCATCGGTTGAAAAATATACTTCATTTATGTAATGTTTCAAAAATGAAACAAAAAAAAAAGATTAAAACTAAATAAAAAAAAAGGAAATTTCATAAGAATTTCCTTATATTTTTGTTCTCTTAGATATTCTCACCACTGGGAGTTGATGTTTATTTTTATTTTTTTTTGTCTTTTTTTTATTGTACATTATAGTGTATTTTGTACTAAAAAATTTCTTTTAGTAACATTTCCTTTGAAGAAACTAAATCATTCTATAAAATTTGACTGGACCTACTAAGGATACTTAAATATGCCTGTTTATGTATAGTGTAAAAAGGGTGATTTTTTTTAGTTATAAAATTTAATTTTTTTTATGTCAAAATAATGTGATAAATACCTCAAGCCAAATTTTATCATTATTTAATGTAGTTATAGATGTATATATATTTGGTTGGTTGTATGCCTTTCGTAGTAATGTCAAATAATTCTACCTCATCAAGCTCATCTCAAACTTTTGTAATTAAATACCCAGGAATCGAAAGGAGTATTGTTGCGAATATCTTATTTAAAATTCAAGTAGTTACTGTTAAGTATTCAAACTCTTCACAACTTATAAGAGGCAGTAGTTTTGTTCAACCATATAGCAACCCATTCACGTGATGGTAGGATAGGCCACATGTGGGTCCATTGCAATCACCTTATTCACCTCACAATATGATCTTGATTATTATCTATTCTCTGAGAAGAATCGGAGCAGGTACGAATCTACGGATATGCTGCAAAGAAAGATTGGTCATCGCTATCAGGTTTTCAAACATATGCCTTCCCAATCACGTAAACATCGGTTTCGCTAGACCGATTCAATAAGTTATGATTATTGCTAAATGCATTGCGTTATTAGAGGTTTTATAACTATCAAATAAATTAACACTAATACCAAAGAACAGTATTTAACGAATTTTTGACAATTTCCTAGACTTTCACAGCCAAATACAAGCAATCAGAGATATAGCGTCATCAACAATATGAAGAAGTAAATAGAACATAATTTATAAATATAAAAATATTGTTGCAGAAATAACTTAGCATTAAGAAAACCCAAAAATGATACTGAATTTTCGGAAATAAAATTTAACTAGAGTACCATATCTAAATTAATTCGAAATCCACTTTTTTTGTATTTAGAAGATTATTTTATGCTTCAGTTTATGTTAGAAAATAGTTTCCGCCATTTATGTCCATCACAACTAACTCGCATAAATCAAATGACAGAAGATTAGCTATCATACCCTTTCATAATGTACATAATTTTTTACGCTCATTTTTAGCAATTGCACCTCGGCTTTACAATTTACTCCACCTTTAACTAAGAACTGTTATGATTCTAAGTTACTCAGTTTGGATAAACTCTGGCTTTTTAATTTCAATCCGGATCAAATAAATGACTTAGTACGCATAGTTACGTAAATTTTTGTATTTAATTAGACTTAATTGTTTTTTTTATAAGATATTGATTTTTATTTTTAGTTATTTTTAATAGGTTTATAAGCTCTTATTTTCGGTTTTTATTCGTTATTATTGTTCTATATTTTTATTTTGTCAAATATTTATTTTTTGTAACTACACTCCATACTGCTTGTTTTTTGCATAGAGTGTTTTTAACTTTTATTTCTATTGTTTGCTTAATTTAGTATATCATATCTTTTACCTTTTGTAGAACATTTTTCTTTTCGTTATTTTATAATTCTTAATATATCTGTGGCAAAAAGGAATAACGATATAACTCGTTTTTCTCAATTCTTCACTACAGCAATTTGAAACTTATAAACGAAATTTGAAAAATGTTTACAAACATTTTTCAAATTTCCTTTTGCATTTTATAGAGTTTGATTTCCTTAAGGATTCAGATGTTAGATGTTGTAATTTTCGTGGCTTCAGCAAAGTATAAACCGAGATATACTGTTATTCCTTTTTGGTAAAATAATTAAAGATGAAAATAACTCGAATTATGCTATTATTCCAAAATGCTGTTTTGAAAGTCATTTCACATAAGACGAGTTAATATTTTTTTCCATAGTAACACAATGTAATAAAATAAATTATAATTATATAATTTTTAATTGGAAAAAACTCTGAAATTATTATTTTTAATAAAAAGGTCAACTCTTCTTAATAAGATTTAAGGATTTTATTAATCAAATAATTTTTTATTTATACTTTTATTATTTTAACAAAATATAAAAAATTTCAAATAACATAATTAATAATTAAATTAAAATATATAACAGATTTCATGTATTCAGTTCAGTTGTGTAATTAAAATAAAAACTAAATAAAATATAACAAAATCGTAATAAAAAAGTATGAAAACTAGGAACAGTAATTGAGAGAACAATTTTATATATTTATATTAATTAATTTTTTAAGTTATAAAGTATTTTTTACAGTGTTAGTTTTCAAGGCTATCAATTCCGTTTTCGACTATATCAGGATCGATATTACGAATATTACTAACACTTAAATTTTTGTAGAAATCATGATATATGGGAACAATCAGGTGCAACATAGATAATAAGTCCGCTTTTTTTTCTTTTGAAATGCAAGTTAGACAATCAATCTTTTTATATCCCCTTCATTTATGATATTTATACCGCATTTTCTTATATTTAGTATTTTAAATGGTACTTCTTCATTTAATGATGTTTTGTATTCGATTCGCAAGTTATTTTGCGTATAGCGTAACCATTTTACATCATGCCAAAGAAACTTTTCACCACCTTCATTGCACTTCCTCCAATTAAATTTATCATTTGATAAATTACCGAAGTCGTAAATATTATCTCCCATTTCTTCCACAATGAATGTATTTTTTGTACCAACCAACCGAACAAATTGATACCTGTCATGAGGATGATGAATTTTTATAAATCTTTTTTTCTTCTTCCTTTCTATTGTAGCATGGTCAACATCGCATTCAATATGGTTATGACCAGGAATTAAAAATTTGTGATGTATTTCTTTCAAATAGGGGCATTTTGAAGAAGAGTAACAAACATTGAACTTACGTATGAGTTTTTATTTTGCCCTGCACACGTATCAATATAAAATATTAAAGTGTCAATACTTCCATCTTTAGGCAAAGAATTAATGTGTTTAAATAGGCATAATGAGATTTCATTGGCGCCTCTTCGGCCTTCAGCTTCATGCCACATATAGCAATATGGCTGATTGTTGGCGCAGTCATGGATCGTTAAATTATATGTGTATAACTGCGTCTTATAAAAGGAGGTTGATGTTCGTAAAAATGATGTTGGCAGGCTGTTGAAGTTTCTGTCCCCATTGAAATAAATCTTAAAATTTTTTGTCTCCTTCTTTTAATGATATATCTGTAAAGCAGAATTATCTTACATTGAAAAAATTTAACAGTGGATCAACAAAAATCATGTTTTACAATAATAAACACTACTAAAGTTCACTCTATTAAAAACTATCAAATTCGCAAAAAAATATTTCATTATCGTTATCTGCTTTCAATTTGCTATTTATGATTTCTCGAGCCATTTCTAATAATTTGTGTGCACGAGACATTTTTTCAAATAAAAATTTCATAAACTTTTTCACCACCTAAATTAATTTACTTTTTTTTTCGTATAAATGTCATATTAATACTAAACTAAAAACAATATTGTTCTCAATATACAATATTTCCAGCCTACTATAATAGAATATCTTAAATATTTTTTTCAATTTGTACGCGTAGTAATAGCATATCTCGACATATGTTTGTAATATTTTAAAAACTAAAATTGGAATAACAGCATATCTATAGTTGCCACTTTAAAATTTTTAAATTTGTCTTTTAGAAAACGAGTATATCTCGATATATATGTTGTTATTTATAACATAAAGCAAAATGGAATAACAACATAACTCGACTTATGAAAAATTTAATTTGAAATTTCAATTTAGAATAATATTATAACTCGACTTATATTGTTATATGTTCTATGAAATAAATTTAGAACGCAAAGTTTTACAATTTGGAAAAACCATACAACTAGACATATGGTGTTATTCCATTTGTAAGTAAGATCCAAAACGAAATATGCTATTAGAGTCGGACTCATATCTACAAAACTACTTGTCGGAACTGCACCCAAATTTGTGACAATATGTATTCGAATACGGAGAAAACGATGCATAAAAAATGTAAATTTGAGCATATCTCAACTTATACTGTTATTCCTTTTTGCCACAGATATAATTATAAGTTTAATTATTGATATTTTAATCTCTAACTTTATTTTTGAATACAATTTTATAGGTCTCTGTTTTTCTTCTGTGATAAAATAATTACTTACTTAAATTTGTTAATTTTGTTAATTGTTTAATATATAAAATATGTTAATTTGTATTTTTTTTATTTATTCTTTTAAATTTTTGTAAATATCACTTTAATTATTTTATGTATATTTTTTTACATATATTAAAAATTGCTTGTCTATAGAACAGTTATTATATATTAATTAAACAATGAAATAAAAATAAAAAAAAATAAATAAATAAATAAAATAAAATTTCATAAACTCAATTTTAGATAAATTTTTCAAACAATTCAACCTTTATTTGCGAAATAAGACGAGCTATGTTGATTTGCAAAGAATCAATTACGGTTTATTCCTACAAACAATTTTTGTAATGTTGTCATTAAATTTATATTTGCAAAATTATTTTCTTATTAGGCCATGTAAATCCTTCCATGTTAATTTGTTAGGAATCACTAAAAACTAAATTATGAAGTGTTATATATTGTCGTGTTTATATTTAAAATATAGTGTAATTACCAACTTAATAAAAGCAAAGGTGGAAAAAAGTAACGAAATCCATCGTTAAAAATTAGTTAAAAGTAGCTGCTGTTTATCTCGAAAATTATGTCCCCTAAAAAAATATCACCCTTTATGTACCAGTATGTATATATGATGTACAAAAATGTACATTTTGTTGGAAAATGAATTTAAAATTATTTTTTTTGCTTTTCTTCATACAATTATTCAATGTAGTTTCAACTTAGTGGCTTTCATTATTTTATGCTATTATTTTGATCTAGTTTACACATTTATTCTAGTTTCACAGTTCCTAAGCTTCATTAATATTTTCATCTTCGAGAAAGAGATTTCCAAATTTCTTTTGAACCATTTCAACCCACATTTAAAATAAGTAAATATTATCTTGCAATCTTAAGATAATAAACGGGGAAGTACAATAGACCTGAAGACGTCACGCCACATAGAACTCTCCATACAAAAAAAAAGAACAACAACAAATAATATCCCTCACAAAATTGTTCCAGAAATGTTACTTTTCCCCTCACTTCAAATGTTAGAACCCATAGTCCCATCGAAAGTCCCTCCAATAATCGTCGGAGGACTGGTTATTAACCGAAATGGTTCAACATATTATTCTGGCAAATAACAAAACAAATCCATCAGCAGAATGCAATTAAATAAAATTAGAATCTACTGAACATTACTACAATGTAGTCAAAGACCTAAAAGCTAGAAATACGGATTTTTCTTATTCATGCCGAAACAAAATAAAACTTAAGTAGTAATAATAAACATGAACCATTGAACTGACAAAGATGCACTAAAACAAGAATAAGATGCTCTGGGTCATAATACCGTGAAAAATATCATGATCTGACACTATTTTATCAGATTCTGTTGGAAAAGCTAATCCCTTTGCAAAACTTTTTTGCGACTAATTCCACACTCCCTCCTACAGCCCAAAATCCTCCATCGATCTCAGTTATAAATTATTCCTACGGAAGAATCTACTTTAGAACAAGACCTGTAGTAAAGGTCTTGAAGAATCTCGATATAAAAAAATCTACTGGTCCTGATGGTATACCTGCAATTGTGCTACGACACATTGTCTTCGCCATTTCTAAACTTCTGCTTAACTTATTCCATTTGTCCTTTTCTTCAGGAAGTTACCCGTCTTATTGGAAAGTTTCCCAAGTTTATTTTTCCCAGTTATAATTCCTAAAAAAGGTGACAAAAGCAATCATTTGAACCATAGGCCCATAGCTATTACTTCCATTATTTGAAAAACGATGGAAATCTCAATCAATCAAAAGTTAAAGAAATATCTTGATAATAGAGATATAATTCATGATAGTCAATACGGCTTTCGAGCCCAACGTTCCACCGGTGATCGAATGACATGTCTCTGCGAGAAGCTCAACACCAGCCTTCATCAACCTGGTGAAGCTACTGTTGTAGCTCTGGATATACCGAAGGCTTTTGTTGAGGGTTCTTTTTCCGACTAACTTCAAATCAATGCAGGTGTTGCACAAGGCTCTGCCCTTTCATCCGCCCTATTTCTCATTTTCATTAATGACATTCTCAAATTAACTTTCAATCCAATCCATAGTTTTGCTCATAACCGTACTTTAGTAGCATCATATGATTTTCTAAAATAAAACTAATGCTACAGACTTCAGCAGTCAGCTCCAAAAGAGCAATTGTGGCCGACGCGCCCAATCACGACCTAGTCAAAATGGTCGACTGGGGTAAAGCAAAAAGAGTCGAGTTTAACACTTCAAAAACTCAAAGCTATATTGTTAGTAAAAAGCTAACAGCATTCGAACCAACTTTACGGTTCAAATGAAGGTATTCAGCGACTCAAAGACCTGAACATTCTCGGTATGCGAATGAATCAAAATATAATCACTGGAATATAATCGATTTTGTGAAGAGCACCGCCAAATGTTTAGGCTTTTTGAGTCGCTGCAAAAGGAGCCGCCAAAACCTGCTTTAAATTTTTTGGACAAAGTTCAAAACCGCGCGTCTTATAGGCGACATAAATGTGACCTCAATCCTTATAACAGTCGGTCATCGTCGTATTTTTGGAGCACTTAGTCTACTTTATAGATATCTACTGGGTGTTGGCGCGGAATTAAGATCCTCTACTTTCGTGTTGGCTTGCTTCGAGGAACTAAAATCACTTCTTGCTACTCTCAGGCAATTTTATCGCATAACACGAGAGGCATATAATGCCCACCCTTTCACAGTGGAAATTTCGTGATAGTGTAAGTCCGGTTATGGAAATTTTTTTACAGTTAGAACATCTGGATTGGGGAATCGCGTCCCAATCGAAACATTCTCAATGAGAGAAAGATAGTTTATTTATGACTTACAGAGGTTTAAGACGAATATTAACTACATTGTTTGCTCTTTCCCACAAAACTTTTCTTCTTCCTTTTTCTTTTCTTCCCTTTAAATGTACTTTCCTTTTTCAAATAGTCAACGTACGCAAGTTCTTTAAAGGTTCAAGTTTTGGATATAATACAAAAAAAGAGAAAGTAGCATTTCAATACCGCTTCTAATGCTCGAAATTAAACAGACAAATATGTTCACCAACAAGGGCATATAAAATTCAATATTTGCGTTTCTAAAGGCATTGTAAATAATTGTTTAAAAGGTGAGTTCTGAGTTCTGTATTGACATGTTATCTGAACACTCGCCTATTATTGTAACAAAATAGGAACAAAAGTATTCGTCAATGTGGGAGACCAGCATTTATACAATAATAAAATAGACTAGTTAAACAAATATTTTTCAGAGTGCAATCTAGCAAATAATCTTGATCACAACATCTCTCTGCAAACAATTGATGAAGAAATTTATGAGGCAATTGAAAAATTCAATAAATCTATACAAAAACCGGCCTGGACTATATTCCGTCAAATAAAAACTAGAAATATAGCGACTTTATTAAGAATAAAGTTAACTAATGAAAACGACTTGTGGCAAATGACAAAGCTTTGGGAGTAATAACGGAATTGTTACACTTTATAGTAGCAGCAATAGTTCGATAGATCGCACAATAAGAGTAGCAATAATTCCCGACAATTTCCACATTTAATGATCGACTCATGCCACAAAAATTAATAAAATACCTAAATAACATCGTAGTTCCCACAAGTGAAATTCAAAATTGCATTATCGTACTTAATATACGAAAAGGTATTTCTATTTCAGAATCTGTTAAGAACAAAAAAAAATAATCAAATAGTAGCAGGGCTCATACCTAGTTTGCATCACACCATCTATGTTTTCTTTTTGGCTATTAAATTCATTCAAACTTGCATTTTCAGTTCTTTTCCAGTTAGTTACACTATATTGGAACAGTTTTCCAATTAAAATTTTTCTTGCAATTTAATGAAAGGTTTTTGAGAGATCAAAAAATAATACTGCAACCTTTTTATCGATCTAAGATTCGATTGAATACAAACAATTATATCAAAGATAGTTATTTTTGTATTGGAGTCTATTTTGAAACCCTGTTATATTTTATTTCAGAATGTTTTAAAATTATCTGAGCCGGATGTTGAAAAACCGCTTCTTGGAAAAGTAAAATTCGTACATTTTTTTTAAGGAGTATATTTTAGAGTTAGTTAAACAAATCACGTTTTATCATTCACGAAATCATGTACCTAAAAAATATAAGAGTTTCAATAATATCTTTAGCGGGGGTTTGGGACGACAACCCACATAAGTTATAAGTGCTTTGTTGTTGTAATGTATATGTAATAAAAATAAAAATAATTAGAAGGAGCCAATCAAAATATTACAGTGATGTATTCCCATTTCCCACAATATTTATAGAATTGTACATGAAAGATTCTGAAGATTTGGAGAGACTTTAGAGTTGGACTCAAAATAAGGTTTTCCGGTTTTTTAGAATGGATTTTATAGTTGATTACAAAATCAGGGTTATACGCCTTTTACAGAATATTTGTATAAATTCAAGATTTGGATTAAAAATTAAAGTTATACGTTTTTTCCAGAATATTTGTATATATGCGAGATTCTGAATAAATAGGGATTTTGGAATATTTTTTTTCCAGAATATACCAAATAAAAGTTGCCAATTGTTAAGTATTCATTTTGCTAAAATTTCTTTTTGTTGAGTGTCCATTCTGTTAAATGTCCTTTTGTTAAGTGTCTAGTTGCCAAATGCTGCTTGAACATGACTCCGCAACGAGAAATGAAATAACTTCGCAAATATTTAACCTTCTAATTGCGTTGTGAGTCCAATGGACCCACATATAAATTTTACTCTCATTTTTCTTAACTTCTTTTTAATAAAATCTCTCTCAAATTTTGAGTACCTTCATTCAGTCGTCTGCAGATTGATAAAGATGTATTTCTATTATCAATAAAAAGTAATGTTTTTTAATGTATAAATATAATGTCCTATCAGCACTGAATTCCACATTAACAAGCTCTCCAATCAAAAAGCGCCTCCCCAAAGACTAGTAAGGCATTAAGCCATGCAAATTGGGAAGGCTTCAACAATTTTTTAAACGCTCTTGATTGGGATGAGTGTTTTCAACGTAAAGATGTTGACATCGCTGCGAATGTTATTTGTAAAGTAATATTGATTGGAATGAAAACCTTCATTCCAAACTCCTATAAAAACGAAAAGCAAAGCTCCACATCGTGGTTTAATAACATTTGTAGTGATGCATTAAAAATGAAAGAAAATGCATACGTAAAATACAAGGCTAATGTGTCCAATGAAACCCGTAAGAATTATAAAGTGGCCAATAACAAATGTAAATCAATCATCAAAAAACAAAAATTTTTGCATAAACAAAGGTTGAAGGCCAAAATTGTTAAGCTAAATTTTTATGGGTCTTCATTCCCACCGATGATTGTCAACGACAGAATTATATCTGATTCAGTTGAAAAACCCAACTTTTTTGCGAAATTATTCGCTGCTAATTCCACACTCCCTCCAAAAGCTCAAAAAGTACCAATTCTCCCTGAAGTAGATTTTCCCTTGGAAGAGTTTACTTTAGAACACAAACTGTGGTGAAAGTTATTATGAATCTTGATATAAGGCAGTCGACCGGTCCTGATGGGATTCCAGCTATGGTCCTGAGACACACTGCCCTCGCCATTTCTAAACCGCTGCGCAATCTCTTTCATTTATCATACTCCACTGGTAAATATCCAACTCAATGGAAAATTGCGCATGTTAATCCTATTCCCAAAAAAGGTGACAAAAGCGATCCCTCCAACTACAGACCTATAACCATCACGTCGATCCTCTCCAAAGTAATGGAGATTGTTATCAACAAAAAGCTAATGAAGTATCTTGAAGCCAAAGGTATCATTAGTGGTAGGCAATATGGTTTTAGATCACAACGCTCCACTGGCAATTAAATGACTTGCCTTAGCGAGAAGCTCAACATTAGCATTCACAACTCTGGCGTATCTACTGCTGTAGCTCTGGATATTTCAAAAGCCTTTGATCGAGTCTGGCATTGCGCTCTTTTATCCAAATGCCAAGCTATATGTCTAGGTTCTGTTTTCATAAAATGGATTGGAAATTTCCTCTCGAATCGTTCGATGCGTGTCTTAATTGACGGATTCATATCCGACAAAAATCATATTAACTCTGGTGTTCCTCAAGGATTAGTTCCTTCACCTACTCTCTTTTTAATATTTATCAATTATCTTCTCCAATCAACTTTCAATCCTATCCATATTTTAGCAGACGACAGCACTCTAGTAGCATCCTTCGATTTTCTTCGAAAATCACATGCACAATACCAGTTACTGATACTAAACGTAACATCATGGTCAGCACGCTCAACCATGACTTAGCCATTATTTTGAACTGGGGAAAAAGTAATAGAGTTGAGTTCAACACCTACAAAACTCAAAACTGTCTAACCTCGCGCAAAACTACCCCATTTAACCCCACCATATTATTCGGGGGTGTGCGTATTCAGCGAACCGAACACTTGAATATCCTGGGCATGAAGGTCGACAATAAAATGATATGGAATGACCGACCATATCTTTGACACTGCTAAAAATTCCGCGAGTTGTTTGGGTTTTTTGAGTCGCCGCAAAAAATATTTTTCTACCCAGGACATGCTAAATATCTATAAATCATACATACGAGCCAAGTTGGAATACAATTCACATTTATGGGCCGGTGCATCACGAACCGCACTAAATTTTCTTGACAAAGTTCAAAAGCGTGCCATTCGTCTTATTGACAACCCTAATGTGACATCCTCCCTTGTACCACTTGAAAATCGTCGTGTTGTTGGAACACTTTCCCTATTTTATAGATATCTCGTAGGTTTAGGCACTTGTTCAGATGAAATAAAAACCCTAATGCCACCTCTCAAACATTTCTGCCGAGGAACAAGAGAGGCATCAAGTGCCCATCCCTACTCAGTGCAAATTCCAAGGTGGCTCAAACCTGGCTATGGGAATTCGTTTTTAGTCAAATTTTCTCGAATGTGGAACCATATTCCAACAAACGTGTTTCCCCAATGCAAAAATATACCTACGTATAATCTACAAAAGTTCAAGAGTAATATTAATAAATTTATTCAAAATGTCCCTACTGATCAAAGGGAAATTTGTCTTTCTACAATCCTCAATTAGTCCAAGCTATATTTTCGTGTATAAAGGTATCGTTTGAAACCTAGTGTTTGGCTTAACTTAAAAAAAAAATGTGGGGTCCAATGGACCCACAACGCTGTTACCGTAAATTATTTTATTTCCTTAATTTATTTGTTTTTTAGAAGTATAGTAAAAATGAATATAAGTAAAGCTGGACAAAGTACAGTAAATGTATATGATGATGACGGGGAAGATAAAATTAATGAATGGCTTCAGGAAAATTGTGAAACAGACAACGAAATTGAAAGTTTTAGAAATTCTAAATCTAGTACGTAACAAGATCAGCTTACTCAGTTAGATAAAGATAATTCCGATTATGAAGACAGTGATTTCATATTATCTGAAAATGACACCGATTCCGAAATGTCTATGGATTTGGATGAGGAGGGCGATGAAAATGATTTAGAAGATACGAGAAATGGCAAATTTTTTATGGCAAAGATAAATTGAAGTTGTCCAAAAAAGAGCCAACAAGGAATGTTCATACATTGTCTCATAACTTGTTGAGAATACCTACTGTAACACGAGAAGGAAGAGATTTGGATCATAGTCCACTCGATATTTTTAGAAGTATTTTTAGTGCGGAAATGGAAGAAATCATATTGAAATGGACCAATGAAAAACTTGGCCGTTTACGCTTAAAATACACAACAGAAGGAAGAACTGAATTCCGAAAATTAACATCACAAGGAATTAAAATGTGATTTTGGGTTTACTGATTTACACATTCGTGTTCAAGTCAAACCATGAATCAGTTTTATCGCTATTTCCCACTGATGGTACGGGTCGAGATATTTTTTGGCTTGGTATTTCTTCAAAGAGATTTTATATGCTATTTATAGCTTTACCATTCGAAAAATTTTTTGATCGAGAAGAGAAAAAAACGAACGAATTTCATAACGTCCAAAAATAAATGTGATTGTATGAGTTCCTTTGTAAATATTGTAATAATTTAAGTTAAGATATGTATTTTAAAAATTTTATATAATTTTGTGAATTTTTTTTTTAATATTTTTTTTTACAAATTTTTGTTTTTAATTTTTTTAATATTGAATTTGGACTGAACATTTTTGAATGTTATAAGCGTTAATTTTTTTTGTTTTTTAATTAAAAATTGAATTAAATTATGTTAAATTAATTTATTAAATGGATTATTATTAAGGATAGATTATAAAAGATATTAGATTACAAAGGATATTAACATATTTCAATAGGGTTTTTACTGAAAATTAAAAATAGGAGTCCAATGGACCCACAACGCTATTATCGCAGCAATATTTCACCACGCTATTAAAGGGTTTTAAATATATATATTTTTTTCGACATTTTATTTTACAAAATTTTTCTTAATTTCACATTTGTATTTGCAACATTTTTTTTCACCATTTTGTTTTTACACATTTGACATTTTATTTTTCAATATTTGGGTAACCCATGTTTTATTAAGAAAAATAATAACTGAGAGTTGAATATTGTAACAATTTTATTTTTTAGTCAAAATTAGTAAAAATTACTGAAATTAGTTAGGGTTAATGAAATTTTATATGACTTTACCTGAAAAACGGCAAGTCTGATATGAAAGTTGTGTAGGAAAAAGTTGTAGGGGATGATGCAGCGCATCAACACAATAAAAAAAAATAGCGAATTTTTTCGAGATAATCAGCGTTTTTTACAAAAATTTCAGTTTTTAAAAGCAAAATTTTAAGTTTATGCAGTTATTACTCAAAAATGGTAAGTCTGATACTCATTCAACATATATAATTAGGTGTATTAATTCTAAAAAAGAGCTATGAAGAAGATGTTGCTTTAGTTTCAATTTCTTCTGAGCTGTAGTTGATATTCTTTAGACATAATTTTTCTAATCCGATATTCTTTAACCCTCTGTAGCCCAGGTAAATTTAAAGAGAGACCCCTCTTCTAGAACAATTTTTTTCATAAAATACTCCAAGGAATCCCCCCTTAAAAACTTCTTGCTCTAAGCCGGACCATCCTGTATAATATTATACGTTTCAACAATTTTATTGAAAACTGTATCTACGGAAATCGGTATAAAATTATTTATGGCTAACATAAATTGTCTTCAATTTTCCACGAATTTATTTTAGATTGATGAAATTGAAAAATAATAGTTTTTTTTGTATTATTTGAAATTATTATAAAACAATTTTAATTTTTTAGATTAATATAATTTCATTTATATAAAATAATTTCAATTAAAAAATTTCGAAATAATTTTTAATTAAATATTTTTTTCCAAATATTACAAAAAAGTATTTTTTACTTTACTTTAAAAAGTTATCTACACAAAACTTAAAAAAAAAAAAAAAACTACCTAATTTTGAATAAAATAAATATGGGGATATAAATTTTGGGCCAGGATATAATAGAATGTAATATCTCTTGTACAATTTAAAAAACTAAAATTTGAATACTTGAAATTCTCATTTATTTTTGTCTTTTCGCATTTTTTTTTTTTGTTTTTATTTTTCTTTTTGTTTTCTGTTTTTTGTTTTTATTTTGATTTTATTGTATTTATCATCATATATGTTACATTCATATTCTTGAGAAAAAAAAAACAAAAAAAAAACAAAAAAATACTGACAAAAAATTACTTTTATAACACATTTGGGTGTGATATATTCTTCTTAATTTAAACACCTACAGTGCAAGTGGGGCTCAAGTAGTTTTGAATTTTTAATATTTAGTACCCAATATCTTTTTTTTTTGTATAATTTCATTTTTTTTTTTCAATTTTCAAGTTTTTGAAATTTTTATTATCTTGTGTTTTATTTTGTTTTTTTGTTTGTTTTTTTTTTTTTGTTTTTTGTAAAATTTTACTCTTGGATTTGCACAATTACAGAAAAGCAAAATGGAAATAATAATACAAGGATAATACAAGGATAATGTATTTTGCAATTGATTTTTATTTTATTTTTTTGGATTTTGTTTTGTTACTGAATGCTGCTGGTTGGTTTTACACTGATACCTGAGTTGAAGACTAAAATTGTTTTTATTTTTTATTTTTATCCGTTTCTGTTGTTTTTTTTTTTTTTTTATTTTTTGGATAATAATGGTGGTAAAGAAAAATCTTAAAAAATCTTTCTGAAGAAATAAAAAAAAGAAGAAAACAAATACCAAAAAAATCAAAAATAAACAAACAACGATGAAAATATGAATAGTATAAAACTCTTTTGGGACAAAGGAAAAAATGTGAACGAACATTTCAAGTAAAAAAGAAGATTGCTTTATGCTTGAAATTATATAAATAAATTATATTTTCCAAAAAGCAGAATAATATTTTTTTTTATTTTGTTTCTTTAGTCTGTTATATTATTATTTTTTACTTGCGTATTTATATTGCTTTGAGGGTAAATTTTGTAAAATGTCTTAATCATATAAATTGATTTTTTTTTTTTAGTTTTTTTTTTTATATATTTTTTAAATTTAAGTGAATTTAAAAATTTAATGTAAATATAGAAAAAAAAAAATATAAAAATAAAAAACACGAAGTCAACTTACACTTAAGTTGGTTAACTAATTTTACATACCAAAAATGCCTAATGGATTTTTATGTTTATAAACATTTAAATATTTGCGTGACTTGATTGTTTGATATTTTTAAAGAAAACTTTAAAAAATTTTTCTTGTTATTTTAATTTTTTTTTCTTCTACTTTTACTTTTTTTTATTATTATTATTGTTATTATTTTTAAGACTTATATTCATATTCATATCACATATGAAATATTCGTAATGTTCTAAAGATGTTTTCGCATTAATGAAACATTTTAAAATATACATACTTAGTATATTACAGGTAGTATTGGGTACAGTTAAATAAAGTAAGGTACATTCTCTTGAATTACTATTCAAGGAATAAGAATTATAAATACTAAAATATTATTATGATTATTATAATGGATATACGTATTATTTACTAGTTCAAATAATTATGAAAGTTTTACTTTTGTTAAAAAGAACAAAATTAAAACAAAAAAAAAATTACATTTAAAGAAATTATCTTTTAAAAAATACATATACGATATTGCATACTACATATATAATATTAAAGAAAAGTTTTAGATAATACAAAAATGTATATGTATACCTAAGTCGTAATGTATACCTAAATCAAATTTCTGTTTTTGTTTTCAGAGCTTAATTAGGAGAAATTTAAAACAAAAAGTAGAAAATCATCAACTGCATTCTATCTTGCTATTTAATTTATTTATTTATTTATTTTTTTTATCAACGGTATTCCAGATTTATCTACTACCAGATATACGTCCTTTTCCGTTTCGGATTGTGGGCCTTTATTATTTTTCACATTAAAAAAATCAATTATGTCTCATTACAAAGTACCTAATATCTATCTTGCATACTAGAAAAATAAACATTATTCATCACTAAGCTAATTCTAACCAACCCAAAAAATAAAGATAGATTTTCGAAAATTATTTTAATTTTTTAATATATGTATTAAAAATTAATAATGAATGAAATTTTTTAACATTGCTTTCAACCTGATCACTATAGGTTGAAATGTTACAGTTAATAATTTTTTTTATAAGCAACCAAGCGTTGGAATGTAACATATAGTACTTATGTATCGTTTGCTTGGGATAGGACAAGATAGTAAAAACGGAGACAGTTTTTGAAAGAATTTGCGGGAATTTGCAGAATGAGGGTATTGATGTTTTTCTCGAATTTCTGTAAGTTATACCCTATGATATGTCCACCTACGTTTGAAGGTGGAAATACACTCAAGAAGGGATATCGAGGGACATTCGCGAAGTCCCGACTATGAACGAATTTCTGTAACATGTTTTATGTCATCTATGTATTTCTACTGTGTTGTGTGGAATGAGGATCTGCGGCTCCTCTTTCTTGGCATTGCAACTATTTCAGAGGAGTAACTAATTCTCTCATTTCTAATGAGCATGTTTCCATATCTACGAAGTATCTATAAAACAGAAAAAAGACTCCTACTATACGACGATGTCCAAGAAAAGTTAAGGACAAAGTTACAATTGGGTCACAGTAGTTACAAAGTTACAGAACGCGGTCAAGGTAGTCGAACTTATAAAGTAAAGTTTTATGCTTTGATTATGGTGTTATATGGGTGACCGATATGTTAGACTATGTTATTTGATGTAATGTCTCGTGTTTCGTGTACTAAATTTCGTCCAAGACGTTGTATTGGGTTAAGAGTTATTTTAATACAGTTGTATTGTATGGTATTTATTTAAGAATTTACGCCTGTAACGGCATGTAAAATTATATTTTTTTTTTTTTTTGTATTATAGCCAAAACTTAGGTTATGAACCTTTAAGTACTTGCGTACCGTCGACTATTTGAAAAAGGAAAGGATAGTTAGAGGAAAGGAAAGAAAAAGGAAGAAGAAAAGTTTTGCGGGAAAGAGCGAACAATGTTGTTAATATTCGCCTTAAACCTCTGTAAGTCATAAATAAAAAATCCTTCTCTCATTGGGAATGCTTCAATTGGAAAGCGGTTCCACAATCGGGATGTTCTTACTATAAAAGAATTTCCATAACCGGACTTAAACCATCTCGGAATTTCC
This sequence comes from Argyra leucocephala, assembly GCA_963942445.1. Taxonomy (NCBI): domain Eukaryota; kingdom Metazoa; phylum Arthropoda; class Insecta; order Diptera; family Dolichopodidae; genus Argyra; species Argyra leucocephala. Next base: position 53,423,095 of record OZ012679.1, on the reverse strand, counting down.
ACTGTGAAAGGGTGGGCACTTGATGCCTCTCGTGTTGTGCGATGGAATTGCTTAAGAGGAGGAAGAAGTGATTTTAATTCCTCGGAACAAGTGCCAACACCAAGCAGATATCTATAAAATAGAGTAAGTGCTCCAACAATACGACGATGACCAAGTGGTATAAGGGATTAAGTCACATTTATGTCGCCTATAAGACAAAAGGCGCGGTTTTGAATTTTGTCGAAGAAATTTAAAGCAGTTTTTGGTGTACCTGCCCATAAATGTGAGTTATACTCGAGCTTGGGTCGTATATATGCTTTATAGATTTTTAAAAGGTCTCGAGATGAAAAATAAGTTTTGCCGCGACTCAAAAAGCCTAAACATTTTGCGGCGCTTTTCGCAATATCGAAAATATTTCAGTGCATATTTTGATTCACTCGCATTCCGAGAATGTTCAGATCTTTAAGTCGCTGGATACCTTCATTTTGAAACTGGAGAGCAGGTTCGAATGCTGTTAGCTTGTTGCTAACAACACACATTTGAGTTTTTGAACTGTTAAACTCAACTCTGTTAGCTTTACCCCAGTCGACAATTTTGGCAAGGTCGTGATTGAGCGCGCATGCCATCATTGTTCTTTTGGTGGTAACTGCGGAAGCTGTAGCATTAGTTTGTTTTAGAAAATCATATGATGCTTTAGGTTAGTCACGTGTACCATAGGCATATTCGTGTAAATTTAACAACTATGAGACTTAATTTCATGTTTATTAAGCCAGGAATAATGGTACATATTACTTTTGTGATATATGATAAGGCGATTGGAAGAATTTTTGGCTGTTTGGCGAATCTGCGCCCCGCTCGGTATGTTGCTATCGTCCTTTTGGCGTGACCATAAGGTACAAATGCCGAACTCTATGAGCTGTATAACGAGGTGGATTAAGTCTCGATTTGAAATTAAAGTCAAAAGGCTACCTACTACAAGACGTCGGGACAGACAAATCTTCGTTGGCAAGACCAAGATTCAGCAAATATGAAACAATTTGGTGTCTTTAACTAGAGAGTGTCTTTAAATAAGAGCCGCCCGTGATCGGCTAAAATCTAGGACATTGGTGAGTCAGGCCCATGACCAATATGGTTTGGTTACCTATATTTAATACGGTGTAGTTGAAACTTTTGGGAGAGGGCTCTGATTTACTGTTTTATTCGAGTCAATGGAGAAAACCACTGACACCGAAACAGAGGCTGTCCTTGAACGAGGTTAAGTCTATTAGTACATATCTAGCCGTAAGACCTAAACTGTTTAAAGCAATTAATAATTGGATATTATTTTAATACATTAGCCACGAATATACTTTGAAGAAGTCGGTCAGTCTTTCGAAAATACTTGATGCGTGGTGAGGTACAAGCAGCCAAAATTGAATTATTACGCGAATTATAATAATGATTTGCATAAATCTTAAATATCCACCAATAAATTTTTATTGTGTAAGTGTAAAGTGAAAAATTTTCTTAAGAAATATCATTAATGGACGTTTTATCCTAATTTGTAAAAAAAAAAAAATAATAAAATTTCAATGGAGCATAACCAGTAAAGCTGCCAAATTTCTATAAAAAATCAATTAAGAGTAAGTAAATGAAAAACATCAATAATAAAACTTCTCAAGGTTTTAAATATGTATAAACAAAAAAAAATTAAAAAATATTTTTCTTAAAAATTTTTAAAAAACAACACAATTTGATAATATTAAAAAACCTACCTATTTATGAAATCAAAATAAAAATTGTCGAAATAGTAAGAAAAATTAAAATTAAAACTTGTCTGAAATACGACAAAAGTTTTACGTCTCAAAGTCGGTTGATTTTTTCTTTTAAATTTTTTCCTAAATAGAAATTTAGGGGTGAATTTTCAAATTCTATGATAATTTTTTCCTTTCTGTATTCTTCTATTTTTTCCCTTTTTTTCTATTATTATATTTTTCTTCTCATTTAAATTCAAACTACTACTTTATTTAAAATAACGCTCCATTTAAAATAGATTTCTGCATGGATTAAATTCATTCTGTTTTTTATTGTTTTCATTTTTCTTTTTTTCTACGGATAGAATCTTTGTTTTTCTTCACTTAAATTCTAATTTCTTTTCAATTACCTATAAATAAAGTATTGAATTTAAAAAAAAAAAATACATTTCTTTCCAGATTTTTTTTTTTTTTTCGTTTTAAAACTTTCTCTAAACTTTAGTTGTATTTTACATAATATTTTCATTTTAAAATCAGCAAAATAGCTTTCAGAAGGCAAAAAAAAAGGTAAAAAAAGAAAAAAACAGAATGACAGAAAGAGATAAAAAATCTTGAGTATTCATGCATTTTTAGTATGCGACATTTTGGCGTCATACAAATAATATTCATTTATACTTATACAATCTTATGAACTCTGTATTTACGTTTGTGTGTATCACAAAACAGTCGACCACAAAACTATTTGTTTAGCTAAAATAATTTACACTTTGTATTAGATTTATACCTAATAGGGTAGGAGTTTATTTATGTACTCTCAAATAGGCATATTGTTATTAGCGGTTTAAACGCAATTATGAGTCTTTAGAAATATCTGATTTAATGGTTATTATACCCAGATATTTTTCAGTGGAATGCTGGGTACCTACCGTTGCTCGAAAACACCGTTTTTAAATGGCGAAGCTTACTACGTGTGAAACCTTAGAACTCAAAAAGCCCTCACAGTTCAATAAATTCTTCCTCCACTTCCCATATTCTACATAGATTGTTTTTTAACAGTCCGATTTCTGTAAAGAAGCTCCTTTATTAGGCCGCGGTCACATATTATCTCTGCCATGATACGCATATGTTTGCTGTTGAAACTTAGCAGAACTTTCTAACTTTTACAACAGGCTTGGCGCTATGGTCAGAGTCGATACTCTACTCGTTAAGTAATATGAAGCTTTATGCGATGCCAAAATATTCTGATACAAAATTTATTTTCGTCAGGGTTTTTAGCACCTCTACACAATCCTATATGCTAGCTTTGATGTGATGATAAATGAATTGAGAGCTATCCTTCGATTGGTGTTTGTAGTATCTATGATAGAAAAAATATGAACTCTAAAACTTTTTCTTTATACTTCTGATCCTACTCCGTAGAAGTGACGGTAATGATGAAAAAAATTTACATCGCTTCAACATAATATTTGTCAAAATTTAAGTTTTACAAAAAGTATAAATAATATTCGATATACAAATAATTTTGATATCAACTGTATCTATATAGAAAAATCATTTTATCGATGTTGAAAATTCAATAAAACTTGTTGAATTTTACTGAAAAACTAATAGAAAAATATTATTTTGCTCTATTTTTTTTTATCTATATGAATCCTTGAGGGCAAACATTTTACTACTCAACATCTACCATTTAAATAGCTAAGGTTGCCACACATTAGATTTTTTTTAATAATCACGTATTTGTATCTTTTACGTGGATTGAGATGACTTAGTAAAGGTATCATTAACGGTAAACAATATGAATTTGGATGTCAAATGATCAACCTGTAACAAAATGACTTGTTTTATGAATAACTTAAGCTGACGGATTCCACTGACGGATTCCACTGCTAGACGTGAAGACGTCGATGTTTAAATAGATTTAATCGATGCAATCAACCGTACGCTAATGTAAGAGATTTATAGCGAAATTAATAGACTGGAAGGTTGGTAAACTACAATTGAAATAAAATAGATAATATTCTTACCTAGGCTAGTTTTAGATGAGCTTCTAAATAATTCTGCAGACTTATGTATGTTGAAGTTGTAAAATTTCATCAACAGACGACTTATTAGCCAAAAATCGACATAAGAATAACTAACGGACTTAGTAAACTCTGCTGGTAACAGTTTGAAAACAATCCATCATGAATAATCATAGGTGTACCAACGACAGAGGGTAAAAAATTTCGTTATTATCAAACGAAAATTTTGTCTTAATGGTTGGAACGTGAACATTGTCAGTTAGTAACTCTTTTTTTATTTAATTTATTAGCCGCCTAAATTTTACCGAACTTAGAAAAATGTAAACTATGGAAAAAATAAAACTAAAAAAAAATTATTTTTGTAGTAAGCTCAATTCCTAATTTTGTGGAACACTAAAACAAAAAAAGGCTTATCAATAATTTTAAGAATGATTTAAAGAGCGTTTCGACACGAATCTATGTTGTATTTTGAAAGTTTATCCTGGAGGTACAAAACGTATACCACATTTTGATATAAATTTTGAGATTTCCCAATATTCCCAAGAAATCTAAAAATTTATATCAAAATGTCGTATGCTTTTTGAATCTTCAGGATAAACTTTTAAGAACACGACGTAGGCTCGTGCCGCATAAATAAATAATAAAACTAACATTGACAGTAATAAAACTATCAAAAGGGCGATTTCCTCTACATTCTCATCAATTCGAAAATTACACGGAACTACTGGAGCTCTCATTAGTTTGTTTTTGCTAATATAATATTCAAATAGACAGAGTCAATAGGTTAGAAAATATTTATATTTAATTAAATATATCTATAGAAAGATCCAACAGGCGGGAATAGTAATTCCTTAGTGACAAATAATTGAACCGATTTTTAAGCCTCTGGTATCTTACAGGTTCTTAAAGATTTGTTTAATATGTGAATACTTCGGTTTACTTTTTTTTTTTACATTTTTACATATAAATCATAATCAAATTAACAAAGTATTGTTCAAGTTTTACAAATTTTATGTTGAAAAGATCAACTATGGACTAAATTTTTCAGTCAGTTGTAGACAAATTCCGATATTATAATTTTTATACATTTTACTTATTTATCGATTATAAGGAGGCATAAGACCGCATTATCCCGAGCTTTTTGTAGAAGCAATAAAAAAAATTGGATTTAAAGTAGAAACTGGTCGACTTTCAAGGACTCAATTATAGCCCTTGTTGATATAAATAAAATACAAAATTCAAATTTGTGCTCAAAACAAACAATAGTTAGTTTGTGTTCAGCATTGGATGCCAACAACTGATATGATGATGATGGTGATAATGATCACCCCTGAAAATGAGTGTAGTGATGAAATAAATGAAAAGCAACCTGATCATACAAGGCAACCTCATAAGGCAACCTGATGATACAAACATAGCATATTTATTTATTTATATTTATATATCAGTTTACCTGTATATTAATATGCATCCAAAAATTCGGCTGTTTCGAGATATGGGTTTCTTTACGACTTTCAAATATATTGACTCAATTATAACCCTTGTTGATATAACTAAAATACCAAATTCAAATTGAATATACTTTAAATAAATCAAACAAATAACAGTCTGTGTTCACCAGTGGATGTTAACAACTTATATTATGATGATGGTGATCATGATCACTCCTGAAAATAAGTGTAGTGATAATAATAGTGATAATAATGTAGAAATAAATGTAAGGCAACCTGATGATACAAACATAGTATATTTATTTATTTATATTTCTATATCATTTTACCTGCATATGAATATACATCCAATGTTTCAGGCTATTTTCCTCTTCGAGTTATGGGTTTTTTTGTTCTCAACTCAAAAGAGCCATCAGGCTCGTACAGGGTATTTCATAATTCTAAATTCAAGTTCATAAATTTCCATTAGCAAAATAATAAAAAAATGTAAGATGCAAACAAACTAACAATTCAGTATAATTAACAAAAAAGCAAATTAACAATAAGAAAAATCACTAATTTATAAACAATAAAAGAAAAACAATCTTAAATACCTACTCAGATTTGTTCTAAAAACAATTCTTTAATTTTATATTTAAATACACTTATTTTCTCTATTTCTTTTAATTCACCCGATATTTCATTATAAATTTTACAAGCTGTATTATAATACTGTATCGCAGTTATTGAATCTCGCTCTCGATGATCTTATTCTAATTTTATCTGCATTTCTTGTTGCATACAATATTATGTAGACGTCTCTATTTAACGGTGGTTCAACATTTGTACCTGCATATTTGTACCTATAATTGTAATGGACAAGCATTTAAGGGCCTGCGCAGTAGACACCTTTTCATTTTATCTCGCTTCTCCTTAATGAACTCTTAATATATAAATAAGTTGTATATAAAACAATTATGCGCAAACATCTGAAAATTTTTTTAATCATATCATAATATATTTTATTCATCAAATACATTATGCGAGTTCTTATTAAAATAAAAATTTAAAAACAAAAACAAACAAATCAATTATTATTATTACTTGCAATGAACCTATACATATGTTAAATAAAAACAAAAAAGCAAATTCATTTGAAATAAAAAAATATAAAAACAACAACAAAAAAATCAGCTTAATTTTCATATGACCGGCAATTTCATCTTTACATGGTAGAGTTAGAGTATCTATAATTATTATTTAGTAATTTTATCCACTAAATGCCCCTTATTATAGGGAATATATCGGAAATGAAACTGTATATGAGGGACGTGTATTTATATGTCCTAAATTAAACTTACTGACCACAAAACTTTTTATTAAGCACGAGTGGCTTCCGCTATATCGTGAGAAGTCTAGATCAGTACGTAAATTACTGTTCATTTAAAAACTTTAAATTTGGCTTCAACTTTAATTATAATTACTCAACAGGGGTCCCTAGTATATTTTATAATGTACAACGGTGGCTTATTTGTGTTTTATTTTTTTTAATGTACCTGCATTGCTAGTTTGCTTTTTATGTAAAGCTTTATTGGTATTATTTTATTTTCTTTGTGAATTAATTGTGTTGACGTGCTGTGCTGTTTATAGCCAAACAAATTTACTATAGCTTTATTTTGAGTAACTTGTAGAAGATTAACATATTTGTTTTAAGTATTTCCCCAGATTATTATGTTATATGTATGTGATGACTGAAACATGTGGGATCTGAAACATAAATTGATGTGGGACTCTATTTTTATATTAGCTTTAATATTCCCCCAATTCTTCTAGTTTTTCCTGCTGTGTAATAATTTCCAAATTTTCAATTGAACTTTCGGCATACACTATTGCTAGATCATCTGCATATATATATATATATGGGGTACCCCTGAACTGTAGTTTCCGTAATTCACTTATATGTATAGAAAGAACCATGGCTCTAGTGAGGTTCCTTGTATTACTCTATAATTGTTTTGTTCAGTGCCAATTTTAATCCCTTCACATTCAGCATACTGTTGCCTATCATGTAAATAACTCTAAAACTATATGTTTTCTTTCCCCCTAATCGCATATTCTATTAATATTTTTAGCAGTATATCTCTACTTACTGTGTCGAATGCCTTTTGTACATCAAAGAAAACAGCTGCAACTTTTATGTTTTCCTCCAGTCTATAGCATGTATATTAGAAATCAAATCAAATAGTGAAGCTTGGGTACTTGATTGCTTTTTAAATTTTGTTTATTAAATTTGTGAGTTTTTTATTGAAACCCTGATTTTGCTGACGACAAAAAGATCCAGACGGCAGGAAAAAACAACATTTGAATATTCTTCCATTATTTTGTTATTGCTGCGAGTTACCGCACCCAAATCCATGCTCCAGATTATTAAAACCCTGATTTTGCTAACGGCAGGGAAAAAACATTGTTAAAGAATGTGTTAAAATCTGGACTAACTAATTTTTGTTCAGGCATACTTAAAATGAGAGAGACATCTACTTCAAGTCCTCGATCAGTAGCTAAATAATCAAAAAGTGTTTGCATATTATTGAAGAAATATATTCTCTTGCTGATGTGTAAACACATATTGATATCTATAATTATAATTGACAAGCATTTAAGGTCTTGCACAGTAGACACCTTTTTATTTTATTTCGATTCTCCTACTCCTTATTGAACTTCTAATATATATAATATATAATATTGTATATAAAACAAAAATGCGCACACAGTTGAACATTTTGTACACATGCGATCTTATTATTCAGCAAATACATTATGCATAAGTGAGATCTTATGAAAATAATAAACAAAAGTAAACAAATCAGTTATTATATTTTATATTATGTACTTGCGAATGAATCTATATACATATGCCAAAAAAAAACAAAAAAACAAATTCATCTCAAATAAAAAATATAAAAAAGCAAAAACAAAAAAAATCAGTTGAATTGTTCATATGACTAGCAAATTCATTTTTATATAGTAGAGTTAGAGTATATATAATTATCCTTATTGAACTTCTAATATAATAGTTGTATATAAAACAATAATTATCACACAGTTGAAAATTTTTTAATCATATGGTTTTATTATTCACCAAATACATTATTCGTGAGTTCTTATTAAAATAAAAAACAAAAACAAACAAAAATATAAAAAAACAAAAACAAAAAAAAATACAAAAACCAAAAAAAAATACAAAAACAAAAAAAATTCATATGACGGGCAATTTCATCTTTACATAATAGAGTCAAAGTAGCTATCTATAATTATAATTCACAAGCATTTAAGGACCCTGCGCAGTAGACACCTTTTTATTTTATTTCGATTCTCCAATATCTATAATTATAATTGATAAGCATTTAAGGTCTTGCGCAGTAGACATCTTTTTATTTTATTTCGATTCTCCTACTCCTTATTAAACTTCTAATATATATAATATTTAAGATTGTATATAAAACAAAAATGCGCACACAGTTGAACATTTTGTACACATACGATCTTATTATTCAGCAAATACATTATGGATAAGTGAGAACTTATTAAAATAATAAACAAAAGCAAACAAATCAGTTATTATATTTTATATTATGTACTTGCGAATGAATCTAATGTACATATGCCAAAAAAAACAAAGAAACAAATTCATCTCAAATAAAAAATATAAAAAAGCAAAAACAAAAAAAATCAGTTGAATTGTTCATATGACTAGCAAATTCATTTTTATATAGTAGAGTTAGAGTATATATAATTATCCTTATTGAACTTCTAATATAATAGTTGTATATAAAACAATAATTATCACACAGTTGAAAATTTTTTAATCATATGGTTTTATTATTCACCAAATACATTATTCGTGAGTTCTTATTAAAATAAAAAACAAAAACAAACAAAAATATAAAAAAACAAAAACAAAAAAAAATACAAAAACAAAAAAAATTCATATGACGGGCAATTTCATCTTTACATAATAGAGTCAAAGTAGCTATCTATAATTATAATTGACAAGCATTTAAGGACCTGCGCAGTAGACACCTTTTTATTTTATTTCGATTCTCCAATATATAAGATTGTATATAAAACAAAAATGCGCACACAGTTGAAAATTTTGTACTCATAAGATTTTATTATTCAGCAAATACATTATGCATATGTGAAATCTTATTAAAATAATAAACAAAAGCAAACAAATCAGTTATTATAATTTATATATTTACTTGCAAATGAATCTATGTACATATGCCAAAAAAAAAAACAAAAAAATAAATTCATCTAAAATAACAAATATAAAAACAAGAAAAACACAAATCACTTGAATTCTTCCTTTTTATCTTTTTAACATATTTGTAGTAATAATATAGTTTTTATTAAAATTATGTATTATGTAGGTATATACATATATACATGCCTCTTTAATGACAAAATTTTTTATTTTTAGTAATTTTATACACTAAATGCCACTTACTAAAGGGAATATATCGGAAACGAAGCAGTATATGAGAGACGTGTATTTATGTGTCCTAAATAAAAAATAAAACTTACTAACCACAAAACTTTTTATTAAACACGAGTGATTTCTGCTATATCGTGCGAAGTCTATGTCAGTACGTAAATTACTGTTTTTTTTTTAAAACTTTAAATTTGACTTCAACTTGAAATATAATTACTCAACAGGGGCCCCTAGTCAACATATATTGAAGAAAAAAATAGAAAATATTTTATTTTCGTCAATATATATTGAGAGAGACAAAATTAAATATGGCGAATAATGAAAAACTAAGCAACATTCATATGTACATTTTTTTTTTTTTTTTATTTTACCTACATTTGTTTTATATTCGCAGGTTACTTGATTAAAAAGTTTTTATTTTTATATTAGTTTTGGTGAATATATACGAAAAAACTGACAAATAGTTTGATTGTCTAAAAACTGATGTGTAAACACAAATGTTTCTCTCTTCAGTCTATAATTGTCAATAAATATTGAAGAATATTGATGTGTAAACGCTGCCTTACATTTTGCTATAAACTCTATTGTGAATTGATTTATACTGGCTCCCTTAACCCATTAAAGCCGGCTCATAGATCCCGTCGTACAATCATTATGAAATTTTCTAAAGATGGCCATAGAGGTCTTGGAAGTAGCCTGGAAAAAATTTAGACCTCTAGCTTTCCACGCCTGAGATTTGGAATGGGTATTTAAATACCCAATCGGCGTTAGAGCTACTACATTTTATATAAATTTTTTATTTTTACTTTTTTTAAAAAAATTAAAATTTCATAGATCTATTATTTCAAGTAGGAATAATCTACATGAAATAAAAGATCCATCTGATATCTATTGATGGATAGTGGATTATATGACAAAATATATAATTGTTCTGTATTGTAAGATTTAAAATGTTTTTTAACTTTTTCATCATGGTTTGAAGTTTGACCGTTGTATTTTCAGGTTTTAGAAATTCAAAAACGAATTGATAAAGTTATTCAGTGTCAAATGTAGTGTTATGTAAAGCTAATTAGTAGGCTAAGATTTATATAATTCTGTTTAAATTACTATAATGTCCAACTTTTTGAGACATGGCCCAATTTTCCATACAAAGCGGTACAACCGAAAAAATCGTAAGATAACAATTGACCAGCCACTGGTCATTCATGAGTATAAACAGATGAATGCTGTTGATCTGTTTGATATTGCTATGAACAATTATCGAATTAAAGTCCGTCACAAATGCATTTGATGCCGCAATGGTGAATGCATGGAAGTTCTGCGCAAGGTATGAAGGTATGACTTCTATGGGTATATTTGATTAAATTAAATGTGGTGGAAGCACTAGTAACACTACCACAAGTAGTCAGCCGTCCATGTGGGAGTGTACTTGTTAATGCCCAACAAATGGCAAAACGCACAGATTGTGTCGACCATATAGTGGAAAAAATGCCTAAACGCAGTCGTTGTAAACAATGCGGTATTAAAACACAATTTGGTTGCAAAAAGTGTTCGACTACTTTGCATCCCAAATGCTTTCTTGACTATCACAATGATGTACCACGAAACAAAATTAAAATTAAAAAGCGAGAAAGCGAAATAATTTTTAAAAACTTTACTTTTTGAAATTTCTTGAAAAATACACTGTGAATTGTGCCTTACTTTCATAAAAATATAAATTTTTTTTTCACTAATTTTTATAACAATTTTTTCATGTCTTCTAAAGACCACTTAGCCTCAAACTTTCTCAATCTAATAAAACAAATATTTTTTGGATTGGAGTACTTACGTCGTCTCCAGAGATGATTTACCTTTATGGGTATTTAAATACCCAACAGGCAGTAATGGGTTAATGTCAATTTCATCGAATTATTCTTTAATATAATTATAGTTGATTTTTTTGTAAGTCAGCTGATCCAAATACGGTATTTCATTATTTTGTATATTTATGTCTGGTAGTTCAATCAACATTCCAAGATGATCAGATAAATCGTGATGAAATAATGAGATATTCACTACTAGTGTAGGATCGCCAATCAGTACATGATCAAGAAATGTACTTGATATAGCTTTAGTGATCTCATGGTGGCATACAAAATAACCATTTGACTTTATTATAGTTTTGTAGGTAAGTAAAATCTGATCGTTTGTATTTCTTAAATTGAATTTAATATCTCCAATAACAACACTATTTTATTTTTTAACTTATCTAAATGAGATCAAAATTTTTTCAAAAACTTTCATATGTGATGTGATGTACTTTCTGGAGGCATAAAGAAAACACGGTACCGGACTAGATCGAAAAACTTCTTAAACATTTTACTTTCATCAGGAATCGAACCAGGGACCTGTCGCTAGGTGTGTTTGTACAAAACAGTATAGTAAATAAAATTCTAACATCTCAGATGGCTGATACATGTTTTCAGACCGAACAAAGATAGGCCTATTTATAAAATTTCTCAGAACCAGTTGCAGGATCATAGGCATAAAGTTTGAAGGACAAGAGTGAGTTGATTCGGTAGACTTGAAATTCGGAAGTAAGTAACTGCAGGAGATGTGCTGAATATAGACTTATGTGGAAATGAGTTTTGAAAGAGCAGATGACTTCGACAAATTGTAGCACAATGGAGATAAAAAATTAATTAAGATGGAAGAAAGGTAATTTAAATACTTAAAACAAGCTAAACCATATTATTTTAAAATATTGTGATAGAACCCACTTACTGTACTTTCTTTTGTTTTGATTTATCCAATCTCCTCTAACTATATGATATAATCGTCAAAGAACACTCCGTATTATGCTAGCTATACCGTAAATTAATTTTTGAAAGAGTATGGGAACCCTAATTTTGTGTGAAAATAATTCCTTTTCCAATTTTTAATGTGCTCTTTTTCAGTGTAGGAAGTTATAAAACAACCTGGCATTTTTAATCAACTGAAATAATTTTTTACGCTATTTTTGTTTTTATTTCTTTTGCTTGTTTTGTATTTTCGAATCAAAGTACTTTATATAGGGTAGAGGTATGGAATTTATATTTGAATGTATTTGTATAGTGACATTTTAATTACGACAACAAATATTAATTTACTTCTTTTAATTTTGTAAGCGATCGTTAATTTTTTTTTTTATGTATTTTAATCTTTGTTTTTACTTTTTGACTATGTATTTTTATTGTTTTTGTTTTTTGTTTTCCTCTATTTAACTATTATTATTACTATTATTGGTATTTTTGTTGTCCTAAAGACTCTTCTACTATATGTATAATCTGATTCAAACTCGGGAGTTAAATTGTACTTAAAATTAGAGGAAGTTGAATTGCACACGATTTTAATTGCCAGAATTTGTAGTAAACAAAAAATATAAAAGGAAAAAAAAAAATAAAACCAGGAGCAAAGTCAGCAAAGTATATAATTTGTATATATATGTATATATGAAAGGAAAATAATAAATTAAAAATTAACAATTATAAAAGAGAAAAATAAAAAATGTAAATAAAAAAAAGTTAAAATTAAGTTAACTATCATAATATTTACAAAGTATATAACATTATAGTTAAAGTAAGAGATTTTATCTTGAATTGCATTAGAACATCAGAAGCAATTTTTTTTTATTAGTTTAACTAATTGAGAAATCTGAAAGAGAATACCTACGATGGCAAAATAATTTTATTTATCAGATTTTATTATCTCTGCTATCGTGACGTACGTTTATTTGAATTGTAAAGAATAACATTATGAAAAATGTAATTCTTGAATAAAAAAGTTGAGCCATAAAGGTAGAATACCTGGTTGAAACGAATTTCTTCAATTACTAACTGTATATTGTAATGTAATATCTAAGATGAATATCAATTATTGTTTAATTTCTATTTTAAACGATTTTCATTATTCTGAAATTGTAGAGACATAATCTGAGAAAGAAGACAATTTTACACAATCAACGATAATCTACAATCTCAGAATAAATAAAATCATTTTTTTTTTTCTAATCGTTACTTTAAACAAATATATTTATTCATGCTGTTATTAATTATATGTTTTCTAAAGATTTCATGCTGTAGTAAGTCCTGTGCTCATGGTGCCATCCATGTCTCTGTAGATATGATTTAGTTTAAAATAAAGTGGCAGTATTCCGTTGCGGTCATAACACTAACTCACGTGTGGACCCATAGGGATTCCCTTCACCATATCACAAGTACAAATTGGGCTTTTATCTGTTCTCCGTCGTCACGGATTTGTTGATATCCTGAAAAGGGACCTTTGATATCTCTATCAGATTGTCATACACATATTTACTCAACTCCTAAGTCTAGTTTAGTTAGACCTGGGTATTTGCATATGATATTCTAGTTATTTTAGTTGTTACTAAATTTGTAGATGCCTTTTCAGACTCTAAATTCTCTTGTTGGTGCGTTTTCGGGTATAATGTGTAACAGAGAATTTCAAAAAGAAAGTTCTTTTAACTTTTTTGTGTAGAATTTGTGATTCAATGAAAATGTACTTGTGTTTGTATAGTGATTTTTTTTTAGATTTTTATTTTATTTATTTCCTTAAAAGATTCCATATTACTGCTGATTTATTATTTTTAGTATGTCTTTCCCATAGCTTCTAAAAAGAAAATTACTTTTAAAATTTCCCTTTTTCATGCAACGATTCGATATATTCACTTGTTGTTATTGTTGGTTGTTTTCCTAACATTCGTCACATTTACGTTATTGTAGCAAAACAAGTAGCAAGGCACTTGGCAAACTCAAAAATTCTACTTGGGATACTAATACCAAACTGAGCTGACTTAGAGATAATCCTTAGGAATAGGGGGGGGGGGGTCTTATATAGAGATCGGAGATAGGCCATATATAGAGTTTGAATTTAGATTTATTTGGAGACCTGCAAATAAATTATATATGAATTTTTTTATCATCTACATTGCATTTGAGATAATAGAAGAAAAGAAATATCTTGTATCCGTCGAATTCCATCTTCTTTTCTTCCCTTCTAATCAAATTTTTTATAATATACTCTGAATTTTAAATGTGTTAAATAACAAGCAATATGTAATATCGTTTCTATGCTCTGAATAGAGTAAGTGGAAGAAAAAGAAGAAATCAATAGCTGAGTTGTGGCAGGCAGAACCTATCATTCCGCAACTGGACGAAAATAGTCGAAATGTAATAGAACAAAGTCTCTAATATTTCCAAAAATATTTGAATATCTCTACTGAATTAAAAATTTTACTGACTTACTTACTTAGGTGACCAACAGAACATTATAGGACGTAGGTCTTGTGTGACTAATCAAAGTCTTCCATTTTTGTCGGTCACAGACGAGTGAGAAAACGTAACGTAAGAAATACGAAATTGTTTCATGTCTGCCGATATTTTTTTTAAAATTATATCTTGGTATAAAATTAAAGTAAAAAAAAAGTAGTAATTGTCAGTCTCAATTGAGTGGTTTTAAATATGTATACTGGTTGAGATTTAGGAATATTTCGTTGGTAATTCGTACCGTTGTCTAAAATCATCAATCTCAATTTCTGTTTCCAAAATGATTCTCTGCAAATTTGAAAAAAAAAACTGAAGCTCAACTGAAATTGGAACTCTGACACCAACCCTTACATTGAAACCAGTTTAAAATTTTAAAAAATGAAGTTTATTACCTTGTTTAAAATGTTTTTTTGAAATTGATAGATAAGTATAGAAACCATGTCTGATGAGATGAAGTGCTACTGATATTTAATTTGATATTTAATTTGACATTGACATTGCTTAATACTTAAACCACAAAAATCAAATTGAAAATATTTAAGTACTGAATCTAATTTTAAATTTTTAAACCATTATTGAATATTTGAATAGGATCGCTATGTAGCCACTATGTAATTAATTTATCGACATAGACTAACTTATGCCATCTTTTTTTTTGTATAAAACGTATAAGCGCGTCACTTATTCTCTTAATTTACATTATTATTATTTTTTTATTATTATGGCAAATATCTCAACCTACGACCATGTTGGTATACACAAACACTGTACGAGAGTTTTTCTGTTTATATCCCTGGCCTTTTTAGATCCGTACTCACAAGAAAATTAATTGTAATATCAGTTTTGATAAAACCTCATCTCATTTGGTTTAACGAGATTTAACGAGATGCGCCAGATTCACTTTGAAATTTCTTTTTTGTGTTTACGATTCCATTCGAACAATTTTTAGATTTTGCTTTTATGATTTCATGAATTCATCGATTTTTGTGTAATTTAGCAGGGTTTTTATCCAAAATAAGTGACATCTAAATTAAGTCGAAATACAATTTCAATTCGAAATAATATTGCAATTAAACAGATTTAAAGTTGTTTAATATCTAGATTATCAAGTTTATATTACTGGTCAGTTTATATTACTGACTCGAAAACTATATTACATTGCAATTAGTAAATATAAAATATTGAATTGTAGTTTCATAATATACAGTTATAGTAAATTATGTAAAATAATATCAATAGTGATATAAATCTTATTAATTTTAACTTGTAAGAGAGAAACGTGTAATACGGAAAAAATCCAGCTTCATATATGCTGACGAAAATGAAATCATCGTGCAACTACTATTATGTAATATCAAGTCGTCAGAGACTGAATATCGTATTAGGAGGCACTGTGTGAGAAATGCTTATCAGCTTACGAAATAAAAATACTACAAAATAAATTGATAAATTTTTTAAAACCTCATATTGATCTACAATAAGTCTGAAAAATTGAATATATTAATGTTGTGAATGTTATACGATGTTAAAATGGCTGAAATATTTGTTTTGGCAAAATAAATATCGTCAAATATGAAAAATCTAACTGTTTAAAAGAAATGTTCAATTAACTATATTTGCTCAAATACTTAGATATCCACAAAACTATGTATATATATTATAATAGGTCAATAAAAACAATATATTAATAATAATATGGGATACTATGATGAAATGAGGAAATAAATCTCTAAAAATAAATATCTACACAAAAACAGAATAAACTACATTTTAAGTGAAACGCAAATTGTAACGAAAACTCTGCAATTTCTAATTATGAAAAAAATATAATCTCCAGTTTCTTAAACTCTTAATCCAAGCTTACATATATGCTTATTGGTTTACAAGCTAGTAACATATCCATTAGAGATATAAACATAAAAAAATGGATGTTGGCAGAAATAAAACAATGTGATCTGTAGTCGACATAACAACATACTCACTGTAATTAGATTTTCAAATAGATTTTTTTATACATAGCCAAAACACTATAAATCAAAATGATACCGATTGATCAAACGGGCCGGAAAGGAAAATTAGAAAAAATGAGGGTAAAAGGGAAGGAGGAATTATTAGTTTGGAATTATTAAAAAATTAATAGTTTGGTTCCACATTCTAACACCTGGATTAAACAGATTTCCTTCGTATTTCACGAGGGAAGAGCTTAAGTGGATGTTAAACGTGAACAGAGTTATAAACAAACATTTAAACAAACCTACAAACAATAATTTATTTATTTGACAATTCTCAAATGAGCACAATAGCTCGTAGAAACCTTAAATATAATCTAATATAATCATTTCAAAGTAAACAGTGGAGGATAATAAAAAAACAAAACAATAACAGTATACGACGCAATATTCACTTACAAATCGCTCAATTTTAAACATTAATGAAACAGAGATAAGATGTATTAATAAACTAAACCTATTACTATGCATATAATAACTAAATACTTAAACATAGTCCAATTGATAATAATTGATATTTTCTGCTGATCTTTGTTCCGTACCCATTATAAGCATTGTTTTTTCTCACTAGGATGTTTGTATTTACTAGGATGTTTGTATTTTCTGTGACCATCAGATGTACCTGAGCAAAGAAATTGTTAGCATAGATAAAACAATGTGTTCTGTAGTCAACATAATAACCTACTTACTGCATTTAAGTTTAAATTTTGAAAATTTTAAAAACAAATTATTATTACTAAGATGGATGTTATTGTAAACTTTAAACTATTGTTGTAACAATGTATCGAAAAAAGCCTTTTTATCAAAATAACAAACAACTAAGCACATAAAAAATCTCCTATCGTTTAAATAAAAAAATTAAAATTAAAAAATAAGAAAAAAACAAAAGAAAGTACTTTTAGCAAATTGAAAGGTTAAATCGTAATGATTGGAAAAACAAACCTTCATATTAACTAGTATAAAAACAAAATAGAATCTCCACATATTCATACAATCAATAAAATCCTACATTTACATATATGTACTATATCATAAACATGCATACCTACATGCAGATATTTACAGTCCATGATAATTATTTAGAACTTTTTTTGGAAAAATATTTTATTTGATACGCATATGTTTTGAATATGTTTTGAAAATAACAGAAATTTATTTGTTCCATACATTTCATCAAATCAAATTTTAATTTTAAATTATATAACTATAATTTATAAAAAAATAATTGTTACAAGAAAGAAAAAAATTAGACGCGATATCAACTAAAAATAATAATAATAATAACAAAAATGGACCACTTCCAAATTCAAGTTGCGAATCTCATAATCATAATTTGATTTCATTTTAATTATGATCTAATAGATCAACAGATATAATGTATATGTTTATATACAAAACCATCAAAACAACAAGGATACTTTCAAATGTCCTTCAACTGTGGGGAGTAGCTAGCAACTCAAATATTGCAATATTACAGCGTCTCCAGTCAAAGATATTGAGATTAATAGCTGGCGCGTCTTGGTTTGTCAATAATGATGTCATACATTGTGACTTGCAGGTGAGAACCATTAAAAGGAGGAGATTAGAAGCATGAGCGGAAAGTACCAGATAAGATTAGTTCCACATCCAAGAGTGGCAGCAGCTTGTTGGCTGTAAATGATGTACGTCGCCTTAAGTGTCCTATCTTCCTGCAGCTACCCAGTAGACAATCAAATGGGGGCTAAGACATACAATGGAGTATAATGTTAGCATCATGGATGGTTCACCACTGGATTATCTCATCCGCTAGACAGTGCAATTTACCTGCATAACAGATTGAGACAGATTGTAATGTTACATTAGGAAATTGAAAAAAAAAAATGTCCTTTTCGTCCTTGAACGATAAGGTATCTAGGAACATCAGGTGTCCTTGGGATGTGTAGTCATTAGGTCCTACGCGAATACAACATCTTCCTCAAAATCACACAAAAAAATGTTCCGTACCTATAATCAAAAAAATTAATCAAAACAAAACCAAAAGGTAGTTCCTAGCTCTAAACAAGTGTCATAGAGTGTTGATGTTACTTTCAAATCGTGTACCAGTTTTGTTATAGAAAATTTAAAAAAAAAAAATTGGATTGTCGCAAAATAATGACATATCTACGAGTATAAATATATATATATATTCAACATTTGATTCTATATAGTAATGGTGTCAATGTAATGAAATAGAAAAAAAAAACTTTTTCAAATACACGTACGTACATAGTACTACAAATTTACACGTATATTTATTATGTATGTGTGTAAAAAGTAAAAATATTAAGAAAATCATTTGATTTTCTTAACAATCACGTATAATCTACTTATCACGTGAATATATTTTTATATGAAAATAAATATAAACTTATATATTATATATATATGAAATACACATATTATAGTACATATTAATGTTATTCAATATAATTGTTAGGTTATAACAGAAGAAACAGGTGCCATTTACCTGGCATAATTCTATTGCTATTTGAAACGCTTAAATGCGCTTCAATTCAAAAAGTCCTGTTCAAATATCAAACAAACACCTTAATGAATTTTAATTGTAATGAACATCAAAATATACATGAAAATACATTTATATATATATATATTATGTACATATAGATCCATATATTATTATGAAGCTGGTCGTATTTATACAGCATAAAAGGACTATTATTTTTTCTTAATTGTATATACATACATACATACTATATATATTAATTTATGTACATGTACATATAAATACATTACTATGTACATTTTGATTGTACATGATAAAAAGGCAAAAAATTTAAAAATAAAAAATAAAATAAAAAAGGACATTTTGTTGTACGTGTTAAAATTTCTTATTTTAGTGAATTTTTTTTATTATTTTAAAAAGTTAAATAAATTCTATTAGACAGGATGAAAATTTATTATAGATTCATTAAAAATACTTTAAAAATAAGTTAAAAAAAAAAAATAATTTTTTTTGATAATTTCAATTTAAAAAAAAAAGAAAAAGAAAAAACAAAAATAGCTACTGTCATATTAAAAGTAGTTAACATTCCATTTAAAATCTTTTGCTTCCTTTCAAGAAATAAAGAATTTCAACAGTAAAGTTGTCTGCTATTTAAATTTACTTATTATCCCTGTATTACTTTTATTACACATATTGTTAGCTTAGGTTAATATTAAAAACAAAAACAAAAATAGGTCTTTAGTAACTAATCTTTTTCAGACAATTCCAATTTTTATAAATAATATAGTGGATTATAAATTAACAATAATGAACAATTTCTAAACGGTGACATGTCATAATCCTCATGGGCATCATATTCCACCACCACTTGGACATAATCCACAAAATAAATGCGGAAAATATGTTCCCACAAGTTTTGGATCAGAATATTCACGAACTGATGAGTCATTAGCTCCAATAATATTTGTTACTGAGTGATAGGTGTTATTTATTATTTTATTTGTTGGTTCTCAATTCTCAAAAATAGTAATTCTGCTCATACATGGTGTACGAAAATTTAAAAAGTAGAAATTTAGTAGTGATATAAAAGGATATTTTGCACTTCAATTATTTTAGCTAAAGAAGGCATTTATTATTCATATCTTTTTTATTAATTTTTTGTTCAGTCTTTTTGTTTACATTTTTCATCAGAAAAATAGGATTTTAATAAATTGTGTAGCCTTCGACAAAAAAATAGTGTGCAATAAATTCCGGACAGTTTGAATTTCTAGAAAATTCTTATCTTATAAGTATAATATTTTTAACTGCTTTACAACGACTGTACAACCGTTCAACAACTGTAAACTGTTTAGATTTTGGGAAAAGTGTTCATTAGTGGTAAATAATTCAACAAGTGTACATAAAAATCAAGAAGCGTAAAATAATGTGAAAATTAAGTGATGGTGAAATGAGCGTTGCAATCGGTTTGTTATTATAACGCCAACTATGAAATTACTGCCTAGGTGTACATAATTTAGATAAATAAGATAATAACTTAAATTTATATGCGAT
This sequence comes from Argyra leucocephala, assembly GCA_963942445.1. Classification (NCBI taxonomy): domain Eukaryota; kingdom Metazoa; phylum Arthropoda; class Insecta; order Diptera; family Dolichopodidae; genus Argyra; species Argyra leucocephala. The sequence goes on along the minus strand of OZ012679.1, from coordinate 53,402,089 downwards.
AAATTTCTTTAATTTGAATTTATAATACTTAAAGCAGTTTTAAAATACTCAATAGTTTTATTAATAGTTTTCCATAACTATTATCTTAGGCAATAATCGCGCATCTATGAATTTGTGGAATGAAACTATCGCTTCCAGAGGTGCTGATGAAGTGGCAAGTTCCCTTTTATATAATACATAAAGAACCATGTCACATCATCGAATTTAATTATATAGGTACTAGCTATTCCCGGCGTAACATTCGCCGGTCTAGCATTAGCATTATAAATGAAACAATTTATTTTATTTATTTATATTCTTTATTTTCTTTAAAAAAAATCATGTTTTACATATTTTTTATTACATAATAAATAAGTTACAAATTTAAAAACTAAAATTCACTTTATTTAATATCTTAAAAATAGCTTAACATTTTAATACTTATTCAAACATTTCATAATATTTTATACTAACACTATCAAAAGATCGTACTCTAGTCAAAGCAACATACAACTGTGAAATAGAGAAGTGCTTTTAGTGAAATAGACCGGCGAATGTTACGCCGGGAATAGCTAGTAATTTACAATATTGTTTGATCTATCTATAACTATTGTTTTATATTTTTTATTTAGGTATTTATTTATTTATTAAACACTGGACCTGTAGATAAATCCGCAAGCCTACTTCAGGTTTACATTTTTTTCACTATATGTATTAAAATTTTATTTTCACAACAGGTAGGTAGGTATTATAATATGTACGGTATCATAAATTATTATAATTGTAATTATTATTGTTATTTAAATAATAATAATAAAATGAATTAAAAAATGAATAAAATTATAATTTACAATATTTATAATGTACTTAATATGTAAAATATAATAAATAATAATTTAATTTGAATTGTGTTTATAACGTATTAATGATGTTCATTAAAGTTTGACATCCGACTTTGTTATAGAATATCATAAATTTTTTTTTAAAGAATATTGCTCAACACGCATTTTCGTATTTCGCAATTTGAAAAAGTGAATTTTGCGAGAAAAGGTATTTATAAACTTCTAATTGTGTTATGCCAATATATTGAAAGATATACATTAAAAAATACAAAAAATGTGTATTAAATATTATTATTATTCATCAATACAAATAATACTTAGAATAATTGATTTACTATTTAAATATTTATATTTCATAAATATTATGAAATTACACTGAATATTTATAATTGTTTATAAGTATTTATTATTAGTACTCGTCACGCATATTCGTATCTTCGTATTTTGCAAGTTTAGAAAGTGGATTTTGCGTGAAGAAATATAGTACACTTTGCAACTATATTTGTTTATCTTTGAGATATGTAATTAAAACTTTTGAAATAAGATTTGATGTAATTGCAATAAAATTTGTAAATGTAATAAAAATAAGTAAAACAAAACTTTCATGCAATAAAATCTGATGTCTAAACGGTCCCTAACAAATACTATTAATAGAGACGTATATTTCAACAACATGTGGCGAACAGAGATGTCGTTGGCAGTATAGATATGAAATTAAATGCATTTAAACTAAATACATACCACACCCACATTAAAAACACATTAAAATAGCCATAAATGCGTTTTTTGTGTTTTTTTTTTATTATCATAATAGCCCTAACTATTTCAAAACTCAAAATAAAAAAACAAAACATTTATTTATAGAATTTATATTTATATTTCACTTTTTTAAATTTTGGTTTTGACGTTTTGGTATGATTAGGTATGACCATTATAGTAAAGGTTATGATTGATTACGACTTTGTTAAATCATATCGAATCATATAGGCCATTTATCGAAGTATCATATGACATCATATGACGCCTTATGACTATTATAGTTAGGGGTAAAGCCAATAAATATGCTTTTTCTCTTATTGTGCAGTTTTTATTGACGCGTTATGACTATTATAGTTAGGGGTAAAGCCAATAATAATTATGCTTTTTCTCTTATTCTTCAGTTTTTATTGTTATATTGCTATCACGCTAGGGTCTCTGATGTAGGTAAAGGTAGTCTGTCATTTTTCTTTTTAAAGTTTTTTTAATTTTTATGTTTACTAAATTTGCGGTGTATTGAATTGGAACTTGATAATAATGTCATAACATATTTTGTTTTTATTGTTTTTAGCAGATCGTAAATTTCGGTTTATGATTCTTCATGTACAATATAATACTTACTCAATGCTACTGCGCATTTGAGTTTATACTTTTGAATTATTTGTTAATAAAATAAATAAATTTCTATTTGTAGATTTTGTGAACATGGTCTGGGTGAGGTAAAAAATATATTTTCTAAATTTACTATTTGTTTTACCGGTAAGTTTTTTTGCTGTAATATCGTAATATCGTAATATTTTAACAAAGCTATTATAATATTAATATTCTGATAATTCGGTTCTTGTCTTTGTTACTTTGTTTTTTCTTTTAAGTTAATTCATATAATCAGATAGTCAATGCTATTACTCTATAGGTCAATTGTTTTTAGGTTAATTTTAATTTGGTTTTGGTTTTATTTGGTTTTATCGTTTTTTGGTTTATGTCTTTAAATAAAATTTTTCACACTATCGTAATTCTTATAACGTTATTCCAATAACCAATAATAGTTCTAATAAAGTTGTCTAATCTAGTTGAAAAAAGCTTTGTGTTGTAAAAGCTTTGTGAAAAGTTTAACAGACGTTTAAGCGTATTAATATATAAGATTATGCTCAATGTGATGGACATCAAAACAAAACTATTAAGAATTCTTTATTTCGCCTTAAAATGGTTTCAAATGATACTTACAGCTTTGACAAAATTCTTCATAAATTTCTTGTTTCGGGTCATTCATACTTACAACATGACCAAAATTTTGGATTATTTGAAAGAAACACATTTTATAAACACATTTACTTACCCAATAACTAGATTGAGGTATTAAAAACTACAAATAATAAACTGCCACTTGAAGTTATTGAAATTGTTATTGAAAGCAGAAGATTTCATTTCATCGCAAAAAATGATACATTCTATAACACACAGAACGAAAGATAGCAACAAAAATACTGTTAATTGGTATTTTAAAAAAGTATTATCAAAATATGAAAAAAGATTTATATGAAACATTTTAAATGTAAGTATTCCAATAACCGACCTAAGCCACAACTTTTTTTGTATTTTTCATTTATTTGCAATATTATGGTAGCCTAACCCACAAAAATTGGGGGGTTTTTTAAAGCTATGGCCAAATAACAATTTTTTCATTAAAGTACTGAAAAAACTAAGGAAAGTTTTTGATGGAAGTTGGTACCCTAAAAATAGACATTTTATAAGCATTTTAAAATATCGTAAATTTTAATAAAGGTATTTTTATCAATAAAATATTTATGTGGACTAGGCCACTATGGTTCTGAGACACTCAACTAATGTTTTAGGTAAAAAAATATATTTTATTATTATTAAAAATCTTTTGAAAAAGAAATCACTTTTTAAAATCATTTATGAGCAAATTTTACTTTTCCAGATTTTATTGCATACTACTACTGTATTTTTTTGAATAATTTAATTTTTTAAAGTCTTGAAGTTTAAGAATTGCTGATTACAATTTTCCGATAAAACAGATGTTACTTTTGATTAACCAGATTTTGCTATTGCCGTTGTTTCAATGTTCTACTTCAATGTATTGCAATTCTTTTTTTTTCAATTGACATTATTTTTTCCTCTAATATGTATTAAGTTAACATTTCGTGTACTGTTTCTTATCCCATCATTGACAAAGGGTAATAGTTCAGCTTTAAAAGACTTTTAAATCATTATACTTCCATCGGCGATCAAATATACTGCATTGCTGTTGAAGGATAAGCACTGCGCTCTATTATAGCGCTATCCAGAGTCCGTGACATCGTAAATGTATCGACAACGTCGCCAACATATTGACGTATGATCTTAAATGTCAAAAAAAAATTGTTTACATTGACTCATGATTGGTAGTTAATTTTACAATGTATCCGCGACTCATTTTCACCACACTGGTTGTCAAGTTATGTATCCGAAAAATTGTTGATACACAGTATAGTTTCGTACAGTTATGTTGAGTTTTTTTTATTAATCAAGCAATAAGTTTGTTAAGAAGAATAAGTATAAATTTTACTTTTTAATTTAAAAATATTTTTTTTTATTTTGACTTACTTTAATTTGAATAGGAAATGGACTCAGGAAAGAAAAGATGCTTTTATTAACTACTTTTTAAAGGCTAAAGCACAAAGAAGATTTTTCTTCAAAAAAAATGTTTTTACGAAATTGTTCATATTAAATCTCCATATAAATCTTTCACAAATATATTCAATTCAAATGTTTTAAAAATTTATCCACAAAATAGGTATCCACAAGAGTATAATATTTTGACAGTTGATTTGACGTTTATTCGAGAGACAATGTGTTTAGAGTGATCGGAATTGTAAGCAAAGTACTTTGTGTCGCCAACACAATATTGTCAGTATAGAAGAGTAATTTGACATATTGTATTTGTATGTACATTGTATCGGTTGAAACTTTTTGGATACATTTCCCATGTCACCGAGTATTACTTCATGTTTTTATAATCTAACAGGCTTTACAATACATAGTAGGTACTACAATATAAGTATAGTAGGTACTACAATATAAAACTTACATGACAAGCGTAATTTAAAGTAAAAATTATACATGAAAATTTCAATTTTCTAAATTTTTTTAAAAATAATTTGAAACACTTGTGATGGTGGTGCATTGTGTGATCACAATTAAATTTGATTGTTAATTTTAAACACCATATAAAATTTTCAATTGAAAAAGCAAAATGGTTTACATACATATAAAATTAAATTAAAATTAATAAAAACTAATATTATAGTACATGGTGTTGCATTATCAAATTAACAGAAAAAGAAAAAAATTAAATTATTTTAAAATTATTACAACTCGTATCATTATTTAATAACCACTCTGTTCCCTTGTGAATATACTTTAAAAATATCCTTTCATTATAGTTACATTACGAGCACTTCTTTATAATCCAAATATGTACATATATGTACACAATTCTCGTGTAGTTTCATAAAAAAATAAAACAAGTGACCAATTAGAACTTTTTGTGTGATTTTAAACTAGCAATATATGTATATACATATATATAATATATACAGTATACGTTTATTTTGTATATATATACTATAATAGTCTACATATACGTATGGAATGAATGAATAAAATGTTGAAATTTTCTAAATTCTTACCCTATTTATATAATCTACACATGTACATGTTCATCCATATTATAAATATATATATATATATATATATATTTACTGAACTAACATTTTTATGTTATTTTTATAGGATACTTGGGTGATGTACCAAAGGTTATTTTTAAAATTACACAAGAATTTCTTCCTTAAAAGCCAATTCAGGACTTTTATGTGATGTTTTTCTGTTATTGTACATATAATGCTGACATGAGCCATCTCTTTCTCTTGCGGGTTTAAAAACTGTCAATGAATTCTTTTGGATTAAAATTCAAATGGGAAAAATTAACATTGAGAGTAAATTAGAAACTTTTATTTTTTTTTGTTTTTTTTGTTTTTTTTTTAGAATAATATTTGTCTTCATAGTCAATTTCATATTGTTAAAAATTGTTTGTTTGATATTTTTAACACGCATTTAGGAAATTTTTAAGGTGAATGTTTAACTAATTTTTTGATTTTAATTAAATTTGTTTAACTTTTCAAAAAGAAAAACAAACTAAAAGATAGAAATAAAAATCAAAAACTAAATATAAAAAAGATAAAAATAACTTAAGGGGTTAAATGGATTTTTGTAAATTAATTTTTTATTACAAAACCCATATTCGATAATTACTTTTGTAATCTTCACAAATTGTTGTTACTGTATACATATATAAAATGTTAAACGACTATCTATCTAACAGATTTTGAGAAAAAGGAATTTTCATAATACATATTATAATGAAAAGTCAAAGAAAATTAACAATTTTTGCTTTTTTTTTTTTGTTAAATATTATTTTAACGATTTCATGGGACAAAGGTAAGATAAAAATTTTTAATTGTGAAATATTGAAGGAATTTTTGTAAATATTTGTTTGTTTTTTTTTTGTTTTGTTTTTTTTTTAGTACCTTAGAAGAGTTTTTATTTAATTCGTTACTGAAGACAGTTAGTCCTTTTTTACTATAAAATAAATAAATAAGTAAACGTTAGTGGGGAAAACCGATCATTTTCTGGAATAAAAAAATTTTGAATCAAAAATTGTCGAAAAATTAAACAAAAACAAAAATAAAGAATTATTTTGTTGAAAAAAAAATGTCAACATATTGCTTAAAATTATATTTTAGCGTCACTTACAAAATTAACTTTTATCAATTACGAAATCAATTAAAATATATAATTTCCAACTATAAGGTTATAGTTCTCATATACAAAATCGCCAGTTACAAAATCCCCAATTTTATTCAATTTGTGATTTTGTTTTAATTTTATTTAACCGCATGAATAGCAAAGTAAGTAGCTTAGGCTCAGAAAACGGTTGTTTTATTTGATTTTTGTCATATTGCCTGTCATCGATAAAAATAGTATTTTTAAATGAGTAGTGGAAGCATTTAAATTAAAATTAATTTTTTTTTCCTTACCAAAATCCCAAAGTTTATTTTTAGTAGAATAATATTTACCTAGTCATTATTGGGTACAAAAAAGGAAATATCGGGTTACTATCACATGTCTGAGTTGCATTTGTCATTTGACTGTGAATTTTAATATCAACAATTTGGTGTTGGGACAAAATTACATATAGGCAAAATTTCATATTTAAAAAAATTACATATTTAAATTTTTATAAAAATTTTAAATTATTTAATTCTGTAATGAGGGTACTTTTTTTAAAAAAAAGTAAAAATACTAATTCTTGTATTTGGTTAAACATGGTTTATATTTTATGAAGGTTTGGTAATTTTAAATTTATTACAGTCATATAATATGAGCTATAATTTGTATATTGTTTTTACTATATATTTTGTACCAAAACCTTACCGTCTGCGTTTATCTATCGTCGGCAACAACAGGTTTTCAATCAGTAGCGGTGGATTTGGGGTCAGCAGTCCTCACTATAAAACCATAATTGTATTTTCTTTATAGTTTTTACTAAATTTACCCTTTTTTCAAAGTTGGGAAAAAATATTGAAAAATCTTTATCCCGGTAAACAATTTTGACGAAGGTGTTTCTAAAAAGTTGTGAATGTGTTGCGTGCCCATGAATGTACAGCACATGTGTCGAGGAAGTGTCGACAGACTTCACAGACATGGGCTCCTATTTACGGAAAATTTAGTCGATAAAATGTCGACACATTTCGTTATCTCTTATAATATTTACCAAAAATTAAACAAAATTCTATTTTTGTGTCAAGTGCATGATTACTGTACCATATTTCTATTTAGAATAGACGATAAAAAAGTAAAGTAATAGTAAAGTAATAATTATATAAAGAAGTTACATAACATTGATTTTTACTAATTTTAATAATTTTGCTTCAAATTCTAATTTTAATAAACCTTGAATTATTTCTACAAAACTTGATTCAAATTTCGATTTTCTAAGAAGAACAGTAGAAACACTTTAGGGACACTGCAAAGAAAAGTTTATAAAATAAGTAAAGTTATAAGAGTAAAATAACGGACACAACAGAAACACTTTAGGGATATTGCAAAGAAAAGTTGGTACAACTTATTCTTTTAGTCCACATTTTTGCTAACAGTATTATTTCAATTAGTTTTAATTATCTACTTGGAAGCACAATAAAAACAGTTTCAACTTAGAACTAAAATTATTTAAAACGGTACATTAATCTTGGAAACATACCTGTTATTTTAAACTTTTATTGCAATCCAATTTATAACTTTTTATTTATTTATTTTAAAAATTATAAGAATAATATTATTTTTTATTAATTAGTTTTTTTTTACACCACTTAGCTTAGTACTTGCAAGAAACAATAACAAAAACAAACTAACGCAATAAAAAATAATTTCTCAAGAACCAAATCGAATACTATTAAACTTTATGCATTCGGTCAGCATGGTTACCAAGCTATTTGCTATTGCTAGGATTTAAAAATTATGTTCTACGTAGACAATTATTATAGAAATGAAAAATCAAGTAAGAGAAAAAACAAAAAAAAAATAGTTTTATTATTTTTCTCTTCTGCTGGGTACACAATTCGGAACACTTTGTGTTCCTTCATCTTTCTACGACACATTTTTTTTATCGGATTATTATTATTGAAAAATCATTAAAAATCGTTATAAAAAAGAACATTATAAAAATAATAATTAAATTAATAAAAAAATTAATAATCAAATTTTAAGCAAAAATCAGAATGTTTAATTATTTAACAACATCCATAAATTTACCTATATTTTTAAAACTATTAAGAAAACGTTTTTTAATTAGTACATCTGAAAGCTTTCGGTTATCTGAATAGTTGTATAGCCTTAAAACTGAATAATTTAATAAATTTAAAATTACAAAACCATATTACAAATATATGTAATAAAACCATGTTTAACCAAATAAAAGAATTAGTATTCTAACTGTTTTTTAAGAAAAAAAGTAGGTTAATTTTAAAACCAAATAATTTTAAATTTTTATAAAAATTTAAATATGTAATTTTTTTAAATTTGAAATTTTATCCATATGTAATTTGCTCCATTTTGTCCATATGAAATTTCGTCTCTATGTAATTTTGTCCATTCGTAATTTTGTCTTATGAAATTTTGTCCTTTGCATAATTTTGTCTTATGTAATTTGTCATGTAACCGAACAATTTATGTTTTGGCAAGGAAATCCCAAAAACCAAATACCTAGAATACAAAACCCCAAAATTCCAAAATCCGACTTTAATTCATGTAGTGTTTCGAATTAAATCATTTGGTTTGTATCCAACAACGGCTATATATAAAAAAAAAATGTATATAAATATTCAGTAAACTTTGATTTTGAATCCAACTCTAAAATATCTTCCAACTCAGAATCTCGCTAAATAATATATAATATGTATAGGTACATTATCATCATCATCATCATTGCCCTGTAATCCCACTCGTGGGACATAGAACGAAAATAAAGTATTTCTATCGACTCCTACGTGTCGTTTTTTCTTTTTTTTTATGATCTTGACAGTAACTTAGGTAAAATCACCTTTTCGTGCTTAATTAAGTACGGTACTGCAATTTTACACTACAATATCTACAATAATTTGAGTATTTTATTTTAACAAATTACTGGCTTATCTACTCATTAAATGTGGGAAACTACTACTATTAAATATAATAGAGATTATTATATACTCTCAATTATTTTTTGTCATTTATTATATGCCAATGACAAAGGGTACTAGACCAGCTCGAAAAACCAATGAAGCATTTTTGTTTTTTGCTTCATCGGGAATCGAACCCGGGACCTTTCGGTTGAAAGGTAGGCGCTCTACCTACTGCGTCACCCAGCTTGTATTCAGGTTCTTTGTTTGATACTTGTTTCGGCTAAAACTGTTGTTCTTAATTTTTAGCTACGCTTCCTATGCCACGTGTACCCTAAAAATTCTATTCGAAACACTGTATCGCGATATTGTTAGGGTAAGGTATGCCTAATCCAACGCTATTTCCTCTGTCGGTTTTCCTCTTTCACTTTCTGAAACGTCTACTTTTTTATTCGTTTTTCGCCACAGCATTATTTTGTGTATAACGAATGTTTACGATGCGCCGGAGGCATCTTTTGATGTACGGCTGGAGTTTTTTGGTAATGTTTACTGAAACACAGGTTAAATAGAGCAGATTTTACACTTGCATTGAAAATTCTTATTTTACTGCGCAGAGATATATTTTTTACCTTCCATCTGATATATATCCAAACGTTTCAAAACAAAGTATTGCGAAACATTGTTGATGCCCCATGGTTTGTTCGCAATGCTGATATTCATAGGGGTCTCAATTCTCAGGGTTCATCTCATAAGAGACGAAATAAAATTGGCCATAAAAATCGTCTATCTCAACATGTCAATGTTGAAATTTCACATTTAGCTGACAGTCAAACCTCTTAGAAGACTTAAACGGACGAAACCGTTCGAACTGTGTAAGGATAAAATCTTTTATATTACAATAATTCCTAATGGAATTTTGTTTGATCAAAGATATCTGAAGTAATAGAGCCAAAATTGTATTAATGGTTAGTCTTAAAGACTAGTCTTAATTTTAATAAAAAATGGGAGTTTTTAATGCGTTAAAGTCAGCACAGTCATTCTGCTCCGGTATACAGAACAGAGGTAGAATGCTCTTTCGATGATTTTCTTCTACCTGAAAAAAAAAATTATTTATTTTAACGCACAGTTACTTTCATTCAATCCGGGTTATTTTATTTTAGAGTTATTTTAATTGTAGAGTATTTGGGTTTTGTTTAACGACAATATACCTGATGAGTAGTCAAAATATTATATAATATTTGATTGCAGTCACTATACGTAGGTTACTTCTGATTGTGTTTTGGGGATTTCTGTAATTTTCTCTCGAAATTTTGCATTTAAACTGTCTCCAATTGAATAAGATGTTAAATAACAGTTTCAAATTAGGAGATCTTCAGATTTATATAATTTTGAAGGTTTTAAGATCCTTTATTATAACAAATGTTATACGCCTGACACTATTTTTTTCTTTCAATATAATTCTTGGTCATACACTCTTACAGATAGTGACACAAGAACTGAAGCTTGTGTATGAAAAGAATCTAAATATTCTTTAAAATTGCTTCAAATATTGTTAACTTACATTTTAATTACGTTTTAGTTGTTGAACGTCTCTGAACCCGATAAGATAAATAAGTTTAGCTGTACTCTCTTGTGACGTACGACCAGGGCATATTTTTTAAATTCTATTTTCAGTTACTTAAATACAAACCCCATCATCTAGAATAATAATACTGAATAATCTTGCAGGTGAAGACAAAATTAAATGCCTCCATCACTTTGTAAAAAGCTCACATTGATTTTGACAAATAGATTTTGCGAAACGAATCGGGATTGCAATATGCCTCACTAACGCAAATTTTCCACTACCTAAAATATTTTATTTTGGCAATTGGTCGATAACGATTAAAAATAAGTTAAATTATATTGTTTGCTTTTCAGACAATATTTTTCTTTTAAATATATTTTCTCACGTTTTTTGTTTTTTCTTTTATTATAAGTTAGTTAAAACCAATAATTTTTAAGTAAAACTATAAAATACAAGTAGCCAAACAAGTTTTATTTTTACAATGCAAAATAAGAAATGTATATGAAATATAAATGAATAAAATATACAAATTGTAGTTGATAAGATGTTACAATCTAAACTAGATCCAAAATATTAGAAAACAATATTAACCAATTTTGGAAATAATCGAAGTAACAAACCAGTGTCCATTTAATTAATTATTATTTAACTAAATACACAATACTAATATCAATTTACATACTTTTAATCTGTCAAAGATGCCATAGATTAAATTTTCACATTTATTAAAAATATAAACTCACATAATTACAATCAAATTAATGTCAGTTAAAAGCAAAATAAAATCAAATTTTGTAATCAAGTATATACATATAACTTTAAATTTAATTTTCAGTAAATCTCTAAGCATAAAAGAAGAAAATAAATGAAATTGTCTTCATGTTCAATTTAACAAAATCGTAAATCAATTAAATTCGAACCGCTGCTGTGAAACCATTTACTTAAACCATCTATTTAAAAATGAATCTAGAAAAACATTAATAAATTTTCAAATTGGATGGCATTTTTTTATTAAATTTTTTTTTTTTTTCTTAAAAAATAAACGCTGACCGTTTAATTTCGTTTGTAAGTAAGCACAGTCAATTTTTGCATTTTTTCCCCCTTTTCCTTTTTTTTATTTGTTTTTTTATTTTTGTTTTTTCCATTAATTTAATATGCCACTTTAATCTCCACATTTATTCTAATTTGTTTGAAAAAATTTGATATTTTGCCAAAAATTATTTTCAAAAAACAAAAAAAAAAAAATTATGTAATATAAAATTATAAATTTCAAGAATTAAAAGACCGAAAGATAAGTTCAGTACACAATAGAGACTTCCTATCTTATTTTATTTTATTTGTAAACTATTCATTCACATATGCATATATGAGTGCATGTCTGTATATATATGTATAGATATTTTATAATATAGAGAATCGAAAATAAAAAATAGAAAAATAAACAAAATATACATGCGAAATATTATATTTTAAAGAGTTTTTCAAATGCAATTTAATAAGAATATAGGATTCTTTAAAATTATACCATAATCACGTAAATTTTATTTAACTTCTCTTGTTCATTTGCCAACAAAACAGGCAATGTAAAAAAATACTTTCATATCGATTGCATTCCATATTTTACTCGTCTATATACAAACACACATATACAAACATATATATATTTATTTATTTATATGCATGAATATTTAGTCCTCTTCATCATGATTCGAATCTTTTTGTTTTTCTTTTTTTCTTTTTTTATTATAATAATGTAAACCTCCAATTACAACATAAATAAGATCAGATTTCTCTCTGTAACAGTATGATGGTGTCTATTTAATCAAAAATTGTTACACACTGAGAAAATTTTACAATAGATATAATTGAATATAATTTAATTACTTATAAGTGATAGGAAAATTGATAGGTGATTGTCATTTTTAATTTACTTAAGTGTTGGAAATTACAAAAATTATAGACATTAGTTGTACCTATATAAAATCGTATATGAAATTTGATTAAAATGAAGGAAATGTAGATATTGTCGGAAAAATTAAAAAGAAGTATAAAAAACAATAAATGAGAGAAAGAGAGACGGAGTATTTAGTAATATAAAAATAATTTTTTTTTCATATCATACGAGTAATTTACATATCTGGATGTAACCAACAAAAGTTAATAAATCAGAAACAAAAAGAAAATAAATTAAAATATTGGATTTATTGAAATGTCAAAACAAAAATATTGTTTTAGTTATTCCCTTATACCCATAATACCCTCAATTGCATATTCTTCTTACGATATAACATCTAACCATCTAACATCAGGGTTACTAGAATACATAAAATGCTGTCTAGTATAACGGGAGAAATCTCTAAGAATAGAAATCGAAAAGAAGCAAAACGTAAACATTTGCATCTAAAAATTATTTTTTTTTATATAACATAACCTTAACGTGAATATGACGACATTGATATAGCGTCGACCCTCGAGAGAATCAGTATAATTTTTGCCGTATACGCAAAAAAAAACTCTTTGATTATTCTTATTTTGCCGTACACGCCTTTTAATTTGCTCAAGAAATCTAAATAGGGAACTTTACCAACACCGAAAAATATTTTTGAATTAAATTTGAAAATCATAGATGTAAAAAAAATATGTAATGATGAAGAATATAATATCAAAAGTATATACACATTTTTAGCAAAAGTTGACATTCAGTATTTGAAAAGCTTGTTAAAATAATTAATTTAAGTACAAAAAATTACAAATTTATACTTTGAGACATTTTTTATATGAATAATATAATAAAAAATATAATATAGAGTTGAAGATTTTGAATATCAATGTTTGTTATTTTTTTTAAATGTGATTCTTATTACACAGTGAAGTCTGAACATTTTTTATTTAATTGTTAATAATAGAATGTTATAACAAAATTATTTTTTTGTAATACTATGATAAAATAATTAATAGTTATAAAAATAAATATTGTATTTTTTTAATGAACTTCTTCTAAACGTGTATTTTTTATTATAAGCCGCATTTTCTGATCAATTTATTAATATTTTGGCTTTTTTAAATGTTTATATTCATAAATTGTTTATAAATTTATATTTTTACTGCTATTATTTTACCGTATGTGAATATCGTTTTGCCGCATGTTTATGGATAAAAAAAAACTGCTTCATAAATGGCGTATACGGCAAGATGTTTTCGAACAAAACTTCAGTCAACTCCGAATTATAGTTCTAACAAGCTTTATATTTTGTTATTAAAATGAAGTCAATAAATACCGTCATCGGTGGAAAAGCTATCAAAACAAGTTTTCGGGCCAATTTTTTCTTACCTTGCTCTAAATTTTAAAGTCGATTTCCCAAAATCAGATTTTCTGGATATGTGGCAAAAGAATTCCAGGTCGACGATAGAATATCTAAAAATGTTTACTAAATTTTAAGCATCAAATTGTGGAAATTTTCTTATGTTCTGACTGAATGGTTAAAACGTAAACTCGTCCTAATAGCTTTATTGATTCCCCATTTCACATACATACTGTGATACAGTTTACTCGGGTATATCTGCTAGTGAATTTCACCAGCTGCAACTAATTTTTAACGCTTGCACTTGCTTTGTCACAAACCGACGTAAACATGTGACATTAGCGATATTTCAAATATTAGGTGTTACACTAAGTAACTTTTTGAAAGCAAGGTATTATATGTTATGAAAAATATCGTATTAAATCGTATGACATCATATCTTTCTGAAAAAATCACTACTGGTAGATCAATAACAAATATGAATTTAATAGTTCGTCGTCAAAGGAGTCGATTTAAGACACCTATCTTATTTTGTTAAAACTACTATTCTTTGGAACTCCAGGCCGAACTTCATTTTGAGCGTTAATAACATTAACAGGTTTACTGAGCTCAGCAGAGATTATTTTAGAAGTCGTGACTGGAGGCATACAAATATATTATTTCAGTTATATAACAGGCACTAGAAGAAACCCCCGGATACATACCCGGCCAAGCAAAAGAAAGTAATTTTTCTGTGCAACGGCACAATAAAATGATTTTTTATACAATTAATGTATAATTGTATAAAATGTACACGTTGAAAGTATATGACAACAATATATGGAATAGTAATATTAATAGCAAACCACACAAAAATAAAAAATGTTTAAAATTTTAAGTTTATATTAATTTTAAAATAAAATATCAAAACTATCAGATAGAATTAAACTTTCTTTGTAAGATTATATTTGTTTTTATTATTTTTTTATTTCTCGAGGGAAGGTGAAAACCTCGAAAAATGCAGACCATGCATGTAGGTACTTAGCTATGTGGAACCCTAACCCACTAAAACCACCGAAACCCTTTACCATAATTGATATTATTAACCGATTAATTGATTGTCGCGTTAATTGGGAAAACGTGTGTCGGAATGTTATTAAAAAATAGTTTCCGATAATTTTATTAAATCATTAATCATACCTATGGGTTGTACCGTTTCCCAATTATTATGAGTGAATTTTAAAATTCATCATATAGGAAACAATTGGATAAAATGAAGTATTCTAACCTGGTATGCAACATTGTCATATTGTCAACCTCCTGGTATGCAAAATTATCAGTTACAGTGTCGTTGTCAGTAGCTTTCTGCTGTCTTGGTCCTGCAAGAATTTTAATTTTTAGAACAGTGGATTGTGTAGAGTGTAAGTTCCGACTCTTTGAAATGTTTGACCTTGTGATTTATTGATTGATATTGCATATTGATATTGCAAGACTTACTGAAAATTGATGTCTAATAAATTCTTGTAAAATAATTTTCATTATATATCTATTTTATAAATAAAAGAGTTAATTTTATAAAGATTAACTGAAAACTTTGTGCAATCTTTAGTTTTTTGTGGTTTACTATTAAAATTATTATTCTATACATTGTTTTCAGATACTTTAAACAATTCAAATGTTCAAAATTTTCTTGACTTGACTATTCAGGTGCTCAAATTAAAATAGATATACCTACAACCTTTTTTAACAAAAAGATTCGGAACAAAACATTTAGAACTATCAATTTAATCATCAATCATCAATTTAGTACTATCTTAAGCAATCTACTCAAACGATCAGAGCACTTTTGGGCAAAAGTTAAATTAACGGAAACTACTGAACACAACAAATTTTTTTACTCTAGATCGTTCTAGATCGTTCGTGAACAGTTTATTGAATAAACATATTTTGGAAAATCAGCTTCATTATAAATTGTACCCATCATTTCAATTTCAATTTATGGTAGGTAACTACTATATTTTATTTTTGTATTGATTTTACTTAGAAAACAACCGTATACGTAAATAATAATTTATTTAAAAAAAGAATTTTTTTGTAGGTATGTTAAAATGTCTTACATGGGGTGGAATTTTAAATTGAAATTTCTAATTAAAAATTAAAAAATATTTAAAAAAAAATATAGAATATTGCTTAGTCTCATTTTAAATATCTACCATTTAAAAAAATAATAATAAACATCGGTTGTCAGATGGTTCAGATTTGAACCGTACTTTTTCAATGTATAAATTAAACATACTTAAATTATGCATTTTCAAAGAATTATGTATTAAAGAAATTATAAAACGTATGACTATTCATATTCACATATAACTACCTGGAACAGGTTACTGAATAAACCTAATATTTTACTATTTTTCTTGTATGAACTTTAAATTTTAGTTTGATTATTGGCCATCAGATGGTTTTTTATGTAGATTTTAATAAATATATAATTTTGCTCCTTGTTTTTTTTTTAATAAATTGTCAGTTTTATCATAAAGTTTTAATAATATATATATACAATGTATGTATATTGGATATTTTTATAACTTTTTCAAAACTTTTTAAATTTAAAAAATAAAAATTTTAGTCATAAATTAAGATATGTTTCTTTTTTATTAAAAGTAAATAAATGTAAAATAAATTTGAAGAATTAAATTTTAACATAGGTTCGATATACATAACATTTCACAAATATACTAATAAAATTTCCTAACCAAAATACAGTACAAATTATATTATATTTATTGTAGCTACATTTTAGCTGTTTGAGCATACATATATAAGTAGGATAAATGAGATAAAATAAAAATTGATTTTGATCACCACGGTAAGCATCATCGCCGATTGATCGAATGAAAAAACAAAAACTTAAAAATCGTGCTCTTGTGTATTATAATATAGATATGTTGATATATAATATATTTTATTTATTAAATATGTAAATTTTTGTATATATCATTCATTATTATTTTATTTTTGTATCTCTATACATATATATGATTTTTATTAATTTAGTAATATTATTATAATTATTATTTGTTTATTTACTACAATTAAAATTATAATAAAATTAAGCACTAGCTACCAGGGCCATCGGCTTTATATTTGTATTACAATAGATTTAAAAATTTTTTTATTTTATGCATTTATATATAATTCTTTTTTCTTTATCTCTTATAATAAGTGTCCGGTATTTATAAACTTACCAAAATTCCAATTTTTATTTTGATAATTTTTTTTTTCTTTCTTTTTTGTTTTTTATTTTATTGAATTTATAGTGCATTTATATTTATATTTTGATTATGTTTTTTTTTATTTATATTGTTTTTCTTTATTTTATTGCTTTCTTAGTATAAACAAATTCTGTCTTAGAAAATAAAACTAAGGTCAGAAGTGCACAACTTTTTTTTTCGTATAGGGTACGTATTTTAGAAGTTTACATAAATATTGAAATATTGTTAGTATCTGTTGGATAGGAGATAATTTCTAATGAATTTGTGTCTTTGCATAAGAAGGATCTAATATGGTTTAATGATGAGCATTGGTTAAGTAGGTGAATAATGGTTAGTGGGAAATTATTACAATATTGAAATATGGGTTGCGGTTTGTTTTTAAGTAAATATGATTGTGTAATGTCTGTGTGCACCAAAGAAAGTCTAATAAGACATTTGTTCATTATAGTTGTGGTGAAAGTTGGGAAGTGTATTAATTTAGTATAATATATCCAATCTAGTTATAGGTACGTAGGTAGAAGTGGCCATTCCAGTTACTTCTGGAAAACCAACTAGCACTTAATTGTGCCTTTTTGATACCACTACTTGAGTAACCTATTTCTTGTTGTTGGTTGTTATAGGGGATCTAGTTATAATTTAAGCAAGTCATCATTAATCTAATCTAGTTATAGTTTAAGCACTTTATATTTACATTTTTCCTTTGTTATTTACTTTGTTTTTTTATGCCTTTTTCTCTTTTTATCAAATTTATTTAGTTGTTAGTTTTAAAAATTATTAATTTTAGTTATATGCTTAAAAAACTAATCGTTTTATATGTAACTGAATAAATTAAATAAATAAATAAAAATCATAATATTAACATTTTTTATACAACTATTAAATAAGAATCACAATCTGATCATCTGACGAAGAATAGAATTAATAAATGGCATGTAAAACATCGACTAGTATAATATAAGAAGTTCCAATGGCCACAAATCGATAAAAAAAAATACTCGATGAAGACTACTTCTGATGTTTGGTATGAAAACTATTTTTTTTTTTTATTTTTTTATTCATTTTAGCTGACTGAGCGTATATGTATGGATATGGTTCAAATTTATGTTTTTTTTTTTAGCGAATAACTTTTTTTACTTAATTGTTTAATTTATTATACTTAATTACTTAATTTATCTTTTTAGTTTCCATGAAGCTATATCGGTTTGTAATTAATTTCTGGTTATCAGTAAAAATGTAATTAAATTATAAATGAAAAATACTGATTAAATATCATCACCAGAATTTTTCCATATTACAAAAGATTTTGAGTCAACATAATTCAATGTTTGGCTCCGCTCATCTGAAGCAAATGTTGTACCCGCATAGTACCAAATGATTATATTTTAATGATACCTGATGCTGCCAGCTTTCCAAAAATATATATCGTTAATGGTGCATCGTTTAAGGACGAAACGAATATTTGAAAGCATCCTTGTTGTTTTAATGTTTTTGTATAAAATCTTTATATCTGTTGATCTATTATGTTATTGATCTATGGTGTTTTTATATAGTATATATAATGATCTGAGAAATATTTTAGTTTTCATTTAATGACTATAGAGGCTGCCGTTATAGAGATATTGATGTAGTCCAAAGTTGAAAATATCAGACCAGAGTATGACCAAATTACTTTATCACCCTTACATATCAATGTTCTCATCAATTTAATTGTCCATATTTGATATTTAGAAGGGTTCCGAATATATTAATAATTTCAAAACATATATGAATGAAATTGAAAATATAATTTCATATGGACAAATGTTTTTGACTTCAATTCAAATTGAATTTTAAAAGTAAATGTTGTGTATGTTGTGTATGAAGTAAATGTTGTGTAAAACAACAAATTATTTTTGTGCACATTTTAAAAATACATGTTCATTTTAGAATTATATCATAAATTAACATTATAACAAAATATTTTCACAAAAGAAGTAATTTTTTAACTCAACAGATTTTGGCACTAGATTAATGAGAACATTGTTGAGAACATTGATGGAAAATCTATGAGAATAGAACTACCATAAATTAATTTCCCATCCATTTTTCATAAATACATTGACAATATATTGACAATTATTGATGAAAACATTGATATATAATAGGGGTGTATCTCAAGAATGATTGGTGTTGCCATTTTTTTTTAAATATAATATATCCAAAACATTGATGTGTAATAGGGGTGTACCTCAAGAATGATGGGTGTTCCAGAGCATGCGTATCATTTTTTTAAGAGGGGAGCCGTTATTTTAAAATGTCGATTTCGGTAAAATACGTCGAATTTTTGCTTTTCAAAACCTATTTCCGAAATTTGAAAACAACACCAATCGATAGAGCGATTTAGTTAATTAATTTAAAAAAAAAACTCCTAACAAGCTGATACGCAACGCATGTTCTGGAAGCAATGGGTTTAATAGTAACTTCCGCCTACATATTGTATTGATTTAATTATTCCACGCAAAGCTGTCCTGTAATGAAAGAAAAAATAATCCTATCAGAGTTTATGTTTTTATGTTCTTGACAATTATAGTAGTGATACTTAAAAAATCTCTAAAAAATGTAATTGAATATTCTTTTTGTTTGAAAACCTCTTCATACACTTACAAGGCATTGTTTACTAAATAAGTAAACACAAATCATATGAAACTTTTTATAAATAATTGTACAACAATTATCGCATTTTCGTTAGTTTTGATGTAGCGGAGGATATCAAGAATCGTATCGGGCTTGCTTTGAATTAAGTTTATGTGTATTGTGAAGTTATATCTGTTTCTTCGATGCCCATCCACTACCTGAGGTTAGTGGTACATAGACCTTTGTGGTTATAACTGGATAGAACTCTGTTGTATTAACTAAGGTCTATTGTAGGGATCGCAATACCGGAAAAGGATTTACCGGTTTACTGGTAATTGAAATGAAAAACATAATTTTATTACAGGTAATTTTACGGCTTAGAGCTAATATCTGAAACGAATGTAAATGTGGACCCTGATGTTATTCAACATGTAAATATACGTCTTCTGATAGAAAAGATTCGAAAATTTTAAAATTTTTCGCCAATCACCAACGAAAAATGATGCAATACTCCAGAAAAATATACAAGAAGAATTAAGTAAGAATCTTTCATTAATTTTGGATACTCGAAGGCGAAGAAATGCTATACAAAAAAATCTTATAGATATAGAGTCTGCTATCACTTTCGACGAAAAAGATATTAGCTTGTTATCTAAAATAATAGCAGTTTTTCAGCCTTTAAAAGTTACTGTAAAAGCTTTATGTTGCGAAGATGTTAACCTTTTTCCAGATGATTATAACATCAGAATTTATGTTGAACGAACTTAAGCAACAAAACATCTTATTAAGCAACGAGCTTACAGATTAATTCAGAGGATCTAAATTTTTTTTATGACCCGAATAAATTGAATAACAAAAACAATAGCGATTATGGAATATTTGATAGATATGATAATGATCCACACGAGAACGATGTAGTTGAAGTTGTAGAAGTCGATGTACCTTCAGCTTCATCAACATTGACTGCTGTATCCAACATATCTGTGAAGGAAGATCTTCAACTAGAAATTTGAAAAAAAAAACCGTAATTTAGAAGAAAAGATAATAAGAAGAAGAATAATAAAGATCTTGGAATAATTGCCAAAAAAGAAATAACGTATTTCCAAGACGAAAATATTCGCAATAAATATTTAAGTATTGCATTCGACCATCTTATGACAGAAGCATGGACGATTTATGCTTTTTGCGGTCATATTTTAAAAATTACAGTTCTTTAATAATTAATTAAAAATTAAAATTCACAAATAATTACTATTTTCTATTTTTTGTTTTTCTTTTCTTATGAATTATTTTGTTGTGAATTGTTTTGGTTTTATTTTTTTGTAATTTTATATTTTATTTTATATTTAAAAGATCAAATAAAATAATAATGTAAAAATAAAAAATGGGGGTCTGGTTTGGGATCGACAGGGAAACATTTGATCGGTCGCTGACCCAGATGCACAACTGTCGAGTTCCTATTCAAGTGCTTACATTACCTCCACGTGGTGACCCCTGGGAACTGTTTTACATAGCATCCGCTGGTAAGCAGCCCAAAATTGTAAGTGCGCCAAAATCCTCAAATTTTAAGGTTGGCGTAAGGCTGACTCCCTTACCCGTAAAAATTACATAGTTTTGAGAGACGCAATTGAAGCCTCGGATACGATCAAAATTATTGGAAACAGACCCGGTAAACGTTTAAAGGACTCCGATTTAAGAATTTGCAGTTGGAATGTAAGAACACTCTATCATCCAGCTGCATCTAACAAAATTGAAAATATTCTCTCGCAGTATAAATCAGACATTACTGCGATACAGGAAATCCGATGGAAAGGATCTGGCATATTAAAAAAACGAACATGCGATATATATTACAGCTGCCACGTAAAACATCACATATTTGGATGCGGATTCGTAGTGGGAAAACGGTTTAGAGGAAACGTCATTGATTTTACACCGGTTAATGAACGTCTAGCCGTCATCCGTATCAAAGGCAAATTCTTCAACATCAGCCTAATATGTGTGCACGCACCAACCGACTAAGCGGAGGACTCCACGAAGAATGCACTCTACGACATCTTAGATAAAACATATGGGTCCTGTCCTGAGTACGATGCGAAAATCGTGCTTGGAGACTTCAATGCTAAAATCGGTAAGGAAGGAATTTTCGGCAAAACTGTTGGTAACCATAGTCTTCACCCCACCACCACAGATAATGGATACCGAACAATCGATTTTGCAGCAGCTCGTAATATGGTTATAAGTAGCACAAATTTCCCCCATAAAAATATCCACAAAGCTACCTGGTTATCTCCGGATGGACGTACAGCGAATCAAATTGACCACATTATGATTAACGCCCGACATGCTACC
Organism: Argyra leucocephala; assembly: GCA_963942445.1. NCBI lineage: Eukaryota > Metazoa > Arthropoda > Insecta > Diptera > Dolichopodidae > Argyra > Argyra leucocephala. Next base: position 53,379,706 of record OZ012679.1, on the reverse strand, counting down.
AGTGTGTCGGATGCACGAACCTATCGAGGAGCTAACATCGACTCTGACCACTTCCTAGTTGTGGCCCAGTTCAGAGCATGAATTTCCAATGTTAAAAAAGGACGCACCAGCCAAAATAGGAAGTTTAACATTGGAAGACTTCAAACACCTGAGATAGCCTTAGCATACAAGGAGCGATTAAGTGATATACTCAATACCACACCTCTACAACATAATCTCTCCGTCAACGAAAAATGGAAACAATGCGCAAACATCATCACGATGGCTGCTACACATACCGTGGGTTTTGAAGCACCTCGCGTGAGAAACCCATGGTACGAAGATGAATGTTTAGCAAAGACAGTAGAGAAAAATGAGGCCTACAGGAAAGCGCTGCAACGTAAAACAAGAGCAGTTCAAGAAGAGTATAGAGCGAAAAGAAGAGACGAGAAAAAAATTTTAAGGCGCAAAAAACGTTTATTCGAAAAGTCTCAACTTTTGGATATAGAATCAAACCGAGACAGAGGCAAAGTACGGAGCTTTTATAAAAAAGCCAAGCAGCTTGCAGCTGGTTTCAAGCCCCGTACACACGCGCTGAGGGATGATTCGGGAAATTTGGTAACCGATACGCAAGGGATATTAGAGACATGGAAACAGCATTTTAAGAACCTGCTGAATGGCGCAAACATAGAAAACACAGACACGCCTCGCCCTAACCCAGTCAGCTCCGAAGATACAGATACACCCATTCCTGCAAAAGTGGAAGCAGCCATCCGAAAATTAAAGAACAACAAAGCTGCTCGACAAGATAACCTGCCAGCCGAACTTTTGGCAGGAGGTGAACTGATGGTCACTAAGGCAGGAGGTGAAGTGATGATTGAATTCATGCACCAAATCATCAAACAAATCTGGATCGAGGAGAGCATGCCTGATGACTGGAGTTTAAGTTCAATATCTCCAATATTCAAAAAGGGCGATTCCATGTCCTGCGCCAACTATAGAGGAATATCCCTATTAAACGTTGCGTATAAGATCCTTTCCAATATTCTGTGCGAACGATTGAAGCCCCATTGTAACGCTGTGATAGGAAACTATCAGTGCGGCTTCCGTCCTGGTAAATCAACCATCGACCAGGTATTCGCATTAAGGCAGATCCTGGAGAAGGCCCTCGAATTTCAAATCGATATGCACCATCTTTTTATCGATTTTAAATCTGCCTATGAGAGCATACATCGATCAGTGCTTTACGAATCAATGTCGGAATTTGGTTTCCCAGCCAAGCTTATCCGTTTGTCAAAAATGAGCCTGGAAAACACCCGGTGTGCTGTGGTGATTGGGAGGCACATTTCTGAACATTTCATTTCGAACGTGCTCCGGATTTCGACAAGGCGATGCGCTGTCATGTAATTTCTCTACTCTGGTGCTGGAGCATATAGTGCGACGTTCCGGTGTGAACACACAGGGCACTATATTTTACAAATCGGTGCAGCTCCAGGGTTTCGCTGATGACGTTGATATTATCGGAACATCACGGCGAGCAGTCATCGAAGCCTTTACACAGATTGAAGAGGAAGCAGGTAAAGCGGGTCTTCTCATAAATGAGAATAAATCAAAATATATGCTGTCGACAAATAAAATGTCCTCACAACATCATATAGAACACAACATCACTGTCGGCTCATATAATTTTGAGGTAGTTCAGGAGTTTATCTACCTTGGAACCAACATCAACTCCACCAATAACATCGATGTTGAAGTATGGCGAAGAATTACCTTTGCAAACCGTTGCTACTTCGGTTTGTCGAAACAACTGGGTTCAAAGCTCCTATCTCAAAATACCAAGGCACAATTATACAAACGCTCATCCTTCCGGTGCTGCTATATGGTTCTGAATCATGGACATTACCAAAAGCAAGCGAGCATGCACTTGGTATCTTTGAGAGCAAAATTCTTCGTCGCATTTATGGTCCTGTGTCTGACGAAGGGGTTTGGACCTAGGACCTAGCTAAAAAAAAGTCAGAATAAGACGGCTTCATTGGCTAGGCCATGTAGAGCGTATAGATGAAAATGCTCCGGCTAGGAAACTCTTCGAATCCAAACCCCAGGGAACGCGTCGTCGAGGGAGGCCACACCTTCGTTGGAGAGATGAAGTATCGGCAGATATGAAAAAACTTCAAACCATCAACTGGAGAGATTCCGTTCGTGACCGAAATCAGTGGAGGGCAATTTTGCGCCAGGCCCAGGACCTTCAAGCTCTGTAGCGCCCAGCAAGTAAATAAGTAAAAATAAAAAATTTTAAAATATACTTTTATCGAAACCAAACTAGCTACCTAAAAAGTAGAAATTAAAACTAGTGGCTGATGTTGAACATCTAGAGCTACTATAAGATAAAACATAAAAGTATATAATGAATCTTGCTGGAATATTGTTAATAGGAATTCGGAAACGCTTTGTGATGTTCTTTTAATATTCGTGATTTTTTTCAAGCGGCAAATGTTCAAAATGTCCATTAACAATATTCTAGCAAGATTCTTTATATACTTTTGTGTTTTATCTTATAGTAATTCTTAATGCTCAACATCCACCACTAGTTTTATTGTCTAACTTTTCAGGGGGTTAGTATAGTTTCGATAAAAGTATATTTTAAAAAAAATTTTCTTTTTGCGTTTGGTTTTAATATTAACAAAAAAAAAATTCCAACCTACCACCGTAAACATATAATAAACATATAAACATATAAATAATAAACAGACACTGGCAAGTTAATATGAATGTCTCAGAACCACAGTGGCCTAACCCACATACAAAAAAATTGTTTGTTATTGTTTTAATCGGTAATGTTTGTCTCCTAGAATCAGTAATTTGAATTTCCAGTTTCAGAAATAGTTTTTTCCTTATTATTTATCACAAAATTTGTTTTGGCTTTTTATAATTTACAATTTTTTTAAAAACCAAAGTGGCCTAACCCACATTGTTGGTTAGGCCACTTTGGTTTTAAAAAAATTAAACATTTTGTGAAAAAATTAAACTAGCTATATAATATATAAACTATAAAATCGGAATGATAATAGCTATTACAGAATTTGATGATTTTTGATGGACCTGAATATCCTATAATTGACCTTCTAATTAAATTTTAATTGATTTCAAATTTAAATAAACAAAAAGTTTTAAACTTGTACAAGAGTCTTTATCAATGTGCATCAGTTTTTAACCTTAGTAAGATATTTGTTTGAAAGTTTTAAAGTAAGAGCGTTTGTAGTTCCGAAAGTCATTAATTTAAAATCCTCAATTCATATAGGTACCTGTCTACTTCAATATATATTATAAAAAAATACATTATTTCATAATTGAAAATAGAAAAACCTAAATTTTGTTGCTTGAAATGTTACATGTATCGTATCTTATTAATATTTAGTGTACCCGGGTAGCTATTCTTTTAACAGAAGGTCTTTTTTTAGGTTAAACAAATAATATTTTTATCAAACAATTGAATTAACAATGATAATACATTTTTTTTTTTTAAATTAACTATGGTAGAAGTAAATTAACTCAATAATCACTTCTTGAATGTTATTGTTGTAATTCAATTTCTATAATTTCGATAATATTTAAAAATGCTAATGTACAATTAACTTTTTAAAAAATAATACCGTTATTATAAATAGGTATTAGTAAATGAGGGGAGGCGGTCTTTTTGTCGAAAAAAAAAAATGTTGAAAAAAAAAATGTCGAAAAAGAAATGTTGAAAACAAAATCTCGCATTTCAAAGTTGAAAAAAAATTTTCGACATTTTTTTTAAAGTAGTATATTTTAGATCTAATTACACAAATCGACTTTTATCATTAACGAAATATGTACTTGAACTATATAAGAAATTCAATGATAATGTTTAGCGGGGGTTTGGGACGACAAATCCCACTGTTATAAGTGCTTTTTTGTGGAAATGTATATTGAATAAAAATAATTAGAAGGAATTTAAGAGTAGGATTCAAAATAAACCAATCAAAATATTACAGGGTATTCCCTATTTCCAGAAAATGTATATATATAGTATAGGTATATGCAAGATCCTCAATTTGGAGGGATTTTATTGTTGGTTGGAAAATCAGGCTTTTACAGAATATTTATATATTTGTGGATTTATTTCGCTATGAAAATATAATGATTTTTTTTCAAGACAAAATTTTAAGTTTTTAAAAATTTCAATGTCCGAATTAATAATGGTTATGATCGTATTAAAGTAGACAAATACAATTAAAGCAAACATTATTTTGAAAAACATACGAGTATATTTTTATTTCAGCAATTTTTTTTCAACTTTTTTTTTCAACATTTTTTTTCAACATTTTTAATGTGGCATTTTGCTTTTCAACAAATCGACCCACACCCGTAAATTTTATGTAACAATTTCATTAATTTAGTAAGTCATCATTTATTTCTTAATTGTGTCTGATGTAATTTCTCTGAGTAATTTTAAAGTTATTTTTCCTCCAGTTTAAGAGTGTAAATAATTTATTTTAAATTCCAGCTCAATTTGAAAGTGTAATTATAAAAAATGAATCCTACTTTTTCAACTTCGCCAGGTATTTATACACAAAAAAGATTGTTTATTATCGTTTTAATTTAAAATTTAGAGATTTTTGCAAATTCTGAGTCTGATTATTTTCAATCTAATCAGATTTCAGAAGTGTTGTTATTTGAATACCAGTATCAGCTAAACTCCAGCCAAGGTATAGTTTTTGAATGAAATTATAATAATTGTGATTTGAATTATAACTATTTAAGATATTATTTTTACGGAGTCGGAAGAGGAGTTTTTTTGATTTTCATCATTTATATGTAATGCCAAAGTGGCCTAACCCACAAAAATTGGCGTTTCTTTAAAGTCAGAGCCCAATAACAATATGTCTACTAGAGTACTTAAAAACATAGACCCAAACATTTTTTTTTAAAGTCGATACCTTAAAAATAGAGATTTTATAAGCATTTTAAAATTGTGTATTTTTTAAAATGCATTTTATTCAATAAAATGTTAATGTTGGTTAGGCCACTATGGTTCTGAGACACTCATATAAAGTATATAATAGAGAGTATTTTGAAATACAAATTTGTTATTTTTTAACTTTTTTATTTTAGAAAATGTTAAAATTTACCGGTAACAGTAATTTTTTTAACGAGTTATCGGTAATGACGAAATTCGGTAAATTTTCAATCCCTAGTCTATTGTTATGTGCATTAAATTACTGATATTGTTGATATAACAGTCCAGTTATGTAATCATAATATTTTTCAGCTTTCTTTCAATTCTTCTGTTGCCTTCAATTTATTTTTCGTTCGTTTTCGTATTTATAGTTCGTATTTTTCCATGTTACGTAACCATAACATTTATAAAAAAAACATGTTGTTTAATCTTAAAAATCATTCCTCAAAAACTTCAACGAAAATTGTTAAATAATGATAACTCGTTTAGAAAAATGTTCACAGAAACTTCATGATTTCATAATGGTAAGTAATAAAAAAAAATTAAAAAAAAAATAAATAAATAAGTCATTAAGTAACTTGTGCAAGGGTTGTACATTTAACATTATTTTGATCTAACAAAACTAAAAATAGAAAATATATTTTGTTTTTTTTTTTTTTTTTTTTTTCCTACAATTAATTTTATACTCAGAATTTAAATTTTTAATTCTTTCATTTAAAAAATCTTCTCAAATTGCATGTATCTCTAATATATTATTTAACTCTTATTTCATCCTTCACATTCTAAATTTACTTTAAAATATCATCATAAAAAAAATCTTATTTATATCTAGTGTATATTACTGCTGATGATTCTGTTTTTCATACCTACATACACTATGTATGTATATATTACATATAATCTACATATCAACACAAAACATGGGAGTATTAAAAACCATGTTCTTTTTGTTATTACCTAAATTTATTTTTTACACTTTGATTAAATGAAAATTGCATTTTACCTTCAGGTTATTAATCTCAGACAATTTTCGTTCATCCTAATCTTGAATACTGTATATATACATATACATAATTATATAAGATAACCTTCCAATATATCATGGATTTTTTGGAATGAAACAAAACGAAAACAAAAAACAAAAAAAAATAAAAGTAACTTTTTAGTATTTTCAATGACTTGTTATGGACTTGATGCAGAGAGTTAAAAACTATTTTACCACCCTTATTTCTTCAAAAAAGAAAGATAATAATAATAACACAACAAAACAAAAAAAAAAAACAACAAAATGAAACTAATAAATAACTGGTTGAATTGGTCGGCAACAATTCTCTAGTAGGTGGTAGATGGATCTTTTTGGTTAATAGTGGAAAAAAGTTTAAAGGTAAATTCAAATATTAAACAACAAATGAACGAGTTTATCTTTTATTCTTTTGTATCTATATGTATATAATACTTTTCAAAAAAAAATTTTCATATTGTAAATTTGCGCGCACAAGAATAAAAATTTAAAGAGATTTTCAAATGAAATATAAAACTGAACAACTATTCAATAATATATCTGCATAATACAGGGTGTTTTATTACGATAATATAATTCATCATATAGATTTGATCATAGATCGATAGGTTATTGTTAACTCCCTGATACAATTTTCGTTTCAGTATTTTGTATTAGTCGACATTACAAATATTAACAACAAATTTACCTTGAACTGAGTCTGTTAATATCTCTGTTAATACTTATTTTACGATGGAGTATATTATGTAATTAAATTGTTATGGATGACTACACATTAGCGCTTCTCGTACACTAGTCATGTATAAATTTTTTTTAATTCTATTTGAACACGACCTCTTCAGGTTTGTTGAACCTTATGAACATAGACTAAATTTAATTCATCTTAATACCCTTGAAAAACGGCGTAAAGTTGCTGATATTGTATTTCTAATTGAGTTAAGTAAAGAACACATTTCATCTCCCGAATTGTTTGCTAAACTTAATTATTGTTCTCATTCTAGACTAAGAACTGCTAATATGTTTAACTTGCAGTACCATCGCACTAATTATGGTAAATATGGACCAATTAATAGGATGATGTCTCTTTGTAATGGATACAAACCTCATATTAACTTTTCCCTAACTAAACAATCATTAAAAAATAATCTGTATTTGTGTAACTGATTTTTTTGATGAATCTTTGACCTGTCTTCTTGATTGAAGCTTGTCAAAATGTCAAATTTATACTGCTTTAATCAACTCTACACTATACAATTTCCTATAATGTAAAGTTTAGCATGAGGTGTCGGTATTGGGAACGACTAGTGTAATAATCATTATATTATAGCATGTTTCATTCAACACTTACATATAACATACTTATAACAAATATATTAATCTTCTACAAATTACACAAAATAAAGCTATAGTAAATTTGTTTGGCTATAAAAACAGAACGTAAACACAATCAATTCACAAAGAAAATAAAATATTACCAATTAAGCTTTATATAAAAAGCAAACTAGCAATGCAGGTGCATTACATGATGGCAAAACATAATATAAACACAAATGTTGAACCACCGCTAAATAGCGACGTCCACACATATGCAACAAGAAATGCAGATAAAATTATAATAAGATCATCGAGAGCGAGATTCAATAACTGTAATACAGTACTACTAGCTATTCCCGGCGTAACATTCGCCGGTCTAGCATTAGCATTATAAATGGAACAATTGATTTTATTTATTTATTTTCTTTATTTTCTTAAAAAAAATTAATGTTTTACATATTTTTTTATTATATAATAAATAAGGTAAATTGAAAAACTTAAAACTATGATTGTAAAACATTGATTTTTTTTAAGAAAATAAAAAAAATAAACAAATAAAATAAATTGTTTTATTTATAATGCTAATGCTAGACCGGCGAATGTTACGCCGGGAATAGCTAGTAATTTACAATATTGTTTGATCTATCTATAGCTATTTTTTTTTATATTTTTTATTTAGGTATTTATTTATTTATTATAAATTAATTTTGACCGCTAATAGTTTTGAAGAAAACTTTTATTTAAGCAGCGTTTATACGTTTTTGAATTGTATTTATAACGTATAAATGATGTTCATTAAAGTTTGACATTCGACTTTGTTATAGAATATCATTATTTTTTGTTTTTTAAATAATAGTGCTCGACACGCATTTTTGTATTTCGCAAGTTGAAAAAGTGAATTTTGCGAAAAAAGGTATTTATAAACTTCTAATTGTGTTATGCCAATATATTGAAAGATATACATTAAAAAATGTGTATTAAGTATTATTATTATTTATCAATACAAATACTTAGAACAATTGATTTACTATTTAAATATTTATATTTTATAAATGTTCTGAAATTACACATATTTGTATTTGTTTATAATTTATAATTTATTATTAGTACTCGTAACGCATATTCGTTTCTTCGTATTTTGCAAGTTTAGAAAGTGGATTTTGCAAGAAGAAATATAGTATACTTTGCAACTATATTTGTTTATCGTTGAGATATGTAATCAAAACTTTTGAAATAAACTTTGATGTAATTGCAATAAAATTTGTAAATGTAATAAAAATAAGTAAAACAAAACTTTCATGAAACAAAATCTGATGTCTAAACGCTCGCTAACAAATACTATTAACAGAGACGTACATTTGAACAAAATCTGGCGAACAGAGATGTCACTGGCAGTATAGATATGAAATTAAATGCATTTAAACTAAATACATACCACACTCACATTAAAAACACATTAAAATAGTCATAGACAGACACGTTTTTTGTGTTTTTTTTAGTATCATAATAGCCCTAACTATTTCAAAACTCAAAATAAAAAAACAAAAACATTTATTTATAGAAGTTATATTTTTTTTCACTTCTTTTAAATTTTGGTTTTGACGTTTTGGTACCATTAGATATGACCATTATAGTGAAGGTTATGATTGGTTATGGCTTTGTTAAATCATATCGAATCATATAGGCCATTTAACGTAGTATCATATGACATCATAAGACGCCTTATGACTATTATAGTTAGTCTTATTCTTCAGTTTTTATTGTTATATTGTTAACCTGCTAGAATCTCTGATGTAGGTAAGGGTAGTCTGTTATTTTTCATTTTAAAGTTTTTTTAATTTTTATGAGTACTAAATTTGCCGTGTATTGAATTGGAACTTGATAATAATGTCATAACATATTTTGTTTTTCTTGTTCTTAGCAGATCGTAAATTTCGGTTTATGATTCTCCATGTACAATATTATATTACTCAATGCTATCTACTGCGCATTTGAATTTATACTTTTGAATTATTTGTTAATAAAATAAATAAATTTCAATTTTTGGAATTTGTGAACATGGTCTGGGTGAGGTAAAAAATACATTTTCTAAATTTACTATTTGCTTTACCGGTAAGTTTTTTTGCTGTAATATCGTAATATTTTAACAAAGCTATTTTATCGATATAATCATTATATTATGATAATTCGGTTTTTGTCTTTGCTAGTTTGTTTTTTTTTTTAAATTAATTCATATAATCAGATATAATCAATGATATTGCTCAATAGGTTAATTTTAATTTGTTTTTGGTTATATTTGGTTTTATTGTTTTGTGGTTTATGTCTTTAAATTAAATTTTGCACCCTATCGTAATTCGTAATAGTTCTAATAAAGTTGTCTAATCTAGTTGAAAAAAGCTTTGTGTTGTAAAAGCTTATAAAATTTATAATGAAATACCGAGTGTATTAAAAGAAATAGAAAAATAAGTGAATTTAAATATAAAATAAAAAGAATTGTTTTTAGAACAATTTTGAGTAGGTATTCAACATTGTTTTTCTTTTAATGTTTATGAATTTTGTGATTTTTCTTATTGTTAATTTGCTTTTGTTGAATTTTTTTTTTGTAAATTGTTTGTAGTTTGTTTGCATCTCATATTTTTTAATTATTTTGTTGATGAAAATTTATGAACTTCAATTAAAAATTATGAAACACTCTATCCTTACAGGCTCAGGCTATCCTTACAGGCTATCCTTACAGCCTTATGGCTCATTTGAGTTGAAAATAAAATAAAATAAAAAAAAATAAAAATAATTAATTATAACTTAAATTGACATCTATATAAAATATAATTTTTGTATTCGACGAAAAACCTTAAAAATGTGATAAACACTGTGCTACATCGAGTCATAACAGACAACATTTAGCTATACTTCGGGTCGATCCACTGAAAACACATAGAATTTTATAAATATTCATATCAGTAATTGTTCCTTCATACAATACAATCTTGTAACACAATAGGAGGTACCTTGTATTTTTACGAATTAGGCTTTTGAAGTGGGATTACAATCTAAAAGATAACTTGCTTAATATTATATTGTTTAAGACTGTTTAATTTTTTAATTATTGCAATTTTTTTTTTATATATTATGAAAAAGGAAGAAGAAAAATTTTATGGGAAAGAGCGTATAATATTGTTAATATTCATCTTAAATCTCTGTAACTCATAAATAAAAAATCATTCTATCATTAGGAATTGTATACACGATTTGGACGTGGCTCTACAATCGAGATGTTCTAACTATTAAAGAATTTCAATAATGAGGCTTTAAACCATTTTGCAATTTCCACTGTGAAAGGGTGGGCACTTAATGTCTCTCGTGTTATGCGATGGAATTGCTTAAGAGGAAGAAGAAAAAATTTTAATTCCGGGAAATCTATTAAATATATGTATTAAATATATATATTTGATATTTAAATTTACTGATAGACTAAAAGACTGTCACTTCGTAAATGATACATTTCTAATTTTGTGGAGAAAAAGGTCAAAAGAAATGATCATATCTTCTAAACTACACTATATAGAAATAAAGTGCATCAAGAAAAGGGACCTTTCTAATAATGTATTTGGTATATTTTTGGTATACATATCTTGAGATATTAGCTTTTTAATGAAAGATACTATTTTTTTTTTTCAAATTTCCAATTTTAAGCTACAATAAACAGCATCATTTATCATCACATCGTTAACTGAACGTTAAAATATTTCTCGAGCCTTTACCTTATTAGATAAAAGAACTGAATATATTTAACAGATAAAACGGTTTACATACAAAAACATTAAAACAACAATAATCACTTCAAATGTCCTTTTCGTCCTTAAGGGATAAGATGCGTTTTTAAAGACATACTTTTTTGGAAAGCTGGAAACGCTAGGTATCCTTTAGATACGGTCATTTGGTCCTACGCGGTACAACATTTAGTTCAGAATCCGCCAAATTAAATATTTTTTTAACTTGCAATTTTAATTATAAAAAATTGAAATAAAAAACCATTACTGATTTATTCACTACCCCATTGAGTCTAATTCAATTTGATTTTGTTTTCCTCGGCTTGGGGTCTAAATTCCCAAAAACAAAAGCCGAAAATCCAAATTCCAAACATAAAATTCCTAAAAAAAGTCTCCAAATAAAAAATCTCCAAATTGTACACATAATTTGGGGATTTCGAATTTTAATGTGGATAACTGATTTTTCTAGAAATACAAAAATAATTAAGGTAAATATTCTGTAATAGGGATGTATCTATTTTTAAGTCCAACAGCGGCTACGCATAAAAGATAAATATTCTCGAAACAGGAGAGATGCCCTTTTTGTTTCCAAAGCTAAAATCCCTCACAATTAATTTGCCCTAATTAATAACATAATGTGAAACAAATTGTTCATGCACTTAAGTATATACTTTTTTTGTTGGGGGATGTTTGCTCATGCCCTTAAGTATATACTTTTTTTGTCGGCACTCCATACGGTTGAAACCTTGATTATCCCGACGGCAGAAAGAAAAATATACACGGCAAGACAAAAAAATTTAAATATTGCAATTCTTCAAAATTCGATCGGTTTACATTTAAAATTTGTAATTTTGCCGATATAAATTAAAACATTTTTTTTTGTGATATTTTTGAATATTTTTTTTTGTAATTTTGTGTATGGGGATTTTTATTTTTTTTTTGACTTAGAGTTTTTCCCGTTTTTCTCCAAACATTTAAGGTTAAATAAAAACCGTGAACGGAAACAAAGACTCGTTTCCAAATACAATCTACATACTGTAATCCAACATCACTGTAAAGTATTAAACACTATAATTAGGTAGGTACTGAGTCCTGAGTAAAATACTGAAAATATGTACAACAACAAAAAGTATTGTCATAACACCCTGTGTGTACATACAAAATAGATTTTTAAAAAAATTGTATATTTTTTATTGTACAAACAATGTATAGAAATGATAATTTCCAATAAAAATAGTACATAACTGTAAACGAGTATTTTATATAAGTGGATAAGTTGAATGGAAAAATCAAGAAGATGATAATAAAAAAAAAAAAAAATCAAAAATTTATTATCCTACTTTAAGTGACATAATGAATAGTTATTTTAGAGATTTTGAGTATAGTAAAAGCAAAAAAAAAAATTTTGTATTCTCTCTTTTAGTTGCAATTCACCTTTGCTACTTTACTTATTAACGGTATATAATATCTATTCGTTATAAGATAAATTTTTTTTTTTTTTTTTTTTTTGCTATAATATATATCAAAAAATATACTCAATAAAATATTATTAGCTTCAAGCAACTGATTTACAGTAAATTCATTTGTTATAAAACTAATTTTAAATATTACATCAGTTACTATGTAGTTATATTATGTTCTATTTTAATTTCAACTTGACTGTGTACAAATTAAAAAAATTAAATAAAAATCTTTAATGAATTCAATATTTCCCAATGGTAGATATATAGTTATGTACTCAAACCCTATAGCATTTTTCTTTATCACCATTTTCATTCTCTATACAATTTTGAAAAATTTATTACAAAAATATTTAAATTTATTTAATCAAAGCATTAGGAATATTTAAAGAAGAAGAAATAATTTGTGGTCATTCAGTTGCTTGCAACTGAAGATTACTTCATTTAGTATTAGGAACTTATTTAAGTATTTAAAAAATTAAAATAATTTGTAATTTTTTTTCCTTTTTTTAAAATACGTTAATTGAGCAAAAATTGAATGACCTGGTCTACTATTTCATTAATGTTACCAATAATAAATGGTGTTAAATCTAGTAAAGTACCCGTTCTATGTAGTGTACTTCAAGGATCCATACTGGATCCATACTCGCTTTAGTGTTTTCATCAATGATTTTTTCTGCATGATGCAGCCGATCAACTAGTCAAATCGACAAATGCATACTCGCATCTTTGATATTACCGAACATAACTTTTTGATTTGTGAATTGTCATTTATTGTGTTAATTTTTGGTTTTCATTTAATTTTTTTTTTTAAATCCGTTTTTTATAAAAACATGTAATAAAAATTACAAACAATGGATTGAAGTTACATATTTTCATATTTAAAAACTTGTAGAATCACCAAAATTTTTTTACTTCACAATCAAAGAACAAAATAAATGACGATCAAGAACTAATCATAAATTTGTTTGCTGCTTTGTATGCTCAAATTTGATTGCCATTTTACATAACCGAAAGCATGACGATCGTCAACTGTATAACCGAAAGCGTGATGACAGTTGATTTTCTTACATTTATAGCGCAGACGACATTACCGAAAGCAAGGTAAAGCTAGTTGTAGATTGTATAAATAATTTGTTGTCAAGGTTACAATATGCGGCTTTAGAAAAACACTTCTACTACATTATTTGATGTTATAACACTTGCGCAGAATGAAATTAGGAAAGAAAAAAAGGTATGTATTTTTTGACATAACAAAAACATTTGATTCAGTAGATAGAACTATATACGAACATTGAGTGAAAGGTAAAGAATACAAATGGTTTGATAACTAATTTACAAACAGAAAACAATATTCTGAATGTGATAATATAAAAAGTCAAGAATGTGAATTGATTTAAGTGTAATCCAAGGTAGCTCACTTGGTCCAGTCTTATTTTCAATCTATATAAATTTCAATCTATATAAATTTCAATCTTTACAAATTTGAAGCTACATGGTAAACCATTTATGTATACAGATGATATTGTTGTTATATATAATGATGTGTTTTCATTATATATAACAACAATAACAACAACAACACAAACCTAGAATCAAGAATTAATTTAGATATGAAATTAATATATAAATGATTGTGTACATACATGTGTACATGTATACATAAACTTACAGTAAATGTAAGCAAAACAAAATGTATGCCAATTAAGCCAAGTAATGAAACTAAGTAAAAACTTATAAGTACCTTGGAATTATAGTGTTTCAAAATCTGACTTGGAATACACATATAAATGAACTAGCTAAGAAAACTAAAAGGAGAATAGCTGGAGTGTTTAAGAAAATATTGAAAAGGGTATCTAACTACAACTAGATATCATTTTACTACAGTCTTTTCCATAGCCCTATTTCGTATGGGCCATACGGTATGGTATAAGCATATGGGGTAACATATTTGAAGGAAATTCAAACATGTTGCAAACAATACAAAATAAAACCATAAAAACAGATTTTGCCTAAATAGAAGAATATCAACTAATACAATACATAAAAAACAAAACATATTAAAACTAAAGGACTTTCGGGATATGACACAAATATTAAATTTACAATTATTAACATCCAACCATGATGCTCATCAACGTAACACCAAAACAGCTGCTAATCAAAGGGGTTTGTATGCCGGCAGAAATCTAAATATGCTGAGTCCTGTAATAAACACTAGTATCCGACTATATAACGAGCTACCGCATAATAATATATAAAATCTAAAAAATAATCAAAAAAATTAAAAAAAGAGATTAAAGTACTAATGTTAGACAAATATAATAATTAAATATAAAAATCTCGAATTTATCAATTATTAAATGTTTAATTTGTCTCCTCTTGTTCTTGCTAAATCAGTAAATTAATATTTTAAGATATAAAAGATTTTTTAGATACATGTATGAATTTCCCTTTCAAATGAATTGTTCGAATTATCCGCATTAGTCTTAAGTTACTAAGTTTTGAAGTTACAAATATTTTTGGCCACGATTAAATCCATCCAAATCTCAGGCTTTGGCTGTTTATCTTCGAAATCTTCCGAATCGTAAAACTTAATAAAATATATAGTAAAATCTGTTAATAATACTAAATATTTATAAATTATGTTAAATAAAACTCTTACATAGAATTATCACATTAATGCTATTCCTACAAACAGTTTTTCTTTTTTAAACTACGTAAGCTTTGGAATTTTTTTTTACTATATGTATTAGTAAATGAATGAAAAAGAAACTGGTTTTGTTTTTAACCTTTCTATATTTCACTTTTTATGATGTAGTTTATTCTGGAACGAGTGTATTCCAGATTAAAGATAATTTTTAATGCTAGTTCAAGTTTTGTGCCAAACCGGCGTAGATTTTATAGTATTAGAGATGTTTCCTCATACTTGATTGCATTTCTCCAAACGATCTGAAATATAAATGCACATGCTTTATCCGGAAAATTTCATTCGAAAAATACGGTGGAATATCTCCATGAACTCACGGTGGAACACTAAGATTATTATCCTTAGTTATTTAACTAACCTTAACCCATTTTCGGCAGCTGTTCGATTTTTCGAACAGCAAAATTACCTATTTTTATTAAAGTTTTTTTCTGTTATAGCTCTATATTTTTGACTAAAATTTAATACATCAATAAACTTTGGACTCTTGGCTTTCAAATAAGTGTTTTAGATTTAAAATTGACTCACTCGTTCTCAAGATAGTGGGGGTGTGAAAAAACTCCTAATTTTAACGATTTTTTGGAAATGAAAACAAACCAAATTTAAATTTTTAATTCAAAAAACCAATGATGAGGTTTTCTTGTCAAAGAGTCATATTTTACATATTCTTATATTTTTGGTCGATTTTACCCCACCAGAATGTGTCATATACGTATAAATATTGCTATTTGGAAAATCGAACACTGGCCGCTATTTGACATTTTTTTTTACGTAGATACTATTTACAAACGTTTAAACTAACGTTTCTAACATTTGCAATGTATAACAAAAATGATATGAAATAATTTGTAAGAAAAAATATCATAATTTTATTAAAAATTTAAAATAAATTCTATAAGATTACCAATATAATAATTTATAATAGTAATATAAAATACAGGTAAGAAAAAATAGTAACTACAAAATATCTTTTGTAATTAAGAACTTAAATAATCAGGTAAATAAATAAACTTAAATAAAAAAAAAAATATTAGAATTTTTGCCGGAAATAGCCCAATTTGATATTTGGTCTGAGAATCTTTCAATTGACTAACCGATGATGCCTTATTTTGGTCATCACTCCTGTAAGATGTATATTAGAAATAAACCAATTCGTTTCGGTTATAAAATATGGTGCCTCTGTTCTTCTGATGGATACTTGTTCTCATGGATACCATATGCTGGAACAAGCGACAACTATAATAAGAAAATTGGTTTGGATGCTGATGTCGTCATTTGATTAATTTCAACATCCAAATCGACACAAAGTTTGATTTGATAACTTTTTCACATCATACTATTTCATGTGCTTGCTTGGTGAAAAACGTTTCCTTGCCACTAGAGCAGTACGAACAAATCGAATACCAAACGCACCATTTGATGCAACAAACAAATTATTATTGTCGATAGTTATTTACAGTCGATAGTCTGATAATAAAGAGGTTACAGTTTGTTCTACCTTTGACCAAATCGAACCAATGAATACAGTTAAATGCTGGAAAAAAGAAAAGAAGCATTATGTCAACTATCAGCAACCATTATATTTCCTCCCATACCACAAGTGTGGCATGGGAGGTCTCGATTTGCATGGTAATGGAGCGGCAAATTATCGCATCAATATCAGAGCAAAAAACAGTATTGGCCATTGTGGATTGCAGGTTTGAGTTCTTCAATAGTAAATGCTTGGAAGCTACACTGTTTTGTGGATAAATATAAAATGAAAAACCTATGCCACAAAAAAGTTTCCGTGTTTTCGTTCCTAAAAAATTATTATTCCGATTTGAATATGAATCATCTCAAGAAGAATATCAGCCTCTTAATTTACATAATCAGTATCAAGCAGACATGTTTTTGTATTAAGATTTCATAACTTATAATACTTTATATTAATAATTTTTTCATTAGTTATCTCAATAAAGTTTTTGTTTAACTCTATTTTATATTTTCATTCATTGTTTAGCTTTAATTTCACTAAAATTGAGTCAAATTGCTAAAAATATAAACTTAATTTTTGATTTTCATGAACAAAAAAAAAATGTCAAATAGCGGCCAGTGTTCGATTTTTCGAACAGCCCTTTTCGAGGCTCTGGAACGTGCTAGTCCCAATCTGACAACGGATTTGAATTTTTTGGGCCCCAATTTTCCTAAAACCAATGGATTAGTTAATTATCAAGATATGTTTTTTTTTCTGGCCGAAAATGGGTTAATTATTCCCAGACACTCTGCAAGATTAAAACTTTTATCATTCTTTGTAGAGGTAGTGGCGTTATGAGATTCTTTGCCAAATGTTCTCAGGTGCTAGTTATTTAATTCTAAATTTTACTAGCCTTGTTGGGTGTGCTTTAACTCTTAGTTGTTATTCTGCTCTACCGTATGACGGTTCTTCTTTTGCAATAAGCTAAATAACAGCTGAGAAAATTGATACGACGTATATTTATCTTTTATAATTTTTTTTTTTTTTTTATTTAATTTTTTTATTGCTGTTTATTTAACGATATATCTGTCGACACATTCGATCAGATATGCCCATCCATGTTATGCAGTAGAAAAAGCAATAGATGACGTATGACAGTTTTATGACAATGACAGGAAGCATATTCAATATGGCATTTGCATATTCTTGTATAATCTACGGCTATAATGTACTGGCCAAAAATCAAAAACCTTTCAGCACGAGGGAATTTATTGAAATATTAATGTTTCTGGTTTCAATCAGAGGTTGCATTTTTTTAAGAAGTAGTTTCTCAAACAACTTAGAGATTTACTGGTAACAATGAAATAGGTGTGTATAGGACTTTGGTTCGTTTGGGGGTTTTCCTGGCTTATCATGATTCATAACCTCAGCATTTTTCCATATACTTGGGACAAATTTTTGTTTCAGTACTGCATTCATTATTTTAGTTGGAACTATTAAGGCTTTTAGTGGCAGTTTCTTTAAGATAACTGTGATCACATCGAATTTTGGAGTCTTGTTTGATTTTAAGCTTTTAATTTCTTTTATTCTTTCCTCCCTTCTAAATAGCATTATTTGACCATCTATTTGGGTATTTTCTACAAAATTTTCTTCTATATCAGATTTTATATATTTGGGTCAAATGATTCATAGAGGTGATCAGTGAAAGTCCTGAATATAAAATTGAGCCTGAAAATAAAATTTAAAAAAAATAACTATGTTATAACAAAAAAAAATATTCAGAGATGAAAGTGCAATATCTAACCAACTTAAGAAAGATAAATAAAAATTTATTCTTACTTTTATGACAGTGAAGCAAGTAAAATTATTTTGTTGAAAAATTAAGTTAAAAAGTGTCTCCAAATAACAAATAAACCGAAGGCTTCAATTCATTTTCCAAAATGTTTATAAAAAACTACATCCGTAACAAATTTTGATGAAGCAATGAAACTTTTGATGAATCTTCCTATTTCTGATCCGAAGAAACATTCAAATGCCAATACACCTTCAGATTTTGGTGGCAACATTTGCATATATTCATTGCTTAATCGTTCTCCTAATCTACACCTAAACAACTGTATCCCATCACTGCCGTGCATTTAGAATTTACTTTCGTCTGAAAATATTCCCTGCTCCCAAATATCTTCTGTTAAAGAAACTCTTCCATGCAAGCGTTTTGTATTAGTTTCAGAACAGGCTCCTTGACTGGATGTGCATTTTACTTTTCTTTCAATAATCTATATTGTACTACGTCTAACTAGATGAAATGGAGTTCCTCTTGCTGTATATCGCCGGGTAAGTTCTTAAGTGTCCAATATTAACACTTAATGCATTTTAAGTTTCAAAGCTATTTTTACGTATTTTTTTAAGGATATAAAAAATCAAACTTTTTGTGACATAATCTGTAATTTGTTAGCCTTGAAATACTATATTTAGATTTCTTAAAAAAATTATATATTTCTGTTGATATTCGAAATTTGAAAAAATAGCATAAGTGTATATTGGACAAAAACGTATGGGTGACAAATATTTTGAAAAAAATATTTTTTTCAATGTCCAATATCTTATGGGGAATTAACACAGTTAATAAAATTTCATTTGATATTGGACACATAAGAACTTAAACTAAACATTTTTCTCAAGTTTTGGGAACGAAAAATTAAACTAACAAAGACTTTCAATATTAAGGAGAAACATTATTTTATTCATTGAAACACATTTAATTAAATAATATAAAAATAAAACAAAACAGTCTAAACTAAAGTGCTAAAACTGAAAAACAAACCACAATGTGTATTAAAAAAATTATTAAATAAGTCATAAAAAATAAAACTAAACAGCCTTTCTTGCTTTATGTTATGACAAAGTTACAAAAATTATTAAATAAATTATAAAAAATAAACCTAAAGTAAGTTATTTCATTGAGATAGTATTCTTGTTATTATTTGTTCTAAGGAAAGCCATCGAGCTTCAGCCAGTCTCAGAATTTTCACAGGTTTGGTATCAAAATATTCTTGAAGCTCACGGAATTCTCCTTGGCGTTTCGGACTGTGAGAAAAAAAGTAATAAATATTTCGAACCAGTTTTTCTAAATTATTCGGCATTTTTTTTGAAGCAGCAACTGAACACAAATTGATTGAGTGACAAATAAATCCCATAGAATAAAGATTAGGATTATGTTTTTTAAATAATGCTTTTACTGCACTTTTAGCTCCCATCATGACAGACGTATTATTAGCAGCGAAGCCTATTATATTTTCTTTATTTATACCATTTTTTTTCAATTCAAATTTTCAATACCAATCAAAATAACAATCAAAATTTGTTAGTTGAATTAAGTAGTAGCTAGAAGTTTGTCTTTTATTTTACCTATTGTGTAATCAAAAAATCTACACAAAATTACTAAACATTTAGTATACAAAAAATAAAATAAAATTAATTATTTGAAAAAATTATTTAATTGAGTATTGCAGTACTTTCTTGATATTTAGAATGAGGTTGCAGTACGGAGTACAGCTGTTAAGATTGCAGCACAAATACTGCAATTGCAGTACTTCGGCAGCACTGCTCTCCGATTATTCTCATTCACATTCACACTGATAAAACTCTCTCAAGAAAAACAAACCTTTGCCTTGATCTATACATAAACTTCATTTGAAATAGAACACTTAAGCACAAAATTTTAATTACTCACTCAAGCGTAAAATATTTTTTGACATTTTTTGTCCAATATCATATTAATTGCAGATTGGACACTTAAGCACTATAAATGTAAAAAAAAAATTCACTTTGTATGATATTGAACAAAAGCAAAATTAAATATCTCAAAAACTATTATAGATAGAACAAAACTGATTAAAAATTTAGAAAGAGCGTGTCAAGTTTAGTTTAGATCAAACAAAAAATTAAAAAGTGCTTAATGTATGATTTTGGACACTTAAGAACTCACCCGGCGATATACAAATCGATAATCTGTGAACGTTTTGAAACAATTTTTCAAAACTTTAAATTTTTATGAAGTGGTATTCAACATGCTTTATCTTACGGGGTTGTCCTCATCCTTTCGCCCTATGAATACTCTCGATTTTACCATATTTCTTCGAGCCACTGTGTTTTAGAGCAACACAATCTTTCAACAATTTGCCATGTTGATAAATTTTTCCGTGATAGAACAATCATATTGCTCTTTAATTCGTTATTTATTTTTTACATTATCATTTTAATTAGTTTTACACTTTATAATTTATATTTATAGCTAATCAATATTTAAAATTTTGGGTCATTTATCCAATACAGGTAGATATTGTATAGATAAACCTAACTGAAAATTAAAAAAAGTGAACTTGTTTATAAATTTCGGAATAATTGCATTTTTTTACATAAAATGCAACCATATATTTCTACTGCCCAATTTTTTCACATAATTGTATATTACAACAATAATAAAATGTCATATACTATACTAAATACTATTCTAAACATTATACTAAAGAAAAATAAAATTATAAGTAAAAAGTAACAAATTAATAATAACAAATTTATGATGAGACTTTTCTATTATATATTTAAATATTATTTTTAAAACTATACTGATAAATTTCAGAATAAAATTTTAGGAGCGCATATTAATTTTCCTTATAAATATTAAATTATTATAAAAAAATTTAATTTTCCAAACCATTTCTTAACCATATAAAAAACATCATCATTTACAGTTAGTTTTTTTTTTAATAAAATTCATAAAAACATTCAAAATTTAATAAATAAATTGTAAAAATTTATAAAAAATAGTTGCAAATCATTAGTTTTGAACTTGAATTGAAAAATTAAACTAACGGAAATATAATTGTCTTTTTTTTCATTTTATTTTTTTTCTATTGTACATATGTTATCAATAGAATGGAATGGAAAGGAATGCTATAGTGATTGTTAACTAAAAAAAAAAAAAATAAGTAAAAAAAAATTAAATAAAAACTTTAAAATATTTTCAGTAATACATTTGTATATTTTGCAATTCATGAAGATCTATAATTTAAACAAGACAAAAAAAAAAATCTACTTATATTTTTTCGAAGATATTAAATATATATATTATATCGACCTATCCAAAGTAAAAAATGACAACTCGCCTTATCTGCAAATTGAGTTATGGTATATATCTGATTGCCTATATTCCAATCTATACCCTGTCAAAATTTCACAGAGATCGCCCTAAAATTAAGGAAGTTATGCTCATAAACATATTTTAACTAAAAGTAAAAACTGAAAAATCTTCCGAGCAAAAGTAATCTAAGTCCAACTGTATTAGTTCTCGTTGAATTAAACATAAAAAACAATCAGACAAGGCGAAATGTAATACTTTAAGGTAATTTTTTTTTTTTTTTTAGTAATACATTTCGATTTGTCATACTTTTATTTATACAATATGCTTCAATATTGTATTTCTTCTTCAGTATTATATTTACCGTTTGTATTTTTTTTTACTGATTGTGGAAAAAATTTTTTTTACGTCAAATTCGGGTTGTTTCTTTCTTACATGGATATTTTGGCGCGAATTGCTACTTGTCATAAATAATTCTCATAAGTAAATAAAGCTTTTCCAAATCAATGAGAAAGAAATAAGTCTAAAAAAGCGTTAAATTTTGGTTTAGAATATAAGTGAGCTGAAGGAAAAATTAGAGCTGCTCGACTCTTAAAGGATAGCAGTTCTTGCCAATTGAGGTGTTATAAAAAAATGAATTTGATAAATATCTTAAGATTTTTGATAGTTTTTGGAAATTAGGTAGTAAGATGCAGTGGCAATTCATTTTAGAGCGTACAAAAACATTTGACAAAAAAACCTGCACACTAAATCCAAAAATAAATAGAAAATTTATAAGAAACTATTTTTTAAAAAAGAGAAACAGTAAAAACATAGACGAGATTCGGTTTTGCAGTTAATGCTTACGAAAACTTTGAATACTAATAAGCTGTGCATAACAAAAGCTTTCAAGAAACTTGAGAATCATCTTGGAATTTTATTACCTGATTCCAGAGGAAGACATAAAAGAACGGTAAATGAGGTCAATGAGATTCCAAAACCGTATAATAAAAATATAAGACACCGTTTTTTAGACCATACATAAAACGAAGCTGATAGTGCTCATGCCAATATAGAAAGAGAAAAAAAGTGAAGCAAATATATGTACGTAGTCAATGGTTTATGTTAATACAATGTTAAAGAAAAAAACTGGAAACTGGAAAACCATACATGGTTATAGAAATGGTCCAAGACGAAATTTATAATTTTAAGAATTTAACTCAATGTTTATATTTATATAAGAGCATCAATTCAGAAAAAGTTTGATGAAACCAAATAAGCAAATATGATTTAAAAAATGAATACAACGCTATAAATTTAAACAATAAAAAACGAGCCAAAAAAAGAAAACATTTGTAATGAAAAAAATCGAGGACACACATGATTCAGAAACAGAAAAGGAAAATTAAAATGTCAAAATTAAATTGATGAAACTAAATTTTGTATCAAAGTTAGTAATTTGATCTATTGTATGTAACATAAAATTAAAATTAACTACAGGGTGTTTTTTTTTTTGAATGATAGAACTTTCGATAGGGATAACTGTGATTTGACACAAGATAGAGGACATGTAGTTTTGACATTTCTCTTCAGTAAGCATTGACAAATTATCATGGAAAGACTCACGCCGCAACAAAGTTTAAAAATTGTTGAAATTTATTTTCAAAATCAGTGTTCTATTCGCCAAACTTATAGAACACTTCGTGAAATTTATGGTTTACTTAATCGTTCATTAGAGCAGATTATTCGTCGAACTATCGATAAATTTCGCACAACATTTTCTTTACTCGATGCAACAACAACAACAAGACAAAGAACTATTCGTACAGAAGAAAATATCAGTGCTGTAAGAGCTAGTGTTGATGAAGATCCAAATTTGTCTATGCGTCGGCGTTCACAACAAGTTGGACTGGGTGCAACTACCACATGGAAAATTTTACGTTAAGATCTTGGTCTACATCCATATAAGATTCAACTGCTTCAAGAACTAAGCCACTTGACCATAATAAGCGTCGTTTGTTTGCTGATTAGGCCCTAGAACAGCTTCAAGTTGATCCACTTTTTTATCGAACAATTGTGTTTAGTGATGAAGCTCATTTTTGGTTGAACGGCTAACGTAAACGAGCAAAATTGCCGTATATGGAGCGAAAACAATCCTCAAGAAATTCTGCAGGTTTCATTGCATCCTCAAAAATGCACCGTATGGTGTGGTTTACACGATGGAGGTATCATCGGTCCATATTTCTTTAAAAGCGATGCTGGAGCAAATGTTACAGTGAATGGTGCTCGTTGCGGATCAATGATCAATAATTTTCTGTTTCGAAATTTGAATGGTATCGACCCGGAAATGTTTTGGTTTCAACAAGATGGTGCTACACCACATACTGCTACGGCAACAATTGATTTATTGAAAGAAAGATTTGGTGATAACATTATTTCGAGAAATGGTCCAATTAATTGGCCTCCAAGATCATGCGACATAATACCAATGAATTATTATCTTTGGAGTTATGTGAAGTCATTGGTTTATGCTGATAAGCCAGAAACAATAGATGCTTTGGAAGCCAACATAACCCGTGTTATTGATGAAATAAGGCCTGAATTACTCGAAAAATTGGTGTGATCGAATGCGGTTCCTCAGAACTAGTTGTGGTGGACATATGCCGGAAATAAAAAGAAATGTGTCTTCAATCTTAATTTAAATGTGTTTTATTTCAATTTAAAGTTCTATCACTCTAAAAAAAACACCCGTTACGTATATGTGACCAAAATTAAAATGAAGTAGCTATGTTATAAAAAAAAATCAAAGTTAGTATAAAAGTATGCAAACTTTAAGTAAGATTGAAATAGATATTTTTAGTTTTTCCAAGAAATGGATTTCTGTTAATTTAATGTTATTAATTTTTTTTTGCTAATATAATAACATTTATTTTTCTTAAAATTTACCTTAACTTTTTTATATTGACTTAACTTTTTATATTAACACTATAACTTAAAACTTTTATATATTATTTTATAGCATTTTGTTGAGTTATTAATGTAAAACCAGGTAGCTGGAACTATTATATTAAAAGATGTGTTAAAAATCACGTATCAATTATCCATGTAACTTTACTACGATAAGAGATAGAACATAGTACGGAATTATTTTTCCCAGCAAGACTATGGCATCTACGCTTTATCGAACTTTTGTTTTCCAATTATTCCATGTTAAAGTATTACATCTCAAGATGTTATTATGTTAATAAAAAACAAGGGTAAAAATAGAACAGTACAATTCAAATATCTCGAACTTAACTAATTTTGAAATTAAACCTAGTGCAAAAATTAATAACATACCTTCAAATAATATGTTGACAAAAATTTGGATCATATTACGCATCAGTTAATGCTTTTTAAATAGATTCCAAATATGATAAAATTTTAAATTGCTCCTCCTGTAAAATTGACTTTTCTGAGTTATACATTACTTTGGATAGGTCGATATATCTATATTCGAAAATAAAAAAAATGAAATGAAAAACTAAGAAGATCATAAATATTATTTTTAAAAATAAGAAATTAATTATTTATACCAGATTATCGATTTTATACTAACTCAACTTAGATCTAACGACCATTACAGTGCAAAAGATTCTCTATCAGAATTCAACTATCTATACAATTTAAATTCAAGAAATCATTATCCTGTAAATTGCGAAAGTTTTTTTTTCTATTTTTTCTTTTTCTCTGCGTTCTCATATTATATATTATTATTATTGTTATTATTATTATTATTATTTTAGTTTTGTTTTTGTTATTCTACTTTTTAAGATTGGGAGAAAATCGACTGACTTCACGAACTATAGCCAAATTACGATTTTATTATGATTAATAGTTTGTTTTCGTTCTATAAACACGAAACGATTTTTTTTTTTTTTTTTTATGCTTTCAATCCTTTCCCATACCGAACAGAAGAATATTAAAAATCTTAAGGAATAATAATATATCTGCATAATTACTATAAAAATATACATTAAGATTTAGTGTTGGGCTTGATTCAGTCTCTTCATACTCTCTATATATCGTCGCCTCAATGCTAGTTTATGCCATACGCCAAAAGGTACTTTTCGAGTAAATCGACATTGAAGTGTAAGCTCTTATAAAAAAAAATTGGGCCGATAGATTTGTTTTATACAAACAAGATATATTATTTAAAGTTCTAAGATCAATATTTTGTATTAATTAGGTTGGCCCTTGTGTTAAAATTAAAAGTTATTTCAAAATTAATCAAAATGAAAAAATTTCAGTTTGTTCCATATCCACTTTTTTTCATCGATTTGTTCGTTTTGTATGACGTGGCACAAATAAATTTTGATGTAGAACAAATTAGCACCAAATCTAGTTTGTGCTTATGTACGACATGTCCCAATTTAACACGAATACTAATCTGAAATTCTGGTTGAATAAAACACAAAATTTATAAATAAAATAAATTTATTAATTTTTAATTATAAATATATTATATAATTATACCTATACGTATATATAAATAAAATCACAGCTTTTCTTCATAGCCTTTAAAAACTAAAATTACAAAAAAAATACTAAAATTAAAAAATAATTGGTTTTTTTTCAAAGCTTTAACATATTAATTTAAAGTAAAATGAATTCTTATTCTTATTAGTTATAGATAATTTATACTTTTATTATTTATTCATTTTTAATAATGCACGAAAATATATTACATCTTCTTTAGGAATATATGGAAATAACTCTTTAATATCTTTAATTTTTTCTGTTGCAATTGCACGGGGTTGTAAAATTGGTAAACTATTTGTATATAAATTTTTAGGGGTTGGTAACTTTTTTTTTGATGGTTTTATATTTAAGGCGGCAGTTTTAAATTCTATTTCACGGAATGATGTTTTATATTTTATTGTAAAATTTCCAGGATTGTTTTTTTCGTATAAAAAGGTTTTTATTTGTAGAAATGGTACATGAGAATAATTTAATTTTGTTGAAGGAATTGAAAAATTCTTAAAATCAGTTTCGGTCATTTGCAAAATGTGCAGATTGATGTTTTTGGTATTCATTTTTTTTAATAATTTAACCAAATGAAGTGGACTGTTAATTTCAACGTTTTTAAAAAAACGATCTATAGCCGAATGTACACAATCTACTTCTTGAATACAAGAATGACCCGGCTCAGAAAACTTTTGGACTAATATATCTAAATTAGCATTTGTATGCAAAAATATGTTTAGTGCAGTAGTATTAATTTTGTTCCTATTTTGTGGGATGCAGGAGTCACTCCACAATGTAATATTTCTTACTTCCGGAAAATCTTTTAACATCTGGTTTAGAATTTTAACTAGCGCACTGGCGATGTCATTACCCGCACGTCCACTATGTGCCTCCGTCCATATTGCGCAATAAGTAATTTTCTTTTTGTTGGCCATAATGGCAGTACCAGTCAGATTGTAAGTATTCAATTTACTTTTGTAATAGAAGCTAGATGCATTGCCTTTAGGTAAACCTTTAACCTTTTCTAAATCATAACAAAGAATACAATGTTGAGGATCAATATTTGTACGGTCGATATCACGCTCAGCCTTACATGAGCGTTTTTCATTAATGTGGTTGTCATAGATTAAATTTTCAGCCTCAGTTGGTTGTGTTTTCTGACTATACAAGAAACATTTATCGCATATGTCCTTTCTTGGTTTATGAAATGCTATGTTGTATTGTGTGTTAAATATGTTCCGGTACATACTTAATTTTACGGGCTTTTCATTTTTTTCCAAATATAGTTGATACATTTTAGCCACACTGATCGGCAATAATGGGAATCAACCAACTTGAAACTTTCAATATGAGCTTTTACAGCATTTATTTGCTCCAATGGAATAGCAGTTTTAACATTTTTGCCTCTTGTAAATGGCAGAGGTATTCCTGTCTCTTGATCAGTTTTGTTTTCCAAACAATAATATACCCTTTGTTTCGATATTGAGAGAGTATTTAAGAAAAATGTTCTACAAACTCGAATTATGTTTTTTTCTTGGTTTTGTAGAAAATAGTTGTACGAAAATGATTTTTTTGTAGATTCTTGAATCCTGCGTCGTGAAACATTTTTTCGTTTAATAAATTTATTGTAAAATTTTGATTTTTCTTCATCAGACACACTCCAAAATCGTTGAAATATTTCTTTTCTATTATTTTCTGTGAAGTTTTTTGTGCACAGATAAAAACAAGTGTGGTTGCATGGTAGTTTAATGGATTTTGGTGCAACTTCAATATTTTTCCAATTTAAATATCCTTTACCAGACTCTCGCAATTTCTTTTTAATATTTCGTTTCCAGAGTTCATGATTAATTTTTCTTTTTTTTGTTACCTTTGGTATTGGTGAGGAATTTTCTGAATCTAAAGTTGAATAGTTTTTTAAAAATTAAATAGAAAAAATAATTATATTGTCTTACTATTAAAACTAGAGTTTGATGGTAAATCTCTTAATTCTGTTATCGGTATAGTTTTGGGTGAATTATCGTTATCTCCTTCATTGAAATCGACATTATTGAAATTTAAGTAAAATAAATTAATACCCTAATGTAATTGCTTACCAATCATGTAGTATTTTTCTTTATACTGTGTCTTATCACCAGGCTTAAAACTGGGATCCTTGATAGTATCGTCACCTACAAAAAAATTCAAAATAAATATAAGAAAATTCCAAATATGGTTAAGTATTATAAGTATATAATTACTTGAAAAGTCTGAACGTGATGATAGCAAACTATTGAGATCTTCTTCTTCATTTTGCACCACACTAGAGTAATTTAAGCTTTTTCTTAAGTTTTCATTAAATGTTGAATCCGAATCTACACCTTCAAAAATTTCTCGTTCCAGTCTAAAATATTACATTTTTGTTAAAATTATTTAAAATGAATTTTATTATACAAATTACCTTAATATATCAGAAGAGATAGAAGGTATTGGCGATTCATCATGAGAGGCAAATGACATAACTTGTGATTGTATTCTAAAATTTTAAAATCTATTAATTTAACATTGAATAATAAAAAAAGTTTTATAACGTACCTAATTCTTTTTGATTTTTTTTTTGAAAAATTCATTTCACATGCGCGAATGATACTACATCGACGGTGTGTAGTCGACTGAATCAACACTTAAAATGCAACTCTTATATATAAAAACAAAACAATTTCATTACAGTTAATATAAACGTGGAACAAACTTGTTCGAACAAGTATTAATTTCATTTGTGTGCCATGTTCATTAGAAATGTATTAAAATTTCAGTTTTTGTATACACGTGGAACAAACTTGTTCGATCATGTTGTAATTTAATTTTTGCCATGTATGCTAACATAAAGCATTGATATTTTGATTTTTTATTGCATCTTGTATTCACGTGGCACAAAGTTGAACGAAATAATTGTAATTTCTTATTTGTACCATATCCATAGGACACCAACTTTATACATTATATATTTATATGAACGTGGAACATTTTAGATCTAACTCAATAATAATGAATATTTGATCCATGTCAATTACTGAATGTTATGGACCAAACAAGCACGGATAAAAATATTTCTCACAAATGTATGAAAATACTGGGCTATATCCAAACATTTGGCGTATGTCACAATTTGCACTTACAAATCGATAAAAATGTGGATATGGAACAAACTAACAAGGGCGTATCTCAGTAACTAGGAGAGATATGAGAAATCTGATTACAGATTCTGAAAGAGCATGTTCTGAAACCCCTGAAACTACCGTTAGGTTCAAAATGACCAAAGTGGCGTATGGCACAAATAAGCACTGAGGCGACGATATATAGAAGAAAAGTGTGAAAGAGAATACAAAAAAATAATGATTTGGTGGAAAAATTATTAAAAAACAAAAACGAAAAAAAGAAATAAATTATTATTAAAGTGTAGTATAGGAAAGAGGAAAGTGATTGTAGTTTTTTACATTTTTTTTTTTTTTTTTTAGTTTATTTTATTTTCGCATTTATTTTTGTTTGCAAACATTTAAAAGAAGGGACTTTTAAGTGAACTCCAAATTAGTTGAAAGTTTTTTTTTTTTGTTTTTGGTATTTAGAGAACAGAAAACTAAAAATCCATAAATAATTTATATTGAATTGTTGTAATGAGACTTTTGGTACCTTAGCTGTATATAAGAAAACTTCGAAAAATAAAAATGAACAATTTGAGAAGTTTAGAAAAGGAAAACGATTCCAGATCAAATGGAATAATCAAGACTATTTTTTTCATTTGCTTTCTTATTTTCAAATAAGTTAATAGTAAATTAATTTTTTTTCTATGATTTTCATAAAAAGTGTAGACAATATAATTTTTTGCACAATATGAGTATTGCATTTCCTATTATATACATAAAAAAAAAAACCGTAAGGTTGTTGGACTTTAATTTGAAAAAGTTTAATGAAATAGTTAAGAGTCCATTTTTGTGATTGGATGTTTTGTTTTTATTTTTTTATTCATCAATTTTGAATTAAAAAATTAATATTATTCATCATGGAACAAGTTACTAAGAACTTGAAAATATCACAATGTTGTAAACCATTTATTTGAAAGCAAAATGGAATCTCGGCAAAGAGAAATAGAGAAAAGATAAAAGCTTTTGTTGTGGACTTAAAGGACGTTTTTAAATCATAAAATATTGAAAGTAATGAAATGCTACCTCCCATTAGACCCAACCATTTTTCTTCTTTATTAAAAATTCTGGATTAATTATATATAAATTTTAAAGTTTGTTTAGAAAATCAACTAAGCAACTAAGTTATAATACAATAATTCATTAAATAGTTTCTTCGCCTAAGTGGCGAAGAACCCACTGATGCAATATTTTTAATATTGCTAGATACCCGATTGTTTAACCCTGATCCTAACACTGATGTTTTCTGAGATGCTAGCACATTATCAACTCTTGGTATTCTAATATTATTCCGATTTATTCTAGTATTGAAATTATGAGTATAATTTTGAATGGAGTTTATGTTGGGGTGCCCGATATTATTATGTATTTTATATATCCCCAAAATTTGTTGAAATTGAAAAATTCCTTTTATAGACATTATTTTTGAGTTTAAATATAAGCGAATAAAGTAAATTTACAAAATTTTCGAAATTTTATTTTCTGAAATTCTATTATTAGACGCCCAGATTACCCACGTAACATTTTATTGTTATAAAAACAAAATTAGTGCTACAAGACTTCTGTATGAATCCCGATAAGCACTAAAGGTGTTATAATGATGTTCTTATGGGAATAATGTGATTAATATTTAAAGATGGAACATTCTTATAGCAATTGCGGGAGTTGTTATAATGGGATTTTCCGCAAGTGATACAGCAATGTTTTTATAAATCTCAAAATGCATAATCCTATATTAAAAGTTAAAGTGTTGTTATAAGAATAGAATTGCTGGAATAGCAGTAGTGGTGTTATTATTTTACTGTGTTCCTACAATGTTACTAATTAACTTACTATAGCTTTTAGATAAATATTTTGTGACGGCCATTATTTTCTACAAAGATGGTAAATTTTTTTTAAATAAACAAAAACTAAAAAGTTTTATTTTGCATTTTTTTCGCAAAATTATCATTTTTACTTAAAAGAATAATTATTTAAATATCAAATTTGATGTTATGCATTAATTAACATACTTTATTAAATATTTTAAAGATGCAATTTAAAAATATATTTTCTTTTATTTATTTAAAAATTGGTTATTTTTTGGAGGGCATTGTATTTTTATTTAAATGTTTATTTAAATGTATGAGGGCGAATTATTTTTATAATAAATGTCAATGAAATATCATTCCCAGCCAAATTTTGCATTTTGGTCACAATAATTATAAATATTAATACAATTATTTTTGACCGAAAAATATTATTTATTAGTAAGACATTTTTTATATTATTAACTAATATCTATCTCTTTTTCTTATGAAATAAATATAAACTCTATAAAATTATTATTTGAAAATAAAAAATAATATCTTTCTCACTCTCGCATAACATAAATTATTTCAAATGAATATCATTTCAAAATAAAAACATATACACTAATACATGTATACTAATCCTATAACAATATTACAGCACTTGCTCCGGTGCCTTATAGAATTCTCCATTTTAGTGCTATAACGTATTTATAAACTTTCGCAGCAATTGCGGAGCACTCAAATTAACACTAATACTGCTATAAGAGTGTTTATAATAGTGTTATAAGAGTGCGCAAGAGCTGCACTCTTATAGCAATCAAATTGTTACGTGGGTACTGTGCCATATAAAAGAATAGAATTTATATATGCATGATACATTTTTAGCTTAATACTATAAGGAATTTTGGATTTACATTTAAATAAAATACCATTAATAGTATTTAGCTTTCTATCTAACATATCAATATGTGGCTGCCAACTTAAATATTTGTCAAACATGACTGCAAGAAATTTAATTTCATCAACTTTTTTCAAAACGACATGGCCAATTTTAATTTCTATACTAAAATAGTCTAAAATGGATGATTTTATTTTTATCCGCGTTCATAACGATTTTGTTTAATCTGAAATACTCCGTTATTATCATCGTATCATGCTCTACATGAGATTTCATAGCTTCTAAATTATTTTCAGAGTAGAACAAGCTGCAATCGTTTGCGAATAGGTATAACTTACCTATTAATGGCAATTTGTGTATATCATTTATGTAGATTAATAAAGGAAATAATAAAGGACCCACTATAGAGCCTTGAGGAATGTTATGAATCAATATTAACTGAATTGTAGGAGCTAAAGCAGTTATTATACGAAGCAAACTGATTTCTATTCTTTAAATAGCTTTCCATTAACTTTTAGCGATCCAAATCTAAAGCTTAAAATAGATAATTTTGTTAGAATCAAATTATGGTTAAATGTATCAAAAGCTTTTTTCAAATCGATGAATGAACCTGTAACAATATTAAAGTCAAAAATTTTCTCATAGATCATATCTATAAATGTCAATTAAAACCTTTTTGGAACCCATATTGATAAGGAAACAAAAATTCATTGGATATCAGATGATTATTTATATCAATATACATGGCTTTTTCAATTATTTTAGAAAATACACAAGGTATGGTTATAGGTTTGTAATTTGAAACATCAGTTCTTAAACCCTCTTTAAAGATGAGAGTTACTTTTTGAATTTTAAGAAGGTTTGGAGCAATCATCGACTATTTTATTGTATAAATCAGAAATTAAAAAAGAATAAATTGTTTGAGAGTGTTTTCTTATTTACGATAGAATTACATCATGTCCCACAGACTTTCTACTTTTTAAATTAGCTAAAACGTTTGAGATTAACGTTACATTAACTTTTTTAAATTGAAAATTGGAAAAATTATTATTTAAAGTAAATTATATAAAAGAATATAAAAAAGAAATATATAAAAGAAATTAATATTATCATTAGGTCTTACACATTTACTGAATTCGATATAATTAAACCAATGTTAGCAAAATAATGAGCTTAGGGTCTTCAACTTAAGTATTATCATAACTTTTTATTATTATTGATTCTTTATTTAGTATAATTTTACTATTGTTAGCAACTAATTTATAAAATTTTATATTGTTTTTTTAAAATTATTTTTAACATAATTAATAACAGTTTTTTTTAAAAATATTCAAATTGTTTTCAAATTTTAATTCATTTGGTTAATTATTATACAAATTTAATCCTTTATGTAGTAACATATTCTTGGTTTTTTCATTTCTAAAGTAATTAAGTCTAAAATTAAATATGTTTCTTAGATTATAATGATGAATGTCCCCATTATACACCAATCTATTGCACAGGTATTCGGGATATAAGTTATTTATTTTGAAAACAATAATTAGTACATTCATACAAATGTTTTGGTACACCGATATCCAAACCAGGGTTTCATGCGTAAAACTTATTGCAGTATATCTGTTTAGCTTTAAAATTATTCTCATTGCACGATTCTGTAGTTTCTGTAATCTGCTTATATCTTCTTGCGATGACATAAATATAATAGTTGAACAATATTCAAAACGTGGCTTTATCATGACGTTAAAATTTTTTATAGCATTCATATACGACATTCTACATCTGATTTTAGAAAAGAAGTATATCTTCTTGGAAATTTTTTCTAAATAGTTTATGTGGCTCTTAAAATTCATTTTATTATCCAAGATTATTCCTAAATACTTCATTTCATTCACTTCTTCAATCATTATATTATCCATTTTGATTTCAACACTTTCATTGCAATTAATTTTCATAAATTTAGTTTTTGTAACCAACAACAAAGTTTATCCAGTTCATCATTTATTACATTGCTACATTTATTTATATTATTACCATTATATTATTCATTCATTTATACGTCTCAAAAGCTCTCCGAAGATCTATAAAAACTGCTAATATAATTTTTCTATCATGCACATCCATTTTCCAATTACTAACTACCAAATTTAATAGAGATTCACAACTATGATTTTTTCAAAACCAGATTGATTTTCTGTGATTAAGTTGAATTTCTTTAAATAATCTTCTAATTGAACATTAACAACTTTTTCTATAATTTTTGATTCAGTACTTATGTTATTTATTGGTCTAAAGTCTTCACATTTACCAGAACCTCTTACTTATTAAAAATTTAGTTTCATTTTTATTAAATTTACCCAACAGTTCATTTATAAAAGACCAAAGTTTTTTCTGGTCACAAAAGACTCAATACGGTAAGCATATAATAGTTCTTTTTACAATTTTTAATTAATTTAGACACAAGTTTATTTAAACTAACAAAGCTGACATTAAATTTAAATTATTTCGATTACATTTATATTTATTTCTTAATTTGTTATTCTCTCTAATTAGATTTTTTAAATTGTTATTCATCCATGGAACCAACAAATCTCTACAGTAAATTTTTGCATCCCTTACTATTGAATTTGAATCAATAATTTGTTTGGTGCCAGACTCTAACATTTCACACATATCATTAGCATTTAGATTACTGTAATTATTTCTACTTTGTAAAAAAATGTTTATATCAGTGATAATATTGCTATAACATACTTTAACTATATTATTATTATTAAAGATAATATTAATTTTTTTATTCAATAAAATTATTAACGCATTATGATCACTGATAACATTTTCTATTGAAGATATATCAGTGCAGTTACAATGAACACGATCAATATATGTTTTATTACTTGGTCTTGTTATTAAATTATGAATTTGATAATTACTTTGTTTTGTATCAATAACATTTTTTACTCTTCTGAGATGTTATATCCGCGTAGGACCTAATTACTATTATCTTTAAGGAATTTTGTATATAAACAAATATTCAGTTTTCTTATCTCTGTCAAGATAACGGACTGGAGTATATTTAAACCTTTATTTGATGATGATTGGTGTTGCCGTTATAATATTGTAGTTTAAAGTAGAAAATTTTTGGAAAAAAAACAGTCTTTATTTTTTTTTTTTCAAAAACCAAATACCTCAAGATTTTATTATAAAACAACCTCAACTTGTTATATACTGTTGGAAAGGTGTCTTGTTTTCTATAGGTTATATACATACATACTTTATGTCAATAGCTTAGAAGATGTAAGCATTTATTAAAAATAAATGATTTTTTTTACCCTTTTTCAATAAAGAAAAACTAGGAATGTGCCTTTTACGAATTAACAATCTTCTGAAATAAATATAACAGTATATGTGTTGAGGGGAGTTTTTTAGTAAAATCTTGGGGTATTTGGTTTTTAAAGAAAGAAAATATATATTGTTTATTTGTACAAAAAAACTCTACTTTGAACTACAATATCTCAAAACTGGCAGCACCAATCACCATGAAATACATGTTAAAATATGCTCCAGACTGTGATCTTAATAGATAAAAAAAACTGAATATGTATATATATATATATATCTAATATATAATATAATACAGATATAACGACTTATATATAAAAACGCCAAAACAAGTAACAACAATAATTTCTTCAAACGTCCTTTTCGTCCTTAAAGGATAAGATGCGTAAATTTGAAGATATATATTTTTGGTATATTGTTGATATCGTTCTTGGTATGCAATACAATTTTGTTGATATTTTTGTTTAAGCCTTTTAATTCTTTTTTTACGAATTATCAAAGGTGCAGTACTTTATATAATTGTATGTAATAGTTATTGAAATAAAACTTACATTCAGAGTAATTAGATACAAAGATGACATAGCAGTACATATCTATTTATCATTTTCAATAAATAAATCGGATTAGTCTTTTTTATTTGTTAAGATTAGAAAAATCAGAAGATATTTTAAATTTATTTGTTTTATATAGTCTTTATTAAGTTTACACTGTGTAGATCATAATTTGTCACACATCATTCTGCTTTCGCTATCATTTTAATAATTTTTGATTGAATACTTTATAATTAAATAAATGCGGTTATTTCTGGAGAGGAAATACCCTAAATTTCTACCACATAATATATCCATTTCGGTTTTATAATTGTTTTTTTTTTTAAGCTTGATCTTTGTTTGTTTGTTTCAACGTTGTTCATTGTCATTTTTAAGTACTAATTGTTCTATATGATGTTGCTAATGTAACGTCTTTTACAGGTATTAGTGTGGGTATACAATTTGGATTATATTCTACACTTTAGGAAACTCCCTTAAACTAAATATTGCATTGGAAATATTTCGTAGATATTCAATTGCTTTTTGAGGCAGCTACTTCATTGTTGTACCTCTCAGTAAGTCATATTCGGCAGATATTTTTATGTTTCATTATCCTTTTTATGCATAATTTTATTTTATTTGTTACTACAGAGTCACATTTATTGTTAACATCATTATTTTTGTAGTTAATTATCGTTATTACAACATTTATGGTTTTGCTTTCATTTTAGCCATGATTGTTTGAAGAGCGCAGAAAGTAATATTGCTTTTTCATTGTTTGTTCTAGCCCACGCCCATGTATATTCGACTTTTATTATATAGTACGATTTTTTTGACTAAGACAGGTGTTGCCGCCTTAAGCATGTTAAAGTTCAAAAATGAAAAAAAAAAAATCTTTCATACTTTTTCTTTAAATGACTGGTCAATATTTTGCTGAGAAAATGCATAATATTTTTATCACATTAGAAAAATCTGTTTTTTTCGGTTATGCAATAAGTTTTATTTAAAAAAAAACTATCTAATTTTTATAAAAAAAAATAGTGTTGCGCCTTTTTGCAAAGTAATGTAAGACAAAAAATTTTGCATTTACACTCAAACTGTTCTTTTAAAAAATAAAATAAAAAACGATATATGTGAACAAAATTTATGTTATTATATACTTTTTATATACTTTTATATTAACTTGCCAGTGTCTGTTTATATGTATATATGTTTGGTAGGTAGGTTGGAATTTTTTTGTTAATATTCAAACCAAACGAAAAAAGAAAAAAAATAATTTTGTTTAAAAAATTTAAAGATAGAGTTCTGAAATTTTGCACAGTTACTCACGATGGAAAAAGCAACCGGACACGGTACTTTACAAAGCTATCAAATGACAGGTTTGGGTTGCTGCCGAACAACTCCTAGCACGTCTCAGGCATATTTAAAAACAAATTGTATTACAGGCATAAAAATTTACACTTAGATACTATTTCACAAATAAAGAAATACGACTCATACCGATTTCAAAAATTTGGACTGGCTCGCGCTGCTGCCGAACAACTCCTAGCACGTCTCAGGCATATTTGAAAACCAACTGTATTTCAGGCATAAAAATTTACACTTAGATACTTTTTCATAAATAAAGAAATACGACTGGTACCGATTTCGAAAATGTGGACTGGTTCGGGTTGCTGCCGAACAACTTCTAACACGTCTCAGGCATATTTGAAAACCAATTGTAATACAGGCCTGAAAATTTACACTTAGATACTATTTCACAAATAAAGAAATACGACTCATACCGATTTCAAAAATTTGGACTGGCTCGGGCTGCTGCCGAACAACTCCTAGCACGTCTCTGGCATGTTTGAAAACCAATTGTATCACAGGCATGAAAATTTACAATTAGATACTTTTTCATAAATAAAGAAATACGACTGTTACCGATTTCGAAAATGTGGACTGGTTCGGGTTGCTGCCGAACAACTCCTAGCACGTCTCAGGCATATTTGAAAACCAACTGTATTTCAGGCATAAAAATGTACACTTAGATATTTTTTCATAAATAAAGAACGACTGCTATCGATTTCGAAAATGTGGACTGGTTCGGGTTGCTGCCGAACAACTCTCAGCACGTCTCAGGCATATTTCAAAAACCAATTATGTGTTACAGACAGAAGAGTTTATACTTATATACTCTTTCTGAAATTATAATACCTTTAGGTTTCATTTAAAACTAAAAAGTATAAAATAAAATAATAATGTAAAAACAAAAATTGTTAAAATATACTTTTATCGAAACCAAACTAGTCCCCTAAAAAGTAGAAAATGAAACTAGTGGTGGGTGTTTAGCATCTAGAACTAATATAAGATAAAACACAAAAGTATATAATGAATCTTGCTGGAATATTGTTAATGGACATTTTTAATATTTGCCGCTTGAAAAAAATCACGAATATTAAAAGAACATCACAAAACGTTTCCAAATTCCCATTAACAATATTTTATAGTAGTTCTAGATGCTCAACATCCACCACTAGTTTTATTTTCTACTTTTTAGGGGGCTAGTTTTGTTTCGATAAAAATATATTTAAAATTTTTTTATTTTTACATTATTATTTTTTAATTCTTGAGATATAACCATTTGGCCACAAGCGTACAACATTTGCATTCAGACGAGCCAAAATTTTCATTTTGATATTGCAGTAAGTACGTAGATATATTTTATTAACCTTTGTTTTATTCTTCTATAATGCAATAAATAATGATAATTGTTACGAAAAAGTTAATTTAAGTGTTACTATACCGTAATGTAGATATAGTAGTAATTTATTAATTTTAAAAAACAAAATTAGGAATTTCTTCATCACCCAATTATACTAAAAAAAAAGACCTGTATTCGGTTACTTTGAATGCTATAGTTAGGATGTCATATTATTTTTCATTATTTTTTAATTTCTTCTATTGACTATCGACAATATTGTAATTCAATAAATCAAAAATAGCGAACCAATTATTATAAAACAACAGCAGTGTTATACCATTTGTATACTATATAAAATAAGTTATCTTTGGATTACTTATATAATAATATATATATACTTATATATATATATATTATATTATATACACATTATTATAATGTAATAATTTTATAATGTCAACACCATTTTTGAATCAAAATAATTTTGAACAATAAATATGATAATTGAAGAAAGATTTATTTGTTAAATTGTCATGTTGTTTAGAGGCGAAAAAAAAAACAAAAAATTCAATTGTTGAAAAGATAAATAATAAATAAATGACTTTGAAGATATTTTATCATACTATATATATAACTAGTATGTTACCACTTTTGACAAATTGATTTATATTTTTATAATATATAAATTGCAAAATATAGTTAGAGTAATAAATTACAATATAATAAGAATTTGTTTTTAAAATGTCGTTTAGAAGAAAAACAAAAAAAAAATATCAAATTTTGAAAAGCAACAACAGAAAATATTTT
Source organism: Argyra leucocephala (assembly GCA_963942445.1). Classification (NCBI taxonomy): domain Eukaryota; kingdom Metazoa; phylum Arthropoda; class Insecta; order Diptera; family Dolichopodidae; genus Argyra; species Argyra leucocephala. The sequence goes on along the minus strand of OZ012679.1, from coordinate 53,340,164 downwards.
GTAAAATTGCCAAATTAAGTTTTCAAGTCAAATATGGGTTCAATCTTAATCGGTTTTTAGTTTAAAATAAATAAAATTTAAATTTAAATTTATTTTTTCTCTTTAAAAAATAATTATTGATTATATATAATTAGCAATTGATATAAATTGTAATATTGCTTGTTGAAAGTAATTGAATTTGAAGTGAGTATAGTTTTTTTTTTATGTAGGAGTGAAAATTAAACGCCTATGATTCAAAATTGGGATGGAGGAATTATTAAAAAATATGATTTCGTTGACCTAAAAAATTCTAAATTTTCATATTAGTATTCAAGACAACGAAATTTAATTAACTTAGTTAGTAAACATAAAGGTTAGAAACTTTCAACACTTGGTCTCTAACCAGATCAAAAACGGTTTTTCATATTAATAAGCATTCTAGTAAAACTTTAGCAAATAATAAGGGGGTGCCTCAGGGCTGAATTTTTGGCTCTGAATTAGTTAAAGTATATATATATATATTAATGACATTGCATATCTTAATCTCGGAGGAATTATTCAAAGTTACACAATCGATGCAATTTTAAAATATTCCTATATATAATATTAATATTATATTTGTATTAATGAATTAAAATTGATCACTTTAATAAAACAAGATAGAATGTAATTATTATTGAAGAATTGTTAGATAAGAGTTAGAATTGTATTATCCTTTAATATTAAAAAAATTAAAATTATATTACTAATGGCAACAAGACTTTCTTCAATTTTATTTCTTTCAATAAAGCAATGAAGTAGTCAAATTCTTTAATTATTACAGATAGTAAATTGAGATGGAATATTTTCGTTTGAACATGTATCAAAAAAGAATTAGTCTTTTTGTTTTAGGAAGATTGCATTATTTTAATACGAATACTCTGCATGTAATTTATGCTTCTTTCATACTTTCCAATCTGTTGTATCTAAATCCAATTTGGAGTAAATGCTCTCATGGGCTCTTAAATTGATTAAAAAAGTGGGATATTCAACATAAAATGCCATTAAAAATAATAACTAATGGACTTTCAAATCGCCATTCAACCAATTTGTTGTATTCCCCCAAATTTCATATAGTTTCGATAATTTTTGCAGAGAGGAATCGTATATGATAGACTTTAAAACAGTCAACAAAACAACAACCATTTATACTTATATTTCTTTGACAGCCTTCAGTGATCTACCAGAAAAACTGAAAATGATTAACGATGTTTCGGAATTTAAAAATAAAATTATGCAATATGTCGGGTGTTGCAGAACATGCGTATCAACTTTTTAAGAGGGGATGGAGCCGTTATTTTAAAATTTAAAACTAAATTTATTAATTAAATCGAAGGTGCTGCATCGATTGGTCATATTTTTAAGATCCGGGAAGAGCAGGAAAATAGTTTTTTAAGCCGAAATTCGCCAAAATTAGCCGAAATCGAGACTTACAAGTTTTTTATTTTTTGACGTAGAATCCGAATTTGCTTAAAAAATACCTCTTCCCATTTGAAAATTTCGATTCCGGCGAATTTCAGGTTTACAAAACCAATCGATAGAGCACCTTTGATTTCGTTAATAAACTGCTTCTTAAATTTGAAGATACGCATGCTGAGAAACACCCGGTATATTGTAGCAAAAATTTAAGAGAAGAATTTAAAATATAAAAAAAAAAACAAAAAAATAAATAACAGAACCAATTTATAATAATTATTAAATCTTACTATACAATCAACTTTCGCTAGGTCCTATTCTGTGAACTATTGCATCAAAAAAAAGCTTTACAATGTTTTAATGTAACGTCCAGACTGTACGTCTAAACTGGCTCTAAAATTGAATTGTACATCAAATCTTTGTTATACGTCGAAAGGGTAGATGTCCGTCCAATTGCCCAATTACTCTTGTTTTTTTTCCTTAACATGCTCTTTTCATCTGAGCATTACAACAAGTGTCATACGAAGGTATATTCCAAACTTTTGATATGGTATAACGGCATTGCTTATTTTGACTGTAATGGACGACTCTATTTTTTTATTTGTAAAATTAACATGTGTGGATTTTGACTCGTTTAGTTGAATAATATAAAACGAAAAAAAAGGTTGGTAGTTTAAAAAAAAAAATATAATGGCTATCAGAACCCAACGTCAAAACTAAAAAATAATATATCTTCTCAGAGAAGAGTTTATTCTAGCTGGAGTCAAAGTTAGTGATAGTTCAATCATATTGCAAACAACCTATTTTTGCACATCCGGCTGCATAAAAACCGGACCAGTTCCATAAAGCTTTGCAAAAATTCTGTAGTAATTTTGACAATATTGTAATAGGTTGTAATTTTAACATTGATTTTCTTAATAACAACAATGTTTTGAGAAAAGTACTTCTGCAGAAAACAAGGACAAAATATACATGCAGTAAAACACGGTTATAGTCATTCGCTAAATTCCAGTAATATTTCTGACTATATTTGGTTTTGTGACTGTATAAACAAAATCAAATTCAATAAAATTTCTTTCGTATAACAATTTTAAATTTTATTTTATTCATAAAAAGCAATTCTGTTATATAATCACAAAATATACATATTTGTAATAAAGAGCAGAAAAAGACCATTATATAAACTGATTTCTATATATATATAGACTTATTTTTTTGTTTTATTGAAAAAATTGGCGTTATATTTTAAGGTGACTATAAACGACATCGATTGTATGAAATTATGAAGTTAATTACTTTCTTTCAAAAAAATTGTTGGCTATAACAGAATTGTGACTACAAGCGTTTTTGACTATAAACGAATTAAAATACATCTTATATATAATACACTAGATGAACGACGTGGTGAGTAAAAAAGCAAGTATAATTGAATAGTAAATTACACTTTAGTGTAGTTAATAACACGATTCCAACTTGTTACGGTGGAAGTCGTAATTCTCTACTTGATCTATTTTGAACCTCTACTGATTTTATCTTACACGCATTATGTTAGTATTGCTACTGTTGTCATAAAAAAACATGAAACATAGTATAGGTACAAACTTACTAGAACATAATGAAAATAATCGTAATTTAAGTTAGTAAGGTCATTCATTTAGATTTTTTCACATAATTTATTATTTATTGTCCAAGTTTTAATGTTTTGCAGTTCCTTGTTACAGTACCAACATGTTCAATCCCATCTTTAATGAATCCTAAAGATATGTCTATATATATTTGTGCATTATTTACATAGAGATGAAACTTACTAAAATTAAACTATCCTGGAAAAAATAATTTATGAAAATTGTGACCAACAATGGAAACAACAAAAACTGGTTGGATAAAGGGTTGATTTGATAAAAAAAAGAATGATTTGATTATTGATAACAATAGGAAGAAAATAATTGCCTTAATAGCCTTATTAATAGCATTGCTAATTCCATGTTATTGTGCAAGTGTGTCTAAATCCAGATTGATATCAATTTGGTAAATTATTTACACGGAAAATGTTTGTAGTTTTAAAGTGCAAGCAATACTGCTTTATATCTGTGTCAATACTGCTTTATATCTATCTTCGCCGTATCGTTTTAAAAATGCTATTCAATCTTATTAAAACTAGCTTTAGCACATTTAGACTTATGCTATTCTAATAATTTCTACCGAAAATATGAGGCTGGTTGTCCGTTATGCGAATTAAATTCATTTAAATTACGGTACATTTTATGATATACTAACAAGAGGAGCAATCACTTTTTGATAAAAAGAAACATTCAAATTTTTTAATATTGTTATGCAGTAATGAAAGTATCATCGAATTCGTTTGCATATAATAAATGAAGTAAAGGTTAATTGGCCATGGCAAATTCTTATTGAATTCATAAACTTAATCCAACATTGTGAAAACTTGCGCTGCTATATGGTCCTGGATGCAGTTTTTTTACAACATGCATTATATGAAGTAATAATAATGAAAATAATTTATTTAAACCTATGTTTGGTCAATAATTTTTTTTCTTTATTCGACCGCATTTTGATACAAGAATAAAATAATTTTTTTTCATTAAGGCTTCGATAATGGCAGAGTCATTATGTGTAAACTTTTTTTATGTACATACTTTTTATTTTTACTTCTTATATGAATTCATGAATCTATCAGTATTCCATTTTATTTCCCGTTATAGCAACACTATAATTAATATGCACTTTTAAATACTGTAAAATAATAACGGATTTGATAAGAATACTTCACATTTGTGATATATATTATAATGTTATTTTTGTATTTTTTTTTTCTTATGCTTCATTTTTTAACTGAAAGAGATTTACTCTATCTGGTAAACCTACCTACCCAATATACAGTTTGTTTCACAATTATTTAGATATAACTCATATTAAAAAACAGATTTTAAATAAAATCAGTATAGGTTTTTTATTGTTTTTATATTGAACAGAAATTTATATTACGATTCATTTGTATTTCATTATTGTAGATATATATAAATGTACATATCTCTAGTTCAACAACAAATTAAGAACAAGAATGCAAGACACTCTTGATAATTTATCAAAATGGGGTTATTCAAATGGATTCAAGTTCTCTAAAGAAAAGACAGCTGCACTACTGTTCTCGAGGAAAAGGGGAGCGGTATCTCCCCGGACTTCTTCCTTAACGGATACAATCTAAAATACGTAAACCAACACAAATTTTTAGGAATGACCTTCGACTAAAAACTAACATGGGAGGCACATATAAAAGATATTAAAATCAGGGCTACTAGAAGACTGAACATTCTTAATATGCTCAGCAACACAACTTACGGGTCGGACCGAAATTTGTTGCTGAGAATCCTTCACACAATTGTACTACCAGTACTGGATTATGGAGCACAAATTTACGGTTCAGCGACTAAATCCAGAGTGAAAACCTTAAACCCGGTATTAAATTCTGGTGTAAGGATTGCGACAGGAGCTTTTCGAACTAGCCCCACAAATAGCATTATCTGTGACGCAGGAATACTTCCACTTGAGCTGAGACGGAAAAAATATTTATTGATGTACGGACTTAAAGTATTATCAAGTGATAGTCACACACTTAGTGAACTAATAAAAGACACATCAATATATAATAAATACAAAAACAGGTCTTTTGTAAGACTTATGTGCCTATTACAGGTATCACTTTTTTTGTCGGATCCGAGTAATTTCAGGTGACAACACTAATTACTATTACAACTGTCACACGCCGACTGAAAAATGCGACTCAATTGTCACTTGCAATTTATATGTGACAGGATTCCGTTTGCCTGTAATTTTGTAACTTTTTGTGTCTATATAAATTTAAATAATGGATTCTGAAAAGAAAGGGTATGTAAATATTTACAAATTTATTGAAATAATTTATATATATAATATATATTTGAATTTGAATTTATATTATATAATATATATTTGAATATATTAATTCAAAAATTGGATGATTAATATTTTTGTTTATTTTAGTTTAAAAAAAACAACAAAAACACAATTTCAAAAAAAACATAAAAAAACACATCAACCAGCATTGTATTCTTATAAAAATATTTTTTTTAAATTCAAACGTCAAATGAGTTTTTCTGTCAAAGTACATAAAAAATACGTTCAGAAATTTGTTGCTGTCGGATAAGACTTGTAATACGAAAGTAAATTTCATTCGGGTGACTGGGAAAAATGACTGGAAAAGTGGTGTGACACGTGTAATAGGCACATAAGACAGGCTCTGGAAGAACTGGACATCACACCAGATAAACTTTTTGATAGAAAAAAATACACAAAACCCCACCATGGATGCTTAGACTACCACGCGTTGATACAGATCTTAACACACACAAAAAAAACTAAACAAATAACACGCAATACCAAAAACTATTCAAAAACAAACTAAATACTACCTATAAAGACTACATACCGATATACACAGATGGATCGAAACAAAATAACATAGCAGGATGCGCATTTAAATGTATGCGACATGAAAAAAAATACAGACTTAACGAACATACAACAGTATATTCGGCGGAACTATATGCCATAAGCAGGGCAATTGAGTATGTCAGCCGAAGCTATGAGGGGAGAAGGTTCATAATTTGCACCGACTCCCTTAGTAGCCTACAGGCTCTCTCATCTGCTACCTCAAAACACCCGACAGTGATTGCAATCCAAGATTAGTTGCAGGTATGTAAAAATCATATAGCATTTCTATGGTTTCCGGGACATGCCAATATTACCGGTAATGAAGAAGCAGACAGACTGGCAAAGGAAGCACTTTTAGAACCAGTTTCCGAAAAATGAACCCCTCACCAACAAACTAAGGCACATTAAAAGAAATGTATCCAGATGGAATAGTTTAGACCAGGCCAGTAGGAAAATCGCTGTTGTTCTGACTAGACTCCGAATAGGACACACACGATACACCCACAGCTATCTCTTTGATGGACCTCAAAAGGCACAGCCAACATGTAACTGTGTTCCAGATACCCCAATCAGTATACAGCACATATTTGAGGCTTGCTCTTTATACACTGATGTAAGAGCCAGGGTTGGAATACTCACACAGGATACTATAGAAGCAACAACTAATATAATGGCATTCCTTAGAGAAACTTACATTTTCAATAAAATATAATAAAATTCAATAAAAACCAATAAAAAAAATTTAATTTTTCTAATATATAATAAACTAGGCTAAAATCAAAATTATAAACTTAAAGAGGAAAAAAAAATGAATTTGAAATTAAAACAAAAAAATAAATCAAAGATCTAAATTTAAGACAACATTATGTTAAAAAATAATAATGAAATAAACTTAAGATAATTATGTAAAAAACTTTAAAGAATGAGGGCTTGACAAAACCCACGTGGTTGATAAGCCCATAATAAAGATCTTATAAATAAATAAATATTTCTAGTTCAAAGTCTCTTTGTATGATTATATATAAGCTGCAAGATATTTAAAGTGAGTAAGTTGTTTGATAGATTTTTTTTTTCTTTATTATTTCAAACGAGTAAAATACAAATTTCGTTATAATTATAATCTTATTCAATTATTTATAAGATCAAGTTCAATTTTATTATTAAATCTATTATTAAATCTAATAGTAACATGATCTAATAGTAACATGAAGGTTAATATTATATACTAATTAATTTAAAATGTAAAAATATATGTTTAAGACCTAGCCTAAGCTGTCTGGTCGAATTGTGTATTATAAATCATTTTTTATTTTCGTAATACGTGTTAGAACGATCACATGAATATACAATAATAATATAGAATTAATGTAAAATGTATGCAAAAGTGCATTTTAATTAAGTTCAAACTTTTTGATATAATTTTACTTGAATTTAATTTTATTACTTTATTAATTTTTTTTTGCATTGCTATTTCGATTTTTCATGCATCTAAATATTTTGTGTTTTCATTGTATATAAAAATTTCCCGCTAGTACATTAATGATCTAAAAAAGGAGTCTTCGAATGTCATTTTCATTCTCTCCAATAATTCATAGAATCAGTAATGGGCCGGTTCTGCTACACGCTCCATTTCGCATTATATTTTCAATACTATTTTCTTAAAGTTTTAAGATGACATAATATTTATTCAGCCACAATAAATAATTTTTCGTTAAATTTTTCTCTGAAGAATTTTGATAACTTCTTCTGTCAACTGGGTGGCGCAGTAGGTAGAGCGCCTGCCTTTCAACCGAAAGGTCCCTGGTTCGATTCCTGATGAAGCAAAAAAAAAAAAAATGCTTCATTGGTTTTTCGAGCTGGTCTAGTACCCTTTGTCATTGTAATATAATAAATGACAAAAAATAATTGAGAGTATTATATAATCTGGTAACAAATTAAATAAAATGAAACTATTCTATTTAAGAAGGCTTAGTTCCTGACAATAGCAGTATAGTTTTCCACATTTAATGAGTAGAGTCAGTAAGTTGTTAAATAAATACTCGAATTATTGTAGATATTGTAGTGTAAAATTGCAGTTCCGTACTTAATTAAGGTTTTTTTAATTTACGAAAAGGTGATTCACCTAAGTTAATGTCAAGATCATAAAAAAAAAAAAAAAAAAAAAAAAAAAATTGACAGTAGTGCTCATAATATAGGCAAATATAAAATGACGAAACGTCAAACAAATTGAATGAAAAATAGAACGTGAAAAAATTGCAAATGAATGATAAAAATTAAATAATTAGATGACAACGTAAATGTCAATAAAGTTTAACGAAAGGTTGCAGCATTTTTATTTTAATATTTGAATGTCATCTTCATTCTCCAAATGCATTGTTCTCATAATAGAGTATTTTTATTTTACTATGTTCCGTTACATGCTGCGTTTGGATGAATTTATAAATTATAAATCCATGATTAGATTGAATAAAATAGGACTAATTTGTCACCTTGTTCTATTCCATTCTCTACTAGTATACATGCATTGTAAATAAATTTTTTAAATAAACTTTTATGATATTTTGATTATTTAAGTCTTTTATGAAATTTATAATTTGAGAATGTACTCGAAATTTATCATCTAAGAATATACCACCCCTTCTTTTTCTATCATAATATTTATTACATCAAGTGAACTTATTCTGTGGAATGATTTTGTTAGGACGTTCAAACATATTAATTACTATGCTTGTAATGTAAAATTACTAAATAATTGTGAGGACCACTGTATTATTTCCGTAAATAATAATTTAATATAAATTTACTACAGGATAATAATAAGATATAAAAATTGTATTTGCAAAATTAAATTACCAAATATACCTACCTAATATCGATTCAGGATAATTAATTTAAAATTCATATATGTATGTATTTGAAATCAATATTAAATGAACAAAATAACAATATCTAACTATGTAAAACAAAAACAAAAATAAATTTTCTACAAAAATTATTATATCTAAAGCTTCACTTTTCCCACAAGTGAACAGAACTTTATTTTCAATGAAAAATCCATTTAATTTTTACATTTATTACACTTATTAAAAACAATTTAAAATTATTTTTCGTGATAAAAATGAAAATGGTTTTTTATTTTTTTTTTTTTAATTTTTAACTTATCCTTCTAAATTAATGAATTCGTTGCCTTCGATATAAATAGGTAATATTTTTTTTCCCCAAAATTAAATTAAATGAATTTAGTATACATTGATATACACATAATACCTACAGAGCCAAAATGTACTTATGTACTAGATACACGATAGAAATAATTGTATGTACATACTCACATTACTAGGTACCGATGTATTTAAGAATTTTCAAATGACATAATACTGTTGAGTATACTTGTATAATACCTAAATGAAAGTAGTAATTTTCTTGGTCAATGTTAAACAAAGGGTGATTTATTCAGAGTGCTAGAGACAACTGTTATTTGACAGATTGTAAATAACATCGTTCCATTGTGCTGTGTAAACTAACCATTTTTATACATTTTTGAACAAAGCTACACTACCTCTTTTTATTGTGTAGAAAATGGTTAGAAACGGTCTACTTTCCACTAGGTGCTGAATCAAATTTTTTTGTGCTGAATAATTATTTAGTGTCATATTTATAATTTGAAGTATGATATTGACAAATAAACAAAAATAAATAAACTAAAAGTCAAATATTTTTCAACAAAAAAATAATTTAAATATCATAGGTTTATTTTAAAAGTAATTACATCTAAAACTAAATTTAATGAATAAAACTAGGTAGCACCAAGAAAAGATGAAATTTTTTTGATAAATAAGTCCAAAACAAAACCAACTAACATCAATGTTTTTGGGTTATTTGCTCATGAGTATGAAATGAGCGTTCCTTTTACAATCTACTCATGAGTAGTTTACACAGCTTAATGGAACGCTACTAATGTTTTCATATTTATGTTTATTGATATTTGACAAATTAATTTTGAAATACTTATCCCGCAATAATATTTGCAAATTGTAAAAATTTATTTCTCTAATCAATTATCCATATGCCAATTTTGCAGAGCACCACGTGACATATTTTGTATACATAATCGTCCATATCTGAGCAATTTTTTCGTCGAGTTATTGATAAGATGCAAAAAATCTAAGTTTATCTATTCTACACCGTTCTCAATAAGTTGATCTTTATCATTCTATAATATGAAAATCTATGCATAGAAATTTTGATTAACATTCATTTTCAGATTCAACACACAGATTCAACTCGCTCATAATCTCAGCCTCAATCGTGCAACCATTTTTCAGCGTGCATTTTCTTTGTGAAAGAACTGAAAATATTGCAAGCATATCCATTTTTTTTATTGAGAATAATCCTCAGCGGAAAGACTATGGTTGGTGTCATTTACATCCCAGAATAATCATTAGTTCTTACTTTTTATAAACGATATCACATGACGTGACCTATTCAAGTTAATTCAATCAAAAATTTACCCTAACATTGACTGTGATCTAACTAAAAAAAAACATTTTGTTTTCGTCGTTATTAAATAAAACAATACAACAAAATTATTTTAAAATGAATATAAAAAAAACAATATCAAAATCAAAATAAAAAAAAAATTAAAAAAAACTTCAAAAATGCAATTTTTTTCTCATTAATAATTTAGACGATTTAAAATAAAATTTTCTTCTATATAAAGCTTAAAAAAGTTATTCATCCTGGTCATTATACATTTATTTAAAAAAAAATCCCTTTTCTTTCATCTTTTTGTTGATATTATTATTTATTTTTTTACTTTTTTTTTTTTTTGGAAAAGAACAATGAAATAAAAACAATTTATTCATACATTACATTACATTAACAGTTTTTTTTTGTTTTTGTAATAATTGTATTTTTTTTTTTTATATTTTCGCTTTTTTTGTTTCCAGTTTTATTTTGAATTTACTCCAACAAGAACACTTATTCACAAGCAAGCACTTTCTAAAAACATTTTAATGCATATTAAATAAAAAATTATATTTTACCTACAAAATATCCTTGCATGCATACTGATATGTCCATGTTAATACCTATATACACGTATATTTATAATATGTATAGAATATCTACAGTCGAATTCAAATAAATTAAACATTTTGTGAAATTCATCAAATAGTAGTGAAAATAATTTTAAAAAATTTTGTAAACGATTTAACCTTTCGATATAATGTGCAATAATATATCCAAAAAAACTAATTTTAAGTTTTCAATGAGTCTAGAAAATAGGATCCGATCTAGATAGGTTTTTCTATTATTAAGTAATGTAAAGCAGGTGCAAAAAAGTGTCAAAGGATTGTGCAAAGAATTGTTTCAGTTTTTTATTCATCTCTGCAAATTTTACAAAACTGTTTCGATGGAAGCCCAAGCCTTCCATAACTAACTTGCCTACAAGCTACCTACAAGCTGTGTCTCGTAGTAATTCCTACCAATCTATTAATTTCTAATATGTATTAGTATAGCGCTTCTGAAGCTTATTAAAATTTATTTGTAAATTGAAAAAAGTATGGTACAAATATCTGAACCATTTCACAACCGATTTTCATTATTAGTTTTTAAATGATAGATATTTTAAAGGAAACGTAGCGAAATAAAATATTTTTTAATTTGTTTTTTAATTTTCAATTAGAAATTTCAATTTAAAATTTCACCCCATGTATAAGTAATAAGTGTATATTTACAATCCCTAAATTCACCAAACACATTCAACAAAGTACATAGAGAGTTATTTTTTTTCTAAATAAAATATTATGTATAAGGTTGTTGTCTAAGATAAATTCATTAAAAAATTTAAATTGCTGATGCAACATGAATAAATTGAAATGGAACACAATTCATAATGAACCCGATTTTCATAATCCATTTATCAAATCTAACAATTTCTTATTATTTAAACTTCATCAAATTTTGATAAGCTGCGCCATACAAGTATTACGTTAACATTTAGTCATGTGCTTAATGGCCATGGTTTTTTTGTTAGTCAATTTATGGTCACCACTTCCACATGCCATAAATTTCAGGTTTTTTTTCGAAATCTGAAGTATTTGACGAGATTTAAATTCTTATAGAAGACACCATAGCTATTGTATGTGATTATGTATTCCAAATCTCTGAGTAAAAGCAGTTAGGGTGTTTATCCCATAAGCTTGGAATTATATAAAAAAACACCATATTTTTTCACTCAAAAGCTTTTTATTTACTCATTAATTTATTTATTTATTTTGACAGTCAGACTTTTCCCTTTCGAAATGTGGACCTTTTTTTTTTATTAAATTATATTAATTATTTTGTATATATTTTTATATATTATATATTTATATTATTTTTTTAATTAGTTATATATCTTTATTAATTATTAAATTATATTTGAACCGATGTGGTGGTATTGAAAATTACATTTTCAGTAATTTTCACGATTTTTTTTCGGTTCTAACGGGCTTTGAACCCGTGCTCCTTTGGTCGTTACATTACCACACTCGAGTGCTTTACCACTCGGCTACCGAGGCCACTCTACTCATTAAATTTTAATAGTAGATAAATTAATAAAACTAAAATCATTATTTATGGAGTTTCAATAAAAAAAAAAACATTAAATACACAAAAAGGCATGTGTATAGAAAACTAAGCATGAAGAGCATCAGAAACAAAAAATTTTCTTCGAAGCAGATCAAGGTTAAAACATTAATTTTTTCTAATAGAATTAACAAATAAGAAAAAGTTTATACTATCTTGAATCTACTGTAAATATAAATAAATACGATTATCCAATATACAAAAGGTAAAACTTGTGTATATTAAAATCCATTAATATTTATCCGTTTTGCGCCGCGGACCTTAAATATTAACTTAACAGGAAAAAGGACGTATCAAAAGATGAACAAAACTGAATGTACAAAAACAAGCAAAACAGCAAAACAAAAATAATAATAATAATAAAAAATAACTTTTTAGTTGAATGCAAAACTGATGATTCCCTCTTTTATTGCCACATTCATCCGTTCCCCAATCCGCTCACCATTTCATCCGGATATCATTTTTTATTTTTATGATTATTTTTCTTTCCTTTTTTTTCTTATAATTTTTTTCTTTTTGATTTTCCTTTAAAAATTTTTTACCAAATACAATAATGTTATTGTACATATAGATATTTGTACAAATACGGTATCATAGTATACGGTAAAGGTAGGAGCTAGCTGCTTAGTGTTACAGATTTTGTTACAAAAAGAAAAAACACGTCACGAAAAGAAAAAAAAAACAAAAAAATTATAAACAACTCACATGAGATAACCCACGGGATGATTGTTTATTTTTTTATTAATATGTACTTAAGGACAGGATGTGGGCCTTAGGTACGTAAGTACATGTGAATGTATAATAAAATTATATATATGTATATATATATATATATATATAGAAAAAAAAATCTTTTAGATTTTTCTGTTGGGTATTTCTTTTACTTATTTTTCGTTTTTATTTTTTTCCTTTTCTTTTTTATTCTTTTTTTATTTTCAAATCCTTTATGTATAAAAATTTTGAATAATCCTGCTTTTCAACTAATTTTATTTTATCTGTATAGAGAAGAAAAAGAAGCAGAGAAGGTTTTACATTCAATTGCGGTTCAATATTCAATTATCCCTCAAGGGTATATATGTCCCAAAAAGAAGAAGAAAATAATAAAAACAGAATTTTTTTTTGTGTGTTTAATGACACCCTAAAAATGTGTTTTAATAGCATTATTAAAATGGGCATTAGAACAGTTGGTGTTAACTTTTAAGCTCCTATTTTTTAAAATACATATGTGATGCGTATATTGTGTACATATAGGTTTTTAGGTAATCCCACCATCTAAATCAGTCAATTATATTTAATACAATATAATGAAGTAGAAATTGATAACGCCCAATGCAATATTAAACCCAGAAAATGTTTACTATAAGTATATAATCGGAAAATAAATTGTATTGTATATGGGTATTATTGCCCTTTTCCCTAATAATCAAATAAAGTCCACTAAATAATTGTATTAAAGACAAAAGAGATTATATTAATACAAAAAAAAAATAAAATAAAATATAACTTTAACTCAATTTAATTGAAACATAAAATTTAACCCAAATACGATATTAAAAATTTTAGTTAAGAATGAAAAGGGTTAGAAATGAAAGGCAATTTTTGAGGAGAAAATATCGTTTTGATTAATTTCTATATTAAATTGAATTCTTTTAAAAATGTAAAATGTTGGTAGGATGATACCAGCTAATTTACAATATCTAAACTGATCATTAACACATTGGCGTGTAAGCGAAAATAACCAAAGTCAAAAGTTGTGAATATTGATGTGTAATTCTATTTTATTTTATATTCATTTCGAAGGAATTGTTTAATCATTGTCAGAGATGAGTCAGTGGTATACGATAGAATAGTATCGACTCAAAAACCGTTCCCTCAGATATTCTATATATTAATTTTCAATCCTAAAGAAATCATGAATAGAATAATCGAATTCAATTCACCACCATTACAATACGCTAATTTATAAATTTAAGAATAAATACTTCATAATCGATTACATAAATGTAGACTTCCATCAAAAAAAAATTTGTTCGGATTTGTTGAAACTATACATATTATGTCTATAATTTGAATCAAAATTATAATATATAGCTCAAAAGCAAATTTAAAACCGCTACTATATCAAATATGCAATATCTTAGGAAAGTGTTCTCGAGTCGATACTATTCTGTTATATACTATACTGACTTGCCTCAACTGTATATATCAACAGTGACTTCATTAGATAACACAGGTCCACTTGCCGCTCACAATGATTAAAATGTTATTAAAATGTTAAAATTGATATAAAAATAATGTGTAAGCAATATCGAAATAATTGGAAACAATGAACTCGGGGAAATGACTAAACAAGAACCAATAGGCATTCAATTAAAGAAGAGAAAAAGGGGATGTATAGGCCACATCCTAAGAAGATCTAAAAATTATCACGAAACACTTGGCGTAAGCGGTGCTAACCTAATGAAAGATCTTGAGACTTATCGCAACCACGTTTGCAACAAGAGAAGGAATAACCGGTTTTTTCGTTCCTAGACCTAATTTAAAAGTTATTAAACCTAACGACATTGTAAGTAATAAATTGAACACTCTACCTATTCAACACGTCACCTTATTTTATCAGAATGTCAGGAGGATGCGAACTAAAACTTCTGACGCTTACACAAACTCAAAAATTTTAGATCATGATATATTTGCTCTAACTGAAACTTGGCTGCATAGCTTTATCAATTCCCTTGAGGTCTTCGATTCTTCGTATGCCGTTTTTCATAAAGACAGGTATCAAAATTTAATTGATGCTATCATCCGAAAAGGAGGAGGAGTTCTTATTGCTGTAAAAAGTGAGTTTAATGCCAATGAAGTTACTTTACCTTTAGCTGGTGTTTTAGAACTAGTTGCAATTAAAATAGAGCTACGCAACAAGTGTATTTATATATCTTGTTGTTATATTCCTCCCCATTCACCCCACAATATATATCTTGAACTTGAACACATTCTTGGTTCAGTAACATCTTGGTTAAAGCCTGATGACGAAATTATCATATGTGGAGACTTTAACTTACAAAACATACGCTGGAGCATACATGATGATGAACCATATTTAGTTCCAGTAAACATCGTTTCTGAAGCCGAAATTTCCTTAATGCCATGTCAATGGCTTGCAACAAGTCTCGCTAGTAAAACTAATTATTTAGGCAGACAGCTGGATGTTATTTTCAGTGCGGACTGGAATAACTTGATAGAAATCAATCAGACATTGCCTCTTGTTACTATCGACAATTACCATCCTCCGATTTGTTTCTCATATTGTTATAACAGCCGTACTAATAACACTTTCTGCAACTCCTATAGGTACAACTTCTCTAAAGCAAATTGTATAGCCTTAAATAATTATTTTGCTTCAACTAATTTCGAAGCTGCATTTTCTAACAATAATATTGAACTTGCGTTATCTGAATTTTACCGTATTATTGAATATGGCTTTAGATTATTCATTCCAACAACACGTGTTAAAGAATTAAATGGGAGTCCCGTTTGGTTCACCCGAAAAAACAGAAAAAACAAAGCATGGAGAAAATATCTGATGAATAAATCTAATGAATCCCACGAGGAGTTTGTTGATCTTTTTAATACCTTCAAGATCTCATTAAAAGCTAGATACAATGATTATCTAACCCATGTTGCCCAGGAGGTGAGATCTAATTCCAAAGTGTTCTGGAGGTTCATTAATTTAAAACGTAAATCAGACCGATACCCTAATCATATGATTTATAAGAGTTTAACAAGTAATAAGTCGGAAGCTATTGTAGCACAATTCAAAGAATACTTTTCAAGCTCTTATTAGGAAAACATCTTTGAAGTAAACCCACTTAAACTTCCCCATTTAGCACAACTCCCTCCAATCCTTTACCATACCTTTGATCCAGTTTGATGTGTCTCAAATAAAAGTCTATTTAAGTAAATTAAATAATAAAACATCCCCAGGTCCCGATAATATTCCGGAAATAGTTTTAAAAAATTGCTCTGAATCACTCGCTTATCCTTTGTCAATTTTATTTAATAAGTCTGTTGAACACACAATATTTCCTCAATCTTGGAAATATGCCTATATCAAACCGATTCACAAGAAGGGTTCAAAAAATTACATCGCAAACTATCGTCCAATAGCTAAACTGTCAAGTATAACAAAGGTTTTTGAACTTGTGGTGTATGATGCTATATATAGCGAATGTTCTGCTCTACTTCTGACTAATCAGCATGGTTTTATGAAGGGAAGATTAACCGTAACAAATTTAGTTGAATAATGTTCCATGTTTCTTAAATCGATGGAAGCTGGTTTCCAGACTGATGTCGTCTATACTGATTTAAGTAAGGCATTTAATCTCCTTCATCCCAGTGTTATTTTGCTAAAACTTCACAAACTAGGATTCCCAACATTCCTATTAAAATGGATAGCATCTTACCTTGAATAGGTCTTACAATATTCTCTTTAGACATGCCATCTCTAGTACGTTCCATGCTAATTCTGGTATCCCGCAAGGCAGTCATCTGGGTCCATTAATTTTCATCATTTCCGTCAACGATTTACCCTCGTTAATTAAAAGCAGCAGCGTTATAATTTATGCAGATGGTATGAAAATATTTAAAGAAGTTGTCACATCAAATGACACAGTTTTGCTTCAAAAGGACTTGAATACCTTCATGAAATGGTGCATAGTTAACAATTTAAAACTAAACATCAACAAATGTAACGTCATCTCTTTTACTCGTCGCTTAACACCAATTGCTGCTAACTACACCTTCAGCGATAGTGTTATTAAAAGAGTACCCCACTTTAAGGACCAGGGAGTAAAGTTTGACAAGAAACTGTCTTTCAATTAGCACATCAACGCAATTATTAATAAAGCTAATTCTATGTTGGGTTTCATTAAGAGATGGGCTACGGAATTCGACGATCCATATGTTACCAGATCATTGTATATGTCACTAGTTCGTCCCAATCTTGAGTATGTTAGTCAAGTGTGGTCACCCCACTATAATATTCATATTGATAGAATTGAGGCAATTCAGAAATTTTTTTGAGGTATGCGTTACGTAGACTGTCTTGGGCTGACCCTCTTATTCTACCCCCTTATAAAAATCGCCTAAAGTTAGTTAACTTAA
Organism: Argyra leucocephala; assembly: GCA_963942445.1. Lineage (NCBI taxonomy): Eukaryota > Metazoa > Arthropoda > Insecta > Diptera > Dolichopodidae > Argyra > Argyra leucocephala. Next base: position 53,322,449 of record OZ012679.1, on the reverse strand, counting down.
TCTCTTTGGAATCTAGAAGAGATGTTTCAGATATTTTCTTCATAATATAAGTTATGAAAGACGAAAACTATTAGTATCTATCGAACACAGTACATTAAAAGTATGGTGAATGCCCATGTCAATACTAGTACACGGTTTCGCTCAGAGAAAATTTTTAATGCCCTTTATCATCGAACAAATTACAGGAAATTTGAACCCATTAATAGGATGTTTATGTTATGCAATAAATATAAAAGCTACATTGATCTTTCATTAAGTGGAAGTCAAATTAAAAAGGCTTTATTGCTACAATTCTCTTGGAATTGAATATTTGAGTTCGAGCTTTAATAGAACAGATATATGGTTACAAAAAAAAAAAAAAACACATTTTCTTATCATCACACTTAATAACCATTTGTTAATACGTAGTGTTAGTTTGCTCATTCCCTTCTATTTTTCTTTTAAATTGTAGAGTACTTTAATTTAGAATAATTTTGTAAAATATTGATTAGTTTTCTTTTATTTTTTTTTTTATTTTTCTTGTTATTTTTTTTCTTTAGTTTAAGACCTAATTGTAATCTGTTTCATCTAAACAAGAAATAAATTAATAAATTAACAAAAATAATACAGCAAGGCAAGCGTTATACTGGAATTCGCAGAGCAAAGTAGAACTAGGTGGATCATGGAAACATGGCGCAAATCACTACATAAGCAGATAAAAAATAACCACATAACATGGAGTGAAATTAAACACCTAGCGCAGTACAAAGTCAGATGGAAAAGCTTTGTGGAAGCTAATTATTACTCAATTAGAAAAATACTGACCGCAATAAAAAAAAACTGAGTAAAGCAGGAAAAAAAAATATCGAGATAGTTATAGTCGAGAAAAATCAAACTGAATGAAATAAAATCAAAACAAAAGGTTAATAATTTTAAAACGAAAAATTGGTTTTATTGTTTTTTGTTCAACAATATTATATCGTAATGCAATAATATAAATTATTATCAATCAGAATTGTCCCTTAATCTGGGGAAAGCATATTTTTAACAAAAAATTGTTATATTATTATAAATACTTACTTTGTATATGGTTGATAATTTGTATATTTTACAGCATTAACAAAATTGTATTGATTGATTGGCTGGAAATCTTAACTAGATCAAGAGAATAAAGTTTTAAAATTTTATTCTATAAAGACTTATTCAAGCTTCTATATGGTTTTTTAGCAATACTAATTTTTCAAATCATATTAATGTAATCAAATAATTCAGTGTAGTAAAATAATTTCAAACTCATATTTGCCAATATGAGAATAGTGAAACCAATAACCTGACAAAATAAGAGAAGGTTAGGAATGCTCCCAAAACAATGAAATTTATAAATTGGATTGGTACGTGAGTCGAATGCACGAAACTCGAAAGCAATTAATTAAACTAATTAAATCCAGAATTTAATCGTGTTAGAGGTATAGGTATCATGAATTGGATGTGTAAAAATTTAAAAATCGTTACATGAATCTAAAAGTGTAAACTTATACTTTCCTGGATAAATTAGTGTTTAGATGTTTAATTTTGATTTGCCGGCAATATAATCTGTTGGTTCTACAGCTCATGGTGAATCTTAATCCCGTTTACAACTTGCCTCTGTTCTGCTCTATATTGTGCAACTATCCTACATCTGTTAACTCGAATCTTTCATCTTTAATCCAATCTTTCGACATATGTCCCTGATTTCGTCCAGCCATCTTCAACTTGACACCTTGGTTCTAATATTGTACGGTTCTGTTTTTAATATTAATTCATTCTCATCACTTATTATTTGAGTCTCATCTAAATTTTGAAATGTTTTGTCCTTCAATTAGTCCGTTTACCTCCTCATTTGATCTTATTTAATATTCGCACAATCATGATTTATTTTGGAACTAAATATTTTGGTTATATTTGATTTTCATTAAACAAACTATTTTTAAATTATTTGTCATTAGTTGTATCTTTCATTCCGGATGTAAAACATCTCATACTAATTTTTCATATTTTTGACATTTTAACAATTCGAGACACAGAAGTGGTATTATCAGAGTAGTAGTACGACTTAAAGTAATGGTAAAGTCGTAGAGTTTTATTTTGTATGCTAAAATAGTACTTTATACTTCTCTTAAACTTAATGAGTTCAAAATAGTATCCATCGAAAAGTTTTGTTCTTCTTTCAATCCCCAGACTGACATTATTTTTTATATTATGTCTTATAAGAAGTCGAAGTTGACGTTGAAGTTTTGTACACGAAATCTTAAGATATTTCAAACTTATTTTAACGAAAATATGGCACTACGCAAAATATATTGATATCTTATTTTCCTTACGGAGGTTGCCCTAATATGTCAGATGCTGGCTCTTTTTAGCTTTTCGCCCTTTATGCCCTACTCCACCCCTCAACTTATTCGACCCTCTTGATAAACGCCAATAGGTTTGGGGGATTAGGTTTGGAATTTTCTGAAGTTATGTAAAGCGTTTTCTGCCTGAGTCTCAGCCTTGAAAGAGCTAGGCACTCTCCTACAGTTTGTTTGGAGGTTTCTTCCTCTTGCAGACAGTGTCTACAGGTTGGGTCGTCACTTAGTGCTAGACTGTGAATGTGTATGAATAAACACACGGTTATAACCAGTAACTATGCCCACCATCTTTCTGCAGTCTGCTCTATTAGGATTGATAGTTAGCAAGAACTTGGCTATTTTGCTGTATATTCTTGGTGTGATATTTTGTAGACCCTGTGGCCTTGAATACGCTCCCAAAGAATGTTTGTTTCCCTCTTCAGGGTGTTTTTTTTATCGATAGTTTAATGTTATCGATAGATAATCAACTACCTGTTCCGGTCCATAAATATTACCCGTGAGCTTTTAAGGCAGCCTGACTATCACTAAAACTTCAAATAACTTTATAATATATTGATATAATATTCTTTTATATATTTTATTAATAAATCAGTTTACCTGCATACTAATATGAAACTTTTTGGCCGTTTTCTCTTTCAAGATGTCGGCATATTATTTTTTATTATCAGTTATTTTATCCCAATGACACGCAGTACTGGATGAGGTCGAAAAACCTATCCTCATTTTGCTTTCATCGAGAATTGAAAGTAGGATCTTTCAGCTTGAAGACAGGTGCTACTGTGTCACTTAGCCCTTTGCTTTTAATAATCATTCGTACTAGCATAGTGAAGAATAGTGATCCAGGTAGCAGATGATAAACATTTTGTTCTCTGAATAAAATGGTTTCACGATTTTAAAATACATAACATAGATTTTAGATATATATACGAGTACATAATGTTACTAAATGTTGCTTTACTTTGTCTTGTTAAAAATATGGTATTGGATTCCTCCTTTAGTAGATTATTAAGACTACTACAGAGATCGATAGTATTTTATGTGAGCTGAGCATATTAAAAGTTAATTTTTCAAACTGTTTTTAAATTTCTCTGTGTCTCTCTCTCTCTCTCTCTCTCCGTAAAAAATGATTTCACTAAAACTCGAAACTATTTTAATAGACTAATTTTGGTCTTTAATTTTTTGTTGAAAATTCGACCTCAAACAAAATAGCAAAACACATGTTGGTTGTTCAAAAATTTAAGGATAAGATATTATTTTTGGTTTATTTTTGTTTTTTTATAATCCTACAACTGCGACTAACAAAATATAATTTTAAGTTTAACCTCACACTAAACTATTATTACTCGCAATGTACAAAAAGACTGACCGCAATAAAAAAAAAAAGAAAATAAAATATAAAACAACCAAAAAATATTTTTTTAATGAATTAAAAAAGTTTTTTTTAAAATAATTGTACGATGCCAAATAATACAATATGACAAGTGTCTTTAATGTCAACCAAACATATGTTTGGACTTTTGGAGTTAAGATTTATTTAGATCACGACTGTTATGTGAAGTGAATAAAAGTACAGTAAAATTTAAAAGTTAAAAATGTAACAAAAAAAGACAATAATAATAAATAAAAAGTTTTTTGTTAATTTAATAAACGAATTTAATAAACGTTTTTGATATTATCACTAACGACTAGTGAAATAAGGTCAAAAAATGTATGATATGTTCAAACACAACAATTATAGAAATTTTCAAGCGTTAATCATTTATAGAAAAGATGATTCTAGAAATTAAATAATTGAATATTACTAACGTATACAACGGTTTTTTGAATGTTACTAACATATATAAAGGTGATGGATTTTAGTACATTGTTAGTACAAATCTTTATATATAGGAACCTACCATGAATGAATGAAAATTTAGAATCAATGAAAAATATATTCAGTAAGTTTTATATAAAAATAAAAAGGTTTTGCCTCTAGCCATTTTTTCCTTAAAACTAAATATTACAAACAAAAAATAAAAGTATCGAAATTACGCTAAATAAAAGAATCATAGGTGTAAATATATAGTATAATCTCTAACTAAAATTAGCCTCTGTAAAACAAAATAACATATTTTAATTCAGGCGAAAGAAGTAAATAAATACAAAAATAAAAAATGTAGTGAAAGTATAATATAACTATATATACAATGTAGATACATAAAAAATGGGGATGAAAGAAGAACAGGGAGGTATGGAACGGGTTTCATAGTTACATACGGGTTTCATACATTCGAGAGAAAAAATATACATAAAGCTACATGGAAAGCTCCTGGTAATAACATCGCCAATCAAATAGATCATGTACTAATATCAACCAGAATATCGTCAATAATAACAAATGTGTAAACCTGCAGAGAAGCAAACTGCGATAGTGATCACTTTCTAATAACAGTGAATATTAGACAAAAAGTATCAAATGCAGGAAAAATTAGAGGTTTCCGTAGGATAAAATGGGACACAAACAAACTAAACACTGAAACGAATGTTATGCAATATCAATGCAACATACAACGGAAACTTGAATCGGCACAAAAAAATAATGAAGAGCAATCATATAATGTGAATAGCGAATGGGGAAAAATTGAAGAAGCTATAAGTTCAGCGGCCAGAAATACTGTAGGTGTTATACCTCAGCAAAGAAACATAGAATGGTTTGACAGCAAATGCGAAACAGCGATAAATATTAAAAACAATGCTAGACTAAAAATGCTACAAAGAGATAAAAGAACAAATAGAGAAAATTATAGAGAAAAAAGAAAATGTGCAAATAAAATATGTAGAACTAAGAAAAAACAAATGCTAAAAAGAAAAATAGAACATATACAAAACGAACATTATCAAGGTGACATGAAAAAATTATACAATAGTATTAAAAAACTTAAACGAGGAACAACAACGGCAGCAGATTACAATGCATACAGCAGAGCCATTAATTATGACACCTTCATACGAAGAAGTTAAACAGCTATATATAAATTAAATAATGGAATAGCTCCTGGAGAAGATAAGCTAACAGCTGAGCTTCTAAAAAAAGGTGGAGAGTTTCTGCATAAAAAGATACATAGCTTAATATGTACAATATGGGTGCAAGAAAATATTCCGGAGAAATGGAAGGTGGGGCTAATCTGTCCAATTCACAAAAAAGACAAAATGACAAGCAGCAACTACAGGGGGATAACGTTATTAAGCTGTGCTTACAAAATATTATCCAATGTCATATACCCCAGATTAGCCTACTTTGCTTCCGGAGCCAAAAGATCAACGATTGACCAGATATTGGTTATGAAACAAAGCATGGAGAAATTTTATGGACACGACATAGATCTTCAAGATTTAAAGCAAGCATTTGACAGCATAAATAGAGACATAATTTTAATAGCTCTAAGACATTTGGGAATGCCTCAGAAATTATCAAACCTCGTCATAATAACAATGCATGAATCAAAGGCTAAAATTATAATACAAAACCAAATCACCCGTGAATTTAAAATAGAAACGGGAGTACGGCAAGGAGATGCCTTATCCGCACTATTATTTAACTTAATACTACATTACGCCATAGGAAAATAAGAAAAGAAAGGCTGTATATTCAATATGACAACACAAATAGTGGCATATGCGGATGACATAGTAATCATGGCAAAAAATTACAGATATATGGCAGAAGTATTTGTATAACTAGAAGCGGAAACACAAAAAGTAGGCTTAAAAATCAACGAAGACAAGACAAAATATCTAAAAATGTCAAGAAATGAACAAATAAGAAATACTCAGAATATAACAATTGGAGAGTACAACTTTGAAGGAGTTACAACCTTTACATACCTCGGAGCAACAATAAGAAGTGATAATAGTATGTAATGCTGTATTCATAATAGAATTCAGGCCGGAAATAGATGCTACTTTGCAAACAGAAAGTTGCTTCAGTCAAAATTAATATCAAGAAAGGCCAAAATTATGATATATAAAACTCTTGTATGATCCATAGTGACGTATGGATGTGAGGTATGGACTATGAACGTGGCCAGAATAGCCTGCGCATATTTGAAAGAAAAATTCTCCGAAAAATACTCGGCCCAAATATATTACAGAATGGAGAATATGTAATCAGAAGCAACAGCGAGCTCAATAGTATGATTGATAGTGAGGACATTGTACGGTTTACAAAGGCCCAAAGACTAAGGTGGGCTGCCCACGTAAGTCAAATGAACGAAAGCCGAAAGCAAGCAGTGGTGCTGAATAGAAAGCCCGATAGCAGCCGTGGTAGAGGAAGACCAAGAAGCAGATGGGCAGACAACGTGAAAAACGATGCTCAAATCCTACAAATCCCAAATTGGAGATAAGCGGAACAAGATCGACCTTTTTGGAGGAGCATAGTGATGAAGGCCAAAGCTCACCCAGAGCTGTAGCGCTATAAGATGATGATGATGATGATGAGATACATAAAAAAATCAAAAAAAATTATATTTCGGTTAAAATTCTATATAGTGTGTCCAAATTTAAATCTATCTTTGAAAATTAAAACCTAACTTTATGGCGATATATAATTAGAACATATATAAATATATGTTAAGCTTTATATCGAATCAATTTTTAATTCATATTTATTAAAAGTAGTTTTTAAACCAAAAAAATAATTTAAACTATTCTTACAATGAAATTTGGTAAAAATGTGCCCGAATTTTACCCGAGAAAATTATTAATTTTTGATTTACTAAATTTTTCTAGAAATAACGAATCTAGAAAAATGAAAGTACTATTTTATTGCAAAAGGATGATTATATATATACAAAACACATGACACAATTAAAAAAAAGTAAAACAAACCACTTCCGTGGTCTAATCGGTTGGAGCACAGAAATGTGTTTCAATCATGATGTGGTAGGGTAGTAATGGTTTCGATTCCCGTGGGGGGTATAAAATGTAACTAAAATATAACAAAAATATTATATATATAAAATTTATAATCAATAAAAAATCATAATATAATCAATTTCAAATTAATATAATCATCAATACTCACATATCTCATACAACACAATAACCAAATAAAACAATAAATAAATTTGGCAAACACTAATAATTACACAACTCTGTCAACAACTGAAAAAAGTATGTGACATGGCATACCCAGTAAATATAGTAACGTCAGGAATCTTAATGTCAAAGATGGATAAAATCGAAACGACAACAGCAAAAAAGTTGACGTCGTTTTACCACGTAGGCTTAAAAATGTTTAATATATTATGTGGATAAATTAATCGAAGTTTTTTTTGTAGAAAATAATTTTCTTTTAATAAACTTTAATATTTGAACAATATAATAATATACGACATTTCAGAGTTTTTTCACCTAATTTATATCTGATATGTATAAATATCTTAAATTTCTGATTAAGAGTATCTAGGTTACACTGAAAGTTAACCGAAATAATACCTGGAAAATAACTTGAATTGAACCTGAAATTTCACCGAAAATTTTTCCACAAAATATCCAAATTTTTATTGATTAAAATAACTACTAAAACTAAAAAAGCCTAGTTCTTGGTGTTATTTATAGTTTTCCACATATAATTATAGTTGATATAGAAGGAAATTAATAAAAAGAAATACTTACTTATCAACAATAAATTATTTGTAATAAATTTTAGAATCGTGCATGTATAACAAAGTATTCCACGTTAAGGTATTACAAGTTAATGACACTAGAATAACAAAACAATGTCGTATATAGATTCATCCTAATTTATTTGCACCTGAATTTGTAGAAGAAATCGACTCACGATGATAAAGCTTATAATGTTAGAATTTCGTTAGGATTTTAAAACCTAAATAAAACAACGTAACGACTTTTTGTCTCAACATTCAAAATCGATTACATAAAAATATAGGATTACAATTTAAAATGTCAATAAATATCTATAATTCTTAAAATAAATTCGATCCGAGTCCCATTCAATTAAAACAATTCAATTAAAATTCAAATCGATTATTCAAGACAATTCGAGACAATTCAAGTAATTAAAATTTGACTAAAACAATTCAATGTTTGTAAATCAAGCTACTTGGGTAGTGGAAATTTAGTTTTAAAAACGAAATCTACCGCCCCAAACCACCGCTATTCATTTATTGAAACCCTGTTTTTGCTAATGGTAGATAAACGTAGGCGGCAGGGTATTAGTAAAAAATATATAAAAAAAAAAATAAAGTTTAATTGCTATCTAGTTGAATTGTTTTAGTCGAATCAACTTTTAGTCAAATTTTTGTTAGTTAAATTGATTTTGAACCACGAACAATTTTAATTACATAAATATATTAAATAAAAAACAATTAGTTAAGTAAATCAATTCGTTTAATAAAGGCCTTTTTTTTAGATCGACAACCACTTGAAATATTAATTATTCCCATATTCTGAAGGTCAGAAGCTACTTTTATTTTTCAATATTTTAATATATTTCAAATATGAAATATGGTTTCTAAAAATTATTACATATGCGATTGCTGTCTAAGTTAAATCAATAACAGAAATAAAATATAGTACCAAGGCTAAGTTGAAATGATGGTATACAAATAATATTGATTTTGATAAGCCGTATATCAAATCTAAGGCATATAATAAGTATAATCTGTAAGATGAAGAAGTACGGCACCGGTGTTATATTAACAGAGCAAACAAATCAAGGGCATCTCTAAAAAAATAACAATAACAGCGTTTTTCAAAAAATATAGTTTATAAAGAAATTAATAATTACTATAATTAATTACTAATAGAAAAGTTCAGGTTAGTCTAAGTAAATTAAAAGTCATAGGTGTAAATACATTAGTATAAATTCTTAATTATTAAAATGTGAAATAAGGAAAATTGTGCAAATGAAATTAAGGTATAATAAAATAGTAATAATAAAGAAATTTTAAATTTATAAATGTATTTTTACTATTTAAATAAAGTCAAAAAAAAATTGCTTACAGTTTTAAATAAAACATGTATAAATAAAAATAAATTCAAAAACAAACATCACAAAAACATTTTTAAGGGCTACCAAATATATTTATTAACCTTTATTCAGCTGGAAAGGTACACCTGTACCTTTTGCATTTTACTTTTTCAATATTTTCGATGCAAAGTGACTTAGAGACCTCAATTTTTGTGAGAATTAATTTTTCATCAAAATTTATATTTCAAAACTTTTTTGACCTAAAAAAAATAATTGGAGGGTAAGTAAATCAGCTCATTTGTTTTTGTCTACGTGGTCAGCTGGGAAGGTACACCTGTACAACGGTACCTTAGGTACCCAGAAGATGTCTTATCACCCAAACATAAAATAGTTCGGTACCTAATGCTGCATATTAAAATACTATAAAAATGTATATTTTGTACCGATTTTTCTCTAAACTATTTTGTTTTTTGTATTTTTTGAAGTAAATTCCCATAAAAAATAATATTTACAATAAAATATATAATTTTTTCTTTTTTTTTTTTAAATGTGTTTTATTTTTATTCATTTCTTTTCTTTCCGACTGATCCCAGAGGGACGGCAGGAATAAAAGGTACCGCCTTGTACAAGGGAAATATTATCCTTAGGCTAGGAGATGGAACTCCGAATTAAAACAAAAAAAAAAGTATGCAATGAATAAAACTCAAAGATTGTATACCCCAGGTGGTAATCCAGATCTTCTGGAAAATCCTCCCTCTTTCGAGGCAGGTCTCACGGATTCTGGGGGAGACCACTTATTGCAAAACCACGAAAGCAGAGCTGCTTTAATTGACCCATTCAGAAGAAAATCTGGGGTCCAGAGAAAACCTCCAGCAGGGTCTCAAAATATCTACGAAAACATGTCCCAAAAAGACAGATATAGAAACCCCGACGAGGGTAATAATAACGAAAAGGCACTTGAGGCAAAAAATAATCAACTTAATGCCAGAGTTACAGAATTAGAAATCTTATGCAGGGAATTGAAAAATGAACTCTGCATAATTAAAGAAGAAAATGTGAAACTAAAAAATTCACAAAACATGTCTACTAAAAGAGTAGTACTAAAAACTGCTTAAGAATTTCATACAGATGATGAAGAACTAGCTCGAGAAATCGACTGGATCTTTAAAACAAAAAGAATCTGTAAAAAAAGAAAAGCAGAAAAATCACCTACTTTAAGCCCAGCAAATTTTGCGGACAAAGTAGAGAAAAATGTGCAAATAAATGAAGTTGCGAAAAGTAAAAGAAAAGGTAAACCTCCTCCAGTTATACTTAGTAATGTAGTGGAATACCCTCAAATAAACAAAAAATTAAAAGAAAGCAATATTAAATATAAAGTTAATATGCTTAACAATAAACAACTAAAAATTAATATTGAAGAAGAAAAAGAATATAGAGAGTTGACTAAGGCAATAAATAAAGCCAATATTGAATGGCACACTTATGAAAACAAGAGCACCAGGCCTATTAAAGTAATGGTTAGGTATTTACATCCGTCATACCAACCTGAAGATATAAAAAATTAATTGAAAGATAGAGGCTTCAAAATTCTAGAAGTCACAAATAAAATAATAAAGAAAAAGGAAAATAACAAAGAATCTACGGTACGTCTTCCTCTCTTTCCTCCTTATACATTCGAAAACTCCGAAGATATGAACAAAATATTCAAAATTGAATTCATCCAGCACATGAGGGTTAAAATGGAGGCTATTCGTAAAACGACTACCATTCCTCAATGTAAGAGATGCCAAAGATTTGGCCATACACAAAAGTTTTGCCAGCGTCTAGCTCAGTGTGTTAAATGTGCTGGTCCCCACTTAACAATTTCTTGTAAAGAAAAAAAAATATTAAGCCTAAATGTGCTAATTGCCTTGAGGCACACCCAGCGAGTTATCGTGGTTGCCATGTGGCTAGAGAGTTGCAAAAAAGAAAGAAGCTACAAAAAAATGCCCCAAAACAAATGCAACATAGACAAGAAAAACAAAAGACAAAACCTAGGCAACCTAGTGCACAGAAACAGAATTGCATTGAAACTTCAAAGATACCTAAAACGTTTACGTCGAAAAAAGTCGTAGAAGGCTTATCATATTCACAGGTAACACAAAATAACCTAAGTCAAAACAGAAACCCGAAAGAACAAAATAAAGTTTCTACACAAAAGTTGACTGAAAATACCATTATGCAGATGATGCAAAATATGATAAAAACAATTAATGAAATCTCAACAAGACTATGCACATTAGAAAACAAACATAATGAAATATATATGTATACACCAAAAAATAAATCCGCAAGGCATGGTTAAGAACGCACTTCGTATAGCCACGTTAAATGCCAATGGTATTCTGAATAAGAAAAATAATTTGGAAATTCTATTGAGAACACAAAATATTGATGTATGTCTCTTGATAGAAACACATATGACAGATAAGTCATCGCTTAAAATAAATGACTATACATGCTACAGAGGTGGTAGCTCAATTTTAATAAAGAAAGATATTAAGCACCACGAGGAACTTAGTCTAGAAATAGATGAATTCCAACTAATCGTGCTACGAATTATGTCTGTTAAACAAAGCCTTTGTGTCGGTGCATTATACTGTCCACCCAAATATAACATAAAGAATAACATGTTTGAAGAAATTCTTAAACTACTTGGCGAAAGATTTATCCTGGGAGGTGACTACAACGCCAAGCACATAGATTGGGGGTCTAGAGTAACCTCTACGAGAGGAAGAGAGCTAAGAAAAGCTATAAAAGAAAAAGGCTGCATTTACCAATCTACCGGTAAACCTACCTATTGGCCAACTGATAGAAATAAAACTCCTGATCTGCTTGATTTTTATATAACAAAAAAAATTTCACCCAATTATATTAAGCTAGAAGATAACCATGATTTGGACTCAGATCACTCTGCAGTCATACTAAGTCTATATGAAAAGGTTATTAAGAAACAGTCGAAACCTCTGCTAACGAACAAGACAACTGACTGGGCTAGATTTAAACAAGAAATAGAAAACAAAATAAACATAAAAACAAAACTAAGATCCAAATGTGATATAGATTCTGAAGTAGAAAATTTTATTAAAATTATTCAAAATGCTGGATAGAATAATACAAAAAATTGTGAATATAAATCGGTAAGATTCAACTACCCTAGAGAAATATTAAATATGATAAAAATAAAAAGAAGAGCTAGACGCAGATGGCAACAATCGCGTGATCCGGCAGACAAAACTGTGCTAAATAGGTTAACTCAGAATCTTAAAAGAAAAATTAAAGATCTTAAAAATGAAAATTTTGAAAAATATATAAAAAATTTATCAGCTAAAAGAGAAAATAACTACTCGTTGTGGAAAGCAACAAAGAGTACAAAAACCTCGATCTCTCAAATCCCGCCAATCAGAATGAAAAGCGGTGAATGGGCGAGAGATAATAAAAATAAAGCTGAAACATTCGCAGATCATCTTGAAGAAATTTTTTGTCCAGACGAGACAGATTCGGATGATCTCACTGAAGAAAATAATAATTGGCAAGAAAATGTTATATCACCATTTTCAGAGAGTGAAATAGTTGAACAAATTAAAAAACTCAGAGATAAAAAAGCTCCAGGTTTTGATCTAATTACATCGGAAGTCCTGAAAGAACTTCCAAAAAAGCTATAACAATGCTAACACGCATTATAAACGCTGCTATAAGAATAAGGTATGTGCCGAATATGTGGAAAATAGCAGAGATAATTATGATACCAAAGCCAGGTAAGCCCATAAATGAGGTCAAATCCTACAGACCAATATCATTACTACCAATAGTATCAAAATTATTTGAAAAACTATTATTGATTCGAATGAGACCGATCATAGAAAATAGTAATCTGAATCCAAATTATCAATTTGGCTTTAGATCTAAGCACTCGACAATCGATCAAATTCATAGAATAACAGACATAATAGAAAAAGCTTTAGAGGAAAAGAAAGTATGCTCTACCATATTTCTAGATGTAGCCCAAGCTTTTGATAAAGTATGGCATCGAGGCTTAATAAATAAACTAAACAATATGTTACCTAAACAATACGTAGATATACTCTCATCATATCTAGAAAACAGACTATTCAGAATAAAACAAGATGAAGAGTATTCTACTATTAGAGATATTAAAACGGGTGTGCCTCAAGGTAGTATTCTGGGTCCCATACTGTATTTGCTCTCCACCAATGACTTACCAGAAATGGAAAATATAACTGTAGCTACATTTGCTGACGATACTGCGTTGATGGCAGTAGGATCAAATATTGACGAGGCTACAATTAAATTGCAGAGAGCAAGCGACAAGCTATACCTCTGGACAAAGAAATGGAAAATTGAACTCAATGAGTTAAAATCAGTACATGTAAATTTTACAAATAAAAAATTAGAAAATCAACCACCATTGGTAGATCTGAATGGGGTCAATATACCCCAAGAAAACAATGCTAAATAGCTAGGAATGACATTAGATGTCAAACTTAGATGGAAAGAGCACGTTAAAAAGAAAAAATTTGAACTTGAAAATAAGTATAGAGAAATGTACTGGCTCTTAGGTCGTAATTCTAAATTACCTATACATAACAAGATTTTGTTATATAATCAGATACTCAAACCGATATGGTTGTACAGCATACAAATATGGGGATGTGCTAAACAAACACATGTACTTTGGATACAAAAATTCCAAAATAAAGTCTTGCGCAATATGGTAAATGCCCCCTGGTATGTTCGCAACAGTGATTTGCACAGAGATCTAAAAATTCCTTGCATAGAAAATGAAATAAAAAGATATGCAACAAAGCATATAGCTCGTCTGGAGGGACATGTTAACGTTGAGGCCACTCAACTGCTAGATAATCAAAATGATGTCAGAAGGCTTAAAAGAACTAAGCCACTAGATTTAATACGATAGAATTTCGTAAACTTTTTCTTTAAGAAAATCAAAATAGCAATAAATTAATGGTTAGTCCGTTGGACTAGTATTAATGGGAGGGGTGTGGTTTACTCAGTAAAAATCTGGCACACAATGGAAGCTACGGGGCTCATCGTGTCTATGAAGATTCCCACCAATCCACGCAAAAAAAAAAAAAAAAAAATTTCTTTTCTTCTTTCTTTTAAACCAAATTATTCGCTTTCATCCTTAATGACCTACTAAGAAAGGTACCTTAAGATTTTAAATTTCTTAATTTATTTAATCAGTTGCTCAATTTATACTAGATTTTTAGCTGCTATTTTCGCTTGTTCCCACGTTATGTTTGTTTTTTCAAGCTCTTGTTTTATGGTTCTACGCCAGGTGTTCTTTGGGCGACCGGGTCTTCTTGTGCCTCATGGGTTCCGTTCTAAGCTCATCCGCGCGATGTTGTTTAATGGCTTTCTGAGTCTGTGGCCTATCCATCTCCATTTCCTTCTTCTAATTTGTTTCACAATGGGTTCTTCGCCGGTTAGTATCCAGAGGTCCTTGTTGCTTATTGTGTTTGGCCAAAATATTCGGCATATTATCCTTAGACATTTATTAATGAAGACTTGTTACTTCTAGTTGACAATTTTTGATGTTAACCAAGTTTCACTGCCGTATTTTACACAAGACCAGAATATTCTAAGTTTAGTTACTCTGGATATTTGGCTGTTCCTCCATATCGGTTGCAATCTTCCAAATGCTGTTTTGCTTTCTTTAATCTATTTTCTACATCTTCCTGAGCCTCACCACTAGTTGCTATTTTACTTTGCAAGTAGCAGAAATTTTTCACAAATTGTAAATTACTGATAGTTCGGCTTCTTCGTATAGTGCTTGGATTAGGCGGACTATTTTTTCTGGTGTTCCTTTGTCCCTTAGTGCTCTCCGTATGCAACGCGCTTTATTGTGTCGAAAGCCTTCTTGAAGTTAATGAATAGCATGTATAATGGTGTTCTGTACTCAATTGTTTGTTCTATTATTATTTTTATTATTCAATTGGAAAAGAAAAATTTTTTTGATCAAAAAACCAATATCTATTTTGTATTTTTGTTTTTTAAACCTACACTACTTATTCTAACCTACCGACTAATTATATCTAGCTTACAAATATCCTAATCTCTCTTATATTTACCCTGACCCTTATTCTAACCTACCAGCTAATTATATCTAGCTTATAATTTCCCTAATTTACCTTATATTTATCCTAACTATTCTTATATACTATGTTTTCCTGTTTTAACTCACTTTTCTGTTCTTCTATTCTTTCCATCAATACTTATCAATGTTTATTAAGTCTCTATATTCGTTACATACCTATCGTACCTAAATATTTGACTGCTATTATCTTCGAATTTAAGATTTGGTTGGTATTCTATTTTCTTGTCTGTTTGCACTCATAAATATATGGTATATTATGAGCAATTTGTCTTCATTTTCAATATATTTATTTTTATCCAGGTAAATCCATCCTTCTGGAAGTATATAACCGCTCATTGTCTTCTCAATATTATATAAAATTTAAAAAATATATTTTTTGATGAAAAAAACACATTTTTTGCGTGTTTTGTGTTTATACGACAAACTATATAATTGACTTTCAAGGTTGTCCATCTAGTTACAGAACTTTATAGTATATGATCAAATACCTTTCTAGAACAATGTTTTTTTTTATATAATATTTTTTGAATTAGATGCACTTTTGCTGTTTCAAGTCTGAACTTCACACTAAATACTTCGTCCCTTACAGAAATGCTTAATAGACCTTCTTTTTCCTAAAATAGCGTTACTTCCAAAAAAATATATTAGAGAATATATTCCCACAAGTAATTAAACTAAATTTAAGAGTCAAAGTAGAACCGTAGAACTAATACAAAAAAAATCGCTATAATAATATAACAAAAATAGTAAAAATCATAGTAAAATTCATACAAATTGTTGAAGGTACAGGTGTACCTGTCCAGCTGAAGTAAGGGTTTTAAAATGACAGCTGAATAAAGGTTAAAGTAAAATTAAAAAAAAACATTGAGTACGACTTTTTATTGAACTTCCTCGATTTTCGAGGAGCGAGCAAATACTAGTATAAAATATCTCGTATTACTGAACCTTTACCCTTGCCTTATATTCTTTATTTTAAAAAATACTGCAGCAAACCATCAAAATTACAAGGCAATAAGTAATAAAAAATGTAATATAACAACAATACAAAATTATATTAAATTGGACATAAAATTGCTAAAATGTTAAAACTGTTAAAAGTTTAAAAATAAATTGTAGAAAAATTGACAAGAAATACAACTATACTAAGAGAAATAATATGTTTATCCAATGGTTACGAGAAATATATTATGGTTACTTTAAACTTATTATGTTAGATATAGTTGAAACAAACATTTGGTATGTTAATGAAGAATATAACCAGGATTGACAGAAACATATTATATTTGTGTTAAAAATATTATAGTTAATCGAAATATATATGTACCTACGTTGTAATAAATTATGGTTGCTACAACTATATTTAAAAAAATGTAAATCAACTATAAATTACATTGCTTACAAAAATATTATGGTTGTAGATATCATAATAAGGTTAAGAAGCTTATAATCCAGTAGTTGTAACAAACATATTTTGGTTAAAGAAATAATATCATAGTTGTTTTACAACTATTTGTAGTAGTAATACTAATCATATTGATCGAAGCAATCATGTTATAGTTGCCTTATGATGGAAATAATCAACTCATATGTTTGAAATAATCATATTATGGTTGAAGTAATCATATTATGATTAAAGTAACTATAATATTATGGTTGAAGTAATGATATTATAGTTGACGTTAAAATAAAATGCTTCAAAAATAAAAAAATACTTGAATATTCAGTCTTCTGTTGTTGTTTGCCAAGTTAAAACGTGTTTTAAAATATAAGCGATTAGGTACGTACGTAAAAACTCTTAACTGATGGATATAAATTGGTAAGTGTTTGCATACATTTCATCACAACATTTTATAAGCTTTCATCAAACATTTTATGTACTTTATGAAAAACTGGATAAAATGTTGTGAGAGGAAATATTTCAATGTAAGTTGAAATAGTTAGTTATTAAAATAATAACAAAACAGAATAAATAATCTAAGTTAAGACGAACTATTGAAAAACTAATAAAAGGAAACTATACAGGTTAGTTAAATTATAGTTATTTAATAATCTGTTCAATCAAACAGTTTCTTATTTTTATGGCAATATAATATAAGTACTTTTTAATTTGCAGGTAATATTGACTATTACAATATACTAATGTTTTTATTTTTTATTTTTTACAGTCTATTTTTTATTTTTTACAGTTTAGCAGCTGAAGATGTATGTAGCTGATGTAGACAGCACCAATTTAACAAAATTTGATATTTATTGGACATTTATTTATTATAATTGACAGAAAAATATAATCCTCTCGAAATTAACTATACTGTGCTTTTATTTCAAATATAATATATTTACTTCAATCATATTTATTTTTGTTTCAATTAAAATTAATGTTGCTGCAACCATAACTTCAGTTTGTGAGAATAATATTACTATTGAACCTACTATAAATTATGTTTGGTGTAAACATAAATATTTTTCATTCAACAATAGTATATTTATTTTAAACATAATATATTAGTGAATCATATTTAAAACAACAAAATTATAGTTGAGAACAAAATATCGTCTTGTAGAAAGTAACTATAATATGTTTACTCCAAACATAATTATTTTTGTTTCAATTATAAATAATATTGCTGCAAACATAATTATGTTTGTGAAGATAATAATATTGTTGTGTGAACTATGAACTATTTTTGTTGCAACCATATTATATTTCATTTAACCATATAAATTTTTTTTAGCTTTATATAAAACCCATAGTTACATGAAGTAATATGGTTAATGTAACTATATTTTCCAACCATATTATTGTTCTTTAATTTTATAGTTGAGCCAAACATATTTTTTTGCTCAGTGAGGTACCGAAATTTTATAGAAAATAAACATAAACATTATAGAAAATACTTGACAAAGTTAAATAACAAAAATTTTCAAATTAACCCTTTGTTGTGATTTGTACGCTTTTCTTACGCAGTCCTTTGATTTATAGTGACAAAGTGCGGTAGGTGTTGTTTATTTTCTTCAAAAAGTGATATAAATTTATACAAATATTTTTTCATATACATATATTTAATTTCAAAGATAAAGGTTTTGTTATAAATACTATTTTATATAAAAAAAATTGTTAAAAGGAATTTATATTTTTATTTAAAAAATGCGTACAATATATTATACAAAACTGTTTTATTATTATATTATTATTATAGAATATTTTTAAATCTAAAAAATGGCCGCTACGCAATTTTGATCATTTCATTGAAAGCTGGATACTTTAAAAAAACATTGTTCAAAGCTTGGTTTGGAAAATAAGGTAATTTTAAATTTAACTAATTTTATAATGGCAGTAGCAAATAGCCTGCATGCTTTTTCCACGGAACTATTAAAAAAAAGAGGTCTACCACCTTCATCTAAATTTACAAGTCCAATTCTGGTTAAAAAAGTCAGCCTATCATTGAATTACGAATAGACAATTACGATCATTTTCCGACACATAATAAGCAACAAAATCCTACTAGGTGCAAAAACTCAGGTTGCAAAGGTAGAACTTTCTTCAAATGTGTGAAGTGTTTTTTGTATATCAAAGGAAAAAGACTGCTTTATTGAATTTCATAGCAATACAATGCATTACAAAATATTTTTTTGTTCTTTGCAATATAATTTTTTTAATGTGTGATACATAGGTAACGTACCTATATGTGAAATATTATTTGTTTTTATATTATTTTTTGAATTCAAGCTTTAATTATTTTATGTATTTTATTAACAAATTTTTATTATTTTCATGTATGAACTGAATAAATGTTCAAAATTACAAAGCGTTGTTTTTACGGTTTTTTTGGTAAAATTTTTCCTTAACTCATAATATATTAGTCATAGATTAAGTAATACTCAATAAAATAAAATTAAAAGGTTCCTAGCTGTAAAAACCTAATTCAGTGTCTATCTTTTAGTTTTAAGTTAAACAGAAATGTAAAATTAAAATATTACAAATAAAGCACTACTACTACTACTAATTAACAAAAAAAATACAATAACTGAAATTTGTTACAATATCAAATGAAAAAGAATATTTTAGTTCAAAAATTAAAAAACATACACTTAATGTTAAAACAAAAACAAAAAACAAATAATAATTTAAGTAACCGCAAAGAAACTGAAAAAAAAAAAAATTTAATATTTAAAATATTCTTAAAACCTAAACCACTAACCCCGCCTGCCTGTTCATCAACTTCAAGTTATTTAAAATATTAATCCAAGAAAATGAAACGAATATTTTTTTACAGCAAATTGCAGAGTAATTTTAAACTATTAAAAATAAAAAATTAAAACTTTTTAAATAAAAGTAAAACTTTTTTTGATGAATTTATTTAGCAATTCACTTGACCACTTCAGGTAATTCATTTGTTTAAAACCAAAACCGAAAATAAAAACGGAAATAACTAAATACAAAAAAATAAATAAAAAATAAAACAAAGAAATAATAAAGAAAACAAAAGAAAATTTAATATAAATAAATAAAACCCAAAATATCGTATCAAAAATAAATTCTTTTTGATTATACATTCCAACAAAACTATTAAAAAAATTTCCAACATACAAAATGCTTCTCCATCAATATAATGTAGAACAATACACATACCACATAAGTATATGTAAACAACATCCATATAAACATAATATGTTTATTTTGTATAAAACATAATCTGATATAATAGCAGATACAGGTTTCGAACACAAAAACATAAAAAAAAAAAAAACAAAAACTTTATTTATATTTACTTAAACTTTTTACCGTTACTTATGAAAAGTATGATTCATGCATTCTAAAAACAATAATGAAACACAGGGCAAACTTTTATGTTCTCCAACTCCAACTTAATTTAAATTTGATTCAAATTAAATATACCAAAAAAAAACGAAGAAGAAAAATTAAAAAAATAACAACAGAGGTACTGAAGGTAATCTTTTTTGTTATTTTTTATTTTTCCTTATTTAATTTTTATACATTATCAACCTTAAATGGGAAATTTTTACCTGAAAGAATTTTCCAATGATTTAATTCAATAAGCTTATTATAGCTTAATAATAATAGTTTGATTAGGAACAAAATGTGTCGGGTTTCAAATTATGCTTTTCAAAATATCGGGTTTTTTTTAAATTATGTAAAAACTCTCGAAAAAGAATATTACCAGAAAAAGCAGAAATCCCCCTTTTTGCATCCAAGGAAAATATTCACGATTTTATATTTTGAAAAAACAGTATTAGGACAATTTTGAAAAGCGAGATTTTGAATCTACACAAAAATTTAATAAAGCTTTTTACATATTAGGAACATTGACTTTATAGTGTTTTGTTTAGGTCATATATTTCAAAATTATTTGTAGTGCAATGTTTAATGTTCAATGTATTTCACCATCATTGATATCCAACTCAGGTTTTCCCCAAGATAGTCATTTAGGTCCCTTATTGTTTATAATAATAATTTTTTTGTTTATAAAGAAAAACAACTACACCAATACACAAACTAAACAACTCTCACTCCTACACTCATTCATTTAGTATTAAGTATTTAGTATTTAGTAAATTTATTTAGAATAATGTAACTTTTTAAATTTGTAAATTTTGTAACGTACATTTAAGTAAATGTTATTTGTAACTGATGCTTGATTTGAGATTGAAATAAATAAATAAATAATAGTGTTCCATTCTGCTGTGTACTAACCATTTTTATACATTTTTGCACACAACTACACTACCGATTTTAATGGGTAGATAGACTAGTTAGTGACGGTTTATTTTTTAATATGTGCTGAATAGCTTTTTTTTGTGCTGAATAATAATTTAGTGTCTTATTTAAAATTTGAATTTTGCTCTTTCAAAAATGAATAAACAAAAATTAATCTAAATACAATTTTTTCACACAAGAATTTTTTTTTTTAAATTCAAATATTGTAAGTAACCATTTTATTTTAAAAATAAGTAAATATAAAATAAAATTTAGACAACATAAACTAAAACTAATAATAATTAAAATTTCATGTTTGTTTTAAATTTATATTTATGAACCTTTATTCAAAATGCTGGCATTTCAAAATCCTTACTTCAGCTAGAAAGGTAGACCTGCACCTTCAAACAATTTGTATGGATTTTTACTATTTTTGTTATATTATTGTTATTCTTTTGTATTTGTTCTACTTTTACTCTTAAATTTAGTTTTATTACTTGTGGGAATCTATTCTCTAAAATATTTTTTCGGAGGTAACACTATTTTAGGAAAAAGAAGGTCTATTAAGCATTTCTGTTTCTTTTTCAAAAAAATAAAACTAGAAGCAGTACAAAGACTTGCGTGTCTCTGTGCAACAAGTGCTTTTAGAACCACACCTACAGCGGCTATGCAAATACATCTTGGGCTTCCGCCCTTACATCTTTATGTAAGAATGGAGGCCCTCAAAGTTGCAAGAAGGTTGCAAACTCTAGGGAATACTACAGGATGTAGGCACAAACATCAGAGGCTATGGAAGGACTTAGAAGAGGAGCAAAAAGAGTTCTTCATGCCAACAGATGACATCACTACATACGTATCTTTGAAGAAGAGATATGAAGTAGAAATCCCGACAAGAGAGACCTGGCGTGGTTCAGAAGAGCAGGCCAGTTCCTCAAATACCTCGGACATTTTCGCTGACGGATCCCTTACGGCTCTAGGCACGGGAGCTGGAGTGTTCTTTGAAAAAGAGCAACTTGAACTCCAGTTTCCTCTTGGCAAACACTGCACAGTCTTCCAGGCTGAAGTCTTTGCCATAAACGCAGCAGTGAATATAATAAAAGAGCAAAGATGGTCTAACAAAGTCATTAGAATCTTTAGTGACAGTCAGGCTGCCTTAAAAGCTCTTGAAAGTAACATCATCAAATCTAGATTGGTGGGAGAATGTTCAGAAGCCCTAAACCTCATAGGGCTCCGAAACAAGGTACAACTGATCTGGATACCGGGTCATAGTGGCCTGACTGCAAATGAGAAGGCTGACGAACTAGCCAGATCATCGGCGGGAAACATTTATGGCCCGGAACCAGCAGTTGGTATATCTATTGGTAATATTAAACTATCAATAGAAAACACCCTGAAAAGGGAAGCAAATATTCTTTGGGAGCGTATGGAAGGCCAAAGGGTCTCCAAAATATATGCACCAAGAATAAACACCAAAATAACCAACTTCCTGCTAACTCTCAATAGAGGAGACTGTAGGAAGATGGTGGGCATACTTACTGGTCATAACCACATGAATAAACACATGTGTAGACTAGCACTAAGTGACGACCCAACCTGTTGACACTGTCTGGAAGAGGAAGAAACCTCCACACACGTTGTAGGAGAGTGCTTAGCTCTTTCAAGGCTGAGACTCAGGCTGCTGGAAATGCACTACATAACCTCAGAAAACTTCTGCGGAATAAATCCCCCAAACCTATTGGCCTTTATCAAAAGGGTCGACTAAGTTGAGGGGTGGAGGACGGCATAAAGGGCTAAAAAGCCTACATGCCGGCTCTGACATATTAGGGCCACCTCCGTAGAAGAAAAAAAAAAAAAGCATTTCTGTTTGTGACGAAGTATTTAGTGTGAAGTTCGGACTTAAAATAGCAAAAGTGCATCTAATTCAAAAAATATTATAAAATAAAAAAAAACATTGTATTTGATCATACTATAAAGTTCTGTAACCAGATGAATAACTTTAAAATTTTATTTGCCACTCAGCTAGAAAGTCAGTGAATGGGTTTGTCGTAAAAACACAAAACATGCAAAAAAATGTGTTTTTTTTTCATCAAAACAAATATTTTTTAAATTTCATATATTTTATTGTAAATATTATTTAATTTCTTCAAATTTAAGCAAAAGTGTTCAAAATGCATTAAATTACAAAAAAATTGCCGGTTTTTTCATTAATTTTTTTTTCATGGTGAGTTACACAAAAAAAATACAAAATATTAAAAAAAAACTAAAAAATAAAACATTAAAAAAAAAGTTTCGAGAAAAACAGTACAAAATATACAATTTTATAGTACTTTAATATACAGCATTAGGTACCGAACTATTCTTATTTACCGACTGAACTATTTCGTATTTTGATGATGAATTTTTTGTTGTAGAATCCGAATTTGCAAATAAAAATACCCGTTCCCATTTAAAAATCTTGATTTCGGCCAATTTCGACGATTTTTGAGCTTAAAAAACCCTTTTCCAGTTGTTCTCGGAAGTTCAAAATATCACCAACTGATAGAGCACCTTTGATTTAGTTAATAGTTTTTTCTAATTTTAAAATAACGTCTCTTTTTTCTCTTAAAAACCTGATACGCATGCTCTGGAACACCCGGTATATGTAATTCTAAGTCTATGAGATGAACATCTTAATTGATTTTACCCAAAAATTTGGCATACACAATTTATACAAATTACATTTATACAATTAATACAAAAACATATTATGATAATCTACTAATTTAAATTTGGAAAACTATATCTATTTCATGTAGAGTACTTAACCTTCATAATAGCATATAGTTTAATTTTATTTTTGTGATAACCAAAACTCTCAACTGCTTTTTATCATTTATTTTATCCCCAATGACAAAGGGTAGGTACTGGACAAAATTGTTAAATAAAATAAAATAAAATGTAACATTTGCCGTTGTAAATGATAATCGACATTGCGAACATATAATAGAGAATTGATTATTTTGTAGTGTATTTTATTTTACGTTTTTGTCTAACACATCCCCATGTCCTACACCGGTACTATAACTTTACCCAAGTAACAAATATTGTTTTCTATATTCAAACTGGATTTTTTTATTTTTTAAACTTAACTTAGCTCTTTTCAATTCAAATTGCATCCAAGGTCGTACCAAAATATTTGATTTTATTTTCAAATATGTATATAGAATCACTAGAGCATTGATTTTAACTGAGAGGGGAGTTACTTTTTTTTAATAAGTGAAGTTAACATGGCTGGATTAAACTTTGTGTTTAACCCATGTAATTATTGTACCTGTATCTCAGTTGCTTAACAGTTCTAGCTTTAATATTAGGATGTTGTTCTAATCTGTTGTTGTAGTTGGTCGGTATATTTCATTAATTCATTGCGGACTGAAGGAATGCGTAAATCATTGTCGATTATTTAATTTGGCACGAACCATGCAGCATTAACCTTAGATCTTATCACTTTGTTTTGAAAACGTTGGATGATTTGCAAGTTGCTTTTGGCCCCAACTCCCTATATGACATTTTTGTTATTTCTTAAAGTAAAAAATAAAATAATTATAAAAAATAATATTATTAAAATAAAAAATTTAAATATTTAGAGATAAAATTTATTGAAATTATACCACACATTTATGGTTTAGCAGAACCAACCCCGCTAACAACGCTGTGCTATTTCCAAAGATTGCTATTTTTATATTTTCAACTTCAGGTATATCACAGGTATATATAGCAAATACAAAATTGAACATAATATACTTCCTTGCAGTAATCCAGCTTTTAAATCTATTAGTATCTAGGAGTATTCATTATTATTTTTAACTCTACAAAGATTTTATTGGTAAAATGTTTTGAAAAATTAATAACCTGAGCTATTGATCACATGCCCCACCTGAATGTTAGTATTCTAATTTGAAGTAACGCATAAGTAATTTTTTTGTTTTTTTTCTTAAGGATTTTAAAGTTTATACGTGAACACAAAAAAAGGATATAATAGGAAAAAAAATAATCCTGTAATAATATACCTAATAATATGGTGGAACAGAGGATGAAAAATATTTGTGTTCGCTTGAGTAATGAAAGTGCATTTTTATTTCCCATCTCATTATCATTAGAAAAAAGTGATTCTAAAGAATGCAGGTGTAAAAATCTTCTAAGAGATCTGTAGTAAAAAAGGATGCTTTTTTTTGTTATGTTCTCAGCTAAGTTTTTGATAATAATAAAGAATAATATTCCCTTCAGGTCTCCTATTAAAATTCACTTTATTCACTTTAAAATTATTTTAGTTAAACAAAAATCTTTTTTTTTTCTAGTTAATTGTTTTAACAGTCTTCTGATGTAAATAATCGCATTTTTTTATGATATCTTTATATAAAGAAAAAAAAGAAGTTTATAATGTTTTTAAATGAGTTTTAAGTGTTTTTTGTAAAACTTAAACGTTAATCTCAGTCAAATATATTGTTTTACTATAACGATTACAAATTATTTAGTTAAATAATAATTTTAATAATCAAAACTTCACTGGAATGTAGTGACAGTTTGTGTGAGAGGAAAGGGAAATAATTATGTCATTGATACATACATATAGTAACACAAACAAGTTCTTTGGATCCAACAATGTTCTAGGTTTACATAAGTGGCTTTGGCTTACTGAATTTACAGTTGAATGGTGTATCATATATTATGTATGTATTCTGGTGATTTAACCATCATATATCATGAAGAAACATCAATTACTAATTAGGTAGATGTGCATAAATTAGATATAAATGATAACAAAAATAAGTAAGTCTACATAATTTTCAACAGAAATCTTATCGACAAATTCTGTGGTAATTTTACAAAAATTGATATCCATGGATTTGCAATTTTCCAATAACGCGGTTTAAAGATTTTTAAAATGATTTGTCTTTACAAAATGCTATTTAATTAGAAAGTGGTGCTATGTTTAATGTTTTTTCTAATGTTTGAATAAAAGTATAATTATAAATAGTAGTTTAATAATATTGGTAAATCAAGTTATGATACATTACGAGGTATGGGAAAGATAGCTATTATAATTATATTTTGGGAAATTAAATAATAAGACTTTGGTTATATAACTTAAACAAAAAGTTGGATTAATATTATTTATTTATTTTAATTTTAAATAAAAATCAAATAATAGGTATACATTTTTTAATTTTAATATTTTTTTAACTATTATTTATTTATTTATTTATTTATTTATTAAACAGTGGACCTGCAGATGAATCTGCAGGCCAACTACAGACCCTTTTCTCCTACGGGATGTGGACCTTTAAAATATAAAAGTAAATTTACAAAATAAAATATATAACATCTAAGAAATACAATAAATGGTATAAAAGAAAAGACTCAACAAATTAACAAAATAGAAATTACAATTTATAACAAAATTATTAGTAAATTAACAATTCAGAAATAAAAATTTAAAATTCAAAATTTTAGCAAATTAACAAATTATCAATTCAGTAAAATAGAAACAAAGTTAATTGTACACTTATAAAAAATAAAGTAAAGGTATTTAAGTGTAGAGTCTTAAATTGTTTGAATTAATTGAAAAATGTAAAGTAATGTAAAAATTAGGTGTATATACAGGTGTAAATAGTAGGTAATCAAAGTGTAAATTTATAAAACATAAAGTATATTTAAGTGTAAAATCTTAAATAAAAAAAAAATGTAAAATACTTACAATTCGCTAGAATAAAAAGTAATTTTAGCAAATAGTAGATAAACAAAATTATAAGAAAAGATAAAAAGGTTGATAGGACTTATTCCTACCAAGTAACATTAGTAATATTGTTGTGATAGTAGTATAACAATGAAAATGGCATTGATAAATTATATTTCATCCCAGATGTTGTGATGTAGCAGAGGGTTTTTTATAAGTGTTAAGTGTGTATTGGTATGGAATCGCAGAGCTTGTAGTGGGGTGAATGTGAATTGAGATGTAATTATGTTATTTAAAGGGCACTCTGTTAGGATGTGTTTTATGGTTAGGGGTTCTGAACAGTGAATACATGTCGGAGGTGTGGATCTGTCAAATAAGTGTTTATGTGTAGGAAGGGTATACCCTAGGCGTACTCTAGTAAGTTTGACACCTAGGGCTCGTGATCTAGTTTTAATTGGTCCTGGAATGTTAGCATTGGGATAAATAATTGATTTGTATCCAGTATCACCTTTGGTTTTTAAATTTTTATAAAAGCTGTGGCAGTCCCTATTTAAATAAACAATAAATCTTTTTTCTTTTCTGGATTTATTAAATTGACATCACTGCTTGATTCTAGCTCGTCATCTAATTTATTTAATTTGTATATTTCCCAAATATTTTGTAATCCTTATTCATTGTATATTTAACAGTATTTAAGAGTACCATTCTGCGCCTTTCTTTCGTTTACGAAAAACATTTTTAAAAAGATGTGAACATTTTTTAAAGTCTCAGTCTTCATCTCATGAACAACCACCGGAACTTTTCCCCAAACAGTTCTTACTATAAGCTAACCCACTCCCTAGAAACCATTATGTCCATTTCTGTGTTTTTCTTGGACCGTTCAATTAGAGCGTGTTCTGAATCGCATTGTAATTATATGTTTAACTGTTTCTGGTATACAGAGATATTTCTTTTGTAGACAAAGACAAGAAACTATTTTTCATCAGAATGGTTCAAACTGATTGTTTGGTGGAATATTATTTTGTCTGCTGTTTCGGACGTTAAATTCGTTTCGAAGGTGTCAAATCATTTTTAAATTCTAAATCAGCTAAATCATTTATCTATCTTATTTGCATCTTTAGTTATATAATTTATAAAAATATATTTAATTTTGTATTTTCCTAAAAATAAATGATGTAATAATATTTTTTGTACCTTTTGTGGCAAGCTGCCATGCTTCAGTTTTGGCCTTTCGTTCAGAATTGTTTTGTTTATATTAATAATTTATTAACATTTATTATATTGAATAAAACTTTTTATAATAATAATTAAAAATATAGAACATAATAATTTTTATTTTAAACATGAACGAACAAATAGTTAGTACAAATACGATATAACCTATCAGATGAATGATGAATTCCGTTATTTTAAATTTAGTCAAAACATGATATCTGCTAATATCATGTATTGGGCACGTAAATTTATTAGAAAATAAACTTATCGACTTTGGACATTCATTGTTTTTTTTTTTGCTTTATAATAAGTATATAGAGTTCTGGTATTTTGTCAAAATAAAGATTTGATGATTTTCTATGAATTAATCTCAAAACATCAAAAATACGGATTATCATGTTTTGGCACACAGAAATGAGAAGTAGGCGGTGGTACATAAATTAAATATAAATGCTAACAAAAATAAGTTATAACATAATTTTCAACAGAAATCGTACCGGCAAATAATTGGAAACTAAATATAATAACAGTGAGTTGGAAATGGTAAAAAACTACAAACACCTGAAGTTTACGAAAATACTTAAAAAAGGACAAAAACTAGCGGAATATTCATGCTTATAAATAAAAAAGTTCCACATAAAATCAAGACAACATTATATTTTACAATATGTTTCATTCAACCACTTGTTATAACATTCATCTATAAGGGGAAATCAAATTGCCAATAAATACTTAAAGCAACTACAATTAGAACAAAATAAAGCTGTAAAAACTTTATAATAGCAGAACGGTAAAACGAAATTAATTCATAATAAAAACAAATATTACCGTTAAATCTTTACATAAAAAAAACTGGTAAGATATGTACATTTAACAATGAATAACATCTAAAGTATAAACATTAAGCCAACACTGAACACCGAACCATAAATGCAACTTATATGAGAACCACAATCATGTTTGTTCAAAATAAGTTTGTTCAAAATAAAAATGAATGAATTTGACTTAAAAAACATTTAGTTATTGTTAAAAAAATAAATATATTCTTTTTTAAATTATAATTTTAATTTCTATGCATGTGTAAATTTGTAAAGTATGTTATTAGAGTTTTATTAGAATCTTAAGGGACGAGCGCTACTCAGTGTCATTAAAGATAAAAAGTTCATTCATTTATAGCAATTCAACATATTGATCCAAAATAAACTACCTGATCTGATAGATTTTTCGTCTTAAAAGGAAAAAAGGTAACAAAAAAAAAATCTAATAAACTCCTGCTTCGAACTTTTATCAGATCCGTTGCCGATTTTTTAAACTTACATGAAACATCAGTTCAAACATGGCGGAAGAAAAGTCAATATATTTTTGTAACAATTGTAATAAAGTTTGTTAATTTTTGATTTGTGGTGGAGAATGCCATAATAAATATTTTAATAAACCATTTCATAAAAACTGCGCGAATTTACTTTTAATTCAAAGAATAATACCTGACCTAAAGTCGTTTGAAATAATAAAATCATTCCACAAAAAAATTATGTAAAGTACTTAGGCATATATTTAGAACATATCACTTGTAAATGTCCCTTTGGTTTGTGGCAAAGTCGTGTTAAACATTTAATTCGTCACAAGTGTATTTGCAAATAAAATTTATTAAATTTTTTCTTCGCTTTTAATTTTTTATTTTTTCACTGTAGAAATTTTAATTTTCGTAAATGTTTCAAAAATTTTTTATTGTGCCTGTTACATTTGTTTTTAAATTTCTTATTTTTGTATTTTTATATGTTTAATTTTTCATTATTATATTTTTTGTAACAATTTTTTTATAATTTTAATTATCATATTGCAAGTGTTCACACCTACAAGATCTATAAAACAGAGAAAGTGCCCCTACTGTACGACGATGTCCAAGAGAAGTTAAGGATGAAGTTACATTTGGGTCGCCTATGAGACGAATGGCGTGATTTTGAACGCGGTCAAGGTAGCCTAAGGCTGAAATGGGAGCGCCAGCTCAAATGTGAGAATTGTATTCCATCTTGGGTCGTATAAATGCTTTATAGATATTAAGGAGTTCCAAAGGTGAGAAGAGAGCTTTACAACCACTTAAATAGCCTAAACATTTGGCAGCTATTCTTATCTTTAAAATCTTAAATGTAAACTTATATAGAGTCTGTAATGAGATAACTCTATTTAGACCTTGTTTTTAAAATAAATAAATTAATAATTAATAGTATTATTTAACTTGACTGTATTATTTTGGTCAACATTTATTTTATTGTTTATTTATTTATTTATTTAATTATCCAAATCTCTAAATATTATTTAATATTAACCTTCGCTTTGGCGTGAACATTTGTTAATATTTACTTTTTTACTTTTGCATAAAAACTTCATTATTTGGCCGATCTTAATGAAATCAGAGATCAGTGCCTAATTTTTTTAGTAGATATTGAATATTTAAAGAAAAGTTCGGAAAAACGTGTCTATGTCCAATTTTTTCGCAATTTAATTTTTTTTCTTCGTTGTTGGGCAGGATTAACATATGTTAATATTTTTTTTATTCATACAAAATGTATGGTACTCTATATATAAATGTTTGTAATTATTTCTATAGAAGTTGAAAAATAAGATAAAAGGTTCTGAAATATTTTAAATTAAGATAGAAATATACTAAAATTAATATATTTTAAAACATAAAGTAAATGAAAAAAAAAATTTGTTTTTAATTTTATTTTTGGTATGTTTGATAAAAAAGAAGAATTCTCTTATGAAGTTAATTTAAAAATTTATGTCAACCATTGATGTATTGAAAATTGCGGCGAATGTTTCACAATCAGTTAAACTTTTTGTTAATAGATAGCGGACCTATCGATTTTTGTCGGAAAATATTTTGTTGTCTAGCCCTTCGATATGTTGATGGAATTTTATTACACTTTGTGCCATCTTTCCAATCAAATATTAATTTGAATCAACAATGTGATTATTTTCTTCTTGTACTTTTGATTCATCATCTAGTGACTCATCCTCAGAATCATGACCATCACTTACGTCTAAAATTAATTTTTTAAGCATCTTCATTTTCATTTAGCGAAATACCATAATTTTCATTTTCATCTTTATCATCATTATCATCACTTTCGACTCTTGAGGGACCGGCAACTGGTTCAAATAATATTTCTTCCGGTGGCCTTACATCAGCATGTTCATCATCTAGCACATGTTCCACCAATCTAGAGAAAAATGCTTGTTCTTCCTCAAACGATAACCTATAAAAATAAGTTTCTTGTATATTTTGTGTGAATTTTTTTTTTTTTGATTTTTTGTGTTTCTCATAGTAAAACTCAATAAAAAAAAGTGTCATATACCTGTAACGGCATCTTTTTTTTTAAAATCTTATATATTTTGAATAGCTTTGCTTGATTTCGAAGAAAGCTATCTACGAAGAAAGCTAATCTTGTGCGCTTACGTATATTTCATTTGCCGCCCAAGCGAAGAGCTTAAAGTATTATAAAATGTAAACGATGTATAATCTTACATCAAAGAAATAAAAATACTAAAATAAAATAAGATATTCTCAAAGTTAGTCTATTAAGTCTATTAATGCAAGAACCGTAGCTAGAACTTTTCTACATTAATATGGAAAATATAAAAATTATAATTTATAAATAAATCTATACTACTAAAACAAAAAGTTTATTTGTTTGTTCATTGTATATGTCCACAGTTGTTAAGATAGATATTTTACAAGACTATCAAATGACAGGTTCTGATACCTACCATATAATATAACTGAACCGTTAGCACTCATCAAAAATATTTAAAAAGCTTTACAGACCTAAAATTGGTAATTCGATAATTTTTCAAAAATAAACAAACATGTCTCTTACCGGTTGTTAAAACTTTGAAACTCAGAAGCATTAGAAGTGAAAGTAATTATTTTATATCACGAAAGCTTAGTGAGATAAGAATTGTTGAAGAATTAAATCGTTAAATTGCAATAGCAACATTACAGTCAATTAAAATAAAGCTTTTAGTTACACAACAGAATTTCTAAATTTGTTGCAATTAGCAATTTTTCATTCCCAGTTTTTCTAAATTTGTTGGAATTGACAATTTTTCATTTCCAATTTTTCATTCCCAGCCAGAACTTAAAATGGGATAATCTCCTTATAATTCCATGTGAAGATTTTCGACAAACATTACCCATCTTACCCCATAAAAGCCAATCAGATGTTATGAACGCTTGTATAAAATTCAACAATCTTTGGCTTAACTTTAAGCAGTCAACTCGTAATTTTATATCCAGCATTTAGCGATTGGTTAATTAAGCTGGAAGATGGTTATCTAACGAATGACCAAAGTTTGCCAAATCTGTTCGAAGTTCCTTCGAATATGATTTGCAATAATTGTATCGTACAAGAAATTTTTGGAGATAGTATAAATATGGATAATTTTGCTTACTATAACAAAAAAGGCAATACTTTGACCCAAAAAATTCTGATACAATTAACGAACGAATTTTAAACATTTTGGAAGGAAATGCAGTAACTTATCTTAGTACCGAATCCATTAATGATTGCGGTGAAAATGATTCAGTGAATTATCGTGTGGAGTTTTTAAACGTCTGCTGTCCAAGTGGAATGCCTCCAAATAAACTTAATTTGAAAGTTGGTAGTATAATAATAATACTGAGAAACCTAAATACCGAACACGGCCGCTGTAATGAGACTCGATTAGTTGTAAAAGCTCTAAAGTTCAATTTAATAATCACGAAAGTATTTATTAATTGAATAGATTTAGCTTCAACGACCACAGAACTTCCATTTATTCTTAGACGTCGACAATTGCCTATCAAATTTGAATTTTCTATGACCATAAATAATTCGTAAGGTCAAACATTGGAAAAAGTAGGAGTTTATTTGCCACTGTTTCAAATTTAGCAATGGACAACTGTATGTTGAAATTTCCAAAGTACTAGTGTCTGGTGATTATTAAATAAAATTTACTGAGGGAAAGGAGCAAGGTAAATTAATTCCACATTCCAATAAACTATATATATATAAAATGTTGAATGTAAAGAGGTTTTGACATCGAATCAGTAGAGAAAAAATATTGAAATTATCTCTTTGTCAACGGTGTTTTGCGTCGGAGTGTGGAGTAGGTCTATTGAGAAACCACAAAAAATGCACCTTTTTCTTTACCTCCTGGGTGGTGCGGAAAAAATAAAATAAATTTTCAATAAAAAAATTGTTGTTGTTTAACTCAATTTATTTTTGTAAGAAACAACTCTTTGATTTATCGAATTATTTTGATATTTTTGGCAAAAAAATATTTTTTTTTGCACCTGTACTGACTTAGCGTAATATACCTTGATACCTATATAAATTTGATTACATTTCTTAGAATTCAGTTTTTTATGTAGTTTCACAAGAACACGTTATTTTCGACACAAGTTATTTATTTTCTTATTATAACACCGTCTTGAAACGGGTTTTACAACTAGTATTCTATAAAATTATATTCGAACAGAAAATGGAGTATAACCTTGTAGGTGTAAAATAATTACGAAGTGTCTTAAGCATAAAAACATATGGCGAAGTTTTTCTTATTACTATAGTTCAACATGATCTTTCCATTTTTGTTTGTTATCCCGCACTAGACCAAGGTAGTTAAATGTTTGAACTATGTATATCAATGATGTGCCATTCACAAAAAGATTATGAATTTTATTATTTTCAAAAATCATGGTCTTTGTATTATTGATATTTAGGCATAAACCACTTTTAGTTTTATTGAGCTCTTATATTATTGAAATACAAATTCGAGCCTACTACAGATTTGGAATTAAACCAAGAATGCGTTATTCGTTTTGCAACCAGTGTTACCACTTGGATACTTTTGTATACATTTGGATACTTTTTTCCAAGATATTTCAAATTGGATACTTTGATACGGAAAATGTCAAAAACAACCAAAATGGATACTTTTTTTTTTGATGGATACATTTGGATACATTTTTGTCAAATTAACTAGTAAAGAATAAAATCTATATAGTTCACGAATTCAAACTTTTTTTTTAAGTCAATTTCTATTGATTGAACGAAATTTATCTTCGAAGGTAAATTATAATAATTAACAAACAGAGTCATCTCTTGTTTTTTTTTGTAATTCTCTAAACAACAAAAATTAGAATTCATTGCTTGTACGATACAATGGAGTCTAATTTTAAACTAATTTTGAGTAATTTCGTAAAATCAAACTATTTACGTAATATGAAAAATGTTTGGGATATAAATTTTAATAATGTTGAAAATCATTTGCCCCTGTCTGAAATCTATATGGGCTCCTCAGTTGAAATATATTTTTAGATAAAATTGAAGAATCAGAGTTGGTTGTGCTGAAGAAGAATGCACAATATTTTTATCTTGAACTAGCTAACCAAATCAAAAATCGATTTGATTTTAGTAACAAAATTTTCAAATCTTTCGCATTAATAATTCCGGAATATCTATTATCGGAAAATATTAGCTCCATTACTCCACTTTTGGATTACTTTCCAAAACTATTAAGAGACCCTAGCGAGAAAGATGAAATTACGGACTAGTTCAAATTGCTAAAAATTTCAAAACACCTAAGTGATTTAGATAAAACTAATATCAAATAATTTTGGTCAAAGCTTGGTTCAATAAAAAATTGTTTAAATGAACTAATTTTTGAAAATTTGTCTAATTTTAGGATTAATCTGATGAGTTTACCGCATAGTTCCGCCGCCGCCGAACCGATTTTTTCCTATCTATCTTTAACCGAAAATAAAAAAACCAACAGACTTCAACTCGAAACAATCGATTCAATGATGGCAGCAAAAGAATTGCTATCTTTGCCCGAAAGAAACTCCTTAAGATCGAATAAGGCTTGTGAAGTTTGGACACCACGTCCGGAACATAATTTTGATTATTGAACAAAAAGTCAATTAAATGAATATTATTACGTTACATGATTACTGAACAAAATGAATTTATAATTTAATTTATTATTTTAATTACCATATGCAATGAAATAACTGCAATATATTATTATTATTTTCCTATTTGTACCTCTATAAATATAATTTAAAATTTGTTATTTATAGTATTAAATGTTAGACAGCGTTTTATTAAAGAAAAAAAAGGATACTTTGATAATTAGGATTGGATACTTTTTTTTTAGAATTGGATACATTTTTTTTGTCGAGTGGTAACACTGTTTACAACTTCTAGAATATTTTTGAAAACAATTTTTTCAAATTCAGTTCATAAATAAAATTTATTGAAATAAATTTTCGTCGTGTAAATTGATAAATTAATAATTGATAAATAATAATAATTAAGAGATTGTATATTTAAATCTGGATTTAATAAATTTGAACAAAATCTAACCCGTATAATATTTATATTTTCCAATATTAATTCCCAAAAATTTTGTTTTTTTATTTATTAATCTATTATATGGATTTTGTAATAAATTTTCTATTCGACCTATTTTGTTTTTTTTTTTTTATATTATTGATAACCTTTTTCACGAAACCCCAATCAATAGATTTAAGATGCTGAAATAATTTGAAAAAAAAAGAAAAAATCTAACTTGAAATTATCAATTTGTGTGATTATCATGAATTGAATAGAAAAAAATAATAATGAAAAAACATAATACAAAAATATCTCAAAACGCTACACAAAATTAAAAACACTAAAACTGAAATACGCTATTCATTTATGTCTCTTTGTTTTCAATTATTTAAATGGATTTAACCTTGATGAATTTTTATTCGTTCATAGAGAAAAACAAAAACGAAAACAAAAGTATGTATCTTATAGATGAAAATATATATCAATGTTTATTGATTTTTTTCTTATGGAATTTATTACAATAATTAACTAATTGAAACTGAATTGAAATTTAGATTTTTGTTGTTTTATATACACAGAAGATACATACGTTGTTATAATAATATTGTTAATGACGCTAACAAGTATATTTACTATATCTAGTTTAATTCCAAGAAATAAAAATATTTTATTCAATATTAATATTTCGTTCTCTTTAATGTGCGTATATTCTCTCTGTTACAATAAAGAAACATTGAACGAACAGTGTTTAAAATGATAAGCTCAAATTGGCAATAATTCGTCAGACTCCAATCATTATAATATATGAAAAAATTAGAAAAAATAATTAATAATTTTAAATTTTATCAAGCCACAAAACCCAGAGGCTTTATTTGCCAAAAAATTGATTATTGTGATATTTATCTCATATATATTGATGCATGTATTATATTTTGATTAAGAGCCTATTCAACGATGGCAAAGCTAAAACATAACCAGTTTTGAAGGCAGCAGGTGCCAATCTCTAACCACGAAGTATTTTTATATAAGAACATGCATCCGGAGTAATTTCTATGAGGTTGCAAGATTATATGCAACTAATATATTCATTAATTCAGAACTCAGAATTTTACATATTTCTGAAATACTTCATTAAAGTACATGCATTAAATTTTAAATGATATTATAATGGACAACTCAGTTTTACAAAATTACAATTTAATTCTATTGTAGCTTAATAAGTACCAATGTTTTAATGTGTTGGTCTTCTTTATATTAATATTGTATTTGTGTAATTTTAATTTAGATAACATGAGATTAAAAACTGCCTCAGGATATAGAAAACTTAATAATATCAAAAATTTTGAAAATTATTTTCTTTGTTCGGTTAACCTTTATTTGCGGACATTCTGAAATATATTTTATTAACGGTGACATCAAAATTTAAAATTGACATCAACCAGGTAAATTCATACATTCTATATATATATATAAATTTTTCAAAAAAAAAATATTTATTTTATTTTTTTTAAAAATAATATTGATTTATTACTAACTTTATAACTGTAGAATGATTGTGTATATCAGTGTATTTAATTGTTCCTATAAAAATTATCTCCTATTTATTATGTTTTTCGCTGATACATAATCTATTTTATTTATTTATTTTAATTAGACTATTAGGAACGGCCCAGGCTCACACACGGTTTAATCATTTAAATAAACTTTATCACCAAATTATATCTTAATTTAATTATATTTTATCTAAACCAACTCTCTTTCATAAAAGGAATAATAGACTTATCATAGAGAAAAAAGTGATAATAGATCGCGTGGTAATTGGATGTGTTCACATTGAATTGCAATTGCAAAAAAAACAAAAACAATTTGAACTCATCCAATCATCTAAGTACTTCATTTTTGTTTTACATTCCAGGCTAGAAGATTGGTTCAATGGTTGATATATGAATAATATATAATATAATATTATATACCTATATATAATTGGCTTAATTATAATTGTTTAATATAATATTTATTAGTTTTGATGTAGGTACCTATGCGTAGGTAAAAACTTTTTTTTTTAATTCTTTTTGGTGTACCTATACCTATCTCATTTATTATCAATTATTATTATATTATAAATACAATCATGTACTTATATGGGTGGATATTTCTAATTCATTTACATTTTACAAAAAAAAAAACAAAAACAAATCAAATTATTGTAAAACTGACCAAATTGGAATAGTTTAAAAATTATGTTGCACTCCTTCTAACACGTAGCAAAAAGTTCAATATCAATTTTAGTTAGACGTGTATTAAAAAAAATTAATATAAAAAGATGGTTCCCTTTTACTTCTTTCCTTTTATTTCTTGTGTAAATAAAAAAAATAACAATAAACAAAAAAACTGAAAAAAAATTTTCTAACCGATTCAATGCATCACCTTTATCGGTCTGGTATACGGTTGCAAAAAAAAAAAATGTAAGCAAAAAAGAGAACGATATAAAGGCGTAATATGGTATTAATTTTATATATGAAATATGAATGCATATATAATGCCTGAAATACATGTGCAGAACTATGCATGCTTCGCAGCAAAAATAAATTAGAATAGGTATATGGTTTTATATGGAACCAAAAACGTCATAAAATTTGTTTAATATTTACATATTTATTATTGTTTTTTGTGGTAAATAGGTTACAATCAATTTTGTAAAAATTTATTCTAAATTAAGTAATTGAAGAAAAACTAATTAATTTGAAATGAACGAAAATTTCCCTAGTGCCTGCATAGTCTAGATTTTCTTTCTTTTTTGTTGCAATATTCATCATAAATTTTTAAAATATTTAGATATAACAAAATATATGCACAACAAACTAGCATTAATTTATTCATATAATTATATTTTGTTACATTCATGATAGTGATAGAAAACAAAATATGTGATTAAAATTTTGTATGTAAACAATTTTTTTTTAATTAATTTTGATCTATGCCTACTCTTCCTTTTATTATTTCAATCATTATATTATAATTTATTATAGGGTTGCCACTTAGGTTTAATACCCTTTTTTTTAAAAAGCGATATGCTTTTTTTTTTAAATTTATATCTTTTATAAATTTAATATTAAAATCAATGTTTTTTCAATATTCTAAAAAAATTTAAGGAAAATAATTTTTGTTCAAAAAATATTCTAAAGTTGACCTTTTTTTTTTTATATTTAAGTAGTGAAACTGAACTTGAAAAGATAAAAAAAATTTCAAAAATATTGCCAAATTGACATATATATATATATTCAAATATTTTATTTTCTTCAAGTTACATTCTCTCAGAAATTTATATGAAGTTTTTGTTAAGTGGCAACCCTAAACCGATACACGATAAAATAATAAAAAATAGTTTAATTTTATTTCTTTCAATACATATTATGTGTATGGAGTACCCAGTCCTAGTGTATAGAAACCACGCCTCAATATAATATTTGCTGCAAGTGTGGATTGTGGAATGAGAATTTCAAATTTTGGTGTTGGTGTTCATGTTGTTGTTTTTTTTTTGCAAGATTCTTTTACTATATGTTGTGTGTATATTGTTATAATTGTATTCAAAAAAATAAATGTTTTCTTTTTCTTCTTTTCTCAGAGCCTAGTAATTCATCCTTTCACCAACGAACTACACAACCCTAATTGTTTTAAAATATGATTGATTAATAAACAACGTCCTTATTTTGTTATGGTGCTTGAATAACATTTTATTTGTTCCAGTGCTGGTTTAATGATGGAGTATTCAGTGAACCGAACACTTGAATATCCTTGGTACGCAGGCGAGCAAGAAAATGACATGGAATGACCATATCATTGACATTGAGAAAAATGCCGCGTGATGTTTGGGTTTTGAGTCCCTGCAAAACGTATTTTTCTCCCCTATAGAGAAATGTCTATAAGTCATACATGCGACACAAGTTGGCATACAATTCACATAAATAGGTCGATGCATCACGAACATCATTAAATATTCTTGACAAAGTTCAAAAGTTCAATGTCATTTGTCTTATCTACAACCCTAATGTGACATACTCTCACCACTTGAACATCGTCGTATTGTTGGAACACTTTCCCTACTTTATAGATATCTCGTATAGGTTTTAGCTCTTTTTCAAACGAAATAAAACATTAATGCCAATCCTTTAAACATTTCCGCCGAGGAACAATAGTACAAATTCATAAATGTAGCTCAAAACTGGCTATGGAAATTCATTTCTGGTAAAATTTTCTCGTATGTGCAACCATATTCCAACAAACATGTTTGTTTAAATATTTCAACAATATTTTCTTTAAATAAGGATATTAAGATTTGTTTGTATTCGGTACAAATTAGAAAATAATTTATTACATTACACTCATTCGCTAACAAATTTGTAAAGATCGAAATAGGTACTAAGATTTTATATTGAAAATACAGATTGAGTCGCTCGCGCTACTTTTGTATTCAAATATAAAATACTCAATGAATTTTCAGTTTTACCGCTTTACATAATATTAATTTCAATTTTACCGATTAGGAAAATTCTTTAACAATTTGACAATAATAATGAAAGTTCTATACGTTTTTCAGATGCAAATAAAATTAATCTCAACTTTATGCTTTGATCTATTTTT
Source organism: Argyra leucocephala (assembly GCA_963942445.1). Taxonomy (NCBI): domain Eukaryota; kingdom Metazoa; phylum Arthropoda; class Insecta; order Diptera; family Dolichopodidae; genus Argyra; species Argyra leucocephala. The sequence continues at coordinate 53,282,265 of OZ012679.1, read as the reverse complement.
TGGGTATTATATTACATTAATATAGATTTTCAAAGAATACATACGAAATCCAACTGCAGAAGTTATTGCTAGAGACTACTATATTTGCAGAAACTTGTACAAAAGTAAAGAAAAAACTAAAATAAATTATAATATTTATATAAGTCTGAAATTTGTGTATTATTAGCAGTCCATTTTATATGATCCAAAAATTTTTAACACTTGTTAATTATTATTACCTTTATTATTATCTTATAATTCAAAATAACTATTCTAAATAATAGACAAGCATTTAAGGACCTGCGCAGTAGACACCTTATTATTTTATCTTACTTCTGATTAATGAACTTTTAATATATAAATAAGTTGTATGTATACGATATATAAAACAGAAATGTGCACGCCGTTGAAAGCATATGGTTTTATATTATTCACCAAATACATTATGCATATGTGAGTTCTTATTCAAATAAAAAACAAAAACAAACAAATCAGTTATTATTATTACTTGCAATTAAGTTATGTACATATGAAGAATAATAACAAAGCAACAAATTCATCTAAAATAAAAAATTATTAATGTATAAATATATTATATTAAAAATAATATTATATATATATATATATTAAAATTATAAATTATAAATTACCGTTATTTTAAAAACTATAAATTTGGCTTCAACTTGAATTATAATTATTCAACAGGGGCCCCTAGTAGCTATTCTAATGGGAAAAAATAATAATTTTACCAATGATTTTTTTTTTTTTTTTTTCTTTATTAATTCATATATTTCTGATTTAGCTTATAATGATACATTGATGTTTATACTTATAGACTATGAATAATTCACAATTTTTTTTTTTTTTTTATTTATATATAATTTATATAATTTCAGATTGATATGAAAAATTCGGTGACCTAAGCTTTCGTTGTCTGGTCTTATTGTTATTGCTACTTGTAAAATTCTTATGCTTATAAAAAATAATGTTAAGTTAATGAGTAAGAAAAAGAAAAATTAAACAAAAACAAATTTAAAAAATAAATAAAATACAGAGTGATCAAAGAAATGAATGCACATTCTTAAAATCCCCAATATTTATGATAGATTAAGTAATTCTTTAATTTTATTTTTGAAGATACAAATATTTTCAATATTTTTGATTTCCTTTGGTAACTCGTTATAGATTTTACGACAGTTATATACGCAACTATTTCTTTGCTTTTCAGTTTTAAAGAATGTTAAATAAAAATTAGTTTTGTTGCGTGTATTGTGATTGTGTATGTCAATATTCCTATTTAAAATGAAATTATGCTTTATTTTGTTATTTATTATCTTGAATGCAACCATGTATAGTTCTTGCTTACATATTTTATTGAAACTGATATATTTTCCAGAATAGAACATATGAGTGGGGTGCAATGTATAGTAAATATGTATGATTTTAATGGCTTTTTTGATAAGAAGATCAATTTTGTTCAGATAGGTTTGTGGAGCTCTGTTCCAGATAGAATTAACGTAGGTTACATTTGAAATAATATATGACGAATAAATGATGTATAATATATTAGAATTGAAAAATCTTTTCAATCGTTTTAATAATAAAACAAATGGTGTTATTTTTTTGACAATGTAGTTAATATGCTCATCCCATCTTAATTTTTTATCTATTAGTATCAACCCAAGATATTTGTAACTTTTACCTACTTCAATATATGTATTATTGTACATGAATGTGGTATTGATAAATTTTTTATTGTCAAAAAGCAAGATTTTGGTTTTATCGACATTAATTAGTAGTCTATTATTTATTAGCCATTTGTCAATGACTTTTAAGTCATCGGATATTGGAGAAGAAAGGTGGTTGTAACTACTCTCGGAATATTTTATAACAGTATATATCATCAGCATAAAGCTGAATAGATCCCAGTAGTGGAAGGCGTGCTACATCGTCTATATAAATTTTAAATAAATCAGGTCCTAAAATGGAGCCTTGAGGCACACCTTTTTTATCTCCATCCAACCGCTCTTATTTCTCCCATTACGAACACATTGCATTCTGTTGGTTAAGTATGATTCGAAAAACATTTTGGTTAATATTAAAGTTAAGGCTGGAAAGCTTACTTAATAACACTTTAGGATCTACACAGTCAAAGGCCTTTCTTAGATCAATAAAAACACAACCAGTGTATTTTCCTTCATCCATACTTTTGGTGATAAAATCTGTTAGTGTTAGGCAAACTACTGTAGTATTTGAATACTGCTCTAAACCATATTGCTCTGGATGAAGAATATTATTACTTCTTAGGAAGATGTTCGAAGATGTGATAAATGTTAACCAAAAAATTGTGATTTTAGATTTTCTTAAAAAATTGTACTGTAAAACAGGTAATTGAGTAATTTAATATTGGTAACATAAAGGTTAAATACATACACATTTCCTATACAGATTTATTCATAATCTTATACAATAAAGTATTTTGATAAAACATAATACATATTTGGTTGCAGGATTATATGCATTAAAATATAATATAATAAGAACAGTGCTATCTTAGTTAGTGCACGATTAAATATGCCTTTATTTCCAAATTTATACTTAATTTATACTCTTTCTATTTGTACAAAAATCAATATATTGGTTCTTATGGAAGTCATTTAAAATCTATATTAAAAAAACAAAATACATTGGTTCTTATTGAACCTATTCAAATTACATAATAACCAAATATAAGAATATATGATGTTTCCATATATAATTTCTATTTACTAAATTTAAAAAAAAAAACATTAATCATTAACCTTAAACTAGGTCAGTAATATTACTCTTGAAATTCGTTACAACATATTAAAATTAGTTTATTTCTAATTTTTTAACTTTCTTTCTTTTTTTTACTTTCGATTTTAAGAATCTGAGTTTACACTTCTAAATTAAAAACATAATGTACTTTCATAATATTTACTTATGCTATGGAAAGAATGCAATAATTAAGAAAACTGCACTTCTGTAATATGATTTATTTATTTATTTATGTATTTACTATTTAATTCAAACCGTTTACAAAAGATAATACAATTTAATTATTAAAATTCTCAATTAACATAATTTATCAAACAAGATTTATGACTTAAAATTACTTTGAAATTTGAAACAACATAGTTTTTTAGAAAAAGAAGGTGTACCTTTCCAGCTGAATAAAGGTTAACAATTTTATTATAAATACAAGATATCCAATATAAATTTTGAATGTCGACATTATATTTTTTTAACAATTATATTCTATTTATAAAATAAGTAATTTTTTCTGATGGTTGATTAATTTCTTGCCTTTAACGAAACACAACCGTGGTGCTTCGTCTTGTATTTGTATGCTTTATAAAGTCAATTAATTTCATTGTTTATGATAAAAATAATTCACCTTACTCCTTACTACAACTCAATTCTACAATTTATAGATTTTTGAAGTTGGACGACACCTATTCAAATTAGCCCGAATTTTGGTAGACAGTAAAAGCCATATTTATTTGTAAGCATGTTTTCGAAGAGTAACTAATTACCAATTTTTACACGCTGAGCGTTGCAGTAGATAAAGCCTTTCAACCAAAAAATCCTAAGTTCAATTCCCGACTGAGGGAAAAATGAAGGCTTTATTGGTTTTTCAACCCGGTCCAGTACCCTTTGTTATATACTTAGGTGAAATAAATAATAGAAAATTGTGGAGAGTCTTTGTTACCACTAAAAATAATTGGCTATTATGAAGGTGAAGTTACTCTATAAAAGTTTTCCTTCTTTAAAAAAATATTAGTAAAAATATCATAAAAATAAAGAAAAAACAATTATGTGTAATTGTGTATGACAAATCTATGTGTAAAACAGTTAGAATGCTCATCCCATAGACTTGAAATCATATAAAATAGAAAATCTCTCAAATACCGAACGTGTAAATTTTCTTTGAAGTTAGACTACTTGGTTCTCGCGCTTAAACGTTACAAACAAACTCGTTTCATTTATATATATAAGTATATAGAGATAATAATACCATATTATGTGCTTTATAATAACGTATTTTCATTGTATATCCTATAGTATAAATTAGTGTAATTTAAAAATGTTATTTTATCATAATATGTGTTTATATAATAGTATAAAAATTTGTTCTTGTTTTCTAACAATATCAACCAAAATTCTTAAGTTTACTTTTGCAGCAATATATGTACTTGAAATAAAGGTAATGAGTGTATTAATTTTTTTTTTAATATGATCCTCCATCACCCTGTAAATATTTTGAGATAATCAGAACATATTTAAAATTTGCCAACAGCATACTATATTAATAACATATTAATACACGCTGGGTGGCGCAGTCGGTAGACGTTTGCCTTTCAACCGAAAGGTCCCCGATGGTTCGATTCCCGATGAAGCAAAACAAATGTTTTATGGATATTTCGAACTGCTCCAGTACCTTTTGTCATTGAAATAAAATAAATAACAAAAAATAATTGAGAGCGTAATCTAGTAACAACTTGAATAAAATAAAGCTATTCTATTTAAGGAGGCTTAGCTCCTGACAATAATAGTAGTTTTCAACATTTAATGAGTTGATAAGCCAGTAATTTAATAAATAAATGCTCGAAGAACATTGTAGATATACCGTACCGTACTTAATTAAAAAGGTGATTCTATCTAACCTATTTATTACCTCACAACTATTTTTTAAGCTATTTTATGTTGTAAGAAGTGATGTTTGAAACTATTTTTTTTATATAAAAATATAAAATGTCACTGTTTTCTTCACTGAGTAGCTTTAAGTACTTTGTAATGAAATATTAGAATGAATAAAATTGAATTGAATTGAATTGAATGGAAATTTAAAAAAAATATAGATAGTGAAATGTGTGAATAATAATGTAATAAAGGAACCTGTAAACATCGTGAACAAGTGCATAAACTGTTTAAAATAAAACATGAAATGTATAGAATTATTATAATAAAATCAAAATGGTTTTGGTACAAAAATTTGGTACAAAAAAAAGAAACTGTTTTAAATCATACAGCTACTGAACGCTGTAGTATAATACCCAAAAATTTTCAGAATCAAGATTGCCTTAGATACAAAAGTAGTAATTTGATATTTTGGAAGCAATTTACTTCTTTCGTCAGTGGTTGCGATTAATCGACTTATTAATTTTTATATAATTGAAAAATATATTACTGCAAATAATTTATTTCTATTTGGAATTTTTTTACACACAAACAAACATTAATAAATCGTTAAAATTATTTGTTTAAAAAAAATATTTTATTTTTATATACATTACTAAAAAAAAGTTTTTAAAAAAGTGTTGGCGGTATATAGAAGTTATCCCGGTTATTTTCAAATGTACTTCCTCAAAGTGTAATATTTCAAATTAGTGTGAAAAATATCTCAATGTGAAGGATAAATATCCCCAGTCCATACGCTAATGAGCTACAGCTTCAGGGCCCCGGTAAAAAGGGCTTCGATCGCTTTCAATCTCATATCTAATTTCAATTCTAAAAAATTAAAAAAATCAAAAAAATTAAAAATAACAAAAAACAAATTTTTTTTTTATTTATTTTCTGTTTGTAATACGTTTTTTGTGCTTATACTGATGTATATATGCTTAGAGTTCTTGTTCGAGAAATCTCGTCTCGAACAAGAACTCTATGCTTCTCGAAATCTCGAGAAAAATTTATATTTCGAGACTCAAAAATCTTAAACGCAGCAAATATGAGCGAAAAATATACCGCACGCTTAAAGGAGATTAACAAATATCCTGATTTTGTACCTTATGCAGCACCGTTCTTTAAATTCGGTAGGGGTAAAAACAGTTAGTATAGTAACATCAATAATTGATTATTTTGGGATTTTGCAACGATTATTCGTACTTTTTTCTGCATCGGGACTTTTTGAAGAAATATACTAAATTACAATTTTCTTTAAAAAGTTTAAGTATTACAAGATGGTCAATGCATCATGAATCAGTTAAAGCATTAAAAAATGCCTACTGTCTGAAAACTCTTAAATATATTCATGAAGAAAGCGAAGAAAAGCTTGATTGTAAAAGAGAAGCAATTATTTTATTAAAAAAATTAATAAAACTTGAAATGCAATTTTGATATTAATTTGGAAGGAAGTTCTTGAACGTCTTAACAAAGTAGGCAAAAATTTACAAGCCCCCGTCCTAGATTTCTGAAGGTAGATATTTATGACTTAATTCTTACATTAGAATTATTTGTAAAACAATTTCGGGAAAATTCAAAACAAAAAATGGCTGAATACGAAGTAACCGCTAAAAATTTGAGTAAAGAAATTATAGAAAATTATAATGATTTAAACAAGAGGGTATAATGAGAAAAAAAATTTTCGAATCGTGAAAGGCGTACTGATGTACTTAATGGCAGGTGAACTTATCTCGCATAGAGGTATTCAATGTATAATTCGATTGTTTAACTACCGAATTATGGAAAAGAGATACCGTATACAAGTAAATGAATAGCAGATTTACATTTCTTTTAAATATGGGAAAAAATATTAATTCTGAAATTGACATGGAAAGCATTAAGTTTGTATTTTCTTTTTTCAATAATGATATAGTTGCAGGACTAATTAACGAATGTACACCATTTAGAGAATATCTTAAAATTACAAAAGAAGATCGAGCAAAATGTTCCACTATGCTGAAATTAATATTCGAGAGAAATTTGATAGATATTTTTACAAATCTATATACGACATTAGAGATATTTCTAACTCTACTAATAACCAGTTGTGAGGCCGAAAGAGCTTTTTCAAAATGAACATTTATTAAAAATAAATATCGTACCACGATGGTGGAAGAAAGGCTTAATTATCTTTCAATTTTGTCAATTGAAAATAACATAACCAAATCAGTGTCTTATGACGAGGCAACAAGGAATTCTCCAATAAAAAAGGCCGGAAACGGAATTGTTTTGTTTAGTATTTCTATTTTGTTTTATTCATACTATATTGTTATATTTTATTTGGTCACATAAAATGAATTAAAATGAATTTATATTTTTTCCAAATTTTATTTGTATACTTTTCTTTACATTTTACTTATAATTTGGTTTGGTCGGTTTTGGGGCCCACAAATATTCTTAGCTTCAGGCCCCACAAATGGTTAATCCGCCGCTGCCAATAAATGATATTTTCTCCTTTTGACGTACGCATTGAGTTTTCATATAAAATAAATGTTAATACCGGTATTGAAAGGTACAAATACTGGTATTCCAATTTTGTTATTTCACCTGAAATACCGAAATATGATATGTTGTATTGCAATTTCTAGTCAGGATTGTTCTACTAAAAGAGTAGCTACTTGTATTCACATATACCATTTATTCACTTGAACACACGATAATTTCAATGATAATTTTTTTTTTTATTAAATTCTATTTCCGTGAAAGTTTTACATGTTAAAATATCCATGTTTTTTTATTGTTTTTATTTTATTTATTTATTTTGTAAATTTTTTTTTTTTTGCCTTGAAGTAACTTTTTGACATTTTTTTTTTCTCTTTCAAAACATCAAAAAAATTTTATTTTTTTATTTTAGAAACAATATTATATGCATATAATAAATATAATAACATAAATAAGTATGTACTCGTAATTTATATATAGATATGCATTTTTAAAACTTTAAGGAATTTTAATTTCATTAAATATTGAAACAACAAATCTTCAAAAATAGGTACAACACTCTGGCGCATATTACACAACATAGCACATCCATTCATGCATACATACATACATACATTGATTAATCTTTTAGGAAATTGTTTTTATTTTTAGTAACTATCAGTTTTAGGGCAACATGAAAATGATTTTTGCATGATACTTTTTTTTTTGTTGTGCTAGCAATATTTGAACAATGAATTGTAAATTTTTTATTTATTCAAAATAAAAATAATAACAACAACAAAAATGAAAATTATTTTATAAAAATCTAAAAGTTTTGTCCTTAATGTTTTGTTATTCAAAATAAAAAACAAAAAAAAAACAAATTTCACTCCCCTGGAGACAAAATATATTTTGATTGACTTAAACAATTTTTTTTTTTGCCAATAGTAGGTTGGGTAGGTGGGGAATTTGATTGTTTTCATCAAAATTTGATGAATTAGACAGAATAGCTTCAAGTGAACAGAAAAAACAATATATTGTACATATGTATGTATGTATGTACCAACGTAGGTATATTTTTCTTGTTATTGTATTAATATCTATATAGATTTTACCTTGTGGATTTCGATGTTAGTAACATATGTCATTGAAATTAACATATACACAATTCACAATAAATTGAAAATTTCATTTTTCATTTTTTGATTTTTGTATTCTAAATCAAAAATTTGTCTCATAATTGAAAATAGAATTGATTTAATTTTTGTTTTCCATTTTTTGTTTTTTTTTTTTTGTTTTATTTAATTAACGTTTATAAAAATAAAAAACAAAAATTATTTTTTAAAAAAAATTTTCCTTATTATTTTTAAAAGTATGAATTTTTTTTTTTGTCTTTTAAGAAAGGTATTTTTCGAATACGATTTCCTTTGAGGTTTATAGGTGATTATTTATAGGTATGGAAATATCCGCTAAAACGAAGAAGGCTTTATATTATGTACTTATTATCAATTGTTGAAAATAAGTAATTTAAACTTATTTTAAATATATGTTATAGTTTTCAGTTTAATCTAATATTATTATCATGTTGCCAGTTTTTAAAAGTTTATAAGTCATAATGATCCACTTAAAGGTGACAAATAGTTAGAAGAACACGCTGGGGGGCGCAGTAGGTAGAGCGCTTGCCTTTCAGCCGAAATGTACCAGTTTTGATTACTAAAGACGATTTACTGGTAAACATAAAAAAAATGCTTCATTGGTATTAGTTATTGGTCTTCTGTCTTTTTGTCATTGGGATAAAATAAATGACAAAAAAATAAATGAGAGTATGATTGATAATAACAACATAAATAAAATGAAGCTTTCAGTACCGTACTTAATTTAAGCACGAAAATATAATTCTACATAAGTTACTTTCAAGCACATAGAAAAAAGGAACTGCAAGGAATATGCACTACAGTATAGTAGGTACCTGTAAGGATCATTTGCACAATAAAATATTTCTTCAAGTATCTAAGTATATCTTATAACATATCACAATAAGTCCATTTGCGGCTGCGTTAATATAGGGGACAGATCCCCTCTCGGAAAAGCTTAAATCTAAATCTAAATATCTTATTACATTATAAAAGAGAAAGTTAATTGTTTATTTATTTGTTCGCTCCACACGTCCACAGTTATTTATTAACAAACTAATGCGGTAGCTCACAATGCAATCAAATGATGACTTGACAAATGACGATATATTCAAATGACGGTATATTTGTTTCTTTTTCTATTTACTTAATAATCTATCTAGAAGACCATAAAGTTCATACAAAGTTTACATGAAACCAAAGCTTTTATAGACCTACAAATTAGAAGTTAGGTACTTTATGAAAAATATTTCTGAAAAACAAATAAATACGTCGATTACTGTTTTTAAAAAATAAAAAAAAATCTTATTTTTTGACGTAGAATCCGAATTTGCGTAAAAAAGTACTTCCCATTTTAAAATCTCGATTTCGGCCAATTTTTGGGCTTAAAAATCCTTTTTCCAGTCTTTCCCGGAACTTTATAAACCATTTGTTTGCTTCATCGGCGAACCTGATGGAACCCTTCGGTCGAAAGGCAGGCGCTATACTTACTGCGCCACCCAGCATGTAAAATCTTTCAAAAATTAACAAACGAGTTTTTTTAACATCTTTAAGAATTCAGTGTGGTTAAATATTGCCGCAATTATATCCAGAAGAATGAATGCAGCTGTTAGCTATCCAATATGATGGATTTGATCCAATTTTTAATGGATTTGAAAAAGAGTTTCTGACATTTCTTTGTTATCAGCCAGAACAAAATGTAGGACCTGCAGTAATGCTTCTAATTTATATCATCCTGACCATAGAATGTGTTTCAATCTGTTTTGCAACTTGTAGAATATTTCATTGAAGTAAATTTTATTCATTTTGTATTGGACCCTTACCATACCTTTAGATGGGTAACTTCAATTCAAATTATTCAATTGTTCTACGAAATTAACAATTCTATTACGATACTTAAATTTACGAGAAGATTATGATGAAATATAAACAGGTGATATACTGATTGCCTCGATGGCCCCAAGTCTTATCATCTTTTCATCTGTTTTATTTATCTCAATCATACGAGCATGGTTAACGATATTATCGATCTTATTAAATATACTTGTATCGCCATACAGGCATTTGTCGAGATAATGCACATGTTTTACTAAAAATGTATATTATAACGCAAAACTGAATGTCTCCTTCACAGTTTCAATAGCAGTTCTATACCATTAATTGGCAGTTGAGACTATCTTTTTTGAATAGTTATTTGAGGGATGAATTTTGTTTAGATTTATTCTCAAATCAGCATTTTTGCATCATTTATGCAATATGTTTAGAGGAAGTTGCATTCGTTTTAATTATTGTTATAATTGTTACCATTTGTGTCTTACTAGTACAACTAGATTTCGGTGCAACTGATACAGGAGATGCTCTCTTTCATTAGAATGGCAAGTAATTTAAATCAATAACAACTAGCCACAATAGTGGTAAAATTACATCTAAGGACACCCACTTGCTGGTAAAATGCTTTGGCAATGGTTTGAGATATCTTTGAGCATACGAGTAAGTATATTATTTTGTAATTGGCGTTGTTAAATGCTCCTAGTATATCATAAAATACGCCATACATCATCTGTTTGTTTGACGAGTACCTTCACTTTCATATATAGTTCATCTAATGTTATTTCTGTTGATTTCTTGATCCTCTACTTGATATGCATGCTAATTCATATTCTGGAGAAATTTCGTAAAAAAGTTTAAATTTATATTTGTAGATCCAGCACTTTTTCTATGGATTTTAAGACAAAGGACATGAAAATGATTGGCCTGTAAGACTTATACCTGTCGCTGTTCTGCATTGCAGCATGTTTGGGAATAAAAAATTCTCTCATTTTCCTCAATATACTTGAAATATATTTTAGACTGTAGCTTGGAGAATATATTTGGACTATAACTTGTAGCTGTCTTGGCCGCTTGCCTAATAAAAATGAATATAAAAGTGAATATAACTTGTAGCTATAACTGTTGTCCAAGAAATCGGTTATTTATGTATATCCAGCACTGCATATAATACTCTATTCATGTAAAATGTAAATATTAAATCTTTATAAACATGGCAGCTGCTAGTCAAGAGAAAATGTGACGTGAAAATCATTTAGTACAAAATACGCTGTACAGTCAGTTAATATCGTACTATCTTACTTTTTCTAATTTTATTTTTGGCTCTCAATTTAACAATCTCTGATATTTTAACTATAAAATACAAAATTTAACAGAATTTTGTTTAGTTTTTTTTTTTTTTTAATATTTTAAATTGATGAAAATTTTTTTAAAAATTTTTAAAGATTTCAAAATATTTTTCCTCAAGCTATTTTCGCACAATTTTAAGTTTAAAAGTTCCATTAAAATGTATATGCTGTTATTATGTTACACATTCGAACAAGAATTTTTATTTCCTACTGAAATTAGTGAAAATAAACAATAAAATTTAGTATAAAAAAAAATTAAATCTTATGGTTAATGTCCTTTGGGTGAAATTTAGCAAATAGATGTATACTTAAATTAAATTTGTTTAAAAATTCTATAAAAATCTAAATTTAAAAAATATCGTAGTATAAATAAAAAAAAATTGTTCTTTTAATAAAAAGATAAAAACTCTTTAATAGATTTTAGACAGAGTAAAAAATTTTTGTAGTTTGAATTAGTTTTAAAGGACTCTGGAAAAAACTTTAAAATTTTTCTTATAGCTACTTTAAAGTTTGTGTTTTTAAATCAAAAAATATTACGAATATGCCAAAAATGAAACAGCGATTATAAAGACATACATTTTTAACTCCTATAGAAAGGCTGTCATATCTCGAAATTTTAATTTTCTAGAAAATCGTGATAAATTTTACATGGTAAAAATAGACAAGTAGGGATCAGCAGTATGATTTGTAGGGATGAGATTGTAGGGAACATTCTGGATGAAATTGTTAATATTTTTTGAAAGTCATAAATTGATATATTAATGAATTGTGGACACTCATTTAAAAAAGTTTTACAACAAACGAATTTACATAATCAGTTTCAGCCACTTAAGAACCACTTCCAGTTCTTTTCAAGTTTTTCCTGTTTGGGAATAGACTTTTAATGTCTCTCTTGTTCTTCGACATAAATATTTTAGAGCTGGCATTAAAGTGGGGGTTCTAGTACATGGAATTCTAGTACTGAGGCTGTAGCAAATGAATAGTAAAGCAATTATTTATTTTTTATTTATTTATTCAAACATATCTCAAAAAGAGCTAGGTAGCTTGTACAGAGTTTATAATTTATAAAATAGTTTTAATTATGAAAATGAACAAGGAATAATTTGAATGTCGAAAGAAAAAAAAATTATAAAATTTAAACCAAGGCAAATATAATCAGAACTATTCTATTTAAGAAGGCTTAGTTCCTGACAATAGTGGTAGTTTTCCACATTTAATGAGTATTTAAGCCATTAATTTGTTAAAATAAATACTCAAATTATTGTAGATATTGAAGTGTAAAATTGCAGTACCGTACTTAATTAAGCACGAAAAGGTGATTCTACCTAAGTTACTGTCAAGATCATAACAAAAAAAAAAAAAGTTATATCAAAATCAAAAATTAGTATAAAGTATTTAAGTTTATATAATTGTAAAAAAAAAGAAAAGAAACAAAACAGTATAAAGCTAACAATAACAATTAATTAACAACAAATAAAAAATATAAAAAAAAAATAAATGAAAAAAAAATATTTAGTCATCTGAGTTATACTTAGATAACATTAATTTTTTAAGCTCCTTTTTAACATTTTCTCTGAACATATCCAGGTATTTCGCTGGGAGGTTGTTTAAAGTCATGACTCCTGTATTTATGATAAGTTCTAGTCCATTTAAGTGTGCCCGAACACCATATCGCAGTTAATTTGCTCGTCTCGTATTATGCCGATATATTTGATTATTAACGACTAATATTTAGTGTTTGTTTTTATCAAATTATTCTTAATATTTTATAATTGGGATGTGTGGCTTAAACTTCTAGAGTCTTTTATTGTTAAAATTTTATTTACAAACAGATTTTTAGTTGAATTCTTTGGAGAGAGCTTAGGTTTCTTTCATATGTGTTCCCCAAATTCCTATACCATAGTTTATCGTACTATGAAATAGACTATAATATGTGGATAGCTTAACCTTATCTGGTAGTCGTTTTCCAATTTTTTTTAATACACCTGCGATTCTTCTGGACTTTTTTATCAGCTCATTTACATGACAATTTCAGTTTAATTCATCATCGAACCAAACACCAAGATATTTGTAACTAATAGTCTTATCTATTTTAATGCCATTGTAGGTTAGCGTGATTTGCTCATTTTTGGCTTTGATCATCATATATTTTTTCTATGCAACATGCACTGCGAGTTTGTGCAGCGCCATCCAATCATGTATTTGCAGTATGTCTCTGTTCATTTCTAGCTCGAGATTTAAATAGTTGTCCTCTGAATATACTACAGCTAGATCATCTGCATACAAAAACGCAAACGTGACAATTGTATTTTTGTAAAGCTACTTATATAACATGAAAACAGGCTTGGTCCTAACTAGCTTTCTTGTATCATACCATACTAAATATTTTCTACTTGACTTTTTATATCCTCGCATTCTGAGTATTGTTTTCTATTGGCGAAGTAAATTTCAAACCGTCTGTATTCTTTGCCCATTATACCACATTCAAATATAATTCTTAGTAGTATCTTCCTATGGACAGAGTCAAATGCTTTGGCTAAATCAAAGCTAGGTTGCGCAGTAGGTAGTGCGCCTGCCTTTCAATCGAAAGGTCCCAAGTTCGATTCCCGACGAAGGCAAAAAAAATGCTTTCTGGATTTTTCGACCTGGTCTAGTACCCTTTATCATTGGGATAAAATAAATGATAAATAGTTGAGAGTTTTGGTTATCACTAAAAATAAAATGCAACTATGCTATTATGAAGGCGAAGTACTCTACAATAGATATAGTTTCTCAAAAAATAAGTCTATACCACAAAATTCTACAGAAAAAGCTATTGTATGTAATTGTGTATTCCAAATCTCTGCGTAAAAGCAGTTAGGGTGTTCAGCCTATAGACTTGGAATTATACAAAAAATAAAAGAATATTATGCTTATTTTGTTTCCCTTACTAACCTTTTCTTGAATATGTGTTACGACGTCAAATAATGCAGTGGTCGTGTTGGAATTTTTTGTAAAGCCATATTGAGTATCGCATAGTAGTGTATTTTGTCGAATGGATTATATAATACTAATACCTTAGGGGAGGACTTAATGTCTACAAATATATTGAAAATGGTAAAAGATGATATGGCTGTTACCATAATGAAATTGTTAAATAAGTCACTTGAGAGAGGTATAATGCCAATATGTGTAAAAAATAATAAATATTATCCCAATATATAAGAATGTAGATAATCTGAATGATATTTATAAATTCAGACCTATTTCGATTTCTTCAGTGTTTAGTACACTGATTGAGGCCGAAGTCAATAACAAATTTACTGATTATCTCCATAAGAACAAATTAATATGTAATCAACAATATGAATTCAAGAAAGAAATCTAGTACCCAAGCAGCATTATTTGATGTAATAACGCAAATTCATTCGGGATTGGATAAAAAGAAGAAAGTGGTAGCTGTGTTTTTTGAAATTAGGAAGACCTTTGATACAGTAGATAGAAATACACTTCTAAGAATATTATATAAACTCGGAGTAAAAGGGACGGAATACAACTGGTTCAAAAGTTGCTTATCAGAAAGAATGGAGTAAACAGAATGTGATGGGTTGAAAAGTGAAGCTGTAAAAGTTGAAAATGGTGTAATCGGACCTCGGACCTACGCTGGTTTCTTGTTACATAAATGTCTTGTTATGCACAAAACTGAATTGCAAGGCATTTATGCTTACTGATGACCTGGCCATAATATATGAAGAAACAAAGCATTGGAAGAATTAATCAACATGGGCATGAATGAAGTTCACCAATGAATAGAGCGTCATAAGCTGACAACAAATACAGCTAAAACAAAATATATGTTATTTAAAAGAAAGACAGGCGATGCCTTAAATATTTACTATACAAATGTAAGTTGGATCCCGTGAACAGTTACAAATATTTGGGAATATTATTAGATGAGCACTTAACGTGGAATCAACTTTTATATGCTAATAAAATTAAGGAAGAAAAATTGCAAGACTATTCAAACTAATAAATAAAAGGGTACCACTAAAAAATAAGAGCTCAATTTATTACAGCTTACTACATAGCGCAATTATGTACGGAATTCAAATATGGGGAAACATTGTGAATAAAAATTTAAGTACATTACAGAAACTGCGATAAAAAACTTGTTTGTATATACAAAAGGCAAACTTCAACACAGGAAATTCATAGAAAGCACAAAATATTACAACTGAATCATGTAGTAAAATGCAAACAGTCCACACAAATACATCTCATACTTACTAAGAATACTAATGCAAATATTAAGCCTATGATGAATAATGCATTTCGTACATACTCAACTAGAAATGCAACTCAAATATGGGTCTCTCAACAAAAAGATTTAATAAACATGACAAATACAAAACGTATAATTCCAGTACCAGTTCCGATCAAAGAAACTGCTCAAATATCTGAATTCAAAAGTAAAGTTAGTGATTATTTTCATCAATTAAATAATAGTAATAATACTTAATATTATATAGACAAAAAAATAAAATTTTAATTTTAAATACCTTCTATAAAACAAAAAAATTCCTTATTTTAAAATTAAAATTGCACTGAATTAAAACTTAATTAGTTATAAGTAAAATTGTAATAACTAAAAACTCTCTGTACGAACAATTGAGCTCATTTTAGTAAATAAATGAATAAATAAAATAAAAAATAAATAAAAATAAAAGAACCGTTGACTGCCATCAACTGCTGAAAATCAGGATTAATGGCCGTAGTATTTTTGACTCACTGCTAAAAAAGAAACCCAAAATAAGCTAAAGCTCATCGAAATTTTATTTGTCAAACAAAATTACCTTATTCTATGAGAAAAGAAAAATGTAAGTTTAATCTCAAGCTCAAGCTTGAAGAAGATTTAAGTGAAATTGTAATGATAATTTGAAACGAAAAGAAAATTTGAGTTCAAATGCAGTTTTATATGCATTTGATTCAAAATTTTAATTCTAGTCAAAAAATTAAAAAAATTTAAACAAAATTGTATAAAAGATTTTCATGCCATCAACAACAATTACTTTATTATAACGATTTGAATTTTAAAAATTAATTTAATTTTAAGTCAGTTAAAGGATATTTATTTATTTATTTATTTATTTATTTATTTATTTATTTAGTTTAGCTCAAACTTCATTACAATTATTATTATTAAATTTTTTTTTTTTTTTACAATACAACATAACACATTCAATTTACAAATTAAAATTATATCTAGCTTAGAACTAGTTAAATACATTGAAATAAATTGCACACATATTTTTTTAATTACTACAGATTACTTATATAATTTAAGTTTTTGAGTCTGTTTCGAAAGTGTGAAGTCAATATAGTTTATGTGTTTATTACCAATTAGTAACATTCTATGAATTGGCTCATAATTGCCATAATTGGTTCTATGAAAACTTAATGTAAAGAAGTTTGTATTTCGTAGGCGATTATTTGAATTAATATTGATGTTATTTAAAATCTGAGGAGAAGCAATGTTTCCTTTAATAATTTCAGTAAGAAAAATAACATCCGCCACTTCTCGTCTTAATTTCAAAGTTTTCAAATGAATTAAGTTCAATCTATGCTCATATGGCGGTAAAATTAATGGATTTGACCATTGGAAATTACGCAAAGCAAATCTTAAAAAATTTTTTTGCACTGCTTCAATCCTGTTAATATGAACATCATAGAAAGGTGACCAAACTTGACTAGCATACTCCAAATTTGGTCTAACGAGACTAGAATACAAAGATTTGAGAACATAGGGATCGTTAAATTCCTTTGACCAACGTTTAACAAAACCTAGCATAGAATTAGCTTTATTGATAATATTACAAAAATGTGATTTAAAGTTAAGCTTTTCATCAAAGTAAACCCCTAAGTCTTTAATTGAGCTCGTTTTAGAAAGGCTCATACCATTTAACGAATAATTAAAACAAACCGGATTACGACGACGTGTGTAACACATAAGTGCACATTTGTTCACATTCAAAAGAAGATTATTAGCTGTACACCATTTAAAGAAGTTATCTAAATCGCCTTGTAGGAGTAAAGCGTCTTCTAAAGAAGTAATTTTTTTAAAAATTTTCATGTCATCCGCGTAAATTTTCAGCTCACTATTAAGAATTACTGAACAAACATCATTAACCGAGATTATAAAAAAAAGCGGTCCTAAATGACTGCCTTGTGGGACTCCTGAATTAGCATAAAAAGACTTAGAAGTATTTTTTCTAAATAAAATACTATAAGATCTATCCATTAGATATGATTTAACCCATTTCAGAAAGAATTCTGGGAAACCAAGTATCCTTAATTTTAAAAGTATTATTGCATGTGGTAAAACATCAAAGGCTTTACTATAATCGGTATAGATAACATCCGTTTGAAAACCTGCTTCCATATTTCTCGTAAACGTTGAAACTGACTCAACAAGATTAGTAACTGTGGATTTTTGATCCACAAATCCATGTTGGTTGTGAACTAAAAAAGATTTACAGTGATAATAAATGGAATCATACAATATTAACTCAAAAAGTTTGGGAATGGAGGAAAGTTTCGCGATTGGTCTATAATTAGTGATTTCATTTTTGGCATTCTTCTTATGAACTGGTCTAATAAATGAATGCTTCCAAATAGAGGGAAAAACGCCTGATTTTAAAGAAGAATTGAAGATGAATGACAGTGGAATTGCTAAGGCACTTGAGCATTTATTAAGTATAACTTCGGGAATACCATCTGGTCCAGGAAAGTTATTAGTCTCAAGATTGTCCATATATTTTTTTATTAAAGTTTCATTAATATCAATATTAGACCAAGTAGTTTTAGGAAAATCACTTAAATGAGAAAAATCATCATTATTTGGTGCGAAAATTGAGTTAGTGTACGCTGAACTAAAATATTCGCGAAAGAAATTAGATATTATTTCTGAATCATTACTAGAAATTCCATTGTATTTCATATGAGTAGGAAACTCATCACATTTTCGTTTGGAATTGACGAATCTCCAGAAATGTTTTGGATTTGATATTAATTTAGAAGACATTCCACGAACAAAATCGTTATAAAGTAATTCCGAAAATGCTTTGAATTCATCAAAAAGGCTTTTAAATATATTATAATCGTAAGGATTCTTTGATTTAACATAACAACGCCAGGCTTTATTTTTTTTATTTCTAAGCTTCCTCAAATCCGAAGTGAACCATGGTGGACTCGAAAAAGGGTTCCGGTCTTTGGATATTGGAACAAATTGCCTAAAACCATCAAACATAATTTCATAAAACCTATTCGTCATTTGGTTAGTATCCATATAATTAAATATGGAAGAAAAGTCATAGGAAATAATGAATTCGTTTAAAGCATCAAAATTTGTTTGATTAAACTTAAAACAATAAGACTTAGTAACATTCGATTCGATTGGCGAATTTATACAAAACGTAAAACTTAAGGGAGGATGGAATTGATCAATACCCACAATAGGAAAGGTATTATCACAAAAAATCAAATTGTTCCATTCCGAGGTAAACACTAAATCAAGCTGTTTATGCTGAAAGTTACAAATTTCAGAGACTTGTTGTAAATAATTAGTATTTAATTTATCAATAAATACATATTCACATTCCGCCCTGATATGTTTCGGAATCATAAAATATTCCTCGTCATGCCTTATCCATCTTAAGTTCGGAAGATTAAAATCACCACATAAAATCAATTCGTCATTTGGTCCAAAATTGTTGCAAATTGAATCAATGGTTTCACCTACAGAAGTGTAAATATTAATGTTGGAAGCAGGAGGAATATAATAGTTAATAAGAAATAAATTTTTTGAATGAAACTCAATTTTTACAATAATTAATTCAAGACTTTCAGAACACGGAATATTAACTTGAGTTGCATTAAAAGAATTTTTTATAGCTATCAAAACACCACCCCCTTTCGGAACTATACCATTAGAAAAATTGGAAAGATCAGAATGTCTATCCTTTCTAAAAACAGTATATGAGTTATGAAATAGCTCTAAGTCTAAAAAGGATGGATTTAGCCATGTCTCCGTTAAAGCAAATACGTCAAAATTTAAAATAGTTGAATTTAAAAATACATCCCTTACCTTCGTTCTAAGACCTCTTACGTTTTGATAATAAAAAGATATATTATAATTATTTAAATTAGAATTAATCGGCACATAAAGAAGATTATTTCGAAGTGCTGGGGAGAAAAAACTTATTAAAACTTTCACGTGAGGAATTCAAGTGTTTATAATAATTACTTTCACAATGACTTCGATAAGATCGAAGATCGTCTGCTACTTCTTGTTCATTAACACCAATAGAATTATGAAATTTGATGTACAGTTTATGTAGATCATCATATTTCGTTGGGAGCCCTTCGTTATTTATTAATACCCTAAGGTTGGTTCGAGTCTTACCTTCTAAGACACGATTATACGAATCATTGTGCAGGTAGGCTAAAAATAATCTTACATTGTTATAAACCCTTTCCTCTCTAAATCTTGAGAGCGCATATGTACCTTCGCCTTGTAACGATTGTTGTGTCAATCTAACGATAGGAGGAATCGAAGGTTCAATTATTGGCTTTTTAACGGTACCGCCATGTATAAAATTTGGATAATTATTCTTAGTCAAAATTGCGGCAGAAGAAGCCGAAGGAGTTACTGAAGTTGTGTTGCTAGTATCTTCATTACTATTGTCTATGTTGTTATTGGTTATGTATTTATCGTCATCAATGTTATCAATATCATTAATGTCATTAACATTAATACTATCGTTATCGTCATCATTATTATTTAAAATGTTCTTGTTACTAACTGGTAAAGCTAAAAATCGTTTATTACTAGAAAAGTTAGTAGAATTATTAAAAGAAGGTAGTAAACAATGTTTCTTAAAGTGTGGAGAGCTTCGTAAAATAAAGTTATCATTAGATAAAATAGAAGTATTCATGTCAGTGTTTCTATGTTGAGGATTGGAAAATGATGTAGTACGCGTGTTTGTTTTGTTAATTTGTTTCTTATAGTGAACATGTTTATTTTCAAATTTTTTTTTAACTTGACTTTTATTAACTGTGTGTACATTTTTATTTTTTTTATTGTTTCTATTTGTGTGTACATTTTTATTTATTTTATTGTTACTATTTGAAAAGTTTGTATTCAATTTTAACTTATTATTATCAATTTTATGTATATTTGTATTTTTATTGTTTTTATTTTCAGTAGTTTTATTACTTACAATTTTTTTACTCAAATCGTCAAAATCAGTGATAATTGTACCTAGTTTCCAAACCTTAGAATACTTTATTAAACTAGTTAGTGCTGGTGGAACGCTAATTTTAAAGCTAAAGTATTTTGGCTTAAATTTAAGCCAACGTGGAGTAATCAATTTACAGCTAATGTCACTGCAATCAAATTTCTTTTTTATGAAATTGACTAAATACTGTTCCGTAGTAGTAGTATTTAGATTAGAAATTCTCAAATTGAATTTTGGATGAAGAAGAGCACCTGGGGCTTCATCAATTACCTCGCCGGGTATTGTTAAAAGCTTGTCACTGGCAACTGAAGGTTCACTTATGATGATTTGGTTGAATAACACTGTTTCATCTGAACAGTCAGCTATCTTCAGTTCCTCAAATAAAGACTTGTTTTTTTGCGGTTCAATAACTTCATTAGAATTAAATTTCAAGTTATCCTGCATTATCTCTAATTTGTTTTTAACGATGTCTAGATCGGCTAGAACAACGTCTCTGAAACTCATTGATAAATCATTGACTGTTGTGTTTTCTTTAAGTGATGAATACTGTTTTCTCAGGCTATCCGTCACCATTTTTAATTCATCAAAACTAACACTATTGGTAGCTTTCAGTGGCTCAATAATTGCCCTCATTGATAAAATTTCTGTTTTCAAACACATCATTTGTTCATTAATTATTTTTTTCATTTCAGCTGGAAAATATCCCAATGAATGATTGAGGGACTCGAAATTTTTTTCCATCTCCTGGAAATTGGCAGCATTGTTCTTAATTACGGTAGTCAATTTTGCTACCGTGCCTTGGTGATCGTTTTTAACTTCATTGATTGCATTGAAGATCTTACTATGGAACTGTTCAAAAACATTATTTTGTTCTAAACAGTTCTCACAAACAAAGTGTTTAGCAAGAAATGCGCTGTACCAATTTCTGGGAGCATCGATACACGCACCATGAAATCTTAAGTGACATATATATATGAAATTACAAAGACATTTATAAAATTACAATCAAAATGAAAATGGTATTATTTTTTTAACAGGATATAATGTGCAGTAAATTTTCTAGTAATGTCTCAATGTTTTTCTCTTATTTACTTCATACCTAGTTCTTAATTTGTTTTTTTTCTATCTATATTAATAAATTACAACAAAAACAATCAAATTGTCAATTTGTCGTAGTCAATTATAATCTTCATATTTTTTTTGTTTTTTTTTTCTTGGAATTAAAATATAGAATGAGTTCGATTTTGTAACAATAACAAAAATTCATTTGTTTCATCAAAAAAAAAATATATATATAAATAAATCTTTTCGCTTCTTATGTCAAATGCAAGAATAGAATAGGAAAAACATACATAGTCATCATTAGCACTGCAAAAATCCACATCAATTCGTTCATTTATTTTGCAATTTTCATCAAAAAAAAAAAAAAAATTGTCTAAACGAATGTATAAAGTTTTAGATCCTTTACTTCTTAGTTTTATTGTTTTTTTTATTATTATTTTTTTTTTTGAATTTCAATTGATAATGAATTTAAAATCATTTTTTGTCTTTGAAATCTTCTTCGAAGTGGTTAAATTGAAAAGAAAATCAATTTCTCCTTCTTCAGAGCTTTACTACACATTTTTTTTCCTGTCATTTTTTTTTTATCTTTGTTTAGTTTTTCTATTTTCTTTTTGGATATTATCCAAGAAGTTTTATGGAAGCAATTGAAGGAATGGCACTACCAGAAGAAGTCCTACAAAAATGAAAATGAAATGAAATGAAAGGTCGTAATGATAATCAACGGGTAAAGAGAACAAATAAAAAGAATAGAAAAAAGGTAAATTCATTCTGTATATATATGTTGCTGCCATCTCTCAAACTCGATAATACTTATTATAATAGACTCAGTGGATTTACTCCCAATAATATTTCTTCCCAAAATAAAAATTATCAAAAATTGTGAAATATTTTCATATTAAAAAAACTTCAAACTGAGAGATGGGAAAACATACTTTAAAATGAAGCGATCCATATTTCGATAGTCATTTCACCGCTGTCATTTTTAATGAAAAACAAATTTTACGATTTCAATAGTCGTAAAGAATGACAAAAATCATAAAAAATGAAAATAAGCCTATTTCGATAGTCGCGCTTTATGAATATACTCGGATAAAATGACAAATTTTGTCATTTGGAATTGTTAAATGAACCCATATATTTGTTTGTAAAATTTTGTTGTTTAAATTTAAAAAATGGACTTACAAAAAAAATTATAAGTATTTTATTTTAAATTTATAAATTTATGCTTTAGTTGACATGAAAAAAGTAAAAAAATTAAAAAATTTGTAAGTTCAAAGGAAAATAACTTCAAAACCCCAGTTTGAGTTATTATTAAATATATAATGGAGGAACATAAGTATTTAGCTAGAGACAGTTCCCATTATATAGACAAAAATGAATATAAATCAAAATAGGATAGTTTTACAAATCGTCTAAATGTTATTGGACCAGCACAACGTGATAGTAAAGGTTGGGAAAGGGTAATAAAAGTTTTGTATTATTATTTTGTGTTAGGTACATGTATTCCCTTTTTAAAAACTTGCAGATTTGGTATGATTTGAAAACCAAAGTAAAAAAAAAAATTGGGCATAACAAAAAAGAATTTGAAACTACCGGAGGAGGTACTAACACATTAATACTTATTTCTTCTTGTGATAATTCAATAATTCAATTCAACACATTTTAAATTTTATTCCTTAATTTTGTTTTTTCTTCACTTACTCCACTATTTTCTTCGCAATCAAATTTTTTTCCTTATTAATTATAACCAAAACAACGTCAAAGAAAAAAGTGTTGCCCGCTTGAAAACAAAAATCATCTCATTTAATTTTTCCTGACTATCGAAATCACAAAAAATTAAAATGACATGACATTTATGTCATTTTTATTTTTATGAGATGACTATATAAATATGGGCCATTATCAACTTAGCGATATTTACATTATCCATTCTGAAAATATATCTAAAGAAAAGTTATCTTAAATAAAATAAATAAACAAAAATTTTTATACCGAAATTTAGGATATAATTTTCGAAATGAATATTGTTACAACAGAAGCTTCGTTATAACCAACAGAGGCCTTAGAGTTTGATTCAAATCCTATATTTTACAGAAAAACATGAAATCAATGCTGGTGTTCCACAAGGGAGTATACGGGGACCACTTTTATACCTACTACATATTATTTATCTCTCATCTACCAGAACACAGTGAACACATTAACCAAATTTGCCATCCAAATTCACATACAGCATTTACAAGCACACCTGTGCAAGCACCTGTGCAAAAACCTAGACAAAAGGTTAACATGAAATAAACATATTACCGAAAAAACAGCGCAAATAAAACTCAAGACGAATAGCATTTTAGCTTATTGGGGAAAATTCTACCCCAAATCTGGAATATTAAATGTTGCTATTATACAGCCATTCTAACCAATCTGGTTCTATGGATGTCAGTTATGTAGACCTGCATCCAATAGTAACATCGAAACAATTCAAAAGATGCAATCAAAAATTTTATGTACCCACGCTTCTTGGTACCTTAGAAATATGAATCTATACATAAGATTTGAAAATACCCTTGGTTACAGAAGAACTATAAAAATGTAAAAAAAGATATGCAACCAAACTGATCCAACCCTAACCCTTTGACGAGAGATCTCCAAAATATTCCAATAACCAGCAGGTTAAAAAAAAGTCACTAGCAGTCATGTAAGACAGAAATAATTGAAATAAACGTCCAAATATAAAGTGTCAAATCAATGGACTAGATCTTCCAACTTTTTAAATTTTAATATTTGAATAAACCTTTAAATATTTACCTCAATATATCCATCGACGGAAAATATGCTTAAAATTCTGAAAGTGCTTTAAAATCAAAATATGAATGTTAGTCCAAATCAATCATTTGGGGCGAACCAACTCCCTCAAATTTGTAAAGAAAGTCCTGTTCTCAGTTATCAAACTGCATGAGAAGTGTATATAACATGCTTTGCTAGATTTCGCACAAGAACATTATACATAATTAATAAACTGGGCATAACAATCACAAGTACATAAAAATATAGCATTTCGTTTGAATAAAAATCACCATTCATGGTAGCGTTCATGTTCGGTTCTAATTCGATTTAACTTAACGCATAGATGACGCAGTCAATTTGAGTCCGGTTTCAGATCGGCTACCATTTACCTATTTATTGACGAAAACCTTTTCCAGTCTACTCTGCGTTTGCCTTCTTATTCAAATGAAGAGTCTAGGAGCCCAATAGTATATTGCGTACAGGTCTCTTCTAAAATTTTAAGCGTACACTATTTATTTAATTAAAAACCTCAATGTCTGTTAAATGAGCACATTATTTTTCACTTAGTTTATCGCGTATTTTCAACAAGGTGTTTGATCTGCTCAATGTTAGACTGCTTAAGACAGGTAACCAGGGCATATAGTTGTGGACCTAATAGCACCAGTCATAATACGTATGTAATAGTTTAGTTGTGAGTTCACAACTTTTGAGTGCACTGTTCAACAACCTCAATACTATACACAACTACTAAGAGTGAAACGGCAAATGATGATTTAAAAAAGAGATTATTAAAATTAACCAGAATAACATCTCACGCTAATATCGCCGCCAATTTGAAGTTATGATTAAGAATAATAAGCCCCTAATATATTACAAAGTCTCGATGTGAGAAAGAAACGTTATGTTTGTCGTAAAACACCCATCAACCAAAATAATTACAACCATTATTATCAGAATTTTTGATATAATTGATATTTATCGCATCGAAATTGCAGTCCAGAGTTAAAATAAAAATTTTTGGGAAACCCAAATTACTACAAATTTCGATCAAAAATTCCAATACAAAATTTGTGTTTTCTTTATTTTTAATTTTAGGAAAAAATTTTTTTGGAAGTTAATGCATAGACCCATTATTTCATACACTTATTTGATGCTTTGTTTAAAGGGAGGAAAATATTATATTTAAGTGTTTGTGTGGATGTGTGTTATATAGTTAATTTTCTTATTTTGGGTTTTTTTTTTATTATTATTTTGTTGCAGATACCGACCATGAAAATCGATTTTCTTTTGACAATTTTTCAGTTGGTTTTTTTTGTTTTTCTGTTCTGGTTTTTAAGTCTACTTTATACGGTTCTAGAAAAGGGGAAAACAAAAAATCATTGTTTTTATTATTTTTGTTTTTTTTTTACTTTTTATACTGTACATTTTATACGGTACAGTACTTGAATGACTCAAGCATTTCACTGTACAATAATTCAGATCGAAAAAGGTTACTCCATATCTAAAATATGTGGTAAGACAAAAATAAAATAAAAATAAAAAAAGGATACAAAGAAAATAAGAATATATAAAAAACAAAAAAAATTAAATAAAATGTATTGAATACAAAGAACAAAAAAAAAAAATGGAAACTGGAAATGAAACATGAATGTCCATTTTCACCTATAAGGATTATTGAAATCTTCAAATGGATACTCATATAAATTGGACGAATTTCCTTGGTTAAATATAATTTCTGGTATACTCATTCAATATATATATATATATATATATATATATATATATGTATAATCATTATTATTATAATTTATATATATATAGATAGATAGAAGTTATTGTATATTACAGTTTTTTATATGTTTATATTATATATATGTAATATGTATATATATATATATATTATTATTAGTACATTATATATACAGTGATTAATTAACACATCCATTTATCCAAGATTGCTAATCTGCTTGAATGAATTGATTTTCCAGGATTAAAATTAAGATGACTTTATATAAATTGACTAAAATAAGAATTATTGTAAAGTTAAGCTCAAATTGATGGCATTTTTTTTTCTGCTGTTTTTGCTTATTTTACTTTTTATTATTTAGTTTTTGCTATTTTGATTATTTTGATTTTTCTGTATAATGGTTTTTTTTGTTTTTGTTTTTGTCTCATACTAGTATATAATATTATGTATTAAAGAATTGCTACTTAATGAGTTGTTAAAAAATAACTTTTAATTGAGTTCGTAAATCATTTACAAAGAATTTTTGTATATTTTTATATAGAAAGAAAAGGATCAGGAAAAGAAAAAAAAAATAAATAAATTGAACTTTAAATTTATTTAAACGGATGCGTGGATGGATGGGGGTGTTATAAACAGAATTAGAATGTTTATGTTAAAACATTTTAATTTTTTCGAGTTATAAAAGTTTTTATTTTATTTTTGATAATTGTGCCTTCTTTCTTTTTCGAATCCCTTTTTTTATTATATTATTTTATCATCATTGAGTCCGTTAGTTAAAAAAAAAATAATTAAAGTGAATATGGGAATTTTCGGTATTTAAATACAAAAAAAAAATTTAGTATAACAAGATGATGTCTTTATACATCAGTAATAAGATCACTTTGTAGCCTAATTAATTAACACACTAATTAATCAATTATTTATTTATTTTTATTTTAAGTGAATTTTATTTAAACTTTTTTTTGTGGATATAATTGAAAGGAAAAATTAATTGAAAATTGAGAGAGGCTTATGAAAAATTTATTATTTATTTATTATCTATTACTACCGGGCAGAATAATATATTTATGGTTTTCTTTAATTTAAACATTAGAATATCAATATTATTCCAATAATCTAGCTAATTGATTAGCTAGGACAATGCATAACAGATTTGAATTTAAGTTACAATAAATTTACTACTACTAATACTAAAGAAATATTTTAATTAAATATGGATTGAGAAAAAATTAAACTGGGTTGATCATATTGATTATTTAATAAAAAAAAATTTCTCCATACGGGTAAATTCTTCACCGACCTCGAAATTGCTTACCGATGAAAAGTATTAAACAATATATTCAATTCAAACGTTGTATCAAATATTACTTAACTTCAATCCGATTTGGAATAGGGTATGACTGTTCAGTTATAAATAAATTAAATATAAATACAAAAAAAAAGTTATTAAATTTATTAATTTCTACCTATTTCAATGATCTTATTGTGTCACTATATTCACAACAATATTTAAGTCTAGAACATTGATAAATTAACGATTTTATAAGAAAATCAATAGCTCCATTTCTCGTTCATATACAAATCCGCTTCTGTTATGAAAATTTTTTAGAGAGAATCATAATTTAAGGTTCACCAATTGTGCTTAAATCAAGGTATTCAACTTGCAATTTGTGACATTATTTATAAAAAAAATAGCAAAATCCAAAACAAGCGATTCCGATGATAATTTTGTAGAGTTTTCCTCTGCAGAAGAAGCTTATGAAAATTTAGACTTAGAAACTATGATGATAACGAATCTATTCAAGTAGTAGAGGATGCTGATGTTGAATTACCTGAAAATACTGAAATTATTTCGGAAGAGCAGTAAGATTTTAAGATAACTTTGAACAATGTCCGCAAAATTGGGAAGTTGTTTAAGAAATGAGCCGTAAAAAACTGTGTGCTTCAAAAATATATTAAAAACGGGCATGAAAAAAAACTCAATGTCATTTAGGATTCTCAGACTAGGTGGAGAACAGTATTGCTCCAACGTTGAAACGATATCTATTGTTGAAATCCTGTATTAAAAAAGCGTTGATGAATCTAAACTCTTCGGTTAAATTATACGAATATGAGATTGCAAAATTGGAAGAATTGTTAAGTGTCTTAAAACTAGTACAATTGACGGTTGAAGTACTTGGTACAAGAGATTGTAATCTTGTTACTTCAGAGGGAATTATAAAGTTTATCTTCAATTCTGTTCGAGATTTACCTGGCACATTAGCAACCAACTTGTTAGAAGCTTTGCAGAATAGACTATTTGAAAGGCGTTCAAAAGATTTGATTTCGCTTGCAATATTTCTGCAAAATCCAGAAAATTTAAAATCTGATACAAATAACTGTGACTTGAAGAGTTATCGACAGTTTTTTGCGGTATCATCAATTTCCGCAGTATCAAAATTAGGACAAGATTTGCTAATCCAATATTTTTCTGATGATCAGAAGATAGCTGTAGATAATGATTCAGATTTATTCGAGATAATAAATCGATGTACCAACAACAAGCGATACTACTTTACCATCACCATCAACTACAAGCGATTTGTAGAAGAAGTTTTTGGCAAGTGCAATAAATAAATCACAGAAGTAGTACGGAGTACGGATGTAGTAAAACATGACAAAACAACGCGTATACAAAAAGAGATGAGATTATATACAGCAACAGGAACAATAACACATACTCTTAAAAAAATTTATAATTCTGTAATGACGATCAAGCCAACATCAACAGAACCGGAGCGAGTTTTTAAACAAAAATAAAATTATTTTATTATAAGTGGTTGGGTTAGAAATGTGTACGTGGTTCCAAAAAGAACAAGTGAAATTATTTTAATTTAATCTTTTTCCCCGCTAAACACACCTATGTGTACCAATATATTATTTCAATTTATACTTACTTGGAATATTTTCTTTTATAATTCTATTAGCAAATAAAAAATTACCAAACCTCTACTGTAAAAAGTACTTTTAAGCATAACAAAATGAAGATTTTGCAAATTTCACAAAATTTCAAAAAATTGTAATTTGTAACTATTTAAAATGCAGCACAACTTAAAGTATAGATCTGACGTCCGAAAAAAGAATGGACTACAGATCTGACGTTCGAGTAAGAGAATGAATGAAGTTCAAAATGAATGGTTTCAAATTTTACGACACTATGCATCCAGACATGAATAATGGAGGGCATGGAGGGTCCGGTATCCTGATAAAAGAAAAAATTTGTCACTACGCCTTTTAAAATCACTGCACTCCTAGTATTCAAGCCACTTCTGTGTATGTTCAACTTAAAGATGGCGAAATCGTTGTATCTTCAATATACTGTCCACCAAATCATCCAACAACAACAGGTGAACTCAACAACATGTTTAATATATTTGGCTATAAATTTTAATTTTAATGCGAAACATCCCTACTGGAATGGTTATACTGGAATGTAAAACCGTAATCGAAGTTAACAAACCGGAGGCGAGTTTAACCAACAAAAATACAAATTGGCTAAAATATAAGAAATATATTAGTACTAACTGATAGGCGATTCAAAGTAAAATAACATGAGTATTTAACTGAAGAACATATTATCAAAGCTGGTGTACCGCAAGGTAGTGTGCTCGGGTCGCTTTTATATCTAATATACTCTGTGGATCTACCAGATAGTAGGCAAATACTAACATCCACATTTGCAGATGATACGGCCATCTTGAGCTCACAAATAAACGCTTATGTTGCTTCCATAAAAATTTCCAGGACCATATTAAACTTATTAAAAATTGGCTTAGTAAATGGAAAATAAAAAAAAATGAAAATAAAAGTGTTCATGTCACCTTTACTCTAAATAAAGCACATGTCCCCCAGTAAAAATAAATGGAATCACCATCCCACAGGCAAAAGAAGGAAAGTATCTAAAAGTAATGTGGAAATTATACAAAGACTACAATCAAAAATACTCAGAATCATTACCAAAGCTCTTTGGTACGTAAACAAAAATGCAACATACACAACAATCTAAACATACCTATAGTTCAGGATGAACTCTAAAGACTAACAAGGAACTATGCTGGCAGATTGTCAAACCATCCAAACTATCTAGCGCGGACTCTTTTATGCATACCTTTAGCGAGCAGATTAAAAAGGAGCAGTGTAGGTGTGGTTAACCTGAATTGATGTCTAATCACTGAATTATACGTTTTCAAATTTAGTATGTAGGATTTGAACAAACTTGTTCTTTCTGAATAATTCAAAATGCCTAATTATTGTCAATTTCTAATGGAAAGATTCAATAAATACTTAAATCGCAAAAAAATATGTCTTTTCTTGAAAGTAAAAAACTAACAAAGGTCAAAAGTTAGAGCTCTCGGTTATATATATATAACCATCACATGCGAGAAGGCTTAAATATAAAATTATTAGTAATAAGAACGTTCCGCTTCGACTAGACTCCAAATAAATCCATGATTATAAACACTAAAATTTGAATTGCAAAAAAAAAATTAATATAAAGAAAAAGAAATTCTCAAACCAAAAATGTTCCTTTTTTAAAATTCCACTCGTGTACAGAATTCTAAATGGTATTTTACAATCAACTGAATAAATAAATTTCAATAAATATTCAATTTCAGATTTTAAATACCAAATGAATTGCACATCCCTGATAAGAGACGATTATCTCTATATTCATTATTTAAATCTATATAAAAAGAATTGTGAATAAATAAAAATTTAAATTTCTTTTATATTTTGTGTTATAATAATTTAATATCAAAATTTTTAAACATTGTTTTTTTTTTATATGATTTTTTTTTTATTTATTTTATTGAGTAAAAACTTACTATACACTATTTATAACTTATCATCATTACATTCTATAAAAAAAAAAAAAAAAAAAAAAATAAAAGTGTATAAAATATCAAGAATTATAATTTTTCCATTTTCACAATGAAAACAAAAAAAAAACACAATAAAAATAAAAACAAACAAAATTTTTTAGTTAACCATCATCGCGTAAAACTATTTTATAACCAGATTTCAAAACAAAAAAGTTTTTCAAACCTCACTGAACTAAAAATAAAAGTGGGGTGCTTCATCATGGTTATCGTGGTTCTTTTCTCTTTTTTTTTTATTCTTTTTTTTTTGCCTATTTTCCTTTGTTTGTTTTTTTTTTCTGTTATTATTTTTGAATTACAATACTTTATATCTATCCATATTAAAAACTTAAACCGTTATATTTATACCACCATTTATTAAAGTTTAACGTTGAAAGGATAAATGATTAAAAAATCGGTTGGTAATTTTAATTTTATGAAGGAGAGACCATTAAAAATACCTCATTGGTTTTCAGTAAAAATTTTTAAAATATTTTTATATCTATATATTATATATATACATAAATATGTATACACACAAAAATGTGTAAAGGGGAGATATTATATATTACTTTGTATATGTATATAGATTATGACCACATGATAGCCTTAACTTTTTATCCTTAAGTGCTCATTTATTTTGATGCCATTCACAAAACAAAATAACTTTTTTTTTGTTTGTTATTTTTTATCTTTTTATTT
This sequence comes from Argyra leucocephala, assembly GCA_963942445.1. NCBI lineage: Eukaryota > Metazoa > Arthropoda > Insecta > Diptera > Dolichopodidae > Argyra > Argyra leucocephala. Next base: position 53,250,345 of record OZ012679.1, on the reverse strand, counting down.
TAATATTCCTTCTATTATTTTACTGTTATTTATAACAGTTATCGATACCATCATTTCCCACAGGAATTGTAGATAATAATGTATTATAATATTATTATATTACTTCTATATGTATATTTATAGAATTTAATTGAAAAAACAATTAATCTACTGTATATAGCATAGAATAATATTTAAGATTATGTAATTGAAATTATATTAATTAAATGAAAAATTATGATTTAAATGTTATACGGGTAAAAAATGTTTAACTTTATTATATACATATATACATATATACATATATACATATATATATAGTACGTAATTTAATAATATTATACGAGTAATGATAATTTAAGGATAATTCAAATAAATTTATCTAGTGATTTGACTATAGATAAGAAATTCATTTTTTTAGAGACTACTCAGAGTAGAATTTGTATATTTGAAAGTTAACCAGTGCCCACTAAGTTATTTTATACTTTTCTAATGAAATATAATAAACAATCCTGTATTTTAAAATATTTTTATTTATATTTAAATGAAAGAAAATATCAATTTTATAATCTCATAAATAAAATAAAATATTGTCAATTAATTTAATAATCAAATTTAGTTTTACAAATCCATTAATCACTAATAATTATGAAACATCAATAGAATACTATTTTTGAAGAGTTAAAATGGTTCTAAAAGAATTTAAGGGTGTTAAAGGAACGATAACAGATTGGGTAGGAAGTTAAAACCTAAACCGAAGTCCTATCCCAAAATCCAGATCAGACAGAATCAAACAGATTTGTCTTTGGTTTTATCCAGGAAGATTTTTTTAATGATTTTATCCCTCTCCCAAAGATAACAAATTTAAGAACGTCCAGTAGAATGGAACTGCTAAATAATGTATTATAATAATAATTATTATTTAGCAGTAAATTTAATTGAAAAAGAAATTAATCTACCGTATATCTATATCCTTCATTTACCTTACCTATTAGATTACAACTCAAAATCCATAAAGACAGTAGTTAAATGAAGAATATATGGTTCTAGATTCATCATTCTATTCAGATTCTAACTTGATAACATATAATATTGTAAAATGATTAATAGCAGAGTAAAAATACCTAGGTAAAAGATATGGAGAAACAGGAGAGAATGATGAGTTAGTGTCCTTTGTGGTCAAATCGCTTTTCCTGAACATAGCAGTTAAATCAGCTTTTTTATTATTTTATGAAATAGAAGACTACAGCAAATGAAAATAAGAAAAACCAAATTCTATATAAAATTTAAGTCAAGTGTGATTCCTAAGGCATTACATTACGGACATTAATAGAATAGAGTTTAAGCATTATTTCGTGGAATGATCCATTACGACTTCCACATTCCTACAGTCATTATCTGATCACAGAGTAGATAGATATCTTTTTTACTCACCAACTAATTTCGGGAAACTCTTTAACTCCTGAAATTTGAAATTTTTCGGCAAAAAAGACCAATTAGAATGATATCAAAAGCGTTTTTCTCCACATTCTCTTCCGTCCTACTGAGTATTGCAGATTCGAGTCAATCACTTGAATGCTCCGTGAAGTTAATTCTAATTCTATCCTTTTCGATCGCCATGTGTTTTAACATTATAACGTAAATGTTTGTGACTCACAAAAAGTTTATATTTTTTTAGTTTTGTTACTTACTAGTTTGATCTAGTTTTTTCAAGGATTTTGATTTAAGTATAATTACTAATAAATATATTTTATCTTGGTTTTTACTTCTCTACTGATAGCATGTGTCTAGTTTGGCAGAGTTTTACTAACCCTATACTGGATGATGATGTCTTGCACGGTGTACCACAAGGGAAATTACTATGACCTATTCTATATTTATTATTCACTGCTGATTTACCAACAAAATAAGACACAGTGGTTAGAACATTTGCAGTTCTAGTTTCAAGTATTTTCACTCAAATGACATCTTCAAAGAAACTTAGATGACATAAGGAGTGTTCGTAGTGATCGCACCTGCGCAATAAAATAGAAGTTTTGTTCGTAGTTGCATATCGTCCAAAAGATATTGTCTGCGCAGATAAAAAGCAGTTGTTCATAGTATTCGGTGTCGCGTCGGGCAGAATGTGCAGATATTTTAGTGCGCCTGCTTTCTAATGATTTTCAAATTACATGCAATTTAACAAAGTAATGATGCTATCAGAAAATATATAAATAAAAAATAAAAGTTAATTATTAAAATAAAATAAATATATGTATATATATATAAATGTAAATATAAATATAATAAAATAAATATATTAAAATACAATAATTTTCATATTTTAATTTACAAATTCTGAAAATGTCAAAGGTTATGAAGATCATAGAATTTCAAGAACGCATTTTAAAAATATCTATAAAAAAACAACTCAAAGTATATAAGCCATTGAAAGCGTTTGGTAACACAAATGTAATATGTACTATAAATCAAAACACAATAAATAATATAAAATAGATAATGATGGTTACGACATTGCTTCATTAGTGAACAATAAACATTTTTTATTTATTTGATCAATTTAATTTAAACATACTCTTTTTATACCACAATTATTATTCCTGATCTCAACAACAATTTCATATTCAATACACATTTAGGTCTAGAAAAATTTTCAAAAATTAAAATTTTGGCCATCAGAATTTTCAATTGATTTTTCATATAAAAATATTTCTAGAAATAACTTTAAATTGAATATTTAAAAGCAAATCATATAATATACCTACATATCATATAACATATTATACATATACATGTAGCTACATACATTATATAGAAAAGTTATTGTCAATTTAAACTTGTTACAGTACAAATGGGTAAATCCATATTTGATTGTTTCAACTCATCCAATCTAATAAAAAATACAGTTATACACTAATACCCCAAAAATAAAATTTAACCTATTAAATTGCATGTATAGAGTTTTGATATCTGAGGTTTGGTAAATATATGGCAATTTTCCAAAAACAGGGAAAAAAAATTAAATTCAGGTATTATTTAGTGTTGTAGTGGTAGTATGTATATTATTTCTATCTTAGGTTAAGAAAATGTTTTTGAATAGTATGAAACATTTTTGTAATTTAGATTTTTGTTTCACTAACTTATGCAATTCTAAATTAAATTAAGTGGTGGTTGTTGTAGGTTAGAATATAGAAGGGGATCACTGACGCTTACCTGGTGTTATAACTGATGGTGTATAACCTTTGACGTTGGGATAAAATAAATGAAAAAAAAAATGATAAAAGCAGTTAGGGTGTTCATCCGATAGATCATATGGGATAGTCACTAAAAACTACTACAGTTTAATAAACTATATCACGCAACTAGATAGAGTGAATTCAATTACAGAACACTAATGGTTTACCACAGGACATTCCATATAACAAACATCTGTTAAAGATTGATTAGTCCAACACATTTAAATACAGAATCTGCTCACAGGAAAAGGCGATGTCATAGCTCGCAAAAAATATAAGTATGTATTTCTAGGTATACACATAGTCTAATCTGCAAATTTAAAATACGGAAATAATAATATTTGTTAAGAATAGACCTGCTATAGTGAGTAATCAAACGGGGAAGTATAATAGATCTGTAATTGTCGTGTCAATATAGAACAGCCCACTGTAAAAAAAAAAAAATAGCGAAGACATTTTGCTAGTTATTTTCATCGATGTTGATCACTTTTTTATGATAGTTTAAAATATAGCCTTTCAAAATACATACTATATGAGTTTCATCAAAAAAAAAAAACATCAAATAGAAGTTCTCATCTTAACTTAGTACCAAATAAATACACCAGTAACAACAAACTGAATTATTTTAGATAAAAGAAGTAAAATTTTTTAAGCTCCATGTCGATGTAAAATAATTAGGATCATCTTTAAACTTATCATTGAAAAAATGCTGCATAGACTTTAATATTTGTACAAGTTTATAAAAACTCCAATTTTATCTCTCAGCTACTGAAATGTATGGAGAAAAGAAAGAAATCCAGTACCGCAACGAATTACAAATACAAGCAAGATGTAAGGTAACTTATTTGCTATAAAGTAGCATCATCAAGAATTCTTATCTTTCCCATTTTGTTCCCACTCAGGAAAATCGATATTAAACTATACTCTTTAAGAAGGCGTGATTACTTTAACTAAATAGTTACATATACAATTACAATTTTAATTCTTATGCAATACATAATGCAAAATATTCCTTACGCCCCATCATTACAATTTTTTATAAAACTTAAATTACATGCTCCTTTTATAAAACCGAAAATAAAGATTATATAACTCGGAATTGGGAGTCTTATACCTACATGTTTCTATATTAATTGAGTTTAAACATTTTAAAAACAAAAATGTAAATAATATTTTTAAATTAAATTCTGATATTATTTTTAAACAGACAACTTTTAATTAAAATTTAAAAAAAGACCAACGTTAATTTTCAATAATCTTATTAAAAATAATATACATCTATACATAAAATATATATATATATGTAATAATATAATACATTATGCATACGTATGAATTCATTTGAGAATTTTTCAATTATTTTCATATCCAATTTTCTTTAATTATCTTTACTTATATATAAATGTCAGTATGTTTAACAGGGTTACCAATTGGTATATGTAGCGTAAAAGAGTTGTAAGAAAAACGGATTTCGCTTATAAGTTTAGTTCTCATTATTATATTGTAAACTTAGCTCTCTCGATATTTTTGTATTCACGAGTAAAAGTTATAGAAAATGTATATTATCCAATATATTAATACTATGTTAATAATGCCTGTAAAACTTTCGACCTCGTTGAATTAAAGCAAAAAACAGTGACAAGACGAAGCCATAAAATTAAAATGTGAAGTTTTTTTTTCAAATATTAACCCAAAAAATTACTGATTCAGAATTTTTTTTTTTTTTTTTTTTTTTTTTTGCGTGGATTGGTGGGAATCTTCATAGACACAATGAGCCCCGTAGCTTCCATTGTGTGCCAGATTTTTACTGACTAAACCACACCCCTCCCATTAATACTAGTCCAACGGACTAACCATTAATTTATTGCTATTTTGATTTTCTTAAAGAAAAAGTTTACGAAATTCTATCGTATTAAATCTAGTGGCTTAGTTCTTTTAAGCCTTCTGACATCATTTTGATTATCTAGCAATTGAGTGGCCTCAACGTTAACATGTCCCTCCAGACGAGCTATATGCTTTGTTGCATATCTTTTTATTTCATTTTCTATGCAAGGAATTTTTAGATCTCTGTGCAAATCACTGTTGCGAACATACCAGGGGGCATTTACCATGTTGCGCAAGATTTTATTTTGGAATTTTTGTATACAAAGTACATGTGTTTGTTTGGCACATCCCCATATTTGTATGCCGTACAACCGGTCGGTTTGAGTATCTGATTATATAACAAAATCTTGTTATGTATAGGTAATTTAGAATTACGACCTAAGAGCCAGTACATTTCTCTATACTTATTTTCAAGCTCAAATTTTTTCTTTTTAAAATTTATATGTACTGATTTTAACTCATTGAGTTTAATTTTCCATTTCTTTGTCCAGAGGTATAGCTTATCGCTTGCTCTTTGCAATTTAATTGTAGCCTCGTCAATATTTGATCCTACTGCCATCAACGCAGTATCGTCAGCGAATGTAGCTACAGTTATATTTTCCATTTCTGGTAAATCATTGGTGTAGAGCAAATACAGTATGGGACCCAGAATACTACCTTGAGGCACACCCGTTTTAATATCTCTAATAGTAGAATACTCTTCGTCTTGTTTTATTCTGAATAGTCTGTTTTCTAGATATGATGAGAGTATATCTACGTATTGTTTAGGTAAAATATTGTTTAGTTTATTTATTAAGCCTCGATGCCATACTTTATCAAAAGCTTGGGCTACATCTAGAAATATGGTAGAGCATACTTTCTTTTCCTCTAAAGCTTTTTCTATTATGTCTGTTATTCTATGAATTTGATCGATTGTCGAGTGCTTAGATCTAAAGCCAAATTGATAATTTGGAATCAGATTACTATTTTCTATGATCGGTCTCATTCGAATCAATAATAGTTTTTCAAATAATTTTGATACTATTGGTAGTAATGATATTGGTCTGTAGGATTTGACCTAATTTATGGGCTTACCTGGCTTTGGTATCATAATTATCTCTGCTATTTTCCACATATTCGGCACATACCTTATTCTTATAGCAGCGTTTATAATGCGTGTTAGCATTGTTATAGCTTTTTCGGAAGTTCTTTCAGGACTTCCGATGTAATTAGATCAAAACCTGGAGCTTTTTTATCTCTGAGTTTTTTAATTTGTTCAACTATTTCACTCTCTGAAAATGGTGATATAACATTTTCTTGCCAATTATTATTTTCTTCAGTGAGATCATCCGAATCTGTCTCGTCTGGACAAAAAATTTCTTCAAGATGATCTGCGAATGTTTCAGCTTTATTTTTATTATCTCTCGCCCATTCACCGCTTTTCATTCTGATTGGCGGGATTTGAGAGATCGAGGTTTTTGTACTCTTTGTTGCTTTCCACAACGAGTAGTTATTTTCTCTTTTAGCTGATAAATTTTTTATATATTTTTCAAAATTTTCATTTTTAAGATCTTTAATTTTTCTTTTAAGATTCTGAGTTAACCTATTTAGCACAGTTTTGTCTGCCGGATCACGCGATTGTTGCCATCTGCGTCTAGCTCTTCTTTTTATTTTTATCATATTTAATATTTCTCTAGGGTAGTTGAATCCTACTGATTTATATTCACAATTTTTTGTATTATTCCATCCAGCATTTTGAATAATTTTAATAAAATTTTCTACTTCAGAATCTATATCACATTTGGATCTTAGTTTTGTTTTTATGTTTATTTTGTTTTCTATTTCTTGTTTAAAGCTAGCCCAGTCAGTTGTCTTGTTCGTTAGCAGAGGTTTCGACTGTTTCTTAATAACCTTTTCATATAGACTTAGTATGACTGCAGAGTGATCTGAGTCCAAATCATGGTTATCTTCTAGCTTAATATAATTGGGTGAAATTTTTTTTGTTATATAAAAATCAAGCAGATCAGGAGTTTTATTTCTATCAGTTGGCCAATAGGTAGGCTTACCGGTAGATTGGTAAATGCAGTTTTTTTCTTTTATAGCTTTTCTTAGCTCTCTTCCTCTCGTAGAGGTTATTCTAGACCCCCAATCTATGTGCTTGGCGTTGTAGTCACCTCCCAGAATAAATCTTTCGCCAAGTAGTTTAAGAATTTCTTCAAACATGTTATTCTTTATGTTGTATTTTGGTGGACAGTATAATGCACCGACACAAAGGCTTTGTGTAACAGACATAATTCGTAGCACGATTAGTTGGAATTCATCTATTTCTAGACTAACTTCCTCGTGGTGCTTAATATCTTTCTTTATTAAAATTGAGCTACCACCTCTGGGTGTATTACTCGGATGGTTTGCGCTGTAGCATGTATAGTCATTTATTTTAAGCGATGACTTATCTGTCATATGTGTTTCTGTCAAGAGACATACATCAATATTTTGTGTTCTCAATAGAATTTCCAAATTATTTTTCTTGTTCAGAATACCATTGGCATTCCACGTGACTATACGAAGTGCGTTCTTAACCATGCCTTGCGGATTTATTTTTTGGTGTATACATATATATTTCATTATGTTTGTTTTCTAATGTGCATAGTCTTGTTGGGATTTCATTCATTGTTTTTATCATATTTTGCATCATCTGCATAATGGTATTTTCAGTCAACTTTTGTGTAGAAACTTTATTTTGTTCTTTCGGGTTTCTTTTTTGACTTAGGTTATTTTGTGTTACCTGTGAATATGATAAGCCTTCTACGACTTTTTTCGACGTAAAAGTTTTAGGTATCTCTGAAGTTTCAATGCAATTCTGTTTCTGTGCACTAGGTTGCCTAGGTTTTGTCTTTTGTTTTTCTTGTCTATGTTGCATTTGTTTTGGGGCATTTTTTTGTAGCTTCTTTTTTTTTGCAACTCTCTAGACACCTGGCAACCACGATAACTCGCTGGGTGTGCCTCAAGGCAATTAGCACATTTAGGCTTAATATTTTTTTTTTCTTTACAAGAAATTGTTAAGTGGGGACCAACACATTTAACACACTGAGCTAGACGCTGGCAAAACTTTTGTGTATGGCCAAATCTTTGGCATCTCTTACATTGAGGAATGGTAGTCGTTTTACGAATAGCCTCCATTTTAACCCTCATGTGCTGGATAAATTCAATTTTGAATATTTTGTTTATATCTTCGGAGTTTTCGAATGTTAGCATAAAGAGAGGAAGACGTACCGTAGATTCTTTGTTATTTTCCTTTTTCTTTATTATTTTATTTGTGACTTCTAGAATTTTGAAGCCTCTATCTTTCAATTCATTTTTTATATCTTCAGGTTGGCATGACGGATGTAAATACCTAACCATTACTTTAATAGGCCTGATGCTCTTATTTTCATAAGTGTGCCATTCAATATTGGCTTCATTTATTGCCTTAGTCAACTCTCTATATTCTTTTTCTTCTTCAACATTAATTTTTAGTTGTTTATTATTAAGCATATTAACTTTATATTTAATATTGCTTTCTTTTAATTTTTTGTTTATTTGAGGGTATTCCACTACATTACTAAGTATAACTGGAGGAGGTTTACCTTTTCTTTTACTTTTCGCAACTTCATTTATTTGCACATTTTTCTCTACTTTGTCCGCAACATTTTCTGGGCTTAAAGTAGGTGATTTTTCTGCTTTTCTTTTTTTACAGATTCTTTTTGTTTTAAAGATCCAGTCGGTTTCTCGAGCTAGTTCTTCATCATCTGTATGAAATTCTTCAGCAGTTTTTAGTACTACTCTTTTAGTAGACATGTTTTGTGAATTTTTTAGTTTCACATTTTCTTCTTTAATTATGCAGAGTTCATTTTTCAATTCCCTGCATAAGATTTCTAATTCTGTAACTCTGGCATTAAGTTGATTATTTTTTGCCTCAAGTGCCTTTTCGTTATTATTACCCTCGCCGTGTTTTCTATAGCTGTCTTTTTGGGACATGTTTTCGTAGATATTTTGAGACCCTGCTGGAGGTATTCTCTGGACCCCAGATTTTGTTCTGAATGGGTCAATTAAAGCAGCTCTGCTTTCGTGGTTTTGCAATAAGTGGTCTCCCCCAGAATCCGTGAGACCTGCCTCGAAAGAGGGTGGATTTTCCAGAAGATCTGGATTACCACCTGGGGTATACAATCTTTGAGTTTTATTCATTGCATACTTTTTTTTTTGTTTTAATTCGGAGTTCCATCTCCTAGCCTAAGGATAATATTTCCCTTGTACAAGGCGGTACCTTTTATTCCTGCCGTCCCTCTGATTCAGAAATAAAAAAAATTAAAAAGGATTAATTTTTGTGGCCGTCTTTCAAATAAAACATTTATAGAAAAACATTTCCAAGTTTCAAACCCATATATAAAAATATATATAGTACTACCTTTTTCAAACTAGAAGTATTTTTTAAAATCATCAAAACAATTAAAATTACCCGAAACATACCTATTAAAAATTTTTAATGGTTTGTGTCTCTGAATTAGCCACCTCGAATTATTTCTAATTTACCAATGCAGGCACATCTTTAAGCTCAAATTAATGTTTATTTTGTGAAGTAAAATATCGGCAAGCAGAAAAAAAATATTTCTGTTGTTGTCATGGTGGTAAATATTGCTTTGACATCTTTAAAAAATCAATAGGTTTGCTAAAAATTCTTGGTATAAGAAAAACACCAGAAGCAAGATATTATAGAGAACATATTAAGGGCAATATTGACTATTCTTTAATTGATGTTGAAATTACAAAACTACTAACGTCTTCATCTCCCAATGGTGTCTCCGTTGTATGTAAAAATTGTTTAAACCAAAATGTACAGTTGTGCTTTTGTTCATCGGTGGCTCCACGGAGGTCCTTTTATTCTTTTCTCTTTATTTACAAGGAGATCAAAGAAAGCAAAAAATACCCGGGTTATGCCGGCAGTAACTAGTATATTATAGATTTTCTTATATCGGGTAGTCCAGAACACATTTACAAGCATTGAAAAGAGGTATTTTAAAAAAAATCAAATTTATTTTTCATTATATTTTTATCACATTTTTAAATGTATTCAAAGTGCAAAATAATAATAAAAAGAAAAAAAAATATTATGACAAAAGTCTCCTTTTTTTGGCGTGGAATTAACGAATTTGCGTCAAAAATACTTCTTCAAATTTGAAAATCTCGATTTCGTTGAATTTCAGGTTTGAAAAACCTATTTTCGATCCTCTACGGTAGTTGAAAATATCACCAAACGATAGAGCACCCTTGATTTAGCTATAATGACTATAATGATGACTATAAATCATCATATCACAAATTATACATTTTTTTTATACCAATTAGCCAACTAACTGACAACGAAATTCTTGATGTTTTGGAAGAAGAAAATTTTGAAGATGCTCAAATTTATATTAAACCACCAGATGTTTGCGTTGATACTGACGAAGACTCGGCTGATAAAGATAAAAAAGGATATTTGTTAAACAATTTGAACGGTAGACAATTATCTGAAGCTGCTGAAATTATTACAAGACAAAGAGAACAGAATGATCAAATTTTGGATGAATACAATGATACTGAGGATCCTTTTCGTAAAAAACAAAAACAGAAAAAGAAACAAGCTAGTCTTAAATGGTCAAAAAAGGATATATCAAACCAAATACAAGCTTTCCCATAAGCTAACTATTTAAAATATAGGAATTTTACTGCAACGGAAATGTTCGAAAAATTTATAGATAAAGATAATAAGCTTTCTTGTAACAGAATCTACAAAATGACATACTCTCTGGAAAAATTGTTTTGATCCAGAGATAAATACAGAAGAAATGAAATACTTTATTGCAATCTTGATAGTATCTGGTCACAATTGCTTACCAAGTGGAAGAGATTATTGGGATAGCCAGGACGACATAAAAAATATAATGGCAAGTAATTCAATGAGAAGAGATCGATTCTTGAAAATTAAGAAATTTATCCATTGTGCTGATAACACAAAATTGGACAAACATGATAAGTTCTACAAACCACGGCCACTTATGGATAAATTGCATTCTACATTTACAAATAACTTCGTACCACAACAAAATGTGTCCTATGATAAATCAATGTTTCCAATATTATGGAAAATATAGCTGTAAGCAATTCGTATGAAGCCGATCAGATTTAGGTACAAAGTTTGGTCACTCAATACATCTAGTGTATCCATTTTCAACACTATCAAGATAATCCCCTCAAGATAATAAACAGTAATTAGAATTCTAAAAAGCTACAGCATCTCTAAAAAGCACGATAGATTCGTTCCCAGTTAAAAAGCATCACCTTCCATTTACTTTCTTTTATAACCTTTTTACCGCATTGAATTGGCTAAATAATTTAAAAAATTTTGGCTATAATGGAATTGATGGTAACATGAGAGAAAACCGAATTCCGAAAAATTGCACCTAACCTTTCAAAAGTGCAAATGAAAAAGAAAGAACACGGTAGTTATAACTTTAGAACATTAAATGAAGATATTATTGTTACTTATTGGGTAGATAACAGTGTAGTAATAAGTAGCTTCAACGCAATTGTGGAATAGAACGTCTAGTTACTGTTCGCAAATATTCTAGAGCAGAAAATAATATATATCATTATTTTGTTCATCAGTACGACAAAAATATGGGTACAAATAGGTACAAATAAGGTGGACGAAAATCTATCACATTACAGAATATCCGCTAGAGGAAAGAAATGATGGTGGACGATGTTTATTTGGTTATTAGACGTGGCAACTCAAAACGCGTGGACGTTATACAGAAAGGCCGTGTTGGATATACATCAAAAAGAATTTAGACGTCAGATAGCCACAACATATTTAACTCGAGTTGGGGTCATCTCCGAAGTCATCGGATAGACCAATTTAGCTCAACTGATTCCCGAGTTTCGGACGAAATTCGCTTTGATCGTTTAGAGCTTAGACCATTGGATAATTCGTTCCATCTCTAAGCGCCATTTCACTCAAACGTCCTGCAAATCAGTCATGCGTACGAAATGTGCAAAATGATTATGTATTGATTGCTTTCAATCTTCTCGCATAAAAAACTAATCACTTAGCTCTGTAATAATTGTTTTTGTTTGAAGATAGCTATGTTAAGATATGTTTGATTTCTGATCTTTGAATTTTTAAATAATGTTAATTTATTTTAAATTACATTTTTTTTATTTTATAGGTATTCTAATTGTGGTTTTTTCTTCAAGTTTTATATTTTTTCAATAAAAATGTATGTGCGAGTATGACATACCATATGGCAACACCTTAAGCAGTTGCGACCACCGACCACCGACTACCAACGATATTCGCTTCGCTCAACTATTTTTCGTCAAATGAAACACAATTGTAGCGAAACGAAAAATAAAAATAAACAAATAAAACAAAAAAGCAAATGGCGGAATTTCAAAATGAAAAAATCATTTTGAATAATTTATTAATTTATTTGTAGCATCATCAGATCCAAATACATCGCTAATAAATCTAAAATTACATATTTATCTAAATAAAAAAATAAATATGTAAGTATAAATTGTAGAGCATATAAAATTTTTAAAAAAACAGAACAATAATATTCCAATATCAGATTTCAGAATAATTCAGAATAATTGTTTTGTTGTTTGTTTGATTTGTCAAAAATATCAAATCCAACTACCAGCGAAAAAAAAAATAGCCTTATTTCGACGACAACGAAATTGTGGTTGAGCGATTGTAGTTGCAATTGGAGCATATACATAAGAGTGTTTGTATCTTGAGTTTTTCGTCGGTAATTCCAATTGTGTTTACCGCTTTATATTTCAAAAAAACCTAAAATATATCACAAAAGGCTCATAATAGAAACTTGTCCGCAAGTTGACAGCAAAATCAAATACAAAAATTAATTCTGGCGGTAATAAGGTTAATAAAATTCCATTGTGTACATTAAGCTATTGTAATTAAATTCGAACTTAGTTCAATAAAATATGCCATTGCACTATTCAGTTTACCATTGTGAGTTTCTTTCAAATGATGGTAACCTTCATCAACAAATAATATTATATGTAGAGATGTAGAAAGTTTATAATTATTAAGTAGGTATATCTGCTACTGTTGTGATATAACATTATTAACATTTTATTGAAATCACACCCGTTTATTACAAAAAACCAAAAACAAAAAAAAAACAAACAATTTTTTATTAAACACATTTATTTTAAATGTTATTTCAATTTTTTTTTTTTTTTTTTCAAAATTTAAAACTTTAATAATTTTTAATGCGAAAACAAAGGGGAAAAAAAACTTTTTATTTTCAAGTCAAAATAATATCCTTGGGAAATATCCTTTCACTCATTCTTGTCTTTTAATTTTTTATTTTTTCTATAGTTTTTAATGGATATCTATTACAATTAAGAGTACAACAATAGTTATCACATATACTACATACATAATAATACAATTCATGTATATTATATTATAATATTTATATTTATATATGTATATAATTAAATTTATAAATAAATATTATATTATATGTATTTGTATAGGATTCTCTAAGGTGCTAACTACTTTTATGGATAAAAAATTTATAATAATCGTTAACAGAATAATAGCAAGACTCCACATTATTTTGCATATAAATTGGTTGATAAATTTAAATTAAAAAATCCAGAATAAACTTTTTTTTTCTTTTTATTTTTTTTTTGAGGAAATGTAATGACATCTAACCAAATTCCCATTAAATTAAAACCTTTCTCTTTTTGTCTTTGTTTTCTGCATAAAAATAAAATAAGAAAAACAAAAATAAAAAACAATATAATGAAAATCTTTAAAACTAATAGCCCTTATTAAAAAAAAAAAAAAACCCCAGAGATTGAAATTTCCTTTTGTTCTATTTTTGTATGTTTTATCCTTTTTTTCATCATTTTATATTACTATATATACGAGTATATCTATATTTATATTATTATATGCGATTTATTCCTATATTGTATACACACTGAGTTTAAAAAGTTTTGATATAAATTTTTAGAAATATTCATAAAAGAAAAATATATATTCAAGGGTAATTGCATCTAACACAATCCCAAGACAACTTATCTAAAGGCTAAAATCTAACAAAATTAATTAAGCGTACACTTGAACTAATTAACTAAAATGCCAGATCAAGCAATTTTTAATCACCAAAATTTATCATATTAAAATATACTTTCATGAGAAAAAGATGGATTTCTTAATCAGATTTGTATGGTTGCACTTAAATTGTTTCTAATAATGTTTTGTTATACATGATATTATGATATATGGTATCGAAAAACATGTACGAACATTAAACATTGGGACCCACAAACACAATATACATTTTTTTCTTAGCAGGCGATTTTCTAAAATATTTCAATCACATCGGAGGAAAACCAAAATAAATTTTAATTTCTTCTTCTTCTTCTTTAAAATATGCATTTAGTGCATGTTTTTTTTTTAATATACATATTTTTTTTTTCTATTTTCTAATGACGACATCCATCACTCATACCATCTTTTTGGCAATCTTCCTAGTAGACGTTTGACATTTATTTGCCCATTTAGTACTAACTTCGCCAGTCGACCTGCTGCCATTCTATTAACATATCAATATCGTGAACGTCGTATGCGTCTCTGATGTCATTGCTATGTTTCTTATCTCATAATGTGTACTTACATATTTTTGATTTTATGTATTCATCTACTCTTGATTTCATATATTGGTGTATTTGTTAGATTTTTTGATTTCATGAATTGTTTGTATTGGTGTACTTTTTTTTAATGCAGCCTCGGAAAGGGAGGAGTTAATTACGGCCTTCTATATTATTTATTTCCCAATATTAACATTCTGTTATCGGATTCAACTCTACCATCAGTTTTATAGTGAACCAGACTAAATACGGACGACCTAAGTTGAGAACTATTATTATTAATAATAATTTTATTTGCAAATAGGTGGAGAAATAACCTTACCCCTAACAATTTCAACCATAAAGGTTATATCAACAATTTCTCTTCTTTTTTGCAGAATATACAAATTCATTAAATTTATACGATATTTGTAATGTTGTCAAACTAATCGGATCTTTCCAAGAAAGATTACGTAGAGTAAATCTTAAAAACTTGTTTTGAATTGATTCGTTTATTTGCATATGAATATTATAAAATAGGGGAACGTATCTGGCTAACATATTACAAGTTAGCTCTAATTAAAATTGTGTACAGAGCTTTTACAATATAGGGATCAGAATATTTGTTAGACCAACGCTTTATAAAACCTATTTGGAAGAAATTTGATTTGTTAGGAATGCTGTTAAATTATAATTTAAAACGTTAGCTTGTCGTCAAAGTACCCTCTTAAATCTGAAAATAATACTTAACAATAATTTACCATTA
Organism: Argyra leucocephala; assembly: GCA_963942445.1. NCBI lineage: Eukaryota > Metazoa > Arthropoda > Insecta > Diptera > Dolichopodidae > Argyra > Argyra leucocephala. Next base: position 53,234,808 of record OZ012679.1, on the reverse strand, counting down.
GCTGATTGGTTGGAAACGAAGTGTATAACACATTAAAGCACATTTTTTCAATATTAAGAATTAAATTATTACTGTTAGACCAAAAATAGAAATTGTTCAGATCAGTTTGTAGATCAGGATTGATTCACCAATGGATTTTATTTTTTTTGAAGATTTTCATATCATCTGCATAAATTTTAAGTTCACTATTTTTAATTACAGATGCAATATGATCAATAGGCTGCAAGTGACTGCTTTGTGGAATTTCTTTCATGGTGTTGATGTAAATGACCTAAATAAGACATAATAATACATAACATATATCTCATATGTATATTATACGCTTATTTCAAATTGTTATCTATTTATTTTGAATAATTTTGTTTTGGATTCTTCACTGCACCTGAAACTGTGTTTTTCGCAGGACTCTAAAAAAATAATTTTCTAAATCGTAAAAACAACAATGTCTATTATAAAAAACGATGTTTCACTTGTTCATCGTACAGAGTTTGAACAACGAATAGTACAATTTGGTATTTTGAAATACGTCGTAGATTGAAACCGGTAGAAATTAGCGGTAAATATTTTTATAACATTTTTCAAATAATTCAAAGTTTAAATTGCGTAGTATCTACTTCATAGGAAGTAAATTCAGTTTAACGTTTAATATATTTAAAAATGGACTTGATTGCCTTACTTATTTGCAAAGAATATTTTCGAGCTGACTGATGAAGAGTTGGGGAAAAAAATATGATAAACAAAATGTTGGTAACTTATTTAATAAAAAGTCTGTCACGTACTTATTATTAAATGCATTAAAATTATTTAACTATCTATAAAAAATTTTCACTAAAAACACAATTCTCTATTTCACAGTTGTATGTTGCTTTGTCTAGAGTACGATCTTTTGATAGTGTTAGTGTACTGTAAAATATTATGAAATGTTTGAATGATGTAGTAATTTACAATATTGTTTGATCTATCTATAACTATTTTTTTTATAATTTTTATTTAGGTATTTATTTATTTATTAAACAGTGGACCTGTAGATAAATCCGCAGGCCTACTTCAGGTTTATATTTTTCTTGTTTTATTTTGAAATCACTTTTCACTGCATGTATTAAAGTTTTATTTTCACAACAGGTAGGTAGGTATTATAATACGTACGGTATCATAAATTATTATAATTGTAATTATTATTGTTATTTGAATAATAATAATAAAATGAATAAAAAAATGAATCAAATTATAATTTACAATATTTATAATATACTTAATATGTATAATATAATAAATAATAATTTTATTTGTTTTTCATGAAATCAAATTGAAAATTTTGACCGCTAATAGTTTTGAAGAAAAACTTTTATATAAGACAGCGTTTATATGCGTTTTTGAATTGTGTTCATAAATGATGCTCATTAAAGTTTGATATCCGACTTTGTTATAGAATATCATAAATTTGTTTTTTTTTAAATAATAGTGCTCGACACGCATTTTCGTATTTCGCAAGTTGAAAAAGTGATTTTGCGAGAAAAGGTATTTATAAACTCCTAATTGTGTTATGCCAATATATTGAAAGATATACATTAAAAAACATAATGTATACAAATAAGTATTAAATATTATTATTCAATACAAATAATACTTAGAATAATTGATTTACTATTTAAATATTTATATTTCATAAATGTTCTGAAATTACACTGAATATTTATATTTGTTTATATGTATTTATTATTAGTACTCGTAACGCATATTCGTATCTTCACATTTTGCAAGTTTAGAAAGTGGATTTTGCATGAAGAAATATAGTATACTTTGCAACTATATTTGTTTATCTTTGAGATATGTAATCAAAACTTTTGAAATAAACTTTGATGTAATTGCAATAAAATTTGTAAATGTAATAAAAATAAGTAAAACTTTCATGAAATAAAATCTGATGTCTAAACGCTCCCTAACAAATACTATTAATAGAGACTTACATTTCAACAACATGTGGCGAACAGAGATGTCGCTGGCAGTATAGATATTAAATTAAATACATTTAAACTAAATACATACCACATCCACATTAAAAACCATAAAAATTCCATTAACCATAACCATTAAAATAGCCATAGATAAGTTTTTTGTGTTTTTTTTATTATCATAATAGCCCTAAATATTTCAAAACTCAAAATAAAAAAAAACAAAACATTTATTTTATAGAATTTATATTTTTATTTCACTTCTTTTAAATTTTGGTTTTGACGTTTTGGTATGATTAGATATGACCATTATAGTAAACGTTTTAAATGGGTACGACTTTGTTAAATCATATCGAATCATATAGGCCATTTAACGAAGTATCATATGACATCATATGACGCCTTATGACTATTATAGTTAGGGGTAAAGCCAATAATTATGCTTTTTCTCTTATTGTTTAGTTTTTATTGACGCCTTATGACTATTATAGTTACGGGTAAAGCCAATAATTATGCTTTTTCTCTTATTCTTCAGTTTTTATTGTTATATTGTTATCCCGCTAGGGTTTCTGATGAAGGTAAGGGTAGTCTGTGATTTTTCTTTTTAAAGTTTTTTTAATTTTTTTGTTTTCTAAATTTGCCGTGTGTTGAATTGAAACTGATAATAATGTCATAACATATTTTGTTTTTATTGTTCTTAGCAGATCGTAAATTTCGGTTTATGATTCTCCATGTACAATATTATATTTACTCAATGCTACTGCGCATTTGAATTTATACTTTTGAATTATTTGTTAATAAAATAAATAAATTTCAATTATTAGAATTTCTGAACATGGGTGAGGTAAAATATATATTTTCTAAATTTACTATTTGTTTTACTGGTAAGTTTTTTTGCTGTAATATCCTAATATCGTAATATTTTAACAAAGCTATTTTTATAATTCGATATAATAATTATATTCTGATAATTCGGTTTTTGTCTTTGCTGCTTTGTTTTTTTTTTTAAATTAATTCATATAATCATATATAATTCCAATTCAATATTCGCCAAGCAAAGACGTGTACGGTTAAAGTTATATTTTTTTATATATATTATTAGAAAAAGTGTACCGATAACATTATTAGTAGTGTCAGCATAATTATTTAACTTTATAATTTCTGACCTATATTTATAATTACTTCACCAATAAAAAAAAAAGAAAAGAAAAAACAAAATAAAAAAAAAAAAAGTTTTCTTTTATTTGAGTACTTGTGTCAGCATAATTTCATAATTTCTGACCTAATCAATAACAAATATAAAAAATATAATAAAACTTACGTAGTACGGTCGATAAATAATTAAATAAAATAATTAATAAATAAAAATAAAAAAAAATTAAAACTAAAATGGAATTCAAATGCAATATGGAAAACTGTACAGCCTACGATAAGTCCTCAAAAATGGTACTCTGTAAGGCATTTTGTAACAGAAAATTGCATGGTGCCTGTATAGGTGCCCCCAGAGATTGGTACCATCCCTCCCTTGAGGAGTACTTCATCTGTAATGATTGCCAAAATACTGATTACTTGCTGCGAAATATGTATGATAATTTGGCAAATTTAATTACACAACTCAACCAGGATAAGGATGGATTAATTTCTAAGCAGCTTTCATCAATTAATTCAAATAGTGAAAGCTTTGATGAAATGGCGAGTTGTTTTGACACCCTGACTTAGAAAATTTTCCTAGAATCCCGCTCACGACGATAGACTTTGAACCGAGTAAACTGAAAAAATATTTGGAAAAACTTAACGATGATTCATTTCCTGGACCAGATAATGTACCAGAAATTATTTTAAAAAAGTGTTCTGAATCTCTCTGCACTCCTTTATCAATTTTATTCAAACTCTCACATTCTCAAGAAATCTTTCCTGATTTTTGGAAAAAATCGTTTATTAGACCTGTTCATAAAAAAGATTCTAAGAATGATATAAAAAACTATCGCCCAATTGCAAAACTTTAAAGTATTCCGAAACTATTTGAATTAATAGTATTTGACTCTATTTATGATAATTGTTCAAACTTACTGTCCCCTAACCAGCATGGTTTTATGAAAAAAAGATCCACAGTAACCAATTTAATAGAATGTTGTTCTAAATTCAAAAACTATATGGAAGCTGGGTTTCAGACAGATGTCATATACACCGATTTAAGTAAGGCCTTTGATCTTCTTCCTCATTCCATTATTATACTAAAATTTAAAAAAATGGGATTCCCTCTTTCTTTTACCAATTGGATTAATTCCTACTTAATTAATAGGAGTTATAACGTATTATTTAGATCCGCTACTTCTGAACCTTTTGAAGCAAACTCTGGCGTTCCACAAGGCAGCCATTTAGGTCCGCTTCTCTTTATTATTTCCATTAATGATGTAACTGCCGTCATTAAGCATAGTAAAATTACTATTTATGCAGATGACATGAAAATTTACAAAAAAATTACATCAGCAAGGGACACATCCCTTCTTCAACAAGACTTAAACTCTTTTTTAAACTGGTGTAAAATTAACAATCTGACCTTAAATATTAATAAATGTGCTTTAATGACTTTCTCTCGCTCTTCATTAATGGTTGATTATACTTTTGAAAATAAATCTATTGAACGAGTCTCACACTTTAAAAACCTTGGTGTACTCTTTGACAATAAATTATGTTTCAAACAACATTTAAACGTCATAATAAATAAATCTAACTCCACGCAAGGCTTCGTCAAAAGATTTTCTAAAGAATTCAACGATCCATACGTCCTTAAATCACTTTTTACGTCTCTTGTTCGACCAAATCTTGAATATGCCAGTCAAGTGTGGTCGCCTCATTACCTCAATCATATCCAAAGAATTGAAGCTACACAAAAAAAATTTTTGAGATTCGCACTGCGTAATTTACAATGGTCAAATCCAGTTATTCTGCCACCTTATAGGAACCGGTTAAAGTTATTGGATCTTAAATCATTAGAATCCAGAAGGGAGGTTGCTGATATCATATTCATTATTAAAGTTTTAAATAATGAAATTGATTCTCCTTATGTTAGGGATATGATCCACTTACATATTAACAACAGAAACCGCTTTAGATCGGAAAATATTTTTCGTCCAATATTTCATCGTACCAATTATGGTAAATTTGAGCCTGTTAATAGAATATTTACGTTAATAAATAAACAAAAACACCACATCGATTTTACATTAAACGCAGCCCAACTAAAAAAAAAACTGCACTTACATATATCTTAGAGTTAGTATAAATTTATAATTTTCTAACATTCTTTGGTAATAAATTACAAAATTGTATAATTGTCAATATTTTAATATTAAGATCTAGAATAATATTAAGCTTAAAATTATATTTTGTTTGTTTAATTTTGTACACTTATGTATATTGTAATATGTTTGTACTAAGCATAAATAAATAAATAAATAAATAAATAAATAATCAATGCTATTGCTCAATAGGTGAATTGTTTTTAGGTTAATTTTAATTTGTTTTTGGTTTTATTTGGTTTTATCGTTTTGTGGTTTATGTCTTTAAATTAAATTTCGCACCCTATCGTAATTCTTAATAATTCTAATAAAGTTGTCTAATCTAGTGGAAAAAAGCTTTGTGAAAAGTTTAACAGACGTTTAAGCGTATTAATATATGAGATTGTTTTCTACATGGGTTTAGAACTTGGATATGTTTTTCTATAAATTATATATTTGATTAGACACATTGGTTATATACAGAAAATAAATCAGCAGGTACAATTTTGTGGCTTCGTGGTAAAAGTACATCGATATCATTAGAATATTGTTGCAAGCATTCATATAGAAGTCATCCTATAGATTGAAGAAGTAATGAAAAGCGGATTTTGTTTCAAATGAAGATAAGAAAGCTTAATATGTTGGCAAATAAACAATCCTCAAAAGATCATATATAATAAGATCATGATAATTAACATTGTCGGCTCACACATTTTCATGGTGGTTAATTTAGTACCTTATCTACATTAGAATAAACATAAACTTTAGAAAAAAGATAAAAACGTTGAAATAAGGCGAAGAATTAGTCTTGTAAACCAATGGCTTAGGTTTGTCGAAAAAACTGAGTTAAAAATTCTTATAGTGAAAGTCGATGGCAAAACTGTACAAAACCTACTTCGTGCCAAACGGTACTGATATATAAATTGTGAATATTACTATAAATTAGTGAGCAAACACCTAATAATTTCAAAAAAGATATTATTTGTCAAATTTGTAAAATTTGACAATGAGGCATGGGAGAGTATTTATAATGTTTAACTTAGAAAATAGGTGAAACTAAAACATCATTCTATCCAAATGCTTTTAAAATGGCTATACGCCAGAATTACATACCTTAGGGAGTATTTCATTGAAAAATACGATATATTGGTCATACCTTCAGATCTCCAACTACAAGTAAAGAACACTTCTAAGAGTTACCTGTTGACAACATTGGGCAAAGTACTTCAAGGACTACAGTACGTTGCAATTCAAGTAAGTTGAATGTACGATCCGAAATCAAGATCAAAAATCAAACTGTATACTGATATTTATTTATTTATTCGTCTACAAAGTTAGATCTTACAGATCATATAATTGTTATATAACATAATCCGCATAACCTGGATTTCTCACCGCATTTCGATAACTTATTAAGTAATTAATTTGAGTAAGTATTTCATTAGTGACAAATTTTAAGTTTTTTTTTTAATTGGGAATCGTTTTAAAAAAAAGGGTTTTGGACGCACACTATTTACATCCGCTGTATTTACGTACATTTTAAAAAGTAACCTTTTTTTTCTTATTTAACAACAAATCTTCTATATATAGTTATTTAAAAACAACCAAACTTTCATAGTGCGAAACCAAGCAGCCATAACTTTTCAGATTTCTTTCACACTTCAAATCATATTTTATAAAAAGAAAAAAGGATTTTCTTTTGTTTAATATTCGGTAACAAAAAAAAAATAAAAACAAAAAAAAAATGGGTGAATTAATTTTAATCATAAACTAATGCCCCCAATACATATAAAACACGTAATCTTTTGTTTAAATCACAATGTATTGACATTTGATTTGACAGGTTTCTTATTTCAAAACAAAAAAAAAGCAGATAAAAAACATAAAAAATAAAAAGTACAATGCTGGTAATATGAAATTCAACATGTCATTCTAAGATTGATGGAAGTTTTGTTTTTTTTTTACAATAATTCTTTCTTAGTAAAAATCATTTCAATCTTTTGTAATTTGGAGCTTACGTACGACATACCTACATCTTACATAACATAAAAAACATTTATGATGTATTAAATCTTATAAATATTTTATTTTATTAATGTACCATAATTTATAGATACATTTATATTTTGTGAATTTTTTTATGTAAGGAAGACAATAATTAAAGAAAGCTGGGAGAACTGATATTTTAATATTAGTGGCATCACTGTACTAAACAGGAATTGAATTAAATATTTGTGCTAATTTTTTTTATTTACCTCAATGAAAGTAAGCCTGGTCTTATTCGAATAATTTTACAAAAATTTGTTAGTCATTTATTCGGATCATATTATCATTCCTTATCAGCTGATCACATCAAACATGTTTCACTCTTGCCATATATTTGATTGTTTGAAATTCAATCTTTAATTTTGTGTACTGCAGTATTGTTTTTTTAGCATGTTCATTTCTTTATTACAAAGGATACACTTTTTGTTTTGTTAGTATCATATCTAACTTTCATGAAATGTGTGATAACTAGTGATTGTCTGGAATGATTGTATTTTTAAATTTTTTAAAGCTGAAATTGAAGTAAATACAGAAAGTATTGCTCAAACTATTTCAAATACGATAGTACTCATATACCAACGGTGTTGGTATAATCGCTAAATCAAAACGGGCAACGATTCTAGTCAAGTGAACTGATGCAATATTATAAAACCTGTATTATAAATCATTAAATTTATTTGTGACAATTATTGAAGCACTTTGCTAATATGTATGGCACACAAAATTTTATTGAAAAAAGATTTCAGCTGTTTACTAACAAAATAATTGGATAATATCAAGGTAGTTCAAGTGAATAAATTGAGAGCGTAATCCATATCGTATTTTCTAATTTGTCATAATATCTATAAAACTGTCCACGTTTATGAATTTAAAAAAAAAGCAGTGACAAGAACCAAAAAAGAAGCTGTTAAAATTATTAATTAAAATTTTATAGAAGCTTTTTAAAAATATTACCGCAAAATGTACTAATTTTTAAATCCCATCTTTCAAATAAATCATTTATAGAAAAACATGTCCAACTTATAAACACATACAGCACAATTATATAATATTTAATACAAGAACCAAATAAAATTTTGAATAATGGCAAAAAATTATAAAATCAATAAAATATGAAGCTTAAAGTGACATATGGATCATTGAAATTTTGTTATGGTGTACTCAGGAGGTAGGCACGAAAATTTCTTTAGTGGCGAACATGTTGATAGTTTTGCATTAGACTTTTGTAATCATGTATAGCTAGTAAGTATTGGCCGTTAAAATATTATACAACATTTTTATTGAATTTTATTAAATTATGTATAAAAAAAACTCAACAGCCTGAACAAAAATGCAAAATTTGATCATTGATTCGAGCATACAGATCTAGTGTAACACATAGAAAGAAAGTATAGTCTATTTTAGCTGATCCGTAGAATACGATATAAGAAATGTATTAGGAGACATGAAAGGAATACTAAAACATTTTTAGAAACAAAAATTTTTTTTTTTTTTATACGCAAGCTAGTGGGAACCTTCAAAAGACACAATGAGCCACGTAGCTTGACATTTTGTGTGGGATTCTTACCCACTAAACCACACCCTTCCTATATTGCGATCTAGTCCTACAGGACTAATGAGCTATTTTTTCTTGGCTTTATTTTATTTTTCAATGTAGACTAAATCCAGCGACGTCTATCTAACTTTTCCTTTGACGTATTCATCCATACCCTTGAAGACCCCTCTCCAAACGAATTTATAATTATGGAAGACTTGTGAAAAACCTCGTTTCGTTGGCAGTCAACATAAAGAGATTCTTCACAAATCCCGTAACAACAAATCTATCTAAACGTGGGAGCGGGTCAACCTCCGATAACCCACGCGATGAGTTCTCAAGAATGTGGGTGATTTGTGCTGCACTAACTCAAAAGGTTTTACTCTTTTAAGTCGTCTAGCTATATTTCTATTGTACAGGATATCGACTACCTCCACATTTACATAGTGCTGAAGCCTTTTTTCGTGACTTCTTGCAAATTTCTGTATTTCTTTATCGACAGATTCTATATTTGCAAGTAGGTCATAGTTTCTGTGTATTATGTAGGTCATAGTTTCTGATGAGCTAGGGCGCGTTCACATTTTTTCTTAGGACCTTATTCTGGAACCTCTGAATAATATCTCTATTACTTTTTATGCTGCATCCCCATAGCTGGATGCCATATGACCAAAATGATATTATTATTTTAAGCCGAACTAACATTAATTATATATTTATTTAGAGGTATGTATAAGCATAAGAAATAGGATTAAAAATAAAAAAAGGTAGACAAAAATCACAACAACACAAGTTAGAGCAAACTTATCCCCAATATATCTTAACAATTAAAGGATACAATATTAGAAATATATAAAACTCACTTGTCCATCAAAAAACTGAAACTAAATTGACAAAATCAATTATAGCATAACGTTAGAGAATTAAAAATATTTGTGGATTCTCCCAAATGCAAAAAAAATCACTTTCTTATTTAGTTAAACTCTTATCAAATCGAGTGAAAAAATGATTTACAAAATTTTTTTTAAGAAGAACTTTTGCCATCGTGCAATAAGAAAACAGATGGGGGATCCATTATATTATCAGCAAGTAATATACATCATATGACCAATCATAAGTCCTATGGTGAGCAATTTTAAAATTGGAAAATTAAGTTTTAAAATCTGGATATTGGTTTTTTGCTACATACAGATGGTTTAAATTTAATTTAAATTGTCAGTCAATGAAAAAGAAGACGAAATTCGTCGTCAACTTTTTGAATAGGAAATTATTTAGCAGAGCCTAATATTTGGAAACCTTATATTTTCATTCGCCTTTTTCTTTATCTTTTTTTCCTAATTGTACTACTTGAGATTTAGGGAATCTACTATGCCTTCGTTTCGTTTGCCACCACGTGATATCTCATATTGTTTTTCGACATTCATTAGCACTCGAGTGGTGCAAGGGAAGAGGTAATCTTTTATCTGTTCGATGAATAATTCCCATGTTGGTAAGTCGCTGCTAAATTTTACAAAAACGTTTTTTGTTAATTCGCAATTTTAAAAATTTTCAAATTACTCAAATAAATAACTATAAGATTTAAAGTCTTCAAAGTGAACTGATAATGTCAACTGATCTCAAAATCATATTACTCTATGCACTACCGTAAACTAGTCTTAAAAAAGTTGATAAAAAATATAATACAAAATAATATAAAAAATTTAATTTTAGAATGTTCATTATCACCATCATTTAATGCTATAATATACCATTCCTCAAGGTTTATCTATCATTATTTTTGTCATACTTTGATTATCCACTCTTACCATAATGTCCTTTACCCATATTTGTTTAGTGACATAACGGTTCATATCATACTGATTATTGCACATAATTTTCATTTTTAGAATATTAAAAAAACTGTCATTGGATTGGACATTAAAAGAGCTGTACATTTTTCAAAACTGAATTCTTACCAAACTGTTAAGTTTACATTTGAAGAAGGCTTATATCTACTGTTCAAATAAATATGGATTTCAATAGCGCTAACATGCATTCGTTGCAGTCACAAAAATCGGTGTACAACAATACCTTATAATGATAGAAGAAAAATTAGGTTGGCAGAAACACAGGATACTATCAAACAAATTATTTTTCTAGGTTAATTGATAGCTTTATAATCTTTTTTACAGTTAAGTCAACCCTGAAAACGACATAAATACGATATTAGAACGAATAATATTCACTCCTCGATTTATCACATTTCATTTCTGTCATTTTAAGTTTAAATAATGAAAAATTTTTGTTTTTTATATGCCCTTTGAACTTTAGTTCAAAAATGGGTTACTGGTAATCAACATAATGCCTGGTCAAATAATTTCTCATAATTAATATTATAATCAATATAATATTATACTCTGAAACCCTTATGAAATTTTTATATATCGTCGCTTGAATATTGTTTTGCCGCATACGCCAAAACGGAGAAAAACACTCATGAATGTTTATTGGGCAATTTTGAAAAAACTGTTCGAAAGGATTTGATATAATTTTTTTTAAATTTACTTTATTTTTTGTTGAAACTTAAAAAATTAGAAAACGAGCTTAGCTGGTTTATAAGCTATATTTAATCATATTCAAAAAAATTAAATTTGGCGTGTACGATATTCGAATAATAACAACTAGCCATTTCACTGTCAGATTTATGTTTAGAGCAAGCACATCAGTCGTCTATTACTAGACGAAGGCATTAATTGTGCAATAACTCATCATCCATTAGGGTTAGTAAATCACCGCCACCTTTGATTAGAAAAATCTAAAAATAAACTGAAACAGATACATGCTGTTAGTAGAAGGGTAAAACTCATAAGTTAATACCTATGTTAATAGCTATACATTTATTAAAAAAGCTTCCAAAAGTTAGCCCGAAGGTATCAAAGCTAAAAAGAACAACAGCTGTTAGTTAGTCTCAGTTGAACTTACAACAAAAATTAGACTAATAATATCAGTAACGGTAAAATGTATTAAAAATCTGAAAACAGATTCGGAAAGAGAACACACGAAAACCTATAGATACATTATCAAGTCATGAATATACGTTAAAATAATACTACACCGACGATATGTGTATTCCTTATATTATATTATAGTATAAGTAAGTTTTATTTAGTAAATAAATAAAATCAGAATTAACAATATACTTATGTAAACAGTCTTTTGAAATTATAATTGTTTGTCCGTCCATTACTATACTAGAAATATTGCTTTAAAACCCTCTCAACCCTTTTGACAACTTTTAATAATATAATTTAAACTATTTTACTTTCAAATTATTTTTCATGATAAAATACTTATATAATCCTCAGTCAACAGCCCTAGATATATCGCTAAACCTAAATCTTTGACTTCTTTATTAATTAACAATTTCAGTTAATGTTGTAAATAAATTTATAGTAGTACTAGCCCGCTCGTCGAAATTAAAGAAACTTTGATCAAAAATCGTACTCAATATATTTCGTTAGGAATTGTTTTCCATCATTTCAATTAATCGTGGACACTAAATTTTTTATTGACTTATCTTAAATACACTTATAATAATTTATTTAAAAAAAAATTAAATTTAAATAGGTGGTGTTGTTGTGGCAATTTGATAAATTAAAATTTTTGTGTGCTTATCAAAATAACTTATGTGCTATTCACACTATACGCTCTATAACAAGTTATCAGCGATTAAATAGTTATGCAAGGTGTTATAGCTAGAAATTTTGTATGTAAATGAAATTATCAAGTATAACATGTTTTCCGGGAAAACACGAAAATTTAAACGGTTGCTTTTGAAAATTAGATAGATTTTTTCGATTATATTGTTTTTTTTAACAACTCTAGCTGAACAAATATTGTGAATGCCATATTGATGAGAAAAAATTTGTTTATTTATTTTTTATAAACAAAAAGGATAAAAATAAAATTTTCAATTATCATTTTTCTATTATAAAGTAACAACAAAAAAATATTTTTTAAAAAATAAATTTAAAAGTCAAATGAAAACTAGTTATCCATAGTGTGAACACCTATTTCTATAACCAGTTATCCGAGCTCGATAACATGTTACATGTTATCGTAGTGTGAATACCATATTCAACATGGAGTGAAATTTTAAATTGAAATTTCCAATTGAAAATTATTTGAATACGCCATGTTTCCTATATCATTCGTATAAAATATCCATCATTTGAAAGAATAATAATGAAAATTGGGAAACAGCTTAGATATTTGTACCGTTATTTTTTTAATTTACAAAATTTGTATCTTGTTGTAAAGCATAACTTATTCATTTAACTGCACGGAATTACTATTTGAAAATCAATTTTTCCATTAAGATGTAAATTTTAGTTATCACCTTTAGTTATACAAACTGTTTCCCATGATAGTGTACCGCTATGAAGCTTCTATTACTATAAGGAATTACTTAGAACTTTATCAGTAGTTAAAATTTGTATACGAAACTTAACAAAAAAAATATATCATTAACTGTAATTAGGTATTTTCTATTTTTACACATTTTGATTCAAATATATTAATAATGAACATTTCTACATGGAAATTAGTACTTGTGCTACCCACCCAAAGTAACCATACCCAACAGTGCCATTTTTAAACCATCTGTATATCAAGTACAATAGTGTACAAGTACATATCGTTGGTTTATTTTTCATATGTGAAATTCTTTAAATCTGCATAGGTAGATGGTAATAAAGAGTTAAAAATTTTGCTAAGCTATTTCAAATATATGTAGTCAAATAATTATATTATGTACATAATAATTATGTATGTATTATATATTATATTTGTTTGTATTAAAATTATTTTACAAATAAATAATAATCCAACGTTTTATAACATATTTTTATTTTTTTTTTTTTAAATCATTTTATTTGTTTATATAGATATTACTGTTGCTGTTATATACATAAATATAATATATATATATAGATTATAAATATATCTATTATGTATTATTGTTAAATATTGAAATTTTTTTAAAGTAGTAAAATAAAAATCAAAGAGTTTTCATTCTGAAAAGCTATTAAAATATTATAAAGCTAAGATTTTAGTATATCCTGTAATATGATTTTATTCGAGTAGTTTTATAAAATATTTTCTTTGTGTTTGTTGTTAGATTTTTTTTATTTTAATTTTTTTTTTTGGCAACAACATAAGATTCACCTCATTATTACAAAAATGGTTTTGAAAATGTTTCCATTGCTACACAATAATTCGTTGGCATTTCCCCAACATTGTTTATCTTTAGGATTAAAATTATGCAAAAAAAAAAAAAAAAAAAAAACACGAAAAATAAGAATAAAAAACAAAAAAAAATTTTATTATCTTTTTTGTTTTTTTGTTTTTGTTTTGTTGTGGGTTGACTATTAAATCGAAAGTATAAATATCCTTTATTTTTTGTTATTTGTGGTTTAACATTATAATATCCTTTTTAGATAACTGTTTTATTTTTATTTTTGTTTTTTTTTTTTTTTTTAATTTAAATGACTTGACTAGGATGAAGTTTGCGGTCTAACCATTAACAAATAAATGGTTTTTGTATTTTTGTTTTTTTTTCTTTTTTATATTTTTCTGTTCTATTTATCCTTTAAAAATATCCTAGAGATTACTAAATTAACGATCTATATAGGCATACATTTAATAATATAGTAAAAAAATAGTAGTATTACTAATAAAAATTTTCAAACCAATTTTCAATACTTAATGTTTAGATCGTTTCATGGTGCAACGATAATTAAAGCAAAAAAATACTAAACTGAAAAAAGAAACAATAAAAAAATACAAAATATTTGTTTTGAAACTTCAAAAATATTTTCTTTTGTAAGGCAAACAATTTTCATTTTTTTTTTCTCATTTTTGTTTTTGTATTTAATTCTTTTTTTTTTGTTTTTTTTTTTTTTGTTAAACGAGAATAATTTTATCACTGAATATTTTAAAATTTCTAAAGCATTTGCATTAATGAGATCTCTCTAAAAATAAACAAAATAATATTTTTTCAGTTTATTTTAAAATAATTTTTATTTCCTATAATAGCACTCTCATGTAAAAGTCTATTCCATATATTACATATATAATACATACTATATATACACTTAAATATTATATACATATAAAGAATATTTTCATTTATTCCACTTATCTGGAATGGTATGTAATGTGAGAGAAGGTTAATTATTCTGAATTTAAAATAAAATACAAAGTATGTAGAAATTGTACGAGTACGAGTATATTAAAAGCAGACATAAAAAACAAAAAACAATAATAATAAAAAAAAAAAAAAAAAATTTTTTTTTTAGACTTCGAAAAGATTTTTTTTAATAGTGCGTTTTACAAACTCCTCTGGTAATCAATTTTGTGTTGCTTTTGAATAACAAAACTTATTTGACTTTATAATTATTTTATCTTTTGCAAAAACAAAAAAAAAATCTATAAAATCTCTTACCGTATGTATGTAAATTCGAAATTGGTATTTCTTAAGGTAGGTCAGGGATGAAGCGTCTGTATACTAAATTGAATAAGTTTTTTTCTCAAAAAAATACAAAAGAAAAAAATTTGTTAAAGTGCACTCAGTTGAAGATTTATAGTCTAATAGGTGGAGATGGATTGAAGTGCCTCCCCATGTAAATCTGGCAAGTACGCAATATTGAAACTTATTACCAAAAACACAAACGTTTAATCATGTTTCGAATAATCGCACACGTTTATTATTTTATATGACAAAAAAACAAAAATGAAAATGTATTTTTCGAAATTAATTTTTCATATGATAAAAAACGATCAGAAAACGTTTCCAAAGTTAAACGTTCTGTTGTATTGTTTGGCGTTTGTAAGAAAAGATAACAAAAAAACATGAACTTTTTTTTATTTATTTATTTTATTAACCCAAAAAATTAAACTTTAATCGAATATTTATTCAAAAGATCATTAACACTTAAAAACGATGTCGGGTATATGGCCACCGCGGCTCTTCTTGACGAAAGGCATTCCAGACGTGCAATTTTGGGCCACCTTTTCGAGCACTGTATGTTACGAATAACACAAACAATATTGGCTTGTGAATTGAAATTTTTCAGATAGAAGAAAATCCTCAAAAGAGCCTTCAACTTCTGTTCTATGTACCGTGGAAGAACGACTGTGGACTTGAAGGACTGTGGCAACTTTAAGGCCTTTAAAACTCCCATCCTTTTGTTAAAATTAAAAATATTCTTTAAGAATAACCATTAAAATGAAATAACAATACCTAATAAACAAAAATACCTAGCTACGAATGTGTAGGTAATTCAAATTGAAAAATGTAATGGTTAGATAAAAGAAAGCGAAAACATAGATGAATGTTACGAATGAAAAATACTAACAATTTTTTGATTATTATCTTGGTAATATTGTGAATACGTTTACAAGATATGCTAAAGATGATTCATATTCAGTAGAGGCACTGATGTGCAGCAAATTTTTTTTTTGCTCTTTTAAAAATATTTGTAAAAAAAAAAATATTAGGTGGCCTCTACACTTTGGCAGTTTTTCCAAATCCAATATACCTGCACTCGAACGGCAGTTAAAAAACAGGCAGTGAAAATACCAATGTTAGAGAGCCACATTTGATAATTATACGCCATTTTTTTTATATCTGGTATTAGAACTGGAATGCTTTGCTTTGTTGGCAAGGAAACCAAGTGTAATTTTGAAGAGGCTTTTAAATCAGCTCTGTTGAATACAAAAAAATTAATACCGAACTTTTTCGATATTTGGAAACAAACATTTGTTTTGTGTAGCCGCTGTGGATATAAATAGAATAAATATTTCCATTGGAGATTTCGTTTTTGAGAATTTTATAATAGGAGGTTTCGTCCAGAAGATTTTGTCTTACCACTTTTGTCTTGGAGAATTCATACCAATCTATACACATAGACACACTATTATTATTTTACAAAAAATTACTAGGAAATAACCTACCTTGGAACTAATAATAATCCCACAACCGACATCAATGTGGAGGTACGGAATAACCCTCGCAAACCATTGCTGCCTCGGTTTGTCCAAACATATAGGGTCAAAGCTCCTTTCTCGAAACACCAAAGTACAAATTTACAAAACGCTCATACTCTCGGTTTTGCTTTACGGATCAGAATCATGGACACTGCTGAAGGCAAGTGAGCATGCACTTGGTATCTTCGAGAAGAAAATTCTTCGTCGAATATATGGTCCTGAAAATGACGATGGGGTCAGAAAGAGAAGATATAATGCACAATGAGGTGGGCGTATTCACGAAAATTAATGTCAAGAGATTACAGTGGCTCGGACACCTAGAGCGAATGAACGAATGCTCCAGCCAAGAGAATCTTCGAATCCAGATCCGAAGGTACAAGACGTTGGAGAGACGAAGTATCGGTGGATTTAAAACTACATGGTCTGTTGGCCACCTAAGAAGAAGAAGAAAATTGTTTAAAATTAAAATGTTGATAAAAAAAATAAATTCTGAATAATCAATACGGTTTTATTGCAAGAAGGACTATTATAAAATATTGCCCCATTTACATAAATTAATCTTTATATCACATAGAGAGTTTTGTATTATCGTCGGCTGAGTGTGAAAGGCCCCTTAATTAATTTTTCCCTTTTTTTTACTTAGAACAGATTCTTAGGTTTTGCGAAATTCTATTTCTTTTGGCTTGAACCGTTTTTTCTAAATTTTACTGTTTTGGAGATAGATTTTATGAATATTGTTCTGGAATAACCCATTATTTCCATTTTGCCAATCTTTCGACTACTGGAAATAATATTGTTAACCAATTGAAAACTTTATGTTCTGTCACTGATTTTTTTTTTCACACGACCCAAGCACTAGGAATGGATTCTTTTATACAAAACTATTGTAGATTAAGGTACGGGAAAATGGATTAGGAGGGAAATAGGATACTAGAGCAGAATTGGTAGGGAAGATATAGACGAACCTGAAGAGTTTCTTTTCGAAAAGTTCCAAATTGTATAGTAGAGCGTTTCTATCGGAGGTCAGCACAAAGGATGAAAGCATATTCCACCTTCTAAATGGTAACAGTTCTTACAATAAATGAATTTCAGTTTTAGGCCACCTGAGTATTTCGACGGTGTTAAAATAGCCACTTGAAGGCGCCCTAGTGTTCTGCAGGAATAGTTTAAAGTGAGACATTATTTAATTTATTTCAATTGAACAAGTGTTATTTTCAACAAGATATCTATAAAAAGAAGAGAGAGTAGAAATGCACTTGAACTGTTTGATTTTAGAAGATTTCCTACAATATAATTATTATGAAAGTACACCTAACTTCCTTAATGTTTTAAGTGCTAACGTACAGATAATAATACAAATCGGTAGAACAGATAAGAATACAAATCGCTTTTAGAAATCGTATACAAATTAATGCGGTTTTTAACCAAAAGTTTTAACTAAGAATACAAATAATGTGAATGAACTTTGCAGAAAAAAGTATGAAACAACAAATACGAGTAAATTCATACAATCAAATTAAATTAAATAACATCTAAAATACCAGATGTTCTATATTAGGTTGAACACTACTCAGTATTTTATATTCTTACTTTCGCATTCTTAAACAACATTTTTTCTTGACAATTTTTGGCAATTAACTTATCCAATAATGACAATAATTTTAACTGAAAATGTAATGCGGGGCTTGCTTTTTTTGATAATCTAAATATATCAAATTATTAATGTCTCCCAAATGTATGTTTTCAAGCAGATATACTCACAACCAGGGAAAACTTTTAAAGACATCTTTTTTATCCCTTGCGGAGCTAGCCCTTATATGTCTGGACTGACACGTAGGCTTTTGGTCCGTTTATTATTGTTTTACTTTTAAGTTGGTTATTTTAGTGTTTATACTTGGTGCATATATTTTGGATACTGTGGCCTTCAATACGCTCCCAAAGAATTTTTGCTTTCCTCTTCAGGGTGTTTTCTAACGATAGTTTAATATTATCAATAGATATACAGACTGCCGCCTCCAAATCATAAATGTTTTCCGCCGATGATCTGGCTAGTTCGTCAGGATTCTCATTTCCAGTCAAGCCTTAATGACCCGGTGTCCAGATTAATTTTATCTTATTTCGGAGCCCTATGAGACTTAGGGCTTCCGAACATTCTATCACCAATCAAGATTTGATGAAGTTGCTTTCAAGAGCTTTTAAGGCTGGCTGTCACTAAAGATTCTAATGACTTTGTTAGATCATCTTTGCTCCTTTATTATATTCACAAATGTGTTTATAACAAAGATTTCAGCCTGGAAGACTGTGCAGTGTTTGCCAAGAGAAAACTGGAGTTCAAGGTGTTCTTTTTCAAAGAACACCCCAGCTCTCGCTCCTAGAGCTGTAAGAGACACGTCAGTGAAAATGTTCGAGGTGTTTGAAAACCTAGCCTGCTCTGCTGAACCACACCAGGTCTCTCTTGTCGGGATTTCTACTTCATATCTCTTCTTTAGTGATACGTATATAGTGATGTCATCTATTGGTATGAAGAACTCTTTCTGCTCCTCTTCTAAGTCCTTCCATATAGCCTCTGATGTTTGTTCCTACAGTTATTTATGATCAAAAAAGTAGGTAAAAAAATCGTTACTTCACAATGCTACAAAATGAAAGATTTTAGTAGCTGCCATACAACTCCTAGGACTCATCAGGAATATTTTAAAAACTTGAAAATGGATGCTTCCCACCACCCACTTTTTCCCACAAT
Organism: Argyra leucocephala; assembly: GCA_963942445.1. NCBI lineage: Eukaryota > Metazoa > Arthropoda > Insecta > Diptera > Dolichopodidae > Argyra > Argyra leucocephala. Next base: position 53,215,230 of record OZ012679.1, on the reverse strand, counting down.
TCCCATTTTTTAAATAACTATTAACATAACTATATCTTTTAGAGTTTTCCATAATTCTAACTGTTCTTACATTGCCAATTGCCTATTAATTATTTTTCATATGAAAGTATGAAAACTCAATATTTTGTTTACGAGTAGACTTACGGATGCACATACTATGTGTGTACTAGCTTTATCGTTGATTTCAAAATCAGAATTGCCAATTTTACCAGAATATGTATATAATGCCAGATTATAAATTAGTATGGAGTTTATAGTAGGGTTACAAGATCAGACCTATAATCATTTATTTAGTCGAAATTTCTTTCCTTTTTGAAAGTAGACATTTTGTACAAGTCCACATTTTAAAAATCGTTATTTTGTCCATTGCAACATTTCAAGAATCGATAATTTGTACAAGTCGACCCATGAACATTTTTTAATTGATATTTTGTGAATCGACATTTTAAAAATCGAAATAGCTTAGCCGACCCAATACAAATCGTATTAGGTATGACAAAATGTCTCCAATTAAGTTTGTCTATGTGTCGAAAATGAATAGCCAAATAAATTGTGCTCTAAGAAGATTATTTTGAACTCATTTGCGTATGTATCTACCTTCCTTCAGGCATTTTTTTTCTGACTAATAGCAATGTATTCCTCATCAAAATTATAATAATATGGTCACCTTAATTTTTCGACCATAAAATTATTTATATTAATGTATCTGATACGCAGTATCGCATAGATTGAAATGAATCAAGATAAAAATTTAAAAAAAATGTTTGATGACGTATAACCAATGCTAAGATTCTGACAATTTTATTTAAAATTAAAAAAATTTATAGAAATAGTATCATTAGAATGTTATAGTTCAAGATTGAATACATTAAAGAGAAAAAAAAATGTTTATTGTATTTTTTTATTTTTGTTATATTATTTTTGTTTTGTAACATTTGCCTCTACACATAAAAAACAAACCTATTATTTATAAAAGCATTTTTTTTTCCGAATAGATTTGTTCTTAAAGTAATTCATCAAAATGAAATTTAAATGATTTTTCGTTTTTATTGTGCTCTACACCTAGGAGGTTATGGTCAATTAATTCTGATATGAGTGAATTTTCTAAATACAAATATAATATATGTATAGTATGATATTATGTAGAATATGTATTATATATTCTTAAACTATATATATGTTATTTACTGAATTAATTTAATAGTGATTATCTCTTCGTCCGATAAATTGACAATCAATAGGACTGACAAAAAAATAAAAAAAAAACTTAAAAATATATGTTTGGGGGTTAAAAAAATTTGTAATGCAAATAATTGATTAACATTTATATGACGTGTTGAAAATTTTTCTAAACCATAGCCAATTAAGACTACTATTAGTCTTCAGGAAGTTAATTACTTTTAGAATTATTATTTTTATTGTACATACTAACCTTTTCAGATACCAGATTTCCAATTAAATCAGCGCAAATTAAGCAAAACATACCTATTTGAAATCAGTTTCGAAAAATCTTTGATGTTATTTTGGTTTTTTTTTAAACAGCTTAAACGAATTTTTCAGTACTTTGCGTAAAACATCTACAAAAAAATGGATTTCTAAGCATCTCCATCTTGTTCGGGCTCAAAATTTTTTAATCGATTATCATTTTTGTAGGATAGCTTTTATCAAGTGTTGCACAGCCTATGTCTAGTCCTATATTGCGGTGCTTTCATCTATGGTGAATTATCTATGGATATCCCTTGATTTCGCGGAGCTAAAGAAAGTGGAAGGAATGCTTAGCTTAGCTGGATAGTTCTGGATATTTCAAAAGCCTTTGATCGAGTCTGGCACTGCGCTCTTTTATCCAAATGCCAAGCTTTAGACCTGGGTTCTGTTTTCATAAAATGGATTGGAAATTTCCTCTCAAATCGTCCGATTCGTGTCTTAATTGACGGATTCATATCCGACAAAAATCATATTAACGATGGTGTTCCTCAAGGATCAGTTCTCTCACCTACTCTCTTTTTGATATTTATCAATGATCTTCTCCAATCAACTTTCAATCCTATCCATAGTTTTGCAGACGACAACACTCTAGTAGCATCCTTCGATTTTCTTTGAAAATCACATGCTACAATACCAGTTAGTGATAATAAACGTAGCATGATGGTCAACACGCTCAACCATGACCTAGCCATTATTTTCAACTGGGGGAAAAGTAATAGAGTTGAGTTCAACACCTCCAAAACTCAAAGCTGTCTAGTCTCGCGCAAAACTACCCCATTTAACCCCACCCTATTATTCGGGGGTGTGCGTATTCAGCGAACCGAACCCTTGAATATCCTGAGCATGAAGATCAACAATAAAATGATATTGAATGACCGACCATAACTTTGACATTGCTAAAAATGCCGCGAGATGTTTGGGTTTTTTGAGTCGCTGCAAAACGTATTTGTCTCCCCAGGACATACTAAATATCTATAAATCATACATACGACCCAAGTTGGAATACAATTCACATATATGGGCCGGTGCATCACGAACCGCACTAAATTTTCTTGACAAAGTTCAAAAGCGTGCCATTCGTCTTATTGACAACCCTAATGTGACATCCTCCCTTGTACCACTTGAAAATCGTCGTTTGTTGGAGCACTTTCCCTATTTTATAGATATCTCGTAGGTTTAGGCACTTGTTCAGATGAAATAAAAACCCGAATGCCACCTCTCAAACATTCCGCCGAGGAACAAGACAGGCATCAAGTGCCCACCCCTACTCAGTGCAAATTCCAAGGTGGCTCAAAACTGGCTATGGAAATTCGTTTGTAGTCAAATTTTCTCGAATGTGGAACCATATTCCAACAAACGTGTTTCCACAATGCAAAAATATACCTACGTACAATCTACAAAATTTCAAGAGTAATATTAGTAAATTTATTGAAAATGTCCCCCTACTGATCAAAGGGATATTTTTCTTTCTACAATCCTCAATTAGTCCAAGCTATATATTCGTGTATAAAGGTATCGTTTGAAACCTAGTGTTTGGCTTAACTTAAAAAAAAAAAAAAAATTATTCAGCCGTACCGATGAGTTCGATTCGATATAAAATTATTCGAATTTTCTCGATTCGATTCGATAAGAATGTCGAAATAATTTAATAACGGCGAATTCGATCCAAAGACTAATTTTGTACTCATTTCAAAAAATGTAATCAAATAAAAAATATAACGAAATTTAATGACTGTCAAATAAGTTCAAATTTCAAATTAAAAAAATAAATTTAGATTGCTGTTTTAGAAATAAATTATTAAAATATACATTACGTAACATAAGTATAGTATTTTACAAAAGAAAAATAAAATGAATAATATAAGGTATATTATTATGAACGCAATAATATGATTTTTTTTAAATTTACAGTGAATATAGAGTTTTAATTTCATTAAATAAAATAGTTAAATTCATTAAACAAAAATGTGCTGTATCACTTACAATAAGAAACATGAACTTATAGCTTACAAGTTAACTAATGTATTGAATCACTTTATATTAGAATAATGAACTTACAGCTCGTTTTTGACGGGTAAAACATATGACCCTCCTTTTCTAGGAACTTTTCTTGGATCACCATTTTGTTTTGCTTTATTTTAATAGCTTCTTGTTGTGGTTTTTGCTTTTCTTCTATACCCAATATTTTTTCTTCTTCTTTTAAGCCGTCGTATTTCTTTTCTTTTATTTGGTATATTTTTTTAAATATTGAGTTTGCTCTGACAAATTGCTTTTAATAGATATCTGTAAGAACTTTACAGAATATATATGTAAGCTTTTCTTTTCTGTGAAATATCTTGAAGCAGTTCTTACTGCCATTTCTGCTGAAATTGACTCCGGTGAAATATTTCGGCTATTAAGTTATGTTTGATTTTCTCGTGTACTGTTATCCAAGTTTATTTGTTTTTCTTGTTGTATCACACGCTGGATGGCGCAGTAGCTAGAGCGCCTGCTTTTCAACCGAAAGGTCCCGGGTTCGATTCCCGATGAAGCAAAAAACAATGCTTCATTGGTTTTTCGACCTGGTCTAGTACCCTTAGTCATTGGGATATAATAAATGACAAAAAATAAGTGAAAGTACATATAATCTGGTAACAAATTAAATAAAATGAAACTATTCTATTTAAGAAGGCTTAGATCCTGACAATAATAGTAGTTTTCCACATTTAATGAGTAGATAAGCCAGTAATTTGTTATAATAAATACTCAAATTATTGTAGTGTAAAATTGCAGTACCGTACTTAATTAAGCACGAAAAGGTGATTCTACCTAAGTTACTGTCAATATCATAAAAAAAAAAATTTCAAGTCTATAAAAGATGTTGAACCAAATAATCCATCAATAATCCATGTAAACAATTTCTCATGTTTAATAACACTTTCTATGTGTACGAATTACAAACTTCAAATTAACAGAACTCACTCAACATGTTATAACACTAAAATTATGAAGAATGATTTTAGCTTGAATAGTCTACCAACAGTTTTTTTAACTAATCCTGATTCTATTATAATGTAAGTTTTTTTTTTTAAATTATATTTATAATCAGTCCAAACCTAAAGTTAAAACAAAGATCTACATGAACATACTTTTTAATCCTTTATGATCATACTAGTTAAATACCCGTTACTACGTAACTTTTTGCTACCGGTATATATAGTGACAAATCAAAATTAGAGCATTCTAGGTTGTACTACATTATAAATTATCAAAATCAAAAATTCCCCTATCATCAATATTTGATACTTTAGTTAAATTAGTAGATTAGCAAACAGACTATATAATTGGATTGATATAGATTGAAATATTTAATCAACTAATATTTCATTAAAAACTAACTAATATATTTCTAACAGTTCTATTCTCTTCGGTTACAATTTTCAAATGATTTCTATTCCCAGTGCGCGAAATCCCGACATATAGTTGTCAATGTGAAAAACCTGGTGTATCAAGTAAACCTTATTGAGAGTTTGACCTTGCGCTTTGTTAATGGTCATTGCAAAGGCAGCTTGGACGGTAAACTGGCGTCTTACTGTTTATTTTTTTTTAAAAATTAGGAAAATCAAAAAAATAAAAACTACCTTTTTTTTTATTTTAAAATACAAAAGACTACAATATCAAATATCAATAGATAGATATAGGATATATTCATATATTACATAGGTACATTTATTATTTATCTATACTGTTTATTTTTTTCTTAAAATAAAAAACACTAAAATATTAAAAATAAAGTAAACTAATATATCTATTGTTTTTTATTTACAAATAAAAAACCGCTAAAATTAGGTACTCACGATTAGATACCGTTTGGACATCAAGATCTAGTTTGTACAATTAAAATTTTGACTGTCCTGTAAACGTTGTTCCACAAATTTTAACATCCGACTTTGTTTAATGAAAAAAATAGAATATACTATTATAATCAAAGATTTTTGAAACAAATTAGTTTTCAGCAACTAATTTTTTTCTTTAAATCGAAGTCGACTCTTGTCATTTGTTGAAATTTTTGTTTAATGTTTGTTGTGTTTGATTATTTTTGTTGTTATTGATTGTTATAAATAATAGTATTCATAATAACAATTATTAGATAATAAACTACCTACATTTATAAGATTTTTTTAACTTTTTCTTAATTGTATTTTTGTATTTTGTTGTATTTTTTATTTTATTTGTTTACAATTTTTAATTTCTATATTTAAAATCATTGTTTTTATTTGAGCTAAACAAACCTTTAATAAATAAATAAATAAGTAACTTTTATCAAATAAAATCTGATATGTAAACGTTGCCCTAAATGCTATTGCGTCAACATTTATGTAGTTGATTATACAAATTGATTAAAGTTTTTTTGATTATTTTTCATAAAAAAATACATAACTTACGCTAATCAATGTATTCTAAAAATGATTTTAAAATATATTTCTCAAGTATATAAGAATGTATTCAATAGCTTTGAAATTATTATTCTAAATATTTTTAATCCATTTTGTTTTAAAAGGGGAGGAAACAGAAAGAATTAACTGCTCATTCGACATTTATTTGTTTTTTTTTGTTGTTATTTTTTCTTTTCTCTTTCGTTTGTGTTAAAGAAATGTAAGAATGAATCCATAAAACAAAAACAATTTCTATTTAAGAAAAAAAATCCTCAGTAGCTTGAAATAAAAAGGAGAAAGATTATGTATATAAATTATTACATAATTTAAAGCCGCACACGCATCTACTATCAAAGGATAGTAGGTAAAGGATCCATTAATAAGAAAATGCACTGGAATAAAATTTTATAATTTGTCAATTTTTGGTTACCATTTTCCTAGTCGATTTCCAAAATTGTAAGAAATAGATAGTAATAAGAATTTAATTTTGTGAGAGAGAGATAAAAATTCAAAACACAAAGTGGGAAAAAATTATCGAACGACTTTTTTTGTCTCAAAGAAATATTGTTGTATTTATTCTTAGTTATTAATAATTACGGATGTGTTACACTTATAAATGCATAGCAATAAAAAACATTATTTATTCAAATTTGAATATTCACATTATTAATATTGAAATTTCCTTCCTATTTATAAATTCTAATATTATTAATAATTAATAAATTATCCTTGAAAATGGCAAAATTTAATTGATTTTTTTCGCACTCTTTAACTAATGAGTTTTTTTTGTAAATGGAGTAGTAAAAATATCTTGACTTCCCCACCCCAGTCGATATCTTCTTATTAATGAATATTCTTTCCTACTATGATGTATTAAGAAGAAAAACACGCAAAAGAAAATAACAAAAAATGTGTACAGTATATTCCGTTTCATTTAAATCAATTTGAGAAAAGTTTGATTTTCTTTTCTTCTATATTAAAGGCATTCTTGATGAGGTGTAAGAAAGAAAGAAAAAAATTTCTTCCAATTTGTTTGCAAATTCTCTTCTTCATTTATGTTAAAAAAAATGTATGCATGAAACAGAAACAATATTTCTCTTTCAAACAAAAAATTATAACGGTACATGCTGACACCGGCGAAGAATTATATATAGATAATCATCCTTTATAATAAACTACATTTTCATTAAAATACATATTATTTTTATTTTTCTTTATTATTTAAATATATATTATTATATTTTTTCCTTGTTTATTAATAAAATAATTTTACAGTGCTGCAAATGTTCATAAACAACCTTTTTACGCAGAGTATCTTAGATTCCTTAAGTAAGGTTCATTGCACTGTGGTGATCGCGATTGTTGAAATGAACAAAAAATTGTTATAATAGTGTGTGCAAGCAACATTAATTAGTTGGAGCACTGTGTATAAGTTGTGTGTTATTGTGTAATTAAATTGTGTATTATGTAACGTCATTTGTATAATTTTAACTCGTTGAAAATCTGTCTTAATAAAGACGTCTTAATAAAGTAAAAGTCGAGTATGTTGTATTCAGCAATGATTGAAAAGTTTTCAAATTTAAATCGAATGCCATACCAATTTTCATCTGGAAAATTAAGAATAAAATTGTATTTTAAATTACTTATTTAATATTTATTTTTTGAATCAAAACCATTTTTTTGGATTATATTTAGCACTTATGCAAAATAAAAAAAAATGCAAAAAATAGTTTTCAAACAACAGAATCGTTTTTTGTAACCAGTTCAAGGTCAAGGTTTGAGAACGATAAAAGGTGCCGGAATTTTCTCAGGAGATCTAAGATTATCAAAGTCTTATGGCCTCACTAAATACGCTCGTGTCCTTCAAGCAGAGTTACTTGCAATTAAGGAAGTCCTTAATAGAGGGAAGTTACAATTAAGAAAGTCCTTAAGTCATGGGTAGAGCAGCCACTACCAAAGTTTTGGTGTCAAACACTATCGCTGTTCTAACCTGGTGGAATAATGTTGAAATGAATTTGAAATCGTGGCTGGTCGCTTTTAAATCTCTCTACTCTGAGTTCTTGGTCACTGTAATGTAAAAGAGAATGAGAGAGCCGATATACTGGCCAAGCAAGGTTTTAATCTTGATAGATCCTTTGAGGTGGATGGTCGCTCTACAATGGAAGTCGTCCACGAACACATTCATTATACCATCTGGTCAGTACAAATAAAAGGTGGTATATACTAAATACCTGTGTGATCTCTAGCAGAACATGGCCCTAGTGTAACACTATCAAACCCAAACAACTTTTAGCCAGTTCGCATACTGATATATCAGTAGTAATAATCAGTCAATTCGAATCACTGACCGATAGAAAGCCATGCTGCCAAGCTAGGTATTCCGCTCAACACTCATTGTCGCAATGGATAAAAATTAAAATGTGACAGAAATTCTTGAATTTTTTTTTATCTTGAAAGTAGTTCATTCTGCACTATTACTTTTTTTTCCTTTTTTTGTATATTTATATCATGAGTTATACATGATATATTCTGCATAGCTTTCAATTATACAGTTCCAATTTGACCTCCTATTATATTGCTACATTTTAATTTGAAGTTTTAATTATTTAAAGATTAAGACTGGTTATCTGGTATCCTAAGCTTGTTATGATAATATATGTATTCGATTATAATGATGCCATTATTTATTCAGTAAACTAAAGTTTAAAAGGTCCTATTTGCTTTCATAAACATAATAGAAAACTTAAATATACAGATACCTATCCGAAAAGATTAAATGTTCAGTTGTATCAAAAATACTGATTAGATGTAAATATCTATGATAAGCTTGTAAAAGTTAGGCACTTTAAATACCTTGGTACCGATATAAAAAAAAAATAAGACCATAGTCATCAAGATTATATTATTTTTAAATTTTTGTTCAAAATTTTAGAAGTAAATTAACTGCATTTGCTGACGACTTGGCTTGTGCATATGAAAGCACGAATCCGTTGAATTTAGTAGCTGATATTAACTATGACCTTGACATATTTAGAAAATGGTTTCTTTTACATAAATTAATAATTAGTAATAAAACAAAAATAATGTTTTTTAGTATTGCAGGGTCTTGTTTAAAAAATAATTTTATAAAATATCACTCAGGTAATTTCCTGTAAATCCTCTGTTCCTCTGTTTCCTGTAAATAATTTATCCTTGAACATTGAATTAACTTATCAAGAATATACTAAATTTTCAAATAAATGTTTTTTGATTGAAGAAATTTCTGTTTTTAAATATCTGGGTGTTTGGATAGATAGTAAATTAAAATGGTTAGATCATACTTTATGTTTAAAAAAATATTTTTTGTCTTCTATAAGACATATTTTCAATCTTAGAAATTATTGTTCTCAGAAGATATTATTGATGGTATATTATAGCATTTTTCATTCAAGACTTCAATATGGTATAACGTCATGGGGAGGGGCTTATAGGAACAAAATTCAACCATTAGCGATTGCTCAAAAACATGTTATCAGAATTATTTGTAAAAAAAATCGTCACTATAGTAGTTTTGAGTTGTTTAGGAATTTAAATGTTTTACCTATCAGGCACCTCTATTATTATAAAGTTTTAAAGATATTTTTTATTAGGGGTGGATATCTATTCAGTCGACTCTCTTCTGTTCGTATTCTTCGTAGTGGCTTGCAAAGTTTAGCATTTGTTCCATCATTCAACACAACTTTATATTTTAATTTCTTCAAAACAAGTGAAAGTATGGTTATTCTCGTATGGTTTGAATTATTATTACCCCAAATAATTTGAATATATTTGTATTTGATTTTTTAATGAATTATATTAAATATTGAGTATATTTATGATGTTTAGAATTAAACTGAAGGTGTATTCGTAACAAATTTTTTATATTATATTTTAGAATGCAACCTAACTTTATTTTTTTAACAAAATTATGAAATATATTTCTATAATTTTAATAAAAATTTTTTTGTTAATTATAAATTTATGAAGAATAAAGTAAATAAATAAATAAATAAAAAAATAAAACATGTTATGATTTATAATATTATGTTAAACAAGCCCTAACATAATATGTTTTAGAGTTTCAACCGTAGCTCTATTTCCAAGGTATTACCTTATAAAAATCAGACAATTTAAACATTTTTGATTCAAAAATCATTTTTTTAACATCGTGAAAGAAATTGTCACTTGATTGGGCTATTTAAATCAACGTAAATTTCTTTTCACCTCAAGCTACTCTTTAATATATTATGTATAAAATATTTATCTTAGTTTTCTAAAAAATTACCAAAGATGTTACACACAGAAATTGTTTCAAAAGCGCGGACAACAGAATAATCAGCGATGGACAAGATATAAGTGGTTCGAACTAAAATGAGGATATGTGACTGAATAGACGATATCAAACATAGGGTTTAAAAAGTAATAAACACAAGAATAAAATTAGGTATTTATTGATTGCCAAAATGTTCTCCAAAGAAATGGAGAGAAAATTGAACCTCAAAGTCACACAAGGTGGACTACGATACAAATAATGTATTCTTAGGTTTACTAAAAGTAGAAAGAATAATAAACAAAAAATATAAATATAAGTTTTGATTGAGTTTAAAATTTTTAAATTAACATATTTTTCAAATAAATTTAAAAACAAAATTAAAATTCATTCAAAAAATAAAACAATTTATTCCGACTTACAGCAAGTGGTACCTGAGATCTTATAATTAACATTAATATAGCCTTTTTAACTGGTTGTGTATAATTAAACCAATCTGTTGAATAGGCTGCCAATGACACTTTGAGACTCTACAAAATTTATTCGTTTTAATTAATATATTATATCAGTATGCACATAATGTGGTATGTATATAATAAGGTATGTATATAATATAATATCACAATGTGAATATAATTGAAATTTGTAAATATACTTTAGATAATTACCTCTTCATATAATTCATTTGCAAACCATGAAAATGCAGCTATTTGAGAGAATATCATTAATATAAAAACCACAACTATAATTGTCTGAGCAACATCATTTACCTAAAATAAGAATTTTAAATTAGCAGATTATATTGAAAAAGACGTATATTATATGCAAGATAATATGTTACCGGTAGAAGACGGTTTTAGTCTCACCGTGCTTCATGTAAGATACCGAAAAATTGAGTAAATAAATTCGTTAGAAGGAATTACTTCCGTCTAAAAATGATTTCTAACGAAATTTTTATATATATAATATTTGAACAGTGTGGTAACTTTCTATGGCCCAGGGCAGTAAAGTTTGAACGGATTCTGAATATTTTTAATTTTTTCGTTTTGTTTCGTTTCGAGTTCGTTTAAAATCTCGCCTTTTTGTATAAAAATTTTGCTTGTTTTTAAATTATAAAAAAATTCTAGAAAAAGGAGATACCCCAATGCAAATATTCTGGAATTAACGTAATTTCGAAAAAAAAATATATTTTGAAAAAGCAAGATTTTAAGACGGTCTTGTTACGCTTACAAATTTTAACTTTTAAATCTAATTATAATTAGTTAATTTTTTTAAATAGGTCTAAATATTACAATAATTTATTCAAATTGATTTTTTTTGTTTTTGCATATATTTTACCAAAACGAGGCCAACGTCTTACGATCTATCAATATATTCGCAAAATATTATTTATATATTAATCATATGCAATCAGTGTAAATCGTGTATTGAGTAATAGTTTGGAATATTAATTTAAGTTCCCACAATATGATAGAGACTACCTAACTCTGTTTAAGGGTTCCCTTTCAAAAAATTTTTGCAAACTAAAAACGAAAAGTATATAAAATGTTTGACTACATTGCGGTTACCAGAAAAAGCAATGATCAATTACTGACGCATTGCTGCTAGTATGTAATCCAAGGGGAATTGCTTGATTTATTTCTAAGGCAATAGTTTTTATAACAGCAATATAATTTGAACAAAGTAAATTTTCAAGATGTTCAAGAAACATTGAAACCTCATAGCTAAATCTAGATCGAAATGAAAAGAAGAATCAAATTTTCAACAGGTAGATGTAATAAACCATAAAAATATGTATATAAAAATAAAATTTAATGAAACCTGGGTAAATATATAGGTAAGGTTAACTTAATTTTTTTTTTGCAAAATAAAATTGTGTAATGACCCATAACTCAGATAAGGAAAACATCCTTCATTTAAATACCTCTTTTATAGTTTTATTTTAGTCTACGATGCTTTATTCTAACACATTTATAGCTAAAAGCATGGTATTGCAAAAATAAAATCTGGTATTTTCTAACCGAAAAAAACGCTTCTAAAATAAATACAAACAAAATTTTAATACATAATTACAATTAAAAACATGAAGAGTAGGGCACAAAGAATAGCTCCAAATATAACAAACTCTGCCAAAAACAAATATGAAATCAAACTATTGAAATGATTGATGTAACTAAAAATATAAAAGATAAAAAAAAAATATATATATTAAAAAAATTAAAGTTATTTTATTTTAATAAATTCTGTTTTTTAAAGTATAGAAAGTATTAAAAAAATCAGTTTTAATTCCTAGAATATTCTTATCGTACAGGTTGTATTAATTTTTAACTCCTTCACTAATTTGTACAGATTTCTAGATAATTACAAAATCAGAGTTACATTTAGTTGAGTTGAAATGAAATTATGTCAAATTTATTTAACATTCAATACTCGTATTCAATATAAAAATCCTATATATTTTGATCTACACTGTTTTAATATTACTTTCTAAAATGACATCAATAGTTATTATATCTTTTCTCTACCTTTTTGCTCAAATGAGTAAAAAAAAACCTTTAAAAAATTTTTTGTCCATAGAAAATAGACACTTCAATATGAACCTTGACGAAGAACAAGTCCAATTGTACTCAATAAAATCGAGAGTTTCACAATTAAGGAAGGGTTTTGGGTCTGACTCTGTATACACTGTTTGTAGCGGGTTTATTCAAAATGTCCCTACTGATCAAAGGGACAAATTTTTCTTTCTACAATCCTCAATTACTCCAAACTATACATTCGTGTATAAAGGTATCGTTTGAAACATAGTGTTTGGCTTAACTTAAAAAAAAAACAAATATGCCAACATCAGTGACTACCCTAATAGTAACATTCACTGTTGATACACTGATAATATGGCTTTTCATAGAGATCCTATAATAGCTACAGAGTAATTGTCAAAAGAAATCTACTGCAGTTCGAGGATTGGCTGCAGAAATGAAAAATGGAAGCGAGTGTTACTAATTCGGTCCTCCTTTAATAATTGATGGAGGGAACATTCCACAAGCCGATGAAGCAAATATTTACACTTAAACCGACTGCTTACTTGCGAAAAAATATAGTTGGTAAAAAAAAAAGTAACTCACCATAAAATGGAGATCTCTATTGGTTTATGGAATCAAAATTCCAATTTACTATAGAAAACAATTTACTTCTTTATAAAGCCATAATCAAGCTCATTTGGACATATGGGATACAATTGTGGGTCTCAGCCTCAGTATCCAACATCAACGAAATAGAGATTGCGCTGCCAATCAAAAGCCTTAAGAATGATGTAGATATTCCTTGATGGTATGTTACTAATAACATTACTCACAAGGGTCTTTGGATTCTTTGTGTGAAAAAGGAAATTGAGGCTTTTCATATAAAATATGAACAGTGGCTACAAAAACATTCAAGCATTCTTGCCAAAAAAGTATGGAGTATCTATTCAAACTCAGCTAATACTCAAAAAGGCTGCCATAGAAGATTAAAGATTTACTTAATATACCGGGAGCCAGTGCATGCGTATCAGCTTTTTAAGAGGGGAAGGAGCCGTTATTTTATAATTAAATAAAAATTTTATCAATTAGGGTGCTCTATCGATTGATGATATTTTGAACTTCAGGGAAGGACCGGAAAAGGGTTTTTTAAGATCAAAAATCGCCGATATTGGCCTAAATCGAGATTTTCAAATGGGAAGGGGTGCTTTTTTATGCAAATTCAGATTCTACAATAAAAATGAAGAAAATTATGTTGTTTTTTTTTTTTTTTTGCTTTTTAGTATTTTTCTTTAAAATTAATAATGATCATTTTTATAAATAAATTTGTTTTTCATATTAGCATATCTATTTCATATTATCTCAGTTTTGGGTACCTACAAGATTTAAATTTAAAAAAAAAATTATTTTACAAAAGTTTCTTATTTTTGACTTAGAATTCAAATTTGCGTACAAAAGTATCTCTTCTTATATTAAAATTTTGATTTCGACCAATTTCAGCGATTTTTGGTCTTAAAAAACTCTTTTCCAATCCTTTCGAGAAGTTGAAAATATTACCAATCGATAGAGCATCCTCGATTTAGCCAATCAAATTTTTATTACATTTTAAAATGACGGGTCCTTCTCCTCTTAGAAAGCTGATAGGCATACTTTGGAACACCCAGTATAAGTAAATGAAATTTACATAATATGTTGTTAAATGTCAGAAATTTTCTAATTTTTAAACTTTTTAATATCCGAACATCATTATATAATTTATAATCAAATCACTTTGTTTATTGTCCGAACTGGTGTAGAAACTTTATTATAAATTAAAATAATACAAAGTAGGATTAAAAATGCTACCGACTTTCACAATAAACCCATGGTTGACAGAAGAATTGTAGTACTGAGATGTCAAAATCCTACACTAGGACAGCTAGAAATTTAAGGAAAAATAAACTTTTTTTTGGTGTACACAGAATAATTTTTAAAATTGTAAAATGTTTTTGAGTTACTTTCCAAAGCATTTGTAATGATAATTTTTGCGTTTTTCGATCGAAAACTATGACGACCTCAAATAAAATATTATTCCTTTTTGTAACCAAAATACCATCAAAAGACTGAATATTAAAAAAATAACATTATTAAGATGAACATAATATATATAATAAATTTTGTAATGGGAGATTTTTAACAAAAGGTTTTGTGGTGTAAAATTTTGTAAACAAGATTGGATCTTCTGAGAGAGATGCTGTATCGGCATAGGACCTAATAACCTTGAATAAACCTAAAATAAGCTGGAATTGCTAGCTTTTAAAAATATATATCTTTAATGGCGCATCTTATCCTTTAAAGATGAAAAGGACATATGAAAGTATCCTTGTTGTTTTGATGTGTTTGTGTTTGATCTATTAAATAAATATATATTCAGTTAAATATTCTAGAAAAATAACGGTGCATCCTTTAACATTTATGTGATGATGATTGGTGCTGCCGTTATGGAGATATTGTAGTTCAAAGTAGAGAATTTTGGAAAAAGAACAATCTTTATTTGCTTTCTTGTAAAATCAAATACCTCAAAATATTACCACAAAACCCCCCAGTACTTATACACTGTTGAAAAAGTCTCTTTTTTTGCAGTAACTCATACATACATACTTTATGTCTACGTCGAATAGTTTGGAAGATATAAGCTTTATTAAAAAAAAAGTTTTTTTTTATCCTTTTTTTATATAAAACTATAAATTTTCCTTTTACGAAATAACAATCATCTGAAGTAAATGTTACACCAACTTATTACATTACTTTGTAAAAGGCGCAACATTATTTTTTTTTAGAATATTTAACTAAATATATATTTATCTAATAGATCAACAGATACAACGGTTTTTTTACAAAAACATCCAAACAACAAGGATACTTTCAAATGTCCTTTTCATCCTAAAAGAATAAAATGCGTCACTGAAGATATATATTTTTAGAAAGCTACGAATTCCATCTATTCTTGGGATATTTTCATTAGGTCCTACGCCGATACCACATCTCGATACAAAAATATATTTTGTAACGCTGAAATTATGACCCCAACCCTAACTTTCTATAACAATTAATATAACAAAATATAACAAAATAATTTTTAATCAAAAATATACTTACTCGATTAATTTCAATTGATTTTGAATAACGCCAACTATTTTATTCATCAGTTCCAATTCACTATTATTTCCACCATACAAATGAAGTAATCGATGTTGTAAAATTTTACACATTAAAATACCAAACATAAGAAATGTAACAATCAAATTTGATAATGGTATATAAATTAAACATCCAATTGGTGTTGCAATTATCATATAAATGTAAATTATTTCATAACTTGGAGATTTCAATTTATCAACATATGGAACATAGAATGAATAGGGTAATGCTACAATTTTTTCAAAATACATATGCATGTATATTTAAACATCATATAAAATGTAATTTTTTATTATTGATAATAGTGTTATAAAAATATAAGTATGTATGTATATAAAAATCAGTGAATCAAATTATTTTACACAACACAAAAATTTCAAAAAAAAAATAAAAGGGAATATGAAATTGTTAAATTTTATAAAATTGTTGCATTGAACTCATGTTGTGGTAGTTGCAGAGAATGAGGCATTATAAGGGCATTATGCACCATTTTTATAATGGCAAATGAAAGATTGCTTCAAATGCGGCGTAGAAAGCCAGTTTTTCACCAATTTTTCCGCATACGTAGTCTAAGGGGCTCAGTTTTTTTGTCTGTTATAACACCTAAATATTTAGTACTCGTAATACCTTCAATGATATCATTATTAATATAAACAACAGGAACAGTAGAAGCTACAGAGACAATACTAATATGCATCCATTTTTTTTAGAGACATTAAGCTTAAATTTGTTCATACAAAGCCAGTAATGTCTGTTTTGTAGGTCTGTGCTGTTCTGAAATTTCGAACTAAATCTGCTAAATTTTTGCAGCTAATTTATATCAGGAAGCCAGCATAACTATACGGCAAAATTTAAGAATTCGTCCACTATTATTAATATATAACAGGAATATTATAAAGCTCAACACTTTTTCATGTGGACCACCTAGCCTAACATTTTTTTGTTTTTGAGTATAAAATAATTTTCCTAAATAGAAATTTAGCAAATTCTTTGCAGGAAATTCTATTTTTTTCATATGTAAAAATTAATAATATTTCCAATTTTTAGAGCGAAGAAAATATTCTCAATTAAAATGCTTACTGGCTACAAGCCACCTTAAGAGTTTAAATAAATATAATTATTGTATAATTAAAAAATATTTAAAAATATCAATAATATTATAATACATAAACCATTGTTACTGATTTTTAAGTTTTTATCTGAAGACATTTTATTTTTATAATTTTTATGATTCCTATTTTTTTTTTAAATCTGAATATAACTACAAAATTCTATTATGTATATAGAAGTACATAAATATTATTTACTTTTTATATATTTATAATTTACTATGTAAGTCAATATTTTATATTAGTTACCTCTTTCTTCCAATAACAATGGAAACATATTAAAACCACAAACTACTAAACTACCCAGTAATAAATTAGTAATCGATAATTTTCTAATAAATGTTGTTGTATCTTCCAGAAGATTCTTTATAACTCGATCTGTTGCATTATCCTTTAAAAATTTAAATAAAAAAAATTAAATATATACACAAAATACAAATATAAATTTATGATATTTATGAACCATTATTTTTCAAATCCGATTTTTCTTTAACAAATTTTCCCCTATTTGTGGTTTTGCTTAAATTTTGATCCATTATTTATTTATTTCAAAAACAATGTCTAAAGAGAGTTATCTTATTACATACATTATATAAGTTTACATTTAGGCTTTGAATATAATAATATGATAATTAAAATTATAATAATATAGTTACAAAGAATATAATAATGAAAAATTAAAATTATAAAAATAAAAATTTAAAAATGAATGTAACAGGCATAATGAAAAAATTGTAAAACATTAAACAATTAAAACTGATCCACTAAGAACTAATCAAAATTTAAAATGATCTTTAAAGTTTTCTTGTCACAAAATTTGAAAAACTCTTTTTTTAATTCAGTTCAAACACTAACACTTTCCGTAGTGTCTATATCCTGTTCACACTAACAACGTGGGCGATTAACTACTAGTTATACAAGATGTTATAAATGGAGCTGTGAAGTATAACATTTTTTCCGGCAAAACACGAACACAATTAAAGGATGGCCTTTGAAATTTATTCCGATTTTTTCGAATATATTATTTTTTTTTGAACAACTCGAGCCGAAAACTATTGTCAATGTCATATTGATCTGAAATAATTAGTTTATTTATCCTTTATAAAAAAAATGGATAAAAATAAAAATTTCAATTAAAAAAAAAAAAAATATATTTACATAAATGTAAAATGTCAAATGAAAACTAGTTACTCTATAACGATTTATGCGGAGTCGATAACATATTATGTACTTGTTGTATATTTAGTATGCACTTGTAGAAGTACCTACCCAAATCTTTTTCAAAATCTTTAAATTAAATTTTTTTTTAAATTTTTAATTCAAATTTTTTTCAAAATTTTTAATTTCAATTTAAGCACTTTCTTTAGTAGATTTAATTTTTTATAGGTTGAATAAAAAAACATTTTTGGGCTCATAAACATTTTCTTCATTATGTCTTACCTTAATTTCAATGTATAACATTTCTAATTTCTGAATAAAATTTTCATATGCAAATCTTCTATAACCAAGTACAACACCACGTATATTCGTATCAAACCACAACGCTAGTCCATATGCATAACGAATTTTAATTTCAATTGGCTCTTCAGTCACAAACATATCAATAATTTGGGAAATATTCAATAAAAAACATAGAGTATAACAAAAATAAGAACGCCATGTATTGCGTAAAAGAATTGACCAAAATTTATAAATTCGAACATTGATTGAGACTAATGGTAAATCTTCAATCATTTTTTTTTTTTGCTTTTTTTTTGAGAAATTATTTGAAAAAGCCAATAACCACGAACTAACTCAATTCATTTGATACTAAAAGAAAAATTAACTATTTTCCTTTTAAAAGTTTTACTAAAGCAATTCTGATGGCTGTTTTTAATTTTATTCATTTTTTTTTTTTAATTTTTCAAATCCTTGAAAATTAGTTTCACCAATGATGACGATTATAATTTGCTATACTTACTTAACAATTAAATTTATATAAAGTTAATTTTGTTCCTTTTTAAATGACTTTTAGTTTTCAGAATCGAATGGAAAAGTTTTTAAAGTATAAAATCGAGTAAAATTATAATTAAAAATATTTTTATCTAATTTCGAAATGTTAAAACTGTTTTTTATTAAAGAATTAGGTCAATGCATACTGTATTTAGCTATCGTAATAGCTAATAAAAGTAAATTAATAGAGCATTTTAGTTATCATTATAGTACAAATTAAAACTATAAGAGGCTTTGATTTGCATTTTCAAAAATTGCTGTTTCTATATATTTTTTTTTAAGTTTATTTATTAATATATAATTATAATAATACTGTATTAAATATATTTATCCTTCGATTCGATTTTTACTTATTATTATTCAGGGTGTTTCCGAAATTCTCGCACTTACACTGGATACTCATACGAATTGACAAGATCACACTAAATTTATTCCTAAAAACTGCTAAAATATTTTAGTGTGTTCGAAGGTACTTACACTAAACCTTTTATATCGCTCTTTCTGTCAAAATTTAGTGTTTTTTTTTTAGAAGAATAAACACATAAAAAATAAGAAAGATAAGAATTGTAATTTGAAAAAAAATTAAAATGAAAATTCAAAGACTATTTGTTATACAAATCAATCTGTACAATAATTATTATTTTTTACTTACATTTATTTAGGTTTATTCAATAAAAAATAGTTTTTGATTGTAATTGATTGCAATCATGTTTTTTGTTCAATAACTTTTAAATCACTTCACTAAGAGAAATAATATGTTTATCCAATTGGTCCAATAAATATATTACGGTTACTTTAAACTTATTATATTAGATATAGTTGAAACAAACATTTGATATGTTGATGAGGAATATAACTATGGTTGATATAAACATATTATACTTGTGTTTAAAATATTATAGTTAATCGAAATATATACGTTGGTTGTGGATATCATGGTTAAGAAGCTCATAATCCAGTAGTTGTAACAAACATATTTTGGTTGAAGACTAACAAAGATATTTGGTTATAGTTCTTTTACAAATATTTGTAGTAATCTTATTATGATTGAAGCAATCATATTATAGTTACTTTATGATTCCCAAATCAGCCCAGATTATTTTTTTTTAATTCTGAGACTATATTTAGTAAAAACTGTTAGTCCTGAGTAAAATAACATATTTTTGTATTTCTTTTGGTTTATGGAACCACCCCGCTGTTCAGGAGGTATGTTGCCATATGGCAACCCTGGGTTATGTATATGAGAAAAAAATTATATGATTTTAGATTTTGGAATAAAATATTATGTTAGTAAAATTATAAATGAGCAAAAAGATGAAAAATTGATGAAAACAAATATTTAAATAATGGAACACAATATTATTGTTTATGATAAGATTCAAAACACCGTATGCACAATCCTTTATCACATTTGATACATATACTTCTGCCAACTGTTTTACAATAATATGACCACAAAAATATATAGTAATTTGTCAATGAAATTGCAATTGACGCATTTCCGGATTACGAACTCTATTAATTTGTCAAGAATTGTATATTGATACATCAAGAGGTCACGTAAATATGATGTTCCATCATTTGTTTCCTTGAAACCCAACCCGATATAAACTGATGTTCTCATCCATTCTATCGACGCAACTTATGTACATATTATAAATTATTTTTTGATTATATAAAGAACCAAATCTAATGAATTATAATTGCTCCTAAAACCCACTTTGATATCTTATGCGAAAATACTAATTTATCGATCTACTAGACGTTGAGAGTAATAGTTATTATGTTGTATTGAAATTAGTATTAATTTCGTCATAAAGTATTAGGTAATTATACTTTGATTTCATAATAAAGTATAAATATTCAAGAATCAAGCGATTCAGAAAACAACAGTTATACCTAAACAAATATTTTTTTTATATAAAATTGTGTTTGAAAGAACTACTTCTGTGCATTTGCATACCCACTAAGTTTTGAAAATTTCATAATTCAATCCCAAATTTTTTCAAGCTTCTTTTTTAATACTTCTATTGATTTCCTCGTTTCTTCCAATTGAGCAACGAACTGTTCACGTAAGTTTTTCAAACGTTCAACATTCAATTGTGATAAAGAAAGTGATCTGTCATATAATAAATATTCTTCTTCATCAGTTCTAATAGGCATTTCAAGTTCTTCCATAAACGCTTCCTGATGTCCTTTCGATAACTTCCCATTAAATAGATTCTATTATTTTTTCAGCTTTCAAAGCATCAAGATGTAACCGAAAATCTGATATTTCATCTTCTGTTGGCAATGGAGCATCAAGTAATGGACGAGAGGCAGCTCACTCAATTCTTCACATAATATTTCCTGTTCGAGCAAAAGTTCAAGTATTTGATCTTTAAGTTTTTTTAAGCGTTCACGTAAATCTTGAAGACTTTCCTCTAATAGTATTTGCACTGTATAAAGTGGAACATTTTTTTGCGGACTTAACTCAACATCAATCTTTAGAAGTCGTCGAAGATTTTCAGCTTCCTCATGCAGATCTCCAATACTTTATGTATAGTTTTTTGCCGATCCTTTGTCGCTTGAATGATCTCATCGTAAAATAACTTAACATGTTCCGATAATTTTTTTATGTTCATTGCACACGTTTCCATATCAAAAGTTTTCAACCATAATTCTCGTAAGGTTTTAGTGGCGTTCAATGTTAGATCTTTAATATCGTCAATAACGTGGGCTTCAACATTATCGAATGATACAGGCATTTTTCCAATAATCCAATGTGAATGTATATTTACATACCTACTATAATTTTATTAAAAATTTCAAAGTTTACTTGCTTTTTTTTTAAATAATAAACTCAACCCAACTTACAACTTTGAAGGCAAAATATTCAATATTATCCTGTTTGTTATTTTCGTTGTTTTTATATATAGTATTGGATGAGCCGTATTGGATTGGAAATTTCCGAAAAAGATTGCCAAATCCTTTAAAATTTTTCATGAAACCAAATTTTATTTACTACAAATAAATACATGCATACATAACAATAATTAAGAGTACAAATTTTTTTATAGAATAATATTTAATAAAAACGTCTTAATAACGTGAAAGATGAATATGTTGTGTTCAACAATGACTGAAATGTTGTTAAATTAAGAAGAAAAACATTGCCAATTTTCATCTGTAATTAGAAAAATTTTTTTTTAATATTATTTATTTTCAATTAAAATAACAGTTCTTGTCTTGTCTTATGAAACTAATTTAGGTTGCTTATGTTATTTCTTAATGTTTATTTTAACTTTAAGTAAGCTGGATCTCAGGGATATCATTAAAACTGTTTTTTTTGTACATAGTTATACAAAACATTAAATGACTTTTTATACCATTTTTGACTAGACAGGGAAAGGCAAGTTGGTGAAAAGAAAGGTGAGAAGATATGAAAACAATTACGAACGAAGATATTAATGTGCATCTTGAATTAGTGCAGATGTTGAGTAGAGAATTATTCATATTTGGGGAACGCATGGAGAATGCAATTAACTTCCACATTCGCGTTTTAAATATAAACATATTCCAATTACTAGCTCTTCTGAGTAAAAATAAATAAATATAATAAATAAAATACATAAATACGACAACATTCAAGAGCAACAAGATGAACAGAACTACTTGGGTTATTTATAAGACGATTACTGCATTTTTGAACTTTATCCAAATATTTGAATGGAGTACTAGAAGCAACATCTCATGATAGGAATTGTACTCGATTATCGTCTCTTAATGAATTAAAATTATACTCCACCTCAGGTTGTATAAGAGCTTTATACATTTGGTAGAGGTCAGAGGAGGAAAAGTATAACTTGCAACGACTAAGAAAACCCAAATATTTATAGCTACTTCCTGCAAATTAAAGGTAAATATTTTAGCAACGGAATTAGCAATCCATTAACCTATCAATTTAAATTGTTTCTAGGTAGAGATATATGAAATCAATAAATAAATAAGAGTTAGAAGAACTAAGTAAGGATGTTTAAATTTTACGGTTGAAAAGCGAGCTAATTAACATGCGTATTTTTTTAACAATTAATAATAAATACAAAATATATAAAGAGAGATATATTTTCATACTAAAATGATTCGAATCGGTAATCAAGTAGTTAAACGCCACCTTATTAAATGTGTAAATTGCAAAAGCAAAATATGAACTTTCATTTTTATTCACAGATCTCAATTAATTGTTCAATGTTATGTTCCAATAATATACATAAGATTTTTGAAAATAATACCAAGTCTTTAGTATACTTGCTAACAAAAATGTTGCTACTTACAGCTAACGGTTTATGTGATCTCAAAATTAGCATTAGTATTCCTTTTTTGACAGATGGAGGATGATCTATCCAATTAGTTGAATATGCTGCATATGCAATCTTAAGACTCTGAAAATAAATTATTAAAATATATTAGTTATAGTTGCTAAGTACAAACATTATTAACAAATACAAATAGAAAATGATACCTCTTCATACAATTCATTAGCAAACCATGAAAATGCAGCTATTTGACCAAATATCATTAAAATATAAGTAAGAACTATTATAGTTTGTGCTATATCTTTCTCCTGAAATATCATAGAAAATTTTGTCCTATAATATATTTAGAAAACATTTGAATTTTCGCGAACAGTATTTTCTACCACAATTTCAAATATAATTACTCCAAATAAAGTTAAAAATTAGAAATTCTTCAAGGTTATGTTGTCTTAGTTACACAGTTTCAATAATTGATAATTTCTAAAGTAATATTATTTTCGAAACTATACTTCATTTTATTAAGACGAGTGTATTGTAAAATGATATGACCAATTTTTAGTTTTCAAAAAATTAAAGTGAATTAAATTTTTAAAGTCCTAACCGCGTAAAAAATTCTAATACGCATAGTATACGAATTTTATATGCGAATATGGTATAAGTACCGCGTAACAAATTCGTAACATAAACTGCAATACGTAGTACAAAAAATACGTTAATATATAGTTTTTAAATTATTTTTGCAATACCTAGAACGATGCCTAATTTCGCAATACACAGTACTAAATATTAAGATGCGAAAATAATTTTAGTAGAAGTAGCAATACGCGGTTAGATAGCAGATGTTTCGCTTTTCTAAGAGATGGTCTAAGGTGCCTAATACACATCATTCTTTTCATCAATCATTTCGTCCATATATTGACAATATATGGATGAAAAGAATGATGACCGATGACACATCAATCATGCACTCGTCAATCTTTTTATACATTTTCCAAGGACACACTGTGGAAGTGTTCTGAATATATTGATAATTTCGAAACATATATGAATATTAAAAGTATAATTTTTGGGGGAATGTTTTTAACTTCAATTTAAATTGAATTTTTAAAGTAAAGTAAAGGGTATAAAAAACAACAAATTATTTTTTTGCACATTTGAATAATATATCAATCGTTTTTTTTACAATAATTGCTATAATTATTAAAATTAATATAAACATTATTCTTTTTGAATTACATCACAATTTAATATTATAACCTTATCTGAACATTCCCCAAAAAGCAACTTCTTTTTGCCTCAGCTGATCTTGTCAAAAATGATTGATGACATGATTGATGAGAATAGAACCACCATCAATCATTTCTCATCACTCAAAGGTCAATAGATTGACAATATATTAATGAATGATTGACGAATGATTGATGTGTAATAGGGCCCTAAGAGATGGAAATTTTCTACAATTACTAATTAAATACAGCTGAGGTAGGTAGGTAGGTAGTAGTGGCTACCGACAGTACGCCGACTCATTTAGACCAGCAAGGTAAATACAGCTTATTATAGTTTATTTCTCCATAAAACAATAACTACATTCTCTCTATGCCTATTTTTAAAATACTGTCAATGTAATAATAAGCACAAAAAATACTTACAATTAAAAGCATAAAGAGAAGAGCACAAAGAATTGCTCCAAAAATAATGAATTCCGCCAAAAATAAATGTGAAATTAAACTATTAAAATGGTTGATGTAACTAGAAATATAATAAAAAAAATGTTATTTTAAATTTAATCATCTAAATAGAGATTGCAACATGACAACATGACAAAAAACAAACGTCTGCATTATATTGAATAACATCAAAAATAAAATATTTAAAAAGTATTTTAATAATATACTTACTCGATTAATTTCAATTGATATTGAACACACCATACAATTTTTGTCATAAGTTCTTTCTCAGAATCATTCTCAGCATTCAAATGTAGTAATCTGTGTTGTAAAATTTTGCACATCAATATTCCAAATAGAAGAAATGAAACAATTAAGCTTGAATATGGTATATATGTCATACAACCAATTGGTGTAATAAATGTCATGTATATATAGAGTATTTCATAAAAAGGTGTTGTCAATTTATCATAGTATGGCAAATAAAACGAATATGGAAGTGCTGAAATTATTTGTGAAAAAAACAAAAAAAAAATAATTTCAATTATTTAAAAATAAATTTAAAAGTTGATTCGAATTATAATCACATTTGTTTTAAGTAATATATTTTATTTATTAATTAAAAACGGAATTTATTTTCACTCAAAATTTATTTTTAATGTGCAAATATCGATATTTCGGAAGCAACTTACTTCCTTCATCAGTTCTTGCGACTAAATAAAATTCTTAATTATGCTACCTGGTCTACAAAATGTTTTGTTTTTTTTATTTATTTATGAAATTTAAATTAGTCTAATAATATAATTTTAATTTTAAATTAATCATTATTTAGATAACCCATTATATGCATCATTATTTAGTCTATTGTTAACGTATTATCTAGATATCGCCTAAGTTTCATACATTTTTATTTTACAATTTTTATTTACCTCTTTTATTAATTTTAAATTATTTTTATGATAATATGAAGTTGCTCGTCAACTATATGCTATGCTATACCGCTAACCTGAAAGTTGTATAATTTGGTTTTCTATATATTTCTGCTTTCCTTATATGGTACTGTAAAATAACCGTAATTAGCCTCTTTGATTATCCTATATAAATTTTTGTTCAATCGTGGCATGATATGTGGTATATGCCACTTTCTTCTTCTATGATTTTCTTATCTTTAGCAGATTCTAACATATTACACAATTTGAGATTTTGGCTAGTAGTGACTACATTTTGTATTTTTTAAATTTATTACTGAAGTTTTTTGTATAATATGTCGAATTTGACACAAAAATTTGTTTTGGTTCCACGTTCTTTCGAAAATCCATTTATTTCTGCTGTGTCCTCAAAATATTCTTTTTCCTTTTTGAAGTTTTCTTCTGACAAAAGCTTAGTCAGCAGTTTATTTATCATTGTATGATATATGCTGCCACATTTTGTCCATAGGGAATTTTAATAATAATAAAATATAACGGTAAATACAATAAATTCTTTTCAAACTTCCACTAAAGCCAAAATGTTAACTAATATACTATCAAGAAAACCTACCCAAAATCCCAAAAAAAAAAATTATTTTTCAACACAGAAAAAACGTTGTTAAGCTTATATTATAACAAGTCACTTTTATTTCCAAACATTCCAGAAGACTTTGATTTCCATCAAATGATTTTTTCAAAATTTGTAGGGATGATGAAATGAATAAAATTATTTCCGATTTTCCTTGTACCTTTCTTGTTTTATTAGATATACTAAGAAAATCCTTTCTAGAAGGCTATTTGTTGTTTTCATTAAGGGTAGCCAACAGCTGTCAATTACAACATTTTTCATCGTTATAATAGTATAGTAGAGCGCTTGGCTTTCAACCGAAGGTTTCCAGGTTCGATTTCCGATGTTTTATGAGTTCTTCGACTCGGTCTAAACTCTTTGTAATCATCATCATTATGTCTATTTCTTTTTGATTCGTTTTTCAGCATTCTATTGGAAATGTTTGGTGTCCACCGAATGTTTGCAATACGCCGAAGGTATCTATTGATATATACTTGGATTATCCTGGTAATATTGACTGAAGCTTTCCATACAAGAGAAAATAATTTACACTTGATTCGAAGCTCCTTATTTTAGCGCGAAGAGATATGTTGTTTGCCTGCCACATTCTCTGGAATATCTGGAAAGCAGTACGACCTTCAAATCGAACCTATTCTAAAATTTCAAGGTGATAGCTTACAGCAACCAGAAAACTTAAACATTCTCGGAATGCGAGTAAATCAAAATATGCTCTGGAATGGCCATATTTTCGAAAATAACGCCGCAATATGTTTGGGCTTTTTAAATCGATGTAAGACATATTTTGCAACGAAAGTCTATATACAACCCAAGATGGAATACAACTCGCATCTATGGGCGGGCCCCTGAAAGACTGCTTTAAGCTTTCTTGACAGAGTACAACAACACGTTTTCCCTTCATTGATGATGTAAATGTTGCATCAGCACTTGCTCCACTTGGTTATCGTCGTATCGTTTGAGCACTAACTCTATTTTATAGATATTTCGTGGAAGTAGGCGCATGCTTGGAAGAACTAAAATCATTATTTCCGTCTCTTAAGCAATTCCGTCGAGGAAATATCAAGATGCTTCAAGACTTGTTATGAAAGTTCGTTTATAGTCAGAACTTCTAAAATGTGAAATCGCATTCCACTACAAGCATTCCCAAGAAAGGGTACTTTTTAATTGTTTAATTTATAAAAATTCAAAGTGAACATCAATAACATAGTTCGCAACTCCCCGCCGAACCTTTCTCCTACTCCTTTCTCCTATCCAACTATCTAACTATCCCTTTTCTTTTCTCTTTTAAAATCCAATGGTACGAAAGTGTAGAAGTTTTTCTGACCTAAGTTTTGGCAAATAATATATTAAAAAAAAATGATGATGCGGGATCCGATATCGGCGCTTCCATCTGATGATACAGTGTTACCCAGATAATTGAACTTACTCACCTCTTTGATTCACGTTTCTTCGTTATGTATGATCGGCTGTTGTCTTATGCGAGATGTGCGCAGGATTTTGGTTTTAGTTGTATTGACTTTTGTGCTCGTACTTTTCCAAGTGTCATAAAGCTGTTGGAACATATCATTTAAACCCCCATTTCGTTTGAGATAATCAACATGCATTGTCGGCGTAATCTAAGTGGTTGATACATTCGAAAGGATACTACTGGATACCTTTGCTTTCGTCTAAACCCACCCACAGTACTCAGTAGTATCCATTATGTCATCCATTACTACTATATACATTATGGGTGATAAATTTTGTTAACTCGATGTGAAACGCAGCATTTTGTATCTTTGTAGGATTCTTTCATATGGCTATATTTTTTTCTGCAAAAGTGATTCTCAAATTTACTCGCGATTTACTCTATCAAAGGCTTTCTCAAAATCTACAAATATTAGATGTAGGAGTTCTTTGGATTGTTCAAGAATTATTCACAATGTGATGTGATCCACAAACGAACTGCGAAAATCACACTGCGAAAACCTAGCATGGTGTATTTTGAGCGTAGATTCTATATTCTACGTTTAATCCTTTCAAGTATGTTTCTAGCCATTAATTTTGAGAAAACTTTTGGTATTGTATACCCTTTGTCATTGGAATAAAATAAATAACACCAAATAGTTGAGAGTAGTAATTTGGTAATAACTTAATTTTATAAAAAAATGGGACTACGCTATTTAAAAAACTTAGCTCCGGACAATAGCTGTAGATTTCTACATTTTATAAGTTGATATGCCAAAAAAATTAATAAATAAATACCTACTCGAAAAATATTAGACGTAACTATGTTATAAAAATTTAAGTGCCTTACCTTATGTACTTAAAGGTAATTCTACCTAAGTTACTGTCAAGAACACAGAAAAAAAAACAAAAGAAAAGGTTCACACATTAAAACAATATAATTTCACTAACAATTAATTTCGGTTGTATTACAATATAAACTCTAATATCAATCATAAATACATAATCAAATAAATGTAAAAATTAACAGATATTCCCGACTCAATAAAAAAATATCAAATTCAATGATTATAATATAAGTTCACCCATCATACCTCTTTCGTCTAAAAGAAATGGATACAAATTAAATCCACAAACAACAATACTTCCCATTAATAAATTAATGATTGATAGTCTTCTGCTAAAACTTGTAGTACTGATTAAAAGTTTCATAATAACTGGATCTGTAACATTATTCTGTAATCAGAAATTATTTAAACTATATAATATAGTTAATCAAAAACCTTTTATTATTTTTATTTAAAACAATTAAATTTAAAAAAAATGGTTTATAAAGGGTAAACTTACCTCAATTTCATAATACAGCATTTCCAATTTTTCAATAAAACGTTCATGTGCAAATCTTCTTGCTCCAAGCATAATACCTCTTAAATTTGTATCAAACCATAATCCAAGACCGTAGGCATAACGAATTTTAATTTCAATAATTTCTTTAGTAATTAACATATCGAACACTTGAGCAATATTTAGAGTTAAACAAAGAGTGTAACAAAAATAACGACGCCATGTATTACATAAGAGATATGACCAAAATTTATAAATTTGAATATTAATTGAAACCAATGGTAAATCTTCAATCATTTTTTTTTTTTTTTATTTTTTAAATAACATTTAAAGTTTACTTCATTTAAGAATGGTAGAATTTTTTATACTAAATTATGTGATTTATTTCTATCAGAAAAATATTAACAAAGGTTGTCCAGATTTTTTTTTAAATCAATAAATTAATAAAAAAATTATTTAAAATTACCCTATTATTATTAACACTGTAAAAATTACAAATATTAAAAGGATTAATTTAGGGGTTGATTCTATATTGCTCTTATATATTTGGAAAAATTTACACTTTACTCCCTCATCAATTTAAACACTATTATTAAATTCCAAACTTTTAATATTGGTATACAGGGTAGTATAGTCAGAGGTAAACATCCCTTAGGGCCCACCCTTTGCGTATTGTATATTAGAAAAAAAATTATTCTAGATAGGTTGTTCTACTTGACCTGGGCTGCAGGTGGTTAAAGAAAATCAGATTGTAAAAATAATGTCTAACAAATATCCTCTACAAACTGGGATGAATATTGTTATAATTTAATTTTATTAATCAAAATTAAGTGAAACCTAAAAATTACTTTATTTTAACCAAGTCTGATATGAAAGTTGTGTATGATGAAAATATATGATTCAGTGTAAAATAATTGATAACAAAAATATAGGCTAATTTTTCCGAAATAATCAACGTTTTTCACATGGATTTTAGTTTTTAAGTTAGGATTAATCGAAAACAGTAAACCAGTAAAACTAAAAATTTTCCAATCTTCCTAAAATCAATATTTAGATAGAAATTTCCATAGATAGCGAAAAATCCCTAATTTTCGGCAGCCACTATTCGTAAGAAGCCCTGCGAATTTTGAATTATTGAGAATAAAACATATCCACTATTTTGTTCTCTAATAAAAGAAACACGATTAGAATATTTCTTACCTATGAGAAGTTATGGATTTTTTAAATAACTTATTTTTTTGCGTATTTAAATGTCCAATGGACAGTAATATGGGTTAATAGTGTAAAAATTTCCAAACAATAAATTATTTAATTTTATATAAAATAAGTGAAAAATCAATTTACAATAAATAGAAAAACAAGGCTCAATAATCCGTTATGTGGCGATAACCTCTTCATAAATAAATTTAAAAATCAAATAGAAGAAAAAATAAATTCATAAAATTTTAAAATCATTCATTAATTGACCTCGACATGTCATTAAATTTAGCTAAGCTCTGAAAAACGCATTGTTTCAGCTTGCCTATATCTTCCGAAGTTGTGTTGGAACTTTTTTGTGATTATTTTTCGAATCCAATTTTTGGGCCTGACTCACTAACGTGCTCCATTTTTTTCGGTCACGGGTGGTTTTTCTTCACTTCAACATACGAAATTGTTTCAGTATGTATAGCTCAGTTTAAATTTCCAAATAAACCCTCCTTGTTTAGAATAATTTTTTTCCTAAAATACTATAAGAAGTATAGTAATGATTTTTACCTCAGAGCGTACCACTCTTTGTATACACATTGACCAAAAGAAAATACAAAATTTGTGTAAATAGTATACTGGATTTGGCTTAAATTAAATTACTAAGTTTCCACTCACGATAGTCTGTTTGGACTACCATGAAACTATTAAGAAATTATAATGAAAAATTTACATTTTTATTGCTCCTGTTAAGAAACATTCGTCAAATAGCTCTATACCTTCTATTGAATTTTGTACACAACACATTGTATTTAATTTTATTTATTTATTTATTTATTTATTCATTTATTTCACCTTAACTATAATATGTTTTTTTGTTTTACAGAGTTTAATTTTAGTTAGAGGTTATACTATGTATTTACACCTATGATTCTTTTTATTTAGCTTACTGCGATACTTTTATTTTATTTTTTGTTTTTAATATTAGTTATATATTAATTATATTAGTTTTAAGGAAAAAATTACTAAACAAAACCTTCTTAATTTTATTTTTATATAAAACTTACTTAAATTTAACCTATAATTAACTAAAATTATCCTAACTTAATCTATAATCGCTGCAATGGGCGGATTTTCAGAGTATTGACAGCTTTCCAAAAAGCGTGTAGCATTTTATCAATTTGTTCGCATATAGTATTTACATTTTGATAATTCGAGGTAGCCGTATGTGAGGACGCTACAAAAAATTGCTTTGAAAAGAAGAAGTTTATTTTCCACATGAAGATAAGATTTACTGGTTATTAATGGATATAACCATATAACAGCCAAATTTAAAAGTCTATCTTGTTAATTGGTTTCATGATTGTGTGTCTTAAATAGCAATTTTTTTATCTAAGTAATAAGAGATAGGTAATTAATTAATTTTCCCAAAACTATTTCAGAGTTGTTTACATTTAGATTTCTGTTATGCAGAAAATATGGTTTTCTTCTCGTGGTGAAGAAAATCGCTTTTGTTTTCTCACCGTTGATTTTGATTTGCCACTTGTAATACAAATTTTGAATATGAAAAAAAACTATTTTCAAGATTAGTTATTAAATCGTTTTTGGACATATTGAAGTGAACCATAGAGCAGTATCATATACATAAAGTCCTAATTCACAGTTTGGTGGCTTTCCTGTGCAACTCTTTGGAACTTCTGCTTTAATTTCTTTAGTAATTGATGATTCAGGACCGACATTAACGAAGAAATATCTATTTCTGAGGAAGCT
This sequence comes from Argyra leucocephala, assembly GCA_963942445.1. NCBI lineage: Eukaryota > Metazoa > Arthropoda > Insecta > Diptera > Dolichopodidae > Argyra > Argyra leucocephala. Next base: position 53,182,984 of record OZ012679.1, on the reverse strand, counting down.
TTCTATTATTGTACACCTTAATTTTATGCCAAACTTCTTGTTATAAAAGTTTTGATGAATAAAAATTCAAAGCTGTAAAACAAAGTGTAATAATTATTACTGAGGCAACTGCTGATTCAGATTCAGATTTAAATATATAACTCATTCTTCTGTAATTAGCCATTTAGTGCCTGTTTTTTCAATACATATATATACTTCATCTTCACTTTTTTATTGACGACGTCCAGCACTCATACCATATTTTCGGAGGTCTTCGTGGTGGACGTTTGATATTGTTTTGCCATTCATTACTACCTTCACGAGTTGACATTCTAACGTACTATTTACATTGTCTATCCAGTTCATTCATCTATTTCGACTCCAACGGACAATATTTTGAATGTAGCATGCGGCCCTGATTTCATTGCTATATTTCTTATCTCTTAATGTGTATCCACATACTTACTTCAAAGTGCGCATTGTTCACATTTTCTGTTTTGATTTAGATGTGTCCACGATTGTCTCATAACGTACGTTAGTATGGTTATATTAGCATGTATTTGTTTCTCCATATAACATCTCAGAGATAACCTAAAATGGCTAAAGTATTTCCTGCTTGGCTTCCTATTTCTATTTCTAAGAAGTGATAATATTTACGTCAAAATATTTAAAATTAAATAGTTCTTCGATAACAATTTTATTGTTAATGGATATTTTATATCTAATTGGTTCTTTCGAAATTGTTATAGATTTGGTTTTTGTTGTGGATACCATGTTATACAATTTGGCAGTTTCGTTAAATCTGAATAATAACAATTATGATCTAGTTTTTGATTAGTCTATTAATTTAAATAACTGTGATCGCTACGAAATGATCTATTTAAATTTTGAAAACAGACTTCATCTGAAGTGAAGTCATTATTTGATAAAGTAACTAGGAAAAATTATGCAAAAATATTTTCAATAACATTAAGATTGGAATATTATAGAGATGGTAGTAAATCAGCACTACAGGATAATAATCAGTGTATGTTTAATCTTTTTTTGAAGAGTCAGTTCCGAAAAAAGGTGGATACAAAAATTAAATTAAATTTTTATAAAACTCGTTCATAATAGATAACATTTTTAGAAGATTACTACAAACATATGTTCTGAAATAGGTTCTCCCTTTATTTCGTTTATTCTGCCGCTTATCAAAATCAGTGCCAATTCTATGTAAGTGTTTCTTGACTTCATAATAACCAATTATTGCATTTACCATAATGCGCACTCAGTATCCCTTAAAAACTAGAGGTACTAAATAATGTAATGTAGTAAATAAGATAAAATCTTTTTTTATTTTCTTTCATTATACAACATAACATTCACTATTAACGATTATAAAAGTTTTCAAAAACATACTTATATAGCAAACATATTCATTTGAATTTGAGCCCCATCTTAACGTGGTCTATATATCCGTTTCAAAAGTGTAAAAGTTGTATATGTCAAATTCAAAAGAGACTGTAAAGATTGCAAATTCATATCATAAATATCTCCCATTCGAATCTACAAAATATAAAGAAAATTGAATACAATAGGCCGATAAAGTTCAATATTTAACAAAATATACTTAACACACATGACTTACCGCTAATGGTTGTTGTGATCGTAAAATTAACATTGCAATTGTCATTTTAACTCGCTGAGGATAGTTGTACCAAAAACATTCGTACGCTGCATTCCCTACAGCAAGACTCTTTAAAAGAATAAAACATTTTTAATATATTATGTTATGATTTAACTGTCGCATAGGCATCACATTGTTTGCACAGCTTAATGAAGAAGACTTAATTTTGTTAAATATGATTTTTAATTTATAAGAGAAAAGGGGTGATCATATAATATGATCTCTGCGAACTAGTACATATTTAGTTTTTTTAATAGAGATATATCTACGAATTTTAGCTACGATTCATGATGTCGTACTGTGCATCGTTCGTTATTCAAGCCAGCATTTTTTTATATAAATTTTATTGTAAAGGTTAATCATATATAAATATATAACTCATATTTATATTATAATACACAAGAGCACGATTTTGAAGGCACACTTTCGTGGTTTTTCGTGTGCTTTGTTTTTTTTTTCATTCAACCAATCGGCGATGATGCAGGCTGTGGTGATCAAAATCAATTTTTATTTTATCTATATTATAATACACAAGAGCACAATTTTGAAGGCACACTTTTCGTGGTTTTTCGTGAGCTTCGTTTTTTTTTTATTCAATCAATTTTTTTTGTCGATTCATTTGAGCCAAATCCTTTTTATTTTTTTTTTATTTATCGCATTTGGTTTTTCGCACTTTTAGTAGGAAAAAAAAATTAATGAGTAGGGTAATATTATTAATATAGGTTTTAATATCCTAAATTTTTGTGAGTACGATTCTCTATTAATTCAAATTTTTTTTATTATTATTATTATGTATTATAATAATAATTTTTAATATATTATATTATATATAACAATATTTTTTTAATGCCAGCTGACGGCCAATAATCAAACTAAAATTTAAAGTACATAGAAGAAAAATAGTAAAATATTAGGTTTATTCAGTAACCTGTTCCAGGTAGTTCTATAAGAATATGAATAGTCATACGTTTGATAATTTCTTTAATGTCATTGGTCATAGTCATTTGAAAATACATAATTTAAGTATGTTTAATTTATCGATTGAAAAAGTACGGTTCAAATCTGAACCATCTAACAACCGATGTTCATTATTATGTTTTAAAATGATACATATTTAAAAGAAAACTAAGCAAAATCAATATTTTTTTTAATTTTTTTAATTTTTAATTAGAAATTTAAATTTAAAATTTCACCCCATGTAAGACATTTTAACATATGTACCTACAAAGTTTTTTTTTTTAAATAAATTAATAAATTTTCTAAGTCAAATCAATTCAAAAAGAAAATATGGTATTTACCTACCAAAGATAAATTGAAATGATGGATACAATTCATAATGAAGCTGATTTTCCATTAAACCGTATACAAAATCTATATGATTTCATTAGTTGTATTCCTTTTTCAATTTAAAATTATTTCTAAGTAGTTTGACGTATTTCGAAAATGGAATGATTGAATTTTTTGAAATAATTATTTTGTGACAATTATTTTTTTTTAAGAACAAAAATATTAAAATCTACATAAAAATCCATCTGTCGGCAAATAACAAATTAAAATTTAAAGTACCTCAATAAAAAAATTAAATATAAATATTTCAGTAAAATATTAGGTTTCTTCAATAAAATGTTCAAGAACGATTTAGAACGATCTAGTGTAAAAAAATTTGTTGTGTTCAATAGTTTCCGTTAATTTAACTTTTTTCCCCAAAAGTGTTCTGATCGTTTGAGTAGATTGCTTAAAATAGTTCTAAACTGATCTGTTTTGTTCCGAATCTTTTTGTGCAAAAATTTTGTAGGCATATTTTTTTTAATTTGACTACCTGAATAGTGAAGTCAAAAAATTTTTGAACAGAATATAGAATAATGTATGGAATAATAATATTAATACCAAACCACAAAAAAATAAAAATTGCTCAAAGTTTTAGATTAATCTTTATAAAATTAACTCTTTTATTTATAAAATAAAAAAAAAATATCAGATATAGAATGAAAATTATTTTATAAGAATTTATTAGACATCAATTTCCAGTAAGTCTTGCATATGCAATATCAATCAATAGATCACAAGGTCAAACATTTCAAAGAGTCAGAATTTATCTCCCTCAACCTACCTTCACCCATGGTCAGCTGTACACATTTTTAGAGTAAAAAATAAAATTCTAGCAGGACCAAGACAGTGGGAAGCTACTGACAACGACACTGTAACTGACAATTTTGCATACCAGGAGGTTGACAATATGACAATGTTGCATACCAGGTTAGAATACTTCATTTTATCCAATTGTTTCCTATATGATGAATTTTAAAATTCACTCATAATAATTGGGAAACGGTACAACCCATAGGTATGATTAATGATTTAATAAAATTATTGGAAACTATTTTTTAATAACATTCCGAGACACGTTTTCCCAATTAACACGACAATCAATTAATCGGTTAATAATACCAATTATGGTAAAGGGTTTCGGTGGTTTTAGTGGGTTAGTGTTCCACATAGCTAAGTACCTACATACACGGTCTGCATTTTTCGAGGTTTTCACCTTCCCTCGAGAAATGAAAAAATAATAAAAACAAATATAATCTTATAAAGAAAGTTTAATTCTATCTGATAGTTTTGATATTTTATTTTAAAATTAATATAAACTTAAAATTTTGAACATTTTTTTTTTTTTTTTTTTTTGTGGTTTGCAGTTAATATTACTATTCTATATATTGTTGTCAGACAATTTCAACGTGTCAAATGTATAATTGTATTAAAAATCATTTTATTGTGCCGTTTCACAGAAAAATTCCTTTCTTTTGTCGGCCGGGTATGTACCCGGGGGTTTCTTCTAGTATAATATATAATATCATATATAAATATCTTTTAAAAAAAACTTAATAATGAGCAGGACACTTAAGATGATGACTATAGTGTTTACGGTAACAAAAATATAATAGTAATCTATGTTCAGTTATAAAAATTTTCAAAAAATTAGGCTCATCTCCCAAAATACGATTTCACGAAACCACCTGCGAAAAATACTATGTATAACTAAGCAAAATCCCCCTGCATATAATTTTAAAAATCAGTAATTATTTACTTGTAACTTTTGGAAAATTATAAAGGACTTCATAGTGGGCGCTGCAATTTATTTTATACAAAATTATAAGTCTAATACTATTGTGGATTTTGAAATAAATTAAAATAATAAATAAAATTTTTTTTTAAATAAATAAAGCTACAATTGATAAAGCTTTTAATTATACATAACAGAATATCATAAAGTTGATGTTCCGCAGGGTAATATCTATAATTATAATTGACAAGCATTTAAGGTCCTGCGCAGTAGACACCTTTTTATTTTATTTCGAATTCTCTGATATAATATATAAGACGTATATATAAAACAAAAATGTGCACACAGTTGAAAATTTTGTACTCATTTGATTTTATTATTCAGCAAATACATTATGCATATGTTAGATCTTATGAAAATAATAAACAAAAGCAAACAAATCAGTTATTATAATTTACATATGTACTTGCAAATGAATATATGTACATATGCCAAAAAAAAAACAAAAACAAATTCATCTAAAATAAAAAATAAAAAACAACAAAAAAACAAATCACTTGAATTCTTCATTTTTATCTTTTTAAGTAACTGTTTCTAAATTTTGGTTATTTGTAGTAATAATATAGTTTTTATTAAAATTATGTATTATCTAGGTATATATGTACGTACCTCTTTAATGACAAAACTTTTTATTTTTAGTAAATTTATCACTAAATGCCACTTACTATAGGGAATATATCGGAAACGAAGCAGTATATGAGAGACATGTATTTATGTGTCCTAAATAAAACTTACTAACCACAAAACTTTTTATTAAACACGAGTGGTTTCTGCTATATCGTGCGAAGTCTATGTCCGTACGTAAATTACTGTTTTTTTTAAAACTTTCAATTTGACTTCAAATTGAAATATAATTACTCAACAGGGGCCCCTAGTATTGGGTATATCATATAAATGTATATATTTTATAAATATCTGATCTCCGTCAAACAGAAAATGCAACAATTGACATATTTTGTTGATTTGCACACTACACTACATTGACTTGACTTGGTTGATCACAGTGCCGACCTGTTGAATCGAATATAGAAAAATCTACGAGGAAACTACAACTACAGTATATTGTCCAGTGGACGTAAAAACTAATCGACGCAGTAAAAAAAAAATTACAAATTCTATTTCTTCTTCTACAAGGCGAGAGTTTTGACCTTTTCCAAGGTTCTTATTCAGATAACTTTATCAAGAGCACATCTTCTGCAATTATTTAATAAGTCAAACTTTGTAAAGAAAAGTATTGCGTATCACGGTGAGTACCCCGGGGTACATAATAAACAACTACATTCATTGAGATATTGACATACAAATAGGTGTGTAGGTAGGTAGGAGGTACATTAAAACAAATAGGTGTAGTTCGTTGGTGAAACGATGAATTACTGGGCTCTCAGAAAAGAAGAAAAAGTAAACTTTTTATTTTTTGAATACAATTATAACAATATAGAATACGTATATATAAAAAAACGAATCTTGCAAAAAAAAAAAACAACAACACAACTACAAACAAAATTTGAAATTCTCATTCCACAATCCACACTTGCGGCAAATATTAAATTGAGGCGTGGTTTCTTTATATATTGATGAATATGAATACATATATATTACCTACATATACGGTCGTAATAATTATTTTGTTTTTGCTTTTGGCTAATGAATAAATAATAATAATAATGAAAAAATAAAAAGGATAAAGTAAAAAAAAGAGCAAACAAACAAACTATATATATATTGTTTTATTTTTAATTGATTTTGTTTGCTTCTTGATATGAGATTGCGTCGTTGGTTCATAAAACAATAGTAACAGGAGAGCAGCAGAAAACAAGCAAACTAATTCACAAAATCAGAAAAATTTGAAAATAGGAGTATTTATTATGCAAATATAAATACATATGAATATCATATTAAGCTCTTATATCTTTATCTTTTTTGCTTACGTTTTTTTTTTTGCAACCGTATACCAGACCGAGAAAGGTGATGCATTTAATGGGTTAGCAAATTTTTTTTCAGTTTTTTTGTTTATTGTTATTTTTTTTATTTACACAAGAAATAAAAGGAAAGAAGGAAAAGGAAACATCCGTTTTATATTAATTTTTTTTAATACACGTCTAACTAAAATTGATATTGAACTTTTTTCTACGTGTTAGAAGGAGTGAAACATAATTTTTAAACTATTCCAATTTGGACAGTTTTACAATAATTTGATTTGTTTTTGTTTTTTTTTGTAAAATTTACATGAATTAGAAATATCCACCCACTATATGAATGCATTTATAATATAATAATAATTGATAATAAATGAGATAGGTATAGGTACACCAAAAATCAAATTGAAAAAAAAAGTTTTTACCTACACATACCTACATCAAAACTATTAAATATTATATTAAACAATTATAATTAAGCCAATTATATGTAGGTATTTAATATAATATGATGATATTTTATTCATATATCAACCATTGAACCAATCTTTTGGCCTGGAATGTAAAACAAAAAAGAAATACTTGATGATTGATGATTGGATGAGTTCAAATTGTTTTTGTTTTTTTTCTTTCAAAACAGATTTTTTATTGATTAAATATGATTATATCTACAAGCGCATATTATTCTTTTCTCGGCGAAATCATCAAAATAAAAATTAAAAATTAAAAATGAAGAAAAATTATTGAAAATAAAAAAAAAAAAAAAAAATTTGATGAAAATACATATTGCAAATTAGTTATGTTTTTTTTTAGTTTTTGTGGTACAGTTTTAATAAAAACTAAAAATAAAATAATCATAAAAAATTTAAAAATCATATTTAAATAAAATATGGCTAATTTATATAATGTTCGATGTTACCAAGTTCAGAATCAAGCTCTTACAGTAATACCATAGAGTAATCATATCAGTAGAGTATTCACGTAGAACAATATTTGTTAATCATTTTCTTCTAAAAATGCCGAACACGATTTACTCAAAACACGAAAATGCCGTCCCATTTTCACTCAATACCCCAAAACACTCAAATATAATTTTCGAAACTCAATTTTTTTACTCAAAATTTTTTATTTATTGAGGAGAATATTTAATACGATGCCTCTATACTTCTAGCCTATTCACAGAATGATTTTTTCGGAATTTTATCGAATTACGATTTCGTTTTAAGTTTTGTTTTAGTTTTGTGTATAAAGTTTTGCTCTCCCAGTGACTAGGTTGGGAGTATAGAGGCATTGTTTGATAATTTGAAGAGTATACACATACGTATGTACCTACTTTTGATTTATATGAAGAGTGTATATCGTATATGGATTCACCATACATTTACATATCTAATTCAATACAAAAAATATATGTATATAGAAAAATGTAAACAAAAAAACACAATTAATCGCAAAGATAATGAATGAAATTATATCCATACAATAATAGGTAAATGATAGCATCACATAATCCAGAAAATTTTTTTAAAAATAATGCTAATAAAAGAATAAAATTTATTAGTAATGCATTACAAATCGTGAACTTTGTACGGAATACCGTTTTGTTTTCTTTTCTCAGAAGTTGGTTAAAAATCGTATTTCTATTTCAGATGAAATAATTTCTGAAGAAATAAAAACAGCCAACAATCCATATAAAGAATAAAATGTCCAGTTTTATTGTTTTTACTTACTTTTTTAAATTTTGATAGCTTGTTTGTTTGTTTGTATTCATAATTATATTATGTATTCATATATATACTATTCATATTATTATCTACGGTAAGAAACAGACAAAATTAACAAAATCAAGATTTGCTGAAAATTTAAAAATACATGTAGGAACCTACTTTTCAGTATACTTTTCAATAGAAATCAATTTGAATTATTTTTAATTTTACAAAACCAATATTAATTTTTTTGTCTCTTTCTTCTATAAAGTTTGAAATCACAAATTTCATAAATCACATTAACCAAGTCCAAATAAAAATTTTAATTCTTCAAATTTTAAAAATTAAAGCAAAATAACAACAAGTCCAGCAATAATCTTCAATTCTTTCAATTTCTAAAAACAAATTCAATACTTTGATTTGTAGTATTATTTGTGGTCTATTGAAAGGACTTTAAATGCATGTATATTTTTTTATACACATTGTGTAATTGTTAATTTTTATCACATAAGTAAAGTAGAAATGCGAGCAGCGAAATAAATAAGTATGTATAAGTATATACTGTAGCATGCACATTCGCATATATACATTTTTGAGTACCTATACAATAAATATGTTCATATGTAGTAGGTACACAAATTTTTTTTATTTATTTATGAGTACAAAATCCATTGCGCTCAACTTATAAGCATTTAAAAATTGAGTAATATTATTTCGAGTGAACACAGAATTTTAATATTTGAAAAAGTGACTAGCAAATTTTATTCTACGTGAATACTCTACTTATATGATTACTCTATGGTAATCCATAGAAAACATTTAAAGTGTTAACGCATGAATCACTGAATTATTGCGCTGTCATTTGTCAACATAAATATACAACAACGTCTAAATAAATAGTTATTTAAGTTGAGCACTTACATAAAGAGAGCGAGTGTTACCAATGTGAAATTTTTTTGTATATAAAATTGAAGGGTAACTAAGTTATTTCAAATAAATGTAGGAATGTAGGATTAATTAAAACAGTGAAAAGGTTTTTCAAAATTCACAAAATAATCAAAATGTCTATATGTATTAAATTTAAATATGCAGCAACGATTTATGAAAATAAATGATTTTTTTTGGTACACTTTAAAATAAACAAATATTTACTACAAATAAATTTTTTAAATTGTCAAAATAGAAAATATCAAAATTACAGAATAGAAAATTCAAAACGTTGATGAACTGAATAACTGATAAAAAAACTTGGAATGATAATATTTACGCGCACATATTAGGTAGGTATGTAGTAGTTAGCTGCCGACAGTACATCGACACACTTAGACCGGTGAGGTCCATTGTGATACCACGGGAACTTTCCACGCGTAGTACCCTACTCGTTGAACCAATTTGAGCTTTTAACGAAGCGGCGGAAGTTTTTGATACCAGTGTTTTCAAGATCATCCAGCGAGTCCAGAAAGAAGGCTCCTAAATGGGTTTTTATGGTAGAGACCAGGGCAGAAACAGAGTAGATGTTGGACAGTTTCATCCTCCTCCACGTCTGTACAAGTTCTGCAGAAGTCGTTTGAGGGGAATCCCAGTCTTCTGGCATGTTTACTAATCAGAAAATGACCCCTACTATAGTGCTAATGTCACACCTTTTCATGGTTAGTAGATTAAGGGTTCGCTTCAGGTTCAACATAGACCAGATTTGCTTGGTGATGTTGCAGTCTGGTCTAAATGACCATCTGAAGTTTGAAGCTTTTATTGCATCATTTCGAAGCAATAAATTACAGGTGGCAAGAGGTGCACCCAGATTGCTCCTTTCCGGAAGGAGTTCTAATATAGTACCCTCTCTAGCAAGTAGATCTGCCATGCAGTTACCCGAAATATCACTGTGTCCTGGCACCCATCGTAGTAACATGTTTAACCTATCCGCTAGTTCGTCCAAAGAACTGCGACAGGCCAACACGGTTTTTGAGTTGATGGCTACCGACTCCAGTGTTTTAATTGCGGCCTGACTGTCTGTGAGTATACAGATATTTCTAACAGATAATACGCTGGATCTCAGCCAGTCTGAGGCTTCTTTTATTGCCATCACCTCCGCCTAAAACACACTACAATATCTTGGTAGGTTGAAGGATAGACTAATATTCAGGTTTTCCGAGTAGACTCCACCCCCCACTATGTCATTCAATTTTGAACCATCAGTGTAGAGGTGTACGTGTTCCTTGTTTAGAACCGTGCTACTCTTCCAACTTTCCCTAGACGGAATATCGGATTGATATGATCTCTCAAAGAAGTACCCTGTAACAGTCAGATCTAGGTTCTCTGGAATAAATTTCTTGTATTCCATAATAGAAGAGTGGCCAATTAATTGTGGTTTCCACCGGGAATTGGCTTTTAGCCTGATTGCAATTCTGGATGCCATTTCTTTGCCATGAGTATCTAATGGTAAGAGATGAAATAGCGTATCCAGTACCGCGGACATATTATGAAGATGCAATTGCAATTCATGACATAATATAAACACTAAGAGATAGTTTTTGCAACAGACTTTGTTGACTGCAACTGCAATTCAATGTGAACACATCCAATCGCCGCGTGATCTATTATCTCTTTTTTCTCTATGATAAGTCTATTATTTCTTTTATCAAAGCAATTGGTTTAGTAGGTAAGATATAATTTTGTGATAAAATTTATTTAAATGATTAAACCGTGCGTGAGCATGGGCTGTTCCTACTAGTTAATGTAATAAAATATAATAGAATATGCTTTGATATATCAAATTGATTTTAAGTATATACCATGTTAATGTTAAAGTTAATATAATTGATCGACAAAGTCTAATTCGCTAAAACTAAATAAAAAATAAACAAAACAATATCATATGAAAATTGTGGTTTTTGTAAGTAATCTCACTCAAAAACAAAAAATTAGATATAACAGATTCAGGTAGTAAGTTAGGTAGATCTTTTCGTGGTTAATTAAATACGGTACAAAAACTTTATACTACAAAATTGTACTACAATGTTTTTTGAGCATTTCTTTTCAAATTCCTAACTTATTAAATGTGGACAAATACTGCTATTATCAGGAATTAAGCCTTTTTAAATAGAATATCACCATTTTATTTAAGTTATTACCAAATTATAATCTTAATATTTTTCGGTCATTTATTTTATCCCAATGACAAAGGGTACTGAACCAAATTGAAAAAAACTATAAAACATTTTTTTTGCTTCATCCCAATGACAACTGTACTGTACTGTACTGAACCAAATTGAAAAAACCTTAAAACATTTTTTTTTCTTCATCGGGAATTGGACATGATGGGAACGTTTCGGTTGAAAAGCCGGCGCCACCTACTGCGCCACCCACCGTTCATTTAAAATTTTAAAATTATTCCATAAACTAATTATTAATAACCATTTTGTTCTTTTAAAAAATAATGAATATTTTAGGTCTTTGCTAAAAACATTTAAAACAATTTGAATATAATAAGGTCAATTGTCTATCTATACCCATACAGACATATGTTTGTATAGGGACAACATTTGCATAACCACATCTTACAACTACATATCAAGTATTATTGTACCTCATCGTATAGCTCATTTGCAAACCATGCAAAAGCTGATATTTGTGATAGCATTGTAACAATATAAACACTTACGATTACAATATTAGCAAAGTCTGAAATTTTAATCTGAAAAGAAAATTTCGTTCTATTTTAAGGACAAAAAATATTAATAAAATTTATATTTACCGTTGCCATTAAAAATAAAAGAGCACACAATATTATTCCATACATTGCAAATTCAGTTAAAAATAATATTGAAATTAATGAATTAAATTCTCTGATGTATCTGAAAAGAAAAATAAATTAAATATTTCATTTAATGGCATTATTTCATATTTTTAATGACACAACATCAAATTTGGAAAAATTACACATAAAAAACACATAATTTGTTTAAGCTCAAAATTACTATAGTACAGTAACATTCGATAGCTTTCATTTTGGATCCAAGAATAGTCCTATACAACTGATTTAAGTAAATATTTAACCCTTAATCGTTGTTGTACGTCACACAGACGTACTCAATTTTTTATTATCAGTCTCTCTTGCTATGTTAATTATCAGTACCTTCATACATAATTATCAGTTAGTGCATACTATTCAATAATAAAGAAAAGTATTCATGTATAATGAAATTGTTTTCTCTGGCTGTTATTATAACTAAGGAAATTTTGATTTACGTCTCTGAGACGTACAACAATGCATACTAAAGTTTTTTGGTCGTATGAAATCGAATATCTATGGCAACTGTAAACACCCAATGTGCTTACAATGTTGTAATTTTATAGGTGAAAATTGTACAATTTCACCCGTTTACAAAATTTAAAAAATTTAATTTATAAATTGTTTTTGATTTTTTTTTAATTAATTATAGTTTAAAGAAAGTGTCTATGAAGAGAAAGATTTAATTTTAGTACTCTTTATTTTATCTATGGAGAAAATTTTGATCTTCTGTTAATTTTTGGGCAAATTTTTTGTATTATTTAATTTGGGAGTTAAATGTGGTAATTTTTTAAGAAAAAATGAAGTATAAAATGAAAAAAAAATAAAAAATAAAATAAAAAAATGAATTAATTTTGCATAAATAATTTAAGACCTTTTAAATTTAAAAGTCTAAAGTATGGGACGTCTCACAGACGTATAACAATATTAATAAAAAATTTTTTCGCAACAACGATTATGGGTTAAAATAAATAATATAATTAATTACCGATTTATGTAATATAGTGATTATGTCATCTGATTAAAATTTAGGAGGGTGGTAAAATTCAGGATGTGAATATTTATTTATAAATACATATATAATAAAAAAAAAACAATTAAATTTGATTAAATTTGTCGAGAGTATAATTTACTAATAACATATAAGTAAAATTGATTTTTGCATAGGAACAGCTAGGCCAATCAAAAATAATAGGCCTAGTTACATCTAGGCTAATCTCAGTCCAAATTTTCAGGAATATCAACCAAAATTTTAAATAGTTTCGAAAATACTCGCAAAATACTGCTCGTTCCAATTTATGTACTACAGTTCCGTACTTAATGTACCTCAAGTTACTGACAATAGGTTTAAAAAAAGAAAATATTGAAATTTTTCGGTTTTATTTAACTGAAATAATTAATAATATAAAATATTTTCATAAAAATTGAAAATTATGTATTTAATAATCTATTAGGTAAATACAAATTTATAGTCCTGTACAATAATTGTCATGTCAGTGCTGGAAAATAATCTATACTATTAATTTTTAAATATTCAAACCAATGTATAAATGTTAATTTCATTACAGTGGTGAACTGAGAATAATTGATAATTATTTGCATACATATTTTTATTTTATTATTAATTCTACAATTATTACAATCCGACATTTCACATAAATTCATTAGCTCAGTATTTTTTTTTTTTTTTGTGAGCAACTAACATAAAAATCTCGCTGTATTGAAATTGTGATACAAAATTAAACTTTATTTTATTTGATTTTACTTTATTTTTATTTAATTCAATTCTAAGCATTCACCTGTGTTCTTTTATTAAATTTATTTATTTTTTAAATTTAATATATTCAATTTCAATAAGTACATATACTATTTTGTAAGGAAATTTCTATTAATAAAAATTATAATTCTCAAAATTTATTTATTTTTTTTTTGAACCGAAACCGAACTGAAAAGATAACTTTTTCCCATAGGCCATAAGCCCAAAACTAAGGAAATCAGAATATGGTGGATTCGCACCTCTACTTAAAACAAAATTATTCAATAATTATTGGGAATTCAAAGCTGAACTGGGATATTTAAATAGTTTAAAGAATAAAAATTTTCCAAACCTTATTAATTTCCTTTGATATGTTATGCACCATACAATTTGATTCATTAAAATCTTCTCTGAATCTTGTTTTAAATGAAGTGTTTGTAAGCGAAATTGTAAAATTCGGCACATTGTAGTGCCAAACATCATTGAAACAACAAATAAATTTGATAATGGTATATACATATGACAACCAAATAATGTAATAAACATCATTGCACCATAAATAATTTCAAATGTTGGACTTTCTAATTTGTTTACTCCAGGTAAATAAAAACCATATGGCAATTCTGAATCAATAAAATTTATATGCATTTATATATATATATATATATATATATATATATATATATATATATATATATACGTTTTATACATATTTATTCAAATTCAAATACTAATCAAATTACCTTTAACATCGGAAAATATTGGAGCAGAACTAAATGCAATACATGTGAAAATTCCAAATGCTAAATTAAAAATATTCCATTTTTTAGCAAAATTTGTTGTATCAGTTAAAATTTTAATCATTCCCTGATCCTTATACAACTTTTTAAATTTAAATTATTATATTATATATATATATATATATATATATTAAAATGAAATAGTGAGTATGTTATACATATAGTTAGAACTTACAAAATTAATATCATTTGAATAATCTTCAATTTTTTGTAAAAAATTAACAAAATAATCTTTACGAAAATAGAATACCCAACCCCTTAGTACAGCATTAAACCATAATGTTACAATAAATGCATTACGAATTTTCGTTTGTATTGATACACGTTCCATTACTAAATCAGAAATTTGACCAAAATTTAAAAATGTTGTGATAGCAAGTACAACCCATTTACGCCAAGCAGTTTTATGAAAAATCCATTGTTTGTAAAACCATAGATTTATGGACATCATAGGTACATCATAAATCATTTTTAAAATTTGATGTTTTTTTTTTTCGAATTCGTCTTTAATGTTTAAATTTCAGCTAATTACTAACAAAATAATATCTAAGCTTTTTAGTAATAATTATGTTAAATTATTTTTTTTCTTAATATTCAGACTTTAAACTTTAAAAAGAATTTCAAATTCAGATATATAATTAGAAAAAAAAAAAAATAATAATAACAAAATTTTAAGTCATGAACATTAATTTTCGTTTTTGTAAAATATTTCTCTTTTCAATTAATATAGTTTTGAAAAGAAACACACCCACATAATTTTATAATTGATTACGATAAATATTGATTTTTTGATAAATAAAACAAAATTTAATCAACCAAGAGACCATATTATTAATAATGCGGAAATAAATGTTCTTGGTTGGTGGTAATTTAAATTTATTGTCAAATGAGAACGAATTAAAGTTCTAACAAATTAAAGGAAAATAAATAATTATTGAATTAAAATTCAAAGAAACGATTTTTATTATTTTAATTATGAATACATTACACATCTAATTTATTAATATGCTAATATAATGTCCTGTAAGTCTTTCCACATCGGTGAATTAAAGTAAAAATCAGTGACAGAAACCCACAAATTTAAATATGAAGCTTTTTCAAAATATTACCGAAAAAAATTACCGTTTAAGATATAAAAAAAAATTAAAAAGTATCTACGAATTTTGCTTACCGAGCACATCTTTCAAATAAACCATTTATAGAAAAATATATCCAAGCTCTAAACCTATATAGGAAAAATATATATATATATTATATTTTTTTTATATTATTAGTCAAAACTTAGGTCAGAAAAACTTTAATACTTTCATATCGCTGGCTTTTGGAAGAGAAAAGAAAGAAAAAAGGATAGTTAGAGAGAAGAAAAGGAAAATTGTTAGTACCCAGTCCATCGATAAAAAATGTCGTTAGAAAGTACAGTATTCCACCAATTATTAAAGTATCGTTCTCTTACAGAGCCCGATCAGATATATATGGTTTCCTAAAATGTAAGCATTTTTATATATGTAAAGCATAATGGTAATGGATTTTTACTTTTCGTATTGGTATTTTGTTAGCAAGAAACATTGGAAAATAATACTTTAGCATGCATTAATTTTTAATTAACACGTCAGCATGCTAAATACCCAGTTACTTGCATTTCAAGCAGCTTTGTCTCTGATTTTTTATATGGATCAATTTTCAAATAATTTCGCACAGCAATAAAACTGTGCTACATCAGGTTATGTGCTAGTTGAATCCTAATTAACCTGCATGTATAAGCGAACATGAAGTACTGCGAAGTGCCTCTGAGACACATCATATAAAATTTCTTGTAGAATTATGAAAAAGAAACCTGTTAATAGTAAAAAATGAATTATATAATTAATTAATATGTATAAAATAATTATATTCAACAAAATAATATTCGGAGCTATACAACATTCCCTAATTAAATTGTAAAGTACTGCAAGAGGCCATCTTACGTAGCACCGAAATGGCATGTACCATTTGGTCTAAAGTATCTAACCCACCCTTTGCTAAATTATAAAATTTTATTATCAAAGGTTCTTTTACAAATTTAACAACAAAATTTTTTTTTTTGGAACATAGCTTTCAAGAAGGATATGATGAGTCTCAATAGAATCTACGTGTTTCCATTTATTATTCTGATCTCGTACAGCTTCCAGATTTGTAGTTTTTTAAATATTGTAAATTATACAAATACTTCATTATCAAAGTTTTTGATTAGAAATCATTTTTTTCTTTCACGTATAAATAAACAAAAAAAAATATAAACAATGTAATTTATGTTTAGAATAAATGCTGCAAAAGGGAGAAGGGGGAGCAACCAGTAGCAAAATAATATATTTGTAATTTTTTTTACAATCAAACAAAATATGCTGCAAGTTGAGCCATTTTATCTTGTTTAGGTCGACCACCTCTTGTACTACGACTTTTTCCGCAACGTCCACCGCCACCAGTTCCACCACCTCTACCACGTGAATTCACCTGAGCAAGTCTTGCTGTTATAGCCCGATGTTTTTCAACAAGGTGAGAAAAATCTTGACAACAAAATATGCAACCAGTTTTCTCTTCAGCATTATCTTTACATTTAGATTTTTCTGATTTATATAAAACATTTACCAATTGAGCCCCACCCACAATCGCAACGTTTTTCATCAACTGTAATTTTCATGGCACCTTTAAATATATTAATTATTACATCACAACTGTTACAACATAATTTCCAGCTACTTGACGATGATGAACAATCAAGTACCAATATACCATTTTCACATTCAACACAACTTGTAATACCAAGAGAATTTAATGAATGTTGACAAGTTGGATGTGTACATGAATTGCAATCAGAACTACGTAGCATATCTCTGAATGATGGATGATTATAACAATATGGACATAGAGGATATGAACGTCCTCCTGTTCCACTTGAGAATGCAAGTAATTCAAAATCATCTAAAGTACACTTAAGCTCGCGATATATACGTACATTTCCATTTGATAACGAATACGTTTCATCACAATGAGAACAATGTAATCGAGCTGGTTTTGTTTGAATGAATTTCATATATCGTCGGCATTTACCGCATCTAGAATGAAGTGTACCAGATTCAGCAAACGGAGAAAATAAAACCTCAAATAAACTGTCCATATTCGATATATTCTGCACAAAGTATAAAAATTTTAATCTAAAAATTTCAACAGCTGTTGAATGTTGAAGATCATTTTTAAAATCAGATGTGCCCTTAGCTATGAGAGTCAATAATTTTTCAACTTCAGATCTCCTTGTAGGCAATACTAGCTCTGGATCAATCTTTTGACAACCATGAACCAAAACAATACCCAAAGTAGTAGGTACTAACTTACGTCCGGCCATAATTTTAACATAATTTCTTTGGCAAATATTATTTATATGTACAGGTATTGAAGCATCTGTTCCAATACCATGTTGTTCCATTAATGTAATCAGCTCTGATTCTGTCAAATAATCTGGTGGATCAGTTTGACTTTCAGCTAATTTAATATTATTAACTGTAACATTTGTCCCTCAATAAATGGTGGCGGAGTCTCATTTTTTCCAAATGTTTGCCAAGTAAAAACTTTTGCAAAACCTGGATCTAGTAAGACATTTGATGAGGTAAAAAAGATTTCCATACCAACTTTAAGTTTGGCAGTTGTTGTAAGATATTTTAAGTCTTGTGACACTGTTGCTAAAAAATGTCTACCATGTAACCATTTGTCCCTCAATAAATGGTGGCGGAGTCTCATTTTTTCCAAATGTTTGCCAAGTAAAAACTTTTGCAAAACCTGGATCTAGTAAGACATTTGATGAGGTAAAAAAGATTTCCATACCAACTTTAAGTTTGGCAGTTGTTGTAAGATATTTTAAGTCTTGTGACACTGTTGCTAAAAAATGTCTACATATATAATCAAAGACACGCCATGCATCATTATCAAAATCACTTCGATTACCTTGTTTTATAGGTGTGATCAGAGGATGGTCACCATGATCAACATCTTTTCGAGGAATATTCATACTACGGGTATTATTCACATAGGTTAATTAGGATTAAAAGGTAACCTCTATTATTATTTTCACGACACGTATATGTATTTTTTTCATTCTTAATTAAAATTTAGCAATAATAATATTATCTTTTAGGACTCCAAAATATACAAGTGCATTAATCTATCCTTTAATATGAAGTCAATTAAATTCGTCATGTAAACCCATTTATATTAGATTAATTAAGTTTACATGATTCACTTTTAAATTGTTAATATAATATGAATTCAATTAGATTTTTCAGGTTGATTTAAGGCTTCGATTATAGTGATCAGTAAAATGAATATGGGAAAATACAACTGTTACAGAATATATTGTCTTTACTGTAAGACTGTTATAGTGATAAGAAAAATTGATTCAGTAAATTTTTTTCGTCATTTTGGTTTGACAGATTTTGTCAGACTATTTTTTCTGATCAAATGAAATAGTGAAAAAATGAAACATACTTCAGTCAAATAAAATTAAACAAATGAAACAGTGAAAAAATTCAGTAAAATAGTTTTGTTTCATTTTGATTCATTGGCTTTTGTTTTGTTCAGAAATATAAATACTGATCTGTAAAATAATTGAATTAATTTTATTTGAAATATTGAAATTAGTTTTTAAGCTATAACCGACTCGCAATAAAAAAAAAACATTTACTAACTGTTTCATTTGCACGTATTCATTTTACTGATTGCTTTAACCGCAGCCTAAGTTTGATATTGTTGAAAATTAGATTCTTTTTAAAATGGATCAACTCATATTTCGCCAATAGAGTTTATAGTGTTTTGTTCAAGTTATCTATTTCAGCATCATTTATGGCCAACTCAAGTGTTCCACAAGGAGGTCACTTTAATCAACAATAGCGGATTACAAATTTACGTGGATAACATGAAAATTATAAAAAAAAAATTCCGTGGTGTTATCTCAAAATAACCTTGATAATTCTTTCTCTACAAAATAACAACGTACTTTTCACCATTCATTTGCTTATAATTATTCTTTTAATGGTGAAATATTACTAAAAGTTAATTTTATTAAAGACTAAGGTGTTTTTTTCGATAATAAATTAACATTTAAATTACACTATAATCACATTATAGATATATCAAACTCCTTATTAGGATTTATAAAACGTTAGACAAAGCAATTTTCTGATCCTTACATTATAAAGACCCCTTATACAAAATTGTTCCGATTTAATTTGAAATATGACAGCAAAGTATGATTTCAGTTTTATGATGTTCATATTCAAAAAATTAAAGCTACTCAAAAAATTTTTTTAAAATTTGCCCTTTCCATGAGAAGATACAATTCGTTATGAGCATCGAATTAACCTAATTTTTTTTTTTTTTTTTTTTTTTTATATTATAGCCAAAACTAAGGTTTTGAACCTTTTAGTACTTGCGTACCGTTGACCATTTGAAAAAGGAAAGGATAGCTAAAGGAAAGGAAAGAAAAAGGAAGAAGAATAGTTTTGTGGGAAAGAGCGAACAATGTTGTTAATATTCGTCTTAAATTTCTGTAAATCATAAATAAAAAATCCTTCTCTCATTGGGAATGCTTCGATTGGGACGCGATTCCACACTTACTAAAAAGATGTTCTTACTATAAAAGAATTTCCATAGCCGGACTTAAACCATCTCGGAATTTCCACTGTGAAAGGGTGTGCACTTGATGCCTCTCGTGTTATGCGACAGAATTGCTTGAGAGGAGGAAGAAGTGACTTTAGTTCCTCGGAACAAGTGCCAACACCAAGTAGATATCTATAAAATAGAGAAAGTGCTCCAACAATACGACGATGACCAAGTGGTATAAGGGATGAGCTTTGTCCAAAAAATTTAAAGCAGCTTTTGGTGCACCTGCCCATAAATGTGAGTTATACTCGAGCTTGGGTCGTATATATGCTTTATAGATTTTTAAGAGGTCTGGAGATGAAAAATAAGCTTTGCAGCGACTTAAAAAGCCCAAACATTTGGCGGCGCTTTTCGCAATATCGAAAATATGCTCATTCCAGTGCATATTTTGATTCACTCGCATCCCGAGAATGTTCAAGTCTTTGAGTCGCTGAATAACTTCATTTTGAAGTCGGAGAATTGGTTCGAATGTTGTTAGCTTGTTACTAACAAGACAGCTTTGAGTTTTTGAAGTGTTAAACTCGACTCCGTTTGCTCTACCCCAGTCGACAATTTTGGCTAGGTCGTGATTGAGTGCACCAGCCATCATTGTTCTTTTGGAGTTGACTGCTGAAGTTTTAGCATTATTTGTTTTAAGAAAATCATATGATGCTACTAGAGTGCTGTCATCAGCAAAACTATGGATTGGATTGAAAGTTAATTTGAGAAGGTCATTAATGAAAATGACAAATAGGGTGGGTGAAAGGACGGATCCTTGTGGAACACCAGCATTGATTTGAAGTTGGTCGGAAAAACTACCGTCAACTGAAACTATGATAGATCGATTTAGGAGAAAGCTTTCAATCCATTTAGAAAAGGTTGGACCGAGGCCTACAGTTCTATGGGCCTATAGTTCGAAGGATTGCTTTTGTCACCTTTTTTAGGAATAGGATAAACTTGGGCAACTTTCCAATTGGACGGGTAAGTTCCTGAAGAAAAGGACAAATAGAATAAGTTGCGCAGAGGTTTAGAAATGGCGAGGGCAATGTGTCGCAGCACAATCGCAGGTATACCATCGGGAGCGGTAGATTTTTTTATATCAAGATTCTTCAAGACTTTTACTACAGCTCTTGTTCTGAAGTATATCCTTCCAAGCGAAGAATTAACAACAGGGATTGTTGGCGGAACTTGGGCTGTATTAGGGAGTGTGGAATTGGCTGCAAATAATTTTGCAAAAAGGTTAGCTTTCCCAACAGAATCTGATATAATTGTACTATTATCAATCATAGGTGGAAATGAAGATTGGCAAAAATTTTGCCCAACGCTTTTAGCAAACGTCCAGAAGGACCTGCTGTTGTTAGGGAGATTAAAGATTTCTCGTCTCAACCTTTGGTTGTGCAGGAATTTTTGCTGATTGATAATTTTTTTACATTTATTCCTAACCACTTTATAACTCTCATATGTGTTGACAGTTTATTCTTGTATTTTTTATAGGCTTCTTCTTTGGATTTCAGAGCTTTGCTGCAGATATCATTAAACCAAGCTGAGGGATTTCGTTTTATACTTTTAAGGCTATTTGGAATGAAGGTTTTCATTCCTAATAGAATCCTTTTGGTAATCACCTCTGCAGCAAAGTTGACATTTTTATATTGGAAACACAACAACCAGTTCGATGCATTTAAAAAGTTGTTGAAGCCTTCCCAGTCAGCTTGGTGATAATGCCAGACTAGTCTTTTGGGAGACTTAGAAGAACTGGTTGTTGTGCCTACTTCGAAGCTTGTGCTTACAAGACAGTGGTCGGAACCACCTAGCGGAGAGTTAACAGATATTGCATATTTCTCTGGATGGGTAGTTAGGAATAAATCCAGGAGATGTCCGTTCTGGTCGCGTCGGTCTGGTATCCTCGTAGGGCTTTTGACAAGTTGAGAAAGGTTGAAAAAGTTGGAAAAAAGTTCAACTTGTTTGCCTTCGGGACTGTTGTGACTAGAAAAGTGAAGCCAGTCCCTGTTATGAATATTAAAGTCTCCCGCCAAAACAATCTCAGATTCGGGAGTGGTTTCCAGAACTGAGTTTATCTGATTAGATAGACTTTCTATAAGCATATCAGTTTCTAGCTGGTTCGCTTGAGGCGATCTGTAAATAAAACAGAAGTGAATGATGCGCTTATCGACGTGTATTTTCATCCAATTATATTGATAAATTGGGTTGAAGCACTCAAAATTTTGTCTTGTGTCTTATAAGCTACATCATTTCGTATATACAAAGCAATCCCTCTATGGGGTATAAAAAGTGGCACAAGCGAATAATTATTGATATTAAAATTAATATCATTATTCACAACTTGTGTTTCACTTAGTGCTAAAATTGCTGGATTTTGAAGCCGTAGATGGCTTTCGACGGAATGGAAATTCGTTGATAGACCGCGGATGTTACAAAAATCTATCTTAAACATTATAGAGAACAATTTACAAGAGAGAAGGTAAATAAATTAAAATTGACAGAAGTAATCCAAAAATGAAAAACAACACAAAAAAAAAAAAAAATAAAAAAAAAAAAAAGATAAATAAATAATTAAAATTTTTAAAATCTTTTTTTCCCTTTAAATTTTTAAATTTTTTCTTTCTTTTTGGCCCACATTACCACTTACTTATACCACCCCTGTAATGAATGCAACTGAGACAAATATCTACACACAACAGTTTTTAATACCTTATTGAGTGTAGAAATATTCTCAGAGACATTCACTGCAGGTTAGAACACTGAGAAAATTACGGAATAAAAACAAAAATAAAAATAAAAATTATAATGAATTAATGAGAGATTTACAAAAAAAAAAGAAATTTATTAAAGAAAAACAAAAAAAAAAAAAATAAAAAATTTTTTGTGGCTTAAAGTACGTTTTCAAGCTCATGTTTATGGATAAACAACTAGCTCACAAACCAGTCAAATGTCAAGTGTTCACAAGGTTTTTTGGAAAACAATCAGCTGTTTATTGTTTATATAAAACTATACTACTGTTTATATAAAATTTTTTTTTGTATTATCTTTGAGTAGAACTTAAGCTGTTATAATTGGTCATACGATAAATGAATAAAATAAAACAAAATATGGAGGATTTAAAAAAAATGATAATATCAGAGAAACAAATAAAATAATTCACATTTTAGTTTATTACCATACCCACTTTACTCACTTCAACATTTAGTTCTGAGAATCTTTCAAAAACGAAATACAAAAATATTCAATTTACAATTATATAAAAAAAATAATCATCATTTTAATTTATTATCTCTTTTTCCATTTGAATTTTTTAGCCTTATTATTTATACATTTTTAATATATAAAACTGATTAAATTAAGTGAATTAAAAATAAAAATGCATCTTTTACAATATCCTTTGTTTTAATTCTTCTGTTAACTTTCCATGTAAGTCTTGTAATTTCTCAATCATTTCTATAACTCCATAGAATTTTTCTTCACTTTTTTCGATTAAAGTTATACAAGATTTTCCAATTAATCGTGCTGATGATAATTGAGAATTTATACTTGATTTTTCGTATTTTTGATGATCATTAATTCAAGCTAAACTAATTTCACACAAATTCACATAATTTCATCTATTCTTGGTATTTTGATTTCTTTTTCTTTTTGTTTTTTTTTTTTTTGACAAATGACAAAATGAATTTATGACAAAAAAATCAAGGGTCATGCAAAAAAAAATTTAAAATCGACAAAAAATCAAAATTTCATGGATGGGCTACATGTTTTTGAAGTGGTTTATGATATAAACACCTCGCTACTTGTTTATGATTTTCAGCAAATTTGTATGGGAAAACCACTACGTAAACAACCAGTTTATCATAAACAACATGTTTATCGATAAACATGAGCTTGAAAACGTACTTTTAAGATAATGTATTTGGGTACGGTTTGAATTTGAACAAGAAAGAGTGTGTTATGTACGTGTGCGTCATGATTTAACTATTGTCAGCTAAGACGAAGAGTTAACAACATTTATAATATAATAAAATAATAGGAGAGAATGGAAGAAAATTTAAGTTTTGGCTATTGTTAATTTTAGGTAAATATTTTGATTAATGAAATTATTATAATTTAATTTTCCGTTTTAATAATTATATTGTTATTGACACTGATTAGATATTTAATATTTTTTTTTGTTTTTTTCTCTTGTTGTTTATTTAAAGCACTATTTCAATTTATTTTGTTTATCTCTTTTTTTTTTTTTATTTTA
Organism: Argyra leucocephala; assembly: GCA_963942445.1. Classification (NCBI taxonomy): domain Eukaryota; kingdom Metazoa; phylum Arthropoda; class Insecta; order Diptera; family Dolichopodidae; genus Argyra; species Argyra leucocephala. The sequence continues at coordinate 53,158,331 of OZ012679.1, read as the reverse complement.
ATTTTATAATTTAAAATTTTAAATTTTTTCTTTTTGTATTGATTACACCGCACAAATTCACGTGCACTTAGGTTGAAGTACAGTGGTAAACCCCTTTCAATACCCTACATAGTAACGTTATTTCTTCACCAATTTTTAATCAAATTATTATTAATAATAATTCCCGACTTAGGTCCGCCTAAATCTTTTTAGTCTAGTTTAGTTCACCATAGAACTAATTATGGTAGATTTGATTAATAGAATGTTGATAATGGAAAATAAATACAAGGCCGTAATTGACTTCTTCCTTTCAAAGTTTGCTTGAAAAAAAACTACACCAACTAAATTAATTACACAACTATAACATCCATTAGTATTAAGTTATTGTTAAATTAAACAATGAATTTAATTGTATTTGTATTGTTGTATTTGTTTTGTTTAATTTTATATGATTTTTTCCAAATTAATTAATTTTTGTAATATATAATATAATATAATATAAATTTTCTCAAATATTAATTTTTATAGATGTAAGTAATTTGTAACTGTGCTTCAAATAAGCTTGAAATAAATTAATAAATAAATATTATCATTTATATTGGTATATTTTTTGGCAGATAAACAATAAAACTTAGACAAAAATTAAATTAATGAAATTTAAATTTAATTATATGATTATATTTTATTAAACTTTCAAAAATTAATCTATTTTGCACGATACAATCGCTTCAAAAGTGTGAATGTTGTATAGGTGAGATTTAAAAGAGATTGCAATGATTTCAAATTCATATCATATATATTTCCCATTCGAATCTAAAAAATAAAAAATAAAATTATTTTTAAGTTGATGAAATTTGAAAAAATAATATAAAATAATAATTTACTGCTAAAGGTCTCTGAGATCGTAATATTAATGTAGCAAGTGTAATTTTAACTCGCTGCGAATAATTATACCAAAAACATTCATAAGCAGCATTCCCTACAGCAAGACTCTTAATATAAAATAAAATAAAAAATATTAATTTAAACTAAATTATTACAGACAAATCTTAACTATTTTCATTAAATAAAATTATTTTTTGTTTCGTTTTTTTTTTAATAAAAAAAAATAATTGTTTTATAATCTAATATTAAATAATTAAAAACATTTTTAATTTACCAACCTCATCGTATAATTCATTTGCAAACCATGCAAAAGCTGATATTTGTGATAGCATTGTAACAATATAAACACTAACAATTACAATATTTGCAAAATCCGAAATTTTAATCTGAAATAATGTTACAATTAATATTATTTATTCTTAAGAAATAATTGAAAAATGCCTTATTTACCGTTGCCATTACAAATAAAAGAGCACACAATATTATTCCATACATAGCAAATTCAGTTAAAAATAATATTGAAATTAATGAATTAAATTCTCTGATGTATCTAAAAAGAGAAATAAAATAATATTTATAGTACGTAGGTACTCCATTTTATTCATATATTTTTTTTAAGAATTAAACAAGTTCGATAAAACTTTATTGTCACTACTAACTATTTGTATTAAGATTATTAATTAATTAAATTTAATTACATTTTTAATTCTATAATTATCAACTTTAAAATTCTAATTTCAAAAACTTCTCATAATATAAGTTCTTACATATTTTTGTATTAGAATCAACCATTGGTACATCATACTAGCAACCATTGGCCATACATCATAACAATGCAACCATTGGTGCAAAGGAGACACCATAAAAAAAAACAACAATTCAACTCGTAATGTGTATAATCTACAACTATTTGACCCTTTTAAGAGCCGATTTTCGTTATTTTACAAGATAGATATTTAAAACAAGACTTAAAGAGACTAAATATTTTTTTAAAATATTTCAATTTCCAATTAGATATTATATTTTGATGTTTTAAGTCATTTAAAAGTATATCCAAATTAACATATGCAAAATAGAAGTAGAAGCGGAAAATTATCCTTTAATATCAATTAATTTTATTATCAAACTGCCAATTGATCAAAATAACCTAAAATATTAACACCTAGTCCTATCTACATATTAAAACAAAAATATCTCTGTTTCACATAATATTTGAATTGTTTATCGAAACAAATTTGCAGTTCATGTTTACGAAAGCTAAGGTTTGTTATTGCATATACACAACATTCACTTAAATCTATAATTCTTAGATTTAAAACAAATCATAATTGCATACATCGAAGATTTTTCTGTTCTTTAGTATGTAGCAAATTAAATTAGTGACTACACTAACCCGATAAATATCAATTGACCATATTTATCATCAATGAGTATCCAAATAACTCAATTATATTATGATTAAAAACAGGATTTAGAAGAAGCCGGTCATATCGATTAAGTTCTCCTAATAAATGATAATATATTGCAAATAATGATAATGAATTCGAATCTATTTCAAATGTATTTCAAATGATGGTGATATTGTTAACAAGGAAATTTTTACATAAAACCACATCTGTATAACTGCACAGGGGTCTACTAGTTTTACATGTGTTATTAAATAAAGGTATAACAATTTATAAATAAATAATTTAAGAATCGAATTTATAGATAAAAAAATTACTACATTTTAATATTGGTATTTGTCATTAAGGAGTTAAAATGCTTCTCTGAAATAAAAAAAAATTAATAATTTAAAAACCTTTAAAAAACTTTTATAAATGTAGAAGAAGTATCTTAAAATTTTCTTCAATTTAATATGCATATATTGAAAACAAAGGCAAATATTTTCATAAACAAGCAGTACTGTTAATACTGCTAAGGTATTTTATTCATTAAGACTTTCAAAGTTTGTTCATAAACGTTGCTAATTTTACATAAAAAAATGCAAATTATAGTTGAGGGCGCAGTACAATAAGCTACACTACTTTTACAATTGTTTAAGTAATTAAATAGAAACAGAGTACAGTAAAGTATTGATATTACCATTTCTGCACGTTTTACTTTTGCAGTATATAGGTTTATAAAACAAAATGTGTTCATAAGGAATTTTTTTAATTTTTCAATTTATCGAAAATATTGTTTTTTCAACCTGGTTCAGTACCCCATGTCATTCGGAATAAATAGATAGCACTAAAAAATGGGCATATTATTTTTTAGTGACCATCTCACATATATTAATGTGCACGTAAACTGGTATATTAATCAATAAATAAATTGATGATTGATTAATTTTTACATTTTTTAAGAATATTAAGAAAAGAACAAGATTACGTAGTAGACCCTTATTAATCATCATTATATTTAATCTATAAATTAAAAACAGTACAAAAATTCGAACCATTTCACAACCGATTTTCATTATTATTCTTTTAAATTATAGATTTAAAAGAAGATGAAATGAAGTAGCAAGAATCAATACTTTTTTAAAAAAATTATAATTATAAATTTAAATTTCAAATTTCACTATATAAGTAATTTTAACATACAAAAATTTGAATTTATCAGAATTAAATTTAAAATTAAATAATTATGACCAATAAAAAAATAAAATATAGTAGTAACGATAAGTTAAAATGATGGAAAACAGTTTATAATGAAAATGAGTACGATTTGTTATCAAACTTCCTCGAATTTCAAGAAGCGGGGGAATGCTTGTGTTATTTTTACTTTAGAGATTAATTTTAACCCCTTAATACTAAATTTGTTGCTCAATATAATATTTAAATAACAGTTGTGCATAATTCATATTTTTCAATTCATTATAAATGTATGTAAAAGTATGTACATAGAAAAGCAAAATTAAAAAAAAAATGCTTTCATTAAACTGTTTTTTTTTTTTTTTGGTAAAAATTTCAATGTTAAAAAATTGCTTGAATTTTTAAATTTTTTAACAACAAACTCAAGTCCTATATACTTATGTACTATAATTACAAAACAAAATTTATTAAAACCTTATTAATTTTCTTTGATACGATATGCACCATACAATTTGATTCATTAAAAATTTCTCCGAATCTTCTTTTAAATGAAGTGATTGTAATCGAAACTGTAAAATTCGACACATTGCTGTGCCAAACATCATTGAAACAACAAATAAATTTGATAATGGTATATATAAGTGACATCCTATTGGTGATATAAATACCATTAATATGTATATAATTTCAAAATAAGGTGTTTCCATTTTTTTTATTCCAGGTAAATAAAAACCATATGGTAAGTCTGGAATTAAAAATTAAAAATATAAAATCAAATTTTAGTTTTATAATTATTAGTACACAATAATAAAACTACCTTTAAACTCTGAAAAAAATGGTGCTAAACTAAATGCAACACATGTAAATATTCCAAATGCTAAATTAACAAAATTCCATTTTTTAGCAAAATTTGTTGTATCATTTAAAATTTTAGTCATACTAGGATCATTGTATCGCTTTTAAAAATTACAAAAATAAAAACAAATATAAATAACATTTTTTTATTCTTAATAGCATTTAAATTTCAAATTACAATTTTTCAACTTACAAAATTTATATCATTTGAATAATCTTCGATCAATTGTAGAAAATTAACAAAATAATCTTTTCGAAAATAGAATATCCAACCTCGTATTACACCATTCAACCATAATGTAACAATAAATGCATTACGAATTTTTCTTTCAACTGTTGCAGATTCCATAATCAAATCAGATATTTGACAAAAATTTAAAAATGTTGCCAATCCAAGTACAACCCATTTACGCCAAGCATTTTTATGAAATGCCCATTGTTTATAAAACCATAAATTTACAGACAACATTGGAACATCATCAATCATTTTATGACTTTATTCTGTTATAACTACGTCTTAAATTCCCTAATTTCAATTAATTACTGAAATGTTATTTAACAGTAATTAGCTAAAACAAAAATATATTTAGAAATATATATATATATATTAAAATATTCACTAATATATTTCAAATTTAATAATAAAAAAAAGAAAAAAAGAAACTTTAAATTAAAAATATATAATTAAATTTAAAATTTTTAACTCCTTTTAACTTTGCTATTCACATAATATAAATCTATACAAATATAGTTTTAAAAGTAGACTACCCATATAATTTTTTAATTCAATAATTCTTCAGTTTTAAACAAATAGGAATGGATATTGACTCAATATCGTTAAATTTATGAATCCAATACATAATTTATTTCATTCAATTATTTATTCACTATCTTGATACATACTCACAATTTAAACATTTAACATTTAACAATTTAAACAAATAATTTATTATATCTTATACTATTGAATTTACACCTATGCCTATTATTAATTAATTATTATATAATAACTGTCTAATTTATTTTTAAATTTATTGTTCAATAGAAAAATTACGACATAATTTTTAATAAATTTTACAACTACTCACATTCACATCATGTAAGTTAAATAAAACCATTCCAAATGCCAAAAATAAAACCATTCCAACGAAATACTCGCAGAGCAGCCCTTTCCCACAAATTTGTAGTCGAGCCTCTTCGAACCAGAACTGTGAAATACAAAAATTCTTTCGTTAACCGAACCGCTAAACTATGGAACACTCTACCACCTCATGTGTTCCCCCAAAAATATAACTTGGAAGTTTTCATAAAACGAGTGAATCAATTTCTGTTAAGTTGTCTGTAAACCTGTGTTACTATTTCTTTTCTATTTCTATTTCTCATCTATTCTCTTCTTATTTTCCGTTTATGTTATTTATTTATTTCCTTTATACTTTCTTTTATTCTATTACTATTACTAACTGGTTAAAATTCTGCAAATGCAGCTAGGGTGTTTATCCCATTATTTTGGCCATTAAAAAAAAAAAAAAAAAAAAATGTAGAGACGGTACAATATATTGGAACAATAAAATTTTGTCTGCACTGTTATTTCTAAATAACAGGAGCAATCAGTTATTTAAAAAAAACAGTAATTGTTATTTGTCAATCATATATATTTTACTTGTTATTTTTTAAAGAATAATTTAAGAATCTCTAAAAATAAAATTTAAAAAAAAAATAATTTCGAAAGAAGAACAAAGTAATTTTAAATTTAAAATCAATTAATTTACAATCATCACAAAAATGAAATGATAATGCAATATGTTTAAACACAACATTTTGTCAAGGCTTTTATCAACAGTGTTATTTTCTGCTTTCTACCTCACGAAATTCACACTTTTACTTTTATATACTTTGTATACAAGAGTGGCATTCTGTATTGTGATAAGCGATAGTCACCCTTGTGACAGTCAAAGGTGACACTAAAAAATTTTGGTATTGGTTGTTTTCGTTTATTCATTCCGAATATTCGCAATATTCAGAATATCTCAAAAAGAGTTTTTTTATTCATTCGGAATATTCCAAATATTCTGTTCTGTATTTTTTTATTTATTCCGTATATTCCGAACGTATTCTTTTTGTTCCATCTCAGAGTTGGAATAAACAGAATAAAATTACGGAATGATAGTTCACTTCTGTCATTCTATACAGTATTAACAATTTGATTACCTATATTTTATTTTAATTTAAAAAATGGAAAATATTGGTTAATTAAAAAATGTTTTTGAAAACAAGTATAATATTATGAATACTTGTATAAATATTAATGTTTATATAAAATTAGTAGTTGTATTTATTAGTCAGAAAATAAAATTTTTTAAAAGTTTCTATTGTTCTTTTTTTCAAGGAATGAGTCTATATAATAATTATAATAACTATTATGACTTATATTAACTAATTTACACAAATTAAAAAATAGTAAAAACTTTTGTTCACAAAAATTAATAAATAAATAAAAAAATAAACAATGAAAACACCAATTCTGTATTGCGATCACTTGAATAATTTAAGAAAATGGCAGCATTTTAAAAAATACAATTCTGAAATGGCAGCACAAGTGATTTATTAAATGTCAAAGTGTCAAAATAATAGAAAAAAGAACTAAGTTGTAAATTTTATTAGCGCATTACACTTGTTAATCAATAAAGTGAAGTTACAAAAATAAAAATAAATTATTAAAAGAGAAAAAACTTAAAAGTAAATTTCATTACAACTAATTTAATAAAATGAAAAAGAAAATTTTCAAAACATTTGATTAACATTCAGTTGCAAACTTATAAATAATTAATATAAATGTGTATATATGTAATTGAAAACCAAAATAAAATTCAAACTTATTAAAAAAAGATATCAACACATAATCACAGTATTTTTTTTTCAGTTCCATTATTTTTAAATCATTTACAATTTTAGCGACTTCTAATTCTAAAACTCGAATTTTTAAACATTTACATTTTGAACTAAAAATCCTTCAATAAACTTATTTCTAATTCGTAGACTTAAAAACTAATAATTTTATTACACAAATCAAAATTATTAAAACTTAATACTGTAACCTTAAACAGAAAAAACTTAACATAAATCTTAAAAAGCAAAACATAAAAAATCTAAAAGGCTTAAATCTTAAAAAACAACCAAACTTTTATTTATTTTTATCATGAGTGACACCAAATTAGCTGTCACCCTAAAATCACAAAAAAAAGCGACTATCACTGTGACAATCACCATATAGAATACCAATTATAGAAATGCGACAGTCGCAGCGTGATTATCACAGTACAGAATTGCCCCCTGTATTATTTTGTGTAAATGAATAAAAGTGAAAACTCAATGTACGCGTTTTGCGCTTTGAAAGCTTTGACAACGGTTTACGCTTTTGACATTTCAAGTTGAATATATTTGTTTAAATGAAACTAAACTCAACGACAAAACGCGTTACGCTCGCTTCAAGTACAAAGTTGGTCAATTTCAACTTTTTTCATGCTTTATATGCTTTTAACAGATTTTGATTTTGTTTGTATTGATAATTTTTTGTATTGCATTGGCAGTTTTTATGAAGCTATTTTAAATTTAACACTTATTATCTAAAATTTCTGAGGAATATTTCAAATATTAAAATTATTTAAAATATAAAAAAATAAAATAAATAAAAATATTGTGAAAATTAAATAAAAAACGAAAAAGAAATATGAGTTTCGAAGAAAAACTTATTTATAACAAAAGATGCATTTCTTATAGGAATAAAATTAAAGCAAAAGCTTGGGATGCAATAGCCATAAAATTTTTGATATTAATATTTAGATTAATTCAGTCAATGTCTGTACAAAACGGTGAAAAAGCTTAAGGAACAGGTTTGTAAGAGAAGTGGAGCACCTGAATATGATGAATCGGAATGGAATTTGTTTTCTCAACTGTTGTTTTTGAAGGATCATGTTGCACCGAGAAAGTTAGTTAATACTACCTATTTTAAAAACATGTATTATGTACACATTTGTACATATATCTATTATGTTAAATTTTTTCTTTGTTTAGTGTGTAAGTCAATTTATTTCTAATTACCTAATACTGTTCTTTCTTTGTAGAACTGATACCAATTTTGTCGATTTTACAGAAACAACAGAAATCGTGTGAGAGCCGCCATCGCATTTTGAAAATCAATATTATGGAGAAGGTACGTCTAAACGAAGTATTAATTGATAAGATTGACGTTAATACAGAAATATCTAACCAAACACTTCCAAGTACTTCCTCAACACCATTAGGAAAACAGAAAGAAACTTTTTCTGATTTGGCTTGTCAGAGATTTTTCAACATGCTAGACAACGTAAACAAGATTTTCGAGAGGTTTAAAAGTATAATGACACAGCAGATGATTGCTTTTTGAAAACGATTGAAGGTTATTTAAAGCAGATTGAACGATTGAAGGTTATTGTAAGTAATTTATTTTAACAGAACTTTCTGAAGAAGACTCAAGATGGATTTCCATTTCTTCTTAAAATTATTACTTATTTAACCAACACATCACAAAAAATCCTCTCCGGCAATTTACTTCATCCAATTTCTTAGTTAAAATATTTTTAACTTTTGGCTGAGGGACGTAGTAAAAGAAAAAGATAGATATATAATTATTTGATAAATATTTATTGCTATCTCGACTTATGTATGAACGCATTCACATATATAATGTCAACTGTTTTTTAAGAAAAAGACATTAAGTGTAATTTTTTTTGTTTTTTAGCATAAGATTATTTTGTTTCTAACAAATTATTTATATTTTAAGATAAAACCAAAGCGCTATATTTTATTTTTTCGAATATTACAATATTATCTTATATATTAATACGCCTAAACGTCTGTTAAACTTTTCACAAAGCTTTTACAACACAAAGCTTTTTTCAACTAGATTAGATAACTTTATTAGAACCAAACTCTTACGAATTACGATAGTGTGCAAAATTTAATTTAAAGACATAAACCACAAAACAATAAAACCAAATAAATCCAAAAACAAATTAAAATTAACCTAAAAACAATTCACCTATTGAGCAATAGCATTGATTGTATCGGATTATATGAATTAATTTAAAAAAAAAAAACAAAGTAGCAAAGACAAATACCGAATTATCAGAATATAATTATAAAAATAGCTTTGTTAAAATATTACGATATTACGATATTACAGCAAAAAAATTAGCGGTAAAACAAATAGTAAATTTAGAAAATATGTTCCCCCAGACCATGTTCACAAATTCCAATAATTGAAATTTATTTATTTTATTAACAAATAATTCAAAAGTATAAATTCAATGCGCAGTAGCATTGAGTAAATATTATATACTTATACTTTCTTTTATACTATTACTATACTAACTGGTTAAAATTCTGCGAAAGCAGCTAGGGTGTTTATCTCATTATTTTGGCCATTAAAAAAAAAAAAAAAAAATTATATTGTACATGGAGAATCATAAACCGAAATTTACGATCTGCTAAGAACAAGAGAAACAAAATATGTTTCACATTATTATCAAGTTCCAATTCAATACACGGCAAATTTAGTACATATAAAAATTAAAAAAACTTTAAAAAGAAAAATCACAGACTACCCTTACCTACATCAGAGACCCTAGCGGGATAACAATATAACAATAAAAACTGAAGAATAAGAGAATAAGCATAATTATTATTGGCTTTACCCCTAACTATAATAGTCATAAGGCGCCATATGATGTCATATGATACTTTGTTAAATGGTCTATATGATTCGATATGATTTAACAAAGTCATAACCAATCATAAGCTTTACTATAATGGTCATACCAAAACGTCAAAACCAAAATTTAAAAGAAGTGAAATAAAAATATAACTTCTATAAATAAATGTTTTTGTTTTTTTATTTTGAGTTTCGAAATAGTTAGGGCTATTATGATACTAAAAAAAACACAAAAAACGTGTCTGTCTATGACTATTTTAATGTGTTTTTAATGTGAGTGTGGTATGTATTTAGTTTAAATGCATTTAATTTCATATCTATACTGCCAGCGACATCTCTGTTCGCCACATTTTGTTCAAATGTACGTCTCTATTAATTGTATTTGTTAGCGAGCGTTTAGACAACAGATTTTGTTTCATGAAAGTTTTGTTTTACTTATTTTTATTAAATTTACAAATTTTATTGCAATTACATCAAAGTTTATTTCAAAAGTTTTGATTACATATCTCAAAGATAAACAAATATAATTGCAAAGTATACTATATTTCTTCATGCAAAATCCACTTTCTAAACTTGCAAAATACGAAGAAACGAATATGCGTTACGAGTACTAATAATAAATTATAAATTATAAACAAATACAAATACAAATATTTAGTGTAATTTCAGAACATTTATAAAATATAAATACTTAAATAGTAAATCAATTGTTCTAAGTATTTGTATTGATAAATAATAATAATATTTAATACACATTTTTTAATGCATATCTTTCAATATATTGGCATAACACAATTAGAAGTTTATAAATACCTTTTCTCACAAAATTCACTTTTTCAACTTGCGAAATACAAAAGTGCGTTTCGAGCACTATTATTTAAAAAACAAAAAATAATGATATTCTATAACAAAGTCGAATGTCAAACTTTAATGAACATCATTTATACGTTATAAATACAATTCAAAAACGTATAAACGCTGCCTTATATAAAAGTTTTCTTTAAAACTATTAGCGGTCAAAATTAATTTATAATAAATAAATAAATACCTAAATAAAAAATATAAAAAAATAGCTATAGATAGATCAAACAATATTGTAAATTACTAGCTATTCCCGACGTAACATTCGCCGGTCTAGCATTAGCATTATAAATGAAACAATTTATTTTATTTGTTTATTTTCTTTATTTATTATGTAATAAAAAAAATTGTAAAACATTGATTCTTTTTAAGAAAATAAATAAATAAAATAAATTGTTTCATTTGCTAATGCTAGACCGGCGAATTTTACGCCGGGAATAGCTAGTTATCCATTATTACTCTTAACAAAATTTTAAATTTTTTTAATAAAAATAAAATAAAAAAAAAATTTTTTTATTTAGAAATATTTGTCTTCAATTTAAGCGTACTAAAACTACAATTATAAACTTTAGAATCGCAGCTTGATATAAGGTTTTCAAAGGAAGTGATGATTGTAAATACGGAAAAAGCAAATTATGTAACAATGTGCAAAATGTAACAAATGCAAACCCTCTCTATATGACACATGCATGTACATGCATATACCTTAGTGAAAGAAAGAGAAATAATAAAAGAAAGATATTAATAAAAGAAACCAAATTAAAAACACAAAAAAAAAATATAGTAATAATGATGATTGAAAATAATTGAAATTGAAGTATAATTGAATATTAATTGAAAATGATTGAAATATAATGATAATGATTTGTATTGCACACATTTATTTTATTTTCCTTTTTTTGTTTTTTTTTGCTTCTGTATACCATAGAAATGTCAATAAATCGAGAAAAAAGGAGAAACCAATTTTTAACTTTAACTTTCAAATATCCATATTGTTTGCATTCCCATTATTTATATGAGGCAAGGTGGCAAAAAATGTTTCTTCTAATTTAGTTTGTTCCCTCATACGATGATTAATTCTGATCTTTTATTATTTTAATATTTGCACTTTAAACATTATTATTTTCTCATATACCTATTAAAAATATTAAATTATAATTACATTACAACAATAAGTATAAAATATTATTAACATTTTTGTCAGTAATAAGTTGGAGTTATAGACATTATTATTTTTTATTAATTATATTAAATTATAGTAAATCTAAATATTTATTATATTGGTACCTATACGATTATAAAATAATACTGAGGGCAACATTTATTTACAAAACACAGAATTTAAAGAATATGATTAACGCTGTTTTAGTTAGGTCTCCTAAAAATCTTTGGCATAGTTAATATAATTTAAAAAATAATATTGTTAAATGTTTCAACAAAATTTTTGTCGAAAATTTTTTTTCCAAATCAATATATTAACCAACAAATTTTTTTTTATTTAATTTTAGCCAACTTTTTTTGTTACTCTCTTTTGTTTACTAATTTTTCTTTTACTTGCACGTTAAATTCTTAATATCGTCTATTTCTTACAATTTTTAGCAAATTTGCATATGGATTTGTGTGAAAACAATAAATGAATGCATACATGAGTACATATTCTCTATATGGATATTCTTTGGTTGAATGGTTATTGAAATGGTTATTTGTTGAATGGAAGCAAATTGAAACAAACACATAAATAAAGTCCAAGGCAAGTTAATTAAGGCAAATATAATAATATCAACGCATGTAAACATATTTTCAAACGTCAACCTTTTTTGACTACATAACAAATGTTAGGCCTTCGAGCATTGAGAGGAAATCATAAAATTTTCTTTAATGCTTAGTTCACTGATTCAGAACATTGTGTTCCGAACAAAAAATTATACAGCTGACATTAACATTTGAATTTTATTTGAATTAATTTTATAATAAAATAAGGAAAAAAAAAATTTTTTTTTAGAAATATTTGCCTTCAATTTAAGCGTACTAAAACTACAAAAATAAACTTTAGAATCGCAGCTTGATATAAGGTTTTCAAAGCAAGTTATGATTGTAATTACAGAAACAGCAAATTAGCCGAAATTCAGTCTTGAGATGAGATTAAGAGATTTGGTAAAAAGTTCGGCTAATTTGCTTTTTCCGTAATTACAATCATAACTTGCTATGAAAACATTATATCAAGCTGCGATTCTAAAGTTTATTTTTGTAGTTTTAGTACGCTTAAATTGAAGGCAAATATTTCTAAAAAAAAATTTTTTTTTTCCTTATTTTATTTCCGATTTTTTAGTGAAAATATTTTTTTAATGAAAAATAATATATTTTCAAAGAACAACACATATAATCAAATGGCACTAAAATTCACTCTAACGCAATTTGGTTATTATTGCTCATACTTCAAATGTATAATTATATTTTATATTACTGTAACAAATTTTATAAAAATATGTGTATTTTTGATTAGATTCCTTTGAATTTTTTAATTTACGTATTAAAAAATTACGCACTTTATAAAAAGAAACCCTGTTAAATACAAAAAATATTTGACGTAAAATCGTAGATTTAAATCTGTGGAAAAGTCTGAAATGTAAATACTCATCCGACTTTATCTACGATAAAATTCGATTTTGTCCGAGGTGTATACGCTGCCTAAGCATAAATTGGCATATAAAAGTATAATATATACATGCATAAATCGAAATTGAACTTTTTTTACATGCGAGAAGAGTAATTTGTAACTGAAAGATAGATAACTGATACTTGATTGGTTCAAATTTTGTTTTCTTCCATAAATAATGTTTGCATTTTATTTTCAATTAAACTAAGCCATATGATTATGTATGTAACAAATGCAAGCCCTATATGACACATGTACGTACATTTGCATATACTTAGTCAGAGAAAGAGAAATAATAAAAGAAAGAGATTAATATGAGAAACCAAATTAAAAACACAAAAAAATATAATGAAAATATAATTGAATAGTAATAGAAAATGATTGAAATATAATGATAATGATTTGTATTGCACACATTTATTTTGTATTCCTTTTTTGTTTTTTTTTTTTTGCTTCTTTACACCATAGAAATGTCAATAAATATAGTGAATTTAAAGAGAAACCAAATTTTAACTTTATCAAATATCCATATTCCATTATTAGTACACACACATATGTAAATTTCACCTTAGTTGAATGCAAAGAATATCTATAATCTATATTAACAAGAATACGCACTCCCATTTTACGACAACCTATTTTTTAAGAAATATCAAACCGAGCAAAATATCATTAGTTAAAAGAGGTAAAATTTACATTTACTTATCGTATACCAAATTTATTATGAGAGAGAAAAGGTACAAAACAGATGTTTGCCTTTTGCTTTATAATGTAAAATAATTTTGCGTTCTCATTATTCTCCTTTGGATTTGCTTACGTTTCTTCCCATTATTTATATGAGGCAGGCTGGCAAAAAATGTTAGTTCTAATTTAGTTTGTTCCCTTATACGATGATTAATTCTGATCTTTTATAATTTTAATATTTTCGTTTTAAACATTATTATTTTCGTATATACCTATTAAAAATATTAAATTATAATTACATTACAATAATATAAAATATTATTAATATTTTTGTCAGTAATAATTTGGAGTTACAAACATTATTAATTATATTAGTAAACCTAAATATTTATTATATTGGTATACGATTATCAAATAATACATCTATTTACAAATAACAGAATTTAAAGAATATGATAACGCTGTTTTAGTTAGGTCTCCTAAAAATCTTATGCATAGTTGATACAATTTAGAAAATAATATTGTTAAATATTTCAACGAAAATTTTTGTCGAAAATATTTTTCAAAATTATAAACTTTATTTATTTAATTTCAGCCAACTTTTTTTGTTACTCTCTTTTGTTTACTATATTTTTTCTTTTTCTTACACGTAAAATTCTTATTTTCGTCAATTTCCGACAATGTTTATCAAATTTGCATATGAATTTGTGTGCAAACAAATGAACACATACATGAGTTCTTACTCTTTTTATGGATATACTTTGGTTAAATGGTTATTGAAATGGGTATTTTGTTGAATTGAAGCAAATTGAAACAAACATATAAAGTTCAAGGCAAGTTAATTAAGGCAATCATAATAAATTAAATACAAAATTGTATAGCAGTGTTATAAATATTGGTTTTTCAATATTTTTATGAATTGTTTATTTTTTTTGTATTTATGCTTTGTAAATTGTAATGTGAGAAATGTCAAAAAAATTAAAAATACACCTAAAAAAAAGTTTAATTTATTCATTTAAATTTCATTTCCCTCTTAAGCGAATAAAATTTTTTTCAAAAAATCCATCAATATTTCTGTCTGAAAATAGTTCTTGCAGCTAAAATTTTCTTTGTTGTCGCAAATGAAGTGCATCTAAAATTTGTCATATATGCATCATTAATACCAAAACAATATCTAAAATTTCTAAAATATCCATTTTAAATATTGTTATTTTTTAACAAGAAATATTTTTAACAAAGTATAAAACGCGTACATTGTACGTTTGTGAATTTTCAACGCGTTAAAAGTTGTAAAACGTTGTCAAGGCTTCAAAGTACTAAATGCGTACATTGAGTTTTCACCTAAAAAGTTTTATATGGCAGTTTCACTGTGGCTTTTGGGTTTTGGCCCAATCTACATTATACAATCTGATTGGGTGACACTGTTTTTTTCATAGAATTTCTTGTATGTACAAAATTCATAACTTAATACTTAGTTACATAAAATTTAATTATCAATAATATTTGGAAAAAAATGGAAAAATTACACCTATTTTTTCTTTTTGAGAACAGTGAAAACATATTATCCACTGCTTTTTTTTGCAAAACCACGAAAGGAGAGCTGCTTTAATTGACCCATTCAGAAGAAAATCTGGGGTCCAGAGAACACCTCCAGCAGGGTCTCAAAATATCTACGAAAACATGTCCCAAAAAGACAGCTATAGAAAACCCGACGAGGGTAATAATAACGAAAAGGCACTTGAGGCAAAAAATAATCAACTTAATGCCAGAGTTACAGAATTAGAAATCTTATGCAGGGAATTGAAAAATGAACTCTGCATAATTAAAGAAGAAAATGTGAAACTAAAAAATTCACAAAACATGTCTACTAAAAGAGTAGTACTAAAAACTGCTGAAGAATTTCATACAGATGATGAAGAACTAGCTCGAGAAACCGACTGGATCTTCAAAACAAAAAGAATCTGTAAAAGCAGAAAAATCACGTACTTTAAGCCCAGAAAATGTTGCGGACAAAGTAGAGAAAAATGTGCAAATAAATGAAGTTGCGAAAAGTAAAAGAAAAGGTAAACCTCCTCCAGTTATACTTAGTAATGTAGTGGAATACCCTCAAATAAACAAAAAATTAAAAGAAAGCAATATTAAATATAAAGTTAATATGCTTAATAATAAACAACTAAAAATTAATGTTGAAGAAGAAAAAGAATATAGAGAGTTGACTAAGGCAATAAATGAAGCCAATATTGAATGGCACACTTATGAAAATAAGAGCACCAGGCCTATTAAAGTAATGGTTAGGTATTTACATCCGTCATGCCAACCTGAAGATATAAAAAATGAATTGAAAGATAGAGGCTTCAAAATTCTAGAAGTCACAAATAAAATAATAAAGAAAAAGGAAAATAACAAAGAATCTACGGTACGTCTTCCTCTCTTTATGCTAACATTCGAAAACTCCGAAGATATAAACAAAATATTCAAAATTGAATTTATCCAGCACATGAGGGTTAAAATGGAGGCTATTCGTAAAACGACTACCATTCCTCAATGTAAGAGATGCCAAAGATTTGGCCATACACAAAAGTTTTGCCAGCGTCTAGCTCAGTGTGTTAAATGTGCTGGTCCCCACTTAACAATTTCTTGTAAAGAAAAAAAAAATATTAAGCCTAAATGTGCTAATTGCCTTGAGGCACACCCAGCGAGTTATTGTGGTTGCCAGGTGGCTAGAGAGTTGCAAAAAAGGAAGAGGCTACAAAAAAATGCCCCAAAACAAATGCAACATAGACAAGAAAAACAAAAGACAAAACCTAGGCAACATAGTGCACAGAAACAGAATTGCATTGAAACTTCAGAGATACCTAAAACTTTTACGTCGAAAAAAGTCGTAGAAGGCTTATCATATTCACAGGTATCACAAAATAACCTAAGTCAAAAACGAAACCCGAAAGAACAAAATAAAGTTTCTACACAAAAGTTGACTGAAAATACCATTATGCAGATGATGCAAAATATGATAAAAACAATGAATGAAATCTCAACAAGACTATGCACATTAGAAAACAAACATAATGAAATATATATGTATACACCAAAAAATAAATCCGCAAGGCATGGTTAAGAACGCACTTCGTATAGTCTCGTGGAATGCCAATGGTATTCTGAACAAGAAAAGTAATTTGGAAATTCTATTGAGAACACAAAATATTGATGTATGTCTCTTGACAGAAACACATATGACAGATAAGTCATCGCTTAAAATAAATTACTATACATGCTACAGCGCAAACCATCCGAGTAATATACCCAGAGGTGGTAGCTCAATTTTAATAAAGAAAGATATTAAGCACCACGAGGAAGTTAGTCTAGAAATAGATGAATTCCAACTAATCGTGCTACGAATTATGTCTGTTAAACAAAGCCTTTGTGTCGGTGCATTATACTGTCCACCCAAATACAACATAAAGAATAACATGTTTGAAGAAATTCTTAAACTACTTGGCGAAAGATTTATCCTGGGAGGTGACTACAACGCCAAGCACATAGATTGGGGGTCTAGAATAACCTCTACGAGAGGAAGAGAGCTAAGAAAAGCTATAAAAGAAAAAAACTGCATTTACCAATCTACCGGTAAGCCTACCTATTGGCCAACTGATAGAAATAAAACTCCTGATCTGCTTGATTTTTATATAACAAAAAAAATTTCACCCAATTATATTAAGCTAGAAGATAACCATGATTTGGACTCAGATCACTCTGCAGTCATACTAAGTCTATATGAAAAGGTTATTAAGAAACAGTCGAAACCTCTGCTAACGAACTGACTGGGCTAGCTTTAAACAAGAAATAGAAAACAAAATAAACATAAAAACAAAACTAAGATCCAAATGTGATATAGATTCTGAAGTAGAAAATTTTATTAAAATTATTCAAAATGCTGGATGGAATAATACAAAAAATTGTGAATATAAATCGGTAGGATTCAACTACCCTAGAGAAATATTAAATATGATAAAAATATAAAGAAGAGCTAGACGCAGATGGCAACAATCGCGTGATCCGGCAGACAAAACTGTGCTAAATAGGTTAACTCAGAATCTTAAAAGAAAAATTAAAGATCTTAAAAATGAAAATTTTGAAAAATATATAAAAAATTTATCAGCTAAAAGAGAAAATAACTACTCGTTGTGGAAAGCAACAAAGAGTACAAAAACCTCGATCTTTCAAATCCCGCCAATCAGAATGAAAAGCGGTGAATGGGCGAGAGATAATAAAAATAAAGCTGAAACATTCGCAGATCATCTTGAAGAAATTTTTTGTCCAGACGAGACAGATTCGGATGATCTCGGATGAAATAGTTGAACAAATTAAAAAACTCAGAGATAAAAAAGCTCCAGGTTTTGATCTAATTACATCGGAAGTCCTGAAAGAACTTCCGAAAAAGCTATAACAATGCTAACACGCATTATAAACGCTGCTATAAGAATAAGGTATGTGCCGAATATGTGGAAAATAGCAGAGATAATTATGATACCAAAGCCAGGTAAGCCCATAAATGAGGTCAAATCCTACAGACCAATATCATTACTACCAATAGTATCAAAATTATTTGAAAAACTATTATTGATTCGAATGAGACCGATCATAGAAAATAGTAATCTGATTCCAAACTATCAATTTGGCTTTAGATCTAAGCACTCGACAATCGATAAAATTCATAGAATAACAGACATAATAGAAAAAGCTTTAGAGAAAAAGAAAGTATGCTCTACCATATTTCTAGATGTAGCCCAAGCTTTTGATAAAGTATGGCATCGAGGCTTAATAAATAAACTAAACAATATGTTACCTAAACAATACGTAGATATACTCTCATCATATCTAGAAAACAGACTATTCAGAATAAAACAAGACGAAGAGTATTCTACTATTAGAGATATTAAACGGCCTCAAGGTAGTATTCTGGGTCCCATACTGTATTTGCTCTACACCAATGATTTACCAGAAATGGAAAATATAACTGTAGCTACATTCGCTGACGATACTGCGTTGATGGCAGTAGGATCAAATATTGACGAGGCTACAATTAAATTGCAAAGAGCAAGCGATAAGCTATACCTCTGGACAAAGAAATGGAAAATTAAACTCAATGAGTTAAAATCAGTACATATAAATTTTAAAAAGAAAAAATTTGAGCTTGAAAATAAGTATAGAGAAATGTACTGGCTCTTAGGTCGTAATTCTAAATTACCTATACATAACAAGATTTTGTTATATAATCAGATACTCAAACCGATATGGTTGTACGGCATACAAATATGGGGATGTGCCAAACAAACACATGTACTTTGTATACAAAAATTCCAAAATAAAGTCTTGCGCAACATGGTAAATGCCCCCTGGTATGTTCGCAACAGTGATTTGCACAGAGATCTAAAAATTCCTTGCATAGAAAATGAAATAAAAAGATATGCAACAAAGCATATAGCTCGTCTGGAGGGACATGTTAACGTTGAGGCCACTCAATTGCTAGATAATCAAAATGATGTCAGAAGGCTTAAAAGAACTAAGCCAATAGATTTAATACGATAGAATTTCGTAAACTTTTTCTTTAAGAAAATCAAAATAGCAATAAATTAATGGTTAGTCCGTTGGACTAGTATTAATGGGAGGGATGTGGTTTAGTCAGTAAAAATCTGGCACACAATGGAAGCTACGGGGCTCATTGTGTCTATGAAAATTCCCACCAATCCACGCAAAAAAAAAACAAAAAAAAAAAAAAAAAAACTGCTTTTTTTTGGGAACAGTGAAAAAATAATAGCTATTATTCTGTTTAGTGGTAATGATTTTAAAATACTATTTGTTATTTTTAACATTACCTGCTCTTCTTAATATATTTAAAAAATTTTGAGAAATTTAAAATTTTTTAAAAAGAAGAGTACAGTAATCCCTGGCTTAACATAACTTTTGGGAACGGATTTTCTCTATGTTAAGTGAAATTACATATATCAAATTTTTGAGGTTAAATTGAAGGTGTATGATTTATGTCCGTACATATGTACATACATATTTACTATATTATATATACCCCAGTATGTAAAATTTAATCCAAATAGTATTTATCTACATCTAATTGATTCAATTTAATAAATAAAAAATGATACACATATGTATTTATTTGATTAGAAAAAATTTATTTTCTAATATTGTTTTAACAATCCAAATTTAACAAAAAATACAACGCAAAATTAAAAAAAAACTACATATTTAATTTTAAACAGACATTTTCTTAAAAAAAATATATAAATAGATAAACATTATTTGCACATTATGTCCATTAACCTTAAAGAAAAATAACAACTAGCTTACTTATATTGTAAACCATTTATCAATTCTAGTTTGCTTTATGACTTTTCGTTCTTCATACATAGTTTTGTACGGATAAATGTTTTCTAAAATAGAAGAACAGATAATTTGCGATCTCTGCTCGTCTACATCGTATTTTTGAAAAATTTCTATGGCTAAGTTTAAGTGATTTAAAGCTTCTGACAGTTTCGGTAATGGAAATAAAGAAACATCGGGTTCATTTACATTTTCTATTTCCGGATTTTCTTCTTGATTTTCCTGTTCATTTTCTTCTAATAATTCCAATAAATCTATTGTACTTAATGGCTCGTTTGGATCTAATGACTGTTGTAGAATGGTGGCATCCGTGTCAGTAAATCCTATCTTGGCAGCTAATTCACTTATATCTTTTGCTACTATTTCATCTTCGTTTTGTTCAATATTTACACTTACAAAATCTGATAGTAACATTTTCCAAACCTTATGCATTGTTGAGTTTTGAACTTCTTTCCACGACTTGTTTATATTATCAATAGTTGATCGGATATCATACTTTTTCTAAAAACTTTTTAAACCATCATTCGGGTTCCCTTCGAATTTTTCCATTTCTAAAATTAAATTACGGAAGCATCTACGTAAATAATAAGACTTAAATATCCCAATCACACCTTGGTCCATTGGTTGTAGAATAGATTTTGTATTTGGAGGTAGAAATAAAACCTAAAACAAAATTTTTAAAAGTAAAATTTATAGTTATACGACCTATAAAAATGCTAAGAACTTACCCTTATGTGTTCAGAATAATCGTCTAATATAACTGGATGTCCAGGAGCATTATCTATTACTAGTAAAATCTTAAAATCTATTTTCTCCTTTTTACAATATTTTTTCACTTCATCGTGAAAATAATTCTCAAACCAATCAGTAAAAATATGAGAACCAACCCACGCTTTTTTACTAAATTTCCATATGACTGGTAATTTTTTTTTGTCTACAAGCATGGGTTTTAGTTTACAATCTCCAAATGCATTACCATGAAGCAATGTAATGCGGTCTTTCATTTTTTTAAAGCCATGAATTTTTGCTTCACTACAAACAAAGCCTCTTGAAGGTAACCGTTTCCAAAAATTTGTTTCAAGCAGTAGTTTTCTTTTTCTATAATTTCCTTCAGTGTTTTTGGAAAGTTTTTGGCACTTTCCACATCAGCGCTAGCACTTTCACCAACTAGTTTTATGTTGTGTAATTTTGCCCTTTTTTTTAATTTCTCAAACCAGCCCTTGCTCCCATTAAAAGTTTCGCTTGTATCATTAACGTGATTTAGATAACCAAATAAGTTCTTTGCTTTTTCTTGGATTAATAAAGTAGACACCGGTATGTTCTTATTATTTAAATCTGTCAGCCATATCATCAAAAGTTTCTCAACCTTTTTCAACACAATGGAACTCTTTCTTGTTTGCAAACCCACTCCAACAGACTCTGAATATTTTTTTATATCTTTTTCGTTTCTTATAATTGCATAAATTGAAGAAGGTTTCAATCCCATTGAAAAAGCAATGTTAGCCGGTTTTTCCTTCCTTTCATATCTGTCTATAATTTCAATTTTTTTCTTTAGTGTAATCGCTTGTCGTTTTCTTTTAATTACCTAATTTAATTTACTCATTATGGATTTTAATTACTACAAATAAATTATGTAATTAATATTACATATGTACATGTTTTATATATTATTAGATGATATTATGTACTTACATAAAACTTTACAAAAACTTTAAAATAAATAGTGAACACAAAAATTGCCTGAAAACCTATGTACATATGCATTAACGAATTTAAATTTTAAAATAACAATTTGAAATGTCAGTTCGTTTTCACAACGTTTCATACGTTGTCATATTTCTGGTAGTGTTTTAAATTTTTTTTTCTATGTAGCGTTTTAAAATAAAAACATTTGAATACATATGTTGTTTTTTTTACATATTATATTTGCCTTAATTAACTTGCCTTGGACTTTATATGTTTGTTTCAATTTGCTTCAATTCAACAAAGTACCCATTTCAATAACCATTTAACCAAAGTATATCCATAAAAAGAGTATGAACTCATGTTTGTATTCATTTGTTTGCACACAAATTTATATGCAAATTTGATAAACATTGTCAGAAATAGACGATAATAAGAATTTTACGTGTAAGAAAAAGAAAAAATATAGTAAACAAAAGAGAGTAACAAAAAAAGTTGACTGAAATTAGATAAATAAAGTTTATAATTTTGAAAAAAATTTTCGACAAAAATTTCGTTGAAATATTTAACAATATTATTTTCTAAATTGTATCAACTATGCATAAGATTTTTAGGAGACCTAACTAAAACAGCGTTATCATATTCTTTACATTCTGTGATTTGTAAATAGATGTTGTCCTCAGTATTATTTTATAATCGTATACCAATATAATAAATATTTAGGTTTACTAATATAATTAATAAAAAATAATAATGTTTGTAACTCCAAATTATTACTGACAAAAATATTAATACTATTTTATACCTATTGTTGTAATGTAATTATAATTTAATATTTTTAATAGGTATATACGAAAATAATAATGTTTAAAACGAAAATATTAAAATAATAAAAGATCAGAATTAATCCTCGTATATGGGAACAAACTAAATTAGAACTAACATTTTTTGCCACCCTGGCTATATAAATAATGGGAGGAAACGTAAACAAATCCAAAGGAGAATAATGAGAACGCAAAATTATTTTACAGTATAAAGTAAAAGGCAAACATCTGTTTTGTACCTTTTCTCTCTCATAATAAATTTGGTATACAATAAGTAAATGTAAATTTTACCTCTTTTAACTAATGATATTTTGCTCGGTTTGGGATTTCTTAAAAATTAGGTTTACGTAAAATGGGAGAGAATATTCTTGTTAAAGAGAAACCAAATTTTACCTTTATCAAATATCCATATTCCATTATTAGTACACACACATATGTAAATTTCACCTTAGTTGAATGCAAAGATTATCCATAATCTATATTAAATTTACTATTTTTATTGACATTTCTATAGTGTAAAGAAGCAAAAAAAAAAAAAACATAAAAGGAATACAAAATAAATGTGTGCAATACAAATCATTATCATTATATTTGAATCATTTTCTATTATTATTCAATTTCAATTATTTTCAATCATCATTTTCATTATATTTTTTTTGTGTTTTTAATTTGGTTTCTTTTATTAATCACTTTCTTTTATTATTTCTCTTTCTCTCACTAAGTATATGCAACTGTACGTACATGTGTTATATAGGACTTGCATTTGTTACATACATAATCATATGGCTTAGTTTAATTGAAAATAAAATGCAAACATTATTTATGGAAGAAAACAAAATTTGAACCTATCAGTTATCTATCACTCAGTTAGAAATTACTCTTCTCGCATGTAAAAAAAGTTCAATTTCGATTTATGCATGTATATATTATACTTTTATATGCCAATTTATGCTTAGGCAGCGTATACACCTCGGACAAAATCGAATTTTATCGTAGATAAAGTCGGATGAGTATTTACATTTCAGACTTTTCCACAGATTTAAATCTACGATTTTACGTCAAATATTTTTTGTATTTAACAGGGTTTCTTTTTATAAAGTGCGTAATTTTTTAATACGTAAATTAAAAAATTCAAAGGTATCTAATCAAAAATACACATATTTTTATAAAATTTGTTACAGTAATATAAAATATAATTATACATTTGAAGTATGAGCAATAATAACCAAATTGCGTTAGAGTGAATTTTAGTGCCATTTGATTATATGTGTTGTTCTTTGAAAATATATTATTTTTCATTAAATTTTTTTTTTCCTTATTTTATTTCCGACTTTTTTTGTCCGAAGAAATATATGTTAAGCGAGGGAAAATTTACATAAAACGAAAAAACAGTACTAAATATTATTTACATATATATCGAAATTACATATAAGGAGGTTATATATAACGAGGGATAGCTGATTAATAATTTTTAGTAGAATTCAATATGTAATATCGCTACCTAAATTTAAGTTTGGTCCATACGCCATTTACTTGATTTCGAGTAAAATCACTTTAAAGTCAAAGATTAAAAAACAAAAAAACTACGCACTAGAGTTTTTTAAAATTTTGCACATCCATTGTTTATTATTTTTACTACTTGCCTACAAATGACAAATTCATGAATATTATGCTAAAACTTTATGAGTTATTAAAGTTTTTCTGAAGCATTAATTTTTGAATTTGATCCATATCCACACTTTTTGTAACACTTTGTTTTCATTATAGGAGGTGGACCATAACAAAGTGGATATAGAACAATCTAATTGGTAGAAAGGGCTTCAATTGTAATGAATAAACGTAAAATTAAATTTGTCTTGTTTTTAAGTTATTGTATTGTAAACATAATATTATTATTATGTACCAAGTTTTAAATATATTTTTTCGAATGGTTTCATTATTTCAATATTTTTTGAATATACATATATTGTGTGTATAATTTCAATGACATTATCACAATTTTGTTTGAAAAAAAAATAAACTAATAATACTTTTTTATTATACTATTTAGTAAAATAAAAAAATAAATAATAATAGGCTTTTTTCACAGCTTCAGTTTGATAATACTTTTATCAAAAAACATTATTAAATACTTAAATATAAGAAATAAAATAGAAGTATAGTAAATTTTAATGTTATTTTTAAAAATTTACTATAAAAATTTTTTTTTTACATTTAAATAACTAAAATAAAACAAAAAATAAAAATTAGCTTCTTCACAGCTTCAGTTATGAGTTCAAGTCTCAAGTATTTTATAGTTTAGAATATAAAAAGTTAATTATATATTACGTCGAAGAATATAAAAATTTATTAAATTAATGTGTTCGAATTAATTACTTACTATGTAGGTACATCAATTTAATTTCAATAAAGCTTTATAATAATCCACACCTGGAGACGGTAAAAATGGAAATAGATCTTTTAGATCCTTAATTTTTACTTTGTAGATTAAATTTGGAGACGCAGTTGCAATTGCCATTGAAAATATATTTTTTGGAGTGGTTAGGGTTTTTTTTGTTGCTTTTTTATTTAAACATATAATTCTGTAATCAATTTCTTGAAATGAAGTTTTATATTTAAAGCTTAAATTATTGTTACTTGTCTCTTTTTCATAAAATATTGACTTAATTTTAAGAAACGGCACTTTACTGAAATCTAATTTGGTTGACACATTGGAATAAATTTTAAGATATGTTTGTTTCATTTGTATAATCGATAACTTAACATTTTTGTAATAAATGCTTTTTAGTAAACGAATTAAATGAAGGGTGCTGAAAACTTCTACATTTTTCAAATAGCGATCAATTGAGGAGTATACTCAGTCCACCTCTTGAATGTTGGAGTGCCCAGGCTCTGAAAAGTTTTGAATTATATCCAAATTAGAATTCGCCTCCAAAAACATTTTCACACAAGAATCGCTCCACAAAATTATTCTTTTCAAAAATGGAAAATCTTTAAAAGCTATATTTAAAATTCTTACAACTTGTTATGTCGTTGCTTGAATGTCCATTATTGGCTTCCGTCCATAAAGCGCAAGATGTATGTAATATTTTTTTTGTTTGGAACAATAATTGTGCCTGTTAAATTAAAAACATGAAACTTACGTTTGTAGTAAAATGAAGAGGCATTGCCTTTAGGTAAGCCAAAAACCTTTTGCATATCGTAACATAAAATACATGTATTAGGATCTATGTTACTTCTATCAACATCTCGATCAGCTTTGCAGGCAGTCTTTTCTTGTTTGTGTTTTTCAAACACTAATTTTTCATCTTCAGAAGGATTTGTTTTATTTTGAAATATAAAACATTTATCACACAAATCTTGTCTGGGCTTGTGAAATGAAATGTTGAATGTATATGGCTAATTTCACGGGAACGTTGCATTTCTCTAAATACATATGATACATCTTTGTTAAATTAAGATCTGGTTCTAAATAAGTTTTTTGTGTTCTAGCACGACAGTAGTGTGAATCTACTGTCTGAAAACTATTAATGTGCTCTCGAACTTCATCAATTTTTTCAGATGGTGTTACTTTTTTCATATTTTTTCCTCTTCTCATTGAAGTGGGAATCCCATGTTTACGGATTAGAAAAACTAGCAAAAGCATACTAAATTCTTCTCTTTGAGATATCTAAAGTATTTAGGAAGAATGTTCTGCAAACACATACAATGTTGTCACGGTACGTACGTAATAATACGTAATAATGATATATAAAAAAGACATAAATAAAATTTGTTTCCTCTAAAAGTTCTGAATTCAACGATGGTGCTGACAATGATGATTCCATTTTATTGTTCTTTTTTTTTTTAACGAAACACCCTTCCACTCCAACGATTTCAGTACGACTGAAAACATTTTTGCACTGTCTTGTATATATAACTTTAAAAAATGTACATACTGCGCCTATAGATATGGAACAAATTTTTTATACAAAATTTATTTTCATATTGTTTCATATCCGTAAAAATATTCAGTACAAAAATTTTTTAATACACATGGAACAAACTAAAATGAACGACGTAGTACAAAACTTTTGTTCTATGTTTCTTCGAAATGGTTATGGACCAAAATAATTTTGAACTTGAATTTTTTGGTCCATACGCCACAAAATTGGATATGGACCAACTGGTGAGTCAAAATCTGGAAAATAGTGGATATGGAACAAACTAGATACTGGGTATCTCAGGAACTAGTTTAGATATTGAAAAATGGATAAGGGATTCAGAAAAGCATGTCTAAAAAATCTAGAATCAACTATTAAGTCAAAAAACACGAAAATGGCGTATGGACCAAACTAACATTCAGGTAGCGATATATTTATAGCAAACATTTTTTTGGATATATAATATGTTGATGCGTTAATAATGTCTGGCAAACTTTCTGCCTCGGTGAATTAGAACAAAAATCAGTGACAGGAACTCAAAAATTTAAATATAAAGCTTTTTCAAAATACTACCGCAAAAATTGTCGATTAAGAAATAAAAAAAATTAAAAAGTAATTTATTGTTCCCACTTTAAACATATCCAAGTACTAAGCCCATGTATAAAACTATAATATTCAATATAAGAACCAAATAAGGTCATCGGAATAATAGCAAAACCTCATAAAATCAATATAATATTTTTGCAGTTAAAAGTATTTTTTAAAGTCAACAAAGTAATTAAAATAACGCTAAATATAAGTCATGGTTTTGTAAAACTAATTAAAATTACCCAACAAATAAAGAACTTATTAAAATTTTTTAAATTTCCCTGGTTTGTGTCTTTTAATTAGCCATCTTGAAATGTGTGTAATTGTCAAAAGCAAGCACATCTTCAAGTTCAAATTAATGTTTATTTTGCAAAGCAAAATAATGTAAAAATATTCTTATTGTTACAATGTTGGTAAATCTTGATTTGCCACCTTTGAAATGAGCTTTACATAATACCATAGATAATACCATAAGATAATACCATAAGATTTTCTTGAAAACCGAATATTGGATTTTCTATTCGGTTTCAATTTTTTTTTTAATATGGTTGTGTAAATGTTTTAAAAATACCTTTTTTATTTTGATTCGCATTGCTACTGTATCTTTCGATTAAAAAGTAGAACCCGTCAAAAGTATTATAAATTTTGTGGGAATCATTTTTTTGTGAAAAAATTGCCATTTTAATTATTATTTTAGTTAGATATGTAGGTGGAAGTGACTATTTCAATTGCTTCTGAAAAAACAACAGGCAACTAACATCAACTAACACCAATTGACTGTTTGTGTTGTTTTTGATTGTTTTAGCAGATTACTAGAGTAAATCATCGTGATTGAGAATGTAAATTATATCACTGATTTTGCTTCAAAAGAAAAACCCTATATTGTTCCAGAAAACCTTACCCGGAAATCCCGGAGTCCGGTTCTGCATAAGGTAATGACAAAAGAAATTTTAAATGGTCTCTTTTTCGTCTACATCGTTGCATTTGCGATGTAAGATGTAACATCATTCAATGCGTAACTTCCTATCGGCCAGTGATCCATACTTTACCACTTCTTACAAATTAATAAGAAACTTGCTCAGAATTTCATTAATTCTGTTGATCTTATGCCAAAGACTACACAGGTATATTTTATCAAGTCAAGAGACTACACAGGTAATTACACGCTGGGTGGCGCAGTAGGTAGAGCGCCTGCCTTTCAACCGAAAGGTCCCAGGTTCGATTCCCGACGAAGGCAAAAAATGCTTTCTGAATTTTTCGACCTGGTCCAGTACCCTTTATCATTGGGATAAAATAAATGATAAATAGTTGAGAGTTTTGGTTATCACTAAAAATAAAATGGAACTATGCTATTATGAAGGCGAAGTACTCTACAATAGATATAGTTTTCCACATTTAAATTAGTAGATATACCACAAAAAATTCTACAGAAAAAAAGCTATTGTATGTGATTGTGTATTCCAAATCTCTGTGTAAAAAGCAGTTAGGGTGTTCATCCCATAGACTTGGAAATATAAAAAAAAAAAAAAAAAAAAAAAAAAATTAGCGTATGCCATACTGAGCAAACTAACAGATAATATGAATAAATACGTTCTTTGACGTCTCCCATCGAAGAGTAATGGTGTTCCTCAACGTAATTATTAAGACTGAAACCTTGCTGGGGTAGTAGCAACGCCGTCTTCTCCATAGTGCTAAATGTGCTAAGCACAGGGGCGCATCGTAAAGTTGTTAGTCACATTTTCACATTACAAAACAATGCAAAAAAAGGTGAAAAACCAGTTGAAAAACTATAGGCCCAGAGGCTGGTAAAACAACTTCATTTTCTTGAAACCGGTATAATGGCATCATTTTGGTATGATATATTAAATGAAATTAATCGGACAAAAAAAATACTTCAAAAAGTTGACATTAACATTTAAGTATGTGTTAAAATATATAACAGTTTATATGAATATTTGCAGAGTAAACGAGATTTAAAATCTAACGATTTATATAAAAAAGAGGGAATTTTAATCACTGAGTGCGAAGATTTTAAAACAGCTAGACAACATAAAAGAAAAAAACAATTCGACGAAAGCACTAGACCAGAACATTTTTTTTGTAGTGTCTCGAATTTTCGCATAAATTCATATTACGTATAATTCTCGATAAACATCTCCTAAAAATAAATAAAAGAAAATGTAGTTGTGAAGAAATTCATTTAAAATTCGGATTTTTATTCAATTTAAAAAATTTAGAAGACACAGAAATCAGGGAAAAGGCTTCTCAATTATATGAAGTATACAAGCATGATCTAGACAACAGTTTAATTGAAGAATGCCTATATTTTGAAAATTTTACTGTCCATACTGATATTCAAAATTCACAATCATAAATTTTATTAAAAACTATAATTGATTCCAATATCGAATCTACTTTTCCAAACATAGAAATTGCACTAAGAATATTTTTGAGTATAGGATTAACTAACTGTTCAGGCGAAAGATCATTTTCGCTTCTTAAAAGATTACAAAATCATCTTCGTTCTTCCTTGAGACAACAAAAATTTAATAATTTAAGTATACTAGCCATTGAGTCTGAGTTTTTTGCAAATACTGACTGTGAAGAAATAATTGATAGTTTTGCGAGACAGAAATCTAGGAAGAAAATTATAATATAACCTTTATTTTTTCATTATTATTATTATTATTATTTTAATAATTTCATTTAATGTTATGTTTGATTAGTTTTTTTTATTTGAAAAAAAAACATTAGCCTATTGAACTTTTGTGCGCTAATGTTAATTTAATGCAATATTATTTTTCATAATCTTTTGTTTATTGTTAACCTATTGATTTCTTGATTTATTTTAATAATTAATATATGTATAATATTATTAATAAAAATAATATATTTTTGCAAAACAGTGTTTTTTAGGACGCCTTTGGGTAGTAGTTTATCAAATATATTCTATGTATATGAACTGTGGCCATTAATCCATGTTCGAACGTCCAAAGAAAACTACCTGTAAGATAAAAATTTACTAGAAATTCAAATTGTTCAGATATTTACAGCAAGGGCAGCTATGCTTTCAATATGTTCTGAACAAATATTGACCGAATCTAAATATTTCATAGTGGTTGACTATTCCTAAAGATTTTAACTTTTTTTTATATTGTCTTAATAAGATTAAGCGTCTTAAGGATTCCATTAGATTCAATTTACTGTTCTGGAAAAATACTAGCATATTTAAAGAGATAGTGAAGATAATTTACACTATAAAAGTACATACAAAACCATTTAAATAAATATAAAAAATGAAGTTTCCACTTTTAAGTTCCGAACATGAGTTGTAATATTATTTACAGTGCAAAAGTGACATGATTTATATACTATATATTACTAACCAATTGTATATTTGTTCGCTTCTCTTACTTCGGACTTTAGACAAAAGTAAAAAAATATTTAATTCAAAAATGGGATGAATTAAAATGTTCGAAATCAAATTTTTTGCATTAGATTTGATGTGTTCAGAACATTTGCACGTGAAAGGAAAAGTATATTAGGACTTCTTTGATATACTTAGATCCTCAGCGAAAACTTCTGCGCTAACTATCCAATTAAATAGCAATAAAAGTTACTATACCGGGTGTTTCAGAGCATGCTTTCATGTATCAGCTTTTTAAGAGGGGAAGTAGCCGTTATTTTACAAATAAAAAATTTGAATATCTCGATTTCGGCCAATTTCGGCCAATTTCGGCGATTTTTGGGCTTAAAAAACCCTTACCGCTCCTTCCCGGAAGTTGAAAATATCACCAATCAATATAGCACCCTCGGTTAATCGAAAGAGCATCCTGTGGAACACGTGGTATATATTAGTTTTATTTAATTTCCATTAATAACTTTATTAAAAAAAATATTTTAAATACACTTTATTTTTATATATTTTTTAATTATCATATAAATTATACAATGTATCCGGGCTATCCAATATTGTATTCCAATCCTCCTAACAATTTTCATGAACACCCTATGATTTATGTATAAATCGCGAAAATAATGTAAAAAATGTGTATACACTTTCTATGACTTTTTGAAAAGTTCTTAAGTTTAACTCAGCAAAAATTCCAACTTTTAGCTAAAATAAAAAATAAGATATTAGTAACATGGAAAGAACCAAAAAAATATGATAAAAACATTTATTGGATACAAAACTACCGATAAGGGTTTTTGACATCTTTGTATTAACATCAAAATAAACTTTCTCATTTTAATATTATAACTTAACCAATTCGTACCGTATGCAACTGTTGAAATATTGTAACTCTGTTAAGATAAATAATTAAATTTTTCATTTTGTTTTTCTCTTTTTAATATTAATATTTATTAATACAAAATTTATTTTTGATTTAAATATCTATACCTCAGCATATACTTTATTTCCAAAATATGTGAAACAAAAGAGTTGAGCTAAAACTGTTACTACATAACATAGTAGCATGGAGCTAGCCATAAAACTTTGATTCTAAAATAAAAAATTTAAAATAACGAAATCAATATAATTCAGTTCACCATTTTGTTCGCAAAATGTAATTTTGTAGATATTTTTTTAATGTTCGATCACAAAAAAACAAAGTACTGTGCAAAAGAATCTGGACAATTTGAATTTCTGGTAAATTTTTATCTTTAGTATTTTTAACTCATTCATAAATTTTTGTCATCAATCAACAATACACGCTAGGTGGCCAGTAGGGAGAGTGCATGTCTTTCAAATGAAAGGTCCTAGATTCGATTACCGACGAAGGCAAAAAAAATGTTTTATGTCTTTTTCAACCTGGTCCAACATTTTTTGTCATTGGAAGAAAATAAATGAATAAAAAATGATGAATAGTTGAGAGTTTTGGAGCACTAAAAAATGTAACTAATGAAACTCAATAGATATACTTTGTCACATTTAAAATTAGTAGATATAACATAAAAATTCTAAAGAAATAAGAAATTCTGTATGTCAAGTCAATATTTTATAATAATATAATAAATATTATACATATAATTCTGTATAAAAGCATTTAGCAATATTTAACAATAGATTGCATAGGTTTTGGAAGGAAAGTGTTGATTAGTGATAAATATTGTTCCATTATTATAGTGTAGATTAATTTAATGTATGATAGATAAAGTGATAGTAAATAAAGCATTCTAACTGCTTTATGGTTGGACGGGCTTGTCAAGATGTTACGGAAGCTAAGGTTTGTTACTGCATACGTAAAGTTCACTGAAATCTATAATTCTGAAATTTAAAACAAATTATAAGTGCAGATATAGAAGATGGTTCTGTTTTTTGCTGTGTAATGATCTTCATATATCACTTGTTTACACACAAGTGATATTGGCGAGAGAATAGAACTTGGAAAATCATGTGTTACCGGTCTGATTAAATAATTTGATAGACCACGAAAAATTTCAGTATCAGTTATCCAAGTATCCCATATTTGGTTCCAAACGGAATAGATTTAGAATATTTATGAAACTGTAAGCAAACATTGTTAGAAGAAGGGAACCGTAATTCTAACATAAACTGAAGAAAACTACAAGACTCATATCTCAACAAGATCATACAAGAGGACACACAGGGAATGGATTTGAAAAACCATTTAAAAATTTTTAATAAAATTCGGGTCAAAACTATTATATATAATTTTATTAAGTGCGTTTCATGACCTCTCTTACTTCTACTTGATACTCCAACTTTGCACTTGCACTTTCCGAAAAATTTTCGGAGTTTTGAGGAATAAATTTAGTGTGATTTGACAGGTTTATTGAGAGTATCAAGTGCAAGAGCGAGAGGTCCGGTCGTAGCTTGTAAATAGTAATTAAGTGGTATACACAATAAAATAGTCCCTGTATATTTTGATCTTAATCCAAGTTCGACAATATTTGGGGTATAATAAAGAAAAAAGTTCGACAAAGCAACCCGGAGAGAATAGAAACTCTAAAAGAGCAAATTTAGATAGCTTGGAAGAGTATTACAGCTGACGTCATTGAAAATTTATATTCAATCATTACTAATGAAATATAATTCAAAATTTAATTTGAAATTAAAAAACAAAATAACAGAAACAAAAAAAAGTAAATCAAAAATCTAAATTTAAAACAACATTATGTAAAAAAAATAATAATGAAATAAACTAAAGATAATTATGTAAAAAACTTTAAAAAATGAGGGCTTGACAAAACGTAAACGTAATAAATAATTCAAAATTTAAGATCAATCATTATATTTATTTATTAATTACTATATTATGATTATTTAATATTATCTATTTTTGCGCCCTTCATACTTATTTTGGGCTAAAATTTAATTTAATTTAGAATAGTAATTTATTTACTTACAAGAAGTATTTGCAGTGAAGTTCCAACTAAAATTGTTCCATAACTTATAAACTCAATACCAAATAGATTTGAGAACAGCTCATTCAGTTGATCAATGTAACTGTAATTCCAATGGAAATTTTTTTATTTATTAATTTGGTTTTAAATGTAAATATTTAAAATTAAAATTTTGTGTTTTTATTTGATAAAAACTTGGACGGGGTCAAATGAATAAAAAGCAAAATACAATGCTAAATATCTCAAAAAAAAAACCTTCCAATTGAAGAAGAAATAAAAATAAACTGTGATTCTATATGATACTAAAAAAATTAGAAATAAATTAAATTAAATATCGACCCAAAAATGTCCGCATATATAATTACGATACGATGTAATAATTAAAACAACACCTACAAAAACATTAATGAAATTAACAAATCTATATTGTAATGCAACATTTAAGAATTGAAATATTATACGAACGAATAGAAAGTTTCATGTATCAAATTATAAATATGTATGTAAATGGTTAAACTATTCTAAAACACAAACCTGTACATATTTATCAAATAAAACAGAATTTATATGCTAATACAGCTAAGTATCTTGACATAACTCTAGAGGCTAAATTGAAGTAGAAGAAGCATTTGCAAACAAAGTGAGCAAATAAACAAGATATTGATATATAAACAAATAATAAAGCGAATATGAATATTTGGCGTCCAACTGCGAACGGGAAAAAATTATACATATCTTTTTTAGAATCAAGTGCTTCGAATAATCGCGAATGCACCATGATATGTTTTAGAGGTTCACCTTGATAACAAACTTTAAGGATACAAGAAGTTAACGCAATATTAATAGATCATTACAATATTGAGAAATGATAGGCTGACTCTGAGTTCAAATGAAAAAAATATACATTTTAGTAAAACATAAAAGAAATTTTAAATTGAATTCATTTAGAAGTGCCAGTTATATATATTTCATATTTCAAATATTACAATAAATCAAACAATATCAAACATGCGTTAAAATAAATGACCTATAGACAAAAGAGACTGAACTAGAAGGAATACATAATACATAATATTCATACATAATATTAATTTGACACCAACAATTCGATACCTACTTTGCTATTATTATTTGATACTTCAAACACCATTTTAATTTCATTTCAATTTCATTTAAATTCTTGCTTGTTGTGTCAATAATTTCCACTTGACGCTGCAAATATTTACACATTAAAGCTCCCAACATCATTGAGTTGACCATTAAATTTGATGCAGCTTGATACAATGTTCCACCCAATAATGTTGTAAAAAATATACAAAAATTAAAAATTTCATAATTTGGTGACACATTCATGTCCAGCCAAGGAAAATAAAGTCCAAATAAGAAATCTAAAATATAAAAATAGGTACTATATTTCATTTTTTTATTGATATATCATAGACAACAACCACGTAGGTAATAATTTATTTAAAAAAAAATTAAACTTAAATTTAATTCTGGCGAGGAAAAGCAGAAAGTCTGTCCTTCTGGTTAATGTATTTAGTATTTGTATACTTATAAATAGGGTAGAATTTTAAATTGTATTTTCTATAATTGAAAATCAAAAAATTTTAAAAAAATATTTATTTTCACTACATCTTCTTTTACATATCTATCATTAAAACGATGAATAATGAAAATCGGTTTTGAAATATGGTTCAAATATTCGTACCGTACTTTTTTCAATTTATAGATTAAATATAATGATTTGGAGTAATAATTGTGTCTACTAAAATGAGAATCGTATATTATCAAATTGTTTTAAAACATATTCCGCAGTAAAAAATAAAATTAATTAACTAAAATAGGTATACCTTAATAAAAACAATATGAACATATGCAAGAGGAAACTCTATTTCATACCTGTATCGAAAAAAATTGAAAAATACGTAAATTAATTTAATACAAGCCTACTGTACTAGTACTTTTATAACAAGACCACAACTGTACTAGTATTTAAGATGAATTCAAGGACAAAATCAACCATATAAAGTTCAAATAGTAGTTTTTAATTTTGTAAAAAATGTAATATAATTCACACCATTTGGACTAACGTTTCCCTTTCAGCCGTAGACTCACCTTGACCGTCTTCAAAATCGCGGTATTCATCTCATAGGCGATCAAAATATAGCTTCATCGTTAACTTCTCTTTAACTAATTGTATAGGGAGAACAATTTATGGCAGATATATGTACGTATATGTGGACACATGTTCAACAGAAATCAAAAGTTTCCTCTTTCCCCTTAAAAAGTTGACACAAAACAAGATAAGCAGCAAATGCTCACACCTAAACAGTAGAAACTCCAAGTTCATATATTCCAAGCCATGTTGTTTCCACAGTCAAGCAACAATAGTTAGACATGTTATAATTTTCAGATATCTACGATAAACATTAGTATTTATAATTATTCCCATTTATCTTATCACTCGCCGGCTTGTAAACGTTTTCCTTTATTTGTTTCTCCAACCTCAAACATGTCATTCTGTGATTCTGTTCTGTCCTCTGCGATAATGGCTGTTTTTATATTGAAAATGTTCGCTCTTTCAAATACCTAGGAATTATATTGGATAATAAATTAAATTGGTCTGAACATACTCATAATTTAAAAAAATATTTAAATAAAATTGTTCGTTACGGCTACTATTTGAGAAAATGTAGTACGTTGGAAATTTTAAATATATTTTACTACGCTTTTTTCAATTCCAATTTGAATTATGGTTTAGCTTGCATGGGGTAGTTCTTACAATAACAGAATTCTTACACTTCTCCTAGCCCAAAAACATTACTTAAGAACCATGCTTAATGTTAATCGTCTATCATCTACACTGAGCAAGAAAATATGTTTGGCTCAACTATAAAATTAAAGAACAATAATATGGTTGGAAAATATAGTTACATTAACCATATTACTTCATGTAACTATGGGTTTTATATAAAGCTAAAAAGTTTTTTATATGGTTAAATGAAATATAATATGGTTGCAACAAAAATAGTTCATAGTTCACAAAACAATATTATTATCTTCACAAACATAATTATGTTTGCAGCAATATTATTTATAATTGAAACAAAAATAATTATGTTTGGAGTAAACATATTATAGTTACTTTCTACAAGACGATATTTTGTTCTCAACTATAATTTTGTTGTTTTAAATATGATTCACTAATATATTATGTTTAAAATAAATATAATATGGTTGAATGAAAAATATTTATGTTTACACATATGAGATGATTACTTCAATCATAAGGCAACTATAACATGATTGCTTCAATCATAATATGGTTAGTATAACTACATATAGTTGTAAAACAACTATAATATTAGTTCTTTAACCAAAATATGTTTGTTACAACTACTGGATTATGAGCTTCTTAACCTTATTATGATATCCACAATCATAATATTTTTGTAAGCAATATAATTCATAGTTGATTTACATTTTTTTAAATATAGTTGTAGCAACCATAATTTATTACAACGTAGGTATATATTTCGATTAACTATAATATTTTTAACACAAATATAATATGTTTCTATCAACTCTGGTTATATTCCTCATTAACATATCAAATGTTTGTTTCAACTATATCTAACGTAATAAGTTTAAAGTAACCATAATATATTTCTCGTAACCATTGGATAAACATATTATTTCTCCTAGTGTAGTTTCCCACTTTTCAAAAGAGTCTGTAGTTTGCCACTCAGACATCTCTATATTTACAAAACTATGAAAATTTTTTTGATTAGATCTGGTTACCTCGATCAAAGGTTAACGCCAACTTACAACCTACGTATTAATTATTTGAATTATGTTGCTGTTCCAATGGCCAGAACAACACAATTTACGCATTGCTTTGTTAATATGGCACCACGAAATTTTAATAGACTACTAATTCACATCAGAAGTGAACGTAATCTCTCCTCATTTCGTATAGCCAGTTGAAAATCTGGTATTTCCGTTCAATCACTCTCAAATTGAATCACTATTTGATGGTGGAAATTTGTATTAAATAAATGTTTTGTGTATGTATTATAATTAAGTGTGGTTTTCTCTTCATACTTCAATTATATTATATTCTTTAATTTTACTTGAACTTATAGTATACCTGTAAATTTTTTACTTCAATATTAAGCTTTTCATACATTTTTTATTTGTTATTTCTTTTTTCTTTACATTTTTTGATACATTGTTTACACTCTTAATTTTATTTTTAATTCTATTTTTTTTTTTAATTATTTTGTCTAATCTTAATTTGTAATTGCTTATGATTTTAGTACCCCGCTAAAACATTTATATTTATATTTTTTTTTCTTCATTTATGTTTGTTTCATTCAACACGTATTCTTTTGAATATATTCGAATGATCCTACTTATTTTCTTACATATATAAAGTTTTGTTATTTTTACTAAATTATTTCTTATTGGATTTTATATTCGTCGGCTGAGTTCTATCTTGCTCTATATGCCATTTTTGGATTTTTTAACCTAAAAGTTGATTTATGGGCTTTAAATGGCGCTCTTTTCAATGTGCTTATCCGTTTTATCGTATCTATTTTCAGTGCTGAGATACTCAGTGTCGCTTTTGCTCCATAATCCTCATTTTTCAAGTTTGTTCGTTCATCCTTGCTCCATACGGCAATTTTTTGCAATTTTTTGGCGTATGGAGCAAATTTTGTATGAAAATATTGTTGCTTTTTTTTTTAATTTTACAATGCTCCATGTGAATTGCCTTACGACATAGAGCAAAATAGAACTTATTACTTTTAAAAAAATTTTTTTGCTCCATATATATTAACTAATTGGATTTACTGTGTATAATAGTAATGGTAGTGAGGCAAATATACCTACAAAATAAAAAAAATCTTGTTGCCTCATGAACACATATTATTCTACTTGCTAATTTTTACATTGTACCTTTCTATGCCCATAGAGCACTATTGAGAATTTTTTTTACTCTCTTTGCTCTATATACATTAAAAAAAGAGTTAAGTGTCAAAAATATCATAGTAAAGGCCCAACCATTATGAACTTAAGTTGGCTTAAGCTAATGTCAAAACTAAACGAAAAGCCATCTAAAGTTTTGTAATTTGCTTAAGTTACCCATAATATACTTTAGCTAACTTAAGTAATTTTGACTATAATTGTTAAATTATAAATGTAAATAAAAATGCGTAGATAAACAGAATAATTTTGTTAAATATAAATTATATTTTGTTTGTTATTTTAATTTTGTTTTTCATTTTGTATATTTTAAATTTTATTATTAATTGAATTTTGCTTTCAGTTTTATTTTAAATATAGTTTTAATTATGTTAATATATAATTATGTTAAATATGTTTTTTTTTATTTTTTTTCCTTTTATTATTATTTTGTATAATTAATTTGTTATGAAGTATGAAAATTATTAAAAAATTAAATTATATTATTATATATTATCACAAGTTTCAATAAGTAATAACAGCTCCTACATCAAACGTCAAATTTCCGTACAGAATGTGCGAATGAAATCGCACTAAGCCAGTTAAAGTTAACGAAAACTTGACGAAATTCTCTGATATTCCTATTATGGTTGCACAATACAATTTACATGTAATCGTACATTTCCTTTATTTATATTTCCATTATGGTTAGGCCTTAAAATTGATCAGTTTGTGTTTTGATTTTGTAAGTGTAAGATGCTTCGCGGATACTTTAATAAAATAAAATGTCATCACATTTGTTCCAGAAAATATTTTAGAATAAGAAAGTCATATTTGAGTTGTTATTAAATAGTTTAAGTTTTTAAATAAATTTAATTATTTAGAATGGAAGAAGAAATTTTTTCAAATTGTGGAAGCTTCAAAAAAATTGATTTTTCTTGTAAGTACCTACCTATTATTTTTACATTTTTTGTTCTGCAAATGACTGTGAATAAAGATTTTAAGTTTTATTTTGTTAATTTAATTTGTTTCTTGTTAAGTTTTAAAATAATTCTTAAATTTTCAGCATAGGAAACTAAATTTTTTTGAAATATCTTACGAATTAAAAAAATTAACATGAAAGAAAATTACTAATTTGCTCTATTGACACGGCATTATCCCATATTTCATTGATATTAATGATTTCTTATTTGCTCCATGTAGAACAAATTTTGCTCCACGTGCAACAAAATTTTCAAAGTTGGTATGATGCAATGGATATGGAGCAAAAATTAAAATTGACCTACTTCATAGAAAATCAGATATCTCATGAAGTTTAAACGTACAGCACATGAAATTTTGCATTTCTTTTTAGAAATACCCTAAAAACTTCGCGGTAAAATTTAATAAAAATCGTTTTGCTAGATTTTATTTTATTTACGTTTAAACTCTGTTTTTCGTTTTTCTCAACTTTAGGTTTTTGGCGAATGGAGCAAGATAGAACTCAGCCGACGTATTATTATTTGTTCCTATTAATTATTCGAATAAACTATTTGTAGTTTTTTTTACTTTTTTTAATTTTATTGAATTTATTATATTAGTTTATTAGATTTAAGAGCTTTATGTTTTGATAATATTCAATTTTAATTTGATGTAGTTTGTAAAAAATTTTATATTTAAGGAAATAAATGAATTTTAAATCTAAAAATCTAAAAAATCTATTTAATTTGTATTATTCTCTTGTTCTTCTCAATCCCGTCCAACCAAGGAGAACGCAATTATCAAAGGTCCTATCATAGCTCGCGATTATTTTTTCAAGAAAACAAAAAATCAGTCCATCTGAGAAAGTTATTAGTTAAACTGTGGACAACATTTAATAATACACTTTAAATAACAGTGAAGGAAAGAAGCAATAACGAAGTTCATTAGTTCAATAAAACTAAATTAATTTGACAAATTATACATAAAAGACCTCTACAAATAAAGCATCAGAAATGGAGATACTTACATGTAATTCCAATATTATTATACCGAAAGATTATTGTTTGCATGTTTTACCCTATCCCGTCCCACTAAAGTAAAATTTAATTAATTTTGGAATTTTCTAAAATTCCAACTAAATTTTGTATTTAATAAAATATATTAAATTTCGGCTGAACTTTGACAGCAAAATATTATACTACGGATCTAAGTTAAATTTTGACGAAATTAATTCATACTCTTATTTCGGATCGGGCCATTCAAGTTTAACTTCACGTCATAGAATTGGATCAACTTAAAATTAATGGTAATATTCAACAGGGTACTCTGTCCTTCCTCTAACTCTTTTTCCCATTTTTATTAATAATCTCCTCCAAATAATTTGATATTCAATCGTTAATTTCCACCTTAACCGACTCTATGTACTTAGATATTATCAATTTTTGCTCAACATTTATTTGGCAGTATATTTTACTTAAAATGTTTTTATTTGATATTGACATATATACATATACATACCTTTTCGCTTAAACAATGATGATGAAATATTTAAAGTTATGATGCCTAGTGTATTTATGAGCAAATCTAATGTTGACCAAATTCGTCCATGCTTAACAGTAATATCTAACATTGGTTTTGTTATCTCATCAACATTATCCTTTTTGTTTTTTTTTTTTGATAAACAAAATTACAATAAAGTAAAAAGAAATATTGTAAAAATTGACTTACTTGAATAAAAAGAAATTCTCCTTTAATTAAAATCAAAAATTTTAAAAATTTATCATGTCTTACAGAAAAAACCATTAGTCTTGATAGAACAACCAACCACATTAAATATATGTAAATATGTTGAATCCATACTTCATTAAAATCATTTGCCGTTGCAATATCAATCATTTGAGAAATACAAAGTGCTGAGAGTGAAAAAACACAAAACCATCTTAAAATCGGACGATGATATCCAAGACCAAAACAACCGATTGTTTTAATATCAAATTCAAATAATGAAACTTTTTTTAACATTTTTTCTGTTCAAGTTATTTTAAAGTCTTTATTCAACAATGACCCAAATTGTTTTATATATACATATTATAAGTATATCAGTTTAACTTTCTCTATTTTGAATAAATTTCAAAACTCAAATTCAAAAAATTAAATAATTAATTTAAATATTCAATTTAAATTCCCCTATTATTATCATAATTGGTCAAATTAAATCTGTGTAATAAATTTACCTACAATATTGTAATAATATGTTATTACATTCTAAAATAATCAAATCAAATCATTTTAAAATAACAAAAATAAATGGTTTGTTTAAATTTAAAGTTTACTACAGTGAAGCTGAAAATAACCCGATGAGAGAATATAACTTATTTTTATTTGTTATAGTTGTTGGTAAAAAAAAAGTCTGTGTTCCTTTTTCACGCAAAAAAAATTAGGTACCTAAGAATTAATTTTTTGTTGTTGACTCATGTCATCTAGTTTTTCTAGGATATAATGAAATAGTTTTTTATTCAGATAACAGCAAATTTGAAAGAAGCTTCATGGACTACTTTTTAATGGGGGGAGCAGCTTTAAGAACTGTGGGACTTTAAACCTCTAAAAACTATTACCCATATAGCCACTCAAGTAAAGAAAAGTAAGTGATTTCAAAAATTACTTGGATATTAGTGAACACAATACGAAAACTAATAACTAAGAAATTTTACAATATTTTAAGATGGTAGTTTCATATGCCGAAAAGAAAATATTTGTACAAATTTTTCCACATTTCTGAGCTTACCACTAGTTTTCAAACTGCTGAATTACACACTGATTTAAGTTAAACATTTTATATTCTGTACCATACATAATGTTATATTACTTTAGCGATGCTAACACTGGGTTTTTTTAATTGCGTATTAAATTGAATAGATTGTTACAGTAATAATTGTACTCTTTAAATTTAGGTGCCTATTACAGGTATCGCTTTTTTTGTCGGATCCGAATAATTTCAGGTGACAACACTAATTACTATTACAATTGTCACGCGCCGACTGAAAAATGCGACTCAATTGTCACTTGCAATTTATATGTGACAGGATTCCGTTTGTCTGTAATTTTGTAATTTTTTGTGTCTATATAAATTTAAATAAGGATTCTGAAAAGAAAGGGTATGTAAATATTTACAAATTTATTGAAATAATTTATATATATATAATATATTTGATTTTGAATTTATATTATATAATATTATTGTCTTGCTTTAAATAGAAAGTTAAGGATTTATGAAATAAAAACAAATTTTAATTTATTTTGAATTTTTAAATTTTCCCTTGAAATCCTCAAACAAAGCAATAAAAGCGTCTTTATTCAATCGGAAATATTTAACGAAGCTAAAAACAAATCGTTTTGTAATATTTCACATGTTTGTACATTAATTATTTTAAAAATTGTTTTACTTACTTTTCATTATCAATTTCCAACGGATTTGAACAATTTCTAAGAACCTTTCTCTTTATACTTAGATTCTTTGTTTCTCCTTCTGAATCACTATCACTAAAATATTGATCCACACTTGTAAATAAAAACATTTTTATTTTTTAAATATTAAAAACTTTCAAAAATTTATAAAAAATAACATCAACCAACTTTGTATTCTTATAAAAATATTTTTTTTCTCAAATGTCAAATGATTTTTTTGTCAAAGTACAATAAAAATAATTTGTTGCTGTCGGATGAGACTTGTAATACGAAAATAAATTTCGTTAGGAAAAAATGACTGGAAAAGTTGTATGACACCTGTAATAGGCACATTACTCTATTCAACATAATGATATTGATAATGATAATTATTGCGTTTTATTTAGTTAAACCCATTTTCGGCAACTGCTTGATTTTTCGCACAACAAAATTACCTATTTTTATTACAGTTCTTTTCTGTTATAGCTGTATATTTTTGACTAAAATTTAATGCATCAATAAACTTTGGACTCTTAGCTTTCAAATAAGTGTTTAGATTTAAAATTGACTTACTTGTTCTCAAGATAGTGGGA
Organism: Argyra leucocephala; assembly: GCA_963942445.1. Classification (NCBI taxonomy): domain Eukaryota; kingdom Metazoa; phylum Arthropoda; class Insecta; order Diptera; family Dolichopodidae; genus Argyra; species Argyra leucocephala. Next base: position 53,114,335 of record OZ012679.1, on the reverse strand, counting down.
GTGTGACAAGACTCCTAATATTAACGATTTTTTGGAAATGAAAACAAAACAAATTTATATTTTTAATTCAAAAAAACAATGATGAGGTTTTCTTGTCAAAGTGTCATATTTTCCATATTCATTAATTTTTGGTCGACTTTACCACACCAGTACATACCAGTACGTACGTACAAATATAGCTGTTCGAAAAATCGAATCTGGCTACAATTTGACTTTTTTTTTACGACTCATATTTTGATATTTTTTCATACTTTTTATTTATTTATGCTTATTGTTCAATCCGGAACAATTTTTTTTAATCGTAGATACTATATTTATAAATGTTTAAAACAAGGCTTGTAAAATTTGCAATACAAAAATGATATAAAATAGAGGTAAGAAAAAATATCATGATTTTGTATAATACAAATTTAAAATAAATAAGTCTATAAGATTACAAACATAATAATTTATTATAGTAATATAAATATCTTTTGTAATTAAAAGTTTGCAATTATTTACCTTAAAAAATCAGGTAAATAAATAAACTTTAAGAAAAAAAAAAAATTTAAAATATTGGAAATTTTGCCGGAAATAGATCAATTTGATATTTGGTCTGAGAATCTTTCAATAGACAAACAGACGGTGCCTTATTTTGGTCGTCATTCTTGTCAAATGTATATTAGAAATAAACCAATCCATTTCGGTTATAAAATATGTTCTTCTGATGGATGCTTGTTCTCATGCATAACATATGCTGGCTCAAGTGACAACTATAATAAGCAAATTGGTTTAGATGCCGATATTTTCTTTCGATTACTTAAAAATATGCAACATCCAAATCGAGACAAAGTTTATTTTGATAACTTTTTCACATCATACTATTTGATGTGCTTGCTTGGTGAAAAACGTTTCCTTGCCACTGGAACAGTACGAAAAATTCAAATAGCAAACGTACCATTTGAAACATAAAAAATTACAGCGTGGTGAGCATGATTACATATTTGATGCAACAAACAAATTATTATTCTGTCGATAGTCTGATAATAAATACATAGGTTACAGTTTGTTCTATCTTTGACCAAATCAAACCAATGAATACAGTTAAATGATGGAAAAAAGAAAAGATGGATTATGTCAACTATCACCAACAATTACTTCTACATAACTACAAGTATAACATGGGAGATTGTTTTGCATGATAATGGAGTTGCAAATTATCGCAGCAATATCAGAACAAAAAATAGTATTGGTCATTGTGGATTGTTGTTTTGAGATCTTCAATAGTAAATGCATGGAATCTACACTGCTTTGTAGCGAAATATAAAAATGAAAAACCTATGTCTCAAACAAGTTTTCGTATTTTTGTTGCTGAAAAATTCTTCTTGGGATTTGAATGTGAATCATCTTAAAACCTCACAATTTACCAAAAGTATCAGACAGTTGTTACCACAAGTACCAAAAGTATCAGATGTTGTTGTTTCCCAAGCAGAAGGAACATATCGTCAATATCAACTGAAAAAATGTAGCAAGCCAACAAAATTCATGTGCAAGACGTTCAGAGTGCAACGTTCATTTACAACACACTAAATCCTTTGAAAAATATCATGAAAAATAGTTTTTGTATTAAGATTTCATAAATTATAACTTTTTATATTAATAATTTTTTTATTAATTATCTCAATAAGGTTTTTGTTTAATTCTGTTATGTTTAGCTTTAATTTCGCTGATATTGTGTCAAATTGCGAAAAATGTTTTTTTTTTTTTTTTTTTTGTTTTTTTGCGTGGATTGGTGGGAATCTTCATAGACACAATGAGCCCCGTAGCTTCCATTGTGTGCCAGATTTTTACTGACTAAACCACACCCCTCCCATTAATACTAGTCCAACGGACTAACTATTAATTTATTGCTATTTTGATTTTCTTAAAGAAAAAGTTTACGAAATTCTATCGTATTAAATCTAGTGGCTTAGTTCTTTTAAGCCTTCTGACATCATTTTGATTATCTAGCAGTGGAGTGGCCTCAACGTTAACATGTCCCTCCAGACGAGCTATATGCTTTGTTGCATATCTTTTTATTTCATTTTCTATGCAAGGAATTTTTAGATCTCTGTGCAAATCACTGTTGCGAACATACCAGGGGGCATTTACCATGTTGCGCAAGACTTTATTTTGGAATTTTTGTATACAAAGTACATGTGTTTGTTTGGCACATCCCCATATTTGTATGCCGTACAACCATATCGTTTTGAGTATCTGATTATATAACAAAATCTTGTTATGTATAGGTAATTTGGAATTGCGACCTAAGAGCCAGTACATTTCTCTATACTTATTTTCAAGCTCAAATTTTTTCTTTTTAACGTGCTCTTTCCATCTAAGTTTGACATCTAATGTCATTCCTAGGTATTTAGCATTGTTTTCTTGGGGTATATTGACCCCATTCAGATTTACCAATGGTGGTTGATTTTCTAATTTTTTATTTGCGAAAAATATAAGCTCAATTTTTGAATTTCATGAACAAAAAAAAATGTGAAATAGCAGCCAGTGTTCGATTTTTCGAACAGTCCTTTCCCAGGCTCTGGAACGTACTAGCCACAATCTGACCATGGATTTTAAATCAATGGATTAATTAATAATCAAGATATGTTTTGTTTTTTTGCCGAAAACGGGTTACTTATTTATTATTATATCTATCATTACGATCATTAAGAGTAGGGACATCGAAATATTTAAAAAAGCTATCGCAATATTTTGTGCATAACGTTGTTTGTGTATTGCTATACATCTCTCAATCCTCTTTCCCATAAAGGCCAAATAGAAAATTTCTGATTACATGTCCGGTATTATTTTATTAGTCCGGAAATGTTTTTGAGAAATCTACTCAACAACAAAAAGCAAACCAGTTGTTTCTCATTTACATAAAATAATTAACTTTGAAAATAACGTTTTGTTATATTGTCGTGGCTTTGCTTTAAATAATAGAAAAACGAAGGAGAAAGATTTGTAAACCATATTCCCAATCCTTGGAAATGCCTGTATTGAAATGGAAAACTTGCCGTTTCTGTCTGATATTCTCGTTTTTATGTTATCATAATTATTATTAATTAAAAGCAAATGGTTCAATTTGCTTGCCTTCGGGACTACTGTGACTTGAAAAGCGAACCCAGTCGTATACTTATAAATATTACAATCTTCTGCCAAAACCATTTCTAATACTGGATGGATTTTCAGAATTAAGTTGATTTAGTTGAATAAGTTTTCAATAACCCTGTCAGTTTCTAAAGTATTTGCAGGGAGAAATCTGTAACAAAAAAAAAACAGAAATGAATGGCGTAGTTATGTAGAGTATTAAGAGCAATATCATTTCTTATGTCATGTCGGCAATTGATGAATGCCATAACTTTTTCAGATTGCAATAATTAGTTTTTTTATGTACCTATGAAATTAGATTCACCTACTGCAGGAGAAAATATTGATTAATTTAATTGAAATAACATCTTTATAGTAATAAATAAAAAAATATTTTTAAATTTTAAAACATTTTGTTAATTTGACTAGAATTTTGTATAATCTAATATATTAACATGCTAATAATGTCTGTAAAACTTTCCACGTCGGTGAATTAAATCAAAATGTAGACATGACCCCTAAAATTTAAATGTGAAAAATTTTTAAACCTTTACCGCAAAAAATTACCGATTAAGAAATGAAAAAAAAGTATCTACTAATTTTTGCTCCCATCTTTCAAATAAACCATTTATAGAAAAACATATCCAAGCTCTAAACCCATATCGCTTGTTTAAAACAACAACGGCATAAGTCAAAAAACATAGTTTTTTGCTAGACGCATTTTAAGATTTTAAACTATTATATCCTTGCTAATACATAATATTTCTCCTTCAAATTAAAACCTTGTATTCTAAGAACCTTAAACTAGAATAGTGAGGTGCAACGAACTCGATAGGTAGCTTTTTAAAATACTTAGTCTTTAAAAGGAGATGGGTTCCAATATATGTCGTTGTTGCAGCAGAATCTATTTTATAAGGCGACTTAAATAGAATTGGGACGTTACAACACCTAACAAAATAAAAAAAATAACGAATTAAGTTTACTTATGTTAGTCTTGTTTTAAAAATTTAATGATTTATGTTTCTTAATTTGGTTTATTACTTATGTTTGTTAACATTTAGAATATAGTTAGATAGTTAAAGAGGTATAAAAAAATAAACTAGTTACATTTGAATTTTATTTTAGGTAATAATTCAACATAAATCTTTTCACGAAAAATCATAAAAATATTTTTAGTTTTAAATTAAAATAAGTAACATAACTTTAACATAAAATAAAATACTCTTCTTAAGCAAAACAAAAATTTATTTTGGTCTTAAAGTAAAAACTTAATTAAATCAAACTAGAAAAAAAATTAAATTATCTATAAATTTTTAAAGAATGGTGTGTATATCTTTAGAATATGGTTTTTTCAAGAATTTCGAGAAGATCTTTTTTGTTTTCTCAGAAATTCCAGGTTTTGTCTGGAAAGCTTACATTAGAAGAATAGTTTGCATACTCGAATTGTCTCACCGTTTAGTTGAAAAAAGAATGCATTATTTAAATTTCTTTCTGGCTGTTTTTGATCAACAAGAACATAACGATATTTTGGTTTAATGGGATTCATACTATTGTTCATAAATTGTCACTGTTTTTCAACATTTCCTAATTCCCAAAATTTTTTAAAAATTTCCATCTTCTATTCCTCAGTAAATTTAATAAAACATTTCATTTCACATTTTTCAGTGCATGCGATTTTATTTTTCTTTCCCTATGTATTTTTACAGTTACACTATTCATGAAGTATTCCTTTCCAGATTTCTTAGTCTCTTTGATACATTTCTTTTCCATAAATTTGAAGTTTTTTGACGTTTTCTTCCTGTTTTAAGAAAATCTAGCATTGAGTTCAAGCTAAAAGCACTTTTACTAGTAATACTAATAAGTGTATGACTTTCTTAAATCTTATCATCACAAAAAGTATCATCAAGTAATAAGTTTTATCATAGATGTGCTAGATGAAGATGAAGTGGAGGTAGAAATTGAGGAAGCTGCAAAAATATAGTTTTTTTTTTTATAAAACAATTCTTTGTTATAATTTTTTTTTCTCCTTATGTATTGTGAAAAAAGATTCATTATTGTTGATGAATTGACTAATGAGATGTTGACTAATTAACTAAACAAACTTACATGACTTAAAAGTACAAAGTTACCACAGTTTTCCGAATGCTCTTTCAGAGGCATCAATTTCATGTATGATTTTCTTTCATTAAGAGCAGTAAAGTTTTCGCAATGTAAAAATAGCAAACCATGATTTAAAATAAAATATTATAAATATGAAAAGTATTGAAAAAAGTGTTATATTTATAAACGTATACACAACATTGCCTTCCGGAAATTTTTCGACAGGTGTTAATAGAATGCATGCATTTTCCTGGCTAATCAAAGCAGGATATTCTGAAATGAATTAATGTAGACTAAGTTTTTGAAAGTTTCTAATCGTTCTAATACTTGCGCTAATTTGTTGAAAGCATTTCTAAAGCCATCTATTTTACTATTAAAAAAACTTAGTAAGATATTACACTTTTGTCTTCATCTTGAATAAAACCCTGATTAAAATTAATGTTTTACACTAATTAAAAGTTTATCTTTGTTTATAAAATGATATGATTACTAGTGACGTTTAGAACAAATATTAATATAATTTTTAATAGAAGTTTATCTCTTCCAATATTAGCTTAACAATTTTTTAACAAGCCGCCAACTTCACTTTTTGGTGTGCTTGTTTGGAATGTGCTTATTTCTTTTAAAATAAATACATAAAACTAAAAATAATGATAAATATTATCATAAAATTTAAAGTAATATTGACACAAGCCAAAAAATTCACCACTAAATTCTAATTTTTACTGCAATATCGTCACATTAAGAAATATGTGTAAATAATAATATCTCAACATTAAAATTCATCAAACTGTTAAGTGCAATAACGCACTATCCCAAATAATACCCAAATAAATAATATTTTTTACAGTAACAACGGCATAACTCAGAAAAAGACTGTTGTGCTCAGTAAAGTTTTGAAATGAACAGCGTCATAACTCAAAAAAGTACGTTATACGTATAATAAAATTATAATAAAAGCAATACTTACGTTGACTGCAATGAAGAACTAACCTGAAATGTACCACTTTTTACTTAAATATTTAACCATTTCACTGGCACAACTAAAAATAAATCAATGTTGCACTAAAATTTCCTAGGGAATAGAGTTATGCCAAAACGATAATTTTGCTCTCACGGTTTCAATTTGAAAGCTACAACTTAGTTGCTTTGCTATATAATAGAGAATAATATAACAAATTTTTCTACATTAATAACTCAAAACTCCAATTTTTTGAGTTATGCTGTTGTTGTTTTGAACAAGCGATATGCAAAAACTATGTTTATTTTGTAAAGCAAAATTTTGACAAGTAGAAAAAAAGTAGTAAGTTTTGCTTTTCCACCTTTAAAAATTTAATAGATTTGCTAATAATCCTTCTTATAGGAAAAACATCAGAAGCAAGATATTCAAAAATTTTATTGATTTATTTTATTAGCGGTAATACAGATAAATCTGCACGACATTACTATTACAGATCCTTTTCCTTTTCGGAATGTGTTAACCTTTATAATTTTAACATTACAAAAATTAATTACATTTCGTTATACATAGTATACCTACCTAATATCTAAAATATATTCTACAAAATTAAACGTTATTTAACATTATTTTAACAAAGACACATTATAAAGATAGATTTTATTTACCAAATTAGTTTGATTCTTTGAAGTTAACTTTGGAACTAAAATTTAATTATGTTCATTTATAATCTTGAACTAAAATAGATACATTTCATTAAGTTTTAATGTCTAACTCATGTGCTACAAAATTACACAGAAAAAATAAAAATGTTGATTTCCAGTAGTTAGTTATCTAATAAGCAAACTTAAACAAATTATATTAAACAAGTTCATTACCAACATTTTTGCAAACTGCTTTCACCCTAGCCACTAGACCGAGATGTACAATTCATGTATTATACTTATGTATGTATTTTTATATACATGGTTTAGTTAGGGTTTTGTTTCTGTTGTATTAGGCTATATTATTTTATGTAATGTGCTGTGTTAGTTTTACTTAATTTCATTTCAGGTGTTGAGGTTCGTGAAGAATGATTTTATTAGGGATGAATGGAAATTATTTAAGAATTTAAAAACTTGTATGCAGTTAAGTATATATTGAGAAGTGATTGGATTGTTTGATTGTATCCTACTATGCTATTTAGCAGATATAGGCTATGTGTACTGATATAATCTTTTTGAAAGTAAAAACAATTTAGTAATTTAGCTATTTAACAACAACTAAAAATTGGAAAAAAAAATATTTTCTTTTTTATTTTAATTTAAATTTTAATTTACTTACATTGCAATTATTATTAGCACATATATACAATAATTATTATATCAAAAATCCACAATTCAAAAACTAACTTTAAAAGTAATTAAAAATAAAAATTTGCTTCAAACATACATATACATATATATACATAATATATTATCTTAATTTACTTTTTTACTTAATTATAACCAACTTTAATTTTTCTAATCAATTACTTTACATTACACACATACAACAACAACAACAACAACAACAATAATAATATGAAAAATAAAAATAAAAAATTGAAAGTCTCGAAATTAATCTCCTAAAGGTGTAAAATGTCTGGATAAGCAATAAATTTCACAAGAGAGAGAAAAGCAAAAAACAAAAAAAAAGTGTCATAAAAAAGGAAAAAAAAACAAGAGAAAAGAGATAACAATGCACAATTTGAGCCTTTTTCAGAAAAAAAGGATTTTTTAAAAATACTTGTAACTTTTTTTTTATTATTCTTTTTTTTTTATATTTTTATTCCTTTTCCTTATAGGTATAATGTTTTGTTTTTCAATTCTATTTCTTTTTTTTTCCTTTTTTTGTTTGTTTAATTTGTTATACTGAAAAATATTCTGTAAACGACATAGAATGACCAAAAATAGAGTATAGAGTCGTTTTCTTTTATATCCTTGAACAGCAAATAATAATGTAAAAACAACAAAATAAAAAAAAAAATAAAAACAGAAATAAAACCTAATCATCCTTTATCTCTTTTGTTATTGTATCCTTTATTGTTTGTTGTTCATTTTTTTTTTTTCAATTTTTCTTTTTTGTTATTTTAGTTTTTTTATATTATCAATATTATTACGATACCATTGACCATACCATTTAGCTGATTGTTCAATAGCATAGTCTGGATCATATAATGGATCGTAATCAATATGAATCGCTGCTCTCAAACGATTAAACATAATAACAGATGAAGTAAATGATGAAATAGCTCGCCACGAATAATTAAGTTGAAATTTTAAGATTGGATATAATAGATTAACCACAGTTTCAACCAAAAATGCAATTATATAAAAGAGAAAATGTGGCAAATACCATTTAGAATGTTTAAATTTCATTTTATTATTTTCTGATTCTTTGCCAATACGTTGTACAAAACGTGAATAATCATTAATTGATGTTTCATCTGTAATAAATACCGGAAGTCCGGAAATATTTTTTGGTGTATCTCTAAGGGTTTTGAATGCGCAAATATGACCCCATGCAACATTTCCTGCAAAAAAAAAAGAAAAACAAAAACAAAAGTTAATAAATAAATAAATATAAAATAAACAAAGATAAATATTATTTAATTATAATTTATTTTTTGTTTTGGTTGGATTTTTTTGTTTTTTATGAAATATCCTTACGTTGAATTAATATTAAAAAATAAAAAAACCTTTATTCGTGTTTTATTAGTTTTATAAAATTTAAAATTAGAGGGTAAAAAAAATTTTTTTGTTCATATTAATATTAGTAATTTTATATGCCGTTGACACCCTAATCTATGTCTCAATGAAATCCCTTGAAGTGTTATGGGTAGCACAAAATAATATATTACCTGAAGCACAGTTTGGTTTCAGATCTGAACATTCAACTATTAACCCGTTAGTACGCTTAAAAAATTTTATAAAAACTACACAAATGAAAAGAAATCAGTTGGTATGGTAGTCCTTGATATAAACTCAGCATTTGACACAGTTTGGCATAGAGGTATAATTTATAAACTAATGAGAATGAACTTAGATAACTACTTAATTAAAATCTTTCACAGCTTTTTGCAAGAAAAATCAAAGTGTTTATAGGTGAAACTGATTAGAATACTTATTTCATACCAGTCGGAGTACCTCAAGACTCTGTCCTAGGCCCAATCTTGTATAATAGCTATGCATATGACTTTCTCAGAACGGAAAATGTTCATTTATCAATTTTCGCCGACTATACTTCGTTATACACATCAGTTACTTATAGTACCGACATAATAACTTTCAAAGGAAAGTTTATTTGTACAATAGAGCTGTAATATTCAATAATTCGGTAATATGGAATGAATATAAGTCTTGCAGGAATAATTATAAATATGAATGTAAAGTGACAAAAAATAAATACATAGAAGGAAAAATTTTGGACACAGCAGGAAACCAGGAAGAAATGTGGAAAGTTTTAAAAAAATATGTTTTGAAGGCAGACTATACTCTGCCACAGAAGCTAATAGTAGGTAATAGAAAAATAAAAAATGAAAGTGAAATTGCCAATGTATTAAATGAATTTTTCGTAAATAGTGTACAAGAAATTAATAACAGTATTAATAGTTTAACGTATAATGATACCAATATGGTAAATAGTAGTGTTAAATTCAAATTTTGTTTAGTAAATGACGAAATATTAGAAAAGATTTTAAAGAGTATGAATAAAAAAAATGATTATATGGGATTAAACAAAAATATAATTATTGAATGTAAAGAATTATTTTTTCCATTACTAATAAAAATAATAAATAAATCATTAGTGGAGGGTTTTTATCCGGATAGATACGATAGTAGTTCCTGTACAAAAGGTAAAGGATTCGAATACATCAATAGATTATAGACCTGTAAACATGCTCAACATATATCAAAAAATCATGGAAAAAGCAGTAGCTGATCAAATAAGTATTTTTTTAGAAACAAACAATTTAATATGTGAAGAACAATCAGGATTTAGAAAGGGGCATTATTGTGAAACAGCAATAAATTGGGTGATAAATGAGTGGAAAAGGGATACTGACGATGGTTACATTATTGTAGCTGTGTTTATTGATTTAAAGAGAGCGTTTGAAACTATAGATAGAGAAATATTGATAGAAAAATTGAGAACAATTGGAGTAGATGGAATAGAACTGAGGGGGTGGGGTTTAAACAATATTTAACAGGAAGACAGCAAAGAACAAAAGTCGGTAATAGTTTATCAGATTCGATAAATGTAAACATTGGAGTACCCCAAGGATCAGTGTTGGGAGTTCTTTTATTCCTTATGTACATAAATTCTATTAAATCGAGCATTAGATTTGCTAAGATTGTACTTTTTGCAGCTGATGCTTTGTTGTACATAAAGAGTAAAAGTATGGAAGAATGCAGAGAAAAAATGAGTGTGGATCTAGAGAATTTATTTGAATGGTTCTTTGGTAATAAACTTAAAGTGAATGTGGATAAAACAAAAAGTATGATTATTAATGGAGGAAGACAAACTGTAATATTGAGCTTAAATAATCAAGAGATTGAATGTGTAACAGAAATTAAGTACTTAGGTGTTTACATTGATAATAAATTGAATTGTAATTTGCATGTTAATTTTGTATGTAAAAAGATTTCGAAGAAAATTAGATTTTTAGCTCGTATTAGAGATAAGGTATCGTACAATTGTGCAGTTAGCATGTACAACACATTAATATTGCCACATTATGATTACTGCTCATCTGTGCTTTTTCTGGGTGATGCTAGTAAAATACAAAGACTGCAAATTATGTAGAATAGAGTAATGAGAATGATACTAAAATGTGAAAGGAGAACACATATACAAGAAATTACACAAAGGTTGAAGTTTAATGCATTAATTTTCATGTTTAAAACCAAATATGAAATATATCCCGAATATCTGAGGAGAAATTTAGCATACATATCAGATAGTCACACTTACAATGTTAGAAATGCAGAAAATTTTAGATTGCCATTGTATAGAAGAGCTAGGACGCAAAACAACCTACTATATAGAGGATCAGCACTTTTTAACAGCTTACCATATGAAATAAAAATAGAAAGAAATTTTGTCAGATTTAAGAAAGTATTAAAGGAATTAATTAAAAGAAACTTAATTTGAAAAAGTATAAACTTAATTTTGAAAGCTGAAATTTGTTTGTGAATTTTGAATTATGTTTTATATTATATAGTTTTTACTAATTAATAAATAAAATAAAAAATAAAATAAATAAACAACTTACAAAATATATTAAGCTCACTGGCTAACTATTTTTATAAATGGAAAATTTCGATTAATATTCAAAAAACATATGCCATATACATACTTCACAAAAAAAAAGAAAATTAAATCAACAACAAACTTACAACTGCAAAATTTAAATATTCATTGGGTAGATAGCGTAAAGTACCTAGGCGTACAATTAGATAAACGATTAACATTAAGAACTCATATCACTAAGGCAATAGAAAAGTTAAATAAAACCACAAGGATCCTATATCTGTTTATCAATAGAAAATCTTACCTATCAATTGAATATAAATTAATAATAACGAAATTTATATTTCTACCGATCATAATATATGCAAGTCTTTCATGATATTGCCAAAACTCACATTAACACTCTTCAAGTGACTCTAAATAAAATTTTGAAATAATTGTTCAACCGCCCTTTTTTATTCAATTAAAAACTGCATTATAAAGCAAGTATGAGCTTGATATCGATATTAATATCACAGCAAACATAATCTTTTGTTACAAGAGCAAGTTCGTTTGTGTTATATAGTTTTGCTAATACAGCAGACTTAGGCTTAGTAGTTTAGTTAAGTCGATTAGTTAATAATTAGACTAGGTTAGTTACTAATTAGGTATAAGTTTTAATAAAAAATAACATCAAATATAAGGTTTTTTAAAGTTTCCTTATGAACTCACTTATATGATAAGTGATTTAAAATATATTTGTGAATTAAACCAAAATTTATGGCAAAACAAAATTATTTATATAAAAGACCAGATTTGTATTTGTATGTTTGTAAACGACGCTTTTTGGTATTTTAAATTTTAAAAAAATTAATATTCAAAATTCTTTTCAATTATTTTTATATGATTTTTTGATTTTTAAATTTTTAAATGATTTTTTGATTTTTAAATTTTTCCTTTCAATTAAATTGTGAAAAAAAAAAGAAAAATGGATAAAAAATAAAATGGATGGAAAATTAATTTATTAATTGTTTTAAATTATAACAAAAAAGTGTTTCGAGAAAAAAAAAATTCTTGGGGCCACTGAGTGGTTATGTTCGAAAAAAAGTTCGGTATCTTTTTACTCGGGACCCGTTTTTAAAAGGGCTGACTTACTAGTAATGTAATATTTCAGTTGTGTAGATGTAAGTATATCTGAACTTTGTCTATAAATGTAATAAAACTGAAATGTAAATATAAAAATTAAATTGAATAAAATTGAAATTGAAATTGAAATTGAGCTATATAGATTGCAGAATGAATAGATAGATTTATTATCATATGATTAAATTAGTTATAAAAGTGAGAATTCTATTTTCAAGTTTATAAAATTTAAAAGATTTTAAATATTTTCCGAAAACATCCCAAAATCTAAAATGCTATATTTTAATGTTTTCAGAGGAAATAAGGGATATAAAAGTAGCTCTTAATTTGGCATCAAATTTAGCATTAAGAAATATATTCACAGATAGTAAAACAGACTGAGAAACTGAAATGAACTGCTCTATTTCTGGACTTCTAGGTGCAAGATAATCGTATCATTCCAGGAAACCGCAAATAAGAATGCTAAATATTAAACAGACTTAGAAATCCTTCCAGGAAAGAGCAATATGAGCACAACTGCCTATAAACTATTACGTCACAAAGAAACAATCAGAGCTTTCGATCAAAGGGTCTAATATAGTAATGATAACAAAATGGTCTAGCTATAATGTAGCTTATTTGGCTCATACTTGACCATAAACGATTCCTTAACCTACTATTATTAACAAGTATAGATATTAGTATGATGGTATTAACAGATCATTGTCTTATGAGCGAGGAGAGAGAAACGAGGACGAATTCTTTGTACCTACCCCGCGTTATTAAAAAAAAAACCAATACAATTTCTAAACTGCAGTGCATGACCTTGCAGCTATCAATGTTTTCATTCATTTGTAAAAATCATTTATACAATTTGTTTGATTTAATTTGATACGCCATAGATTTTAGTACAATCTTTTACTTTGCTAATTGTTTTTAAAAGCTTATCAGCGACTATTATTACACTCTTGCCAACAACACGGATCACCGTGTAATCTAAAGATATAGTCAATTTTGATATAGAGTGTAAGTGTAAGAGGTGGAGAATAGTGTCTAATACAATGCCTAATTGTATACCTGTTCCTATATTTCATTTATGGTTCGGTATATTAAAGGCAAAAATATTATTAACAGATGATAGTGATAAGTTTGAGTTTTAATTACAGACTTAGATTTGGATTACAATCAGGGCATTCCATTTTCCAGAGGATTTATAATATGTATACATGTATATACGATAATAGCGTCCCGCCAGTGCCCTTAACTTTTTAAAATAATAAAACTAATTATCTGCGGTGTTATGGGTTAAGCGAACAACTGAAGCAACAACAACTTCCTGAAGCGAACAATTGTCTAGAAAGATGTCTCAGTGGTTTATATTAGAAATAATCATCGAATTATTTCTATTCGACCTGCACACTTGCGTAAAGGAAAATAATTGAATAGATTTTTATTTTTCTTCAATACATTTTGCTATTATATTTCCGTTATACGATGTCATCAATCATTGTTGAGTGTTGTGATTAAACCAAAGGTTATGCGATAGAATAAGATTTTTTTCTTGAGATCTAATAAACTTTGATTTAACCATAAGTGTAAATATTGGTCTGTAATACCGTGTGCATACTATAAGCGTATAGCATATTATCGAGTATAACATGTTGTAGAAATTGGTATTCATATTACATTTAAACGTTTTTCATTTGACAGTTTTACATTATATTAAAAAACTACAATAAAAAAATAAAAAAACTGCAAAAATATTGACAAAAACCATGAATTCTATAGTATTTCTGTATACAAATAGGAGAAGATACTTAATTAATCAAATTGAACATATTAATAAAATATTAAGACCCTGTAACTGTTTGATTCGATTGAAAATAGATATATGCTTATAATTTGATATATTAAAATTCTCCTCTAAAATATATCGTAACACCAGAAACCTGCATAGAATGTAGTTGTAGTCTAAAATATGTATATACAAACTATATAAAACTAAAAAAAATAATCTATGTAAAACTGTAATTGTTAACTATTTTGAAATTTCAAATAATGGCTGTTAGTCTATTTAAGAAATTTTTTAAATATAAATTCTGCCGTCATTTCCGGAATTGAAATGGCCTCTGGCCACCTAGAAAACCTATCAATCGCAGTGAAAAGTATTTAAAACAGTTCGATGGTGGAAGCGGGCCTACGATATTTATATATATTAAGGTTTCCAGTACCGAAGAGTTCTTTAAAACCGGTATTTCGGTACTGATGTCAATACCGAAACCGGGAATACCGGTATTTTCAGTAGTCAAAAAAAGCTTATTTTATTCAAGTCAGCGATCAGAAAAACATAATTTAAACATTCTTTATTTCATTTTTCGTTAATTTTTTTTAAATTAAGAATAATAAAAATCATTTAAATATTATTTTTGTTTTAAGAAATAGGCTTTTAAAAAGCATAAATTATTTATACTGTCATCCGAAAGCATCGACCGAAATTTGGTTAATATAATTCTACGTGTTTCGTAGGCGGTTTTAAGATCATTATTGAACGAATTTAGTTACTTAGAAAGTTGATCAAACATAAACTCCAATGCAATGTCGGCTTTATACAAATCTGCATCTGAACAGCATAAACTTTCTACAGGTAGTTTAATAGGGGTTAACGCTGTTATTATGCGAAAAATTAAGTCAAACTCTTCTTTTGAAACCGGTCCATATATAAATCAATTAAAGCTTTTCGAAATGAGCTTTTCAATTTATAGAACTGTTCAAGCATAAACAAAAGACTACTCCACCTGGTTTTACAATCTAAAATTAGCTTCAATTCTTTTCCATATTCTTCTTTGACATGTTTTTGTAAATACATGTCATTTTTTGTTGGAGATTGCCGAAATATTTTTACAACTCCCCTTACTTGTACAATTAAGGGTTCAATATGCTCGTTTAAAGTTAGGCTAACTTGTTCTTAACAAAAGTCATCTCTTGACAATGCTTTTGATTTGAAAAAATAGGTTGCTGCAATTCAAATTCAAAACATTTTGAATTTTGGTGCACAACAAAAGTAGAAAATTAAACTTTTTTTAATGAATGGTCTGGTGTAAAATTCCAAGAATTTTACAAATTTATTAGTCAATACCGAAATACCGGTTTTCTTGGTTCGGTAGTGTCGGTATTTCGGTTTTAATATTCTTCGGTAATACCGGAATCCCGGTTTCGGTAATACCGGTAATAGAAACCCTTTATATATATATATTTTTAAAAAAATATTTGCAAACTCTGATATCTTGAAGATCCTTTCTAGATAACGTAGAATTGAACTTATTGATAAGAAAAACTTCTATTAATTAATCTCAAAATAGTCTCAAAATTTCGTTGTTAGTATAAAACTCCAACCAAGATGTTAAATTTCAATTTTACTTTTTTTATCATAGTTTTTGTAATTTGCTTTTGAGACTTAATTTTTTGCAGCAACCGCATTTTCAACTTATCCTTACTATTTGCAAATTATTTCATATATTTTTTTATTTGTTATGAAAATCGTAAAAAGTATTAAAAAGAGTTTGACTACCTACTCTTTTTTTTTTATAACAGCAAATCATTGCTTCAGGAACATCATCTTTACATGAGAGATAAGCAATTTGAAAAACTGGGAAATTTTTACAACTTATAATAGTTTCATCATCAATATTAACGACCAATTGCCATAGTTACTGGCTTTAGAAATATTACTTTTCAATATTCATTACATTAAAAAATCAATTGTCAGAGTATATTCTATAATATATTCTATTCTATATTATCTATATAATATAGATAATAATATCAAATCCTTTTTAGTTTTATAATGAACCAAAAATTAATTCATAAAAAATCAATAAATATAGTTTATGCCTTGAACTTTATTATAAATTATACATTAATACATAAATAGCAATAATTTTCTACATTTTAAGTTCTCGGTAAAGTTTTCAAAGTTTTTTAATTTTTTTACTTACCAGCATAAACTAATTGGTGTTTTCCTCCAGCACCACCAACACGTGGAATTGTATTATTGCGAGAAGCTAAATATTTAAAAAGTGGTGGTAAAAATATTGTATCTCCTTCTCCATAAACAAGTGAAGGTCTAATAGCAACAGTTTGCAATTTATCTGAAAAAAAAAATAAATAAATAGAAAAATATTTAAATATTGCCGTTAGTCACACTATGAAAATATAAAATAATTAAAATTTGTTTCAGGTAAAAAAAAAAAATATAAAAGAAAACAGTGTTGAGGAGAAAAGATTTAACCCAAAACTATTTAAAAATAATTAAAAATAAAGTTTCAAAACTATTTCTTAAAAATTCTTAATTTTTTAATAACAAATAAACATATTATTTTGTAGTTGTTGTTTTTATTATTGTTGTTGTGTATCTAATATATTTTGTAATATAAATTAAAAACTCAACACAAATATATGAGTCTATAGAATATAAATCCTGTTATTAAGGACATTATACTAACCAAAAACGTAGAGTAGTAGTTTACCTATTCAGATTTAAGTTTTTATGCGAAAAATCTTCTCTGCAAAGAGTATATAAAGATAAAAACACACTGGATGGCAAAGTAGGTACAGAACCTGATGGCTTCCAACCGAAAGATCCCAGGTTCAATTCCCGAAGAAGCAAAAAAAAAAATGCTTTATGAGTTTTGCGACTTGGTCTAGTCCCCTTTGTCGTGGTAATAAAATAAATAACAAAAAATAGTTAAGAGTATAATTCAGTGTTCGAAATTTTATTTTAAAAGGTCGAAATTTTTAATTTTTTCAATAATGCCCGCAAAATTTTATTTTTATTTTTAAATATTGATATCGCTTTGATATTTTGTTGAAATACTCGAAAAGCATTATCGTAAAGCTTTGTAGTATAAACTTGTACCCGGTACCTACTTAAGCCTAAGTTACCGAAGTTACTGTCAAGAACATAAAAAAAACTAAATGTATTGCGTATCATCATTATTGTGCGTGTCATCATTATTGTGTGAGATGTGGTATATCATATTGATATGCCACAGTATATCAATATGAAAAATTTCACAAAAGGTTAGCATATCTGCATTTACAACCTTGATCAAGTTTATTCACAAATTTTTTGAAATCTCAATTTTTCCTGAATGATTGAAAACAAGTATCATCACTCCTATTCATAAAAGCGATAGTAAGAGTAATCTTAATAATTATCGTCCAATTGCCATCCTCCAAGATTTTTCCAAAATTTTTTAAATCATAATGAAGCATTGACTAAATACTTTCCTGATCTCAAATCAAATATTAAACAAGGAACAATATGGTTTTTGAAAAAAATCAAATACTTCTGCCGCGTGCTTGAGCCTGACGGACTTCATTACCAAAAATATGGATAGTAAAAAAATCGTTGCGTGCCTATTCCTAGATCATCAAAAGCATTTGACTGTGTAGATCACGATATCCTTCTCTATAAACTTTCAAAACTGAACTTCAATACTTGTCAGTTATCCTTCTTTACATCGTACTTAAAAAACCGCATGTAAAAGGTACGTTGTAATAAAACCTATAGTACTGCCAAAACTTGTCAGAAAGGAGTCCCCCAAGAATCAATTTTAGGACCAAACCTCTTCAAAATATATATAGATGATATATTCAAACTTAATACAAAAGGCTCTATCCAATCATACCCAGATGATGCAGTATTAAAATATGCTGAAAACTCGGAGTTGGACTTAAGAAGCGCGATTGAATGTGACTCTCAAATTCTTCAAGAATGACTAAAACAGCAGAAACTCTCTTTTAATGTGAAAAAAACAAAACTGTTATTGTTTGATAATAAATTTGTATCTAATACTAGCTTTGTTATAAATGTGGCTCCAATTTCGAAAGTGAAAAATTACCTAGGTTTAATCATTGATAGCAAACTTAAATGAAATAACCATATTGAATTCATATTAAAAAAAATTACGCCGTATATTTTTTTAATTAAAAGACTTCGAAACTATCTAAACAAAAATGCCTTATTTTCCATATACTCTTCATTTGTTTTATCTAACTGCGATATTTGGATTCGGACTATACAAACTGGCATTAATAGACATGAAATTATTCACAAGAAATCAATTAAATACATTAATTTATATTAAAGATTACACCCAACAAGTTTGTTTTACTCTGGGAAGTATCGCTTTGATATTTTGTTGAAATACTCGAAAAGCATTATCGTAAAGCTTTGTAGTATAAACTTGTACCCGGTACCTACTTAAGCCTAAGTTACCGAAGTTACTGTCAAGAACATAAAAAAAACTAAATGTATTGCGTATCATCATTATTGTGCGTGTCATCATTATTGTGTGAGATGTGGTATATCATATTGATATGCCACAGTATATCAATATGAAAAATTTCACAAAAGGTTAGCATATCTGCATTTACAACCTTGATCAAGTTTATTCACAAATTTTTTGAAATCTCAATTTTTCCTGAATGATTGAAAACAAGTATCATCACTCCTATTCATAAAAGCGATAGTAAGAGTAATCTTAATAATTATCGTCCAATTGCCATCCTCCAAGATTTTTCCAAAATTTTTTAAATCATAATGAAGCATTGACTAAATACTTTCCTGATCTCAAATCAAATATTAAACAAGGAACAATATGGTTTTTGAAAAAAATCAAATACTTCTGCCGCGTGCTTGAGCCTGACGGACTTCATTACCAAAAATATGGATAGTAAAAAAATCGTTGCGTGCCTATTCCTAGATCATCAAAAGCATTTGACTGTGTAGATCACGATATCCTTCTCTATAAACTTTCAAAACTGAACTTCAATACTTGTCAGTTATCCTTCTTTACATCGTACTTAAAAAACCGCATGTAAAAGGTACGTTGTAATAAAACCTATAGTACTGCCAAAACTTGTCAGAAAGGAGTCCCCCAAGAATCAATTTTAGGACCAAACCTCTTCAAAATATATATAGATGATATATTCAAACTTAATACAAAAGGCTCTATCCAATCATACCCAGATGATGCAGTATTAAAATATGCTGAAAACTCGGAGTTGGACTTAAGAAGCGCGATTGAATGTGACTCTCAAATTCTTCAAGAATGACTAAAACAGCAGAAACTCTCTTTTAATGTGAAAAAAACAAAACTGTTATTGTTTGATAATAAATTTGTATCTAATACTAGCTTTGTTATAAATGTGGCTCCAATTTCGAAAGTGAAAAATTACCTAGGTTTAATCATTGATAGCAAACTTAAATGAAATAACCATATTGAATTCATATTAAAAAAAATTACGCCGTATATTTTTTTAATTAAAAGACTTCGAAACTATCTAAACAAAAATGCCTTATTTTCCATATACTCTTCATTTGTTTTATCTAACTGCGATATTTGGATTCGGACTATACAAACTGGCATTAATAGACATGAAATTATTCACAAGAAATCAATTAAATACATTAATTTATATTAAAGATTACACCCAACAAGTTTGTTTTACTCTGGGAAGTATCGCTTTGATATTTTGTTGAAATACTCGAAAAGCATTATCGTAAAGCTTTGTAGTATAAACTTGTACCCGGTACCTACTTAAGCCTAAGTTACCGAAGTTACTGTCAAGAACATAAAAAAAACTAAATGTATTGCGTATCATCATTATTGTGCGTGTCATCATTATTGTGTGAGATGTGGTATATCATATTGATATGCCACAGTATATCAATATGAAAAATTTCACAAAAGGTTAGCATATCTGCATTTACAACCTTGATCAAGTTTATTCACAAATTTTTTGAAATCTCAATTTTTCCTGAATGATTGAAAACAAGTATCATCACTCCTATTCATAAAAGCGATAGTAAGAGTAATCTTAATAATTATCGTCCAATTGCCATCCTCCAAGATTTTTCCAAAATTTTTTAAATCATAATGAAGCATTGACTAAATACTTTCCTGATCTCAAATCAAATATTAAACAAGGAACAATATGGTTTTTGAAAAAAATCAAATACTTCTGCCGCGTGCTTGAGCCTGACGGACTTCATTACCAAAAATATGGATAGTAAAAAAATCGTTGCGTGCCTATTCCTAGATCATCAAAAGCATTTGACTGTGTAGATCACGATATCCTTCTCTATAAACTTTCAAAACTGAACTTCAATACTTGTCAGTTATCCTTCTTTACATCGTACTTAAAAAATCGCATGTAAAAGGTACGTTGTAATAAAACCTATAGTACTGCCAAAACTTGTCAGAAAGGAGTCCCCCAAGAATCAATTTTAGGACCAAACCTCTTCAAAATATATATAGATGATATATTCAAACTTAATACAAAAGGCTCTATCCAATCATACCCAGATGATGCAGTATTAAAATATGCTGAAAACTCGGAGTTGGACTTAAGAAGCGCGATTGAATGTGACTCTCAAATTCTTCAAGAATGACTAAAACAGCAGAAACTCTCTTTTAATGTGAAAAAAACAAAACTGTTATTGTTTGATAATAAATTTGTATCTAATACTAGCTTTGTTATAAATGTGGCTCCAATTTCGAAAGTGAAAAATTACCTAGGTTTAATCATTGATAGCAAACTTAAATGAAATAACCATATTGAATTCATATTAAAAAAAATTACGCCGTATATTTTTTTAATTAAAAGACTTCGAAACTATCTAAACAAAAATGCCTTATTTTCCATATACTCTTCATTTGTTTTATCTAACTGCGATATTTGGATTCGGACTATACAAACTGGCATTAATAGACATGAAATTATTCACAAGAAATCAATTAAATACATTAATTTATATTAAAGATTACACCCAACAAGTTTGTTTTACTCTGGGAAGTATCTAAGTCTATCGAACTGTAGTAAACAAGAGCTGTATATGATGGCTTTTCAAATTATCAACAATTTGATTAAGCACAATTTCATTTTGAATAGAAACATCGATATCCACAGCCACATTACGAGAAACAGGTCTAACTTCTACTTAAGCTTATTCAGAGCCGAAAACAAAAACAATAATATTGCCTGTAAAATTGCTTAAAGATTTTTAATGAATTGCCAACGGAAATAAAAGAAATAATATTGGTGTATTTAAAAGGAAAGAGAAATGTTGATTCTTGGTAATTAAATTCTCACATTTAAAAAGTTTCAAGAATTTACCCAAAAGGTAACCTAAAACCTTATAAAATAACAAGAATACACGTTGGGTGGCGCAGTAGAGTAACCTAAGTTACTGTCAAGAGCATATACAAAAAAAAAAGAATACCTGATAGAACTTTAAAAAAAAATGCTGAAGCAAAAGAAAAAATTAGAAAATTATTTCTATATTTTGTTTCGAAATATGAAGGTAGCATAATGGATGATGAATCTTATATTTTAGCTGACTGCAGGCTCCTTAAGCTCCTGTTTGAGTACTGCATATTTGTTGTTATATAATTTTTTTTAAATTGCCAATACTGTGGAATAAAAATCTAATATATTGATTCACTAATAATGTCTGTAAAACTTTACACCTTCCGTGAATTAAAGCAAAAATAAGTGATAGTATCCCAAAAATTTAAATCTTTTTCAAAATATAACCACAAAAAATTACCGATTAAGAAATAAAAAAAAATTAGAAAAAACTATCCGTAAAATAGATCATAAAAAGATATCCAAGCTCTAAGCCCATATAGATATAGGAAAACTATATAGTTAATACGTGAACCAAATAAGATCATCTGAATGTTTTGGCATTATTAAATCAATAACATACGATTTTTTTCCAAATTAGAAGTATTTTTTAAAGTCACCAAAACAACTGGAATTACCTAAAAAAAATAAGTACCTATAAAATTTTTTTAAATTTCCCTGGCTTATGTCTTTGCATATCATCCTATTAGCCACCTCGAAATATATCCAATTGACAAATGCAGGCACAACTTCAAGTTCAAATGAACGTTTTTTTTCAAATCAAAAATATTGAAAAACAGAAAAATAATGTTCCTTTTGTTGCCATGGTGTTAAATCTTACTTTGCCACCTTTATTAAAATACACTAGATTAAAAATCCTTCTTATAGGAAAAACACCAGAAACGAGAAAATATAGAAAACATATCAAGGGCAGTATGAACTATTTCTTCAATTGGTGCTGAAAATACAAAACTACCATCTTCTTTATCTGCACATTGTGTATGTAAAAGAAAATTTTAAACCAGAATGGACAGTTGTCTATCGGTGACTAAACGAAGGTTTACAGAACAACAAGGAAATTAAATAAAGAAAAGAATACCAGGGTAACAAAAATGTTCTGCTTAAATTGAACAATAAAAAAAATAAAAAATAATTGTTTTACGGAAATAGAAAAATATGTCTTGAGCTAAACATTTGAATGAAGAGGAAAGAAATATTTTTTTATTGCTTGACCGGTGAATGTCATGTCGGGAATAGCTAGTAAATATTATTTACGCTGTTTTTCCACGTTAGAAATAAATTAAATTTCTTCCACTGACTATACTATAGATGGCGCAACTATGAGTAAAATTAGCAAAATTAGCAAACAAAAATATTTAAAGTAAAGCCTATATTTTTGAGATTTCAGATCTCGAAATCGGATGAAAATTTTTGAAAAAAAATTAAAACTAAAATTTAGTCCATGTTAATTTGACGACAATAAAATTTAATTTTTATCATTCATATTCAGATACAAAAAGTACACATATGTATTTATATATGACCACAATAGTTTTACCTCTTAGATCTCTGATCCCAAAATTAATATGTACATTTTATTTTTAAAATAATTTTATTCAATTTTTTTATTTTTTTTTTGTTTTGTTTTTTGTTTTTTTTTTTTTTAATTTATCTATGCAATTTTTCTCACTTTCAATCTGAGATTTCACATTAAAAATTTAACTTTAACTTCTCTTAAAATTGAAAACTATGTACATATATCTAAAATTCAGCAAAAAATTTTAAAATAATTTTAACTTTATACATATTTTCTTTATTTTTCTTCTTACTTCACAAATTAAAATCAATTTCTCTAAATTTAAATCTGACAGATTTTTATATATTTTTTATTATATTTTTTATTTTATCAAAACTATGCACATTTATCCAAAATTTTGAATATTCATATAAATGTAGATGTTATATTCACATACTTTATATATACATTATGAATATGTATATTAATGCATAAATCTAGTATGATAAAATGCACACTTACATACATATTAAGGTATCAAAAAACTTTCGGTTGAATTTTTCTACAATTATTATTCTACATTTTGTATTATTTTATGCATGTATAAAATACTCTCCAACAGAAAAAAAAAGAAGAAAAAGATAAAAAAATAAATGAAATAGGATATAAAAAAAATCCTTCTGAATATTTAACTTTCTATAAAAATTTATATGATATAATATACCATCAGGAAATAAACAGGATAATTTAATCATCATGTTTCATTTGAAAATTGCTATTTTCACATTTAAAATGATTATCTTAAAAGGAAAATATTTAACTCTACAAGTAGACATGGCTTAACAAATTCATTCATTCACCCAAACTGATGTGCTTATATTTGTACATACATATAATAATATATAAATATATGTACAATATGATTATTTCCAGAAATAATTTCGCAACAAAAATTAAATAATACCCAAATTCATAAAATGAAATAACTCCGAAAATTGATGAAATTATTGTCAATTCAAAAATAATTTCCAATATTATTTTTGGTTATTCGCAATTCTTAATATAGTGCTGAATTAGTATGCCATATAATAATTTTTAAATCCCTGTAAATTAAGTTGTTTGTCACAAACTATAGAGAGGTTGGGTACGAAATTCCAAAAAAAAAAAATCCATTTTCATAATTCCATTTACACAGACCCAACAAGGTCGTACACTCGTACTGCATTATTTTGAAATTAATAAATAATTTCAATTATGGACTTTTTCCCCAAAGCTGGATTCCATAAGACGAAACAGACCTTATAAGTAAGTATAGCCTTATATATAAACATTTTATTTTCCAAGGATTTCTTTCCAGTTAGCCTATTAAAATATTTTTAGGAAAAACTTTAGCAAAAAATATAACGAAAAACCAATTAAGTTATAAAAGTCGGAAACCTGATCTAAATCCTTACCAATAATTTTTTATTGCAACATTTTTTCTTGTTTTTTTGGAGGGGGGGTTTTGTGTTTTAAAGATTTTATAGTTGAGGATTGTGAATTTGGCAATTCAGAGGCGCTACTCTTTTTGTTCTTTGAGGAATCCACTCTAAGTTCTACACTCTAAGCGATATATTTTCTGTATAATCTAAATGTTCACTTGTTTGCTTGTGATTTTCTTCGATTACTTTAAATTCTTTATCAATTATTAGTATTCAGAAGTTTTTATTGTTTTATGTTTTTGGCAAGAATATTCCACATTATTATCTAAAGCGTATGTTTCTATAGGAACGGCAACAGGCGATAAAAGGATTTACTTCAGCTTTTACAATGTCAGGGTTTTAATAATAGTAATAGGAGTTGTAGGTTGTAGTATAGGAGTAATAGGATAAATGGATACGTAGCAAAGGAAGAGAAAAACATTTTTTTTTTCTAAAGTCATTAACAATGAAAAAATTATAATAGGGACACATTATGAACTGTTACTCGTTTATCATTAATCAACACGTTCTCTCCAACATTTTACTCTTCCACACTAAATATGTTTTAATGTTCTCCCCTTCGCTGCGTATCGTCAAAATTATTGCTTATTGTTTTATACTGAGATAGTTCTCCATTAAAGTTTGCTTTTTCTGATTGAGACTACTATATATATAAGCTTCACTATTATACATGTACTCGTATATCAACAAAAATATTGCACAGGATCGGGCAATTTATGAATTTTTGTTCAGAAATTGTTTTAGATATGTAGGTGCTCTTTATATTAAATAAAGTTGCCCAATAACAATTTTTCTTTTTTAAAGCTGTTTTATATATATTCTTTACCTTATTGGTAATAGGCTGTCGAAATTTATAGGAAAATATTCATGTTATATTCAGTTTTGAACGTTCAATGATTCCACTATGAAAAATATTTAAATTATTTTTTAAAAAATATCCGAGGCTATGAAATATGCTCCAAATAAAACACTTTACTTTACCTATTAGTATAGATTTTATATTTGTTTAATTTTTTCGTTTTTAAAATTTAGTTCATAACTTCTTTAATGGAAAATATCTACCTAATTTGATATTAATACATAAAATTAATACCTAAAATAAAATTAGTTCCAGTAAAATAAATCAAATACTGATAGGTAGGTAATTTGACTAATATACGAGACCGATTGACATATTAATACCAAAAAAGCCCATTTTGATACTACGTAATAACACGCACATAACTTATTTATCTCATTCGGGGATTCTGAGGGGGTTGTATCGGCGTGGGACCTTATGGCCATATCTTAAGGATAGCTGGAGTTCCTACCTTTCCAAAAATACATATCTTTAGTGGCGCATCTCTATCCTTTAAAAACGAAAAGGACATTTGAATGTATTCTTGTTGTTTTGATGTTATATATTCTAGAAAGATAACTGTCTGAAGGATATTTTAAGATTTATTTGATAATTATTGGTGCTGCCGTTATGGAGATATTGTAGTTCAAAGTAGAAAATTTTGGAAAAAAAACTATATTTATTTTATTTCTTTAAAAACCAAATACCCCAAGATTTTACCATAAAACCCTCCAAATATTTATATACTGTTGGAAAGGTCTCTCTTTTTTCTTTAACTCATACATACATACTTAATGTGTATATCAAATAGTTTGGAAAATATAAGGAAGAGATATGGTCATTAGGTCCTACGTCGATACAACATCTCCCTCAGAAGAGCCCCATTCAAACATTTTAAGGTGTTTAAAAAGCGATTGGTCAATAATTTTGGTGATTACAGAAAAAATACTGTTAAATTGATTTAATACAGGGCAGAATCAAAAAACAGCTCTCAATACTTCTGAAATTTATATCAATAAAGTAGTAAATATATTTTCCAATATTTCGGTCAAACCTGTTGGATCATTCCGACAATTACCTTTTTGTGAAAAAATAGATTTTAACTAACTAGAAATGTACCCAGATTACTCTAGCCGTAAATATCTCTAAGAATGTGCCACCGCCATATTTAAGGAATTAATTTGCTTTACAATTAATCCAAGAATGACACTGTTATCCAAAATAGAGTGTTTGAACCTATGAAATAAACCCAAATAAAAACAATACATATACAGAAAAATTCAACTTTTTTTATTTTAAGTCTTATTACAGACAAAAATTGCAATTTAAATAAACAAAATATATCCCCATATTATAAAATAAGTTTCAAAATATTATAAATTTTTCAAAATTAAATTATTTTCTAATTTAAATTATTATGAAATTTGGGGCATATTTCATTTGTATAGTTATTTCACGGGATTCAACATAAATATGTATGAAAACAGTTATATTATAAAAAGGCATAATAAATCTTGTATAGTACAAAAGTAAAAGAATCAAATCTTAAAAGTATAAAAATTTATCTCAATCATATAGAATCAATGCAACATTATAAAATTCAGTCGCATCCAGACACATACTTTATATAATAATCGTCAGTTAAATTGTATAACAAAAACGAAAAAAGAAAAAAAGAATAAGAATAACAAAAAAATATTAGAAATGGGAAAATCAACTTGCCGTAAATGTTATATGGAAAATAGAAATCTAGAACTGAATATACTAAAAACAAAAAAAAAAACAAAAAACTATAAAAAAAATGTTTTCACATATTTTTTTTCCGAACCATAAAATCATTATCATTTATCATTGGAGCGTGGATATGTTTGTACAACTTGTACAAAAATATTGTATATTTAAGGTGACCTGAAATAAAGCCAAATGCAAATAAAACCAAATTGCCTTTATGAAAAAGATTTTTTGAAAGAAAGAAAAAAAGAACGTTGGCTTTATAACCTTTGAGAAAAAAATTAAGTCAAAAATTTTTTTTTAAATTTACCTGAATAAAAAGTTAATTATAATTTATTTATTTATTTCTAAGCAAATACACTCTAGCTAGTCTTTTAATTATATGTTATATATAGACTGAAATACTTAAAAACTAAAAATTCGTATTACTTAAATAAATTTTTGTTTTAGAAATTAATTTAAATTTAATTTAAATTTACTGGTAATTTAATCGAAATTTAATTTGAATTTAATTTGAATTTTGCTTGAAGAAAAAAAGAGAGAAAAATATTAAAATTTTTAAATATTAAAGAACGAAAGAATTGTGTTGGAAAATTTTCTTTAAAGAGCTTACAAAATTTGATTATTGAATCTATATATGGTTTTAACCAAAAAGAGAGTGAGAGATGTCTTAGCCTGCCATAATAGAATGATATGTTTGAACATAATTAAGTTTAGATATATGTGTGATCTGCCAAATCTTTTAAATAAATACTTATCATAAGAATAATTCCAATAATTTTGAAATGAACAACTAGATATAATACTCGCTATTCATTTTTATTATATTTAACAGCTGATATAAATTTCTTTAGCACTGTCACTGGAATATAAAGAAAGTAATTTGGCAGTTTACTTTAGCATTACTTCTTAGATACTATGACTTATTGGATTATATCTTATAATTGACTTGTGAATGTAAACATCTATTAGAAGAAAAAGTAGTTTGATTATTTGCCGTTATTAAACATTTGACATCTTCACATCAGCAATATTTTTGATTTTAAAATATTTTGTTGTTGCAATTTTTATAATACACAGTTACATATTTTTCTTAATATAATAATTTAATTTAATCCAATACATTTTTTGTTTTATTCGTTCTTCTTCCATTTTTAACAATACTAACACAATTACAACTTCTTCCATTTTTCTATTGATAATTCAAAATAATAAACTTAATTTGTGAAAAATATTTGCAAAAATTTAGAATATCGTTAAACTTGTTTAAAGCACAAACAACAGAACAATAATAATGACAAAAATGTCTGTCAAGGTCGAAATATTAATGATAATTAAATTTTTTTTAATTATAATTACTCATTATTTTTCGTATTCGACTATCAAAAAGTTTTACTAATATTCACCACTATTGATTTATTTTATGGAAAGTTATAATTTTTTAGTGACGTGAAAAGTTTTACAATTGATCATATTCAATAAATTGACAAAGTTTTTGGCTCATGCCATTGATACTTGCTTATACTCACCAAGGTGAAGAAATTTAACAGACATTATTAGCAGACAAACTTTCGTCGATTGGTGACTAATCGAATACATAAGTTAAATAATATCTGAATTCGATTGAATTCTAATACCCTCAATCCAGCAAATACTGTGTTACAATGTGTAAAAAGAGTGGTCAAAAATATTAAAGTCATATATTATACTTTTAAAAAGAATAAAACGAATTATCATTGGCACTACATACATTTTTTAATATACATTCAGAAAACATTCACATTTTGAAATTAGCATGACTTGTTAAATTAATATTAGGACAAATTCTTGTCCCTTGGATCAATTATAACTCAGACCATTTGTCATATTTTATGCTTCTTAAAACGTTACAGTAAAACATTTATTTAACCCTTTCTTGTATTAACTTGAATATTTGACAGTTCTATTTATATAAATTTTTTAGTTTGAATTCAAATCATTGTTATTTAAAATACTGTGTAAATTTTACTGAATATTTTCAAAGTGAATTTAAAAAGGTAAATAAATATATTTATATACATTTCAACATTGATTAATAATACTATAAAGATAGACATTTTCATACAACAGAAAATGTTCAGCTCACTTTTTTCATTATATATATTATCTGGAAGATAATCAATGTGTTGGTGCATTTTCTATATTTAATTTGAATTTTTAAATTTTTGAGCGTTTTATACGACTTTATTCTCTAAATAATTTGTATGTGTTTAGTTTCTCTATACTGTTCTTGAATATTATTGTTTTTAACTTTTTGTTATTTGAATTTGTATAGGTAATTTGAATTTTTTTTTAATTGATAGGTACAAAAATTTCAAATTGGATAGCATTTTTATCGAGTAGTCTTTTAAGAATATTTTTTTTTTATTTTTCTCTCAATATACATTGTAATAAAAGGATTTTTATAATTGTTGATATTGTGCATGTATATTATTTGTAATAATAAATTATAAAATTATAATATAATTTTATAATGTTTAGGAAACGAAAATATTTTTCTTGTTTTAATTGAATAATTTTCAAAAATAAAACAATTTCAAAAAATTCAAATAATAGTGAACATTCATCCACGTAATGATTTCTAATATATATTCATACATACATATACGTATGTATAAATTTACAAATAGAATCAAATTTTTATTTTTAAAAGGCTTTCTTTTTGATTTTTTCAATATGTGGATATGTATGTACGCATGGATTTTAAAATTATAACAGAATTTAAAAATATTTGAAAAACTCATCATTAATTTTTGTAAAATTTATAAAAAATCTTAACGGTAGATTAAATTGAAAAGTATATTTAATATGTTTTTTTGTTGCAGTAAGCACACAATTTATTTTTAAGATAATTAAAGCTTGCAACGCACAATTTTACAATAGTATTTTTCAAATTCAGAATTTTCTACTTTGTCATTATTTTCATAACAAGAGCATTAAATATCAATATCCAAAGGCTTGTCATGATTTACTCCAGCTTTGAAAATATATTGTTGTTGTAAATGAAATTAATCAAATTCGTAATATATTTGTAAAAATCTTATTGTGCAGGTGGATTTGTTTAGAGCTTTTAATTTTTTAAGATAATCTAACATTTTCTCTACGAACAAATATGGACAATTTTTAATAGTTGTTTGTACGTATTTTAGTATTAGTATAAATATTTGAAGAATTTAAAGAAAGACCAGCAGTGTACATATTACTCACAACAGCAAGTTTACTTTATTACTCATTATTATATGGAAAAATTAAAATTATAATTATTTTGTTTTCGTAGCTGCATATTTGCATATGTAAATAATTGAAAAGCTAAAACAGCTAAGATTTTTTGCAAAGTACTGGGACTGATATGAGTATTTCCAGTTTTGGGCAATATTTTTGATGAGCACTTTTCTCTTTGGAAACAATTTTCTTAATTATATCTCAGTTAATAATTTCATAAAATGTACCAGTTACCAAAATCATTTTTTATATAAATGAATTTATAAAGGAAAAGAAACATCTTACAGTAGCAAAAAGGGATTGTATAGATGGTGTGGAAGATTTAGATGGGGATAGAAAACAAAAGCTAGCAACAGAAGCACATTTCTTTATGACTCAAAGTTTACATGAAAGTTATAAGTACGCATAGGGTTACAATTTATCCAAAAATAATTTGAAAAGAGTAACTTTAAAACCTTTCATTTTTTTATCAATTTACTACTAAAATATCTTAAGGAGCTAACAAAGATTGGTTCTAAAACTGTTGCACCTGCTTGTGACTAATGCAGTACAAATCGAAATACTTATGAATTACTTGGTGTCAATAAGGTAGACTCTTTTTTTATGATTGGAATGGAAATAAAATTTATGCTTAGTTTGATATGGCATCTTATAAAATCTGTCAGAAATTCTTTTATAAAACCCGATTTTGAAAACTGGAATAATAATATTATTAGCTTTCAACAATTTTACCAGAAGTTCGTAGCACCCATATTAATTCCAACACATTTGAAAAAATGTCAGTAAAATCAGCTTTTCAATTATTTAGTCATAGTACATATGCAGCCATAAAAGCAATAAATAACACTGATCGAATTTTTTTTAATTTATTGAGTAATAAAGCCAATCTGACTGTTGATTTTGTTTTAAGAGTTAACTAGTTAATTGATTACTTAAATTCTTCAAATTTTAACACAAAAAATTAAAAATTTTGAATTCACAACCGTTAAAAACTCTCCGTTTTTATTCTTAGAGGAAAGGCTAGAATATCTTAAAAAATCAAAAATTAAAAGTACCACAAAAAATGTTTCCATTAATGGAATGGCCCAAACAATAACTGCTGTATTATCTTTATCGAAAGATCAAATTGATAGAATATTAATATCTTGATGACGCGCAGACTGAACCAAGATCCGTTAGAAAATATGTTTTCTCATATAAGATCTGCTGGTCATTATTGCAGAAATCCATCTGCACAACAAATTGGGAATATTTTTGCTAAGACGAGGCGAGTATTTATAACGAAAATACATCCTCAAATTGTGAAACAGATCACAGCAATTATTTGGACATTGATGCCAATGATTTGGCTCATGAAGATTTTATTATTGAAAATTGTCCTGAAGAAATGAGAAGAAAAATGTTTTAGCTTCAACTTCAAATACAGTTCAATCACATAGTAAATCATTTAGTAATTTTGAAGAATTAGCAATTAGATATTTTGCTGGATTTTGCACATAAAAAGTGTCAAACTGCCATACATGTGGATTATACTATTTTTAAAAAATTAACACAAAATTTGAAAACGAAATTTAAATAGCTATTCATAATGAAATATTAGAGATGAAATAATTTAACGTAGGTATATAAGTACGTATGTACCTAAAAACCGATTTGAATTGAATTTAAAATTTAAAATTGTATTTAAAACAACTTTAACAAAAATTTGATTCTATTTGTAAATTTATACATATATGTATATGTATGTATGAATATATATTAGAAATCATTACGTGGATGAATGTTCACTAATATTTGAATTTTTTGAAATTGTTTTATTTTTGAAAATTATTCAATTAAAACAAGAAAAATATTTTCGTTTCCTAAACATTATAAAATTGTATTATAATTTTATAATTTATTATTACAAATAATATACATGCACAATATCAACAATTATAAAAATCCTTTTATTACAATGTATATTGAGAGAAAAATAAAAAAAAAATATTCTTAAAAGACTACTCGATAAAAATGCTATCCAATTTGAAATTTTTGTACCTATAAATTAAAAAAAAATTCAAATTACCTATTCAAATTCAAATAACAAAAAGTTAAAAACAATAATATTCAAGAACAGTATAGAGAAACTAAACACATACAAATTATTTAGAGAATAAAGTCGTATAAAACGCTCAAAAATTTAAAAATTCAAATTGAATATAGAAAATGCACCAACACATTGATTATCTTCCAGATAATATATATAATGGAAAAAGTGAGCTGAACATTTTCTGTTGTATGAAAATGTCTATCTTTATAGTATTATTAATCAATGATTTCAAGTAGGTATAATATTTGTCTATACATATTTTGAACATATTAAATGAAAAAAATTGTTCAAATTCAATTTTATATATATTTGATTGTCCACATACCGCTCTTGGACTGGTCTAAAGTACCCCAATTTAAAAGTTAATATTTTAGTTGTGAATAATTTAAAAATTTTTATTTATACTTTTTTTTTTAGAAATATGTTACGAATCCAATCTGCAACAAACGAGAATCAATTAATAAAGAAAATCTTGCCGAATCAGATCATTAATCACAATAATGGCATTGGCTTTTACTATTATTTTAGAAATTTATACCCCGTCTTCCACATTACTAACACTCAATGTTCCTGCTGTTTCTTTTACAAATTTTGAGCTACTCGCAATTGGGCTGCTTCCCTTGATCTCTCCAACTAAAGATATTTCGAAAATATTTTTGTTTTTATTTCGATTAATTATTATCTACTATTTCTAAACATAAAGCTAGATTATACTTTGGAATCTTATTTTCACGACACAGTGTTGTATATTTTGCTTTAATATTTATTTTCATTTCAAATTTGCAATAATGCCAAAATCAAATAAATCGTCAGATTTTCACATAATTTTCCATTTGAAATGGAAATAAAAGCAATTTGGCTTTATTACATTTGACTTTATTTCAGATGGCCTATATTTAATTCGAATATTATGACATTTGTTATAAGTTTAGTTAGTTATAGATGACTTTACCTATACAATAATGAAAAATATTTTTCCGGAATGAATTAAGTTTAGTTGAAAATTAACAAAATTAATTATTACAACTTGAAAAAGGAAATTATTTTTAATTTTTTGTTTTGTTTTTTTTTTTAAATTTGGATAATGACACAAAAAAACACTTTTTTTTGTTTAATTTATAATGAAATAGTCTCAAAAAATAATTAATTGAAACAAAATAAAATTAAAGAAATTTTGTCTTATTACTTGAAAATAAGCAATAATTTAAAAATAATCTTTTTTAATATTTTTATTTCAATGTTCGAACATATTGTTGTAATGTTGAAAACACCTTCAAGAATCGACACTGTATTAAGATATGCAATTGAAATTTATAAAATAAAGGCATCAGACATATAGCATATTTAGGAGGCCCACAGACCAATCAAGTAATGGGTTTGGCTCATCACCGTTATCAATTTTTAGGGACAGCCTCTCTCCAGTTGAATGTACGAAAATGCTTATCATGTCTAACAATATTTCATCTCTACAAAGAGGATTTAGTCTGCCCTGACTCCTTGTTTGTATCTTCGGGCTTGGATTCGAACATTTCAATCTCGAAATTGTCATTCATCCAGTGTAAAGTGTTCAATTTTAATGACTACTAAATCAAAATACTCCTTACTAATATCAGTAAATTATTTTATATTACCTATGCGCAATATAAAGTTAGGAATGGGGTTCCACAGTACAATTAATTTAACCGAAAACAAAATGTTTGAAGGGACTCCTGTGGCGAAGAATAACTATAGATTCATTACTTTTCTGTATGATTCACACTTCTAGATTCATAATTCAAACAATTAAATTCATACTTCCCATTAATATGCCGGCAAATTACTTTACTTTACTTACTTAGGCGGCCAACAGACCATGTAGGTCTTGGCCTGTCTTATCAACGTCCTCCATTTTTGTCAGTTATGGGCGGTTTGTCTCCAATTGAAGATACGAACTGTTTCATATCTGCCAATAGTTCGTCTCTCCAACGAAGATTTGGTTTTCCATGACGTTATGTACCTTCCTTCTGTATTCTTGACCGATAGCATTTTTATTTATCCGCTCTAGATGTCCGAGCCACTGCAGTGTTTTGACTTTAATTTTCATGACTAGATCTACTTCAGAATACAGCTTATAGAGTTCGGCATTATATCTTCTCTCCCAGTCCTCATCGTCGTTTGAGGACCATATATTCGTTGAAAATTTTTTTCTCGAAGACATCAAGTATATGCTCACTTACCTTGGGTAGTGTCTACGATTCTGATCTGTAGAGCAGAACCAGTATTATAGTATGAGCGTTTTGTAGATTTGAATTTTGGTGTTTCGGAATAGGAGCTTCGACCGGCGATATTTTACAAACCGAAGCAGCATTGGTTGAAAATTACTTTAACAGACCTAATATGATGACATAAGCCTTAGTTGTATATTTCAACAATATATATGTACTTCAAAAAGTTACCAAATGTGGTATATCTAATGTTAAGTCAGAAACATTACTATAATGCAGTCATGGCTTATTTATAACAAACCGATAACAATTGGAATTATAAGAATTGCAGATAGATTGCATATAATCAAATTATATTACACATTATATATACTATATCCCATTCAATAAAGCAAGCCCAATCTAGGGAACCTGGTGGCCAAAAAATAGAATCTCTTGGTTCAATTCATTTTTCTCTTTAATTTTTATAAATTATTTTTCATAACTTCCCTTGAAACATCAAAGTGTCCTACAAAAAGCTTACCTTTTAATGAAGGTTTCAACAACGATATTATACGAAAATAATTGCAGAAACCGTATATAATCTAAAAAGAAAGAAAAACGCATAATTCCTTTTATTTTACTAAATTCTTTATTTGTCTATTTTATGCCAATATACTGAAGAAGGCAACATATTATTGCCGAAATATCGATATTTGTAAAATAGGCAAATAAAGAATTTAGTAAAATAAAATGCATTATGCGTTTTTCTTTCTTTTTAATTTAAGAATTTTACTACAAACAAAAAACTAAAATTTAAATATACCTATATAATCATTAATCAACATATTAATTAAAATTTAAAATTATACAAACATACAATAAATCGAAACTACCGATTATTTTATCAAAAGGATTTTTTTTTAATAATTTGTAAAAATTTTATTAATAATAAAAAATAACTTAAAACTTATTTTAAGATAATTATTTTAACCTTTGATATTTAAATATAATAATTATATTGTTTTATAATAAAAATTATAATTTTATTTGTAAATAATAATTTAAGTAATTTAATTTTTTATAAGAAAACATTAAAATATTTATTTTCTAATACAAATTAGTAAAATGTTCTTATTTGTTTTTCAGTACATTTTAAATAGTTTTGACATGGCAGTGGTCATATAGTGATTAATGGAGAGCACAAAATATAAAATTTAAACAGTACATGAAAATATGGTGCGATGACAAAAATACGAATTCCTTTATACAGGGAAAAATTTAAGGCAGAATAGTAAAAAACAAAATAATGTAATAATTACGAAATATTAGAAACTGATGAATAGGTGTAAAAGCTTAGCTATATTATGTAGTGGATACGCAATGTGAGTTTTAAGCAGGTGGTCCCGGGCTCAAGTTCCAGCCAGAATATGGTTTTCAAATTCAATTTTCCTTTAATTTTTCTTCAAATAATGACATTTTCATAAAATATTTTCCCTCTAGGTATGGATGTTTAATGAATTTTTCTTTCATTATTCACAGTAATTTTATAAAATTGATTGAGACTATAATTTGGTATTAACTATATAATAAAATGAAACTTGGCTATTTAAGAGCGATTAATTCCTGACAATATTATTAGTTTTCCACATTTAATAAGTTGGCCTCGCAAAAAAAATTTATAAATAAATTCTCATGAGATATTCCACTTTATATTCCACTTTATGTAATAAATTACAACACCTTCTACTTAATGTATGAAAATGTAATTAACCTAAGTTACTTAAGATAGCATAAACAAATTAATACATGCAAGAATTACATGCAATGAACCGCAATGAATACAGCAGAATCAGAAGTAAGACACTACATCAATTGCCGTTTCATCATGATATAGTTTTTGTTTCCGTTTATAGCGTTTATGTAATTACAAAGGCGAAATTACTCTACAAGTGTAGATGTATTTTTCCAAATTTGAATCAGTTAGTATGAAAAATAAAGGAATGGGGGTCGATATCCCAAAACTCAAAATCCCGTAATCAAAAGTCCGGAAATAAAAAGCCCGTAAATCAAAATCCCGGAAATGAAAATTCCGGAACTCAAAATCCAGGAATAATAATCAAAAATAAAAT
Organism: Argyra leucocephala; assembly: GCA_963942445.1. Taxonomy (NCBI): domain Eukaryota; kingdom Metazoa; phylum Arthropoda; class Insecta; order Diptera; family Dolichopodidae; genus Argyra; species Argyra leucocephala. The sequence goes on along the minus strand of OZ012679.1, from coordinate 53,077,362 downwards.
ATAAAAATGGTGGCCAACAAAAAAAACTGTTTTCTTTAAATTACGGATTTGTAAAAATATACAATCAAATCTTGTTTCTCTTCAAAAAAAAAATTATTTTTAGAGTTGGGGTCTGCTGCCCTTAAACCCCCACTTCCTGTTTATTGAAATTCTCTTTTCGCTGAAGGCAGCTTTTAGTAAAATATATAAAAAAAAAATAAAATTTATTTTTAGATTCAAGAGCTGACACCACCAAACCCTCACTACCTATTTATTAAAACTCTGTTTTTGCAGACGGCAGATAAATTTTTGATTTTTATTAACAAATGAAAAAAAAAATTATTATTTCCTGGATTTTTTTGTTCTTAATCCCGAAAAACTCAAAGTTCAGAATTTGCTTTTCCGGGACTTTCAATTCCAGGATTTTCAATTCCGGGAATGTACTCCGGTCTTTTTATTCCCAGGATTTTCAAATTATTCTGACTTTTCAGGTTCTGCGATCTTACGGTATTCCCGAAAAAAAAAATTTAGAAAAAACTAACAAAGTTCGTTTTCTTGTATTAGTATGCCAAGATTTTGCCCGCAAGTCACAGCATCCAGTATTTATCTCTTTTTATGAACTACATCGAGGGTGCTCTATCGATTGGTGATATTTTCAACTCCCGGAAAAGACCGGAAATGTGATTTTTAAACCGGAAATTCACCGTAATCGAGATTTTCAAAGAGATATTTTTCAATGCAATTCGGATTCTGTAAAATATAATATAATGTAACGTGGCAAACATAAATGTAAATAACGTGGAAGATCAAATTCATGTTTTTATTAGACAATAGGTAGTGCAAACGACACAACAGCAAATTAATTACATAATTCATGAATATAATGATGATTGAAAATTGAAAACACAGTCTTAGAACCCTAATATCTGTGCTATATTGAAGCAATAAAGACTCATACGTGACTCAAAAAGGACAAACAAAAATTAAGTATATCCAAGGGGTTTGAAATAGTGATTTTCTTATCGTTAACAACTTTTTTATTTACAAGAAGAATTTCATTTACAATATCCCATTCATTTTTTAATTTATTAACCGGATTTTTTATTTTTAGTGATAATTTAAATTAAATAATTTAATTATTGTGGTCAGGTTTCACTAAAATTTTTTAATATTTATTTAACAAGCACTGACGAACAAGTATGTTGCTTCTGAAATATCGATACTTAGAATCAAATATTAAAACTTATTAGTGAACGGAAACCTGGCACCATCAGTTAAATTATTTATCCTTATTCATTTTCAAATCGTTTTACTTTCTTTCTTCTTTTATGTTTGCTTGTCTCTTGGTACAAATTATACAATCGCTTTTAAGCTAACCGATCAGCTAATAACTTGAAATACATAACTAGCCGATCAGCTAAAAACTGAAAATACTTTAAACTAAGATTAAGAAGAAAAATGTGGATACAGGGATACAATAGATAATAGCAAGGAGTCTATAAAGTAGATGTAGTTGAAACTACCACAAAAGTTCATAACATTTGCAATGCAATTAAATTGGTAATGACTGAGATTATTAATTATTCAATACATCAATTATCTATTGTATTCGCCCCCGATTTTTTTGTTTTAAATTTTAGAACTATTTTCATAGCTATTAAAAATTTACAGCTACAATTTTCCAGAACAATCTGTATCGGGTCAGGAATTTGTATGGAACTATAGGGCAAATTATTATTTTATATTTTTCAGTTGGTATGAAAAACATGGTGTATGTAAAAAATATTATATTTAAATAATTATTACTATTATCTTCTCTATACTGTAATTTAGTCTACAAGTAATTTTAGCATGCATTCAAGAAAAAATGCATTCAAGAAAAAATGCATTCATGATTTTTTAAATTCATGAAAATTTTTTAAACCAATTATGACAATATAACCAACAACTCAATCAAATTTCAAGCTTCTATCTAGGCTATCAGACGATTATTAATGGATTAATATTCAAAATATAGAATAGATCAAAAATTGCAACAAAAAATAATAATAATAAATTCATTGAATTCAATTTCATACACCTCAATTCATATGTGGGTAATATTTCAATTTGTGGTATGTTATCGTTCCAAAATGGTTTCATTTAAATTTTTAATAAAAAATTTAAAATTAAATACATTAAAAGAAATTATTAAAGATTTGTTATGAACTTTAAATCTACGATTAACTATAGGGTATTGCGCATTTTAATAAAATAATCAATTATTTATTGGTTGTATTATATAAATATATACACTTACATATTATATATACAACACTAATATTATTCAATATTCTATCAAATAAATTATACATATTTTTGTTCAGAAAAAAATTAAACCAAAACATATGCAAATAAATGAATATTGCAAAATTTATAGATAAATAGATAGATAGATAGATACATCTATGGATATTTTGACCACATATTAGATGAATTGATTAAATTAATTCCAAAATTAATTCCATAATGAAAATTCTCTAAAGTTTAAAAAAAAAAAAAAAAAAATAAACTTTTAGAAGAAAATAGAAATAAAAAAAAAACAAAAAAATGTTAAATTAGATTTAAAACTCATTGTAAAATTTCGTAAAATAAAACTGTTTTAGAACTCAAATTACCTCATTTAGAAGATATCGTATTTTTTTTTTTATTATTTTTTTTCTTTTTTTTTTAGCTACTTTTTTTTGTCTGAATTAATTTTCTATCAATTTGGGAACATAATATACACGTGTACATGTGTACGTACATATTATATATTAAAAGAACCCAAAAATATAACACATTAGAAAATAATTGTTTATATATACATATATAACATAACCCATAATATCGAATATGATGATGCATTATTATCGAAAAAATAAAAACCAAAAAGAACAAAAAATAAAACTAAAAATTTAGAAAAAGCAACTCAGAGTTATTTAAATGTGCTTCTATATTTCTCAAACAATATGTGGTTTCAAAGATATCAATAAGGATAATTTTCCTTATTCAATTTTTAATGGCTGTGGTTTAAAGTGTTCAGCATCTCTGTTAAAAACCATTACGATAAAAATGAAAGCCACATCTATCTACTTATTTATCTATCTATCTATCTATCTATGTATCTATTTATCTACTTATATGCTTATCGAACTTCACATATTCATCAAATTGAAAGACTAATATAATTTTAGGGACCTTATAGATTTATACATTATTATATTTTACATACATGCATGCATATACAATATACATGTCATAAAAGTATTATACACATATATAAAATGTAATTGCATTCACAGACATTATAATATAATATATTATGAATACAGGGTGATAAGGTAAATAATATCACACAATTTGATATTAAAGAAAATAGAAAAATATTTGACAATATCTATCAATTTATTTAATTAAGTACTGTTTTTCAAACACCTAATGAATTTTAACGGATGTGGGTTGATTGATTGGAGAAAAAAATGTCGAAGAAAAACGTTGAGTGAAATGAAGAGTATATGTACGTACATGTTATTCGAAAATAACCTGCCACAGCCACGGTGGTTACTGGAAAATATTTCAGCAGTAAGTAAATCTTTAGAACCTTTAGACTTCTAGATGGCTGAGAAGAACTACTCCAGTGTCGAAATGTATTAATAAATATATTTTTGCAAACAACTAATGAATGTAAACAGTAGTGGATTTATTGGTTGGAAAAAAATGTCAAATCAAACATATGGTTTTAAAATTATATTTTTATCAATCAAATTACGCGTGTTTTTAGAATTTCATAGTTTTGAATCTACAAAGAATATATTTTTTTAAATTTCATTTTAAAACTTCTTTTCAAAATCTATTTATATTATTTTTATATTGTACATTTATTGGAAAACTGTTTTTGGAGACGACGATGGCAAATTAAAAAGATCAGGCTTTAGTAAAAAAGAATTAAAAAATTTTTGCTAAACAGTTAAACAAATAAAAAAAAATTAAAGCGAAACATAGATTCAATAAAATTTTTGGATTTTAATTCGTGGATTTTAATTTGGAATTCGACTCCTCCACAATCTCTCCAAAATAAATTTTTTAATTGAAAAAAGCTACTATATGTAAGTAAGATTAGATAACTAATCTCTAAAATATACTTGTAAAAAAAATATCAGTTTTCTATGTTGGAAAAAAGATTCGCAATTTTCTTATCAACATAATTTTTTTCGTTTCGAAATTTTTTTTTTTACATTTTTTGTTTCAACATTTTTTTTTTCAACAGTATGATAGGTTCCTATGTAAATATTATAAATACATATATGTATTGTTGAAATACACCAGCTATACTGAAATTGAAAATATTTAATCTATAAATCATACATACGGCCCAAGTTGGAATGCAATTCACATATATGGGCCGGTGCATCACGAACCGCACTAAATTTTAAAGATAAAATTCAAAAACGTGCATTATTTTTGTCTTATCGACAACCATAATGTGATATTCTCTTTTGTACCACTTGAAAACCGTCGTATTGTTGGACCACTTTCCCTTGCTTATATAGATATCTCGTAGGTTTAGGCACTTGTTCAGATGAAATAAAAACCCTAGAGGCAAGAGAGGCATCAACTGCTCACCCCTACTCAGTGCCAACAATTCATATGCATATATATATATATTCATATATTCATATTCCAACAATTCAAAAATATACCTACGTACAATCTACAAAAATTCAAGAGTAATATTAACAAATTCATTCAAAATGTTGCTACTGATCAAAGAAACATATTCTTTCTTAAACATATAATTTCTACAATTATCGTCAATTAGTCCAAGCTATGCATTCGTCGTTATAATATCGCTGTTATAAAATCACTTAAAACCTAAAAAAAAAAAATTAGGAAGCTTTGCACGATTCCTATATGTGAAAAGAAGATAGAAAAAAAAGTAAAAAGAAAGGTGTACAGTTTCTCGTATTATGCGGACAAATTTATCCTATTTAAAAGAAACATACTATAAATATACGCATTTATACATAAATTGGAGCTTGTGTTCTTTTTTTTCGATTTTCAAACAATATATAAATATGCTTAAGATGCTTATTATTTTATATACATAATATTAAGTCTGACGTTTTCAATGTCAAATAAGATCATCCCTTCAATCATTCAACCATTATCCCAAGTCTTTTCCATTAAATGTATAATACTTTAAGTTAATATTCCACTTTAAGAGCTAAAGTTGCGATTGAAAATAATTAAGAAGGGTTCTGAAATAAATTGGTTGTTCAGATATTTAGGTTGTCAAAATTATTTATATAGCAAATAAACAAAATAGCACAAAAAAATTATATGCTTGCTTACACCATTCAAATTGCAGCTATATTGCTGTATTTTGAATTTAAATTTTGCTTTCTGTAAAATATTAAAGTAAATTTAAATTAAATTTCATTAAAAACTTGAAGAAAACTGGTATTAACAAAATAATATATAAGTAAAACAAATTATAAAAATATAAAAATGTAATTTATTTTACTAAGTTTTGGTACTTTGTCATAGTTTAGGAATTGTTTTACTTTTTCCAGCTATTCGCGTATTCTTATCTCTTTAACCTTATGCTTGACCCCAGCGCTATCAACCAGTATGCGATTGTCTATTTAAAACAAAACATAATAATAAATCTAATCCATAATAATCTACATACATAATTGTGGTTCGAAAATAACCTACCACAGCCATATAGGAAAATATTTCGACAGTAAGCTAATCTTTAGAACCCTTAAATGTCTAAATGATTGAAAATAACTACTCCATATACATAATGTTTATTATTACGATTACGAACTTCCCTATACCTCTATAAGCTATTACAGATTATTTTTAAAACACCCTTTTATAAATATAAATAATATACCAATAGTATATTCAAATACTTTGATTAATACCTATATTCAGAAAAAATATTTATGTAGATTCAATATATAGGTGTATATGTATATGTACACCTAAATATAAAGTGCCTTGTAACGTTTTTTCTTTTTGTTTTTAATTTTTTTTTCTGAGTTTTTTTCTTTTTTTCTCATTTAAATGTTCAGTTTTTCATCAGAACACAAAGGATATATCAAATAAAAGAGAGAAAAATAAAAATAATAAAAAGAAACAAAAAAAAAGTTCTTCTTTTGTGTATTGCTCAAGTGAATATTCATTTTTGATAAAGTATTTTATGCAGCAGCACAAGGAGCAATAATTTTCCAAAGAACTTTCAATTTTTATTTCGTCTTAATTTTTATTTTTTATTCTTCTAAATTTTTACACATTTTTTTTTTCTTTTTGGATTAAAAGTATTTCAAAGCTTATCATTTTCCACCAGAATCATTGTTGAAGACTAAGAGCTTATTCTAAAAATAGAAAAATAGCTATAAAGTAAATTTCTATTCTATTTTTAATATTTTTGTTTTTCTTCTTTTTTGTTTTGGCTATTTTTTAGATTTTTCAAGTAACTTTATACGAATATTAAAATGCAAAATTTTCTAATATTAAATTTGAAAAAATATCTTACTACTAATCTGTGAAGTAAATAACTAAATTAAAAAAAAAAAATAAAAACTTTATCATAAATTAAATTCTATTATTTTTGTAATTAAATTTTGAAGGTAGTTTGAAATATTTTGAAATATACTTTAATCATAAGATCTATTCAGTAATGACTATAATTAGTATATAAATTCAAAATGGAGAAGTATTTAATTTATTTGAAATAGATAATACCATACGCGTATTAGTATTTAACTATTGGCCTATTAGATAACTACTAGCAATTTCCGGCATAACTCAAAACCAAGTTTTCGATTTCCACAAAATAATTATATCGTCCAATTTAAGCATAACATGTTTTTTCTCTCTTTCATCTCCTTGTTGTTACCTCCGTGGAGTCACCGATGTACAACTGTACATTCTGGTTTTAAAATTTTATTTTGTATTCAACGGAGAAACCATTTGGAGATAAAGAAGATATGTATGGTACTTTTGTAATTTTAGCACTAATTGAAGAAATAGTCAATATTGCCCTTGATATGTATATAATATCTTGATTCTGGTGTTTTTCCTATAAGAAGGATTTTTAGCAAATCTAGTGAATTCATAAAGATGGCAAGGCTAAATATACGACTATGGCAACAATAGGAATATTTTTTTCTGCTTTTCAATATTTTGCTTTGAAAAAGAAAACATTCATTTGAATTTAACAATGTACCTGAATTTGTCAATTATTTCGAGATGGCTAATTCAAAGACACAAACCAGGAAAATTTAAAAAATGTTAATAGGTACTTTATTTCTTGAGTAATTTTCATTGTTTTGATGACTTTAAAAAATAGTTTTAATTTGAAATAGCTTCATATTTTTATTGATTTTATGATGTTTTGCTATTTGGTTCTTGTATTAAATATATAATTTTCCTATATGGGTTTAGAACTTGGGATGAGCATATTATCGATATTTCGAAAAGCGCCGTCAAATGTTTGGCTTTTTGAATCGCTGCGAAGATTATTTTTCATAACTCTTAAAAATACTTAAAAGCATATATAAGCTGGAGTATAACTCACATTTATGGGCAGGTGAAGTTTATGGACCTGCCACGCCATTCGTCGCCATTCGTGACCTCATCCTCATACCACTTGGTCATCGTCGTATTGTTGGAGCACTTTCTCTATTTTATAGATATATACTTGGTGTTGGCACTTATTTCGAGCAATTAAAGTCACTTCTTCCTCCTCTCAAGCAATTCCATCACATTACACGAGAGACATCACGTGCCCACCCTTTCACAGTGGAAATTGCGAGATGGTTTAAGCCAGGTTATGGAAATTCTTTTATAATAAAAACATCTCGATTGTGGAATCGCGTCCCAATCGAAGCATTCCCAATGAGAGAAGGATTTTTTATTTATGATTTACAGAGATTCAAGACGAATATTAACAACTTGTTCGCTCTTTCCCACAAAACTTTTCTTCTTCCTTCTTCTTTCCTTTCCTTTAACTATCCTTTCCTTTTTCAAATGTTCAACATTACGCAAGTATTCAAAGGCTCACAACCTAAGTTTTTGCTATTATATTATATAAAAAAAAAAAAAAAATTTAAATTTTTGGGTTCCTGTTACTGCTTGTCAATTTAATTAACCGAGGTGAAAAGTTTTACAGACATTATTAGCGTTATAATATTATATCAGCTATTCGCCATTAGGTTTGAATTTTTTGGACATCAAGAGCTCAAGCCGCGTGTACTTCTTGATAGAGTGGGAATCGAACCCACTAAAACCCAATCTACGTTAGATCTACTAATGCTTTTTTTTTCGTAAATTTTTCGATCGATTTTGTATCACAATAAACTCACAACATTTAGTACTAATTCTAAAATTTCCCTTTATTTATTTAATTTTAATACCAATAGATGGATCTGCAATTTTTTGGTTATTTTTGTATAAATTTTAGTGTTTGTTTACAAACATTTCTATATACATTTTTATATTTTAAATTTAGGGTTACTATAACATGCCTGCTATAGGGTTACTATCATTTGCCTGTTTTTCATTTGACTGGATACTGGATACTGGATATGATAAATATTAATAATAAAAATTTCATGTAGCATGTTTTCATCAGTCAACGGGTATCAGAACTACATCTTCTAGGTGGTGACTGGTGGAAAGTGCAAAGTACAAATTAAGCAGCCTCCAGCAAAAATTGGTCCGAGTCCCGTCTCATAAGATCTCGAAAAAAAATGTTATTTTTGTTTTTTGTTTAACTTGTCTTTAGTACAATGGCTCTTAAGCACGATGAAAACAAGAGGTCCGGCGTCCCAAGTGTCGGGACCGAAGACGTTAAATTTTTTTCTTTTTTTTGGTCATCCGTACAATGGCTCTGAAATGTGATCAAAACAATAGGTTCAAGATCTTTGGTCCCGACTTTCAAACCGTCCGACTTTCAAACCGATTCGAAAATTTTTTAAAAATTATTTATAATAATTATTCATAACCTTTTTCCAGAAAAATACAATTGAAACACGTGATATGGAGTTTCGGCCCCAATTCCTTGGAACCCAGGCCCATTGTTTTCATTGCATTTCAGTGCTGATGACAAAAAAAAATGCAACATCTTGGGTTTGAAAAACAAGCTTAAGTATGGCCTTATTTTCCAGATACACCTAGTATGTGCCCATAATTAGGCAGTGCATTTGCTGAGAAGCATATTTAATTGTAACTCTTTTTGTAAATATGCATATGTTCACTCAGATTAGGCCTACCAAGATATTTTTAATTCACCGGATTGTAACTTAGAAAAACAGAATGACGAGCTATTTGTTTGTAAGGTGGAAATTTAGATTTTGATTTATTTGTTCTCATTCTCAAACATCTTGATATCTCGTTTCGCATCTGACGCCGCATTATTATCCTTGTGAGACACAAGAAAAGTTAAAATAAATGGTAATGTTTAGGATATATAGCATCTTCTCTTCATTTTTTTAATTTTTACTAATGAATTTTTAGAAACTACTTTCTATCTAATTTTTACTGATAAAAAACTAATTTTTTAACAGTGTGCCATATCAGCAGTCAAATTATAAACAGGAAGGTAATGATTTCCTATATGAGAGATATGCTGAGAAGAATACTATCAGAAAACTTATTGTGTACAAAAGCTAAAAGTAGGCTGAGAAACATATGAGAAGGTACATTTAGAAATAATAAATTGAGACACAACTGACAGAAACATAATTGAAGAAAAATTGTATAAAGAAAGTAAAAACCAACTAACGGTTGTAATGTTATTATAATCAAAGTAATTCAATGTTTATAAACAAATTTTTTTTCTAAAACTAACGGAGTTAACATACAATATTAGAAACTTCAAAACGTCGATTATTTCTTTATTCCGTCACCAATAATTTGAGCAAAATTAGTTATTTAACTACTTCAGAGCAATTGAGTTTTTCTCTCTATATAGCTAAGATTTTTGATTCACTATTTCAAAAAGAGATTACTTTATGTAAGTATAATCTTCAAAAAAATAATTATCAATATCATTGTCCTGAAATCTCATCAGTGGGTTATAAAGTTGAAACAAACTCCATCTGTCTCTCAGTTTGTTTGTTATCTTGTTTATTCACTTCAGTTTCGGTTATGTTGGATAATTAATTCGACTAAAAATATTTTGTTAAAGTTTTAATTGATCGTTTGATGGTATAACTACATATTGGAATGTAACACTGTACTATGTTTACTGGAATGAAACAAAATTTTTTGTTAACTTATTTTGAACCTCATTTTTATAATATTACGTATGATATTTCAAATGTAAACTTTTTTAACAGTTTTTGGAATGTTCAGACAAGTTGTTTAATTTTTTATTCTTAGAAAAATATTAATTTGATGATTCCATTCGAAACATTGTTCTGCGATGTTATTGTTAGGCTTCTTCATAGTACATTGTACCCAATGCCATTTTTTTACCAGATTTCCTCATCTATTAATTGAAATATTAAATTTATGCCCAATGAACATTGAAGATGTGTCGGAGATATCTTTTCATATTCGTTTGAAGTTAGCAGAAACTTCATATATTTCGCAAACGTGTACAATTAATAATATAGTGGTGTCACTAATAATCATCACCAAACTTTAATAACAATCAATATGTTCAGAATTTAATTTTTAGTATAGATCAGACGTATATGCAAAACAGGAATAGTAACTTCCACCTTCCAACCAACTTTTAAATTTAAGTTTTATGTCAAATACGAAGACTAATTTAAATTTGGATCAATATAGCAGATTAGGTGATTTTTTAAAAATTAAAGTTACAAAACGATTTAGTTTCTGGAATAATTGCAACCCAGTTTGTCAAAATAGTTTTTTATAAAGCCAGGATATGACCGATATGATGAGTAGCAGTGATATTAAATGCAAAAAACATATAACACTTTTATACCGCTCTTTTAAGAGGCTGACCAACGAAGTCGAAACCCAAAAATATGGTTGGCCTGTTGCTTGAAAATTCTACTATTCTTGCTTTGTTTGGGTAGTGGATCTAGTTATAGAGTTATTTCATTTTCTTCTGGAATACCTATATCTACTATTTTTGATATTGTTAGAAAAAAGTTAAATTAATCTGTCACAAATCAATCAATCAATCAACAAAATGAATTGGTAAACTCGTGGATCAGGTTTTGCAAGAAGAGGTTTTTTATTATTTATTTATTTTATTTCACTATATTCAAAAAGTAATTATTTCATAAGTAAGCGTCCCTTTCAGTGTATAAAACTTGTATTGAGAGAAAAATTTAAACATAGATTTTCATATATAATATCTATCCGTACATTATCATTTTTCTACCCAAATCAAATATTTTTCTAAAAACTCCAGGTGTAATTGATGGGAGTTACGTTAATATAAAATGTCCACCACGTTTGCATGATCAATTTGTCACCAGAAAATTAAATTATTCTATTCAACTCCAGGCAGTGGTGAGTGACCATTTTTCAGATCAACATTTTTTCGGGATATCCTGTTATAATTTCGATCAATAATATAATAACTATGACTATTTTATTAAAGTTATGATTTTCAGGCAGGGTTCATGATTAGAGAGTTTTTATAAGTAGTCAACTATCCGTTCGAGCAAATTTTCCTCTGCAGATTTATAAAGTATTATTTATTTATTGCTTTACTTTAATATAAAAATATAAATGTATATACATTTATTGTATTGTACTTTTTTCAGATTTGTTTTTACTTGGTGATAGTGGCTACTGGCTCTCTACTCAACCCATCAAAATATTAGTGCCACTTAAAGAAAGTAATACGTTGTTATCATCATATGAAAGAAGACTTAATTACCATGCTGACTAGAAACATTATCGATAAAACTTTCGGCATGATGATAATAAGATGAAGATATTTGTTAAAAGATTCTGAGATCACAATTAAGTAGTCAATAGAAACTATTGCAGCGGCTTGTATATATGAACAATATTTGTTACGAAGACAACAGTTATTTTGATCCTGATCATAGCAGTGAAAGTATACCAAGTTTGACATCACAAAGAAACGAAGAACAAGAACCAAAAAATGCAATTGCCCTTAGGCGTGCTATGCTGTATGCACAAACTTAAATGAAATCTATAATACTATAAATTTGTAAATAATAACATAATAGTATTTATTTTTTGATTGCATTAATTTTTTTCTCCAGACATTGTAGGTTCGTTTTTTTTTAAATAATAAATTATAAAATAACAATAATTTTTAATTAAAACACAAATGACATATGCATAAAATTTAAAATTTATTAATATAAAAATAATTTAACTAAATAATGCTATAAAAATCACTTTTCAGTTGGTTTCTTGTCTTGGAAATAAATTTGACATAAAAATGATTTAAAAAAAATGCATTAAAGTAATACTGATTCTACTCTGAAAAATATAGTACTATCATAACTTTTTAAACAAAGCAGCAGGAGTAGATGAGATACCCGCCGAATTCCTAAAAGCTAATCCAGATGTATCAGCCTATATTTTGTTGTTCCAGGCTATATGGGAATAAGAAAAATATCCAAGCGAATGGAAGGAAGGAGTTATTGTCAAAATACCAAAGAAAGGTAACCTAAATCATTGCAATAACTGGCGAGGTATCACTCTACTCTCAATTTTTCTCGAAATTAATGGCTAGAATAATACTCCGAAAGGCAAAGCAGAATAGAAGCTCCACTCAAAAGACACCAAGCAGGTTTTCGCAGTAGCCATTCGTGTGTGGATCACTTTAACACATTACGAATAATTCTTGAACAATCCACAGAATTCACAGCACCGCTAAAACTCATGTTTGTAGACTTTGAGAAAGACGTTGATAGAGTAAACCACGAGTATATTTAGGAATCGCTTAGTTGGAGAGGCATTCCAGAAAAAATTATAGCTATAATTAAAGAATCCTACAAAATATGCAAGATGTAGTGTTTTACATCGAGGACAGCTGAAAAATTGCTTCGAGATGTGTCAGAAAGTAAGACAGGCCTGTATTTTATCACCCATATTGTTTTTTGTATATTATGTTTACTGTATATTGTAGTAATGGATGACATAATGACTACTATTGTGGGTGTAAGCGAGCTCTCAGTGGCGTCCTTTCGAACGTATCAGTCACTTATTTTGAATAGAAACAATGCCGATGATGTATGTTTATTGTCATATACGAATGGAGATTTGAACGATATGTGCCAAAAGCTGTATAACACTGGAAAAAGTGCGAGATTAAAAGTCAATTCCGCTAAAACTAAAATCATGCGCACAACTCACACATCACAACATCTGATCCTCCATGAAGAAACACGAATCGAAGAAGTCAGTACATTTGATTACTTGGGAAGCATCGTGTCATCAGGTGGAGGGGCCGATTTGGATATTGAAGCCGGCCTCAGTAAAGCCCGTACTGCTTTCGGGATTGTGATGATGATGATGATAACTTTTTAAATCCAGATCAGAGCTGGTTAAAATACAAATACTATACCTACTATTCATTGAGTAAAAGTATTTGAGTAAAATTATTTAAGTAAAAAAATTTTAAATACTATTTTCAAGTACTTTTTAAATAAAATTTTTTGACTTGATTTTTACTTGAGAACGCAAAGTAGTTTATATATAGTAGTGAAAAATAGTGTGATAAATTAGTATTTTTGGAAAGTGGAAGTGCGAAGTGCGAGTAACAACTTCAAGTGCTAGAGGTCCAAAACGATCTTATTCTACGTTTAAAACTTTAATAAAACTTGCTTTTTAATTTAATGAAATATTAATTCACAAAAATGACGTATAAAGAGAACGTATGTATGTATAAACATAACAACGAAAACTACTACAGGAAATTTATACAAAATATAAGTTTTATTTATAAGAATTTATTGAAGAAAAGCTTCTGACGTCAAATTTTATAGTCTTAATTCTCTAATTAAACTTTATATTTTTGTAAATTTCTACAATTTTGTCCACATTTTGCGAATTAACATGCAAAAGCCGAATCAAGGTTTTTTCTATAAAATTTAGTTAGTGAGACCGTATATTGCACCAACAGCAGAACTTTTTTCATTTCTATGTAATTTAAACTCTTCAATAGAAACTTTAATTTGATAAAATAATAAAATTAATTGAAAATATTGAAAATTAGGTTTTCTTATAGCGTCTAATTTTTTTATTGAAATAATACCAAATAATATTTCCATTAAATTCTAATATTAACTATTGCAGAAACATAATAGCTCTTAGACTAACAATACAAATTTAAAATAAATTTCTAAAATTAATTTAAACATTTCAAAAATGTACACAATTAAGTATATATACGTAAGTATGTATGCATCTAAAGTCAGAAGATAATATTAAATATATTTACGTATGATCAGTAAAATTTAAATAGGATTATACTAATGAAATTTCGCTAATCATCCATATTTCAGATTAAATTTATTTTTTTAGAGATATGTATATATAGTACACTATTTATATCTCAAATCTCAACTATATGAACACCAGTAAGTATTATATGAATAAATATATAAAATATTGAAAATGTACTTACCAATACCATTACTTAATTTAGCACCACATGAATTAAGAACAATATTTTCAGCTCTTAACTTTGATGATGCATATCCAGGTATTAAAAATCCCTTATCGAATTCATTTGGTGATACTTGATGTTTTGTATCATGAAGTGGTATAGATGCTTTTGATTCTGTTTGATTGATAATAATTGAAAATGTACTATTCTTATATGGTACAAAATTAACAGATCCGCATGATGTGTAAACCAAACGTTTTATATTATATTTTAAGCATAATTCAATAATTTTTTGAGTACCTATAAATAAAAAAAAAAAATTAAAAATATTTTGAGAATTGAATTAGAAAAAAAAAAAATAATGATTTTGTCAAATTATCTAAAATCTTAATAAAAGAACTACATATTTCGAGTAATTTATATTGAATAGAAAACTAATAAGTTTCAAAACCAGATATGTGCATTTAGTCGTATATAACTTGTTAGCTCTATAAAATTTCAATGAAAATAATACCTTATTAGGTTTAAGTCAACAGAAAAGCAAACTAAATTAATTTTACAGAGTGATTCAAAAAATATTAAAAATGAAAAAAAAGTGTCCAGGTATATACATCAGTGATGTTCTTTAGGTATATTTTATTGATAGGATTTAAAGTGAATAGGGTATCATTCAGAATTATTTTCCTTCTTTCAAAGCTTGAAAAGGTATTTTGAATTAAAGTTTTTAGAAATATCAAAATACGTAAGTTTTGTTTTTGTGTTAGATCTTGACTTAAAAAATACATACATATACTTATTATTCTTAATCAAGATTTCGGTTCATATCTATAAAACAAACCCTCTTTCCTCTCCTTATTAGTCCCTTTAAAATTAGTTTTTCTCCAACATTATTCATATAATATTTATAATTTACCTGCTATCCAAGTCTTTAAAACACATTCATAGCTTCACTGATGATGGTATTTTTTTTTAAAAAGCTGCTCAAAAAAATTACCCAGACTTCAGTAAATAGAGGGGTTGTCAATTAAAAAATAGTTTATATCATTCAACCTTCTCTTAATATACTAAACATATATTGAACAACACATATTTGGAGTATAACTCGCATATGTGGACCGAGACATCCTACAGTAGTCTTCAGTACTTAGACGAAGTACAAAAGGCCATTTGAATTATTAATAATGAAGTTGTTACACAACATCTATAAATTATTGTTCGTCTTAAAAGTACAAGTATCCTGTCGATCACCAACTCAATATTATCATTTAAGGAAAGCTACCAATATCCGCAACAATGTTCAACGCCAAACAGCAAGCTATACTATACTCTTTGGAATTGATAAAAGCAATAAAATAATAAGACATACTCTGCACTGACACTCTATCAGTATTCAATGCGACACAAAATATACATAACACGTCAGAAAATATCAACAACATTCGTTTTTAAACTCAATATTAAACTATCAATGAAAATGGAAAAAAATAGTCAAGCTAATGTGAATCACTGAAAACATGGGAATGCTGGACAACGAATTGGCCGACTCTACCGCAAAACAAGTAGTCAAATCGCCACTCCTTACTTTCATAACTATTCACTACTAAAAACCATAGCAAAACTAACGTCCAAATTACTTAAAACATAATGGAAAATTCAGAAAATTACAACCATCAATTCAAAACAATTAATCCAAGCACCAACAATCTACCCCACAACTATCGCAACCAAGAAATCAAAATACTACACTCGACTACGACTTGGACACACAAACCTCATCCATGGGTACTTCATGAACCTAATGAAATGGGAACAGTCACCTATTTCCCAATTTTGATCTAACTTCAAAATCATCATTCAACACATCCTACAAAACAAGGGGATTCTGAGGGAAATGTTGTATCAAGGATAGCTGGAATTGCTAGATTTCCAAAAATACATATCTTTAGTGGGGCATCTTATCTTATCTAAGGACAAAAAGGACATTTGAAAGTATCTTATGAGTTATAAATTAATGAGTTCTTATTAAACTAAGTTAAAATAAATTACAAAAAATATTAAAAATAAATTAAAAACAAAACTTTACTTATATATATATTCAGTTATATACTCTAGAAAGATAATGGCCTGGAGTATATTTTAATATTTATTTGATGATGATTGGTGCTGCCGTTATGGAGATATTGCAGTTCAAAGAAGAAAATTTTGAAAAAAAAATCAATCTTTATTTTCTTTCTTGAAAAACCGAATACCTCAAGATTTTACCATATAACATTCCCAATATTTATATATACATCTAATGGATCAACAGATCAGAAGGCTTTTATACAAAAACATCAAAACTCTAATAATACTTTCAAATGTTCTTTCCGTCCTTAAAGGATAAGATGCACCACTATAGATATATATTTGTGGAAAGCTAGCACTTCCAGATATCCTTCGGATATGGTCATTAGGTCCTACGTCGATACAACATGTTCCTCAGAAGAGCCCAAAACTATGTCCCAGCTTCGCAGCAACTCGACTTTCCATTTTTATAAACAACAAACCAACAAAAACCGTCTTATATTCAACAAAAGAAAACATAAAACTTATTTGAAAATTCTTGGAACAAACAAAACTACAAAATCTTACATAAAACAAAATATCATTAGAGTAAAAAAAAAAAATACAAGATGAAAAATAAATAAAACTACTACATTCAGGGGATAGTTAACCTTAGTATCTAGTACTCTTATTGATTATTAATTTATTTTAATCCATAATAAAAATAATAACAATAAATAATTTCTCTAATAAAATCAGTGGAATAATTAGTTTTTAGAAAAACTTATCAAAACACTGAAGACCACTTGCAGGCTAGTGGTAGACAAAATACACGCATC
The DNA here is from genome assembly GCA_963942445.1 of Argyra leucocephala. Lineage (NCBI taxonomy): Eukaryota > Metazoa > Arthropoda > Insecta > Diptera > Dolichopodidae > Argyra > Argyra leucocephala. Next base: position 53,059,887 of record OZ012679.1, on the reverse strand, counting down.
TTTATGATAAAAGGAAAATATTCGAATTTTCAGCAATAGAATAACACCTGAAATACAATTATTCCAATTTAATGCTTGAAGAGCAGCCCATTCTCATAAATTTGTAATTCTTCGAACCAGAACTGTAAACTATAAAATTTGTTTCATTTACCGAATCTGTAAATCTCAATTATGGAACATCTTACCATCTTATATGTTTTCCCTCAAAAGTACAACATTAAAGTTTTCCAGAGGTAAGTAAATTTTTATTAAATTTTCCTAATCATTTCTATTTCCTATTCTTTTACATATTTCCAGTTCTGTATTTATGTTTTTATTTTTTTCTTATTCTCCCACCCTAATTTTAATTTTCAAATCTTAATTTTATAGGTACATACTAATTTTCACTAATTAATTATGAATAACTTCTGCAAAAGTAATGTTATTTCCGTTATTTGAGCCGTATAAAAACAAAAAAAAAATAATTCAATATTGAGTTGCGTTAATATTCCAAAAGAAGGCGAACAAACTCTAAAAAATAAATTTCCCAGGGATAAAATCATGCCTTCTTGTATACAAAAAACAAAATATCTCGTTTTCCTAATTTTGGGAAAAAATATTTGCTTAGCCGCTATTGAATACAAAGAAATGAAATATCTCCATTGGGAATTTTGTATTTCGATATTTTGTCTTGAGAATTTCCGGATGTCCATCAAACTCATTCCAAAACAATTTGAAGTTAAAATTTAATAAATCATGACATTCAGATTTTTTTAATTTTTGACTTTAAATTGCCCTTAACTTTAAATTTTGTTTTAACTTTTTCTAAAATTAAGCAAACCAACTGATTTTAAAGAATGATAACAAAAAAAAATTAAAACATCCATGTAACAAACGTGAATTAAGCTCACTATATGAGTGTTAGTATTAGTCTAGTTACATGATATAAGAACTGTATAACGAAGCGGTCGAATATATGCTAAAATACTAAGTTTTAATTCTGATAGTATAAAAATAAGTATATAACTTTTCAACTCATAGTGCATCTTTCTTCTAATAGACTATTTTATATCTCTTTGATAAATAAACTCAATAAATACCGATGTTCACATTATATCCAGCTACGGTGGAAAAAATGAATGAAATATAAATTAATTAGATCGTGGTTCCCAAAAAATTGACTGCCTCATCAAAACAATTGAAAAAAAATATTTGATAAAAATTTTCTTTTTTTTATATTCAATCAAATGTAAAAAATAGTTTATAAGAAACATTTAAGAGTATTTTTTACTGATAAATAAATAAATAAAATTAAATATTTAGAATCTACATTAATTGAATTTTTCTAAAATATACAACGTAGACATTATTCCATAATAGAATCATCAAAGTTATTCAATTAACCACAGTTTACACCTTTCTATGAAATCTGTTACCACCACAATTAACGAAATCAACATTTTATATGGCAAAAATATTTTTAACTTTAATCCAAAAATATTTATAACATAAAAATTAAAAACAATTTACAATATACAAAAAAAAAAAAAAATTAGATGAAACAGAGAGATTTTAAGATATCAAACTTCATCATTCACCACTTTTTCATATTATTTTTTTCGTTTTAATTTTTTTTTATTTTCCATTCCTTTTTTTTTGTTTTTTTGTTTTTTTATATATTGTCAATGTATAATCAAAATTCAAAATAATTTCATCAATTACAAAACCAAAAAAATATATATGTAATCTAAATATATCTCTATAATATGACGTACTTATTTATATGTATATCATAAATTTTGCTATTTTATTGTGTCCTCCTTGTTGTTAATTTCCTATATCCAATTCAATATAAAATACAGACGCAGAAAACATCACCACCACTATAAATATACTGACAATAACAATAATAATAATAACAACAGCACATTGCCGTATTCAAATCCTGATGGTATCATTTGATTTTACATCATCATTTTCGCGTAGATTTTGCAATTTTTAATTTGATTTTTTATCGCATCAGCACACTTTTCCTCTTTTAAATTTTATTTTTAATTTTTTTTTATTTATTATTTTTTTTGTTTAGTCTCAATTACATTGAAAACTCAGCGGTTTTCAAACATTAAAATATGAATTTAGCATTAATTTTATTACGAAATTTTCATTTTTACATAGAGAGAGTTAATAAAATTTAAATCTTATAAATAGGGATTATTATTTTTAATTAATAAAAAATAGTAAAAAGAAAATGAATTTAATGAAAGTAAAAAAACATTTTATATTTAAAAAAGAGACCAACAGAAGTTATACAAATAAAATTAATAGAATCTAAATGATTTATTGATGGCGGTGGATAAAAAAAAGAAATGCTATTATAGTGATACAAAGGAACAGTAGATCCAATGAAAATTATTATAATTATAGTCAATCTGTTAATTGAAAAAGGTACGGTACAAATATCTGAACTATTTCACAATTTTATTATTATTCTTTTAAATTATAAATATTTAAAAAGAAACGTGACGAAATCAAAATATTTTTGCAAATTTTTCTAATTTTCAATTAGAAATTTCAATGAAAAATTTCACTCCATGTATAAGTCATTCTAAAATACAAAAATATTAATCAATCAAATTGCCGCTATAACACCCTCGATTTAAGTTTGGATTTCGGATCTTCTGAGGGAGATGTTGTATCGGCGCAGGACCTAATGCATATCCCAAGGATAGCTGGAATTGCTAGCTTTCTAAAAATATATATTTTTAGTGGGCATATTATCCTTTAAGGACGAAAAGGACATTTGAAAGTACCAACCTTGTTGTTTCCATGTTTTTGTATAAAAACCGTTATATCTGTTGATCTATTAGATACGCATATATTTATTCTAGAAAGATAACGGTTTGGAGCACATTTTAAAATTTTTTTTGATGATGATTGATGCTGGCGTTATGGAGATACTGTAGTTCAAAGTAGATAATTTGGGAAAAAAAGCACTCTTTCTTTTTTTCTTAAAAACCCAAATACCTCAAAATTTTACCATAAAATTTCCCAATATTTATATACGGTTGGAAAGGTCTCTTTTTTTCTATATCATTTCATCTAACACATTTTTTATGTCTACGTCGAACAGTTTAGAAGATCTAAGCATTTATTTAAAAAAACTGTTTTTTTTTAACCTTTTTTTATATAAAACTAGGAATGTGCCTTTTACGAAGTAACAATCTTCTGAAGTAAATGTAACACAAGCACTGTATCTCGAAAATAATTGCTGTTGCTGACTTTCAAAATACATGTCCCTAATAGTGTATTTAGTATTTTAAGTACAAAAACGACATTCTTCTTGTTTTAAGGTTTTTGTATCTGTTGATCTAGTAGATATATAGTATATATTATATGTGCTCGTATTTTTATCTAGTAAGTAAGGTAGCAATTTGAAAAATATTTTAACGTTTATTTGATGACGACAGGTGTTGCCGGTGGGCAGATATTGAGTAGAGTTAAATATAAAAATGTTTGAAAAAAAAAAATCTTTCATACCTTTTCCTTAAAAACGATATATTTCAAAATTTTGTTAAGAAAACGTTTAATATTTTTATCTTATTAAAAGAGTCGGTTTCTCTTCGGTTATATACCGGGTGTCCCAGAGAATGCGTATCAGCTTTTTAAGAGGGGAAGGAACCGTTATTTTAAGATTTAGAAAAAAATTTGTTAACTAAATCGAGGGTGCTCTATCGATTGGTGGTATTTTCAAATTTCGGAAAGGACCGCTAATCGGTTTTTTAACATCAAAAATCGCCGAAATTGGCCGAAATCGAGATTTTCAAATGGAAAGGAGTACTTTTAAATGCAAATTCGGATTCTACATCAAAAAATAAGAAACTTTTGTAAAGTAAATTTTTTTGTTTTTTTTATTTTTTAAATTTTTTTTTTTGTTTTTTTTTGTTTTTTTTTTTTTTTTTTTTGTTTAAACTTTGTAGGAACCCAAAACGAGATAAAAAATATGATAACATGAAAATCAAATTAATTTATAAAAATGATTATCATTAATTTTAGTTTACCAATGGAAAATATTGAGCATTTTTGTTTTATTGTTATTAATTTTGAAGAAAAATACTAAGAAAACAAAGAAAAATCATTTAACATAATTTTCTTATTTTTTGTCGTAGAATCTGAATTTGCATTAAAAAATACCCCTTCCCATTTAAAAATCTCGATTTCGGTCAATTTCGGCGATTTTTGATCTTAAAAAACCGATTAGAGGTCCTTTCCCAAAGTTGAAAATATTACCAATCGATAGAGCATCCTCAATTTAGTTAACAAACTTTTTTCTAAATTTTAAAATAACGGCTCCTTCCCCTCTTAAAAAGCTGATACGCATGCTCTGGACAACCCGGTATAAGCTTTATTTAAAATTTTTTTATCTATTTTATAGTGTTCTTATATAAAAAAAAATAATGTTGCGCCTTTTACAAAGTAATGTAATAAGCTGGTGTAACGTTTACTTCAGAGGATTGTTACTTCGTAAAAGGCACATTCCTAGTTTTATATAAAAAAAGGGTAAAAAAAAAATGTAGAGTTATAGATTTCCATTTTCGCTCCTTTATTTTTGTTATTGGAAACAGATTGTCAATCCCTGTTGTCAAAATAATCAATTTAATTTTTTTGCTTTTGCTTTTTTTTTTTTTAATTTTTGTTAAACTTTTAAATAACGAAAAACAAAAAAAAACAAAGTAAAAAACAAAAAAAAAACTTTTTATTATTCAGTTTTATGAAATCAGAAATTAAGCTTACGCTTAATTTTTCGATAAAATTCGAATTTCCTGATTGGAAAATTAGTTCAAAAAACTATGGAAGGGAAAACGCGATAATCAAAAAAAAAAGCAACAAAAGTAAAAAATCAAAAATAAAAAGGCTGTATTAAATCTGAATGTCTATTACATAACAAATGAATGATTTTGAGCTGAATTCATTTTCCACTTTTGTATTGTTTTCGTCAAATTGTGCCTGTACATTCACATTAGCAATTATTACTTAACATAAAAACTTAAGTTATACATTATACATACATAATATAAATATATACAAATGGTATTAAGAGAACTCATAGTATTTTAAATAAAGCAAAAAAATAAATACATTTTGTTCAATATATGTATATGTAAGTTGGTACATGAAGATGTACACTACAATATTAAACTCATGTTACTGCAAACAACAAAATGACAATAATATGAATTTATTTGGAAAATATTAATTTATGTATATTTTTATTCTAGTGTATTATTGGATTAAATTACACAATTTTTGGATAAAATGAAACTGTTTCCAAATTAAATTAAGATACTATAAATATTTACAACAACAAAAGTATAAGTTAGAGTTAGTGAAAATCTACAAATATTTAGGAATAATATTACTGGATAACTTAATGAGGGAATAGCACATAAAATGAAATAAAAAGGAAGAAAAATTGTAGATCTATTTGAATATATAAATTAACAAAAAAATAAATAAGAAACTATTTTAGCATATTTCATAGCTCAATTACTTAGGCAATACAAATCTGGGGATTAGGATATAATTTGCCAACACAGGTAATTAAAATAATAAAAAACATGCTAGAATATAAAAAGTATGTCATAGTAGATGGACAAACCTTTTTCAAAAAAATATTTAAAATAATTAATGGTTTGCAACTAGGGACTGCAACCGGACCTTTGCTATTTCATTTATATATATATACATATATATATATATATATATATATTTTTAATGATCTTGGCAGTAACTTAGGTAGAATCACCTATTTGTGCTGGTATATTTCAAGTTTATACTACAATATCTCGAGCATTTATTTATCAAATTACTGGCTTATCAACTCATTAAAATTGGAAAACTACTGTACTGCTATTGTCAGGAACTAAACCTTCTTAAATAGAATAGCTTAATTTTATTTAAGTTGGTACCAGATTACACTCTCAATTATTTTTTTTTTTATTTTATCTCAATGACAATCAATACTAGACCTGGTCGAAAAACCCATAAAGATTTTTTTTTTGTTTCATCGGGAACCGAATTGGCAGGATCTTTCGGTTAAAAGTCAGTCGCTCTACCTACTGCGTTACTCAGCATGTTAATATGGCTGAGCTATTAATCAAAACCAGTCTCTGGCAAAGAGTCTTGACTTTTGCAGATGATCTTATTATTTATAATGTAAAACATTCAATTTAAACATGAAATAAATAAATAAATAGATGAAATAATTAAACATGAAATAAATAAATAAACAAATAAATATGATATGAATGTATAAAAAATGCAAAAACAGCTGCAAGAAAATTATAATGAAACACAAAGTTATATTGATACTTGTAAACTAAAAATCAATTTTAGCCAGTGTAAAGTTATATTATTCAAAAGTATAAATAGATCTTACTCTGACGTTAGAAAAAACTGGCGAAACTTCCACATAAAAGTTAAAGACAACACAAACATTACGAACTAAAAGTTTGACAGATATTTGGGTGTAAGCTTAACATATACAATTTAAACTATAAGAAAGTCCAAACAATTAAAAAAAGCTAGAGAAGCCTTTATGGCTTCCAAAAAGTTGTTCTATGAGAAAGGAATAAGCAAAAAGTAAAAATCATAGGTAATCATTGAAAAGAATAAAACCTATTGCCCTATATGGTATATCATATATAATTATACAACTAAATCATATATGGAGTTAGTGAGAAAGTTTGAAAGAAAGTGTATAAGACACAGGTAAATTCAGAAAACCGAAAACAGACTACCAACACTATATATCGGACAAAACGCTCTATATTAAGCTAACAAAATAAATAAAATCGATCAATTCATAATTAATAATTTAACAAGAAAATATTTTTCTAGGGTAAAATTTGTGAAATAAAATAGTCTGATTGCTCACATTCGATTCCTGATCAAAGCAAAATTCTTTATAGCTTTTTCGATCTTCCTTTTGTCATTGGAATAAGAGAAATAATAAAAAAATAATTGAGTGTACCGGGTGGTCCATAGAATGCGTATCAGTTTTTAAAGACGAAAAGGAGTTGTTATTTTAAAATTGCAAAAAATTGTATTAACTAAATCGAGGGTGCTCCATCGATTGGTGATATTTCCACCTTCCAAAAGTATTTCTACATAAGTTATTGTCAAGATCATTAAAAAATTCAAACACTTTTACACGATTCACGCTATTAGCCGCAATTTTTTATGCATTTCAATGTACTTTGAAATGACTCCTATCGCAATGTGAATGTGACGTTTTCATTATAGGAAAGAATAGGTCCTATAATGAAAACGTAATTTTTAATAATAGATATGATTAACAAAATTCTATAAATGAACAAATATGAAATGTCGAATTGTCGGTGCTTGTTGAAAATTCTAAGAATTGAACATTCTAAGAATGATAGAAAACGATAGAAAACTGCTAAAAGTTATCAAATGAAGAAAGACAATATAATTTTATCATTTAAGCTACGTATGCTGTTAGTATGCTGTGCAAAAATTTAACATTGTTTCATAATTTGTTGCTGTAGAAAAATGATAGCAAAAATTTTGCTTTAAATTTTGCTTTGTAGTGCGCTGTTAGTATGCTGAGCAAAAAAAAAAATTAGGTTCTGGTTTTGAACGCCAAGAATTAAACTTCAAAATTTTTTATGCTCATTTATATCGCCGGGTATATGAAAAATTTGTTTGCTCGCATAATTTTGACATTAGACAACGTTTGATCTAGTAAAATAAAGTGAATAATCGAAGTATATATAGTAAAATAAAATAAATCTAAGTAGCTATAAATCTAAGTAAAATAAAGTACATTTTAAAAAATATTATTTAAAAATATTATTTAAAATATTATTTTAAAGGTTCCATTTTTAAATAATATTTTTTAAGGTTCACTTTATTTTACTTAGCTTTATTTTATTTTTAAAAAGTTTATTTAAGATAGATAATAGAATAAATAGATTAAGAATATATAGATTAAAATTAATACTAATATAGGTTTATTTAAGATAATAAATAGATTAATTAAGATAAGTAGATAGATTTTATTTTCACACGTTGTTGATTGTCAAATAAGCAAATAGTGCTACCTGTTACTGATTAAACGAATTTCGGATAAAATTTTGTTAGCGATTTTGCAGTAGTTTTTGCATTCCTTTTTTGACACGTAAAAATTTTTCATAGCATACCTAGACATAATGGGAAATAACAAATACGAACTGATCAAAAATTAAAGGCGAGCAAAAAAATGGAACAAAGCAGATATCTTGGCTGAGAAACATCACAAACTGAACCGGACTAAAAGCAATTCGAGAAACGATCCAAACAGCCAGATACCATTTTACAGAATAGTCGCAAAATTTATGACGTGAATATAGTAAAGAAATAAAAAAAAAATATTCAATTATTTTTTTCCTCAAATTTTCAATTATCAAAACAGACCTGAATAGGTTTATCATATTATATTAATACGAAAGTATTCTATTGAAATCAAATGCTAGTAAAATATATAAGTATCATAAAACAAAATAAAAAATTTAAATTATTCTCACCATCAACATTAATCCGATATAATTCATCTAAATTTGGTGGATATTTTAAACTAATTTGCCCAGCACAATGAAACACTGTACCTACTCCAATAAAAGCTTTTTCAACTGTCTCTGATAAATTGCAAATATCACCAATAAAAGTTTTTAATTCTGATGATTTTTTATGACCTAAAAAAATAGAAAAGATTGTTTTTATTTTTTTTTGTTTTTTGTAAGCTAGATTTATTTATTTTTGATTTCAATACTACTACTGTCAGTACTCAGTAATACTAATAAATTAAAAATAAAATCATTTTTAAGGATTTAAGGATAAGTTATAATTTTGTTTTGTTTTTTTAAATTTTTTTTTTTTGCTTACCAATTTGGTTTTTGTACTCCTTTAAGTCAATAGATCGTATTTCCTTAATTTTCAATTCATCTTTTTTTTCTATTAAAAGTTTTATAATATGCTGACCAATACAACCACTACCACCAGTTACCAATACTATTTCATTTTGAGACATTTTATTTGCTCTTTTCACTAACTTTTTAAGTCCTAAATACGTAGAAAAATTATTTTCTCATTTATATAATTAAATCAAAAATTAAGGAGAAAATCTATAAAAAAAAAGGAAAAAAATACAATAAAAATTTGTTATGATTTGAAAGAGAAAAGTTAAAAATAATAATAATCATAATAAAAATTAATTTAAATGCTTAACCCATTAATGACAAAGGTCTTAAAATGCAGGTAGGAAATTGAAATTATCATCCCTTTATTGGTAACAGAAATCGAGATGTGAAAAATAATCTGAGCTAGTCAAATTAAAAAAATCGGTACACCTAGAGACATGAGAATAAATAGTATTTATAGTATGGGAATTAGAGGAATCCAATCGATTATATTCTATCAGCCAATCTATTTCAATCGTATTTAAAATTATACGTAAAAATCCAAAGTAGAATGAATAATTTTATTATTGATGAAGCAAGTCTGGAGTTCCCTAAGGTACAGTTCTTGGTCTAATTCTTTTATTTAGCCCATGTAAATAGTTTAAACAAAATTGGACTAACATCAGGACATTATTCAATGTTTGCTGATGACATCATAGTTTTATATAAAACTAAAAACAGTAATTGGATTCCAGTTTTCACTTGGCAAACACTGCACAGTCTACCAGGCTGAAATGTTTGCTATAAACGCAGCAGTGAATATAATAAAAGAGCAAAGATGGTCTAACAAATTTATTAGAATCTTTAATGACAGTCAGGCTGCCTTAAATGGTCTTGAAAGTAAATTCCATCAAATCTAGATTGATGAGACAATGTTCGGAAGCCCTGAACCATATAGAACTCCGAAATAAGGTACAATTGATCTGGATACCGGGTCTAGATACTGGTTGACTGGAAACGAGAAGGCTGACGAACTAGTCAGATCATCGTCATGCAACATTTGTAGACCGGAGCCGGCAGTTGGTATATCAATTGGTAATATTAAACTATCGACAAAAAACACCCTGAAGAAGGAAGCAAACATTCTTGGGAGCGTATTGAAGGCCACAGAGTCTGCAAAATATGTGCACCAAAAATAAACACCAAAATAATCAAATTCTTGCTAACTCTCAATAGAGCAGACTTTAGGAAGATGGTGGGTATATTTAATGGTCATAACCACATGAATAAGCACATATGTTGACTCAAACTAAGTGACGACTCAACCTGTAGGCACTGTCTGGAAGAGAAAGAAGCCTCTGTTGGTAGGAGAGTGCTTAGCTCTTTCAAGTCGGAAACGCACTACATAACTTCAGAAAACTTCTGCAGGATCAAACTCTCAAACCTATTGGTCTTTATCAAAAGGGTCGACTAAGTTGAGAGGTGGAAGAGGGGATGAAGGGCTAAAAGCCCGCATATTAGACCAAAGAAACATTAGGCTGACATATTAGACCACCGTAAAGAAAAAAAACACTAATAAACATTCGCTGGGTGCCGCAGTAAGTAGAATGCCTGTCTTTCAACCGAAACGTTCCAGGTTCCATTCCCGATGAAGCAAAAAACAAAGTGCTTTATGCGTTTTTCAACCTGGTTGGAAAATCTACAAAAGGGACAGTTACCCTTTATCATTGGTATAAAATAGATGACAAAAAATAATTGGGACTATAATCTGGTAACAACTTAAATAAAATGGAGCTATTCTATTTAACAAGACTTAGTTCCTAACCATAGCAGTAGTTTTCCACATTTAATGGGATGTGTATCATAATATGGAAAACTACAAATAAAAGGTATGCACCAATAATTTGATAAATATATACTCGAAATATTTTGGATTTTGTAGTATAAACTTGCGGTACCGTACTTAAGTAAGCACGAAAACGTTATTCTACCTAAGTTACTGTCTATGTTCTTGACATAAAAAGAAAAAACAAAACCTAGAAGAAAAAATTATTAGTGACTTATTTAACAGTGAGTTTAAATTGAGTTTATTTAAACAAAAAAGTGAACAAAATATTAATTTAGCAGTCAGACGAATGAACAATCAATACAAACAGTAAAATCAGGGAAAGGCTTAGATCTATACTTATTCCTGAAGATTTAACCTGGAAAATGTACATTCACAAAAAAAAAAGTTCATAATGTCTCTAATTGATACAATTGGAAGATGTACTAAATTAAGCGATCATGTAGGAAAATTCTGGTACCCAAGAAGAACACAAGGTGATTATAGACCTATCAGCATTCGTGTCTATCTAAAATTTTTGAAAAATTGCTATATGCACACATGAATTTCTATATCTTAGAGCTCTTAAACTATCTCTTTATCTGATTTTAGGAAATAACACAGCACATTATCTGCACTTCTGGAAATTAGTGATAACAGTTATGGAGAAAAACATAAAAGACATTTAGCAACTTTGACTCTCTTGCCGTAAAATTAATTTATAATGATATACCTAAAAGAACTCGATTTTTGTGTGTTAATATTAAATCTGATTATATACCAGTTTTATGTATGTCGATCAATCTAGGGTCTATTGTTGTTTTATTTATTTATTAATGATCTTCCCAAATGCTTATCTGAAGCTCCCTGCAGATTGTATGCCGACGATGATCAACACATTTTGAAAAACGAACAAAAAACAACACAATTAAAATCAATGGTAAACACTATTGTTCAATAATAATAGATTATTTTTAGTATCAATTGAATGATACTAACTGTGAAGAAATATAGTTTCAACGTGATGATATCACATACCATACAGTGATAAAGCATACATCAAAGAAAAAGTTCAATAATTTTTTAATCTCAAAAAATCAACCTATGAATTGGCTACCAAAATCAAATCATTTGACTTGACTCTTTTAAATTTTTTCTTTAAGGCTATTGTAAATTATTGGTCTTTAACGATAACACAAAAACTTTAAATGACTCAGAGAGTTATATAATTCATTTATGAAATACGGACTGATTTATACGTTATTGATGAAAAATAGGATTTAACGAATTCATTTATACAAAATAATGTCTATCATGTGACAATTTGAACATGATTGGTTATAATATCCTCATCCCAAAATCTAATTGAAAATGTTCTCAAAGACAAAAGCCCCAAATACAAAATCTTCAAGATCATTTACTTTTTTATTTAGATACAGCTTACACACACACACAAAACAAATACTTTTTCCAACTCTATAGACAAAGCAGATATGCGTTATAAATGAAAAATTTGGTTTAACGAATTAATTTATGCAAAATAATGTGTATTATGTGACAATTTGAACATTGATTGGTTATGATATCCTCATCCAAAAATCTAATTGAAAATGTTCTCAAAGATAAAATCTCCAAATACAAAATCCATAATGAAATAATTCCCAAAACCAAAATCTTCAAGATTATTTACTTTTTTATTTGGATCCAGCTTTTATACACAAAACAAATACTTTTCCAGCTCTATAGACAAAGCAGAATCACAAAACGATTTGTTTATACAATGCGAAACAAAACTTGGGGAATTTTGCTTCTGAATTCTGTGGGTATTTATCTTACTGGAGATTTTGTCTAACTGAAGACTTTGTCTTACTAGAGATTTGACAAAATTTTTGTTTTGGGTTTTCGTCAGTTTAATTCTATAAGAAGATGATTAAATAACAATTCGAATACATAAATTATTGATACTTAACATGTGACTATATATTATTTTATTTATTTATTAAATTATTGTAGCACTCTTATTATATATGAATTGTTACAAAATAAACACATATAATTACAATTCTAATATTTTCTATGAAAAAAAAATCTCTAATCGATCAAATAGAATGATATTATTGAGGGATGTTTGGCTTTAAACGGTTAAAATTTCTTTAATGGGTATTTTTTGTGATTTCGATTATTTTTACATAAAACAATATTTTTTTTATTTAATTTTTCTAAAATGTGGACAAATTGTAAATTTAAATTAACAAACAAAAATTAATAACCCATTTTATATAACACATAATTTCTTAAATATAATTTTTTAAATTTATATCCCCATTTATTTTACCATAATATATTTTTAAACCTAACCCCCTATTAAAAAGTAACCCTTTTAATTAAAAACATAAACATATTTTTATCTGATAATCTACGCACCACATTTTTGCCTTGTAATGTATTTAACAAATTCAAAGATAATAATCTTAAATAATATTTAAATTATTACAAAACTCTTTAACATATAAAAAACAAAAAAAAAATATGAAAAAAAAATTTAATTAAAATAAAAAATCTTAAATCATTTTTCTACATTTAATTCCTATATCCTAGTATATACTTGATTAAGTAATAAAAACTTAGTTAAGAACAACAACAACAATAACATCAAAAAAATTAATATTTCTACACAGACCCGACCACAATCTGTAATTTGCATTTTAAATATTCTTTATTTTCACACCTTTATGTTCCGTTAACACATAAAATTACATTAATTCAATTCTGAACACAATGTTTGCATTTATATGCATGCCAACAATCATTTAAAAAAAAAAAAGAAGGGAGGGGGTAATTTTTTTTTTAACACTTTTCCACTTGAACACAATACGAACATTAAATACAACTAGCAAATTACCTGTACACCTGTTGTAATCATTAAAGGTAAAAAAAAAAAATAATAACAATAAAAGCCAGAAACGAAAATTAATTCTTGAAAAGAAAAACATTTTTTTTTTTAATTTTAACGTCAATAAATGTATATATGTGTATGTATTTGTAAGAATAAGTTTTACATGCATACATTCATTCATATATATAAAAAAATTTGGTTAAATAATTACCATTTGAATTAATACTACGATTCAGGTTTTTCTTTCTTTTTTTTTCTTTTTTTTTTTGTAAGAAATTAGTGTGTGTTGAAAATTTCAATTGTTCAAAACTTATATAAAAACAAAAAAAATATACCTTAACCTGTTCTCATAAAACGTCACCTCAATGTAACATAAGCAGATATTTTACTATCTATTCGTATTGTGTACAGTGAGTAACAGTAAGAATTGTCCACACCTTAATAACAACATATTTTGCAACTAAACTGTGGTCACTTTTACTGAAACAAATAATTTACCAAAACAGGTTTTTGTTTTAATTTATTTACTATAAAATAGACAAAAGAAGATAGAATTTAACGGTACAAGTTTGAATTGGAAATAATAATTATATGCTAAAAGCATTTATAGCATGTCATCCACATAGAAAAGGGTTGGTGTCGAAATGCCTGATTAAAAAATCACGAAATGCAAGTCACTAAAATCAAAATCTCATAAATCAAATTCCCCGGAATACAACGTCTAGTAATTAAAAAATTTATTGAATTCAAAATAAAAGTAATAAAAAAAGTTGGATAAAATTTGTAATCTGGGATTTCGACCTCCATCCTTGTCTGATGGGTTAATATAAAAACTCCGTAACTCAAAATATCGGAAAGGTAAATATAAATCGAAAAATGGAATGAAATGGAAAAATTTGGGAATTCTAAAAATTGAATTTAAAGAGCAGCTGATACTTATAAATACTTTTTACTATTTGTTAGGTACAATCAAGCTATGCGCATTACATCGCAATTGTATGCACAAATCACTGTAATTTATGGATAAAATTGTTTCATGCCCAAATTTTTAAGAGATTATAGATTGAATTAGAGCGTAATAAGAAGACTTAGTTCCTGACAACAGCAGTAGCTTTCCACATTTTAATGAGTTGATAAGCCAGGCCCCTAATGTATGAAATGTATGAAATTCGGATTCGAACGATTATCCGAGTTTGCGATTCGAATGTAAAATTCATTGGTATCGCGTATCAAATTCGCAAGGAAATAAACGTCATTTAAGTTGTTAACATAAGTTTCCGAATTTCAAATTGTCATTAATGTTTTTGTATACATTAAATTTATTTGAAAATATGTGTTTATTATTTTTCAAAATATTATTTAAAATTATATCAATTTAGAGGTTATCAATATTTCAAATGATCAGTGGCTTTTAGTTCAATCGATACTCTAATAATGGTGATTAAAAAGGAAGATAGCTTATCACAACTCATCATATCAATGACATCAATAAGTGGATTGTGAGGCTATCTATTTCCTTTCAAAAATCAAATTAATAAGGAAAAAGTAAATTATTTTTGGTTAATTGATATGGTTTTATTTTTTTTATACATTATGTTTTTTCTTAACTTTTTTGCAGAATCATATGCAGATATGAAGAAGAGAGTTAAATATTCCTACATTTTCTCTGTACCTGACTCGATTTAATTTGTAAAAAAAAATTATCGACGAACCTACTAAATTCCCCGATACCAAAATTAAGCACCACTATCGCTTTGGCAAAAACTCGAAATGGTTTAAGAGAGATGCATGTGTGGAAGCAATTCTAATATGTCTGTATTACATTTGCCTGTATTTCATTTGCCTGCATATCATTTGCCTGTACTTCCATTTGTCTGTATTTCATTTACCAATAAATACGCAATTTTTTGGTGCATACCCATGGGTATGTTCCGCCCTATGCCCCGCGGATAGGGTTGCAGGACATTGATGATACCCATGGTTATGTACACCTGTAATGGCTTCTGTGCATATGTAAAATTTATGGGTTCGCCAATAAATCGCAAATACAAAACCCCCAAAATACAACCCTAATACATTTAATGTTTGCGAGCTCAATCATTTTGTTTGCAACCAATAGCTGCAACGTATAAAAACAATATAGGTAAATATTCTGGCAAAAGGAGTTATCTTCTGTTTTATATTCAACAGCGGCTACACATAATGTGAATAAAATGATGCAAATTGATAATAAAGGTAAATGAAATACAATGCAGGCATATAACACGCTCCCTTTTTTCTTTAGGAAAATCATCATATTTAAAAAATAATAATTGTAACATTTCTCATTTTCAGCGCATCTAGATGAATGCAGTCATCTTATAATTTTTTCATATCTATTTTTTTAAAGTAGCAGAAAAAGTTCTCTACAGAAAGTAATTTATTACAGAATTTTTCATTTTAAACTTTAATATGGGTTGACATATTGGGCAGGAACTTATTGTTATAAAATTTAGGCTTTGCTTACTTTGTCATAAAAAATATTATTTAGAAAAATCGTTTTTTACAATAAAAGTTAAAAAATCAAAATGTGCGACCGTTATGTCAGACCGTTATGTTTAAAGTTTTAAAAACTGTCTTTGTTCGATCAAGCAAATGTAAATTACTACTTATATTCTACAATCTGCAGCAAACTATACCGTACACAAATGCCGTAACCAGAAGCATATTTTTTTTTGTTTTTTCATATTCTTGACAGTAACTTAGGTATAATTACTTTTTGGTGCTTAATTAAGTGGGGTACTGTAATTTTTTACTACAATTTTTTTTCGAGTATTTATTATCAAATTACTGGCTTAGTTTCATTGTGGAAAACTACTGCTTTATTTTTTGTTATTTATTTTATCCCAATGATAAAGGGTACTGGACCAGATCGAAAAACCTATAGAGCATTTTTTTTTTGCTTCATCGGGAATTGAACATGATCAAGCAAAGGCAGGTTGAAAGGCAGGCGCTCTATCTACTGCGCAACCCACTGTGTGGGTTAGATAATTCACATAAATAATTAAAATGAAAAAACGATTAAATTGCAATATTCAATACAAATATCATGTACCACGTATTCCGACTATCGTAAGGCAAAAATCGACTTTCAACAACGAGTTATGTTCGTGTAACGTATTTCAAACCATAGAACCCCCAGTAAGTACTCTCAAAATTTGTGTTGTTCCCAGTTTTAAATATACCATTAATTTTTTTTTAATTTTACTAATGCCTGATTCACTGATTCAGAACGTATGTTCCGAACCCATGCGCGCGCATATTTTTTGTATGAAAATTTGAATTCTCTCAATTTTCAAAAATGTTCGGAACATTTTTTTCTCTCCGGAACAAAAGTTGATTTAACTTTAACTTTGTGTTCGGAACAATTTTTTTTTGCTGTCATTTTTAATTTTTTTGAGATTTCTAACATTACAATTTACAAAGCATAAACAAAAAAAACACAAACAATTCATAAAAATATTTTTTTTGTTTTAATTTTATTTATTTGAATAACAATGATTTGATATATTGAGATTGATATAAAGAAAAATTTTAAAATTAATTCAAATCAAATTCAAATGTTAATGTCTGCTGTTTCAATTTTTTTTGTTCGGAACACAATGTTCTGAAGCAATGAATCGCAATCATAAAAATTCTCTTTTAACAAAATTGTTCGGAACAAAATATTCTGCATCAGTGAACTAAGCATAAGCGAACCGATATGATGCAGTGACATATTTGATGTGACTAATCAGAAGATTCCGCTCATAGCATGAATGTGAAAAAAGTCTATATATAAAATAAATCTTCATTATTACTAGACTAAAATGGAACTTTAAAATGGAAGTATCACTAGACTAAAATGGAACGAAGACGAAGTTACTCTATAATAGATGTAGCTTTCCACACATTAAAACTAGTTAAAATAAAAAAAATCCCAAAGAAAAATTTATTATATGTGATTGTGTATCGTAGACATAGTATACCACACGTATGTCTCTGCATAAAAGCAAGTTCATTGTTCATCCCATATGATATAATGTTCATCCCATAGTATTGATAATTATAAAAAGACATAACTGTTAATAGTAAAACAAAAAAATAGTTTTTTTGCTGGTACCACCGTGTACGATTCTCACAGTGACTCACTGTATTTAAAGAAATTTATTCTAAAAAATATTTATTTTTTTTATTTATTAATTTTTATTACTACACCAGTGATATTGGCAACAAAAATTTAAAAAAAAAAAACAAAAAATAAAAACAAAGATCCGTGTTTTTGTTTCTCATCACAAATTGAGGTATTCAAATTTTGGACAAGTTCACACAGTTTTCTATTATTATTATAATGCTCGTATAACAGAAATGTAAAAGTAAGATTAAAAAATGATTTCTTTCTCAAATCTTTTGCAATATCAAAGTGAAATAAAAAAAATAAAAACAAAAAAATATTGAAGGTCAACTATTAGGGTCAGCTTTAAATTAAAAAAATAAAATCATGAAATTCGAGTATAATAAATTGCTGTATTGAATTATAGGTTCCAATAACAACAGAAAGCATATAAAGGTAATATAAAATATTTATTTCTTCTTTTTTTGTTGTTTATATTTTTTTTTTTTCCCAAATTGTTAATGAAAAATGTGAGATACCTTAATGCCAGATCTCAATTGTTTTTATTTTATTTTTTCTATTATTTTTTTGAATTTTAACAAAAATCAAGTCAAGGTTAGACTTGAAAAAAAAATCAAAAACAAAAAAAAAGTTAAAAATAAATCAAAAAATAGAAAAAAAACATTTTTTTAATTTAATCTTATGTGAAACCTCTAGTTTGTTGCTAAAATAAAAAAAATTAACTTTAATACGCAACTAGACACACAGAAATAATTCTGGGTACCACCGAACTGCAAGAAAATTAATTCGCATTATATTTAAGTATTTAACTGAAAATGGAAAAAAAACAACATTCACACCAAAAATAAATAATTGAGAATTAAATTTAATAAAATGTACATAACAAAAACCAAACTCTGATATACTATATAATTTTAAAACCTATCTGAATCTAAGCCATTTTGTTGTGAAGTACATATAGTGAACAACTCTGATATAAAAATAACAAACTTTAACAAAAAATAACTTTTGCAGGTTAACTTTCTGAGTTTCCAAGTTCCTAACATGTAAAATATTTATTTGTTAAAAAGACACCAAAATTATAGAAAGGAGTAAAATATTCGTTTAATCAATGAATTAGTGTTACTATCAAACAAAAAATATCAAAATAGAGTTAGGTTACTGACCGATTTAATGCAACTGTTACGTTTTCTTGTATTAAAATTCAAATTCAAATTCAAGTCCCGGTCAGAGAATGGATGTTTTAAAAGTTTGTCAAGTTTCCTTTGGAAATTAATTTGGAATACAATTTGATTATCAGTAAAAATAAATTAAAATACGCCATTATGAAATGAAAACTACTCTACAATGGGAGTATTTTCCATATATTTAAATTACTAGATTACTAGCTATTCCCGGCGTAAAATTCGCAGGTTCAGCATTAAAAAAAATGTTATTTCCTTTTCATTTAAACATTTAACTCAAAACAAAGTTTTCTATTTCCGCGCATAACATTTTTGCTGCATACGATATTTTTTTCTCTCTCTAATCTCTTTATTGTTACCTCAGTGGAATCATCGATGTACAACTGTCCATTCGGGCTTAAAATTTGGTCTGGGATATGAAAAAGATTGTAGTTTTGTGATTTCAGCACCAATTGAAGAAATAGTCAATATTGCGCTGGATATGTTCTCTATAATATTTTGCTTCTGATGTTTTTTCTATATGAAGGATTTTTAGCAAATCTAGCGAATTTTCAAAGGTGACGAAGCAAGATTTACCACGATGACAACAATATAAATGTTTTTTTTTTGCATGTCAATATTTTGCTTTACAAAATAAACATTCATTTGTACGTGAAAATGTGCTAGTATTGGTCAATTAGAAACGCGGTGGCTAATTCAAAGACACAAACCAGGCAAGTTTGAAAATTTTTAATAGGTAGATACTTTATTTTTTGGATAATTGTTTTGATGACTTTAAAAAATACTTCTAATTTCAAATAACTTTATATTTTATTAATTTTATGATGTTTTGCTATTTGGTTCTTGTATTAATCTATAATTTACCAAATGGGTTTGCAACTTGGATATGTTTTTCCATAAATGATTTATTTGAAAAATGATCGTAAAAATTAGTATTTTTTAATTTATTTTGCGGTAATATCTTAAAAAAGCTTCACATTTAAGTTTTTAGATCTCTTATACTTCTTTTTGTTTTAAATTACCAAGATGGAAAGTTTTACAGACATTGTTAGCGTATTAGCATTATTAGATATCGAAAATAAAAATAAAAATATTTATTATATCCAAGATTCTGTAGTAAAAGTCAGTTATAACTCGATAGCCCAAGTAGCTGCAGCTTACAAATAAATTTATTGTAATTTTAATCAACCGAAAGGTCCCGGGTTCGATTCCCGATGAGGCAACAAAAACAAAAAATGCTTTATTGGTTTTTTGAGCTGGTCTAGTACCCTTCTTCATTGGGATATAATAAATAACAAAAGATAATCGAGCGTTAATCTAGTAACAAATTAAATAAAATGAAACTATTTTATTTAAGAAAGCTTAGTTCCTGACAATAGTAGTAGTTTTCCACATTAGTAGATAAGCCAGTAATTTGTTAAAATAAATACTCGAATTATTGTAGATATTGTATTGTAAAATTGCAGTACCGTACTTAATTAAGCACGAGAAGGTGATTCTACCTAAGTTACTGACAAGATCATAAAAAAAATATATATAAATCAATGAAAAATAAAAAATTAGTTAAAAGCTGTTCATTGAAAAGCTTTGAAATACTAAAAAAAATTAGCGAGGTTCAAAGCATTTAACAATATATTATTGTAACAGGGGCCATAAAAACGACAAAGTTCTAAACACACCCAAATAGATTTCCAGTATCAGGTAACTGACAGAAATACAATGGAGTAAGACCAGCCCGAATAGTGTCTTCAACAGAAGATTTTATAGAAAGAATATCACTCAATTAATCCATGGTTTATCCACCATTTCATAGCACCAAAATTACTAAATAACTAAAATTATATTTTTAAATTGTGAATGATTGATGAATCGAATGTTGTGTAGATTTATATTTAGCAAGAATACACCACATTTTAATTGTTTTGTTCCAAAATCCAAATACGATTTGATAACAATTGTCAGCAGAGAATTCAACTGACAAAACATTCTTTGTATGATCTTAAGAGCAATGTGTTGTGTTTCCAGAAGTTAAATGCCACAGACGAAATGTTTAATTCCAAAATCACGACAAAGTTCAGTTTCTATGAGATGAGAAGGTAATCACTACCAAATTCGAAGTGACCATTACATACTTTTATCAAAGAAACCGTAGTTTGATTCATCACGAGTGAGTTTCCACATAGTTAAAATTTTATCTCTTGAAGCAGAAATAATAGAATCTGAATTCTTAAGTTTTGTATAAATTTGAACTACCCAACCATTATGGCCCAAAAGTATTATACGTAATTGTAAAGTTTCAGTCATTTTTAATTTTTTTGAACAAAAAGAATTCGCAGTGAATTATAAATACTTCATCTACGTTGTTTATAAAAAAGAAAAGGAACAATAAGAACCGAAGTAAGTCAAGTTAAATTAAGACAAGACAACAAAAAAAAATATATCTCTCTCTCTCTCTCTCGTCTACATCGTTAACTGCTATAGTAAGAATTGAAAAGCATTTCTTGTTTTAGGAGCGTTGCTTTCTCAAACAGTAGCATATAAATATATATATTATTGATAAAACCGAGCTCATTGCACTGTTAAATAAAAAAATATTGTAAAAATAAATTTAGTAAACTACAAACTTAAATAATAGAAATTAGAAATTCAAGACATATTTTAATAAATTTCATTGACTAACTTACATTTACATATATTCATCGATTTCGGTTGTTCTACACCATCATCAGTAGATTCAGATTATCAGAAACGTGTAGCAACCGATCAAGATAAATCAACCTATTAATTAAATTTAGTGAAACACATCTAAAGTTATTTTGTATTTTTATTATTTAGGTTTGCCGTCTATTAAATTTATAAATGTTTCACCCTAGAGTCCACAGGGGATATTTGATCAAATATATGCAAAACCTAGACTTGAAAAAGGTATTGAAAAGCCTAATTTCTATTTAATTTTACAAATACTCTCAAAACAAACTCTTGAATTTTCTTTCCAATTTTCCTTAATCTTAGGATCTTAACTAAAACAGTTTTTTCATCTTCATATTTCATTGCATTACAATTAAAGTGTGTATATTTGTATATAATGATATACACAAACTTTTATTTAAATTTAACATTTATTAATAAACTTCAAAATGAACTCAAAGAAGCATTTTAAACCAGTTGGAACAGATTAATGAATCACAAAATAATGTTTTGTTACCTGTAATAAACGGTAAATATATCCGTTATTACTGTAATTTATGTATTATATTTTGTATGAAAATACAGGGTGATTTAGTCATTATGATTATTTTTTAGTTTGATTTGATTTTATTGGATTTTTCTAAAAATAATAATAATAATTTTAAAAATTGATGCGTTCACTCCCATTTAAAAATAGGTCTGTTTCCGTTGATCTAAAGAATATATGGATTTAACTAAAGTTAGTGATTTTTAGTTATTTCAGTCTACTATTTGATAGTAGATTTGTGAGCCTTCTTATTAATGGTTTTTTTTATATTTCCTAGTTAAATCACTTTTGCTATCATAGACTAATTACATTCATATGATGAATATTATTTTTGACACGATTTGTGGTAAATACAATCAAAGTAAATATCTCCATTACTCTTTTTTTTACTACATCTATTTTAACAATCTGTTTTAAGTAGAACACTCCCATTTTAAAGAAGAAATAAATTTTTAACAAGGGTTAATTGGTGTTAATTAATATTAATAAAGATATTATGTTGAAATTAATATCCATATGATAATAATCAATCTTTGATATTAGAGGTTGATGAAGGCAAAGTAAATATTGTCTACGTATTTATTTTAATTTACGGTCCTATACGTATAAAAATTCATAGTATAAAATATTCTCTAAAATGTAAAAAAAAAAATTTAAATCAATTGCAAGACAAATATAAAGCCGGTGGCTCTGGTAGCTAGTGATGCTTACTTTTATTATAATTTTAATTATAGTAAATAAAGAAATAACAATAATAATAATAAAATATTCTCATACGATATTAAAGGTAAACTTTAACATCGTCGTTCGATCGTCGTCGTAATAACCAGAAAATCCCAGATTCAGATCTCAAATCTAGATGTTGAAAAAAAAAATTTTGAAATTAATTAGTGTTACAAGAGGACTTATAGAAGAGAGACTCATAGAGACTAGCAATATTGAGTTACGAAAATAGATAAAGGAAAAATAAGAAAGTTGGTCTGTTTTATAAGAAAACACGTAAAACAATCCGACATTCATTCTTTGATTAAAAAGTACGTGAAGCATTTGAGATTTAGCTTACTACTGATAAATATCTATTAACATCTTCATACTCAGGAAAATATTCACTATATGTTCTGCGACTGTCCGGGCGTTTCGAGATGTAGACACTAAGTTCTAAGAGGAGATACATGTTTTATAAACTTTGAAAATATATCATAGGTTTCTGAATATCTTCTGGACATCATTGTAACGAGTTTATGGAAAAAATCATGTTATTATAGGAGGGTAATGTGGTCTAGTATTGTTACCTGCTTTAAAACTAACCAACTAACTATGATTTAATTAAATTTTTATAATATTAAATCTATTTATTAAATTTTTCAATTTTCCTAAATTATACCCAAGTATTCAAAAATATTTCAATTTATTTGAAATAAATCTGGGACGTTACAAATTTAAAACTATTCAAAACCACTACATAAATTCGAGCACTTCACCAAAACTGTAAAAAAAGTATCTTACTAAATTCGATCTGCATTGACTTCATTTTGAAAAAAAATAATATTGAACACCCTGAATATGCATAATATGAATGTTTAACAACATGTTGACAGTTGAATAATTGTATAATAAGTACAACTATATACCTAAAAACAAAAATTGTTTTTAATCGTGATAACTTGATTAACATCTTCCGACACTTAATAATTATTAACAATTTTTTGCTTTTTTTTTTATCAAAAATTAAATTAAATGTTTAAAAAAAGGTCAAATTTGATAGTTTGAAACATAAAAATTGTAACGAGAATATAAAATACATTGAAGTTTCAGTTTGCACAGTTTTTTTTTTATTTTTTTTTTATATTATCAATATAAATCTGGTTTGGTAGTTTGTTTTTGTTTTTTGTTCAATATTAAATCTTTTCATCACATTTTTGGGATTTTCAATTTTAATACAATTAAATCAATATTATTTAATTCTGTATTCTATCGAACCGGATTTTGTTTTTGTTTTTTTTTTTCTTAATTTTATGTGAAGAAATTATTTTATATTTAAAATGTGATATTAAATTTTAAAATTAAATTTGTATAGAATTAAAAATAAATTTTATTTACGTTATTTGATTATGGCTTAATGTTGAAGCAGATAGAATTTCAAAAACGGCGGTGACTGAGTAATAAAATTACAATTAAGATAAAGCCATGAATTTTTTAAGGGGCGACGGATTAAATCGCAAAAAAAAACCTTATTGCCTTATAACCTTATATAGATTTTATTTAACTTATCCATTGTTTTAGTGACATAAAATTTTAAAAGTTAGTTTTTATTTAATTGTAAATCTAGATTCATTAAGTAACCATACTTTATGTTGAAATTAATTCTAATTTGCTCTTTCTTATTAAGTTGATCGCATTTGTTTTTTATATTTAGTTCATTTAATCTTCCATTTATAGAAATGATTTGCCAGGTAATATAATGCATCATGCAACTTGTTAACTATATCAACTGTGTCGGTATACACTCTGGTTTCGTAGGAAACGGAACTTTAAACACGTTGTGTGGGATTCCCCTAAGCACAACCAAATTGCAGATCAAAATTTGGTTCTGGATTTCTGGCCTAATATACCTGGCAATAGTTCAGCGAAATTTTTTATCCTAGCTCTGGAAGGCCAAAGCTCTTCTTTGAACAGGAAACAGATGCGCACAACAGCAGGAACGATGACTGGGCATTTCTCAGTAAAAGAGCGTATATATAGAATTGGTCTAACCGAAAACAACTTGTGCATAATATGTGAAATAGATGAAGAATATACTGAACATGTGCTCTGTTACTGTGAAGGTTGTAGTAGACTTTGTCATTTGAGAACAGCGTTGCGTCTGAATAGTGGGAGCTACCCAATTTATCACTGAAGAATCAATCACTAAATCACAAATCATAATTGGATTAATAACAAATTACAATAAGCTAGTTTACAACTGCAGTGACTGTTGAAACACTACTTCATCCGTTTTAAAAATTTAATCTATGTAATATGTATACCTGTTTTATGTCGTCAGAAAAAATCAATTCCGGGAAAACAGTATATGTATAGATATTATACAGAATTGATCCTTAGACAGAGCTTTCAGGTCGGTACGGGCATTACACTTAAAATAGTATTTTCAAAGTATTATTGTGAGCTGTATGTCGAACTTTTCTTCATCTTTTTCTTAATATTTATATTAATTATGCATATTAACATACATTAAATGAAAATTAACTAAATTATTTAGCATTAAAAACCTTGAACCAAAATGATTATTTCCAGTACAAGAAAAATAAACAAAAAAAACATTGCAACAAAAATTATCCTTGACCGAGAATTTGTTTTATTTAAATTCGCGGAAATTGTTCTTCCGCAAAAACAATGTATATATTCAAAATAATTAACCACTATTTATTCAAAAAGCTGGTAACTTAACTTCACCTCTATTTAGAGAAAAATAATAAAAACAAAATGTAAATATGTAGAATAACACTAGTACCATAAGTAAAGTTCATGAAACCTTACAAAGAAAAATAACCTTTTTTCCTCTTTTTTTAGTGCAGCTCTAAAACCTCTTTTTTTAGTGAAGCTAAAATTATACCCATTCCAATATTTAAATTATTATGAGATACTCCGCTCCCATTCTTTAGATATTTTAATTAAATCGCGCAATTTATTGATTGGCAACAAAATTAATTTTAATTCTGATTTTTATATTTTTTTTTTTTTGTTTTTGCTTGTTCTTTTTTTTTAATTATAAATTCAAAAATTTTAATTTCTAATAAATTTAAATTTTTATATTCAGATAAATTCAAATATTTTTGAATTTATTAAAAACTAAAGCGAAATTTGATTTTTAAAGTTTTATTTTTTTAACACATATTTTGAAAATAGTAAACTTTAATTTAAAAATAAAAAATAAATTAAACTTTCAAATTATTTTCTTAATACCTCTTTTTTTTGTTTTTATTAAATAAAAAATAACAAAATATTTACAAATATTTCGCGTCGCTTTTAAACGTCTTTAAGAAACTGCCGCAGTATATCGACTAAATTATTGTTGGATAAATTCAAAAAAAAAGCTTAAGATTAAAACTATAGACAATTCATTATTACCTGAATTTTTAATACTATTTATGTATAATATAATAATATCAGTATATTTTAGTATATACTACTTTAGTATGCTACTTAAAGTAGTTTTTTGATTTTTTTTTTTTTTTTTAAGTTTTACTACTATCCATTCAATACTGACGAATATGTAATATTTTACCTCGACCTGAACCACTGCCACCAATAATTCAAGTACTTCAAATTTCAGTGCATCACATTATCAATTCTTGTGATTTTGATGTGATTTTTCTTTTTTTGTTGTTTTTGTTTTGATTTTCTTTTTTTGTTGTTGTTTTTGCATCTGTATTTTGTGGTAAGATCATTTCAATTAACTTTGTATATATTTTTTTGCTAGTAAATAATTATTAAATATTTAGACATATAATTCAATACAGTGTTGCATATAGAATTAGATAGTTGAATTCAGATAGAATTGAATGCATTAAATTTGGGAAAAATTTAATTTTTAAAAATAAATACTAATTATGTTAGGGTAAAAGTTGAAAATTTCAAAATTTAAATTAATTTTGTAATTAGATGAGGCGTTATGAAGGAACAAAATATATATTTTTATGTATTTATATCTTTATTTTATTAGTTAAATATTCTTTACTCTCGAATCAAAACAAAAACATCAAATACATTATATTTTTAAATATTTACAATACAATTTACATATTAAAAACAATATCATTACAATTCATCCCCTGTGCAATTGCTCAGAAGCAATTCTTTCAGGTACGATTTTATATAAAAATAAATATTTGTTTTGGTATAATTGTAGTTGTTTTCTGAATCGCTTGATTCTTGAATATATATATAATGAAATTAAAGTATAATACCTAATACTTTATGACAAAATTAATACTAATTTAACTTAACACAATAAAATCCCATTACTCTCAACGTAGTAGATCGATGTAATTTAATTCGTTTATAATCAAAAACGTTTGTAGTCACAATTCTGTTATAGAAATAGTCAACAATTTGTTTGAAAGAAATTACATAATAAACTTCATAAGTTCATACAATCGATGTCATTTATAAGTCACATTAAAATACAATGCCAGTATTTTCAATAAAACAAAAAATAAGTCAAAAGTGAATTATTTTATTAAAAAACTGATTTATATTATGTCTTTTTCTTTATTACAAATATGTTTATTTTGTGATTACATAACAGAATTGATATTTATGAATAAAATAAAAGTTAAAACCCTTTCGCGGACACCGACGTGTATAGTTGCCATAACAAAGTTTTTCTGTGGGACATGACGGGTATTACCGTCAACATTTATTTTATTAAAAAAGTCATGTCGTCATGAACTACATGAGTTTGTATGGATTGTTTATGTTAAGTGTCCCATAGAAACTGCAAAATTTCGTTTAACTGTCGGTTTAAATTCAAAAATACTCACCACATAGATATTGTTTTGAAATATAATTTGGGAATTTTCAAGAAAGGCATGACATGACGTCTTATACAGTCAATCTTATACGTAAATTTCTTCAGTGTTGAAACAAGTGACTTTCTGAATAGATGTTTTTGTGAATATGGTTAATTTTTAATTTATATAATTTA
Source organism: Argyra leucocephala (assembly GCA_963942445.1). Taxonomy (NCBI): domain Eukaryota; kingdom Metazoa; phylum Arthropoda; class Insecta; order Diptera; family Dolichopodidae; genus Argyra; species Argyra leucocephala. Next base: position 53,031,951 of record OZ012679.1, on the reverse strand, counting down.
TAAAAGGTAAATATTTACAGTAATTAATATTATAATAATTGAATTTGTATTAATAAAATAAAAATATTTAAAGAACTTTTTGACCAAATAACAAAATGTCGTATGAAAAGGTTAGAAAAAAAATAGAGAAATTATTTGATGAAAGTGCAAATGAAAGTAACGACGAAGTTGCTTCTGATTCAACAGACACTGATTTTTTCGAGGATGATGGTATTTACTCTGGTCGTGATCCAAATTATGAACCATCTGAAAAGAACACAAATTCTAGTAGCTCAAATGAGGATCAAATAGAACCTCGCGATATTACAGAAAAAATAAATTATGAAAATTTATCTGAAATTGAAAGTGAAATTGAAATTGATGATCAAGGTTCTGGTGAAAATGAAAACGATAACTGGGAGACTGAAAGCATTCCAGAATTTAATTTTGATAAGACTAAGCCTGAAATAAAAATTGATATTGCTTCTAATGCTACACCATTCGATATATTTTCTAAAATTTGGACTCCAGAGATTGTAGCACATTAACACATATGGCAAAAAATTATGTAAAAATTTTGGTTCGAAAACTGGAAGTAGCCGTTTTAAAACATTTAAAGAAACCAATATAGAAGAAATTAAAAAATTTTTTGGACTTTGTATACTTCAATCGCATATCAAGTTTCCTCGTATACGCCATATGTTTAGTAAATCACCTTTATATTATCATCCAATTTTTCGTTCGAATATGTCTGGTAGACGCTTTGAACAATTATTGCGTTGTTTCAATTATGAAAAAGTTGAAGATAAAACCGATAGGTTGTCTAAGGTTCAAGATCTCCTGGACATACTGATTAAAAAATTTTCAGAGGTGTTTTATCCGAATGAAGCTTTATCGTTGGCCGAATCTTTGTTATTATATAAAGGACGTCTTCTATTTCCCCAGTATATAAAAGGCAAAAAAGCCAAATACGACATTAAATTTTATGAATTATGTACTCCGGATGGGTTTACACTAAATATTGAAATATACAAAGGAAAAATAAACAACGATAAAGAACAAAATAAAAAGATACAATCTCTGGTATTGCGACTTATGGAACCATATTTAAATAGTGGTCATCATTTATATATGGATAACTACTATAATAGTATTGAAATAAGTAATACTTTACTTAAACACAAAACTCATTCAACTGGAACACTCAGAATAAATAGAAAAAGGAATCCTGCAGCTATTACAAAACAAAAACTGAAAAAAGGAAAATATAAATGGCAAAGAAACAGAAAAGTATATGTGAGCAAATGGTGAGATAACAGAGATGTTTTGTGTATCACAACTGGATATAACCCTCAAATAAAACCAGTTGCAAATAGATCCGGAAAAATCAAGAATAAACCAATCGAAATAGAAGCTTACAACTCTAATATGCCAGGTGTTGACAAAGTCGATCAGTTGACTAGTAACTATTCTATCCCAAGAAAAACCATCCGATGGTACAAAAAAGTGATTTTTCATCTCTTAGATGTCGCTCTTTGGAATTCTTGTTATATATACCAGAAACATACAAATAAAAAAAGTTCATTCTTAGAATTTCGAGAACAGGTAATATCTTCCTTGTTGGGTATAGGAAATCCGATTTCTAATTAGGACCCAACAACAAGTCAATCAAGTCAACCAACACAACATTTTGTACAACAAATTTCTTACGTTGTAAACAGTGCCACAAAGATGGTATTAGACGAGAAACATCATATCGATGTAAAGTTTGTGATAAAAAACCTGCATTGTGTGCTGGATTATGTTTTGAAAAATGGCACACTTAAATTACCAGTATTAAGCTGAAAACTATGTCATACACATGATATTTTTGTTAGAATATTAATATTTTTATTTCTTGTTTTCTATTGAATAACTTTTTTTTTTTTTGTTTTCTAAGAAATAAAGCCTTATGTTTTACAATTTTCTATTTGAATAAAACGTTATATTATAAATAATATAAATAAATAATGTTGTTTAAAAAATTATAATAAAAAAAATGGTTCTAAAAACATGAGAATATTATTTTTATACTAAAGTATTAACGTCTATTTCCATCATTTTGTCCGTATTGATAAATTTTTTATTACAGAAAGTGTCATGACGGTTATAAACGTCATGACGTCTATCAACGTCTCTGACTCAGGATAACTCCCAAATTATATTTAAAACATCATGACGGAAATAGACGTCAAAAGTTAAATCTTATTTTTAAGAATGAAAAAGATTTCTTATTCAATTTCCAGCAGATTGCTGTTTTCAGAATTTCTCTATCATTAAAAATGACAAAAATACAGCAAGTGAACCAGCAAAAAAAAAGAGTGTCCGTCAAAGGGTTAAAATTGTTATACGATAGATATTTTATTGAATTTGATTTTGTTTATAAAGATGCAATTATTTTTGACTATGCCTATATTCACAAAACGATTATAGTCAGAAATATTACTGAAATTTAGCGAATGACTATAACCGTGTTTTACTGTATATATTTTTTTAAAATAGCAGAAGCAAATGAACTAATATTTATTATATTATTTTTGAAGAGTATAATCTGATCTGTTTTTATCTTTTGTTTGTTTGTGTTTTCGTTTATGTACGTAGTTTAAATAAGATTAAAAGATTAGAGTATACATGTCGCGCTAGTTACGAAATCACCTACACATACTCATAATAAATATTAATTCACTTACATTATTTTCCCACATTAGATTTTTCACACTTTAAACTTGTAAATTAAGCATTTCTTAATATTAACTTAAAAATTGTAATTCAATATTATAAAAGTTTAATACACTAACTAATTTCATAATTTCCTGTTTTTCTGAATTATTAAAAAACACACTTAACTGTAAAAATGCTGATTTGTTCTTTTGTAATTATAAAAATGTTTAGATTTAGAATAATTGGGAGGAATAAAAATTAATATTGGTTTTGTACTCAAATTGAATGGACTAAAAATAAAGTCTTTCAAAAATAAATAATTTGTTTTTTTTTTTAATTCCACGTTAAATGGAATTATAACTGGCGCAGTCGGTAGGATAGGCAAAGTTCCTTTCCTGTTCGTATAATAAAAATATAAGCGACGGTTTACCGCAAATATTATTATTAAACTTCAACGGTTAATTGGAGCAAAATAAACTGGTTCATTAAATTAAAACACTTTAAATAAAATAAAAATATTTATATATATTGATTAAAATATTAATAATAAAAATATAAAAGCAAAATATATAAAAAAAAAAAAAAAAAAAAAAAACTTTTAAAACATTAATAAAATAAAAAGTGAAATAAAAGTGTTTGTGTAGTGTTGTGTTGTGTGTTTCCAAAGGATTATTGGAATTATCAATCTGCAGCTTTGAACCAGTAAACGAAGAGGAAAAGAAATCTGGATTTTTACCACCAATTGCCTATCAAAAAGAACATGTATCGAACTTGTCACCTATTTATGTAAGTACTTGAATAATTTTTATCATTTATGCCTAACAAAAAAAGAACTAATCCCTTTCCTATAATACAAAAAATAAAAAAAACATATTAGTAAAAATAATAATAGTGAAAATAACTGTAACGAAATAAGCGAATTTTCAGAATATCCTGCAATTTTAGATATAAATAATTTTGAAAACGTTTTAGAGAATTCATCAAGTGGACATTGGTGTGAAAACTCTAGCATTTCCGACGTTGATCATAATTTTAGTTTTAAGACAGAAATAAATTTTGAAATGACTGAAAATAACAATAGAAGCTTAAACTCAGTGGATATATTCAATTCACTACGCGTTCCAGACGCGATAAAAGACCTTCCCAAATTCGAGGGAAATCCCAAACTACTATTTGAATTTCTGAACAATGTAGACGAAATCCGAAATCTAATTTCCTGCACCGAAGGAACTCCATATGGACAACTCCTTCTTCGAGCCATAAGGAATAAAATAGTAGGCCCCGCAAACGAAGTTTTGAACATGTATGGCCCTGCCTTAATATGGGAAGATATTAGAGAAAACCTCATACTTCATTACTCAGATAAACGTAATGAAACCTCGCTTATTCGAGACTTGCATTGTTTAAAACAATCTAATAAAACGGTAGAAAATTTTTATGGTGAAGTCATTGAAATTCTTGCCACAATGACCAATCATATCCAGATACATGAAAACGATATTGTCGTAATTAACGCTAAACGTAACCTTTTTACGGAAATGTCACTAAACGTATTCCTATCAGGTTTAAAGGAGCCTTTGGGTTCCACGGTAAGAGCAATGAAACCACATTCACTTGCAACTGCTTTTGCGTATTGCATTAAGGAGCAAAATATCTTCTACACCAAATTCGACCCAACACCCAAAATTTCTACAGATACAAGGTACAATCCCAAAGTATCACAAAATCGTTATCCACAACATCGTCACCAAAATCAAACAAATTATAGACAAATTAATCAAAGACCTTTTAATAACTTTACGCAACCTCAAAATTCTATTCCAAATAGAATTACTCAAAATAATTTCCAACCTAGTCAAAATAGTAATTTTTTCATTAATAAACCCAATAATAATAATTCAATGCCTAAACCTGAGCCAATGGAAGTTAGCTCTGGTAACACACACCAAAGGTTTAATCAGCCTACACAATTTAACAGACCTACTCCAACTAATTTTTCAAACCCAATTCACAACCGTTCGTTAGAAAGGAATTATTTAATGTTTCTACTAACGAAGAACAACCACAAACATACCAACAGCTTGATCAATATTACAATCAAATTCCAAATCAAACCGATAACAATCATATTAATAACCATGTAATTGACGACCAAAATTTTCCACAAGGTGCCTCGAAGAACCAATCGGATTCTTAGACATTAATAAACATGGATCTGTTCTTCCATACATAAACATAGATTCCCCATTCGGTCATAAATTTTTAAAATTTTAATAGATACTGGTGCTTCATCATCATTTTTAAATCCTGAATTGTTAGACCCTGAAGATTTTGAAGAAATAAATCCTATTGTAATCTCTACCGTTCTAAACGAACATAAATTGAACAAACAAATAATTCTTCCAAACTTCCTTGAGTTTAACCAACCTGGTGAAACTAAATTTTTGATATTCAAATTCCATAGTTATTTTGATGGACTTCTTGGTTTAGACGCATTAACTGATTTAGGTGCTAAAATAGATCTTAAAAATAAAGTATTAATTACAAAAAACTCAACTATACCTTTAAATCTTAAACCAAATTTTATGTCAAATAAATTCACAATAGAACCTTTTTCAAAAAATATACTTAAACTACCAGTTGACATTGAGAAAGGAGATATCTTCATTAATCAAACTATGATTAATCCTAAACTATTTATTCAAGAAGGTATTTATCATGCTAATGAATGGCATAGCCATATAGAAGTAGTAAACCCTTCAAACATTTCTCAAACCTTAATTTTAGAACAACCATTAAAAGTTAATTATTACTCTTCAAACAATTTTATCGAAATAAATAACTTTAATATCAACTGTCCAGATGCTGACCATCTGTCCAATAATATATTACAATCCCTTCGTGTTTCTCACCTCAATAAAGAAGAAAAACACCTCTTATATAAATTGTGCAACCAATTCGATGATATATTCTTTCGAGAAGGTAATAACTTAACATTCACAAACCAAATAAAACATCAAATAAAAACTAACGATGAGATTCCAATTCATACCAAATCATATAGGTATCCTTACGTTCATAAAGAGGAAGTAAAGAAACAAATAAATGATATGCTCACACAAGGTATAATTCGTCCAAGCTACTCTCCTTGGAGTTCACCAGTTTGGATCGTCCCCAAAAAAAAGGACCCTAGCGGAAAGCAAAAATGGCGATTAGTTATCGACTATCGCAAAGTAAACGAGAAAACTGTCAGTGATCGTTATCCCATCCCAAATATAACAGAAATACTCGACAAACTCGGTAAAAGTATGTATTTCACCACCCTTGACCTCGCCAGTGGATTCCATCAGATTGAAATGGATCCAAAGGATGTACAAAAAACGGCCTTCACCGTCGAAGGGGGTCATTTCGAATACTTAAGAATGCCTTTCGGGTTAAAAAATGCCCCGTCCACATTTCAACGTGTCATGGACAATATTCTACAAGACCTACAAGGAAAAGTTTGTCTCGTATATTTAGACGATATAATAATCTACTCAACCTCATTACAAGAACATAAAGAAAGCTTAACAAAAGTGTTTGAAAAACTTCGTCAATCGAACTTCAAGGTTCAACTCGACAAATCAGAATTTCTGCATAAAGAAGTAGCTTTTCTGGGACATATCGTTACAACAGACGGTTTAAGACCAAACCCGGACAAGATTAAAGCTATAAAGAATTTCCCAATTCCAAAAACCACAAAGGAAATTAAAGGTTTCTTAGGGTTATTAGGATATTACAGAAAATTCATAAAAGACTTCGCAAATCTAACAAAACCTCTCACGGAATGTCTGAAGAAAGGAAAAAAGATAGACCTTAATGATAAATACAAAAATGCTTTTGAAATATGTAAAAATCTCTTAATGAATGATCCAATCCTACAATACCCTGATTTTATTAAACCATTTGTCCTAACTACGGACGCAAGTAATTTTGCAATTGGTGCTGTATTATCCCAAGGAACAATTGGCAATGATTTACCAATTTGCTATGCGAGTAGAACCTTAACGGAGTCAGAAATCAACTACTCGACTATCGAAAAAGAACTTTTAGCAATAGTCTGGGCAACTAAGTATTTTAGACCATATTTATTCGGTAGAAAATTTCAAATCGTAACAGATCATAAACCTCTTACTTGGCTAATGAGCCTCAAAGATCCAAATTCAAAATTAGTCAGATGGCGACTAAAACTTGAAGAATTCGACTATCAAATAGTCTACAAAAAAGGCAGTCAAAATTCTAATGCCGACGCACTTAGTCGAACAATTTTAATCCCAGAAAATTCCAATCCCAAGATAGATGTCAATATCAACGAAACTAGCAACGGAACCTCTTCTTTTAATTCTGATGCTGTTTCCAGTATTCACTCAGCTATCGAAAATCTTAATGATGGCATACCTATCTCTGAACGCCCTGTAAACGAATTCAACTTACAAATAATATTAACTAAAACGGATAAAACACCTCCTTTATCCTTAGAAGTAATTTTTCGCAACAAACACCGAAAAACAATTCGTAGTCCTTCCTTTAACGACAACAATATAACCAAAATTTTAAAAGAACAATTAGCCCCTAACAGATTGTCAGCTATTTTTACAGACAATGAAACCTTTAAAATCATACAAGACGTCTATTCTCGGTATTTCTCTAATAATAAATTATTTAAACTAATCAGATGTACCGAAATTTTAACTGACATTAAAGAAAACGATGAACAAGATCGCATAATTAACAATTATCATATAAAAAATAACCATAGAGGCATCAACGAGACTCACAATCATTTGAAAAGACAGTTCTACTTCCCTTTTATGAAAAATAAAATATCTCAAACAATCAATAATTGTAATACCTGCAACAAATTTAAGTACGACAGGCAACCACCTAAAATAAAATATGAAAAACCAGAAACTCCTTCAAAACCACTTGATATTATTCATATAGATATTTACACTATTAACAACAACCAAAACCTAACTATTATAGATAAATTTTCCAAATTTTCAGCAGCATACCCTATAAAAACAAGAAATAGCCTAAATATAATTAAATCTATGAAACATTTCATAAGCCTTCACGGTATCCCTTCAAAAATAGTATGTGACCAAGGAACCGAGTTCACGGCCAATATCTTTAAAGACTTTTGCAACCAATATAATATCAAAGTTCATTTTACTTCTTTCCAACAATCAACCAGTAACTCCCCAGTGGAACGTTTACATTCAACTCTCACAGAAATCTATAGAATAATACTTAATAAAAATAAAGACAACAAAATTGAAATAGATCACAATGATATACTTAACGAATCGCTAATAACATACAATAATGTCATTCACTCTTCTACCAAACTTACTCCATATGAACTCTTCTATGGGAAAACACCTAAATTTAATAATAATGTTCAATTTAACGATGAACATGAATACTTAAGAAAACTTAACCAATTTCAAAAAGAACTATATCCTTCAATTAAAATGCATTTAGAAAACATTTCGAACAAAAATATAGATAAATTAAATGAAAATAGAGAAGAACCCTTAGACCTTAAAGAAAATGAAAGAATATATAGAAAAGAAAACAGAAGAAATAAACTAACCCCTAGATTTAAGGAACGTAAAATTAAGAAAAATAATAAAGTTACAGTCATTACGACTAATAATCAAAAACTACACAAAGCTAAAATAAAACGTAAATTAAAATTTCAGAATAATACAACTAACCCTCTGCCAACGGATGGAAATCCATGATCTCTCTAGCAGAAACGGAATCCTTCCCTTGAAACTTGGAACAGCAAAACTCATAAAAACACACGCTAGTTTCCTTCATATAGTAAAATTAGAACAGTACAACCAAAATATTATAAACCTAGAAAGCTCTATTGAATCTCTTGATAAAGTAGACTTAATAACGCAATCACTCAGTATAACTAAATTAAAGCTACAAGAACTAAAAAATAAATTCTCAAACCTAATGCCAACTTTCCGAACTAAAAGAGGAATTATAAACGGACTAGGTACACTTATTAAAAGTATTACAGGTAATATGGATGCAAATGACGCCCTAAAGTTAAACGAAGAAATCGACAGTTTAACAAAAAACGAAATAATTTTAAATAATAATATTAATAATCAAAATTCTCTAAATAAAAATATGATCAAACGTTTCGAGAATGTTACCAATCACATTAATGAACAACAAGAAATAATCATGAATTCCTTCAATCATTTTCAAGAACGAGTTAAAAATAACATCCAAAATGAAAACATTAAATTCAAATGCTTACAATATATACAACAAATTAATTATAACATTGATCTTCTAAGTAATCACTTAAATAACATCGCCGAAGCAGTTATTCTTGCTAAACTTAATTTAATCTCCAAACAAATTTTAAATCATAAAGAAATCATAGAAATTCACTCAATTTTCAAAAATCAAAACATGTCGTTAAATTCAGATGAAAATATATATGAAATGTTAGAATTACAAGCCTATTACAATAACACAAACATAATTTTCAATATTAAGATCCCTATTATTTCCAACGAAACATTTTCCTTTTTCCACATAATAACACTTCCTATTAAAGATACTAAAACAATACACTCCAAACCATTCCTAATAATAAATGATAATATTATTCAATACTTTGATAATAAAAGTCCTAGAATAGAAAATATTTACTATTGCAAAACAAGTACGCACATAGAAAAAACTAAAAACTCAAAATGCATTGGCAACCTCATTTACAATAAACCAGCAAATTGCGAACTACATAGCAGAGATACAGATTTGGAAATATATCAACCAGAACCAAATTATATAGTACTTATTAATATTCCAGAAACATTAATCAATACAACTTGCGGACCCAGTCAACAAAAAGTTAAGGGATCCGTACTTATTCATTTTAACAAATGCGAAATCAAAATTAACGACATAACATACATAACAACCACAAACACACATTGGGATGAAATCAACATACATCCCACAATCTTCAACAAAATTAATTCAACATATTCAAATAAAAACATCATTCTAAAAAAATTAGATAACTACCAGTTCTCCAAAATAGAAACTAAAGATCAACTACAATTTTATGCGGAACAGACCAAACTTTATACTACAATTTCAACAATAATCATTATCATGTTAGCTTGCATTATTTTCACCTTTATTGGATTTTACCTTCGTCAACATAACCGAAACACATTCCAATTAAATGGAATAACTCCAATCAATTCGATCACCACTCCAAGCAACCCTACAAGCAGCCAATTATTCAGTTCGCCCAAGGAACAAAAACCTCAGTTCACTTGGCCGTAACTTCACACTAAGGGGGGAGGAGTTACGAAATCACCTACACATACTCATAATAAATATTAATTCACTTACATTATTTTCCCACATTAGATTTCTCACACTTTAAACTTGTAAATTAAGCATTTCTTAATATTAACTTAAAAATTGTAATTCAATATTATAAAAGTTTAATACACTAACTAATTTCATAATTTCCTGTTTTTCTGAATTATTAAAAAACACACTTAATTGTAAAAATGCTGATTTGTTCTTTTGTAATTATAAAAATGTTTAGATTTAGAATAATTGGGAGGAATAAAAATTAATATTGGTTTTGTACTCAAATTGAATAGACTAAAAATAAAGTCTTTCAAAAATAAATAATTTGTTTTTTTTTTAATTCCACGTTAAATGGAATTATAACTCGCTCAACTTGGAAATAACAGTCACTATTTGGTGTAACTATTTTAAATGTTTTCAGTATTCAGCACCAAGAACTTGCTAAAATTTTAATATTTTTGTGGTATAATTTACTATTCAATTATTCTTGCTTTTTTACTCACCACGTCGTTCAACTACAAAAATACATGAACTGTAGCTCTTTTATTACAAACATTATCTTTTTTTTTTATTTAAGTTAGAATAGTAATGATTTAATTAATTTAACTAAAAAGTATTAAACCCATAGTCCAAAATTTAAACAAAATAAATACAAGTATTTATAAAAATGAAGTGGGGTGAAAAAATTTAAAATATAAACAATATATAAATTTTGTTTATACAATAATAAGATTTAAAACAATTTCAAATCGAATCAGCAAAATTAGATGAGAAAGTGAAAAATTTAAGAAAAAGAACAAAATCTAACATTCACTTCAATGTTATAAGAAGAAAAATATAAAGGTAGATATTAATTATGATAGTATCAACAAAAAGCGTATTCAGTAATCCCCCGATTTAAGAACACGGTACGTTCTGTGAAAGTGTACGTATATCGAATATTCGTAAAGTGAGCCCAATATTAGAATGACATTCTATTGAAAATAAATAGATACGTTCCAGATATTCAAAATATTATTGTAAAACGAGGTTTTTTTTATTAAAAGTACATAGATTAGTACCCAAAATGTTCGTAATACACGAAACCCTATTTTTAGAAACATTTAAAACAGTGTAATTAGAAAATAAAAGAAAAATTACATTATTCATTAAAAACGAAAATTTGATATTATATATTAAGAAAAAAATATTAATTATAAATGTTATATTTAATCTGATGTGTTGTATGAGATCTCGTTTAAGCCAGTACATGATAGTTCATCTGAACTAGCAGGTGAAATAGATTCTACAGGTTTTTGAATATTACGAGCTGCAACCCTTTTTTTTAGAAAAAATAAGGGGATGTGCTTATCTGAATATGTCTTTGGGATTGACTGTCTATCCACACACTAAACATTCGTTACATATCTTCCATCACCACATTTCTTTGTTTTGAAGCAGTTTTTTTTTGTTTCCATTAAAGATGTTACTCTTTGTATACACTACTTCTTATTTTATCTTAATTATTCTTGATTGTACAAACAGTTGAAGTAGCGAGACTTAAAGCTTTCTCTATTTCATTATTTTTCTCACTTGCTTCGAGCCGTCGTAAAACATCAAGCTTTACCTCCAATGTAATCGTGAATCGTAGTTCCTGTTCGTTTGTCAGAGATTGTTATAGCAAAATTAATTTTCGTTTAAACCATTTTATTTTTCATATCAATTTTTTTTTTTTTTTTTAAGTTTTGTTCGTAATAGCGAATTTTTCATTCGTATAAGAAATTTTGTACTTTACGAATGATAGGTTCGTAACTTCGAAATTTCGTAAAACGAGCCTTCGTAAATCGGCGGATTACTGTACTTAAAATTTAATAAATGTGTTGCAACAAAATTCATATAGGTTCAGATCTATATCTCAGTTAATTTTCAGATGCTGAAAATTAAGGAGTCAAATTTTTTAAGTATTTTATAAAAATATTTAACTATTTAATTTTTCTAATAGATTAATATAATTTCATTAAAAAGTCTGCAATATACTATACTACAGAAAAGGTTTCTTTAGAAAGTAGTATAAATAGCTAGGGATGTTTACTAAAAAATTTAGGTGGTTATGCTGAGGTCCGAAGCGGAATTTCTCCAAAAAAAAATTCCGATCTGAATACGAAAAAATCGGTATGCTGAAATCCGTTCGACTGCAAAGTCTGTACAGAAATCAAAATCAGATGTTTCGGAAGATTTTTTTTTTTTTCATATTCATTTCAAACATTTTTATTTTAAATTTTTTTTATTTATTTTGTAAACAATTTTTAATAGATAATGTATATGACATAATGTATATATACAATATGCATATATAAATTAAAAGTAAAAGTTCTATATAACTTTCTTAATTACATATGTAGTATGTATATATATATAAATTAAAATAATGGTATTTTTTTGTTACATCAGAGAAAATTTAAAATTCTCTAAAGAATGTAAAATATATATGTATCGTTTTTAATATATGTATATACATATTATGTTATAATATTAAAAATAATAAAATATATTATTCTTTGGAAGCGCTTTTTGAATCCTAAATAAAAAAAATATTTAACTATTATTACATTTTCTACTTCTCCTAATATTCTAAATAAAAAAATTGTATGCTTTTTATTTATTTTCCGAACCATTCTAATACTTCCGAATGAGAAATTCCGGCGTACAATTTTCAAATTATTTTCCGTTTCGACGAACTTCAGCATACATAAATTTTAAAATTTCGGATAAATAATGGCATTTGCAGACTGCGGAATACTTACGGACTTCAGCATACCAAATGCGGAATGTAATCTGAATTTCACATTCCGACGAACTTCAGCATAACCACCTTAATGTTTTAAAAAAATACATCTGAATCATCAAGTAAAATATTAAAATTTTTAAATATTTCAAATGTGTGACAATAGCAAATTTTTCGAATTACATATTTCTGAAGAATTAATAACGGCTATGTTTTATTCAAGTATAAGAAGATCCACTCCAACAAGTAATCAAGCACAATATTATATATTCCTGATTGAAATATTCTATAATAGAACTACTTTATTAGAACACAAACTACGTAAATTCATAAAAGCTAGCTAAAGTCGATTTAAAATATTTGTTTAAGGAAGAAATGTGATTACACCAATTTTATTGTAGTCAATAATAATCTGCAAATACATAAATTAAATTGACGTCTTATTTACAGATTAATATCTATAACTCTAAGATTAATATCTAATAATCGACTAATGTCGGCGTTTGACAATATTTCTCATGGTTTAATACTAATTAAAATATAGGTTTTTCTGAACACAGTCCTAAATAGAAGGGGTCATATTTATTTAATAGGCAATGTCAGGTCTACTTCTGTTCAACTTTTCTTTATTAGAGTAACCAATAATATCTAACAATTTATTATATCAAAAACAAAATTAAATTATTTTACTGATGACACCAAAATTAACAACACCTTATGTTTTTTTATGACTGTACCCTACTTCAAAATGATCTTAGCAATTTTTCCGAATGATGCTTCACTAACAACCTCGAATTAAATGCCTCTAAATGTCAGGTTGTTATTTTTAATAGGAAGCTTCAAAGCTCTATTATTAACTTCGATTACTATCTTGGGAATCAAATTTTAAACCGTTTTAAGTTGACTCATGTAGATGTTATTCTGGATCAAAAACTCAATTTGAAAGCGCATTTCAACTCCATTATTTACAAAATTAGGATTTATATTGCGCTGGGACAAAGAGTTTATACAGACTCCTAAATGACGAAAAATTTATACATTTTTACTTGAATATATTTCGCAAGTTTGTTTTCCATACCGTAATGTTTATATTTCACGTATTGAACCGGTTCAACGTAAATTTTTACGCTTTGCACTACGGGCTTTTTCATTGTTCGACCCTCTTCAACATCTTCCTTACGACGATAGGTTGCCTTTGTTAGACTCTCTAATAATGTCGATTAGTATAACTGATATCGCGTTTATCCACGAAATTATTGCTGGAAATATCTTAACACCTAAAATTAGGGGTTTTAATAACTTTTAAAGAAGTTTATGTTCCGTTGACCTGTATAGTTTTGCCATAGTACTAACTACGAAAAATTTGAGTTTGCGTCTGGAATGTTACAAAAATCTAAGAAAAATCACGATTGGATCCACAATAGATGAGCAACACCCAAAAAAATATTTCTAAGATTACTCTGAACTCTAACAATTCTAACAACTTGTTTCCTACCTCAAAGATAACAAAAGATCATAAAAAACCACCTCGAAACGATGCTTTATGATACTTATTAAGTAATACACTATGATTGACTGAATCAAATACATTTTAATATCCAGAAAGAGTGCAGTCGCTTTTACTTCATTATTGATGAATCCTCCATGTACATCAGAACAACAATTTAGAAAAATTTACTTAAACAACTTAAGATGCATTGACTTTCCAGCTCGAAAACCGTATTGGTTATTGCTAAAAAATGTGTCTTATGCGAAAAAAGTAATTTATAACTTCAAAGATTTTAGTGAAGATGTTGTGCTGACATATTGGATTTGTTTGCTATTTGGACTATTGAATGGATTATGTCTATTTGGACTATCGAATATGCTGTATGCTCTAGATGGAATACAGTATCTTGATCGATTTAGTTTGTTTGTTACACAATCATCAACAAACGGATCATAGGTATGTATATAAATAATTCTATTATTATTAAAAATCTATATTTTACACTCCAAAAATTCTTAAGATTATGACAAAACTATATTTTTCAACTCAAAAACTAGTTTGTAATATTATAAAAAATATTATTATGACAACTTGTAAATGCTATTTTGGGAATTCCATTTTAATAAATCCAAAATGAATGAGACCTCGTATATCACACAATCAATATTAATTACTGTACCCGATATGTCACTCTTTGATCTTTTAGCGATTAATAATTTTGTACATAAATGAGACTTATGAAGTAAATATCGAAACGGCTGCACTAATTAACAATGTATATATGTATAGGGTACACATAGCCCTCTTTGTGTTTGCGGGTGAGAAAATCATGGTCAATCAGAAGATTTATCACATCGAAAACAAAAAATGTAAATAGTTAAGAGTTAAAGGGTTAGTCCAGAAAACATTAGTTTTAATAGGAGAACATGTAATAAGTATAAAATATAGGTGTTTTGCGCTTTTAGTAAGTAAGGAATAGTTCACAGTGCTTTCCCTGTAGCATTTTTTCGAAAATTTTCACAATATTCAAAGATTTAGTTGGTATCATTAGTAGAAATTTTTCCCGTGACTAATTATAGATTAATTTGATTTTCGAAGTATAATTTTAACAAACATTTTATATCATCTTTCTGATGAAGATCTTAGAAGTTGAAGAAGTTAGTATGCCAAACAGAAAACTTTTCTAAAATTAATTACCTTGTACATTACCTTGTCTCATTGTTGTCAATATGTATATCATTATTCATTATTACACAGTAGACTACAATAAACATATAAATTAAATATATAGACAAGTTTAAATTAATCAATATGAATCCAAGTGCACCAGTCTTAAGTGGTTTACCCAAACCAATCCTATTAGACCAGTAGTGTCTTACATTGGAGCTCCCACATATGAATTGTGTAACTTTTTTAACTCCTTACTAACGGAGATCTTGGGTTTTAAACCTAAATTTGGTATTAAAAATAATCTGGATCTGGTTTTACAGATTAAGGATATGATTATTCCACAGAGTTCCAGATTAGTTTCGTTTGAACAAAGCAAATAAAAATAATTATTCAAAACTAGTTGGATTATTTTAATGTGGTTATACCTGTCAAAAATTAAATAATTAACCTGTTGAAAATTTGTTTGGAACAGAACTATTTTCAATTCGATAAGGATTTTTACAAACAAGTGGAAGTAGTTCCAATGGGTTCACCTTTAAGTCCGTTGGCTGAAATACTTATGGATGACTTTGAAAGAAAAGATAGAATCTACAAAACCAATAGTGAAAAATATTCAAAAATGGTATAGATATGTAGATGACGTGTTTTGCGTCTTTAGAGGAACTGACAAACAATTGGATCAGTTTTCCGAATTCTTATTCTAGAATGCTGAAAATAAAAAAATTTAGTTCGAAATGGAAAAAGAATCAAATAATAGTCTCAAATTTTTGGACATTTCTATAAGTCGCGTAGAGAGAAAACTCCATTTAAAGATTAATAGAAAAGAGACATATTCAGATATGGTGATTCCGGCACATTCTAACCATCCCACCAATACTAAAATGTACACTTTTCATAGCTACGTTCATAGGCTATCAAATATTCCGATGTCGAATTAAATTATAATGAGGGGTTCAATACTTCATCGACAATATAATAAAGAAGAAAAATAGAAAACTTTTATTTGGAAACTATACAATTCTACCAAAGAGATAAAAATCCGAAATTAATTACAGGAGTTTTAATTTTATTACGGGTACTAGTTTAAAAATAGGAAACGTCATGAAAATATATAATATAAATCCAGTTTTCTATAATAACAATACAATTAGGCATAAACTAGTCAATATAATAAAATCGTTACCAGGAACAATATCAGTAAATCGGGTGTTTGCCAAATAAAATATAATGATTGTGATTACATATATATTGGAAAAACTGGAAGAAGTTTTCAAACCAGATTTAAGGAACGTTTAACGGAAAAAATGATTCAAACGCAATGAAACATCTCTTAGAAAATAATGAGGAGTAAAAAGGGTAGGAGGTTAACATACCTAAAAGCATATGAAATTTTTATCAGCTCAAAAACAACACAAAAATTTGATGAACGACCAGGTAGACCTAATAAAATCAAAACTTTTAAAATTCATTAAATCTTTGTAACATTAATAAATAAATAATATTAGAGGTAGCTATTATATAAAAATTTCAAAAAATACTATAAATGTTAACACCTGTGTAATTACTTTAACAGTCTTCTGATGACGGTGTAATAACCGAAATCGATTAAGATATTTAATAAAATTGTTAAACATACCTAGAGTTTTAATATTTATTTAATTTTAAATATATATAATCAATATAGTATTCTAAACATTGGGTCAAACCTACTTTTAAAAAGAACCAAATACACTAGCATAAACAGAAACAACGAAAGGTGATATTCTTTTCTCTTTCCTTTTATATTTTAAAATTTTTCTTCTAGTATTCCATTATGATCGAATAGCATGTTTACACCAATTTTATTAAAGCAAATTAAAACAAATATATCTAAAAAAGTTATTGTGATGCATACGATAATGAAATTATTATAATTTAAATGAAGCACATTCAAAGCAATAAAAACTTGTAAAAAATTAACCCCGCCACCCAAACTATTAATTTAAAACCTAGATTTTATCGTGAAAAAATACGCTTTATACTTCTTATATGAATATAGGAACCCAGCTAGGTAAAATACCTAATATGTATTATCTTCGCAATACATCTATCTGTCTTTTAAATACTTTATGATTTGGTTGGTATCATCAGTAGTATTTTGAAGTGTAAATATTTTGCGAAAAAGTAAACAGAATTATTAAAGCAGCGAAACAGAGAAAAAATGGTCAACTCATATAAATACACACAAAGGTTATCATAATAAATATTCATAATGAATAATATACGGATGGGTGTATGTACGCTTGATGGATTATTATTGTTTGATTGTTTCATGCTAGCGTAACATTCTTTATCTGTTCGTTAATTTTAGAGCATCTTTCAATTTAAATATAGGTACAATAAAGGTTTTATTTAATTGGTGAAAACTAACGTATTACACTTTAGCAATACATAATCAAATATTCGAATGTATGTATACAAAATAATTCATTTCTGTTTTTTAATATGAGTTTTGTTTTAGAAATTACATAATACGGTCATTTTAATTTAATAACGTTGAAAATTATGTGGCTTGAATTTAACTGTACAAACTGTGGTAAGACATAAAATAACAAATGATGTGAAATTTCTTTTCTTTTTAACGCTCATATGTAAGTGTGTATAACTGACGAATTAGTTAGGTACCTATAGTAAAATTTAAAAAAAATTGCAGTTTTTTTTTTAGTTTAGGTACTGATCCCTACCAATTTTCTGACTTTGGTTTTTTGTTTTAAATTTTTATTATTTTAGTAGTAGTATTCAAAGACATCATATTATACAAAATGTTAAGATAATTATGTGAACTAGAAATATTTTTTTTATGGAATAGGTCAATTTACAACAATGATGTAAATACTTGTATTTTGAATACAACAAAAAATGTTGTATAAATTAAATATTTAAATAAATTGTTGTCATCAGTGATTCTCAATCTATAACTCGGGTGCATAAAGTCTTTTTACATTTGATAATATACTAACCTTTGTAAACAGCAGCTAAAAGATGTTTGCCAGTTGTGATGTTTTTTAAAAGATAATGATGTCAGATGAAATGTTTATCTGCAAGTCACATTCACATAGCCTAATATTTTTTTTTTTTAATGGACAAAATAATGGGATAAACACCCTAGCTGCTTTCGCAGAATTTTAACCAGTTAGTATAGTAATAGAATAAAAGAAAGTATTAAAGGAAATAAATAAATAACACCCGTGTGCGGTTTTCTGTGATTTCCTCCATCGGGTGCCTCCCCAGGTGGCGGATAGGGGGACGTTTGTCAGATATGACAAATACCGGATTTCCGGGGCAGACCAAAAAATCACAAAAACTGCATGTCTGAACAAAACAAGCAGATATACCCGTGGTAAGTCAGTTAATCTGACAAATCCACCCTCTACGGAGGCAGGCTCTATGGATTCTGGGGAGAGTCAATTATTGCACACCTCTGGCAACACAGGTCTTCGTAGCCTCGACCCCGGGGACAGTTGGTAAATCAGGTGCCATGGCAAATGATTTACTAAGTGTCTCTATGGAAAACCTTCTTCTTGACGACATCGAACCAATGGCTGGCGTGTCTGTAGAATTACAGACTACTGGTTGTGGTTCGACCATTCAGGAAAGAGGTAAGAGGAAGAAAAAGAACATCTGCGGTTCTGAAAAGAATAGGCGGAAAATGGCTAAGCGTAATACGGCTATGAATCCTCCCCCGCAAAGCTCTCAAGAAGCTGGTCCCTCAAACGGGCTAACTTCGGAAGAGAAAGATGATGTAGAGAAGGCTGTCCTCAAAGACGGTCTTGGGAAGGCTAACCTAAAGGTTGGTCTCCATGCTGCGACATCATCAACTTCGAATCCTGAAGGTAGAAGGGTCCCAAAAACTGTTACCCAGAAACCGAAAGGCCAAAAAACGTTGTCGAATCCTGGAGGTGGAAGGGTCCCGAAAAAGGGTGCTCAGAAGCCAAAGGGACCATCAAAGGCTAGAGAGACGAAAACGTCCTCTCGACAGGCTGTCAGCTACGCGCAGGCGGCTAGAAGAGAGTTCGATACAATCATTCAGGTAGTCGATGGGAGCATTACTGACGAGCAAGGTGAATTGATTCAGCAAAAGTTGTTCCAACTCATGCTCACTTGTAATGAGATATCTCCCAGCTTTGCAGGGGTCTCGTTGAAGGCGGGAAAATTATATTTTTCCTGTCAAGATGAGGCTTCGTCAAACTGGTTGAAATCTGCGGCGTCTAACTGCAGTCCATGGGAGGGAGCAAGGCTCGCAGCAATGAGGGTCAGCGAACTTCCAAAGACGAAGTTAGTTAAAATCTGGATCCCAGGCCGTACCGAATCTGAGAAGGACGTCATGAAGGCGCTCAGTATTCAAAATGGTATGGATACTACGAAGTGGAAAATCCAGTCGTATAGAAGAGCAACTGGGGCTACTAATATTAGTGGCTCAGGCTCTCTTTTATACGTGTATATCGATCTCGATAGCGCTAAAGCTATAAAAGATCGAAACGCCAAACTAAGTTTCAAATTTGGTCAGATAAACGTAAAGTTTATCAAGGCTAAAGCAGAAAACTAAACTGGCCAATAGATTCATATCCCGAGCTATAGCCAGTCTAGTAGTTAAGCAAATTAATTTGCAACATAGTATAAGCGGGTCATACACTCTTATGGCCTCACTAACTAAAAAGTTGCAAACAAAAGTAGTACTTATTCAAGAACCGTACATTATCAAGAACAGAGTTGCCGGTCTTTCACTGAAAAGCTGGAACACTCTGTACAATGCAGGTCCTGGAAAAGTTCGAGCATGCATAGTCGCGCATTTAAGGGTAGACGCGCAGCTCCTAATACAACTGTCATCAGAAGATCTGACGGCGGTTGCCATAAAACACAAGAGTCAGGGAAAAATGCGAAAATTTATTATAGTTTCTTGCTACCTCCCTTACGACTCTACAGAACCCCCACCAACAAATGAGCTCGCGCAAGTGGTCAACTATGAAAAAACAACAATTTTGACATAGTAATTGGCTGCGATGCAAATGCTCATCATGAAAACTGGGGAAGTACCAATTCAAATACTAGAGGCGAGGCGCTCCTAGAGTACCTTGTTACTACTGACTTGGAAATCCTAAACACTGGAGGGATACATGTGTAAGCTCATGTGTATACATGTGTATACATGTGTACAAATGTGTAAGCTCCAGGCGACAAGAAACCATAGACATAACTCTATGCTCTAGATCTCTTCTTTCAGAGATCAAAGACTGGAGAGTGTCTATGGAACACTCTGTGAGCGATCATAGATACATTAATTTCTCCTTAAAGGCTGATCCTGATAAGATCTTGGTCTTTAGAGATATTAAAAGAACCAACTGGCAAGAATTTCAAGATCTGGTGGCTACGGATGCGGATTCGATCAGGATCCCGAAGGTCTCTGCAATAGACAAATCAGTTGAAAAACTGACAAATCTGTTAACGGAGGCTTTCGAAGCATCTTGTCCGGTCACCAGAAAACCGAAAGACACAAAAACTGCTTGGTGGAACAAAGATCTGGAGCAGCTAAAAAGGAAAGCCAAAAAACTTCTGAATAGAGCCTTAAAAACTCATGAAGAAGATGATTGGAAATCCTATAGTGAATCTAGAAGAGAATACAAAGGACTGATTCGGAAATCAAAGAAACAGTCCTTTCAAAAGTTCTATGAAGGAATCGAAGATATTGCAGATGGAGCGGCTTTGCTTAAGGCCCTGAAAAGGGATCCAGTAGCAAAGTTACACAATCGGCGAATGGATTAACCATAAGTCCCAGCAAGACACATTTAGTGGCCTTTACCAATAGAAGGCAAGAGAGACCTGGCGTGGTTCAGAAGAGCAGGCCAGGTCCTCAAATACCTCGGACATTTTCACTGACGGATCCCTTACGGCTCTAGGCGCGGGAGCTGGAGTTTTCTTTGAAAAAGAGCAACTTGAACTCCAGTTCCCTCTTGGCAAACACTGCACAGTCTTCCAGGCTGAAGTCTTTGCCATAAGCGCAGCAGTGAATATAATAAAAGAGCAAAGATGGTCAAACAAAGTCATTAGAATCTTTAGTGACAGTCAGGCTGCCTTAAAAGCTCTTGAAAGTAACATCATCAAATCTAGATTGGTGAGACAATGTTCGGAAGCCCTGAACCTTATAGAGCTCCGAAACAAGGTACAACTGATCTGGATACCGGGCCATAGTGGCCTGACTGGAAATGAGAAGGCTGACGAACTAGCCAGATCATCGGCGGGAAACATTTATGGCCCGGAACCAGCAGTTGGTATATCTATTGGTAATAATAAACTATCAATAGAAAACACCCTGAAAAGGGAAGCAAATATTCTTTGGGAGCGTATGGAAGGCCACAGGGTCTCCAAAATATATGCACCAAAAATAAACACCAAAATAACCAATTTCCTGCTAACTCTCAATAGAGGAGACTGTAGGAAGATGGTGGGCATACTTACTGGTCATAACCACATGAATAAACACATGTGTAGACTAGCACTAAGTGACGACCCAACCTGTAGACACTGTCTGGAAGAGGAAGAAACCTCCACACACGTTGTAGGAGAGTGCTTAGCTCTTTCAAGGCTGAGACTCAGGCTGCTGGAAACGCACTACATAACCTCAGAAAACTTCTGCAGGATAGATCCCCCAAACCTATTGGCCTTTATCAAAAGAGTCGACTAAGTTGAGGGGTGGAGGACGGCATAAAGGGCTAAAAAGCCTACATGCCGGCTCTGACATATTAGGGCCACCTCCGTAGAAGGAGGTCTTAGGAGAATACCAAAGTGGATTTAGATCACATATATCTACTAAGGCATAGTATAGAAGATTCTACTGCTTTCGGCCTCCATCTATTAATAATTGATTTCCGTCAGGCTTCCGACTCAATGAAAAGATATATGTGGAAACTATCTTTCCTAGCATGGGAATCCCACGAAAATGAAGAAATTTAGTTAGGCTCACACTAAGCTCAAATGCAAGCTAGCAATGCAAAATAAAATAACGGACAATTTCGAAGTAAAAACAAGAGTTAGATAAGATCTATAATGCTCTGTCAACAACAATTTTAAATTTTATACTTCACCACGCAATAAAAGATTCAGACAGAGGATAACACATATTTATAAGATCTTCCATAATAAAAGCGTATCTTGATGATGATATTGTAATCGTGGCCTCATTCTTTGACGAATTGAGAGAAATATTTCTGACTTTAGAAATTGAAGTTGTTTAATAATAATAAAAATTAACGAGAATAAGACCATATAGACGCAGTACCGTACAACACCCGTGTCAGAAGTAGACCAAGATCAAGATGACTGAATGAAATCGAGAGCAACACTGTCAAAAGACTGGAGTCAACATATGAAGGACAGTTACAGAAGATAGAGCAGAATGAAGGAAAATTGTAAACGAGGTTAAAGTTCAACCTATCATAGATGAGGATATTGAATAGTTTGCCTAAACAGATTACGCTATTAAAATATGAAAGAAAAATAATTTGTATAAAATATAATTTGTATCACTATAATGTGTAAAATGGTATTGAAAAATTATAGACAAGGATTCCAACTACGGCCCTGCTAAACTTAATAAACAAACTGTCGAGGAAAATTAATTTCGTAAATTAAACTGCACAACTTGTGCGATCCTCGCACAATCAGAGATCACATCGAGATCATCGAATTGGATTTACTGAACCAATATTTTCCATATACTGAACCTGAACCATAAAGCATATACTAAAAATAATAGCAAAATTATTTACGGTAAACAATGAACCAAAAACGAGTTAATCCGTTTTTAATCACGTTAAATTGGAATGTAATAATTTTAAATGGTTCAGAACTTATAATTTGGTGTGCAGCTGTTAAGCCTCGAAAAGCCGTTTTACAATTTTTATTTATTCTTCATTTAATTCAAAAGGCTTCTGACGTCGGAAATGTGTTTACACCTTAGTAAACACAATGTTTCATGATCGGAAATGTTAAACAAAAAAATGTGCAAAGTCACTTGTTCGCAATGTATTCGACAATGTATCCACGAGAAAAATGGTCCTGCTTACAATTAGATTGCAATATGAATCTGATTTCAGTTTACTTTATGGAATAGCATAACAGCACGATCTACGGTGAAAAAGATATTACCAAAATAAAAAATAAACTTAATTTTCAGTCATTTGCGTTCATTTTTCGAAGTTGAAAATTCTATTTATTTCTTCCCTAAAAATATCTAGCAAATGCTAAAAACAATTTTTTATTTATTTCCTGTAATACAAAAAAAAATTGCAGGAGAAACCTAAATAAAAAATAAAGTGTCGAATTCGAAAATTTATTCGAATTTTTGCTGAAAGGAAAAAAAAAGTAGTGAAATTAATTGTCAGCCCCTTTAATTACAGCTATTTCATTTATGTCAGGGCAATATACATATATATTATAAAGAATTAATTTTTATAAAAGCTTTAGAAAAATTAATATTTAATTTTTTTTTATAGTACGACAACCGTTTCCAATACGAAAAGTTTTTTTTTTTTTTTATTTCCCAAGGAAACATTACAATCGGTCTCTGAAGGAGACATTCAGTAGTTTGTACACATTTTGTTATGCAGATAAATTGCACTGACTAGCGGATGAGATAACCCAGTGGTCAACCATCCATGATGTCAACTTTATACTCCATTGTATTTCTTGGCCCCTCTTTTAAATGTTCCTATTGTCTATTGGGTAGCTGCAGGATTCAAAGACGCTTAGGCCGAATTACATCACTTGCAGCCAACAAGCTGCTTGTCAGTCTGTTTGAATGTGCTGCTAATCTTATCTGGTAATGCTTATATTATCTGCAAATCATGATAATGATGTCATACATTGACAAACCAAGGCGCACCAACTATCAATCTTAATAGCTTTGACTGGAAACGCTGTAATATTGCAATATTTGAGTTGCTAGCTACTCCCCACAGTTGGATTCCGTAGGCCCATATCGGTTTCAAGACAACTTTATGAATCAGCAGCTTGTTTTCCAATGACAACGATGAGTTGCGGCCAATCATCCAATACAATTTGCTTAGCTTCTAGCCCAGTTACTTTCTTTTGTTATGGATATGGATTTTCCATGTGAGTCTCCTGTCCAAATGCATGCCCAAATACTTCACAGCCTCTTTTTGAGGTACTACATTGTTATTAAGTACAACCACTGGACAAGTTTTTCTCTTTAGTGTAAATGTGATATGTGTTGATTTTGCTCCATTCACCTGATTCTCCACTTTTTTAGCCATTGCTGAACTTTGTTTATGCTGTGTTGAGGCCAGTATGGCCGTATCATCAGCGAAAGTGGCGGTGGTTGTTTCATTTGTTGTTGGTAAGTCTACATTGTAAATGAGATATAAGACAAGACCTACCTAAGACGCTGCCCTGTGGTACACCATTTTATTAGTTGGTATAGGCACCTTGATGCTTCACAAAAAAGCTGTCTTTCGATAAGATATGACCGCAGCAATAAATAATAGTTCTGTGGTAAAAATTTTTCAAGTTTATACAGCAATCCTTCATGCCAGACTTTATCAAATGCTTGACTAATATCTTAAAATATCCCTGAACAATACTTTTTTTCCTCTAAGCTTAACTTGATTACATCTGCTATTCTATGTATTTGCTCGATAGTTTCATGTTCGTTTCTGAACCCGAATTGATGCTCTGAAAAAGTAATAATTATTTTTGCAACAGACACTTTTTCCTGAAGCCTAATCTTCATTTTTTGATTTTATTTTATTTGGCCCAAATAAAAGATTGGAAAAATAAAGAAATAAAAACAAATGAAAAAAAGTTATGACGAAAATATAATAGAAGGAATTAGTATATAAAAATTTACAGACAATTTAAAAAATATTTAGTTAGCCGTCTCTGAAAAACTCACTTTTAAGTTGTATCTTTGTGGAAATAGTTGATATAGGCTGTTCTGTAGCTATAGTTACACTATTTAGGTAATTTAAGTGCTGCTGAATGTTGGGTATATGACTAGTTAACGTCATTGATGGTTTCGTCGTTTTTATTAGCGAGATTAAAGTTTAAAAATATGTTCCAGTTGACTCTCAACATTTACCAATCACTAGAATGTTCCATTAAGTAAATTCCATCTCTTGTGATTGTCAACTAAATGTTTTAACTCGACTGTAACTGTTTTTGTAAAAAAAGATTACGTTAAAATGTATGTATAGTTGAGACTAACTAACAACTTTTGTTTTGTTTTTTTTTACTTTTATTTACAGTCCGGCCTAGCTTTTTATAAATAATTAATTTAAGTGTATAATTATTGACAAATGTATTAACCTATGATTTTGATTTTTACCTCTCAACAGCATGTATCTGGTTTCGTTTATTTTAACAATTTTTATAATCAAAAGATTCGGTCTTTTACTGACCCTATCTACTGGATATATGATACATTGCACAATCAAATGTAGCAAATTTTCGTCTAGTAATAGAATAGATGTCCGATATGTGCTTGCTCAAAAAATTAATTTGACAGTAATATTGGGACGGGCTTTTCAATGTCTTTACAGAATGTGTGAATAATGAAAAGGGAAAAAAATAAATAAAAACAAAAATTATATATATTTAACTATAAATAATTATATTTTTTCAAAATGAAGTATATTTATTATTTTTTATTTATTTTTTGTTTTTTTTGTTTTTCTTTTTTAATAACAATAAATTAATTTCGAAACATTTTATAATTTACTAAAGTAACGAAATAATTTTTGCAATATATGTAAGATATATTTTTTTTTTGTATATTATATTAGGTGTATTAATATATTGTATATGATATATTTCAATTTAATTCAAAAAAATTGACCCTTCTTACAAAAATCTTTTTAAATTTATTTATGTTATTTTTTTAAAACAGAAACCATACACTTAACAATATCATTGTAATATTTATATTTTATTTTTTTTTTTTAAATTATTTTATAAGATAGTACTTTACATTAAATTAAATACAAATAATTGAAACGACCTTAATTTATTAGATCAAAATTTTTATATTTTAAAATTTTGAAATATTGTACATATTTGGATATTATAATTATTTAGACAATGAAGTTACTCTTTGAGTCTTCTCCAAACCGATATTTTTATTAATTTTATGGTTTCAGTTCATTTTCTAGTTTTGCAAATAGAATGAAAAAATTTTCATACAACGATATACGGAATACAACTATGAGAAACGGCAATGGATTCAAATTAACTTGAAAAAACTTATTCCACAAGTCCATTTCCACTGTTCCATAATCCCAGTCAATACAAAGTTAACCTGGTTTACCTATTACAAAAAAAGAGTAGCAAAAGCAATACCTCAAACTACAGACCAGCAGCTATTATGGTTAGATGACAAAATTACATAAGACAAAATTACACAAGACAAAATTACACAAGACAAAATTACATATGGACAAAATTACATAGAGACCAAACTACATATGGACAAAATTACATATGGACAAAAATTCATATTTAAAAAAATTACATATGCGTGTCGTTTGCCTGTTTTTCATTTGACTCGATACTGGATAAGATAAATATTCATATTAAAAATTTCCTGTAGCAAGTTTTTATCAATCAGCCACTACATCAGAACTACATCTTCTAGGTGATGACTGATGAAAAGTGTCGATTTCAAAAAATTGAGCAGCCTCCAACAAAAATAAATTTCACAAAACCCTCGCAAAAAAAAATTTTTTTTTAATTCATCTACAATGGCTCTTATGCACACAAGAGGTCCGACGTCCCAAAAGTCAAGACCGAAAATTTTAAAAATTTTTAATTTTTTTTGTCAAACCCCCGCTACTCATTTATTGAAACCCTATTTTTGCCGACGGCAGATAAACGCAGACGGCAAGGTTTTAGTACAAAATATGTAGCAAAAAACAATATGCAAGTTACAGCTATATACAAAACTAAATAATTTTAAATTTTTATTAAAATTTAAATATGTAATTTTTTTAAATATGAAATTCTGTCCATATGTAATTTTGTTCATGTGTAATTTTGTCTTCTGTAATTTTGTCCTATGTAATTCCGTCCCGATACCAGCTATTATCTCTATTTTATTCAAAATCATGGAAAGTTTAATAATGCACTACTTTCAAAATATTTCTCGAGAAAAAAAAAATCTGCTCTTAGACCACATCGGTGGTTTACTGGTTGCATAATAACTTCATTGTGTTCGAAAAACTGAATATCACTTTATATAATTATGGGAAATTTGATATTGGTGCTTGAAATATTTCAAAAACTTTCAATCGAATATTGCAAACAGTTGCGGTAGTATGATATGGAATTAAATAACCAATTTTCACTTAAAAATATAATCTAGTCTATTGGAGAAATCATGCAAAAAGTCATCTAACTTTGTGTCTATAACACATCTAATATGTGAATGTAGAACCGAATAAGAACCGAAAAAAAACAATATAATAAGAAAT
This sequence comes from Argyra leucocephala, assembly GCA_963942445.1. NCBI lineage: Eukaryota > Metazoa > Arthropoda > Insecta > Diptera > Dolichopodidae > Argyra > Argyra leucocephala. Next base: position 53,003,924 of record OZ012679.1, on the reverse strand, counting down.
TTGGTTGAAAACTGTATATTTTCTCTGATTACGTTTATAATAAATTAAAGCTAATACAACTCCATCTAAAGACTAATTCATTTTTTTGTTCCGTGGTACATTGTACTGCAGTACAAAGATAGTTTAACTTTTTTGTACTTATACTGTAGTACAAAACCGATATTTTTTTTAAATATGAGTGGGCAGTTGACAACGAATCATGTATACTTTATCATGTATATTGTATAAGAAGTATGAATCCGTCTTTTAGCACCCATCAGGATTATTTAAAAAAAATTCAAGTTGTTACAGATCTGAAAATTGAAATAAGCAACGGAATTTCTAAATTTTTTGTTATTGTTAAGATTTTTGACATATCTTCCTTACCAGCTACAATTGAAAATAAGAGCTTCAATAATGCTTTTTCGAAATTTCAATCAATCATAACTATGCAATTGTATCAGATTAAAGTATAAATATAAAAATATTGCCATCTCATGTTATTTATTGAAGGACAAATTCAAACTTACTACAAATTTTGAATTGAATTCATGTGCAATTGAAATCCTAACGTGTTGTTCAAATACCATGCAACTTCTAGAATATTTTTCTGAAACCTTTTTTCAAATCAGGTTGATAAATAATATCTTATTGAAGTAAATATTATACATTTTGTGTTGGACTCATTCAACGTCGAGTAACGCTGTTAGTATATGTATATAAAATAATGTGTTGTCTAAATAAATAAAAATATTCAACCCACAGTATTTCAAAATATATAGGAATAATATATAAACAATATATAGTATAATATATAATATATAGATAAAACAAAATATATAAAAAGAAATATAGAAATTCAAAATGAACAAGATATGAACCTCCCAAATAATAAATAATTTTTTTTTTTGCAAATTTTACAATATAAATAAAAATGTAAAAAAATAAATAAATAAATGTGCAATAATATAATATAGTAGTATAGTAAATTAATATTAATTTTTAAATATTTTAATATTTATTATTAAGTAAATATGCACACAGGTGTATTGTAAGTACATCACTAAAAATAAATCTGATTATTAACATTTAAAGTACTTATTTTTTATTTAATTATTATTTTTATTTTATTAAAATAAAATTATGTACAATAATGAAGTCAACCGCTAAAATCTATTTCGAATCGATTTTTTTCTTAATCGCGTTTATTTAATCCCGAAATTCTATTGGATATGAAATTTTTCTATTAATGCATTTTCAAACATACCTCTTCCCATTTTAAAATCTCGTATTTTGGTGGTTATTTTCGATTTAAAAACCCCAGATTATAAAACCACAAATCATTTAGTTAATTTTTTATTTTAATTTTAAAATAACACTATAATTTTTTTATTTTATAATCTATATTATTTTTATTAAATCGGCAGACCAGTCATAGGACTTTTTCCCTTTCGAAAAGTGGGACTTTCTAAATAATTATTGTTGGTATGTAGATTGTTGTCTTTTATTTTAAGACAAAGTTTTAGTAACAAAAACAAATTTTGATAATTTATTAGTTTAATGGGAGACAATGTAGGAAATTAGAAAATTAAAACAACTTTTTTGACAATTACTTTCGATAAGGCTTCCCGATATCAAAATAAAAAATTTTGGTTTAGGTAGACTTTTACAAAGTCAATCCTAATTGAATAATAATAGATTTTCGCGTTTGATCTTAATATTTCAATAAAAATTGCATTAAGTAAAAAATTAACAAGTGTTTTCATTTTAAAAAATCAAATAATTTTATTTAACAGATTTTCGTTAATAATTAAGAATAATTAATAAAATATTGATTTAAAAAAATTGTAATTAATATAATTTTTAATTAGGTTATTTTTATTTATTAAAATAGAATATTTCATATTTTTGTTTGATAAATAAATTTTTTTAAATAAGTTCAAATTTTAGAGGAAACTTTATTAATTAATTATATTTTATAATAGTATATAATTTAACTTGCACAAGTAGTTTAAATATTTGTTTAAATATTTTTTTTTCTTTTGTTTTTTTTTTTGTTTTTTAATTCTATTTAAATTATTTTTAGGTGTTAATAAATAACATGAACACCATAATTTATGAAATCTTTAAAACGCTTAATTCTATTATTTGCTTTTTCGTTATTTTAAATTTATTTTAGTTTTTAAGACTGAAATACATACATAAATATAGGTATGTATGTATTTATGTAATATGGAAATTCGATTGATCACAAAACTACGTTTTTATATAATTAAATTAATTTGGCTCTGTAGATTTACTCCTTATAAGAAATGTATTCCTATTACCAAAATATAATTACATTGACGTTATTATTTATTATCAAAATATTACCAAGTTCCGAAAAAGTTTTTTTATTGTTTTAGGAGAAATTTCCTGGGGAGTAAATGTACAAAATCTAAAAATTAATTTGATTGAAAAAAGATTTAAACAAGAATTTAGAAAAAAACTATAATGTTAAATTTTATTTTTTTTTATTTAATTAATACAAAATTAATTGTACTTAAAAATAAGCATACAAGCGAAAAAATAAATAATTTTTATTGTAATTTATTAAAATTAATTAGAGCTCTAATTCATATTTAATATAATTATAATTTTAATTATTTAAGAAAAATATTAATAAAAATTTGAAAATATTCAGCATTAAAATTCAAATTATTTGATTATAATAATGAAATTAATTTGATTATATAAAGTTTTATATATAAGTTATAATGTAGCAAGTATATTGAAGCAAATATGTAAATATAAGAAAAAAATATTAAAATAAGATTAAATATATTATTATAAAATTCTTTTAGTAAATTTAAGTTTAAACCAAATTATTCTAATTTAACAAAAAGTTTGCCACTTGTAAGGTACCACGTTTTTCATATTTTTGGTGAAAAATTTTTCTTTTTAAATTGAAGTTTTCCATTTTTAAATATAAATGGCTTTTCGACCGTTCCTCGAAATTCAAAAAAGTTTCATGTATGAAAAAAAGGTGGAATGAAATAACAACACCAAATCAGAAATAAAATAACGCCGAAAAATGAAGTTTGTTGTAATGAACTTGGTTTTAATGATTGCAATAGGTTTAACCGTTTAACCAACTTATATCTGAAAAATCCTTATATTTTCACTATTATACGATGTTAAAAAAATAAAAATATCAAATTCAAAAAACCTTATCAACTTAGATTTTTTCAATTATTTAGTCTCACTTAATTTAATTTTAGCAAGTTATTTTTTTGCGGCATTATGTCACATTTTTACATCGTTATTTCAGGCTGCTGATTTACATTTTAAATTAATTTATATGTATGTGTATGTATGTACATATATCCCTTTTAATTTGAAACTAATGTAAGCAATATTTTTGATATTTAAAAAGACAGAATACATTTAAAAATAAATTAGAATACATATTTATTAATTTTTTTTTTTTATAAAAACACGGTTACAAATTTTTTTTATATAAAAATTATTGCTATCAAATGAAGGAAATCTTGTTGCAGCTACATCATGCAATTGACCATACCGATATACCAGGCTATGAAAAACTTGAAACTAGAAAATTTTTTTTTAAGATTTAGTCACAGCGAATGGTATTTCGGTGTATTTTTTCTATTAGCTAATGATGCATTACCAGAATTTAAATTTCGAATAAGTAAAACAATTGAATTTTCTCTTCAAATTAATTTATATAAAGCCAAACCACTTAATGCTAGAAAAGAGAATTAAAAAATTCAATTGGATATTATGGTATATTACATGATAGCTTCTAGTACGCTTCAACATCATGTATACACGCTAGTTTCTTGAAATCAGCTTCACTCAAGTAAATCACAAAAATTTACTTCATTATTAAAATGAAAATTTTAATCGAATCCGCAGTTAGAGAACTTGAATTGACATTTAATGTCAAAAATTCATGAAGGTTGGTTAATGTTTGGAATGAATTTAACAAATAGAAAATTTATAACAGTAAATAAATAAAAAAAAATAATGTAATTTGATAATTTTGTGATTTGTGTAATTTTCAAATTTATAGAACGTTTTACAAATTTTAAGCGTCCAAACTTATATCACCAAAAATTAATCTTACCATCAATATACTTATTTAATGATAGAATCTGTACATATTAAATGATTTAAAATTGCAATTATAACCAAATTGAAGAAAAGTTGACATATATAATCAGAAATTTTTGAGAGATGAAAAATTGCAAGTATACCAGAAATTTTCAATAAGAGTTGCAAATTCAACACTAGGAATAACTGTCAAAGTTTAGCTTTAAAACCGAAAAACTTGCGATCGCAGAAACCTAGAAATGGGTTGGAAATGTGTTGCAAGAAGAGTATTTTATATTGTTGCGACCTGTTAGGTCAAAAACTAAATAAAAACATTTTAAAATTCATAAAACCTTTAAATAAATCTTGAATGATTGTGATGAAAATACAACATTCTCTTCATACAATTTTTTGTTTATTAAAATTTGCGCAAACACCCCTCATTTTACAGTTTATTGCCGAAATAGTTAGTTTCCAAAATTAGTTATTAATTATATTACAACAATTTATTACAATGACGTAGGCTGAGTTATGTTTTACGAATATTGATTAGCTTATTTGTTTTCTGGTACATCAATTATAATTAAATAAATTAGGGTCTCATAAATTATACTTATTACAAAAAAAAAATTGCATACCTTATTGATCACCTTAATTATCAAATTGTGGACCTTACTTCTCTTACTACAAATATTATTTGTTTTCATATTCATGCAAAAAAATTGACCTAGAGCATTACATGTTTTTTTTTTTAGCCTTAAGGTAGATTGATGCTTAGCTTTTCGCAAAGACACGTCATAAGATCATCGGTGAACCGGTACGGTGTTTTTGATTTTTTTTTTTGTTAAGTTTAAACCAAATATTAGGTTTCAATGTTTTAAACGATACCTTTATACACGAATGCACAGCTTGGATTACATAAAAGACAAACAATATCACAGCTACTCTGTACTGTAAGTGCATAATCTTTTATGTGTTAAATTGTATCATATTACAGTATTTCTTTATGTGGATAATTTCCATTAAATATTTCAGACCAACTTTTTGAGAGAAATAGACTTTTACACATTGGATAAGTATATATCCTTATTCCGAAGAAAATAAATAAAAAAATAACTAATATAGTTAATTATTTAAATGAGAAAACTAGTTCATAAAAAGGAAAAACTTGCAATGAAAAGTGAAAATTTTCCCTTGAAATGAAAATACTTGGACTTAAAGTGGAAATGATTGCACAACACAAAAAATCTTTTTAAATTTAAATTTATGTAGGCTGTTAATTTTCTTAATTTATCCATAAGCCTGTTGTTAATAGTTTTTAATTTTTTGGAATATATATATATATATATATATATATATATATCTTTAGAACGTATTAAAAGAATTTTTTTTTTTAAAAGAATTTATTTCAATAGAACATTTATTTTGAATATAGATTCATAAAATTTAATAAAATAAAAAACAAAAAAAAATAAAAATTAAAAATATTATATCACATAGAATTTTAACTATTTCAGAAACATCAATTATTTTTTAAAAAAAAAAAAAAAAATCAAAATCAAAGCATAAATAACGTTTATAAAAATTTTATTTAAATCTTTAAATATTATATTAATAATAATATCTTTTCTAGTTTAGTTGTGAAGGTTTACCTAATTTACACATTTAGATCAACAAGGATTTATTTTATATGTATTTAATTATTCATTTGTTTCAACTAAAAAATTGTTTATTTATGCAATACTTTTATATTATATTGTATAATTATTTGCCTAACTATCTGTTTTAATAAAAAATTAATATGTTTTTTTCTAATCTTAATATAAACAGAAATAATTTTTAAACATATACATATATTTATCAAAATGGATTAATAAAAAAAAAAAATAAGTACAATTACAGTATTAACAATTAATGGCAAAAAAAAAATTATTAATGCAATTTTTTTTATATAAAAATAAGTTATGGGCGCAAATTACACTAAGAATACATAATATTAAAATTGTTTGCTAAAAGATATGCATAAACAAACAATAAAAACTATTTTTTTTTATATATTTTTTTTTTCTTTTTTTTATTGTCGGTTATCTTATATTATGTCTCTAAACCTCAAGCACTACTTTAATATAATTTTCAGAAATAACTGAAAAATAATAATATGTATACATAATAGTGTGTATAAAAATCAAAGCAAATAATTATTTTAAAATTTGTAAATTTTCTAAGTACACGTAGGCAAAAAATGTTTATTTTAAAAATATTTTTAATTTTTTAGTTTTTTGATTATTTATGCAACTAAATTTAAAAAATCTATCTAGCAATTGAAATTTATATGTATATTAACTAATTATTAAAAATTATGTAATTAAAAAGAACCAATTAAAATAAAATCAATTAAAATATGTATTTAAATTTTGACTTATATGTATATTGATATATAAGTCCACTAAGTAAATAATTAAATTATTATTTTAAAAAAATATATTCCTTACAATAAATAAAATAATTCAAAATTTTATTTATTTTAAAATTTATTTAAAAAAACAAATAAACGAAAAAAATTCATTATACATACATACATATATAATTAACTACTAATAAATTAATCGAATATGTAATTGGTTTTAACATTAATTAAATATAATTATTTATATTATTCTATTTTTAAACAATGTTTGATAAATTGTTTTTAAATTAAATTTGGAATTCTTTACTTTTTTTATTGCAACTAATAAAAGATTTCGACTTTATTTGCGAGTATGTACATTACTTTAGAAACATCGATAATTTAAACTATAAGCCAAAACTATTCGCAAGCACTGATAATACTTGCAAGTCTGCTTTCAAAATATCGATATAATCAAATAAAATTCTTAATGAAAGAAATTCAAACTTTAATTTAAATTGTGTACAATTAAAACCAATTAAATATGTATATTATATAAACAGAAAGTTTAAGATAGTTTAATTAAATTAAAATCGCAGATTATATTAGTTTAATGTGATAAAAACCATTTAAAATTTGTAGTGATGTTCGTTTAAGTCGAATTAGAACAAATACTAGATAAAAAATTATTTGTTTTCATTTTACTATACTTACGAAGTTTTTTATGGATTTTGTGAATTTATATAAATTTTTCAGTTCCTAATGGCCAGAACTGAATTGAAATAAATTTGAACTTTAAAATTGCTACTTACTCAATTGATGATAAATAATTTTAATTTTAGATTTTAAGAATCCGACACAAATTTGAATCTGTTTGATATTTAAAAATCTCTGTTTTGAATATTCAAAATTTCGATTTGAGATACTCTAAAATTATTAGAGATAGGCGACTTCACTAAATATCAACATCCAAATTTCAAATTATCTTAATTTATTGTACACCCATATTCTGTTAGACCCATCTCGTGAGATCGCGTGAGAATATCTCTGACGAGATAGTTTTGTATTCTGTTAGACCTTTGACGAGACGAGATAGCCATTTTTTATCTCGTTAAAAATTGTAAGCGATAGAGTGTCTCGTCAAAGTATTTTCTGTTTTTTTATCAAAAAATTGAATTAAATAAATAAATAGTTAAGTAAAGATTAATAAACAATTTTTCATTATTTTTTTTGAATTATTATTAAAATTGTGTTTTGTTTTGAAAAAAAAAAAAAACCATCTTTACTATTACTGTTTTACTACTGTTTTTGTACTAAACTAAAAAATATTTAAAACATAAATATATTTATATTTATTTTTCATTTAAAAAATATTTTAAAAATAATACTAAAACCCCACTAAAACTTTTCAAAAATTTTATAAATCATATTTCGTTTTCGTTTCCAATAATTATTTTTGATAGTAAAAAATGTTCTATCACGCCGCTTACAGTGTCTAACAGAAAGGCATACACAGCGAGACCAGACGAGATGAATTTTTTTCTTCTCATCAACGACGGATCTAAGAGAATATTGGTGAATGAGTCATTTAAACTTTTATAAAAAAAAAAAAAACATCAAGTTGAAATAGATGCATCGCAACACTTTAATATACTGATTTCTTTTTAATTTTATCTACTTAAGTTGTAATACAAAACTCTACTGTCAATGATCAATTTTGATAACAAATAATAAAATATAGATGTACCGTAACACTTGATTTACTGAAGTTGTATACCTTGGTCTACGTAAGTTATAACACTAAACTCTAATATTATCGTTTAATTTTGATAAATAATAATAATTAATGTACACAATCTACACGAACTATAACTATAGCTCTTTTGGAGATAATATAATAAATCGTCTATACATTTGAATACATTTAACCCAACATCAACCACAACTTAAATAGATTATTTTTAAAATCGTTGTTTAAAAATTAAAAAACAAATTTTTTACGGTAAAATTACATATATCAAAATTTGTATCTCTTCAAAACAAACTGCTAAACTGCAACTTAAGCTAATTTTAATTTTATAAACTTAGGTTACGAGGTATTTCTCTCAATGTATCTCTGGCTGTATGCAAAATAGCTAAGAACATAAAAAATAGATTAAAATAGAATAGAATACAGTTTTATTTAGCACAAGAATTTTGAAAACGAAATAACTTATAAAAAGTTTGATTTTCTCTACAAATTTAAAACTAATTAGGATAACAGAAAAACAATAACAAAATGAAAAGCTTTAATCATTCAATTGAAAAATATTTAAATTATTAGAAAAAAAATAATAATGATCCCTATTTTTTCATTTTTTTTTTTTTAATAATTATTGTTCCTATTTTAAGTGTTTAAGGTTCAAGAGAATGTTTTTTTGCTTTATAATTTGAATATATGTATACATAATTCAATTAATTTGAATTTTAACTGGTGATTCTGGAACTGGTATTTTTGTTGAATCAATTATTTCAACAGTAAAATCCTTATACAAAGAAAATACATTAATCTGCAGACATAGAAAAAAAAAGAATGGCATAAAAAAAAATAATTCTTATTCTCACCTAAAAATAAAAACATAAATTTTACTTACTTTATCTTTTAGTTGCTGGCAAAATTGCAATGCAACCGTAAATAATATTAGGACATCATTTAACCATGGAACTGAATGTTCGGCTTGACAAGAATCAAATTTCATTTGTCCTTGAATATTTGTCAACTGATACACAGCAAAAATTAATTTATGACTTTGTAAATAAAAACTAATTGCTAAATCTTCGGGAAGATTTGGTGACAGAGATTTCTATATTTTAAAAAACACAAATAATATAAAAATTTAAAAAAATTAAGAATAATAATACCATGTTTCTACTTTTCATGAGCTCGTCAATTGGTTTCTTTTTAGGAATTACTAAACTAGACCTTCCACGTTGCAAGGCACCCAAAATATTCCCCAATATATGGAGAACTTCATCTGATGTTCTAAGACAAAAAAAAAAAAAAACAAATTAATAATTGTTATTTTTGTTTTGTTTTTGATTTTAATTTCATTACTTAAAAGGATAAGATTCATCAACATTGTCAATATGATAAATAGCTTGCTGTAAATGATTGGCAGCATCTTGAACTTGTTGAAGTTTCCAAGGTGAATCTTCTGTTATGGACGTTCTCTGAATTAAGTGAGGAGCCCTTTGAAGTTTGAAACTAATATCCTAAAATTTTATAAACATTAATATCCTGTTTTTTTGATGATTATGTGATAAAATTATGTGACAAAATATTAAATTAGTTGCTACAGTTAAAATTTAACAAACAGTTAGTTTATTTTCGTTACAAAATAATAAAAGAATGAAAGCTAGTATGTACCATGTTGTTATTATATCCTAGTTCTGATTATTTTTATTTTTAAACAAATTTAAAATAAATCACTTACTGCTTGTGTAATACTATCTCCCGTTAAGGTAACGGCACATTTTAACTGATCTTGAGGAACTGTTAAAACAAATTTATCTTGTTTTTTACCCTCATTTTCATATAGAGGCACTGGAAATCGATGAGCACATTCCTACAATACATAAAATAATTAGTCATTTTCAATCGATTAAAAATCAAAGAATCAAGAAGTCTTACAATTAAAATATTACGAATTTCCTTCAAACTAGAATGCACTTCATTTTTCAATACCCATTCAAATTCGATTTGCTGAAAAATACCATCACAAAAAAACAAATTATAAGAACTAATATATTTTTAATATCACATAAAAATTTCATTAAAGTTGAATTATTCAAAGATTTTTATCAGCTGACATTTGAAAAAAAAGAAAATCATTTTTTTTTATTTTCATTTGACCAAAACAATTTTTTTTTGGAATAAAACACTTTATTTTAACTGTTATTTTTCTAATTTTCAATGAAAGTGGCAGAGTAAATCACAGCATTGAATTTTTAAATATTAAAATGTTCTAAATATCACCATCAAATATCAAATATTAAATAAACTTACAAGATTTCTAGCTTCCTCCTTTTCAATATCAGCCATTTTTGACAACTAGATAAAAACACAAAAAAAAATGTTCATCTGTCAAATAGCTGTCTGCTGTCATCGCTGTCGAAGAAGAAGTGCTGCCAACAATAATGAAATAACAATATTAATAGGTCTGTGCACGTTCAAAAAAAGTATACAAATTTTTACAATTGTATAAAGTTTCACACCGAAAACCGACCACGTACTGTACTGAAACTGAGTACATAATATTATAACAAAATAAGAGTCGCGTATTATAATATTTATATAGATAATAGAGTTTTTTTCGGATAAAAAATTTTTAAACTTTGTAAACTTCAAAAACATATTTATATGTGTTTATAAGAGAGAATTATATTCATATATATATAATTCCATATATTAACTAGTTTATAATATCGGTTTATCGGTAGTATTATTTTATTAACAAACACACTTTAAGATATAAGTGAACTTAAAGCATAAAGTATGTTTTTTGAGACCGTATGTCAACAAAGTCACATTAGTAATAAAAACGATAAAATTGGTATCGACAAAAAAATTTAACTATGGGCCAAATTAGACGATGTTGCAATTGCATCATTTCTCTCTTTGACTTTCATTTTCATTCCCTTCTCTAAAAACTAATGTTTATACGGAGACTTTTTTGTTGCGTCGTGGAGAAATTTTTTCATCAAATAATTTTCTGCCTCAAATGTTGTAAATTCACAAACACATATAAACAAAATAAATAAACAAAAATATGAACTGAGTTTAGATTTATGGTTGTGTAAAAAAAATATTCTTTTATAGGAATTTTAAAAAAATTATATGATATGCGGATTGAATGTTTTATGTTTTTTTCAGGGCTTGAGTTGATGACAAAAATATTTTTTTTATGACTTTTGAATTTTTTTTCCGATTTTTTTTTTATCATATATTTTTACAAAAAAATGGAAATAATTTAAATACATATTTTTATTTATGACTATGTATTTACGTATTAATTTTTTTTTTGTCATATATTTTTGCAGAAAAATAAAAATAATTTAAATTATGTTGATCTAGCAATAAAATAAAAATATTTTGAATTAGAGTTCCTTGAGTTATATTTTATTTTGTAATTATGGTTCGATTGTTGTTTTTAAGTTTCTCAAATTGAATTTCATGTATTTTTAGCAACGATCGTAAAACAAATTTTTTGTTTGTTATATAGTAAATAGTGTTTCTACTCTAATCCTCACGCTCAATGGCAACGACAACGACAACTTCTACAGAAAAAAACAACAAATTGTCATTGTCGTTCAATTAGATTTAATTTTAATTTTGTCGTTGTGGAACATATTTTTGACAAATCCATGACTTATGATTTGAATTTATAAAATTACACAAATTTTCGCGGACGTTCAAATCTGCATTTCTTGAGCGATTTGATCTTTCTAGTTGAATAGATCTTAAAGATGTATCTACGTCACAATCGCTAATCTGTAAATCACTTTTATTTAACATTAAAAAATTATGAAGCACTGTTATAGCTTTTATTATCTTATCAACATTTGTTGGAGCAGCGTGTATGTCATTTTTGATAATTCTCCACCTAGAAGCTAAGATTCCAAAAGCTATTTCTATAGAGATTCGTGCACTGGATAAACGTTCGTTAAAATATTCTTTATCTGGAGGTAAATTTTTGCCTAGGTATGGTCTCATAATATTCTTTTTTAGAGGAAAGGCTGAGTCTGCCACAAAGTAGTATGGACATTTTATATTTATATTCGGTAATTCCTCATCTGCTGGTAATAATAATTTTTCATTTAAAAGAGCTTTCCCAAATGCACTTTCTTATGCATATACTTCCATATGCTCCGATATCCACAAATGTGAAGGTGTAGTTAGCGTCACAAGCTGCTAATAAAACTATACTACACCTACCTATTGTTGAAATAAAATATAAAACGTACTAAAAATCTTTAAAAAATTTCTTTACGCTTATAGTTGTAAAACTGTGATCCACTGTTTGATGGGCATACAATATTTACGTGTTTTCCATCTATAGCTCCAATACAGTTAGGACTTCCATTCCAGACTTTTCGAAGTATTTTCTAGCAATATTTTTGAACTCAGATAAGTTAGGAAAAGTTAAACATATTGGAGACAATTCCTCCCAAATGGCATTACAAGTTTCATATATAATATTTCTGAAGGTAGTTTCACCTATATGGAATTTCGAACAATAGATTACTCTTGGTCCTCCATGCGCTAAATACCTAAAAAAAATGATGAAGGCATATCCAAGTAATAGTGAAATTTTTCTTACATTATTGTTAATAACAGCCTGAACTCTGGAGATAAGCTTTCTCTAATTGAATTTTTTAAAATTCTCTCCTTAAGTAGATTTAGCAGCATATTAAACAACAATAAATTCATTCTTGTGTACTTCAATAATTTCTCTGCATCCTTTTTTATTTTTGGGTACACTGAAGAGAAAAACCCGGTTTCATTTCGTGATAAGTACATTTCATGTACCCAATATCTTCTTTTGTAGCGGTTTTGCTTTTTATATTTATTGTATCTCAAATACAATAAATAAATATTAAGGTGGTTATGCTGAAGTTCGTCGGAATGTGAAATTCCGATTACATTCCGCATTTGGTATGCTGAAGTCCGTAAGTATTCCGCAGTCTGCAAATGTCATTATTTATCCGAAATTTTAAAATTTATGTATGCTGAAGTTCGTCGGAACGGAAAATAATTTGAAAATTGTACGCCGGAATTTCTCATTCGGAAATATTAGAATGGTTCGGAAATGTTTATAATTCATATTATTTATGAATTATAAACATACAATTTTTGTATTTAGAATATTAGGAGAAGTAGAAAATGTAATAATAGTTTTTTTTTTAAATTTTGTTTTCATTTATGAAAAATATTTTTTTTTATTTAGGAATAAAAAAGCGCTTCAAAAGAATAATATATTTTATTGTTTTTAATATTATAACATAATATGTATATATATTAAAAACGGTATATATATATTTTACATTCTTTAGAGAATTTTAAATTTTCTCTGATGTAATAAAAAATTACTATTATTTTAATTTGTATATATATAATAATGTTATTCAGTTTTTAAAAAAAAAAGCAAAATGGTTCTTTTTTATTTTAGTTCAGAAATAAGACTGACTTTATTTTTCAATATAATTTTACATGCTTAATTTTTGTTTTAAAATTTTATAAACAAATTGCTGATTGTGCATTATCAGCATTTGTCGATCATGATTTTAATAAGTGGCTAATATGTTTGCATATGCCACATAAAACACAAAAGAAAGAAAAATAAAGTTCAAATGAGTTCAAAAGTAGTAATTAAAAAGTAGTAAATAAAGTTATTAAATTACAATGATTTATTTTATAATTACAAAATTTAAAGAAACGGTATTTTAGTTTCCTGTTGACAAATTCCATCCCTTTGTACCGTGGTAGGTACCACAATAGTGATGGTTTTGTCGGCAGTAGGTGGTGTGGATGTAACTATATACATACTACATATGTAATTAAGAAAGTTGTAACTTTTACTTTTAATTTATGTATGCATATTGTATATATACATTATGTCATATACATTATCTATTAAAATTTTTTTACAAAATAAATAAAACAAAATTGAAAATAAAAATGTTTGAAATGAATATGAAAACAAAAAAAAAATCTTCCGAAACATATGATTTTGATTTCTGCACAGACTTTGCAGTCGAACGGACTTCAGCATACCGATTTTTCGTATTCGGATCGAAATTTTTTTTCGGAGAAATTCCGCTTCGGACTTCAGCATAACCACCTTATATTTTATGTCGTTGTCGTTGTCGTTATATTGTGCGTCAGTAAACGACAACAGTTGATTGTCGTTGACGTTGTCGTTCTCATTGAGCGTGGGCAATAATTAAAAAGAAAAGCATAAAATGCAAAATGTGTAGGATAAGATCAACATTTTTTAACAAAAATTAAAAAATTAATTTTTTTTGACAAATTAAATGTTTTCTTCTTATTGATATTTTTAAAAATATTTCTAAAATAAATAATCTGCTTTGTACAATATTCAATCCTATAAAATAAAAAAAGTTTACATGAAGAAAACAAAAAATAATGAGAAAATATTCAAATTCTTTTTTGTATTGAAAATATGAAATAGCATGCGGGATGTTATCAAGTCCAGAGTAAATTATTTTTTTACACTAATCAAAAGAAAAAATTCAAAGTGTTGATGACTGGATGCAACACTGGATGCAACAATGTTTAATACAAAATTGTTGTGCCCGCAATTGCAATTACAAACAGCGTCTAATTAGGCTCTTACAAGCTCTTATGTACATCATATTTGAGCCGAAAACAACTTCAAATTAAATAAAAAATTTTTAAATTAAAAAAATTTTAAACGAATATATAAAGATTTTTCAGTCTTCTACATATTTGTATAAATTAAATATTGAATATTAAGTTACATACATATACATTACAGTTAATTACTACCTACAATGTGGTAATGTACAACTGTACAACGGTACAACTGTTTAGTAAATAGTAATTAGTGTTTTACTTTTTAGAATATGCTTAGTAAAAATGGTGTTATTTTTGTTATATGGTTCGTTACAAGTTACAAGACCTACAAGACAAGATTTATAGAATACATGTAAGTAAAAATAAAATTCTTATTAAATGGAGTAGCCATATTGGTGACTCCGAGGAACATTTGAAATTATATCAAAAGTTATTTATTAATAATTAGTGTTACAAATCTTAATTTAAAAAAAGTGGAAATTCGGAAAATAATTTCGTATCGTTACGTTATAATTTTAATAAAAATATTAACAGATATAAACAATATTAAGTGTTAAATTGATATGAAGACGAATTCTTCATAATTCTAAAATAATAAAATAAATGTTTAATAAAACAAATTTTGGTGCCTAAATAAATATATATATGTATATATACTTCAATAAATTAATAATAATCATTACAAAAGTGAAATAATCTGGAACCAGATAAAATTACTTATATTTTCAGTTGACTCTAAAATTAAATTCCCTTCAACAAAATTTATAAATGTTCATATCCTATAATATGTAACAGAAATTTAATTATGGAAATAATATGACCTCCAGCATCCAACAGATATATATATATATGTACTATAAACACATATAATTTATAATTTCTGCCTCAAGCCAGCAAGATTTTAAATCAATATCAGTTAAAAAGACATATAAAATAAATATTCGATCCCCTAATTTCAAATTAAAAAATGTATTTTGTATATTTTTTTGTCACAACTGCTTCAAAATTCTGCCTTGTTTTGTTTTCTATCAAAGTGATATTTTTATATTTATTTTAGACGCAAAACTCAAGAAACAAAAATTTAAAAAAAAAATAAAAATTGTTTCAATTCAACTATTTCATTATTAGTTTTGAAACTGTTATACAAATAGAAAAAGTTTTATTTTAAAAATTAAAGCATTGTTGACTCTACTAAAATATAAATGTCCATGTATAGATGGCATTGTTGCTAAAGTGTGTATAGATGTCTACTAAAATATAGATGACATTGTTGACTCTATTAAAATATAGATGTCCCTGATTATTATTTTAAATTGTTAAAGTAGAAAAAAAAGTACAAGTACCAATCGAATTTAAAGTTTGTTTTAAATTGTACTACATTCCAATTGTACTACTACAGTCCATGTAAAGATTTAAGAAATATTTTCATTATGACAATATGCTATGCAATTCCCATGTAAATTTCTTTGCTAGTACTTTAATTTTATTATTTTTGGCATAATGAAATATTTAAATTATACACAAAAGTAATTTACAAGCACCAGCTGCCAGGGTGGCTTTATTAATTTTATAATAAAAATGAATATTACAAAACGTTTTTCTTGTATTGATAAGATATGGAAATGAAAATTGGACAACCATCATGAATGTGGCTATATTATGTCCAGCATGTGTTTTTAAGAAAGTAAAAATTAATTTTATTTTCTAAACTTTAAAAACACATGGTAAATAAATTTTGTTTGAGCTGCTACATTATTGTTGTTCGGTAGCTTAGGGTGAAAAATGTTACTTTCAAGATTTGTAACCGGACATTAAGTATGCAGGCGTAAAAGGTTTACAAATTTATGTTATCAAATTTTAATGTCCTGTGAATGAAAACTGCACAAATTGGTATACATATATTATATATAGTTATCTACATTCTAGAAGTGTAGAAAAATGTTCGATTTGCAGAAAAAGATATCTAGAGGAATCAACTTCAACAGCAGCATCTGACTATTTATTATGGAAGAAGACTAAAAACTTGAAAGGCCTGTTATAGCTAGATTATAGGAAATTAGGCTAGAAGCGACACCATAGAACTAACTGCATTCGCTGATCACCTACAAAAACTATTCACACCTAATCAATCTACGACAATTCCTCTTCCAACCACCGTCGCTAAAATTAAAATTGACGAATATCATTGAAATTATTAACAAAAAATTAGATCCAAAAAAAGAACCAGGTCGATCAAATAACTGGAAGGATGATTGTAGAATATGTCACACATGTTAATTTGTTAATTTGTTGTTAAATATATCTCTTTCCTTTTTTTATGCTCTTGACAGTAACTTAGGTAGAATCACCTTTTCGTGTTTAATTCAGTACGGTACTGTCAGTTTATACTACGATATCTACAATATTTCGAGCATTTATTTATCAAATTACCGGCTTATCAACTCATTAAATGTGGAAAACTACTGCTATTGTCAGGAACTTTCTTAAATAGAATAGCTCTATTTTATTTAAGTTGTTACCAGATCTCTCAATTATTTTTTGTCATTTTATCCCAATAACAAAGGTACTGAACCAGGTCGAAAAACTCAAAGCATTTTTATATTCTTCATCGGGAATCGAACCTGGGATCTTTCGATTGAAAAGTTGGCGTTCTACCTACTGCGCCACCAAGCATGTAAAATGTACGTGGTTTTCGCACTTAAACTAAGAAAGTGTTCAGCATAATAATTTTACAACAATTTTAGATTCTGATATATATATTTTAACTTAAACTTGGCTTACTCCAAGTATAAATGACCTTGAATTATTTAACACTAATTTTAATATCTTGAGGAAAGATCGATATCAAGTTAATCAGTACGAATCTACACCTCTTAAAGGTTTGTTAAGTGTTAAGTAAATGCGGCCAAAAGTTCATTTAATACAAGTTTGCTTTCCCAGCTTAACCTTATCTTTACTACTGGTTAGATCAATTTAATGAATATTGACTGTGTAGAAATCATTTATCATCATAGATCAATATCCCTATAAACCCACCATTTGCTTTTGAATTCTAGGAAAATATTATAGCGGTATCTTAAAGAACTAAGAAGTAAAACTATTATCGAATTCATTGCCAGATTAGTGAAACCATTGTAGAGAAATACTTATCACATCTTAATAATAATAATATATTCTCTGGCCCTGATGGAACTCCTGAACTTATCTTAAAAAAGTGTTCTAATGCACTCAATTCTGTACTACCCATTCTGCTCTATACTTCTCCCTTCAATCTAGAACCTTTCCTTTAATTTATAAGACCCACACAAAAACACTGTAAAGATGACGGGATTAATTACCGTCTTATTGCCAAATTATCCGCAATTCCTAAAGTGTTTGAATTAATTGAGCTTGACTCTGTTTAACAACACTGCATTCCTTTCATGGATTTATAAAAAGTAAATCCGTGGTAACTATAACCTTGTAGAATCAACGTCAACCTTTATCAATAATATGGATGAAGGCTTATGAACATATGTAATTTATACTGATTTCAGCTAAGCTCTTGATATTTTGCCTCATAGTGTTATATTATTGAAATTAAGAAAATTGGGCTTCCCGATATTCAATTCAATTCAATTCAATTCATTTATTTACCCAAATATCGACATGACATTTACATACAAGTACCTTTTAATTTTCCCGATATGAACGGTATAAAGTGGATCGATTCATTTTTAATTGATAGGTCTTCCTGCTTCCTGCTAACTCTCAATAGAGGAGACTGTAGGAAGATGGTGGGCATACTTACTGGTCATAATCACATGAATAAACACATATGTAGACTAGCACTAAGTGACGACCCAACCTGTAGACACTGTCTGGAAGAGGAAGAAACTTCCACACACGTTGTAGGAGAGTGTTTAGCTCTTTCAAGGCTGAGACTCAGGCTGCTGGAAACGCACTACATAACCTCAGAAAACTTCTGCAGGATAAATCCCCCAAACCTATTGGCCTTTATCAAAAGGGTCGACTAAGTTGAGGGGTGGAGGACGACATAAAGGGCTAAAAAGCCTACATGCCGTCTCTGACATATTAGGGCCACCTCCGTAGGCGAAAAAAATAGGTCTTATAATGTCTTATGTAGGTCCTCTATATCGACATCATTTATGGCCAACTCAGGAGTTCTCCAAGGCAGTCACTTGAATCCTCTTCTATTCATTATTTCGGTGAATGATATTGCATCTGTAATTAAAAAGAGTGAACTTAAAATTTATGGGTGTACTTCGACGATAAGCTAACGTTTAGATTAGACTTTAACTGCATTATAAATAATTCAAATTTCTTGTTAGGTTTTATAAAGCATTAGTTTAAGGAATTTTCTGATCTCTATATTATAAAAGCTCTGTCAGAAGTAGTTTTTAAGATTTGCTTTACGCAATCTTCCTTGGAAAAATCCGATTAGTTTGCCACCCTACGAAAATCGTCTAAATTTAATTCATCTGGATACCCTGAAGAAAAGGAAAGAAAATGCTGATGTAACCTTAATTGTTGAAATTGTGAACGTTATTTTTCCACCTATTTTTAATAAAATTATTATTAATAATAACTCTCAACTTAGGTCTGTAAATCCTTTTAGTCTGGTTCACCATACAACTAATTATGGTAGATTTGAGCCAACAGAATGTTAATATTGGAAAATAATTTTTTTTTTGTTTTCTCCTTTTGAACCTCCATTCCTCTCTGTTGAGTACTACTTCTTTAATATCGTCCCAGGTATAATTGTTGATTGTTAATTCTTGATCGATTGTACGCCTCCATGTGTTGTATGGTCTGCCTGGTCTCCTTTGTCCTTGTGAATTCCACTCTAGAGCTCTTCTTGCTTCTTCTTTCCATTTTTTCCTATTTATCTGTCTGTTGATCGGTTCTTCTCCAGTTATCATCCATAAATTCTCGTTGCTAATTTTTGCCGGCCAGAATATTCTGCATATAATTCTCAAGCACTTGTTGATGAATACTTGTAGCTTCTGTTTGATTCTGACCGAAGTGAGCCATGTTTCACTGCCATATATTAATGTTGACTTAACACATGCTCTGAATATTGTTAGCTTTGTTGTTCTCGATATTTGGTTGCTCCGCCATATCTTCATTAGGCTCCCAAATGTTCTTCTTGCCTTATTTATACAGCTGTTGACATCTTCTGTTGTACCTTCTCTTGATGTTATGATGTTCCGCAGGTAGTTGAATTCTTCTACGTATTCTATTTGTTGTCCACTCACTGTTATTGGCTCACTATCACTGTTGATTATTCAACTATGGCCCGTAAAGTATTTGACTGGTCAACACAGCCTCGGTTTGGTCTGAAACCTGCCTGCTCTTTCCGTCGTATTGGTTCTAGTACTTCTTCTAATCTTTTCTTTATAATAAATACAAGACCATAATTAACTTCTCCCTGTCAAAAGGTGCTTTAAAAAAACTACTACTTACACAAATTCAAAAAAAATTCATTCTTACACCTTTAACCTTTCAGTTAGTATTAAGAACTTATGTTAAGTATTTTAAAAATATGTAACTTTTTATATAACTTAATTTAAATAAACATGTAGAAATTATTTGTAATGTCTAAGCTTGAAATAAATAACATTCGAGAGCCACTCTCCATTAAGTTAATTAGATCAGTAGTTGTTTCAATTAAGTTTGTCATTAAAACAGCTCTACATTTTCATAAAGCCATGTTGGTTAATAACTAATTTACCAGGAAAAGAATTATAGAACGATTCATACAGAACGGGTTACAATCACATGCCTGTATTTCATTTGACTGCATTTCATTGCCTGTTTTTTTATTTGCCTAAATTTTCATTTGCCTGCATTTCATTCACCTTTTCATTTTCATTTGCCTGCATTTCATTACTGATCCTGAGTTTCGTATTGTAAAAAAATCTAAAACTTTGACAATGTCTCGAGTTCCGTATTGTATGTCAAAAATGTTTACAATGTTCCAAATTCCTAATTGTAAAATATTGGTTCTTAAAACGTAGAAAAAAGTAAATCGTGCATTCAAAAATTTTTGGATGCTTTCCTAAAACTTTTACACGTTACCGCTATATAAATTTATTTTTATTATTATTTAAAAAAAATATTATTAAATTTATTTACTTATATTATTAAGTTTAATTTTTACCTAATAACAAAATAAAATCTTAATTTAAAATAACTCAAATAAAAAAATGGCGGAATCAGTGTTGTAAGTAATTGACAAGTATACTTATATTTTAATAACATTTATGTATGTAGGTACCTAATCCATCATATCAGAAATTATATTATATACTAGCTATTCCCGGCGTAACATTCGCCGGTCTAGCATTAGCATTATAAATGAAACAATTTATTTTATTTGTTTATTTTCTTTATTTCCTAAATAAAAAATCAATGTTTTATTAGATTAAAATTATTAAAAACACATTAAAAACACGTCATAGACACGTTTTTTGTGTTTTTTTTTATTATCATAATAGCCCTAACTATTTTAAAACTCAAAATAAAAAACAAAAACATTTATTTATAGAATTTATTCTTCAGTTCTTATTGTTATATTGTTACCCCGCTAGGGTCTCTGATGTAGGTAAGGGTAGTCTGTGATTTTTCTTTTTGAAGTTTTTTTAATTTTTATGTGTACTAAATTTGCCATGCATTGAATTGGAACTTGATAATAATGTCATACATATTTTGTTTTTATTGTTCTTAGCAGATCGTAAATTTCGGTTTATGATTCTCCATGCAGAATATAATATTTACTCAATGCTACTGCGAATTTGAATTTATACTTTTGAATTATTTGTTAATAAAATAAATAAATTTCAATTATTGGAATTTCTGAACATGGGTGAGGTAAAAAATAAATTTTCTAAATTTACTATTTGTTTTACCGGTAAGTTTTTTTGCTGTAATATCGTAATATCGTAATATTTTAACAAAGCTGTTTTTATAATTCGATATAATAATTCTGATAATTCGGTTTTTGTCTTTGCTGCTTAGTTTTTTTTTTTTAAAAATTAATTCATATAATCAATGCTATTGCTCAATAGGTGAGTTGTTTTTAGGTGAGTTGTTTTTAGGTTAATTTTAATTTGTTTTTGGTTGTATTAGGTTTTATTGTTTTGTGGTTTGTGTCTTTAAATTAAATTTTCCACACTATCGTAATTCGTAATAGTTCTAATAAAGCTGTCTAATCTGGTTGAAAAAAGCTTTGTGTTGTAAAAGCTTTGTGAAAAGTTTAACAGACGTTTAAGTAGTGATGGGCACTATCGAATGATTTTGACTATCGATAGTTAGTAACTGAATGATTTTGACTATCGAATGAATTCAGTAACTGAAAATAGTAATTACTACTTTTTTTTCAAGTGTTTTTTTCATTCACTAAATTGTCAAAAAAGTAAAAGACGGAATGAATAAATACAACACAACGATGTTTCCTATTAATT
The DNA here is from genome assembly GCA_963942445.1 of Argyra leucocephala. NCBI lineage: Eukaryota > Metazoa > Arthropoda > Insecta > Diptera > Dolichopodidae > Argyra > Argyra leucocephala. The sequence goes on along the minus strand of OZ012679.1, from coordinate 52,981,621 downwards.
TTGTAGGGTTATTATGTATGTGTTCAATCATGTAAATATATATTAATATTTTTTAATATATATATATACATATTACATACTGAATTGTTCGATATTTTTTGTTGCATTGAGTGAATGAAAAAAAAAGTAATTACTATTTTTTAAAGAAACTATTGGATGTCGGATGAATGATTTTTTTTCGATAGTTCTCAATTCTCATTCTCCTCATCATTACTGCAACTGCCAGCGAGTGAAAGAAACGGATGGGTGATCTGACGGTTGTATTATATCATTGAGTATTATAATAATTAATAATTTATTTATAAAATATACATATATTTAATGTATATTATAATATGATAATAGATTATTATTTACTCAATGGTTTATGATTTATTGATATGTCGTTTATGAATTTTTTTTATATGGATATTTATGTATCCGTTAACATGGACTTGTAGGCTTGTATAACTATACAATATACATTACATATGTCTATAAGCTAATTATATACATAACATACATTAAACATTACATAATATGTGTTTAGGATATATTATGTTATGTTATATGTTATATTATATAGCATACTTATGAGTTTTTTTTTTGCTTGCATTGCTAAATGCTAATTGCTAGTGCTACCTGTAAAATAAAACTTGGTTATAATGATGAGAGTTACAAATTAAAAAAGAACCTAAAAATTAGGAAAATAAATTTTTAAAGTTTTATATATTTTTAGTAAAGGGAAAAAGCCGAATTGAAGTTTGAATGTAAACAAACAACATAATTTCAATTCAATTCGGCGTAAAAAACCCTTTTTTGAAAAAAATTAATTACTATATAATTATGTACATACTTAAAATTACATTATATACATTATTAAGTTACATAAGAAATAACGCCTTTACTAATAAGCCAATATGTACATATTTCACATTCAAAATTTTCATTAACAAGTAATTCAATTCAACAATTTTTTTAATTAAAACTATAGAAATATAAAGCAAGTTCAATATTTTAAAAATCAAAAAGTAAAGTAAAATTAAATAACAAAATTCAAATTTCAATACGAAACAAAAAAATTAAGAAATTTCAGACATGTAACTAATTTTTTTAGTTACTATTTTTCATTTAATTAATACTAATACCTAATATCCTAATACCCTAATACTAATATAATAAGCCAATATGCTCATATTTCACATTCAAAGTTTTCATTAATAAGTAATTTAATTCAACAATTTTTTTAATTAAAACTATAGAAATATAAAGCAAGTTCAATATTTTAGAAATCAAAAAGTAAAGTAAAATTAAATAACAAAATTCAAATTTCAATACAAAACAAAAAAATTAAGAAATTTCAGACATGTAACTAATTTTTTTAGTTACTATTTTTCATTTAATTAATACTAATACCTAATATCCTAATACCCTAATACTAATATAATAAGCCAATATGCTCATATTTCACATTCAAAGTTTTCATTAATAAGTAATTTAATTCAACAATTTTTTTAATTAAAACTATAGAAATATAAAGCAAGTTCAATATTTTAAAAATTAAAAAGTAAAGTAAATAAAATTTTTATAAATTATAATTACTGTTCAAAAAAATAATTTGGTTCAATTTTTCGCCTTTAAGTCGGTTTCTTCTATTATTAATTATCAAACCAGCTTTTGAAAATATTCGCTCTGAAGGAACAGAAGTAGCTGGAATGCATAAATATTTTTCTGAAAGTTGGTGAAGTTCAGGAAACACATTTTTATGAATACTCCAAAACTCTAGTGGATTTTTTGTTCGGCTAAGATATCCAAGTCTCAAATATTGCTCCAGTGATAAATTAGCCATAACAGTTGGAGCATTATTATTAACTTTTTGTACTTGGGAAAGTTTTTGGTCCAACATTTCCCATAAAGACACCTTACCTGGAATTCTCTGAGGGATTGCTTGTTGATTAAAACTCAAATTAATGTTATCTGCACTTTCAGTTCTGTTGCTGAAAAGTAATGATAATTCATCATTTAACCACCTCTGAGTATTAGTGATGTTTGTTTCATTTCCAAATACTATCTTTTTAAATCTTGGGTCCAAAAATGTTGCTTTTGCACACATTCTATCTGATTCTAAAATTAAAAGTCTCCTATTTATTACTTCTAATAAACGCGTTCTAAATAAGTTGCAAATAATGTTTTGACTGTGTAAATTTTTTAAAGTATATTGGAGTCCTCTGATTAATGGTATAACAGTCGACATTGTTGGATATTTTTGCCCAGAAAGTTCTGTCGTCATAGACTCTACTGGATTCAAAACTGCTATTAAATCGGGTATGAACTCCCACTCATGCGCATTTAAAAACTCTGGTGGGCTACTTAAAAAGTTAATTATGGCTGATAACGGTTCTTTAACTAAAAACAGTCTTTCCAACATTATTAAAGATGAATTCCACCTGGTTGGTACGTCCTGTTTTAGCTTTAGTTCAGGTAAACCCATTTGCTTTTGCATATTTTTCAATTTTTCCGTTGCAATAACGCTGTGACTAAAATGGGCTACTATTGCTCTGCATTTTGATAACAGTTGTGAGACCTCGTCAGATTTCTTTATTGCATCAGTCACACATAAGTTCAATGTATGAGCAACACAAGGGTGATGATGTTTTTTTAAATGCTCTAAAATGGCATTTTTAATATTTGCTCCATTATCAGAAACTACTGTTACAATTTTATTTGTAATTGCCCAGTCTTCTAAAATACTCTTCAAGACTTTCGATAAATTTTCTCCCGTATGACTTTCAGGTACTTCTTCCGTACACAAAACAGATGACTTCAATTCATTATTTAATATATAGTGGCTTGTAACAGATAAAAATGCTCTATTACTATCAGATGTCCAAATATCCGTTGTAATCGAGATGTATTTCACGTTTTCTAGTATAGTTTTTAATTTATTTACAGTTTCATTATACTTATGGGGTAGCATGGTATTCGACAATATTTTTCTGTTCGGTACTCGGTACAAGGGATTTAACTTTTTTGAGTATTCTAAAAATCCTTCTTCTTCCACTATGCAGAGTGGCTGTAAATCTTTCGTTATCATCTTCATTAATGAATCATCAATGCTTGCTTTTTCATATTCAGATAATTCAGATCTACTGTCTCTTACTATTAATTTGGTTTGAAGAGGTCTTCTTTTTCTTTTTTCTGAAACTATAGCTATATCATGATTCACATTTTGCTCTGGATTTGAATTTTGTTGTGTTGAGACGGAAGGTATATCTATGTTTTGTTGGGTAGATGAAGAGAGTTGGTCTGTATTTTGTTGAAAAGAAGTAGAAGATGGTCTATTTACTGAACTGGAATTTTCATCATTTTTTAAATAGGTGGGATGTTTACGGCGCATATGATCGCCACAATTTGATGTGTTACCGGAAAACTTAAATAATTTTTTGCATAATGTGCATTTTACATTATTCCCTTCTTTGGTAAAGAATTCCCAAACAAAAGATTTTTTTAGCCCTGGACGCATTTTTTTGTTATAAACTACAAGGGTATTCCTTATTACTTATTTCAAAAATTAGTTAGAATGTGTTCAATTACAGAAAACTTTAAAAATACTATAGCTACTTACTTATTTCAAAAATTAGTTCGAATAGTAACAATTACAGAAAACTTTAAGGGTATCACTTATTATTTATTTAAAAAAACTAATTACAAAACAATCGCAGAAAATTAAATATATTAGGTGCTTATTATTTATTTTAAAATTAATCAGAATGGTATAAGCGTTAATTATGTTTGAAAGTTAATTTTGTCCGTTAATTTTGAAAAAACACGTTTAATTTGAATAATAGTTTGTACTTTAATAAATAATTGTAGTATAAACCATATGGGTGGTCACGCACAATACAACGACAACACAAAAATATTACATAAGAATGATATACAATAAGAATATTAATTTACTATTTACTATTAAAAACATGCAAAATCAAAGTTATTCATAACAAGGTGACAAGAAAGTTATTCATGGGAAAAAATACGTAATTTATAAAAAGTAATATATCAATTTCCTAAAGATAATGAAAGGTATATTTTTAAAATATTTTTTGTTTATAGATGATACAGTAATATATATTTATTGAAATTTTGTAGTTTATTTATTATAAAAATTCAACTATCTTACTGATAAATAATTTTATTAAATCAACATATTTCAGTCATATTTCATTTTATTTTAATTTCATCTTAGTACTTTTGTCACATCTGTTATTTAGAATTTTTATCTCTTTCTTGCAATATAATTGTTCCTATTACCTATTCTATTGTTATCTATTTCTTACAATTTTCTCAAATTTCTATCAAATATGCACATCCAATCCATATGTAATTATGTATTCCACAATCCACATCCTTTTGTTTTTAGAATATATTTTGAAACCAGTGAATTTATTGAGAAAAACAAAATCAGAACAAAAAAAAGACATAATTGTTCAAGAAGTGTTATTCTTGTATATTATGTTCTTTGGTTGTATGTATATTCGGTGTTTTTACTTTTTTGACATAAATTAGAGAATGAAACAAACAGTTGAAAAAAAAGTAACCACACCACATTCACATAATCACATACATACTTATTTTAATATTTCCTTTCTCAGTTGTCAGTTAGAGAATACAGAATAGAGTTACTGAATTCATTCGATAGTCGATCGCTTCTTACTTTTTTTATGTTTTATTGAGTGAATGAAAAAAAAAGTAATTACTTTTTTTAAAGAAACTATCGAATGAATGATTTTTTTTCAACTATCGAATAAACCGATAGTTTTTATTCGATAGTTCTCATCACTACGTTTAAGCGTATTAATATATAAGATAATTTTCTGATATATATTTAGGTACATACATAAAGGAAGTATAATATAGAGAAACTATCCGGAACAATTTTTTCAATATTTCTTAAATTTTACTTCACCGTAGAACCCCAGAGAAAAAATATATTTTATATGCCAAAATACCCCAGAGCGTAAATTATAATATCTCTTATAAATTATAATCTTTCTCTTGATTTTGTATATCGCATACGGATTCAATGATCTTGATAACAATATTGTAATTCCTTAATCCTTCATTATAATTTATACATGTGTGTCGTGTGATATGTGTGCAAAAAAAAGAAAATAAGGTAGTAAGGAAGAAGCCATAGAAAAAATTTAATATGTTTTGTTTATATTCACACATACAATGATTTAATTTTTATTTTTCTGTGTTTGGGCAAAACAAAAGAACACCTGCAACAATGCAGTGTAAATTGTTTTTGTAATTTGAAATTTTTTGATTTTGTTTTTGGACTCAATTTGTATTCTTTATTAATTTAAATTTTAAAATAAATTGAAAAATTATTTTTGTACTATTTCGTTGAAGGGTCATTTCATAGGTATCATAGGTAACTTAGATATGTCTTGAAAAATAAAAAAAAATATATGGGTATGAATTGAATTTGTGGCTGTAAAATTAAAATTCTTAAAATAAAAATTTCACAAATGTGTATGTACATATATATTTGGCAATAGGTAGATATATGAATATTTTAAATAAAAGCGGGATTGAAGTTTAATAAAAAACTAATAAATATTTTAAAAGTACATGTAATCCTCCTCCATCACGTCCAGAAATTTGTGAATTACCCTCTTATAACACGCTTCGTACCTCTAGCCACACGGTTACATATTTTTATTTATGTACATGCAACAAGGTTAAGGTTTTGAGGATGTGACTATTCAGGATTTTCAATATTTATTAGTGACGAAAGCGATCTGGTAGAATTAACATTAGAAACTGTAAATGAATTTCTTTATGCGAACAGTAAAACTGATTGTTTATAAATAAAAATAATCATAACTAAACAAATACAAAAGAAAAGGATTCGCCTAAGCATAATATAAATAACAAATATTTTATTTCCTTTGTACCTCGTACAGTATCGTACAATAATGTTGAACATTTCAAAAGATGAAAATTTATAAAATATTTAACTTTGTTTTGTTGTTTTTTCTTTTGTTCATCAAAATAAAAAATAACACTAATGGAAGCGTCTAAACTGTTTTTATAATTTCTAATTCTTTGATTTTGTTCTTGGATTGAATTGGGGTTTTATTTCAATTTCAAATAAAATGTAAAATTCTATTTAAATTATTTTTTTATGCGTTGAAAAATAACATTTCATAGGCACCACTGTTTTAGAATTTGTGGCTCTAAAATTAAAATTCTTTAAATAAAATTTTACAAATGTACAAATAATATGTACCTACCTATGTTGTAAAATATATTTTAAACAAAGAGAAAAGGCAGAATTGAAGTGTAATAAAATAATAAATACTTTGAATGTAATAAAATAACTTCAATATAAAAATGAAAAATTAAATAGAGAAAAATAAATTCTTAAATTTATTATAATATTACTAGTATTAACAATATAATATTAGAAAAAATAAATGATTTATTAATTTATGTTTTCAATTACTTCAATGTGCTTATCTTTTTTGTGCCACACTGCAGTAAGTAAGTAATTTTGCACTCTATCGTAATACATATATATGTATTCCTTGATTTTTTACTGCATAGTGAATAGTAGAGGTAGGGTGTAGGTTATTATCATTATCTTATCATAATACATTAACAATGAACGTGAACATTATTTTGAATGAACATCATTTTTGGTTATTCTATTTCTATATTAAAATATTTTAATTCTCTTTTTCCTTATGAATTTCCAATTTAAAGTAAAGTAAGTTGCTTTTTGTTTGTATTAAAAATAATAAAAATGTATGCATTTTGGTTATATGACAAAGTTATATAAAACAAAATTTCATAAGTACAAAATTTCAAAGGACAAAATTTCAAAGGACAAAATTTCATATTTAAAAAAATTAAATGTTTAAATTTTTATCAACTAATATAAAATGTGGAAGAATTGTCAAAATCTTTAGTTGTAAATGATTAGTAGTTTCTTTCAAAATATGATTTTGTTTTGTATTTTTAAGAAATAAAACAATTAGGTGGTTATGCTAAAGTCCGTCGGAATGTCAATTTAAAAAAGCGCTTCAAACAATATACTTTATATATTGTTAGAATAATATATTTTATCGTTTTTAATGTAACAAAATGTAATATGTAACAAAAAATTACTATTAAATTTTAATTTGTATATACATATGTAATTAAAAGTTTATAAGTTTTACTTTTAATTTATGTGTATACGTTATGTAATTATTAAAAAATTAATAACTTTTTACAAAATAAATAAAAGCAAACTCAAACTGTCAACCCCGCCTTTTTTATTTGAAATAAAAAAAAAATTCCGAAACATTTGATTTTGATTTGTGCACAGACTTGGCAGTCGAATGGATTTCAGAATACCGATTTTTTCGTATTCGGATCGGAAATTTTTTCGGGGATATTCGCTTCGGATTTCAGCATAACCACTTAGTATTCTTACTTTTTTTAAGAAAAAAAAGTACCTAAATTACAAAACCAAATAATTTCAAATTTTTTATAAAAACTTAAATTGGGATTTAATTTTTTTAAATATGTAATTGTGTCTTTGAGATTTTGTCCCGACACCATGTATTTCATATTATTGGTATACTCTACATCTACACAACAAGTGTGTATTTAATACGACATACACAACCTTACCTCATTGCCGCTACTACACTATATGTATGTTATATAAAAGCAAAAACAAAAAAAAAACAACAAGAATTAAAATCATTTTAAAGATTCTCTCTCTCAAAGCTAGAATCTATACAGTTGAACCTGCATAAAAGAAAAAATTTTAGCTCAATATTTTGTATGAGTTTCTGTTAACGAAGACATTAAAATGACGTATTACAAAATTTTAAAGTGAGTTTATCTAGGTCCTACTGTGTATGGCGTATTTTCAAAATTTTTTTAAGCAAAAAAAAAATCGTCACAAAATTTGTTCCGCATAGTTTCTCTATATTATACTTCCTTTATGGTACATATTAATGTTAACGATATTAATGTTAAAAATTTTATTTTTTGGTAAAGAAAAAAAGTGGACACAGCCAAAAAAAATTATTAATTATTAAGTACGGTTGGAATTGGAACATCAAAAATTTGCTTTCCGAAATATAAAAAAAAAAACTTTGTATTTGTTTTACTAAGTATTGTAATGGTTTTCAATTTTAAATTTCAGTTCGGTTTAAAGGCGGTTTAAAAACATTTTTTTTTTACAATACGGAACTCGCCATGGATGTGATAAATATTCATAATAAAAATTTCATGTAGCAAGTTCTTATGAATCAACGGGTATCAGAACTACATCTTTTAGGATGTGACTGCTGGAAAGTGCCAAGTTCAAGAAACTGAGCCCCTTCCAGCAAAAATAGGTCCGGATCCCGTCTCACAATGTCCTAGAAAAAATTTGTTTTTTGTTTTTTTTTGTTATTTGTCTTTACTACAATGGCTCATAACATCGAGGCAAGCAAGAGGTCGGCTATAGTTTCAAGGATATTCGAGTTTTGATCCGCATAGAACATAGATTTTGGAAATTGATCCGAATGAATTTCCAAAACTATTTGGAGTCATGTTTAATCTGATAAGTTAAGTTTGAAATATATAATTCTCATAACTAAGTATTATACAACTGTTTTAAAGTGTTAAAGTGATAAACAAAATTACGATGATTTTGTTTCGTTTCTTTTCCCCAAGATATTAAGCCCAAGCTTTGTTCTTTTTATGAGGGATCTCAGATTATAATTAAGCCTCCCATGGCTTTAATCCCCCCATGGATTTAATTAAGATTTATTATTTCGATAAGAGGTGTAGAGTTGTTATCAAAATTTATATATGGCTAAGATAATTATTAAGAGCCACGAAATGAGATTTAATGAAATTATATTTGTATAGATTATTCTGAATGGAGCCTGTGCAGCTATTTTAGGAATATATAAGAAGAATAGATAATTAATATGGACTATCTGCTATCAAAGATAATTATATCAAAGATAATTAATATGGACTATCTGCTACACAGGTAAAAAGACCAAATAACTATATGAAGATGGAGGCACGCACAGAAGTAAAGCCATTTTGTAAATGTAATTAAAATGTAATTTTTTGAAGGAGTAACGTAAATGTACCTGTCACCGCCCTAGTACATTATGAATGAACCCTTTTTTGTAAATACAATACTCCCATGCTTTATATTTCAAATTTATTTTTGAAATAAAAAAAGAATATTATTTCCTCGTTGTAATGCAAAATAATGCACATTTGTATTTATATTAATAAATAAGTTATTGATAGAAAACTAAACGTAGGTAGACATTTTAGTGAAAATATTGGTTCAAACGTATAAAATTTTTTTTATTTTGTTAAGACCATAATAATTAAACTATGATGTTCACTTATTTATTTTATTCAAATAATTGTAAAAGATATATTATTAAATGAATTATAATACATACTTTCTTCAATTTGTAAATAAAAAATATTTTAAATTGCTAATTAGTTTTGAGCGGGAATTAGGTACACGTAAATTTATGTTGTACGTATTTACGATCGACCGGGCGGAATTAGGAAAATGATATATCGAAATAATTAATTAAGTTATTCACCTATTTTTGATTATTAAAGGATGCAGCTGGACGATTTTAAATTGAAATTGAACAAAATAAGATGGACCTAATTACGACCTATAAATTTAGTTTCGCATATGTGTTTTTTGTTACAACTAAATTTTCAGTTTTTATAAAAATTTGTATGAAAAAGCGGTAATACGTGCAATATGTCCTAATTCCGAACTAAATATGCAGGTGTAAGCTATTTTCACTAAATTTATACCAAGTCTTATATTTCAAGAAAAAACTATATTTTAATTGTTGAAAATAAGCGAATATTTTCCTTTTATTAGTAGACGAAATACGCGTATCCTGTATGATAAGCATATTTAGTAAAATTAAAAGGAAAATATTAGACTGTTTTTAAAATTAGATAAATTTTATTCTAACGCTAACCCTAAAGAATAAGTTTTTCCAAAACTATGTTTTACTTAAACTATATTTTGTATAATTTAAGAAATCTCTGGAATTATCTTGCCTTGCCACCAAAATTTTATTAAGGCGTCCATTATAAATTACCAAAATAATTTCTTTGTATACATTTCACAATAACTAAAATAAAGGAGTGAAAACCATTACCATGTCTGGCACATTTTGGAGATGGCCTGTAAAAGAAGATAGTCTAATATATTCACACAGTGACATAGTCTACAAAATTGTGCCTCCAGTTTTAATGAACAGCAGAGGACAATATAATGTACTCGAAATCATACAAATAAAAAATGTCAAAACTAAGAATTAGTAAATGTGATTTTTACTTTGTACTTACATATGTATATGAAATATTTTGTATTTTTATTTATTTATTTTAAGCGTGCATTTTTATAATATTTAAGTTAATCATGTTATATTGAATTACTTAAAATTATGAATAAAAATGGAGGGGTGGGTAAATTTAAAAAAAAATGTGAGAATATTATTTACAAAATTTATGAATAATATATAATCTAATATTTTTTGCAGCTATAAACAAAAAGCTTGATAAGCTGGTGCAATTGAGAGAATAATGATTAGGTTTCTGGGAACAGCAAATTGGAATAAAAGTGCATTAAAAATGTTGTGGAATCGATTTGCTTTATTAAATGTATTAGCATCTTCAAAACGTGAATTCAAAGAGTGGAATAAATCATTGTTTATTTGTTTATTCGTCTATGTACTGTGTGTTGATAATAACATGATTACAGGTATTGCAAGAAAAAAATATATATAAAAACAACAGGCGTAGGAATAAGCTGTCGATGCTCTGTTGAGCAAAGAACAAAGTCCAGAGAATCCAAATTAATCTAGAGAGCCGTTCTAAGTGTTGTTACAAATTTAAATACACTTGAAGAAACCTAAAATGAAAAATAGCAGTAAATATATCCGAAGCAATCGAAACTCTGAATTATTGCCAGTGATAATTTCCTTCATCGTATTGCACAGACTAATGTTACTATTGGTAATATATTCCATTTGTTCTAATTTAAGGCTTCGATTTATGTTTCACTGAATTTAAAATATAAAATAATGCATCTTTATTCAACAGAAAGTTTTTTATTAATTTTAAATATACTTGTCAAAATATTTAATTTTCAAGTGTTAGGTTAGCAACGACTTTTCCACAGCGAATAAATTTATTCCACCCTGATCACATTTACGCGAACGTTCGACTAGCATATTCGATTCGAGAATCATGATAAGGGTATTAATTTAATAAAATCGTAAATAGGTACTGTGAATCGCAAATAGATTGAAAAAGCGGAATTGAAATCATATAACGACGGAGTTAGTTCAGATTGAAATTATCGAGCGGAAATACGTACAATCAAACTTTTTTTGCAGTTATAATATTTTATTATTAATTTAGAAAAAATTAAATTGTAATTAGATGAAAATATTTTTTTTTATTTAAAACGGAGATGGCCTTAATATGTCAGTGCCGGCATGTAGGCTGTTAGTCCTTTATGCTCTCCTCCACCCTCAATTTAGTGGGTTCTATCCTGCAGAAGTTGTTTGTGGTTATGTAGTGCATTCCCAACAGCCTGAGTCTCAGCCTTGAAAGAGCTAGGCATTCTCCTACAACATCTGTAGAGGTTTCTTCCTCTTCCAGACAGTGTCTGCAGGTTGAGTCGTCACTTAGTGCTATTCTACACATGTGCTTATTCATTTGGTTAAGACCAGTTAGTATGCCCACCATCTCCCTATACAGTCTACTCTATTGAGAGTTAGCAGGAAGTTGGTTATTTCGGTGTTTGTTCTTGGTACATATATTTTGGAGACTCTGTGGCCTTCAATACGCTTTCAAAGAATATTTGTTTCCCTCTTCAGGGTGTTTTCTATCGATAGTTTGATATTACCAATAGATATGCCAACTGTTGGTTCCGGGCCATAAATTTTTCCCGCCGATGATCTGGCTAGTTCGTCAGACTTCTCATTTCCAATTGTCTTAATAAATAACTAAAATGACATTTAAATTTTGACAATTAATAATAGAATTCAAGCAGCACAAAAATATTTTTATACACAAACAAAAACCTTTTCAAATCTCAAATTTTAGTACATTACAATAAAATTAAGAATGTACATATAGATGTGAAACTGTGGACAATGATAATTAGTGACGAAAATAAATTGTAAAAGTATTTGAAAGAAAAAAGTAATTAAACCAGTTAACAACAAAAATATCAAAACTGTATTATTCAATTATTGAAGTAGATAAAACAAATTATTATTATTAATAGTAAAACACTGTCGCTTAGATTTTTTTTAGAAGTTAAAATAATACAAAAAAAAAAAACTCTCACATATTTCAATGAATGTATATTTTTGTTAAAAAATGTAAAAAGAATCAATCATATTAAAAAAAAAAAACAAAAAAAATAATTTTTCATTGATAGGAAATTTTGCATTGAAAGTGTTCCATCATTTTCCCTCAATGATAGCTTCACAGTTCAAAAGACAACTACATCGATAGTATTGTAATTTTAATAAAATTACATTATTTAGTTTATTCAATGACTACATATATATTATATATATACATACCAGTATATATATATAGCCATTCGTTCATTGTTATGAATAATTTAGACATAGACCATAGACTATAGCAATATTCTGTCTAAATATATATTATGTATTATTAAATATATAAAAAATAATAGTTTTTCATTCAACTCATTAAATGTATCCAAAGAGAAGAGAATTATGATTTTCCTTGATTTAAAATTAGAACAAAAATTCTCATAAAATGAAATATTATAAACGATTGTACAAGACACCACTATAAAAATAAAAAAAATAAAAAGCAAAAAAAAATTAAATCTGGATCAATTATTATTTTGGAAAATTACTATATTATTATCATAAACAAAAAGAATTTTATTTTTGAGAAAGTGGGAGATATGAAAATTTATGAAATAAAATATTTAAACAATTTATCACTATGAGGAATTACTGAATAATTCGATATAATCTGCTAAATACTCTTAGGGCAATATGATGTGATCTAAAAAATTTACAAATTTATTTGAACTCTAAAATTTTATTTAATTATTATATAGCCTATTTATACACATACATATAACTATATATTTATTATTGGAATGATAATTTTACAAAAGAAATTCATCATAATCTGTTAACTATACAGTTCCGGATGAGCCTTAACAATTTTCCGTGTCTCGTGCCATTGTCCCATATTCTTTAATTTCATTCTTCCAAAAATTGTCTCCGATTTCGTCCAGTCATTTTGATCTTGGTCTACCACTTGCTCTAGTATTGAACGATACTGTGTCCAATATTATTTTTGGGATCCTTTGATGATTCCGCCTCACTAAATGTACTTCTTATCTGTTATTTTTTGTGACTTAATAAATTTTGGCAATGTTATGTACTTCGCTTACTGTTTTTAGCTTGTCGTTCGATCTTATTTGCTAATCAACATTTATTTTGGGCCAAATATTTTTCAATTATAAATTACTAGCAAAGTTACCCAACCTTATTCGGTTCGAACACAAAATGTGCAGAATTTTCCTTTAATAAAGATTGATTTTATGAAAAATATTCTTATATGTATATTTTTTTACACTACGATAAGAAAATCAACAATACTACAACTTAAACTATAATATTTCTTTGTAAACAGTATTTCGGGTTTTTCCTGATGACTTGCAAACAAACACGTTCCTTGCTGATCCTACCCATGAACTTTCTACATATGGTAGTCCATGAGAGAAATAATCTTCTTTCAGTTGCAGAGTAAAAAGTTTTACAGTTTGTCCCTGCGATTTCTTAATGAACATGGCAAAACTTTATCTCACCGGAGGTTGTAAATATTTAAGCTCAAACGGTATTTCTAATGATATTAGTACACTTACAGTATTCTATGAATAAATAAAGATATGTAAATTTTTTTAAGTTAATTCACATAGCCATGTAAAATTTCTTTACTGATTCCTAAAATTCGGCAATACTTTTTCAATGAACTTTGTATTGTTGTACTGATCGTTGCTATTTCAATTTTGACAATAAAGTCTTCTAACATTTTTCCTTCACCACGGCGTATATTAAATTAATTTTAATTTTTTTATTTATTTATTCAAATTATCTCAAAAGGAGGTTTAAAGCTCGTACATAGTTTGGTAAATTATGAAATTTAAAATAAAAATTTCAAACAATTATAACTATGCGGATATCATGATTATGAATCAAATTGATGTTTGGATTTGATTCTACAGTTAAATATTTAAACATTAACTTTGTAGAACTACAAACGTAACAACAGAATAACGCTGGTCCCAAGGAATTACCTTTAATCACACCAAAGTTAATACCTGTTAATTCCACTTTTTGTCTGATCACTAAAATTTAGTATTCCTCAAATAAAATTCTTAATACAATTTGTCTGTCTACAGTATCGAATGCTTTAGTTAAATCAAAGAAAACAAGACTAGCTTTTTCTTTCTAGATAGATACCTCAGTTTGTATGCAGGAAACCACATCAAATAATGCAGTTGTTGTGTTGAATTGTCTAGTAAACCCATATTGAATTTCTGAGATAAGCTTATTTTTTACCAAATAATCTGTGAGCTCATTCCTAATGTATGTTTCAATCAATTTGCTGAATGTTGAGGCTATAGAGAATATAGAAGTTATTTACATCATTTTTGTCCCCAGTGTTCTTGTAAATGGGAATAGATTTATTTATTTGAAGATCGTTAGGTATATACAAGCTTGATCAATTACTGCATTAATTAATTTTAAAATGGGCTTAGCTAGCTCGTTTTTATGATAACTGACTAGAGATGTTGGTAGATGTTGATAACTCTTGCACCATTTGTTGAACCCAGATTATTAATCAATTTAAGAGTGATACAAAATCGATTAGTTTCAGGTCGAAAGTTGTATTTGTTCTAGAAAATGGGAAATAAATTTTGCGATTAGCAATATTTTCACCCACTTTGGCATAATGATCATATTGAGTTCGTTTATTTTGATATTATTTTTCTCATTACGAAGACTAGGATTACTGAAAAAAATCATTGACTTCTATGTTGCTTAATCCATCTGTTATCATTTCTTTAATAAAATTCTGCATTTTTCTGATCTATTTATATTATTTTTTTTTGAGGTTATAATCATCATATTTGCTTCTTTTCCTACGTTTATTTGTAGTTAGATTATTTAACCAAAAGTAGTATTTTTGCTTTATTAAAGAGTTGGTGGGATTATTAATATATTTTGTGCCAATAATTATTGAATTTATACATTCTTCGTCAATCCACGGTTTACCATATAGAATTTTTCTACTATGAACTACTGTTTTGATCGCACATTGTAAGATATTTTGTATAGTGTTTTGTTGGGTTGGGGACTAAACCCCCAGATCAAAATCCTCAAACACACAATCCCCAAACACTAAATCGCCAAAAAAGCACCCAAATAAAAAAATGTAAAATCCCCAATTTTATTTTTAAATTCGAGCGGCAGCCGATAGCTCCCGCTACTCATTTATTGGAACCCTGGTTTTGCCGACAGCAGGTCAACGAATACGGTATAGTTTTAGTAAAAAATGCATCAAAAAAAAGAATTATATTATTTTAAAATTTATTGGATCCCTGTTTTTGCCGACGGCAGATAAACTACTTTTTTGATCGCACATTGTAAGATATTTTGTATAGTGTTTTTTTGGGTTGGGGACTAAATCCCCAGATCAAAATCCTCAAACACACAATCCCCAAAAAAACATCCAAATAAAAATATTTAAAATCCCCAATTTTATTTTTAAAGTCGGGCGGCAGCCGATAACTCCCGCTACCCATTTATTGGGAGCCTGGTTTTGCCGACGGCAGGTCAACGAATACGGTATAGTTTTAGTAAAAAATGCATCAAAAAAAAGAATTATATTATTTTAAAATTCCTCAAACCTCCGCTAATCATTTATTGGAACCCTGGTTTTGCCGACGACAGGTAACCGCATACGGTACAATTTTAGTAAAAAATATTGAAAAAAAAGACTTTATTTTAAAAGTCGCCCCAAACCCTTGGTTCTCATTTATTGGGACCCTGTTTTTGCCGACGGCAGATAAACTACTGTTTTGATCGCACATTGTAAGATATTTTGTATAGTGTTTTTTTGGGTTGGGGACTAGATCCCCAGATCAAAATCCTCAAACACACAATCCCCAAAAAAACATCCAAATAAAAATATTTAAAATCCCCAATTTTATTTTTAAAGTCGGGCGGCAGCCGATAACTCCCGCTACCCATTTATTGGAAGCCTGGTTTTGCCGACGGCAGGTCAACGAATACGGTATAGTTTTAGTAAAAAATGCATAAAAAAAAAAGAATTATATTATTTTAAAATTCCTCAAACCTCCGCTAATCATTTATTGGAACCCTGATTTTGCCGACGGCAGGTAAGCGCATACGGTACAGTTTTAGTAAAAAATATTGAAAAAAAATGACTTTATTTTAAAAGTCGCCCCAAACCCTTGCTACTCATTTATTGCGACCCTGTTTTTACCGACGGCAGATAAACGTATACGGCACAGTTTTAGTAAAAAAAATTATAAAAAAAGACAATATTTTTATTTTTCAGTTTGTGGGCTATAGTAAGTTTCCGCTTCATGTTATTGAAACCTTTAAGAAGAAACGGCAAGAAGATGTAGATGCCAAGACGACAAAATAAGTTAAATGCAATAGAATTTTTCACATTCCCTTCATTTACGTTATTAATTTGTAATTTTGCCGATATAAATTAAACATTTTTCTTGGGGGATTTTTTTGAAAACCTTTTTTGGGGATTTTGTTTATGTGGATTTTGTGTTTGGGAATTTATTTTGGGGATTTTATATTTGAGGACTTTTGGTTTTGGGGGTTTTTAAAAGTCTGGGGATATTGTGTCTTGGCGATTTTGATTTTGGGGATTTAAAGTGACTCCTGTTTTTTTTAAACGTTTGCAACAAACCATTATTAGTTTATTGCAAATGTTATTTTCGAAATCGGTAACAGTCGTATTTCTTTTTTTTTTTTTGAAAAAGTGTCTTAAGTGTAAATTTGTATGTTTGTAACATAATTGTTTTTTGAAACATTCTTAATAGTTGCTAGGAGTTGTATAGCAGCTGACAGAACCTATCATTTGATAGCTTTGTAAAATACCTCATCCCGTTTCTTTTTTGATCATGATTAAGTGTGTAATATTTCAGAACTCTTTATAAAACCAACAAACAAACAAACAAACAATTAGCAATTTCCGTTATTTGTTATTTTGAATTTTGAATGAAATATCATAATGTTGTTGTCAGTTAAAAGCTATAAATTTTATTTGAAGAGGTTACTCTTAGTGCAAATCACTCCCGATGACCATGAAAAAAACATAATAATGCCAAAACTACCAGATCAATCCACCTCGTGAGTACTTTACTATATATCGAGGTACGTTAAAAGCTTCACAAGATAAATCAAACACCTATATTTATATTATTAGACAAACCATGGGTCAGAAAAACCTTTATACTTTCGTATCGCTGGCTTTTGGAAGATAAAAGAAAAGGGATAGTTATAGAGAAGAAAAGGAGAAAGAAGTAGGAGAAAGGTTCGGCGGGGAGTTGCGACTTATGTTAGAGGCGGAAGTAGTGATTTTAGTTCTTCCGAGCATGTGCCTACTCCCACGAAATATCTATAAATTATTCGTTGACCGAACATTTGAACATTTAAAACTATAGTTTATCTGAATATCATATGGTTCGATTGACGGATGCAGGGGTAAGAAAAAATATGATTATGATTAGAATGTTATGCAAGTGGTTACAAATTGACGTTTCTTCTAATATAAAAGAAATTCTATTTGTATTTCCTGTAATAGTTCAGTCATATATTCCACCTGACCGAGTTTTCGGGTGAATTGAAAAAATCATCCCAAGTAAAGAAGTAATATTGTGAAACCTTCAGAATATTTTAAATTTTTTTTTTATTACGGTACGGTATTTAAATCTGGCTATATCAAGTGTATTTAAACCAACATCTACTTGACATTTTAAATTTTTGGTCTGAAAAAGAATTGAAATAGGAAATTGAACAATAAAAATACTATATACTATAAAAAGTGAAGCATTCTATAAGAGTGTGTAAAAAATTTGTAAATTCGATAAAATATTCGAACATATTCAGTCTTTAATTCTTCCAATAGGCAACACGATTAGGTTTGCAAAAATAAAAGACGTTACAAAAAACTATTAAAAAACACACTAACAACTATAAATGATTTAGCGTATTATAAAGATTCTTTAGGTACAATAGATTTTGTTCAAGCAGAAGATAGTTAAAATGATTACCCATCAAGGGAAGGTTATTGTATGTGTTTAAAACTTAAAAATCTATCTGATTTCTGTCTTTTTTTTTGGAGTATTGTAACTATTGTTTTTTTTATTATTAATTTTATTTCAGAAATAGCATTGTCTTCTAAATATTTTCCAAAACAGTTTTTATTCTTGTTTTCAAAATAAGCAGTATGCAAAGGTTTGCATCAAAAGTAGTATAGTCCATTTTAACCTGATATTTTACGACAATATTTTGGAATATTCTTCTTTTGTAATCTTGATATTATAGTACGATGGTAATTTATAAAACAAAATGCAAAACAAAAATTGTAAACAAATCTCTATATGCATATTTATACGGGTAGAAAAGTGGTAGAAATCTACCAAAACTTGTGGATTAAAGGTTATTTCGGTAAGAGGTAAGCAAATCTACCAAAATCTAAAATTTCTGTTAGATTTTTGACGTTTGCATTTTTTTTCTGGGAATATATGTATGTCAGTGTCGAAATATTTTTATTATTTTTTGTACACAAAATGCAAGGAAATTGTTGATGACAACTTCATTTTCGGATAGAAAAATAAGAAAAATATAAATTATACAAATAATATTGTATTGGATTGACATTAGAATAATAATAGAAATTTATTTATTTATTTCTTTGTCAATAGTTTTATTTTCGGTCATCTTGATATTTCAATAATCTGACAGCAACAATCTACGAAATCTACCAGAAATCTACCATTTTTTTTACGTATGAATATGAAAGGTAGATTTCTGCGGCTGATCTGCGGTAGATTTCTGCTTCGTATAAACATGGTCTATTGGAGTACTTGTAATCTACCACCATCTAGCACTCGTATTGGTTTTTTTGATTAAAAACCATATGACAATGTGCTTTTGATTTTGATCGACTCATTTACTCAATGCAAAACACTATTATTTTGTTTATGTTATTAATTTTTTTTATCATATTGTCCTGCTGACGATTGACTTTGGTTGAATACTTTTTCGTTCATGTACGGTCGAATACTGGTAGGATCTACCCAAGATCGTTTTAATTTTCAAAAACCTCATATTAATATTATTGTTATCAATTTTTTTTTGTTTATGTATGTGAAAATGTATATATATGCATGTGAATTCATTCCATGTATGAATTACTTTTTTCGCTTAATATCTTAAACATTTTCTTGTTGTTGTTGTTTTTTTTTTTAAATAATGAACTTTCCTAATCGCTTATAGAAAAGTAATATAGGAAAACATGAATTTTATAATAATATGTATATATAGAAGAAAAAATCGCAATCAACTATATTCAAAAAAATTAAAATTTTCTCGTTTCTTAAATATTTTTTTTGAATTTCTGTTTTATTTTTCTTTTTTTTTTTTTTGTTATGAAAACAAATATTTATCCATTTCTATAAGGTGCCGTCATGAATTAAAATTTTTTTTTTTTTTGTATAGACTATCAAATCAAATTTCTTGCCCCCTTGGTATGTTTTTTGTTGTTGTTTTATTATTACTTTCATAATGACCAATGATTTGACCGTGTTAAAGTAAACATTCAAAAATATAAAAAAAAAATAAAAATCTGAAAAGAACAAATTTTCAAATATGTTTTCAATTTTCATGTCGAACCGATTTTCCTTTCTATATAAAATGCCAGGACCAGCGTTAGAATTTGTAATTAGTTCTTAATTCATACGAAACTATAAAAAATTTATTCAAAACAAAATTTTATTATAATGATTCCAATGTAAAAAAATATCTTTCACTTGTTTTTTTTTTATATAAGCTAAAAATGAGGTCAGAAAAACCTTTATACTTTCTTTTTGAATGCTGCGATTCCACATTTTAGAAGTATTGACTATAAAGGAATTTTCATAACCAGTTCGGAAATTACTTGGTATTTCTAAGGTGTAGGGGTGGGCATTTGCGGCCTTTCGTATCCTCGACGGAATTGCTTAAGAGGTCTGAAACGACACTCACAAGATATCTATCAAATAGAGTTAGTGCTCCATCTATACGACGATGACCAAGTAAATCAAGTGTTGATGAAACATTTACATCATCTATGAGGCGAATGGCACCGCTTTTGCACTCTGTCAAGAAAGCTTAGAGCAGTCTTTGAGGCGCCCTCCCATAAATTCGAATTATACCTTGGGTCGTATATATGCTTTATAGACTTATTTAAATGAAAACAATTTTAATCAAAATGAAATTTCGAGAGAGAGAGTAAAATTTTAGAGCCACCATCGATATCATGATAAAAAAATATTGAACAAAAAAAATTCTGAAAAATAAAATAAACAAAAAAATGTTGAAAAAAAATGTGTGGTAGGTTACAAAAAAAAATGGGTGAGCATCGTGCATCGAGCATCGTGCAGGCAGGTAGAAATTTTTTCAATTTTTGTTCATAGAAAAATTTATTTTGACAGTTCCTATTCAGTTTAAATAATAGTTTGATGAAATTAGAACCACTTTGCTTCTTTGTATAAAATGAATTCTGTTTTGCGAATTATATTACAGCATATTCCACCAGCTTTCTATATTAATTTCTCTGAAATATAAATTTTAATTACTTCATACATAAAATTATTTGTTTATATTTTAAAATATTTATATCAATTTAATTTAGCTTAAACTAAGGGCCCTCTTATCATTGTCACTAAATTGTGAATGAAAGCAAAAATGAATGAAAGGGACAATTCGCTGTCATGAATATCATTTATAAATGAACGAACTGTCATTTTTGTTTTGTTTGAAAAGTTTGAAGTGAAATTTTTGTGTTTTATTTTAAGTTTTGAAAAATGTAAGTAAATATAATAAAAATAAATTAAATAAATATCATTTAATAAAAAATATTTTTCTTATAAATGTATGTTTAGGAGCAAAATTAACAACAGAAATCAAACGGCCAAATTGGTGGAAATAATGAAAAGTAGCACAAACTTTGCTGGAGCGATATAGTAAAAAAAAATGAGGCTTCAGGTTGTTATTTTAAAGTAGTTATGTATATTTGTAAATTGAAATTTAATATTTTAGGTAAACTTGATCCATTTGCAAAACAGTTAAATCAATTAGGTCCTCCATCAAAAAGTACTGAATACTTGTTAAAAGTATGTACATGTAAGAAAATTTAATTGCAAATTTTGCTATATTTTCTTTTTCTAATTTCAGGTATGCAGCGATTTGAAATCAAATATAAAAAAAAAGTTATTACATAATAAAAATGAACTCAAAGGAACAGGAGGTGGTACCAATACGTTATACAAGTTTACTCCTGATACAGAAGAAGAAGTTACTAACATAGTAAACCTAAAGGAAGTAAACATTGCTGGATTTTGGCGATGATGTCAGCCATGCCGATGATGACTTAGCAACAACAAGTAGGGCTGATGAAGAACTTAAAAATATATCCAAAATTACAGAAAAGCTGTATTATTTAGAAAATGACTATAATGATAAGAAACTAAAAATTTAACCAAAAAACTTAGCACTAAATAAAGAAAAATTAACATTTAAAAAAGGTGAAAATTCGAGTTTTGTAAAAATTGTTTTGAAATTGAAGTAAGTGATAGAAGAGCAAAACTTAAACTCAAACAACAGATTTTATATTAATTAAAACTTATTTTTAACTTTTAATATTTATTTTATCGCTTTCAATTTAAAACATTCACTGTCATAATGCAAGCTTTTAATACGAAACAAGCTTTCATAAGTAAAAGAAAAACAGACGTATCATTCATTTTTTTTTGAATGATAACACCGAAAAAATTCCAATGTAAAATACAATACACAAGGGCAACATTTTTTGACGTTTCATTTTTTAATGACATTACCAAAAGTGAATGATATATTCATAAAAAAATTTAATGATGAAAACAATGCCGACAGGAGCTTAATACTTTAATTTTCTTACTGTGTTTACTGTATTATAATGTTTTCTAAAGACATTTCCTATTTCGAAACAAGTGTACTATAATAACTAGTAGCCCCTACTTTTTAAATATAGTTTTTTTGCGCACATGCGACAACTATGAACACGCTTAAAGCAGGTTTTACACGGTATAATATTGTATTAATATTGAATCAATATTGTATCAAAATTGTTTCATATAAATGAGTTCATGCAATATTGCAACAATATTGATTCAATCGAAATTGATACAATATTGTACCACCGTGTAAAGCCTGCTTAAAATCTTTAAATGAACTCTTAATATATAAATAAGTTGTATATAAAACAAAATTGCGCAAACAGTTGAAATCTTTTTTATTCATATATGATTTTTCTTATTCATATTTACATATATATGGTCATAACCAAATACATTATGCATATGTGAGTTCTTACTAACCTCAAAACTTTTTATTAAGCATGAGTGATTTGTGCTTTAGCGTAAGAAGTCTATGTCAGTACGTAAATTACTGTTCTTTTCAAAACTTTAAATTTGGCTTCAACTTGAATTATAATTACTCAACAGGGGCCCCTAGTTTTAATATCATTTCTAAGTAAATTTATATATTAATAATTTTATAAATTTATTTTATAGTAATTAAATAAATGAATTGAAATACAATTAGTTACTGACATAAAAATATATGTCTGTATATTAAATTCGGTTGAAGACAAATGTATTGGTTTTTGTATCCGCTGTTGGCAAAACAAATACCTATTTTTTGCCAAACTCTGGAAAAAGGTAAATATTTTCTTTTTTGTATCCAATAACGGCTACGCAAAACAAATATTTCATCCCACCGGCTACTTTTTGTTATTATTTCATGAAACATTGAGAATTAAATGCTGAAAGATTTTTCTTTCATTCCTTCTCATGAGATTTCAGTCTACTATACAAGGAATTATCCAAAGAATTCGGGGAAGATAGTCCAAAGATTGGAGTATTGTTTAAAACAAATTCATATAATTCAAATCAAATAAAATCATCAGACTAATGTAATCACCATCGTTTTGGTCCTGTGTAAAAATATTTAACGAAAACTTCCCACGAACACAAAAAAGTGTGAAATCGTGGCATGGCCATTTAAAAATACTAGTTAATAAACCACATATTGGCTTGTGCAAATTAATAGGCATTTTGAATGAAATGGAAATGGAACAATAATACATAATGGAACAAAACGTCAAAATATTTGTTTCAAACGAAGTATTTTTAATTTTATAAAATTTTTTTTGATGAATTCTGTGAATCTGTTTCGGTCGACTTAAGGGTCTTTTTTGTTTTTTTTTTCATTTTTTTGTCGTCCTGTCTACCGATTGCCTTGACCGATTGACTTTAAAAATTTTGGGTATATAGTAAATGAATATTAATCAATTATTATTGTTTTGTTACCGTTAAATGCCGAAGAAGTTATCAATTCTTCAACAGAGTTTCTAAGCTCAATAGACTTTTACTCAAAGAGAAATTCAAGTATTATACTACGGAGCAACCCAAACTTTGGAACGATGCTAAGATATTTGTGTTAAGAATTGAACCTACTACTTTAAAAAGGGAGCGGTTAAAGTGAAACAGTTTTATCCCACGGATACCATACGATCAAAAATACATAGCGGCAGTTTATTAAGTACTGTACACCGGATTTGAGAAATTTGTACAAGCTAATTCATTCATTCATTTCATTTTTATTCCATTGTTTAAATTAATGTATATTCTATAGATAGAGGTTTTAATAATTTATACCTATAAAAAAGTTGAGCCGATTATACTTCTAACTGGAATTAGGCTTATTTGCTTTTATATCTTTTGAAGAAATTAAAAAAACAAAAACATAAAAAAATATTGTTTTTGATAATCAGATTTGTTTTTAGTGATATGTTTAGATTTATGGAATAAAAGTCGAGTTTCCTTTCACTAATCAGGTGTATTTATTTTGCAAATATCGATATTTCGGAAGCAACTTACTTCCTTCATCAGTGCTTTGCGACTAATTAATATTACTATAGTCGCAAAGCACTGATGAAGGAAGTAAGTTGCTTCCGAAATATTGATATTTGCAAAATAAATACAACTGATTAGTGAAAGGAAACTCGACTTTTATTCCATAAAAATAAAAAAATATCCTAAAAACTTTTATTATTTCTTTGTCAACCTCTGGCAGTATTCTGCTAGTAGTTTGTTGAGCTACGCCGAGCCTGTAAAATGCACAAGATATAATATACCATACATTTATATATGTTTACTTGCCTGTGTATATATTTCATTATGAAAATTTTATTATAAATTATATTATAAACACATACTACGAAGGAAAATAAAGTGTTGTGTTTTTCTTTTTTTTATAGACAATTTTCTATTTTCAACAAAATTTTATAGTAAATGAAGAAAATTTCCAAAAAAAAAAAAAAACAAAAACAAAAATTTAAAACGCAGAAAAAATATTTTTGTTTTATTAATTTATATTTAACAAAAAAAAATCAAATAAATCCTTTACATTTCAGTTGAGAAGCGATCGCTGAGCTTTTAGTTGGTCGGCCTATTTCAAATCAATAAGATTTAGATTTTTGTTTTTTAAAAGTTTTTTAATAAAAAACTAAATTTAATTAAAATGGCTGATATTGTAAGTGAACATTTAATTTATTTAATAAATAATATTTGTTTCATTTAATTTTTATTTAAAAAAAAAAATTCAAAAAGAATAAAAATAATTTATTAAAATGTGTTTTGGAATAAATTTTAAACATTTATTATTTAAAAAAAAAAGCTAATGGAAATAAAAAATTGAAAAAGAATAAAAATAAATAAAATTTTTATAATTTTAATGAAAAAAATATAAAAATATTTAACAAAAAAAAAAAACGTGTTCAAAAATGAATTGTATTCAAATATGGTTTTTTTTTTATAAAAATTTCAGGAAGAGGAATTAACTCCAGAACAAATTGCTGGTAAGTTTCACATAAGTTTTAAATAATTAATTTTAAATTTTTATTTTTATTCATATTAAATTTATATTTAATGTTAATAATTAAATTTTTAATTAAAATATTAGAATTACAATAAACTTGTGTAGGTAGGCTCTATAATTTAAAACCTTTGAAATAGCCAAGAACAATAAATAGTTAACTCTAATTGTGGCTTAAAAAAGGCACAAAGCCTTCTACCCACATGGTATGCCATCTTACCTACTAATCAAAAGATCTTAGGAATCTCAATTCTTTATCTCATTATTCATAATATTCCATTATATATGATATTTGTTGAGATGATAATAACTGTAATAACTTAAACAAAATGTAACTATGTATGCCATATTTGAAAAGGCCTAATTCCAGATAATAGTAGCAAATTTTCACATATATTTAATTTACCAGAAAATTGGTAAATAAATATTTGTAAAACAATACTACGATTGCATAGTTAGTACACACTTATGCTGAGTCAAAAAATTGTAATTTTACAGGGAAGCAATTTGAAACTTTGATAGATTGCCAACAAAACTGTTCTGAAGAGTTCGAAAAAAATGGTTTTTTTTTACTTTGTTCTTTTACAATAATTGAAAAATAATCGTTTATCAATTTGAAATACAAAATAAATTTTTTGTAGGCCATTGAAATACATAGTAAATGAATATAATTTGTATTATTTTTGTTTTATAAAAGTATCGTAAATATATATAAACATGAATATAATTCATTTCTAAAAGTGTTGTATACCAAAAAAGTTGAAGCTATCAATTTTTCTGCCATTGAGAAGAAGATTATGATTTTCTTAATAATCATTTACTAAAATTAGGTTCGGATATGTTTAATACAGTTAAGTGAATTTCAATTGTCATAAAGCATGTTACATAAATTCTAGTACCTAAAAACAACAAATTTAGCTTAAACTTAGTTTCGTCTACATTATATTCTATCAACTTCAAGTTGAGAATAAATAATTTCAATGAAAATGAAAATGGTCAATGATTTAATCAAAATGAAAATGAAAGGAAAAATTTCAGTTAAATAAATAAATAAATTAGAGTTAGCTACTGCCTCGACTCGATATACAAGTTATTTGCTGAAAGTGCAAAAATCCGGTTTATTTTAATTATTCCATAAATGGTATTAGTTTTTCCAAAACAAGCTCAATTAAAGACAAACTTAACTTTAAATTACATTTTTGTAATATTATCAATAAAGCAAATTCTATTTTATAAAATTTTGATCAAACGTCAACGATCCATATAATTTCAAATTTTTGTATTCGAGTCTATTGAAGTTAGATATAATTTGGAGTATGTTAGTCAAGTTTGATTATCTTTCTATGATGTTCATATCAATAGAATTGAAACAGTGCACAGAAATTTTTTTAAATTTTTTTTGGGAAGCTTCAAATGGTGAAATCCATTGATTTTACCTTCATATAAAGGGAGACTGAACTTTGGAATTCAATTGAAAACTTTGAAATTAAGATGAGAAGAGACTGATATGTTATTTGTCTTACTGAAATTATTAAATGAAACATTACTTCTCCGTAGATTCGGATACTAGATTTATTTACATTAAGTTTCCATGTAGAATCCATATAGCTGCTAGAATGGATTAACCAAAAATAGACATATTTTATTGACTTCAAACTTTCAAAAAGGACTCAAAAACTTAAATTGGTATAATCTGCAGTAATTAATATATTTGTGCAATTTATTTAATGTACTAATTTAGAATAGTTTTAAGTTAAAAATAAATTTAATTTGTAGAAATAATTTTTTTATTTTGTATTGTAAAAAAAAAATATAACGGTAGTTAGTTATCTTAATTGTATGTATCATACTTCTAGCGATATTCAAAAATTTATAACAGCAGACTCAATAAATTATGGCACTTCAATTTGAATGATACTTCAAATTATATCAATTCACTTAAATATAAATATTCATTTATGTAACTGAAATTATTTAATTTTCGTTTTAAAATTGTATTTATTTTTTTTGGTAATTACAAATTCGTAGGTTTCAATTTAAAATTGTTTGTTCCTAATTTGGTGGTCTTTGGTTCAATTTAGAATTTGTTATTGTTGTACAAGTTGAATTTGAAATGGTATAGTGATTACATACACATTTAGTTACATTTTTTATATTACAACATATTATAACATAAATATCATAAATTTCATAAATTTCATAAAAACATAATTTAATAATTTCATTTACATTATCTGATATAATTCTGAAAAAAGAAAATTTTCCAGTTTCGAAGAAAATAAATTTTTTTTTTTGTTGTGTTGTTGTTCCTTTTTATAATATGAATTTTAATAATTATTTTTTTTAATTAATGTTTTACATATTTTATACTTAACTATAATATATTGTTTTTAGTTTTTTACTTTTTACCATATATTGTTTTTAATTTTTATAAAAAACCTTTGATTTATATTTTTTTTTTTTTTAATATTTTGAACAATTTTTCAATATCTACAACAGAAAATAAATATTATTTATGGTGTCGGGAAAAATTACATAAGACAAAATTACAGATGAACAAAATTACATATCCTTTTTTACATATATATGAACAGTTTTGAATCATTACACTTTATTGTTCACACTTTATATATGACTTAAAACTAAATAATTTAATAAATTTAAAATTATAAGACCATAATAAAATATAAGTAATAAAACCATGTTTTATTACATTTTACATGCCATTAATGTAAAAAAATAAATTTTTATAAATTTAGATTAATTGTGAAAGAATAAATTATCAAAACCTTTAGTAAAATTAGTTACTAGGTACTACCTATTAGTTACATACTACTTATTAGTTACATATTTAAAATAGGATTTTTTGTTTTATATTTTTAAGATATAAAAGAATTAGAATAATACCTGATATAAGAACCAAATTATTTAAAAAATTTTTAAAAATATAAATGTGTAATTTTGTTTCTATGAAGTTTTTTCCATTTATAATATAAATGTAGTCCAAATGTAATTTTGTCTTATGTAATTTTGACATGTAACCATTATTTATCTACATACATTTAATTATAATACATACTGCATGTGTTAATGTATGAATTTCCTTCAAAATACATATTGTGTTGTACAACATATCATGTTAATACAATTCATAAAAAAACAATCTAAAAATAAATTTTCAAAAGCATAAAAACAAACGAAGAAATAAGTTATATTTTGAAAATGATTTAAATTTATTAAATTTAATGCTGCAACAGACAGTAAATATATGTATGTATTGAAAAATTAAAAATAAACCACAAAAAAAACTAAAAATCAAACAAATTTTTTTCTCTCCAAATAAAAAAAGACAAAAATCCTCCAGTATTTTCTTAATATGTTTGTATTATGTTTTTTTTTGTTGTTTCTATTTACATAAATATATCTCATATTACTATAGAAACTCACAATAATTTTTCAACATTTTAAATATGTTTGTGTGTAGGTTGAATAAAATTTAGAATTTTAGAAAACAGCTGGATTTTTTTTAATGAATTAGTTTTTTTTTTTTTTTTTTAAATTGGAAAACAACAATAAACATTTTTAATATCTATTATAGTATCTTAGACAAAAGAAAATTGAATTCTTTTCTATTTTTAGTTTCAAATATTGGTAGTAAAAAAAATTATATTTTCTAATGGTAGAAAAAAAGTCATTTATTTGCAAACGAAAATCCTATTTACTCCAAATAATATATGGAAAATATTTATTACCCTATGAAACTGTATATACCCTATGCAATTTATATCTAATGGAAGCATTCACATAGATATTATATGTGTTTTTTTATATGTAATCAAATATCAACATATGATTATTGCTAGCGGGTGAAAAGAAAACCCAATAGTAGGCCATGGATGTTATTCTATAGTCATACTTTCAATCTTATTTCGAGACCTTTGTCAATATGTTGACTAACAACAGTTGGGTAGTATGGTGTTTCAGCTTCCACCAAATGCCTTTGACAATCTTCTGTACAATAGAATTAATTTTCGTCTTTATTTTAGCTGCCGTATTCCGAAGATATAATTTGTGTATGTTATGGATTAAATCTTGACAAATGAATTAACTCAATTCAATTCAATAAATTACGCAAATATTCAAATTTATATTATGCAAGCATATTTAATTTTACAGATATCAGATTTGATACTATAATTAATCTACACAATTCTGAAATATAATTTATTTGTTTCTAAGCTCAACGATTTTTTGTTTTTAATATTGAGATTGAGGAAAATGGGAAATACATCTCTAAAAATTTATTGGTTTTGACAAAACTATATAAGCTAATTTTCTTACACTATACTTACTGCTACTTTCTGCTATTACGTTAATTGTTTAATTGTTGAAAATAGTTGAATATTTTATTTTTAATATTAATAAATATGCTTTTCATTCACATATGCCTATTTAGTTTCCTACTTGCAGACTTCTTCAATGTTTTGTATTCGATTATTTTTACAATTTATTGATTTAAATTTTTTATCAGGCTATTTTCAGTTGCTAACCTTTCAGCTACTAGAGTGTTCATTAGCTTTCTAGTTTTTAATTCAAGACAAATGGATTATAAATTTTTATTAAAAGAATATGAGTTGCATACAGCTCTTCGTAATCATTTTTTACTTTTATACCTACATTAAAATTTCAATCATTGATTGTTATTTATCGAGTAGCTAATCATAATAAAAAAAAAATTCAAAAATATATGCAATCATACATATAGTTATATACTTAAATTTAATTTGAATTATTACAATCACTTAAATTCATTTATTTTTAGTTACTAAAATAGAATTGTAATCAATTGAAATCGGCTTGAAATCTATTTACTAAATGGAATTAAATCTAAACTTACAACTGAAATTAACTAATTCAAATTAGAAAAACTGTAACTAAAACTTATTTTACTGCAATTCCGCTTTCGTATGGAAATTTAAACAAAATAACTCTAATTTTGAGTATGAAGTTTATATAAATAACTCATATTATTTTTTATTTTATAATATTTCAAATTTCAACTAAGTATGGCAAAATAAAACTCATTTTTAATTTTATTAAAATTAAACTTTAATAATATTTATGTGATACGATTATTATATCGAATTTTAATTAAAATAATTTATTTGGCAAACATATTGTAACAATCAAGAAAATATTTCGATGTCGATTATCATTTTTAAATCATCATGATCACACAAATTTTTGTATTAACCTGAAAGTTCAACGACCAACATATTTTGTCTGCTGTCTTATTTATTGCAACATAATTTAAAAAACTTAATTAATTTTGTTCTGTTCTGGCTAACTATAGGATATTTTTATTTATTTATTTAATTCATCGTCAACTCAAAAGAGCAATTCTGTTCGTATACAGAGTGCATAGTTATTCATAAAAATTAAATGTATAAAATAGTAGTAAAACAAAATAGTAACAATCAGTTAGAATGTATATAATTTATAGCTTTGGGCAATACAAGAATCCATTAAACTTAAAATTAGTAAACAAATAAAAAAAGATTAAAATTCAAATAGTATAATCGTGAACGACCTTTAATATTTAGATAATAGTAACTAACTTATGTTTTTAAATTCAGCGTTATATTATTTTTTTCTTTATGTGATCATGTTTTTCATCATAGATGTTCTAAATTATATTAGATCTAAAAAATATTTGTTAATTGCCTTTTTAAACATATTGTTGTCTAAAATTGCTGGTAGATTGTTGTATAATTTGGTAGCGTTGTTATAATGTGTTCATATGGATTCATTTAATACTCTATATATTTTGTATGCAAAATAATTTTTAAAGGCAGAGAGTATATGATATTGTTTTATACATTTCTTTTGTTGTCGTCAGTCTGTTTAAATTAGTTACACCAGTTGAGTTCACAGCCAATAAAAACTCCAACATACTTATAGCTCATCGTCTTTAATATAAATTGTTTATTATATTTTATATTTAATTATTCAGATATTGTAGATTTGAAACGCATATATTTTGTTTTATCTATATTGATTGTTATTCGTGTAGACTCATCTATATATTTTTTCTAGATCAAGATTCATATTACTTTCTAATTCATACTGATTGTTTGTATCATGTACCAAAAAATCAAATCGGCTTGACAATCGAAGGGTTTCTCCTGTAATGATAGCTTAAAGAAGCTCTTAATGTAGCAGTTAAACAACGTTAGAACCAGTGAACTACCTTGTTATTCGACCGCAATCAATATTTCTTAATGCTATTTCTTTCTGCTTTTATTTTGGTCTATAGTAGCTTATTTTGAACCTTTGATTTGAAAAAATATGGAAATAATATATTCAATCTGCATGGATGGACTGAATGAATACTGTTGTATGTTTTTTTTTTGTTTTTTTTTTTTGTTTTTTTTTTTGTTTTTTTTTTTTAACAAAATATAATTAGTTACTCTTGTTTGATGCTCTCAATTTTTATACTTTTATATTTAAATGTGTGTTTATAGTTTTTAAACATACGTCATTTTTAATTACACATTAGAAATGCGAGCAGAAAAATTAAAAATAGCTATATTATGTATATATGTATACATTTAGAGCATACAAACAACTTTTATATGGTTGTCGCAATTACAAATATAGTACATTGTGAACACAGAGTTTTGAGATTTGAAAAATTTACTATTGCTTTATACGTGAATACTCTATATCATGTGTTTACTCTATGACATAACATGGATTATTTTGTATTAATCGAATCTAGTATAGGTACGTCTATAGTTTTGTGTAAAGTATGTTTTTTTTTGTTCCGATTATTATTACTAAAAATTTGATTCTCTATAATTATGCAAGATTAATTCATGCGGTATAATTTTGTGAAACTTTCACATTCGATTTGCGTGAATTCACTCTGACGGTACCTTAGGATCAGAACATTATGATACACTAGTAAAAATAGTGGAACTGGTGAGCCCGCCAGTACTTTATTGAATTGAAATTTATTAATATATTCAATGTATATAGTAAATTTTCTAGAATAACCTGTTGTAGTTTGAGGACGGATTGCAAAGTTAAAAAGCAAAACATTGAGTAGAAAATTAAGAGGTGGTTTATTCTTGAATATTTGGGAGTTAGGAAGTCTTAAAAATTTATTTACGAAACTTTTTTGAATAAAATTTGATCTAGCTATATTGAATTTTTGGCCAGATAAAATAAAATACAAGTATAGCTATAATTGCTTTAAACTAATTGAAGTCCTCTTCTAACGTATTATCGATCATTGTAATCACCTAGATGTTTCTTCAACAGTTTTCAATATTATGTTCTTTTATTTTTTCCTGCTTCAGTTGCAGAACTCTTTGCGTTCATCAAATTAAAATTTATTTATTTCGAATTTCAGTCAAGCAAGTGGCAATTTATAAATTGAGAAATTGGCATATAGAAATAAATGATGCCTGTAAAAATAAAACGAATAATTGTGTAAAAAATTGTAATACAAATTGGGATCCCACAAATATAACTTAAAATAAATAACTTTAGAAATAACTTTTTATTAAATGTAATTTTTAGCTTTATTTTGATATCAACCAAATTAAACAGTGCTGTTCGAAAAATCCCCGTTACTTCCAATTTTCTTCCAAGGTCTGGGATAAAATAAATAAAATCATTTCTGCAAAACCACTACATGTATTAATCAACATCGGTAATTATTTTTCAGCTGTTGTTCACATCGATGAAATGTGACACAATTAAAATAATTTGTCATGATGAAAGAGAAACGTAAAAAGAATACCATAATACATTTTGTAATTTGTTGAACATGTATAACTGAATATTGATACATATATATTATATTTATATAGATTGTATATATACCTTTATATAATGCACTTAATATGTACTTTTTATTTTTAAGAGATTTTCATTCGTAAATGTGTTGATTAATTAAAATTTAAAAATTTTGCCAAATAATTTTTTTTTGTTTTTGGGTTGGTAGGTATCCGTCGTACTTATAGTCTAATCTCTAATGTTTTTTTTTTTTTCTTTTTTTTTTTGTTATAATTATTGATGTTAACATTAATAATATTCAACTATAAAAAAAAAATAGGTATTCTCTATCATTTCCTATTCTTTTGCTTTTAATTTCATCATTTTAATCTATATAAATAAATAAATGTATTAAAATGTAGAATAATTACACTACTTTAATATACATACATACATGTGAAGAACATGTGCGTGCATTTATTTTCATATCGTGTATACAAGCCAAAAAGAAAAGTTGTTAGCGATGTATTACAACAAAAATTTTAAACTAAATAATATTTTATTTATTTTTAAGAAAACTTTTTTAAATAAAAAATTTGTTTGGTATTGTGAAATTGAGATTTAAAAACAATCAAATGGCAATTACTTTCCAATCTAATTAATGGATTTGGAATACTGTAGGTAATACAAAAACCTGAACACAAAATAGTGTATTAGAAAAGACTGTTTACAGTATTTTTTTGACTTTGAAATGAATTCGATTTTTTTCAGAATAAAACAAAACTAAATTATTATTTTCACACACTTTAAATATGGTTCAAAAACATCAGTTAATTCCAATCAAATAAAGGTACAAATGGCAATAGAAGAATTTAATGAGTTAAATATTTGTATTGTGCGAAGAATAATTTTAGAACTACTAGTTTTAGTTTAAGTTAAAAATTTTGTCGAAAACAATTGTTAGGCCATAAATGAAACTTTTAATGTTGGTTCACTGCAGTGGAAAGGTAAAATAAGATCAGAGTGTGTAGCGAGTGGAAAGGTGTGTAGTGTGTAGTCATAGAGAAAGTTAAAAGAATCAATTAAATTATAGGTTAGAAAAAATAAGGTTTATGCCAAATCGTAGCAAAATATGTTAATAAAATGTATTTTTCCGCCGAAAATATATGCTGATGCCAATGGAGCTCAGGCAACATTAATTTTGATGTACAAAAACACAGAACTATAACTTAAATGTCAAAGTGAATGTATATTTTTGTATGTATTTTATTTTTAAAATAGTATTCCAAAATGTAGCAAAAGCTTAGTTTTTATTTTACATTGAAGTGATTATAAAAGCTTTAAAAGGTAGTTAAAACTTTTTTACTGCATTTTGGAAGTTACCAATATAATATAAAATAATTTTAAAGCAAATATTCATTTTATATAAAATCGTGTTTGATATTCAATTTGTATTAACAGAGTGGATATTTGCAAAAAATTAATCAGCCGTTAATATATCCCATCCTAATATGTATGTATATATTCAAATGTAGATGCTTTAATATGGAAATTTTTAAATAAAATCAATCCTGTACAATTGCACATGGGATCCACTAGTTATAAATATTTGTACATAAAAATAAAATTAACAAAAACAAAACGGTTTGTTTTTTACCAAATTCGCAGGTAAATGCTATTTTATAAAAATAAACAAAGCCTCAATTTATATTGGAACTTATCCAATTGTTTTCATGTCAATAAATTAAAACCAAATTGCTCGAACCAAAAACAACAAACAAAACCAAAACAAAACTAAAAAATAAACCAAAAAATTTAAATGGTTGTTAAAATATTATATGTATTGTTAATAGAAAAATGTTATGGTCCCATTATGTGTGAATTGTGCATATGTATCTTCTTACAAATAATTATTTTTTGATTGGCATCTCAAGAATTAGAAATAATTGAAGAGTTTTTTTTTGTTTTTAGTTTTTGTCTTTTTTACTTGACTTTTTCAATTTTACTTACTTTGATATTATATAGTTTAACGTGGGAGTTGATCATGTATTACTTAAATCTTATAAATTATTTAATAACCAAATTTTTAGCTTGAAATTAATTGTAGAACTTACATTGATCGTGCACATAATTCATATAATAGCTAAGTTGTTTTTTTATTTTCACAAATTAAAACAATAATTTATTTTTTCATTTGTGTTACTTCACTTCATATTTTTTATGAATATAATCAGTTGAGGGTCTGTGGCGCAGTTGAAATAGATTTTTTATTGCCTTATTTTATATTTTTTGAAGGCATTTTTAATAAATGTGTTACCCCAAATTGCTATTCCATGTGTAATAGTGCTATGCAATAGACTACCAACTTTTCTAAATAGTCCAGCTATTCTTCTGATCTTCAGAATTAACTCCTGTTATTAATAACCTGTTTGTTCCAGTTTAAATCTGCATCAATCCAAATACCTAGATATTTATATTCATATGCACTATGTTAATATCGTTATAGTATATGGATGTGTCTTCGTTCTTTGATTTAACTATCAGATATTTTGTTTCATTAACATTTACTGCTGTGAGCTTGTGTTCATTTGTGTATGATTCGCATGTCATGATTTATTCTTTATTCCACTTCGTTAACATTATTTTCAGTGTACACAACAATTAAATCGTCATTAAACAAGAACGGTTTTCCCAGCAGATTCAAAATTTGAAAATCAATTTATATAGCATGAATATAGTGCTGGACCATAGCCAACATACTTATACTG
The DNA here is from genome assembly GCA_963942445.1 of Argyra leucocephala. Taxonomy (NCBI): domain Eukaryota; kingdom Metazoa; phylum Arthropoda; class Insecta; order Diptera; family Dolichopodidae; genus Argyra; species Argyra leucocephala. The sequence continues at coordinate 52,945,728 of OZ012679.1, read as the reverse complement.
ACTTGTCACTCCTTCAAATTCTGTATGCTGTTTTCTTTCATGGAAATAGCTTTCAAGCCATTGATATTCTTTGCCTTTTATCCCACATTCAAATAAGATTCTAAGCATAATCTTGCGATCTAATGAGTCAAAAGCTTTGGCCAGATCAAAGAATACGAGACATACTTTTTTAGATTAACTTGTTGAATTCTGTATATACGATATAACATCAAATAAAGCAGCGTTGGTATTAGAGTTTTTAGTAAATCCATATTGCACATTGTTGACCAAATTATTTTCTAGTAAATTTTGTGTTATTTGATTATTAACAAAAGTTTTCATTATTTTACTAAACATAGAAGATACTGCAATCGGTCTAAAGTTGTTAAAGTCATTCTATATTATCGCCAGGTTTATAAATTGGTATTACTTTGTTAATTTTTAGTAAATTTGGTACATCACTTTGTAGTAGGGATGCATTTATTAATGATGTTATTGGTTGTGCTAATGCATTTTTACATTTTTTTTGTTATTGATGTTTTAATATAATCTACTACTGAACTATTAGTGCAGTAGTATGAACAGTTCTTGTATCTCTAGTTTGTTTACCGAGGGCGATGTTATTGTAAAATTTATTTTATTATCATCTCGGTTAATTAAAAGTATAAGATACTAACAACCAAAGTGAATGAATATACGTTGACAACACAAAATAGTGTTGTGATATTTTTATTAATTTCGGTTAGCTAGTACTCAATTTTTTATAGAAATTATGTATTATATTTTTATTTTATGTAATGTGGATTTTAATTGGTCAATATTTAAAATCTTAAAAAATTCTATTTTTCTCTTACATAAAAATTCAATAATCTCCCTTTTAGAGCTAATAAAATTTTTAATATTTTAAATATTGGTCTATGAAAATTCAGCTTTACTTAGCCCTCTTAATTTTCTATCTCTTTAATATACTAACCTATCTTTATTACCTTGATAACATTTTTAAGTAATGAGCATCTTGATAATCGTTATAAGTTTGTTCTAACATTCCTTTGATAACTATTATAAATTAAATTTATTTTCATATTATATTTTATTATCATTATTTATTTTTAATTGTTTTTTTTCTATTTTTTTTTTACATTTTTAGTCCTCCAAAAAGCTTTCAACAGCTTTGACAGTCAAAAAATCGGCAGTATCTCAACAGAAACAGTTGCTGATATCCTCAGATTGATGGGTCAACCCTTCGACAAGAAAATCTTAGAAGAATTGATCGATGAAGTTGATGAAGATAGTAAGTACTTATATTAAATATTAGAGAGACAAAGAGAGAGAGAGTTTCACACGTAAAAGCAATGAAATTAAAAACATACCTTTCATCCGATCTCAAGTAAAAAAAAATGTTTATGGAAACAAAAAAAATTTACTTGAAATGGTAAAATTAAAAAAATAAAACTTATCAAAATAATGCACGTATAATTTTTTCTCTTGTTTAATATTTCAAACTTCATGTTATAAAATAAAGAATATAAATTTGAGCTAACAATATTTTAATTTATTTTTTAGAATCTGGTCGCTTAGAATTCGGTGAATTCTTGCAATTAGCCACAAAATTCATTGTTGAAGAAGATGCTGAAGCCATGCAAAAAGAATTACGTGAAGCTTTCCGTTTATATGACAAACAAGGTAACGGTTTCATCCCAACATCTTGCTTAAGAGAAATCTTAAAAGAATTAGATGATGCTTTAACTAATGAAGAATTAGATTCCATGATTGAAGAAATCGATTCTGATGGTTCTGGTACCGTTGATTTCGATGGTAAGTCAAATAGTTTTTTTTTTTGTTTGAAATTTAAATGTTGATGATTTTTTTAAACCAATAATTTTTCGAACTATTTACACTTTTCTAATAAATCGGTGAAAAATTTCATTATTTTTATTAAATTGATTAGCCTTAACAGTATGTACTGCACAATATTGTTATCTCAACTATTTTAGGAATACCTAATTAGTAAAGTTATCTTTTTTCAATATGTTCTTTAATTTACAATTTTTGGTGCCACAGACGCATTCATTGCATAATATTATTGGGCAATAATTACATTGTGCTGATATAATTTAGCAATAACAAAAATGTTTAAATAATTCTTGTAAAGTTATTAATCCATTTAAATAAAACATAAGTCAAGTTAAGTAATTTTATCCGAATGGGAAAATAAAGTTTTCAGTAAAATTTTAAGCTTCAAACGTGGTATGAGAAAATATTTCACAGTAGTGACTTAAATGTTATTATAGATGCAACCATATTATGTGCAATATATTGGATTTTTGACTTAAGTACTTTTGATCTGCAAAGTCATAACTAGAATTAATATTTTAATTCACTCAGACAGGCCAGACCATAGACAATAAATAACAATGAACAACATCTAATTGTTTGTTTCTAATATTGGTCATTGGGTGAAGTATTGAGCCCTTGTGGGTACCTTAAAATTATTTCGTTTTACCCTATATATTGTGCAAATTAACTATATCAATATTAAAAACCATAGGCGATCTCAAGTTTGTTATTGAACGACTATGAACTAGTTTAAATAGTATTTTTTGTATTAATAAAATGAAAATAAAGATTACGGTAAAATGTGAAATACGTTTCCTTCATGTTCGAAAATGTAATTCTAATTAAATTACTGACAGAAACATAAAAACAAAAAGAAAAAGAAAGTGTTATGCATGGACATAAAAACGACTAAATTTAATTTGATCTTATTCGATAGGTGCGTAAATTAGATATATATTACAAGTAACACTAAGGTTCTTAGTGCGATTAGGACAATTTTTCAATTTTTATGTTATTTGATTCCTATTAATTTTTAATTATTCTAATAAATATACACATATATATATATATATGTATATATTTACTAATCATATAATTACTTATTAAATAATTGTTTTTTTTTTTTTTAGAATTCATGGAAATGATGACTGGCGAATAGATTACAGCAATTATTCAAAATCTCTCAACAATGCCATTTTATATAAAAAAAAATATTATGGCAAAATTATTATTAAATTGTTGTTTTATATAACATCACCAAAATGACAACAACAACAATAACAACAACAACATTGCAACAACAATTATTATTTTAGAATAACAACTCTTTCATAATTGAAGGCATAATTATTATAACCATCAAGAAGTTCGTCATCAGTAATAAAATGGCGACCGCAACAATTTTAAATTCTCAACTCTATACTGAAAATTCATTAATTATTTATTTGATTATATAGTATAAAAAATCTTTGAAAATATTAATGAAAACTAATCCTTTTTTTTACATAATATATACGATGATAGTTAAACCAACAATCTTAATTATCTTATAAATCATTAAAATAATAACATTTCAGTGTATATTATATATTGTTTAATTTTTATATTTTGTTGAGAGTTGATTTTTATTGTTTTTTTTTTTTTTATTACAATACCAAAAAATTGTTAATCTTTTATTAAATAAAAAAAAATAATAATTTTTAAGGATATTTTATTGTACAGTTTAAAAATCATATTAAAATTAAAATATCCTTAAAATTAAAAATTTTGTATCTTTAAGTTTTTTATAAATTAATTTTTGTTCTGTATAATTTATATTTGCATATATATGTAATGTATATATATATGTATACATAAAGAAAATTTGTTTCGTTGTTTTGTATGGTATCATTCAGAGTAATGCATTTTATTTATTATTTTGTATAAAAGAAAAGTAAATGAAAAGAAAAAAAAACACAGACAAACATTATAATATATGTATTTCAAAATATATATACAAGGAAATGTAGCTACACACAAAAAAAAAAAAACAAAATGAAGTTTTATTTAATTAGTATTTTTTTGCCATTTAATTTAGTTTAAAGTTTTTAGACAACATTTCTTGGAAAGCCTTCTTTTCTTGGTTTTCATTAGTACCGGTTTTTAGTACTGGTTTTCATTAGTTCATTAGAGGGATATTATTTTTTCTTTGCAATTTATTTTTAATTTATATAGAGTTGATTTTGTAACTACTTTTTGAATATTAAATGAGAGTTGAAATTTTGTCACTCAATCAGTGTGATTGTAGAAACAAATGTATTAAAATACTATATAGTAATTTGTTTTATGAAGGGTAGATCGGTTACGACCAATTTATCTGTATTCTTAAATACGGGTCCTTACTGTGTATTGCTACTTTCGATAAACGAAAATCGCTTTCGAAAATTTGGCACTGTGAAATCGAAAATCACACGAAAATAAAATTTTGATATGTGTAGTGCTACTTTCGAGTATTTTTTGACATTTTTCATTCGATGGTTATTTTATTTTCGGATGTGTTGTGATGCAGTTGTTAAATAGGAGAAAAATAGAAAAGCGTAATAATGTAAATAAAAATATAAATATTTTATGTTAAAAATATAAAAAGTAATTAAATTTAGATTTTTTTTTTTATTAAGTAATTAAATTTAATTTTATTTTGTTTTGGTATATGAATAAAAATCAAGTTAAATATTTTAGGCCAAAACAAACTACAAGAGCATCGCAGTTTCAAACAATGGTAAATTTTATGACTGCTCATCCAAATTTCGAGTACATTGGATCTATCTATCAGTGTTTTTCTTTGAAGTGCATGCACCCTATTTACTTCTTCCCTATCGCTAAAATAAATAGCTAGACATACATCCATTTTATTTTTTTTGTTTAATATTAATATTTGAAAAAAATTTGTTTCTAAGTAAAACTTGATAATGAAACATCAAAAACTTAAATTTAAAAATTTACAATGGCAGCACTATTTTCGAATGCGAGTGCCAGTACCAATTGGTTTACGCATCGCAACTTAAATTCGCAAATATTTGCGATGCGAATTTCTTACACAGTTAAGCACCAGTTTATAACTCAGTTGAACGAGGTCTTCAAGTTTTTAAAATATTTACGGATATTTTGAAAGCCCGCGATAAAATAAATCACTTTAAACTTCTCTCAAAACTTGAAACGTTAGGTACCTATGTTACTATGTTAAAATGGTCATTTACTTTATCATAAACTTTCAGTAAAAATTTGGGTCCCATATGGAACTCTTGCTTCTTCTCTTATTTGTAAATAATAGTGGTTGTAATGTTAATTGTTCTATTTTATATTTCGCTGATGACACTAGTTGTTTGTCTTTAGACGATTTTAATATGCTATAGAAAGATATTGTTAAGTTCTATGTAGGTGCACTTCAAATGACTTATTTTGGCTGGAGTTATGATATCCAACTACATGAAAAATATTAAAATATCGAAAAATTACAAAAAGCATGATTTAAAATATTAATAACAATAATAACTGAACTCATGATGAGAAGTGCTAATATAAACAAAGATTTGAATATTCCTATAACAGAGCAAGAAACCTGCTACTTGATATTTTAAGATCAAAGTTATTTTAAAACCAATGAACAATAAAAATAACTGTTATTTACCAAATAATAATATGATAATGGATAATATAGATATTATTGGTAACAACTTTTTGTCAACAGTTCATTGCAAAGTGGTCTGTTTCCAGATATATGGAAGGAATCAGTTATTGTACCTATTGAGAAAAAGAAGGCTGCTAATATAGCTTCAGAATTTAGACCAGTTAATACAATTATGATTGAGTCAAAGATAATGAAGAAAGTAGTCAATGAACAACTGCTCAACTATTTCGAAAGATGTAACTTAATTTCTCAGTCTCAATCGGGGCTTAGAAAAGATCATAGCTGCGGTTTTTTTTTTGGATTTGACGAGAGCCTTTAACACGGTAGGTAGAAATATACTTCTGCTAAAATTGGAAAGTTATGCTATAAGAGATATTGAGTTAGAATTATGGTTTCATTCGTATACTTGTCTAACAGAAAACATAGGACAAAATTTAAAGATTACTTATCTGATTAATTAATGATTATGTTGACGTAAAGCTTGGTGTGAGCCACAAGGCTCTGTGCTTGATGTTCTGCTGTTCTTAATTTATATTAATGACATAGAGTTAGTTATACTGTAGACATATGCGTTACTTTATGCTGCTGATACTGTCGAAAAATGTATACAAACAATTAACAGTGATTTACGTACTTTAAGTATGTGGTTTCAAATGAACAAACTTAGCTTAAATATCGCAAAAACAAAATGTATGATATTTAATGGAGAAACAAATGACTGCATATTAAAATAAATAACGAAATACTAGAAAAAGTAGAAGAAATAAAGTATTTAGGTGTCATTGTAGATAATAGACTAGATTTTAAGAAACACGTTGACTACATAAAATATCTAAAAAAATTAGGAAACGCTTATCATTTACAAGTGCAATAATAATATATAACACAAACCTAATTTAAAATTTTTGTTCGACCATTTTGTTTATGGCAAATAATACCAGCAAGATTAGGCTTCACAGGTTACAGAATAAGACAATGAGGATCATATTATGAGTGAATTCATATACTTCAAGTAAATTTATGTTAGATGCCTTGAGATGGTTAAGTGTGAACCAAAGTGTTATAATAAAAGTATTAGTAATTGTTCATAAAATGAAAGTTGGTAAATATCCTAATTATTTATGTGGTCAGTTGGTGTATGTGTCAGATATTCACAACTATAATTTAATAAATGTTAATTGTTTTAGATTAAACTTACTTAGGAATGAAAAAACTAAAAATATGCTCCTTTATAAAGGTTTGAAGCTTTTCAATAAATTACCTTTTGAAATTATAATTATGAAACAAATACAAATAGATTCAAAATGAAAATAGTTGAATATGTAAGATGTAGTTTTATGTAATATTATGAATTTAAAAAAAAGAATAATAATAATAAAAATAATTGTATAATAATTGAAAAATAGTTAGATTAACTAAATAAAAACCAAATAAAATAACATGAAAAACAAATTTATTTATAAAAATGATCATTATTAGTATTAATTTACCAAAGGAAAATATGGTGGTTTTTTTTTTTTTTTTTTTTTTAATTTTAAAGAGAAATACTGAGAAAACAAAAAACAAATCATTTAACATAAGTTTCTTATTTTTCGTCGTAGAATCCAAATTTGCAAAAAAAAGTACTGATTAGAGCGAAACCCAAGTGATTTATTTATTTTTATGTGTAATTTGACTAAATTTCACATCTCAGATGATGAATATTTTTTTATTGGAAAGTTCATTTGAAAGGAACAACTAATAATTTCGAGTATATTTCAAATAATTCGACTTCTGTAAAATAAGTTCACCATGATTGAAATAATTTGGAATGATGATCAGCAATTGGGTTAACTAACCTTTGATTACTTCAAACCCAATCACGGTTAAGTTTCCGTAGTGTTTCGTACATGTTGGTTGTTTTCAGTTTTTTGTAACTTTCCATAAATCGGTTTCTATTGATTGTCTTGGTATTAAAATTGAAGTATATTAGATATTGAAGTGGTATTAGAATTGAGATATTTCTGAATAACCTCATTTTTGTAGTTTCATAGTGCTGTTTTTAGTTTCTTAGTGCTTCTGTTGAGGTTCATTTTGTTGATAACAAAATGTTTTGCAATACCTATCTCACCATTTCTCTTACGAAATTTATTGTATGAGCTACAAAATTTAATGAAAAAATTAAATAAAAAAAGAAACGTTGTAGATTGGCATTACAGTTTGTTTACAATAGATCTAGCAAATCATTATAAAAAAAAAATATGTAAAACTAGAAAAAAAATATTATCAACAAGGAATAATTAATTCTCTACATCATTAATTAACCAAAAAAATATTCAATAAACTCAAAATAAGATTAAACGGGGGCGTAATATTTGGCAAAACTCAGATATCAAACAGTTATTTTGACTAAACCCACTTATCCAAAAATTCACAATGCAAAAAATCAATTAGTAAATTTCTTAGTCATATTGTTCAATTCGAAAATATCCATTCATCAAAAATTTGAAAGAAAATGTTTCTTTTGCAAAGACTTTGTACATTGAAGTGATAATAGGTACTCTGCAAAATTTATTCTTAGTATTATCAACAATAATAAACAGTACTTTATAATAGTTTTTATTCGAGTACAAAACAGGCAAAAACAGTGCTTCAATGAATGAATAGAGGGGGTTTTGTAGGGAATTTTTATGCGTAATCGTTGTTGGATCGCAAAAAGGAGTTTCTTCTTTATCAGAGTTGGCAAATAATATTTTATTTGTGTAGTCGCTATTCAATACAAAAAACGAAATATGTACTTCCTTTATCAGAGTTGGGACCCGCACATTTACGCTGGGGGGCGCAGTAGGTAGAGCGCTTGCCTTTCAACCGAAATGTCCCAGGTTCGATTCCCGATGAAGTAAATAAAATGCTTTATTGGTTTTTCGACTTGGTCCAGTATCCTCTGTCATTGGGATAAAATAGATAACGAAAAATAATTGAGAGTATAATCTGGTAACCAGTTAAATAAAATAAAGCTATTCTATTTAAGAAGGCTTAGTTCCTGACAATAGCAGTAGTTTTCCACATTTAATGCGTAGAGCCAGTAATTTGATAAATAAATGCTCGAAAAACATTGTCGATATTGTAGTATAAACTTGCAGTACCTTACTTAATTAAGCACGAAAAGGTGATTCTACCTAAGTTACTGTCAAGAACATAAAAAAAAAATATGATCGATTTCGACTTTGGAAGAATTTTAAAGTTGGTTACAAAATCAGAATTATAGGCCTCTTACGGATGTTTTGCAAAGTAAAAATTTGACATCTACCCTTTTTGACAAATTAGTTTTTTCGAAACGTGTTTTTTTTTTTTTTATTTATTATTTATTTCATTGTTTAAGTAATATATAATAACTGTTCTATAGACAAGCGGTTTTTAATATATGTAAAAAAAAATATACATAAAATAATTAAGGTGATATGTAAAAAAATTTAAGAGAATAAATAAAAAAAATACAAATTAACATATTTTATAAATTAAACAATTAACAAAATTAACAAATTTAAGTAAGTAATTATTTTAATATAAATATAAGAACAGAAGAAAAAAAGAGACCTATAAAATTGTATTCAAAAATAAAGTTAGAGATTAAAATATCAATAATTAAACTTATAATTATATATTAAGAATTATAAAATAACGAAAAGAAAAGTGTTCTACAAAAGCAAAATATTATATACTAAATTAAGCAAACAATAAAAATAAAAGTTAAAAACACTCTATGCAAAAAGCATGCAGTAGCGAGTGTAGTTACAAAAAAAATATTTGACCAAAATAAAAATAGAACAATAATAACGAATAAAACCGAAAATCAGAGCTTATAGCCCTATTAAAAATAACTAAAAATAAAAACCAATATCTTATAAAAAAAACCATTAAGTTTAATTAAATACGTAACTATGCGTACTAAATCATTTACTTCATCATGATTGAAATTAAGAAGCCAGAGTTTAACCAAACTGAGTAATTTAGAACCATAACAATTGTTAGTTAAAGGTGCAGGTAATAAATTATAAAGCCGAGGTACAATTGCTAAAAATGCGCGTAAAAAATTATGTACATTATGAGGGGGTATGATAGCTAATCTTCTGTTGTTGATTCTCAGATTATATATTTTAGAATACCTACTTCGTAAGTAACCACTTCTATTAAAGAATACTTTGAGGACTCGGAAGTAAAAAAGATGCTTCAGAGGTAAAATATTCAAACATTGAAATAAAGGGAAGGGACATTGCTTTCCCTACGATGTTTTTTTAAAATTAGTATGATAACACACTTTTGTTGTATTAACAAAGGTTTAAGATAATTATTAAAAGTACCACCCCAGTTAACAATTCCATATTGTAATTTAGAATTAAATAAACCATAGTATACAGACGTAAGCAGTTTAGAAGAACAGAACTGCTTAAGGTGATAAAACTGTCTAACAACTAAATGAAAATACTTACTTAAAATTCGTGTATGAGTTGACCAATCTAACTTAGAATCTATTGTAACACCTAAATATTTGAAGGAATCAACACAATCAACTTTAAAACAACCTGCGGAACATTTCGTTAAAATTACATAATTTCTGAGTAAGAAGAGAATTATTATGAGGAAGAAGAAATCTTCTACATTTAGCACAGTGATACAAAATATTATTACACATAGGAATAGAGCTACCTAAACTAAAAAACATAATTTTAGTTTTATCACTTAGCAAAACCAGCGACGTAATAAGTCCAAGTCATAATTAATATTACACACATTTTCAAAAAATGACTTATTATTGTAGGATAGACCAACATCATCAGCAAAGGCAGTTGAACAACCCTTAAATTTTTGAAGAAGAACAGAATTAAAGAAGATTAAAAACAATGTAGGACCCAGAACAGATCCTTGAGGTACACCCAAAAAAATACTTTTAAGATCACTGATGGTGTCATCAATTTTAACTTTCTGAGTTCGACCCGTTAAATACGAAGAAGGTAAATCAAAAAAATTACCTCGGAAGCCAGCTTTATACAATGTGCCTAATAGGATTTTATGATCCACAGTATTAAATATTTTTTTAATATCAATAAATAACGCAGCACTTTTTAGTTTATTATTAAGAGCCTCATAAATACGCGAACAAAAAATCAGAAGTGCATCTTCAGTAGATCTGCCACTACGAAAACCAAATTGCTTACAACTTAAAAAGTTCGTAAGATCTAAAACCTGAATCATTCTTTTTTTTATCACTCTTTCAAATATTTTGGAGAAAGAATTTAACATGGAAATGGGACGATAGTTATCTGAGCAACTTTTATCTCCTTTCTTAAATAAAGGAATTGCCTCAGCAATTTTTAGAGCATTAGGAAAAATTCCAATTTCAACACAGCAATTAAAAATATGAGCTAGAACATCCACTATATTAAGACTAATTTTTTTTAAAACAAAATTAGAAATACCTAGCGTATCGAAATTAGAATTAGTTAATTCCATTATCAGTCTATGAAGTTCAAGTGAATTTATTTCTTCAAAGTAACAACTTTGCTGCTGCCAAACATCTTCAACTATATACAGCTGGTTACTGTCACAAATCTCAGAACTAAATTCTGCAGTAAGACTACTCATATCTGTCAATTTTTCATTAAACTGGTTTGCAATAACTTTTTTATCACTTACAAGAGAATCCCGAATAGATAGATAGAGAAGTAATAGATAGATAGGGAAGTAATTGAATTACTAGAATTTTTATTTCGATGAAGTAAATTGTTTACAACTTTCCATTCATTTTTTGCGTTACCTTTGGCATTTGACAATTGTTTTATGTAAAATTCTTCTTTAATTTCCTGAATTTTTTTCCTGAGAAGTTTTGAAAATTTTAAATATTTTCTTTTTAGGCTGGAATTATTGGGAAACTTGTTGCATGATGTAAGTAATTTCTTTTTTTTTGTCAAGTAATTTTTTGCAATGTGATGTTTGCAATGTGAGTTAAGGTCAAATGTGCTATACCCGATTAAACAGATAATTTTTGGTCTTTTAAATCTGGGTACATACCTTATCTATAATCCAAAGCTTATAAACAAATATTCATTCAAAGTTTTACACTTCAAGAGAACGAATGTATTTCAATTGAAAATGAAATATTTTATTTTGATAATAGTTTTCTTCACAATAAATTTTATAGAAATTTTATCCTGGGGTAAATATTCATATGTACATATGTACATGTATGCACATACATTTTTTTCTGTACATAATCATTGAATTTATATTTTAGGACATGACAATGTAATAGATCAAAATGAACTAGAAAAAAATAAAAATTCAACTAGAGAACATTTTAAGAAGGGACTTAAACAACATACAATGAAAGTTGGTATTCGACTTAAGAACTCTCAAAACGATGAAGTTGAAATACTTTCATTGATTTCGGATAACAATAAGTTATCACTGAAATATTACAAAAATGAGCATAAAGTTATTTTTCATATATATATGGATATTCAAAATAAAACAAGTTTATGGGAAATACAATATCCGAATATCAATGTAAATATTTAAAAAAAAAAAACATTTTATTTTGATTTTTAATTTTAATTGAAATTTTTTTTTATTTTTTTTTTATATTCGAACTATCAATTTAATTGATAAATAAAAGCTTGAAGTTGGTGGTTGGCATTATTTAGTTTATCGTTTTGGAAAACTTTATTTTAAACTATGGATTGATTGTGAGCTAAGAAGAAGTAAAAATAGTGACCTTAAAACTTTAATAAATATAAATGATAATATACTTAAAGTTTTCGGAAATAATATTTCATTAAAACATGGTGATAACGATGATGTAAGTAAACATTTTTTAAGACAATGTTGGAATTAAAAATTATCGATTTAAAAAATATTTTAAACTTTTTTTCTAAAGTGTGTAAATAGACAAACAGAATAATTTGGTAAAAAAATTTATTAATTTATTTAGGATTTAATCTTATTATTTTATCTATTTTTGATATTTTTTTTCTTTATCATCTATATTCAATCATGAAAAAAACTTAAACAATAAATAATATATTATTGAACATTGTTATATTAAATTTTAATACATATACATTAAAACGTTAGAATTAGATTATAGTAGATCGTTATGGCCGTTATAGACTTTCAAGCTACTATGTATATATGCAATTATTTTTCTAATTGAATATTTTTAGTATAAAAACATAATGTGGAATATTTTTTGAATGCACAACACAACATGCACAACAAATAATTTTCAATTTGTGCTCGAAAATGCGACCGCTCACGTCCGCACAGTCGCCACACAAAAGTCCAACATATGTCGTCGCATTTCCGTATAAATTGTGGTCAGAAAATACCGCTACATGGGTCCGGATTGACGCATTCTGAATGCAAGAGTAAGTTTGAGTCAAGCACAACTAGTACTCTTGTGATCGAATTTCGTAATATTTTGAGGGATTATATGGACTCATGAGTTAGCAATGCGATGGAAAATAGTTCAGAAAAATAACATTACATGCGTCGGCTTGAGTCAAGCACACCTAATGCTTTTGTGATCGAGATTCGCTATATTTTGCGGGATTATATGGGCTCATGAGTTAGCCATGCGAGGCACTCATGCGATAGATAAGAGCCAAGCAAATAGCGTTTCATGCATTGGATCACTCTTTAAATTACGTTAACTAAACTCACTGACCGAATAATTGTGACTGGCATATTATGACTAAATAAATAACTTACACTCACGTCAGTCATCCATGTGCTGACTGCTGCTACTTTTCAATTCAATTCATATTTATTTGTATTCATATATATTCTCGCTCGCACTTGTATGTTTAATATTGTATCTCAGTTAGTAAAGTCTGTTTATTCATCTCACTCGCACTTGTATGTTTAATATATATGTATTACATTAATAGTAAAATGTCAATATGCGAGAACAAAATTATAAAAAAAAAAACAAAAAAAATTGAAAATGATGAAAAGAGTTTAAGGTGCCTATTATGTATTTCGATAACGATTACGATTTGATCGAACGAAATGTCAAAATGCAAAATTGCCATTACGTATTACGATATCGTTCAGAAATTGTCGACGAAATCGATAAAGTTTATCGATGTAAAATTTTACCACGAAAGAGACATCGAAAGAGAGATTTTGTACAAATTATTTCAATTTTGAATTGAAAGGATAAAATAAAAGAGATACAAATATATTTTATTTATATTGGACATTATATTATTTTATTTATATTGGACACTTGGTGTTTTGTTTTATATTTATGATATTTTTTGAAATAAAAATAAATTTAAAAGTTGAAATGAAAGTAGGTATTTTACTTTATTCTTCATAATAATTTTTTATTGAAATAAATTTTAATAGGAATGAAAGGCCTGTTACAAATATACTGCAATATGAAAAGATATAGTGTAAATAATGAGACACCATTATAAATTTTCCAAAGAGGTACCAGGATATCTTGTACTCACAAAACCAATTACCTGATTATGATCACATATCTAAAAACAAAAACTGTTATAATAATGTAAACTAATTACAATAAAGTATAAACTTATCAGAATTGCATTAATGCTAAAAAATCCCTTTCTACTATAACATAAATGTTGTACGTTTTGCTTCGGTGATTTAATTTGAATAAGCTTTCCATCTACTGCTCCAATTATTTCAGTAATTCTGCTTTATCATAAAAATAATGTTTGCCTGACTTTTTTCTTCTAGTGCGTAATGGAATTTGATCCATTTTGCAGTTATAAACTGCAAATACATATAAAACTTCTTTAAGAACAAAAAAAAATTAGCTGTGCTAGTCCGACATGGAAGTCATTTCCTACGTTGAAAATTATTTGCTTGGTACAAACCGCACAGAATCTTAATACACTAACCAATTTAATTATATTTGGAATCGACGTAATTTTGTATTTTTTATTTCCAATTTTTGTCTTAATTTAATAGTTTTAATAATGCAGATAATAACTCATCAAATTTATGTTTAAATAACATACGTATAATCTTCCAAATCTAGTGGATTAGAATAATCCCGAATATATGTTCGCTTGTTTTTTAATTCTGCAATTTGATAGCGTTTTTCAGCACTATCAGAAATTGAAAAATTTAACCCTGCTGAAATCATTTTATTTATAAAAACTTATAATTTTATAATTATATTTTATTTAAACACTTCAGCTTATTTTCAACTTAAAAATTTTAAATATAACATTATTGTATTGTTTTTTTTTCGTATAATAATTTGAATTTGACATTTAAAGAATGAAACATATGTCATTTTCATCGTAGATTTGAATTTTACAATGGCAGCATTTTTAAACACTTTCGATCAAATTTTCATCGAAATACATAATGACACTAACGATCACAATCGAATAACTTTAACGATAACGATGAACGATTCGATTAATTTCGATCGAAATACATAATAGGCACCTAAGTAATTTACTCTTAGAAGTTTTAAAATTCAATTTTAAACATTATAGGCATATGGACGCATGAGACTAAAAAAAACTTGTGCGATTTTAAAAAAATATTGTACTCTTAAATTTCGGTCGCATGCTTTCTCATGTGTCTAATCGGTCGCAAATTATTTGTTGGGATGGTCAACTTGTAAATTCTACTTCAATTTACTATCGAGAGCTCCCGGGACGCAAGTGATATTATGCATTTGAATTTTTCACATTATGATAATATATTTGAAATTATTATATTATGCCAATAAATTGAGTTTATATCGATCTTAAAAATTCTCCTAAAAGAACTCGCAGAAATTTAATAAAACATACAGAAAAATTTGTTCACTGAATTTGTACGATCTCGACAGGGTTCTTACAAAAATACATATTATGTATATTGATTTTGTCCAGATTTGTTATCGAAACGTATTAAGCACAAACAGTTAGTTTTTGAACCTCAAACATTTATAATAAGCCTTAATTATTAAAAACATATTTATGTATATTTAGAGATGTTCCAATACATAACATGACAAATTGCTAGGATAATAAAAATAAAATAAATAAAAAAAATAAAATTAATTAAAATTTATAAATTTCATATATTTTAGATTGATTACAACCAACAAATAAGTTTTATTGATCATCCTTCCTTAGACTATTCTTTTAGTGACAGATCTACTTGTAAACATTCTTTTAATTTAACTAATTCGCAAATTCGCATTAACGACAATGACACTGAAGGTAAGAATTATAAAAAATATTTTAACAATTTTTTTATCTAATACATTTTAATTTAAATTAAACAAAAAATTATAAAGTATAGCATTAATTAAAATTTTTAATCAATAGTTGGGTTTTTTTAGCTTGCAGAAGTGCTCACAACTACTTATGAGTAATTTGTAAACAAACCGTATAAAGTTTACTCATAATTAGTTGTGAGCACTTCTGCAAGCTAAAAAACATGTGACTAATAATTCAGATTTTACACAAAGAACATAAAGAAGATACAATGAATAATATTACGAGTCAATAAATATTACAATTAAAGTGTAGCCAAAAAACATGGGTGAAAACTTGGGATAATAAAAATCGATTTGCAATCCTTTAACAGTTATGATGATTTAAAGATTTTAATATTTTGAAATTACCTATTTTAGTGTTGGTCTTATGATGTGGCAAAAGTATAAGATAGAGCATAAATACCAAGATAGACCATAAATAAGTATAGCTTACCGATTTATTTTTATTTTTATAAAACGACTTTAATGACATTTTCTTTATTATTTAACTTATACCCTAATAACTCGATCGAAAAGATATAATATAATGGGTTGAAAATTTTTTGAAAAGAGTATAAAATTAGTTAACTTTTTTTTTGTACACGCTTGACAGTAACTTAGGTAGAATCACCTTTTCGTGCTTAATTAAGTAAGGTACTGCAATTTTACACTACAATATCTATTTCGAGTATTTATTTAACAAATTACTAGCTCTACTCATTAAATTTAGAAAATTACTGCTATTGTCAGGAATTAAGCCCTCTTAAATAGAACAGTTTCATTGTATTTAATTTGTTACCAGATTATATATATTCTCCATTATTTTTTGTAATTTATTATATCCGAATGACAAAGGGTGAGGTCGAAAAACCAATAAAGTATTTTTTGACCTCACCGGGAATCCAACCTGGGACGTTTCGCTCTTCTTACTGCGCTGCCCAGCGTGTAAATAATTTTTTTCAAACGCCTATACAATCAAAAGAAATGGAAAAACATAAAAAATAATAATTCAATATATTAATACGGTAATAATGTCTGTAAAACTTTCCACCTCGTTAAATTAAAGCAAAAAACAATGATACGAACCCAACAGTTTAAACGTGAAGCTTTTTCAAAATATTACCGTTAAACAATTACCGACTAAAAAATAAGAAAAAATTAAAAAATACTAATTTTTGTGCCCGAGCGCATTTTTTAAATAAACCGAATTATTATAGAAAAACATATCCAAGGTCAAAACTCATATAGAAAAACAATATATTTAATACAAGAACCATATAAGATTATTTGAATAATAGCAAAACATCATAAAACCAATAAAATATGAAGCTTTTTAAAATTAGAAGAATGTTTTGAAGTCATCAATTAAAATTACCAAAAAAATAAAATATCTATTAAAAAATATCAAATCTCCGTGGTTTGTGTCTCTGAATTAGCCACCTCGAAATGTTTCTAATTGTCAATTCAGGCACATCTTCAAGTTCAAATAGATGTTTATTTTGTAAAGCAAAATATTGACAAGCTGAAAAAAATATTTCTCTTATTTCCATGGTATAAAACCCACCACTTGCTTTGCCACTTTTAAAAATTTGCTAGATTTGCTAAAATACCTTCTTATAGGAAAAACACCAGCAAGAAGATATTATAGAGAACATATCAACGAAAACTTTTATTGTTTGGCCGAGATAGAAAAATTTATGTTGAGTTAAATATTTAAATGAAGATGAAATAAATATTTTTTAATCCTGGACCGGTGAATGTTACGCCGAGAATAGCTAGTATATTATAATAAAAAAATGTGATACTTGCAGTTGATGATAAGGGCTGATTATAATCATGTTGCCATTTGGTTCTGCATCTATAATTGGTCCAAATATTACAACATCCAGTTTTGATTCCTAAATTAAAAATAAAATCTTAAACTAAATTAAATTCATAAGAGCATCATAATATTTAACCATATCTAATCTATAGGTACATTTTATCCATTGGATCAATTTCAAGATGTTCTTACCAAGTACACAAGTCCCGGTGTATATTATGAAATAAAAACGAGTACTTTACGTGATGTTTCAGAATTTTTTGAAGATGGTCTTGACAAAGATCATTCATTTGAAATGACATATCGTATAAAGGAGTTTCCTGCCTCAAATTATTCATATTATTTTATTATGTTAAAATCTGGTGCTGAATCTAAGCTATCATTTGCTTTAAATGGAAAACGTAATATTTTAAAAATTAGTAGCAACAGTCACAGTAATAATGACTTGTCAAATTATGATACAGAATATTGGGCAGATCAGGTATAGTTTTTTTTTTCAATTTAATTTTTAAATTCAATTATTGATACTTAACAATATACTCAGATATATAATAACGATTGGCATACAATAAAATATACATTAGAAAATGGTATATTCACTTTATGGATCGATGGGGAAATTATGGAAGATTATCTTGGTTTTAAACATGTAGATTTAAAGTACAAAGGTTATGATACAGAGTACATATGGTTTGATACTGCTATGTTAATTTTAGAACCAAAATCAGGTTTACATAATGAACCAGTAAGTTTTTAAAATAAAAAAAAAATTAATGAATCTTTTTGAACAAAAAATTGTATTTTATTTTAGATATTAAATATTAGGCATATGAAGTACTATGGCAATGCTATAACAACAAATAATACAGAATTGTCTTTAGTTGCAGAAAAAACTGAAGAAAGTGGATATTTTAATAAGTTTCTTAAAGTAATAGGTCGATCTTGGTTTTGAAGCATTCATTTTCAAATTGATTTAATTTTGGTATTTAAGTCTTCTAAGCATTTATCAATTTAAGATTTTGTTGTAAAGTTTGAAATAAATTGGAAATTTAAATTCTGAACTAATTTTAAATAATTAAAATATTATTAAATAATTCATGTTTATGTATATGTATTTTTATAGTTTTTTTTTTTTAAATTAAAATTTCTTACTCGAAAATAATAAAAAAAAAATTAATTATTAAGCAATATGCAAAAACGATAAATTTCAATAATTAAAGAATCAAAAATTTTAAATATTACTTCAAACTAAAAATCAAATTCAAAACAAAATATATAACAATTAAAAATAGAAATTAAGAAATTTAATGTACAAAAGAATAATTGTATTTTTAATTATTATTAATTGTATTCTAAAGAATATTTTGTATTTTTTTTTAGAAAAATAGTGTTAGGTGCCCTTCAAACGGCGTAACAATATATTAATAAAATCAATATTCAATTTAAACTAAAATATCTTACAGAAATTCAGTTTCTCTATGAATCCACTAGCAACTGTTACTGGCAGATTGCCGCATTTGTATCTTTGGCGCCCTTAGGCATTATATATTAACGCGCCCCATAGTTCGTAATAAAAATTAAAAAGTACAAATATACAATAAAAACTAATTATCTGTTTCTTTTGTTAAGTTATTGAATTAATAAGAACTAAAAATGTCAGTGGAGTACACATTAATTAAGTAAAATTTTGCTTTTCGTCAAAAAAATAATCAATTATATCAGAATAATCTATATTTGATATAAAATCTGTATCTAATGATAATCTTGCTAACGCGTTTAAGCAATGTTCCTTTATAGTAGATCTTAAACAGGTTTTCAATCTTTTCAATAACGAAAAACTGCGCTACGCATAGCAGTTACTTAAATGTGTGCACAAAAATATCCTTAATATTATATTTATATTTGGAAAAACAGTCTCTAATTTTTTGCTATATATTAATTTACTGAGCTCTTATATCGAATTTTCAGGAGTTTGATTAGATTTCAAATATGATCCCAAGTGAACGCATTCTTCCATAAAACATTAATCTAATCTAAATCGTTCTATGTAATCGTCTTGTATGTTCTGGTATAAGTTTTCTGCATTTTCTAATATTAATTTAGGTTGGTATTTCGTTAAATTGTTTAAAAATTCTAAATTGTTGTAAATTAATTCATATGTTTCAACCCTCTTTTTCAGTTCTTCACTAAGACATGAAATTATAACATTAAATGTTTTGGTTTTAAAACTCTGACTGCTATGTAATTCCGATTCTAAAATTGTTTCATCATGCAACATTTTCCGCTTTCTCTCTCATTTTCTTTCAAATCCTTCAACAAAAGATATTTCTTTGGCTTTAAGTTCATAGTTTTGACATAAATTTGGCATTGAATTTACAAATTCAATTAATGATTTGTATTGCTCAACAACAATCGATAAATCATTTCAATTGATTGTAACTTTAAACTATAGTAGAATTAAAACGTTCTAAAATATATTTCCAAAATGTCATCATAAAAGCACATTCGAGCGAGCTGATTCATGTGATTGTTAATATTTTGAGCTTGGCTTCTAGCTTGAGAAGATACTGTTTCATCTTCTGATATTTTTTTAAAGCCCGCCCAATTTATTCATACAAAGCTTTGCATGCATCATACCGACAAGACCATCTTGTTTCGGATATATTTTTTATGGTTTGCCCTTTTAAAGTAGTTGTTAACACTAATTAACGAAACGACTTGTTGAAGAAGAAAAGAAATTAAATAATTCTTGTAAAAAATTGAAAAAGGAGGCTGCATTTCTACAACAATCTGCCGCATGTATGATCTTTGTTTTTCTATTTTGTTTTCATTTTTGTACTTTTTTCTTAAATTAAAGAATTTTTATGAATTTTTAAAAAATGTCTGTACTCGAAATTTATTTTAATGTAGCGACATTTACTCGGAAATAACCATCGTTAGACATCTCTATATTAGTCTATGGTACTACTTATAAATAATGTTAATGTATATTAATATGTATATTATCTTGTTTATTTAATTATAATTATCAATAAATATAAAATTAATTTTGATTATGTGAAAAAAAATTATGCTTGATAAAATTTTCCAAAGAAAATCAAATTGCAAGCCCCTTTTTCGGTTGGCGCCCCTAGGCAGTTGCCTAGGTTTGCCTATTAGTAAAAACGCCCTTGAGTGGCAGCGTAAAAAATAATATAAAAACAGTATATACTTCAGTCAATTCGCTTTCTAAACAACTACACTCTTTAAGCAGTAAATCTAAAAAGCTTCTTATTGAAATTTCTTCTCTAAGATCGTTTTTGATCATTGAAACCAAATATATACCTAAATTGGTTTGAAAAACTTGGAGAAATTACTTTTTCATATTTTTTTACTAAATTAGTACATTCAATTAAAATGTCAGCTTCTTTCATTATCAGATTGTTACTGTCTTTTAGGCAATAACAATCCGAAATAATTCTTTACTAATTATTGCATTCCAGCAAAACAGGTCCTTATTTGAGAGCTCATTAGGTCAATAACATAATTGAAAACATATTAATTTTAAAATTGAACTCTCTATTCTCAAATACATGATCGATTGATAATTCATCAAAATGTCTTTTAATAATCCTCTGTCATTTTGATTGGAAACTATATATACAACCCCTCATTTCTTAGCTTATTCTTCAGCTATAGACTTGATTTGTTGGAATGAATGTTTTAATTCAAATATTTCTTTTTAATTCTCTTTAAACTCGGTTTAATACTGTAGTTGCTTCATCTAGATCAGTATCTTGATTCTGCAAACATTTTGAAGCAAAATTGACTTCCGACATAATTTTAAATAAGAATACGCTCATAAATACAAAATCAAACATGGTCATATTCTTTTTGATCTGCAGTGTTTCTTCTCTCTCTTCTGATATTTTGCTTTTAAGATTAATTTCAGTTAAAGCTTTTAAGATGTCCACAAAACGTACTTTTATCACAGTTATAGACTGTATTCTGCCTGACCAGGGTGTTTGGTTAAGTTTTTTTAATGTAACTTCTGACTCTCCGCTAAATGGGGAAAGAAGATCCCACCTCTTTACGCTATTTCTAAAAAATAAGTAAATATTTTGAAGCGTGGCAAGAACTTACACTATCATTAACAACTAGATTTAAATTATAACTATGATAATGTACGTATTCTGAATTTTTTTGAATTTGTTTCATCCTGCTCTGTAAACCGTTGTATATACCAGACATAACATTAACGACATCATAACCCTGACCGTAGCACTTTTCAATTGGAGTATTAAGTTCTTTCAAAATTTGCATTACTTTTTAGTTCATAAAAACCCAGAAATGAAAACGGCAAGTCTGATATGAAAGTTATGTATGAAAAAGTTGTAGGGGATGATGAAGCGTATCAACACAATAAAAAAAAAATAGCGAATTTTTTCGAGATAATCAACGTTTTTTACAAAGTTTTCAGTTTTTAAAAGCAAAATTTTAAGTTTATGCAATTATTATTCAAAAAGGGTAAGTCTGATACTCATTCAACAGATACCGTTGTTTAGGTGTATTAATTCTAAAAAAAAGCTATGCAGAAGATGTTGCTCTAGTTTCAATTTCTTCTGAGCTGTAGTTGATATTCTTTGGACTTAATTTTTCTAACCCTCTGTAGCCCAGGTAAATGTAAAGATAAACCCCTCTTGTAGAACAATTTTTTTCCTAAAATACTCCAAGGAATCACCAAGGAATCACCCTTAAAAACTTTTTGCTCTAAACCGGACCACAATGTATAGATGATGCCCGACATCTGAACCTGAGGGGAGAATTTTAGTTATTTGCTGAAAAATGTCATCAAATATGTAGAAAAGGAGATTGAAACAAAGATATCTGAAGAAGTCATGTCGCTTCATCCTTCAACGTGATTTATACGTAATTGAACAATGGCACCAGCTTGAACTAAATTAAAAAATAAGAAACCATTTAACATGATAAATAAAAAATTTCCGTTCAAAATTTACTACTTAGGATTTGTCAAAAATCTTAATTATATTGGTCTCATTATAGACAATAAATCAAATAGGAGTTGCCACATGAATTGAATGATAAAAAAATATGTATAATTCTGTATACTTATTTACGTATTCTTAAAATATTTAATTATGTATGTTCTTCACTGACAGAGCTATTTTTCTATTGATTACATAATATATTAAATCACATATTCGTGTTCTTAATCTTATAGGGCGCTACAAATTTATCTTAACCTTTTGAATGCAAATTTTTTTTTATAACGCTAAGGGCACGCTGTATACCATTTCTATCCTACAAAATTTTAATTTAAAAAATATACCAAAAAAAATTTTTTTAAATATTGTTTTAACTTTAATTTAATTCAAAAATTAATTTGTTTTTATAAAAAAAAAATTAAAATAAAAGTTAAAAATATTTTGTGTATTTCTTCATACATACATATATATGTATATTTCAAAGTGTATACATACTTCATTACAAGAATAATAAAAATAATATTTTTTTCAAACTTTAATCGATAAAAATAATTGTGGGTCAGGATGGCCGACTTGTTGGAAAAAGGTGGTACAGTAGTTAGAGTACTTATCTTTCATGAACACAAAAAATAAAAAACAAACATATAATAGTATTTATGTCTTATATATAGATATGGAATCCACAAGGACAAAGGAGACCCGGCAGCCCATATAACACATGGAGACGCATAATAGATCAAGAATTAACAATCAACAATTATACCTGGGACGATATAAAGGAAGTAGTACTCAACAGAGAGGAATGGAGGTTCACTATCGAAGCCCTATGCTACCACGCGGAGTAATAGGAGAAAAAAAAATATAGATACTAGCATAATTACCGGAGTTGTCCTATACTAGGTGTATTTTAATTTTTATTTTAATTTTTGCTATCTACTCTTAATTACTTAATTAATCAACTCTTGTTCCATAACATTCAAATATAAAATTATTATTTTTGACTTATGATTTTTAAGATTAGATTAGATAGATTAGATTTTTAATTCATTTATTCATATTATAGTAAAATACAATACTTAAAAATATACATTTACTAAATAAAAATAATAAGAATAAATATAGGATCATTCGGATATTCATTAGAATATGTGATGAATGAAACTGCAAGCAAAAATACAAGCATTAAAAATATAAAATATTGTTGGGTACATACATAGTAAAGTAGAAAATTAAAGCTAAATATGAAAAAACTAAAATATCTTAAAATTAAAATTATATAATGAAAAAAATAAGATTTAAAATAAAATTTCATAAAATTTAAAGCAAAATTTAAATAATAAACGAGAGTAAGCAGAATTAAATACAAAATTATAACAAGAATAAAAAGTAAATTAATAACTAGAAGACTGAAAGAAAATTAAAAAAATTATAGTTAGAAAAAACACTAAATTAAAGTTAAAACTAAATAGTATTAAAAACAGATTCAATTTGAAGGTGATCCAGTTCAAAAAGCCAAAATCGAAGATTTTTGCAAAATGAAACAGGTGATCTGTCCGATCTTAAAGAATAAGGTAACATATTAAAAAATTTTGGAGCTATTTTTAATAGAGCACCTGAGTTTAATGTGCTGGTCTAACTGAAATATAGTTGATGGGTGCCAGAAATTGTATGGCAGGCACTTGAACCAGTAAGAATTTTGGAATTAAACATAGCCTGTGGGCTGTGATCGGTTTTAGGTGGCAGAGTGTTTTTCTGGAAAATTTGGTTGAAATAGCTTAATGCGCTTGGGATTAGGTCTGGAACAAACATACATACACATACATACAATCATTCTTTTTTCTTTTTTTTATTTATTTATTTTTAACACTGCATCGTACAGATAAATCTGCAGGACAAATTTTACTAATCATTTGGAATATATATTTTTATATTATATTATTTTTATTAGTTTTTAACTATTTACCTTATTAATTATTATATTATATTAGAACCGATGTGGTTGTATTGGAAATTACATTTTCAGTAACATAGTAACATTTGAAAAACAATTTCGGTTCACACGGTGTATTATGAGCCCGTGCTTCTTGGTCGTTACATTACTATACTACATGTACTCGGGTGTTTTACCACTCGGCTACCGAGGCCACTATTCTTCTTTATAAGTATGTAGATAAGGATGGAAGATTTCTTCTTATTAAAAGAAGAATGTGTGTATATATATAATATATTTGTTCGTATATTTCAGAACCCTTCCTAAACGCACTAACCAATTTCAAACAAATTTCAGAGAAAAATATTTTGTCATCGGTTGACAAGCACAGGTAGCTGCCATATAAATTCTTAGGACCCATCAAGAATTTTTTAAAAATCAAAAATGTTCAGATCGGAAAATTTCAAATTTCTTTCAAATCTAATTTCAAATTTTCATTTCATAATTTTTTAATCTTTTTTGATAAGGTTGACGAACTGAAGTACCTATATGTAATTATTAATTAAATTATAATTTTGAAATATATAAAAAAAAAAAAAATTAATTGTCAGCTTGATTTTTAAAATTTACATTGCTGTCAAAATTGCTTATGATTGCTTATGATTTGTATGCTTCTTCTCGTATGCTTATGACTTAACGAATGATTTTGAAGAGACAACGAATGATGTTTATGACTATTATAGTTGGTTGAATGGAATTTCATGTTGTCGTACAATATCATATGACATCATATGACGCGTTATGACTATTACAGTTAGGGGTAAAGTCAATAATATGCTTTTTCTCTTATTAGGTATTCACTTTTTGTATTGTTTTGAAAAATAAATTTTACCAAAGATTAATAAACAGAATCATAAAAATTATTTAATTTTATCATTTCGATACCGCTAGGGTCTCTGATGTAGGTAAGAGTAGTCTGTGCTTTTTCTTTTTAAAGTTTTTTTAATTTTTATGTTTACTAAATTTGCCGTGTATTGAATTGGAACTTCATAATAATGTCATAACATATTTTGTTTTTCTTGTTCTTAGCAGATCGTAAATTTCGGCTTATGATTGTCCATGTACAATATTATATTTACTCAATGCTACTGCGCATTTGAATTTATACTTTTGAAGTATTTGTTAATAAAATAAATAAATTTCAATTATTGGAATTTGTGAACATGGTCTGGGTGAGGTAAAAAATATATTTTCTAAATTTATTATTTGTTTTACTGGTAAGTTTTTTTGTTGTAATATCGTAATATTGTAACAAAGCTATTTTTTCGATATAATAATTATATTCTGATAATTCGGTTTTTGTCTTTGTTACTTTGTTTTTTTTTTTTTACATTATTTCATATAATCAGATATAATCAAGTATATATAATTAGGTTTATGTCTTTAAATTAAATTTTGCACTCTATCGTAATTCGTAATAGTTCTAATAAAATTGCCTAATCTAGTTGAAAAAAGCTTTGTGTTGTAAAAGCTTTGTGAAAACTTTAACAGACGTTTAAGCGTATTAATATATAAGATTAAGTTCGATTTTTCAATTTGTTCTAGAAGAATATGCCAACCTTCAGAGAAAATATCTATTTTATAAAACATTTCTTCTTTTGGATCGTATCTAATAGCATGTAACTGAGACACTGTTGGATCTCCGGCTTTTTTCCAGGACGAATAGACTTAATAAGTTTTAGGCTTTGAAAATCTTTAATTAAAACAAATCTAAAAAGTTATGGTCAAAGTACTCAACTTCATATGGATTGACAATCTATTCACCCTGTCAAGCCTGTTTACATATTCACCCATATTCTGTTAGACCCATGTCGTGAGATCGCGTGAGAATATCTCTGACGAGATAGTTTTGTATTCTGTTAGACCTTTATCTTGTTAAAAATTGTAAGCGATAGAGTATCTCGTCAAAGTATTTTTTTTTTTTATCAAAAAATTGAATTAAATAAATAAATTGAATAGATAAAATAGTTAAGTAAAGATTAATAAACAATTTTTCATTATTTTTTTTGCATTATTATTAAAATTGTGTTTTTGTTTTGAAAAAAAAAACCTTCTTTACTATTACTGTTTTACTACTGTTTATGTACTGAACTGAAAAATATTTAAAACAAATATATTTATATTTATTTTTCATTTAAAAAATATTTTAAAACTAAACCCCACTAATACTTTCCAAAAACTTTCTGTACTCGAAATTTATTTTAATGTAGCGACATTTACTCGGAAATAACCATCGTTAGACATCTCTATATTAGTCTATGGTACTACTTATAAATAATGTTAATGTATATTAATATGTATATTATCTTGTTTATTTAATTATAATTATCAATAAATATAAAATTAATTTTGATTATGTGAAAAAAAATTATGCTTGATAAAATTTTCCAAAGAAAATCAAATTGCAAGCCCCTTTTTCGGTTGGCGCCCCTAGGCAGTTGCCTAGGTTTGCCTATTAGTAAAAACGCCCTTGAGTGGCAGCGTAAAAAATAATATAAAAACAGTATATACTTCAGTCAATTCGCTTTCTAAACAACTACACTCTTTAAGCAGTAAATCTAAAAAGCTTCTTATTGAAATTTCTTCTCTAAGATCGTTTTTGATCATTGAAACCAAATATATACCTAAATTGGTTAGAAAAACTTGGAGAAATTACTTTTTCATATTTTTTTACTAAATTAGTACATTCAATTAAAATGTCAGCTTCTTTCATTATCAGATTGTTACTGTCTTTTAGGCAATAACAATCCGAAATAATTCTTTACTAATTATTGCATTCCAGCAAAACAGGTCCTTATTTGAGAGCTCATTTGGTCAATAACATAATTGAAAACATATTAATTTTAAAATTGAACTCTCTATTCTCAAATACATGATCGATTGATAATTCATCAAAATGTCTTTTAATAATCCTCTGTCATTTTGATTGGAAACTATATATACAACCCCTCATTTCTTAGCTTATTCTTCAGCTATAGACTTGATTTGTTGGAATGAATGTTTTAATTCAAATATTTCTTTTTAATTCTCTTTAAACTCGGTTTAATACTGTAGTTGCTTCATCTAGATCAGTATCTTGATTCTGCAAACATTTTGAAGCAAAATTGACTTCCGACATAATTTTAAATAAGAATACGCTCATAAATACAAAATCAAACATGGTCATATTCTTTTTGATCTGTAGTGTTTCTTCTCTCTCTTCTGATATTTTGCTTTTAAGATTAATTTCAGTTAAAGCTTTTAAGATGTCCACAAAACGTACTTTTATCACAGTTATAGACTGTATTCTGCCTGACCAGGGTGTTTGGTTAAGTTTTTTTAATGTAACTTCTGACTTTCCGCTAAATGGGGAAAGAAGATCCCACCTCTTTACGCTATTTCTAAAAAATAAGTAAATATTTTGAAGCGTGGCAAGAACTTACACTATCATTAACAACTAGATTTAAATTATAACTATGATAATGTACGTATTCTGAATTTTTTTGAATTTGTTTCATCCTGCTCTGTAAACCGTTGTATATACCAGACATAACATTAACGACATCATAACCCTGACCGTAGCACTTTTCAATTGGAGTATTAAGTTCTTTCAAAATTTGCATTACTTTTTAGTTCATAAAAACCCAGAAATGAAAACGGCAAGTCTGATATGAAAGTTATGTATGAAAAAGTTGTAGGGGATGATGAAGCGTATCAACACAATAAAAAAAAAATAGCGAATTTTTTCGAGATAATCAACGTTTTTTACAAAGTTTTCAGTTTTTAAAAGCAAAATTTTAAGTTTATGCAATTATTATTCAAAAAGGGTAAGTCTGATACTCATTCAACAGATACCGTTGTTTAGGTGTATTAATTCTAAAAAAAAGCTATGCAGAAGATGTTGCTCTAGTTTCAATTTCTTCTGAGCTGTAGTTGATATTCTTTGGACTTAATTTTTCTAACCCTCTGTAGCCCAGGTAAATGTAAAGATAAACCCCTCTTGTAGAACAATTTTTTTCCTAAAATACTCCAAGGAATCACCAAGGAATCACCCTTAAAAACTTTTTGCTCTAAACCGGACCACAATGTATAGATGATGCCCGACATCTGAACCTGAGGGGAGAATTTTAGTTATTTGCTGAAAAATGTCATCAAATATGTAGAAAAGGAGATTGAAACAAAGATATCTGAAGAAGTCATGTCGCTTCATCCTTCAACGTGATTTATACGTAATTGAACAATGGCACCAGCTTGAACTAAATTAAAAAATAAGAAACCATTTAACATGATAAATAAAAAATTTCCGTTCAAAATTTACTACTTAGGATTTGTCAAAAATCTTAATTATATTGGTCTCATTATAGACAATAAATCAAATAGGAGTTGCCACATGAATTGAATGATAAAAAAATATGTATAATTCTGTATACTTATTTACGTATTCTTAAAATATTTAATTATGTATGTTCTTCACTGACAGAGCTATTTTTCTATTGATTACATAATATATTAAATCACATATTCGTGTTCTTAATCTTATAGGGCGCTACAAATTTATCTTAACCTTTTGAATGCAAATTTTTTTTTATAACGCTAAGTGCACGCTGTATACCATTTCTATCCTACAAAATTTTAATTTAAAAAATATACCAAAAAAAATTTTTTTAAATATTGTTTTAACTTTAATTTAATTCAAAAATTAATTTGTTTTTATAAAAAAAAAATTAAAATAAAAGTTAAAAATATTTTGTGTATTTCTTCATACATACATATATATGTATATTTCAAAGTGTATACATACTTCATTACAAGAATAATAAAAATAATATTTTTTTCAAACTTTAATCGATAAAAATAATTGCGGGTCAGGATGGCCGACTTGTTGGAAAAAGGTGGTACAGTAGTTAGAGTACTTATCTTTCATGAACACAAAAAATAAAAAACAAACATATAATAGTATTTATGTCTTATATATAGATATGGAATCCACAAGGACAAAGGAGACCCGGCAGCCCATATAACACATGGAGACGCATAATAGATCAAGAATTAACAATCAACAATTATACCTGGGACGATGTAAAGGAAGTAGTACTCAACAGAGAGGAATGGAGGTTCACTATCGAAGCCCTATGCTACCACGCGGAGTAATAGGAGAAAAAAAAATATAGATACTAGCATAATTACCGGAGTTGTCCTATACTAGGTGTATTTTAATTTTTATTTTAATTTTTGCTATCTACTCTTAATTACTTAATTAATCAACTCTTGTTCCATAACATTCAAATATAAAATTATTATTTTTGACTTATGATTTTTTATTTTTAATAGAGCACCTGAGTTTAATGTGCTGGTCTAACTGAAATATAGTTGATGGGTGCCAGAAATTGTATGGCAGGCACTTGAACCAGTAAGAATTTTGGAATTAAACATAGCCTGTGGGCTGTGATCGGTTTTAGGTGGCAGAGTGTTTTTCTGGAAAATTTGGTTGAAATAGCTTAATGCGCTTGGGATTAGGTCTGGAACAAACATACATATACATACATACAATCATTCTTTTTTCTTTTTTTTATTTATTTATTTTTAACACTGCATCGTACAGATAAATCTGCAGGACAAATTTTACTAATCATTTGGAATATATATTTTTATATTATATTATTTTTATTAGTTTTTAACTATTTACCTTATTAATTATTATATTATATTAGAACCGATGTGGTTGTATTGGAAATTACATTTTCAGTAACATAGTAACATTTGAAAAACAATTTCGGTTCACACGGTGTATTATGAGCCCGTGCTTCTTGGTCGTTACATTACTATACTACATGTACTCGGGTGTTTTACCCCTCGGCTACCGAGGCCACTATTCTTCTTTATAAGTATGTAGATAAGGATGGAAGATTTCTTCTTATTAAAAGAAGAATGTGTGTATATATATAATATATTTGTTCGTATATTTCAGAACCCTTCCTAAACGCACTAACCAATTTCAAACAAATTTCAGAGAAAAATATTTTGTCATCGGTTGACAAGCACAGGTAGCTGCCATATAAATTCTTAGGACCCATCAAGAATTTTTTAAAAATCAAAAATGTTCAGATCGGAAAATTTCAAATTTCTTTCAAATCTAATTTCAAATTTTCATTTCATAATTTTTTAATCTTTTTTGATAAGGTTGACGAACTGAAGTACCTATATGTAATTATTAATTAAATTATAATTTTGAAATATATAAAAAAAAAAAAAATTAATTGTCAGCTTGATTTTTAAAATTTACATTGCTGTCAAAATTGCTTATGATTGCTTATGATTTGTATGCTTCTTCTCGTATGCTTATGACTTAACGAATGATTTTGAAGAGACAACGAATGATGTTTATGACTATTATAGTTGGTTGAATGGAATTTCATGTTGTCGTACAATATCATATGACATCATATGACGCGTTATGACTATTACAGTTAGGGGTAAAGTCAATAATATGCTTTTTCTCTTATTAGGTATTCACTTTTTGTATTGTTTTGAAAAATAAATTTTACCAAAGATTAATAAACAGAATCATAAAAATTATTTAATTTTATCATTTCGATACCGCTAGGGTCTCTGATGTAGGTAAGAGTAGTCTGTGCTTTTTCTTTTTAAAGTTTTTTTAATTTTTATGTTTACTAAATTTGCCGTGTATTGAATTGGAACTTCATAATAATGTCATAACATATTTTGTTTTTCTTGTTCTTAGCAGATCGTAAATTTCGGCTTATGATTGTCCATGTACAATATTATATTTACTCAATGCTACTGCGCATTTGAATTTATACTTTTGAAGTATTTGTTAATAAAATAAATAAATTTCAATTATTGGAATTTGTGAACATGGTCTGGGTGAGGTAAAAAATATATTTTCTAAATTTATTATTTGTTTTACTGGTAAGTTTTTTTGTTGTAATATCGTAATATTGTAACAAAGCTATTTTTTCGATATAATAATTATATTCTGATAATTCGGTTTTTGTCTTTGTTACTTTGTTTTTTTTTTTTTACATTATTTCATATAATCAGATATAATCAAGTATATATAATAAGGTTTATGTCTTTAAATTAAATTTTGCACTCTATCGTAATTCGTAATAGTTCTAATAAAATTGCCTAATCTAGTTGAAAAAAGCTTTGTGTTGTAAAAGCTTTGTGAAAACTTTAACAGACGTTTAAGCGTATTAATATATAAGATTAAGTTCGATTTTTCAATTTGTTCTAGAAGAATATGCCAACCTTCAGAGAAAATATCTATTTTATAAAACATTTCTTCTTTTGGATCGTATCTAATAGCATGTAACTGAGACACTGTTGGATCTCCGGCTTTTTTCCAGGACGAATAGACTTAATAAGTTTTAGGCTTTGAAAATCTTTAATTAAAACAAATCTAAAAAGTTATGGTCAAAGTACTCAACTTCATATGGATTGACAATCTATTCACCCTGTCAAGCCTGTTTACATATTCACCCATATTCTGTTAGACCCATGTCGTGAGATCGCGTGAGAATATCTCTGACGAGATAGTTTTGTATTCTGTTAGACCTTTATCTTGTTAAAAATTGTAAGCGATAGAGTATCTCGTCAAAGTATTTTTTTTTTTTATCAAAAAATTGAATTAAATAAATAAATTGAATAGATAAAATAGTTAAGTAAAGATTAATAAACAATTTTTCATTATTTTTTTTGCATTATTATTAAAATTGTGTTTTTGTTTTGAAAAAAAAAACCTTCTTTACTATTACTGTTTTACTACTGTTTATGTACTGAACTGAAAAATATTTAAAACAAATATATTTATATTTATTTTTCATTTAAAAAATATTTTAAAACTAAACCCCACTAATACTTTCCAAAAAATTTATAAACCATTTTTTGTTTATATACCAATAATATTGGTTGACAGTAAAAAATTATCAGTACTACCAACAAATAAAATGTTCTATCGCGCCGCTTACAGTGTCTAACAGAAAGGCATATTCAGCGAGACGAGACGAGATGAACTTTTTCTTCTCGTCAACGATGGATCTAAGAGAATATGGGTGATTATGTCCACATAAGTGACTGGAACATAAATTATTATGGTTTTTGATTTTTCTTTCAATAACAGAATGCATTGAGTCAACCTCAATTTGCGTGTGACGCTTTTCCAAATATTTCTGGAAAATAGTAATATTTTCTTTTATTGAAAGATCGAAAAGAGCATTAGCAAGAATGGAATTTCTGTTCTGATAGTTACATCCATCGCTATATATATGAATACTTCTATATTTTAATTATCCATTAAAGGAATTAGATGTTTTAAAATAAAATAACAAAATATCATAAAAAATTCATTAGCACTAAGTCCTCCTTCGTCTAAACCTTGACAAGTCTTTAAATTATAGATTATGAAGTTATGTACCACAAGTTTAGTTTTATAGTATATATACTGGAAGCATTTGATTTAGGACACAGCAAAACAGATTGCAAATCCATAGAAAAAAGAAATTTTAAGTTGTTACCTTCCTTATCACATCCGTTTAAATAAGCCCAAATTAATTTCTTCAAAAATTCTTGAAAAAGTTGTCATTGATGCAAGTTGAATTCGTTTTGCTCCGTACCAATTTTTTTTGTATTCATTGTATATTTCGGATTTACTTTGCCAGTTTGGTTCTAAATATAATTTACTGGACGACGCTCTACAATAATTGGATTCTACTTTACTCAACCTTCGAAAAATTTGTTTTGCATTAAATAAATATAAGGAAAGTAGCTTAAGTGCTTTTCAATACTGAACTTTTGGAAGATCGCGAATTGCGTGAGTCCATTTATTATTTTACAAGAGTTTATAATAATGATATATTTTTATATTATAATATTTATAATAAATTTTGAAAAATAAATAAATAAATTATTTTTTATTAAAAACACTATTAATATATCAAAACCTACCAGTAAATGTACGCAATTTTTAAATAAAAAGAAATTTTTGTTAATAAATGCCATGTAAATACTATACATAAGCAGTTTACGTGCTGTTTCAAAACATGCGCACTATTCCTTTTCTCTTATTGACATCGAAATAAAAGAGTTAGAAGAGTTTTATAAAATTAAAAAGAAATATATTAAAATTCTCTTCCCAACGATATATAACACGTAATTTTGAAGAAATTGGACTTGAGCATATTGCTTTGGTGGCCGACGATATACATATGCACATATGCATACATAGTATTATAATTTAAATTAAAAACAATAAATTATATGGTTTGCATGCCTCTAGACTGAAATACTGCAAAATATAAAACATATACATATATGTATATTTTTTTAATTATGATCGATCGTTCAAAAGAAAAACATTTTATATTTTATGATAGTCAGAGGTAAGGTAAGAATGTAAGATGATCGTAAGTAGTTAAGGTTAATATTGTTTATACCTAAGTAAGATAAGAGTTCTTTGAATAATTTTTTCATATAATGCAGTGATAGTGAATGATTCAGATTTCAGTCTTAACTGTAATTTCAAACGGCAAACAGCAATTCCGTCTAAAAAAATTTTTTTTTTTCATATTTAAAAATGGTTTTGTTTAGGTTTTTTGGAATAACTAGTTGTTCTGATTTCGTTACAAGAAATTAATTTAAGCTTAAATTTTGAATTTAAAAAAATTATAAAGATATTAAAAAAAAAAATTAATCACCAAACTGAATAAATTTATATTTAAGTGAATATTTTTTTCGGTACTATTAAATAATTAAAATTTAAAATCAATAGTTGTGATAATTGTTTAAAAATAATTTTTATATGAAACAAAAAATATGTATTAAACTAACAAAATTTATAATAATTAATAATAGAATTGAAAGTGAATCATTATAATTTATTAAATAATACAAATAAAAAAATGTTTAATGTTCACAAAACAAAAAAAAAATAAATAAAGATAAATTAGTGAGTGTATTAAATGAAAGAAAATTAATAAAAAAATATCTAACTGAAATATTGAAAATCAACAAGAAAGAAGAAAAATCGATTTGTAGTAACAAAAAAAGAGCACAGTTTTTTGCTAGAAAAATAAAAATCCAACAATAATTATTAAATTAAGTTGAACAATTGTTGGATTTGTTAATAATCTTATTTATTAATTTGATAATAAATTTAGTTAAATTACAGTAGAAAGAAAATCAGAGATAACAGTATAATTGAATAAATAATTGAATAAAAGAAATAATAATAATAAATCAAATCTAAATCATATCAAAAATAAAATATGTGTATATATATATATATATATAAATATATAGTTATATATAAAATGTAAAATGGCAAACCACATAACACAATATGTACACGAAACAGCCTAGAAAAACAAACATCCAACAATTATTAAATTAAGTTAAACAAGTCCAACAAATAATAAATTTAGTTAAATTACAGTAGAAAGAAACTCAGGGAATATTGAATAACAGAAATAATAATAATAAATTATCATGATTAATCTAAAAAATTACAATAATAAATGAAATCTAAATCATATCAAAAATAATATATATGTAGTATAAAAATATAAAAGCTGCAAACAACATAACACGAAACAGCCTGTAATTTAACCGGGACAAGCAACATTAAAAATACTCAGCGTGTCGTGTCATCCACCGTATACAAAATCATGGAGCAGCAACGCTCATCAATTTCAAAATGTTTTAGCATTATTACAACATCCTATCAATATGGGACCAACCATACCAAAAACCATACAAAAAAGAACTAGTTTAAGCTAGAATGAAGACTAAACATCGAAATTAAAGGTACGGTAATAGAATATTTATAATACATACTTAATATTCGAAATATATTGAATATGCTCAATCAAAAAAACTTAATTATTGTGATGGAAAAAAATGTATATTTAAGTATATAATATATGATAAGATAACAATGCGTAAATTAGCATCAGCATTACGCATCATAAAATTTCATGATGCTAAAAATTACTTTTGTGATATATATTTGCTAAAATTATGATTTTTGAATTGTAAACATTAATTAAACTTAAACTACTAAAAATTTAAGAAATCATTTTTTTGCATGATAAAATTTTATGATGCGTGATGGTAATGCATTTGCTATTTACTCATTAATAATAAAATAATAATAGCAGATCATTTTTAAATTAAGGTTAGATCAAAAAAATGGTATTACTTAACTCTATAGTATACTATTCTAACTCAGGAAAATTATTTAAATAAATATAAGATATAGATAAAAAAAAAAATTAGGAATAAATTTTGTTATGGCAGTAATATTTCTTCCTAAAAATAGTCAAAAGTATTAAATACAAACAATCGTCGATATTTCATCAGCAAACTTAAAGTTGCTTAAAAACGATACAGTTATTTCTAATTTTCGTAACAAGTTCATTTTGTTTTTTTAATTTAATTTTTTTTTTTAAATTTCAAGTTCCTATTCCTCTTAATGTAAATAAGTTATAGGCATTTCTTTTGTTTAAAGTCGATTTTCAAACGACCCATAATAACTACCAAAATGTAAACAGAATATTTCAGTTTAAAACATCTTAAGTATATCCATTTTAATTTTAAGTTGCATTTATTAACATGGTTATTTTAATTTTTCTATCTTTAATTACTTAATTAATTTAATATTCATTCATTCTAAAATATATTTTACATATACATTGTCGACTTATTTATATTAATTTTCAGCCTAAATTAAATAATCTTATGAATTACAATTTAAATTTCTTTTTACACATTATTAAATA
Organism: Argyra leucocephala; assembly: GCA_963942445.1. NCBI lineage: Eukaryota > Metazoa > Arthropoda > Insecta > Diptera > Dolichopodidae > Argyra > Argyra leucocephala. The sequence goes on along the minus strand of OZ012679.1, from coordinate 52,909,399 downwards.
TTGCCTGATGCTTAATTGATTATAGATTACAGAAAACTTGGACAAAAGGGAAATTGAAGAAAAACATCTTTTTGATTATTTTGTTTTTAGTTAAAAGAAGTTTAGTTAGTTTAACTAAAGTATTAAAGAAACTAGAAATTAGAAAAAACGAACGGTACAAACAGTAAAACTAGATAAGAACAGCATGTCATTGATCAATAATTAATCAGCCTCCGATTTAAGCAATTATTTGTGTATTTGCACTTAGCGTTGACTTTTATCATCGGGGAACTTTTTGGTTTTATCCGTCGCACTGTGATGCCATGGAAGATTTAAGATCATTTTCAGAACTTTGTTTTTGGGCAATTTGTATTTTTTTTTGTGGCAATTAACACTCCCCATACTGGGGATCCATATAAGTATATATATATAAACTTTGAAACACTGATTAAAAAATTAATGTTTTGCTTTGATAGGGTAGATCTTCTGTTTATCAAATCAAACCATAGAGAGATTTTATTAAAATATAGTAATATTTATTACTTATTCTATTAAAATAATATTAAAAAAAATTTATTCTCACAGTTTTATACAAAGGAAATATTTTGCTTACATTTTAATTATTGAGTTCGCTTAATATTTATATTTTTGATTTAAATTTTTTTTCGATTATAAATGTTTCGTATTTTTTTTACAATTAAAATTTTTTTGTTGCATTGCCGCAGTTGTGTTTTTCATTTATTACATTTTCCTTAGTTAGAATCATTATTTAAAAAACAAACAAAAAATTGTTTCGTTTTTTTTTTCTTTACTTACCATTTCTATCTTTTTTAAACAAAGAAATAAAAGAAAATAATTTATTGTAATGCGATACATACCATATCATATTACACTTTAACATATACAACATACCTATTTATATCCATATAATTCCATTTATTTATAATTCTAATATTTGTATTCTAATATTCTAATATTTATAAATCAAATTTATTTACTTTTATAAAAATAGCTGATGACACAAATATTGTTACTTTTCCAATTTTTTATAATTTCCTGTTATTCACAAAAGTAAATTGTTATGAAATCGTTTATTAAATTAATTAATGCAAATCAGCATAATTTAAAATATATATCCGCCGTATTACCGCGGATGTGGTTACAAACTGACCAGTTACTAATAAAAAAAACTTAAAATTAAATAATTTGTTTTTTTTAATACACCACTTACATACATTCATACATTTAGAAGTCCGCAGCGTTCGTCGTCCCAGGAGTCTGTCTTTGAAAATAATAACTATAATTTATTTTATATTTGAATATTCGCTTCACTTAACCATCATTTCCAATTAATTCTAAACAATATTTGTAAAAGTCTCCCATTGGTAGTTGTTTGTTTTTTTTTCAAAGTTCAATTGTCCAAATTTTTATCGGTTCTTCTTAAATTTCGATGAAACTTTTAATATGTTTTTCTATCATTTCAATCACTGCGAATGTTTAAATAAATATTTATTTTCCTATCGTAAGTAATTTGCACGGATTAACGACATTAGTTAAAGTAATGTCAACATTTTTATTAGATTTTTTTTTTCCATTTACCAGAATTTAATTTTACTTCCTTTGTGAAATCTGAGAAAGGTGCCTCTAGTAATTGTATTGTTTCTTGATTGGAAGCTATAGTATTATCTGCTAAAGTGAAAAATTAATCTTCCTTGGCAGTTAGTAATTTCTGGTTAGTTGTAATTTCTTTTATATTAAGTTCACGATTTATAGTTTTGAATCCATGTGGAGAGCCTGTTTTTAATTTTGATTCCTTTATTCATGGTAAAATTTATTCAAATATTTTATTTGTCAGAGTGTCAAAAAAACTTGCCATTCCATCACAATCATACATTTAGCTCAGCAAGTAATCAGTATTTTGGCAACCATTACCGATAAAATACTCCTCGTGTGAGGGATGGTGACCAGTTTTTGGATGCACCTATACAAGTACCATTCAATTTTCTATTGTATATAAAACACTTTACAATGCACAATTTTCAAAGTCTCATCGTAGGCTGTACAATTTTCCAAATTGAATTTGAATTCCATTTGAATATATTCATTAATTTATAATTTAATTTAATTATTTATCAACCGTACTATGTAATTATTATTATAATTTTTTATATTATTTAATGCGAATGACGTAGGTCAGAAATTATGAAATTATGCTGACAATAGCTTTGTGTTTTAAGGGGTTTTAAGGCGAGTAAATATAAAGTTGGTTACGTCAGAATTTATGAAGTTTGTATAACTAAATAGTTATTGGTTATATATATATATTTGTTTATATGTATGTATATTATAATTAATACTTTTAAACATGAATTATCTAGACGTGAGCTAAGAACTCTTCTAATATTAAATTTGCTTGGGAGCTAAACAACGAATTACATGAAAAATTTAAATTACAAATATGCATGCTTGCATTATTTTGTTTACGTAATTGTTTACAATTTTTATTTTGAGTTTTTTACCCTTGAAAAAGAAAGATGACCATATTGATTTGGGAATTTGATATTTTTTAATTGTTTATTTTTGCTGAGAACAGAATGATTAATAAAATTTAACATCAGTGCATTGCTTTGTATACTGTATCAGGCTTCCATATTACATTTTTTTTCCGAACATTACATTTCGTATTATTTTCGTCTAAAATTACAATAACAATTGAACGTTAATTTTTTACGATTTATTTTTTGTTCTTATATTTTCACATATTATTTTTTGTTGAGCAAAAAAAAAACGCAGCAAGTTTTATTCAACGCGTCTTTATTTCATTAGAGTATTACAAGAACTAATCCTAAGTTATATAATAACATTAGAGTATTAACAAAGTAAGCAAAGAAAAACTAATATTAAAGTGAGAGAATATACAGTTAGTTTTAAGGTTAAGAAATATAAATACAGAATGAACTACTTAATATTTAATTAAACTAAAAACAATTTAATTTCAACATTTTTTGCTTGCTGTGTTCAATAGGTTTAATGTGTATTATATTTGTTTTGTCAAATGAAATTTAATTGAACAAAGTAAGCCTTGTGTGTGGGGAATTTTGTTTGAAATCAAAATAAAAAGAGATTTTTTTTTAGTCTTCTGATAAAAGTTGAAGTACAAGCTTGTATATAGAATAATTTTGCTTATTAATTTTTTTAATTTGTAAAATTATGAATGAAAAGATTAACATTTTTTAATGTGGCACTAGATATAAATAGTTTAAACACTCCCCTTCCATATTGGTAAATTAAATTTAGTCCAAACTTTGCCAGAAGTAATATCTTTTGAAAAGAAAAATGCCCATTTGATTTACACATAAGCTGGATATTATTTTTACTCAAATTTTTTAATCTACTGGCCTGTTAACAATATACAAGGCAATGATCAGTGTTATCCCATTAATACTTAATTTATATCAGGTATACTACACCTCTTTTTTTTTGCTTATTTTACAATTTTGTCTAAGAAAAACGTAATCAATAAATTTACGTAAAAATATTTACAATTAATTACACTAATACTGAATCATACCTTATTACTTTATATTATTTATTACTTTGGAATTTACGCGCTCAGCATATCGTAAATTTGTACTATAAAAAGGTTGAATGCATTTGTAAAAAAAAAATGCATTTATTTATTTATTACTGTGATTGCGTCTTAATGTTTAATATTACTTTCAGGTTTTTTACCTTTGGAAATTTATACTAAAATTAGAACATATGGAAAAATAATGAAAGATTGAGAATTAAAATAAAAAGGTTTTAAGTCATAAAAGATATTTAATTCAATTAATTTATTTCCGTAAAAAAAATTTTTTTTTTTTTTATATACACAGATTTTTACAGAGTTTAGAGATATTCTCTTTACAGCTGAAAAATTTAAATTTTAAATAAATGGTACATTCTCATATTAATATTAAATTTTTCCAAATAATTTTTTTTTTTTTTTTATTTTTTAGATAAAACTTACATTTAATTAAACTTAAAACTAAAAACTACTAAGATATACCTAACTACTACTAAGATATATATTTATTTTAATTTATTATCTATATGTATTTACAAATTACAAAATACATACAAGTTTTGTATCATAATATTGTTTGAATATTGCAATTTATTATTAAATTTCTCTTTTATAATATTTTTAGTTTTAGTATTTTGTTTTGTGAAATTTGTAATTTATTTCTATGTGTTTTAGCACAAGTGGCCCAGATCGCCGCTCCATGTGTTAAAATTGGGAAAAAAATAGTTTTTAGTATTATTATTTTCTAAAGATAGAAATGACCTCCGATTTATAAATGGGTATAGTATTTTGATGGTCATGTTAATTTTGTCAATTGTTTTATATATATGATATTGAAACGTTAACTTTTTATCTAGGTGCAAGCCTAAGTATCTTACGGTGTCCACCCACTTTATTTCGGTATTGTTAAGAAAGAGATTGGAATGTGGCAACAAGGAGGCTTTTCTCTTTTTTGTAAAAAATATAGCATTTGTTTTTTCTGAATTTAATTTTATTTTCCATTTGTAATAATAGCCATTTAGGTTATTTAGGTACATCTGCAAATGCAATATATAGCAGTATCATCTAATTGCTGATTATCAGTAAATGCTATCTAATTGCTGATTAGTTGTAGGTGTATTTTTTGAGAGCGTGTTTGGAAAGTTTATATTATAGTTGCGACTACTGTCAAAACTTTTAGCCATATCAGTACGTGGTTGATTGTCTTTGGAGAAACGTCGTCTCATAAGACTGATATATGAAACTCTACGTGGACATGATGTATCTGTAGAATAATGTTCACCTTTACAATTCGCGCATCGTGGTTTTTCTTTCTCGGCACATTCGATTGTTGCATGGTTACCGGAACAGTATGCACATCCAGTTTGGATATGACAGTTTTTGGATCCGTATCCAAACATTTGGCAATTATGGCATTGAATTGGTTTACTTGTGGACTTAACTTTGTACTCCCACCGAACCCACCGAATGGTGTGGTCAATGTAACAATAGTTTTGTTTTAACTGTTGTAGTGTTATACTTTTATTTTCAAAATAACTATATAACGTAAATTACAATTTTAAGACCAAATTTAGTTGATCTTTCAATTGTTTTTACTTCCATACATTTTAAACCTAAGTTATTCAAAGTAATTTTTGCTTCATCATTAGACATTTTTTCTAAGCCCGATAATAGTGCCTTGTATGGTTTTGTATCTTTTGTGTCATAGGAGAAAAATTCACATTTATTTTGTGTTAAAAGTTCACGTGTTTTATTATAAAAATCAACAGTTTTTAGAAATATTTTTATACCTATTGATACAGCCTTTATATAGTACTCTGTTATTTCATGAGTTTTTAATAATTCATGAATAAATTTCGGATTACTTTTCAACACTGTGATTGGAGGAATTCTTATAATTTTTTCTGTTGGATTAGTTCCAACATTAGTGTTTTCCTCTGAAATATCTAAGTTTTTATCATCAATTGTTTGCAATGGTAAAAAATAGTTTGATTTTTCTTATTAATATTGTCTTTCACTGTATTCGCACTTATATTTAAGCGCGACATTTTAGGATTTATCGATGCACTATATGCATCATTAATTTGGGAAAAATTACGTTTTGATCTTATTTTTACGGTTTTTTACACACGGGTTTCTATCTCGAAAAGTGCACTCAATGCAAGCAGAGAGAGAACTGGTACTTTCGTTAGTTCACATTGTATAGTGAGAATATATCTGTAGTTGTTTGAAATTCTCAGTGGATCTACGGTGTCTATCTGTATCGTCTCAAAGCTTGTATTTGGAGTTGGTGTTATTATTAGTTTTTCTTTGTTTTTCTTAGTTGTTTATTTTTTGCACATGGTTCACAATTGTTTACATATTTCTTTACCATTTTATTTAGGTTTTTCCATATGTATCTTCGTTTGATTTTGTTTATCGTTCTTTTCACTCCTGTATGTCCTCCTGCATACGGTGAGTTATGGAATTCCTTTATTATTTTTTTCTTTTGAGTACTCATCATTTATATTTATTGGAGCATTATATATTAATATTTTCAAGTTTTTTTGCTCAGTTTATTTATTTTATTGAATTTATCTTTAAATTCATTCATTCTTATATGCGCAAATATATCATCATTATTTTTTAGTGCTAGCTTCTTTATATTTAATTTCTTCATTTCGAATATTAGTTTCTCCAAGATCATACCTAAGTCGTGATATGGATTATCGCTAAATTCTATTACTACTCCTTTTATATTTATTCTTATCAATGTCAAACTATATTTCTTTTTATATACCGGTTCATTTTTATTTTTTCTGCAGATATTTTTAAATGATAAACTTTTTATATTTCTTACTTCTGATATTGATGTACAGTTCCATGCATAAAGTTGATCAGACTCTACCTTAACTGCTTCAACATCTTTTTTTGTGTTCTTTTTTTTGTTAATAATGTTTTCTTTCGCTTTAACCATTGCTCTTGTTAATATGTTTACGTCTGTGCTTGGGATCATTGCCTTCAAATAATCAGAATCTAATTTTATTCTCGATAAAACATCAGCGTTGGTCTTCATTTTTCCTTCTTTATAAATAATATCGAATTCATAGTCACAAAGATCTAGTCTTATTCTTGTCAATTTCGACGATGGATTTTTATGTGTGAATAGACTAACTAGTGGTCTGTGGTCAGTGACTACAGTGAATTTTCTGCCATAAAGATATGGCCTGAAGAAATTTATTGCCCAATGAATTGCCATCAATTCCTTTTCAATTATCGGCTTGTTTACTTCGTGCTTGTTCAAAGTTCTGCTCGCATAAGAAATTGGTAAATCTTGACCTATTTCACCTTGTGAAAGTACTGCTCCTAATGCAAAGTTTGAAGCATCAGTTGTTACTACGAATGTTTTTTCAAAATCTGGATATTTTAGTATTGGCGGATTAATTAATTTATTTTTTAGTGCCATGAAAGAATTTTGACATTCATCTGTCCAATTGAATAGCGTATTTTTCTTTGTTAATGAATTTAGTAGTTTTGCTATTTCTGCAAAGTTGGGAATGAATCGCCTATAATAATTACAAAATGCTGTAAATCTTTTCGTGTCGTCTGCATTCAATGGTTTCGGATAATTTCTAATTACTTCATGTTTCTTTGGATCCGTTTTTATCCCATTGTTTGTAATTAAATGTCCTAAATATGTGACCTCCGTTTGCAAAAAGTTACATTTTTTCAGATTTAATTTTAAATTATATTTTCTCAATCTTTCTAAAGTTTTTACTAGGTTGCTATTGTGGTGTTTTAAACTACATCCAAATATTAAGATATCATCCACGTAAAGAAATGCTTCCATCTCTAGTCCAGCTAGAGCGATTGATAACATCCTTTGAAAACTGTTTGTTGATATCTTTAATCCAAATGATAGCCTTTTGAATTGGTATAATCCTTTATTTGAAGAAAACACAGTTAATGGTCTTGATTTGTTTTCCAATTCGATCTGGTGAAATGAACTTGTTAAGTCCAATGTTGAAAAGTATTTAGCTCTTCCAAGATTATCTAAAACATCATCTAATCTTGTCAACGGAAATTTGTCATCCATGATTTTCTTGTTTAGTTGTCTAAAATCAACTACAAGTCTCCATTTCTTTTCATCATTCTCACTTTTCTTTGGTACGACGAGTAATGGTGAATTGTATGGACTGATTGAAGGTTCAATAATACCATCATCGATTAATTTTCCAATTTGTGTGTTTATTTCTTCCATTTGAGCTTGTGGTAGCTTATAGTTCTTGATATATACTGGGCTTTCATCCACGACTGATATTTATTGTTTATAAAAGTTATTTGTTGTTAAAATATCGCCTGTCAAATAAAATGTATCTGCAAATTCTTTACAGATATCTAATATAGAATTCTTTGCTTTATCGTCTAGGTTATCTATATTTAATTCTTCTAATAATTTCTTGTATCTCTCTTCTTTAGATTCTTTGATTTTTGTCTTTCTTAAATTTATTATATGATAATTCGCTAATGATTCCACTTTCAGCTGCATATTATTTATAATAACGTCTTGTTCTAACGTATTTAAAATTTTAATGTGTGCTACACCTTTTGCTGGTATAATTGAGTTTGCTATGAAAACTCCTTCTTGTATTTCTTCATTCATAATTATGATGTCTACATCTACTTTTACATCTATAACTTGTATTTGTTCGGTTCTTGCAGGTATTCTTATGTTTTCATGTTTTTGTATCTGTGTAATCATCGGTAAAGTTATTTCTACATCGTCTATGTATACCGAAATTGTATACGTTTCGTAATCAATTTTACATAAATAACGAGACAAAAAGTCTCTTCCTATTATTCCGAAATTCCTATTATTCCGATAAGATCGGGAAATTTTCATCCACTATATGGAATTCTTGTTCTAAAGTCTTATTTTCTAAGTAATTAATGCTTAAACTAGTTCCGATAGAATATGTTTCTGAGTCTGTGACTCCAGTTATTTTACATTTATTATCATTTAATGGGATGTCTGAATATAACGCATTTGATTTTAATATGGATTAATCAGCTCCCGTGTCTATTAAAATTTATTTATTTCCATTTGTTATATTAGTGTTTATTGTTATATAATTTGTTAAATTTTTGTTTAAGTTATATATCTTAGTGGCATTTAATTCTTTGTGCCTATATTTAAGTCCCTCGAATGTTGGGCGTCGGGGACTGCCTCCTCGTTTAAACAATTTAATCTGTTGTGCCTTTGCGAATTGTTTCTATTATTGTTATTATTATTATTGTTATTATAATTATTATTGTTATTGTTGTAACTATTGTTACGGAAATCATTACGGAAATTATTACTGTTCCTATTTTGATTATAATTGTTCGGGTTATTATTATTTCTAAAACTATTGTTATTGTTATTGTTATAGCTATTGTTATTTCTATTATTATTATTATTTCTGTAAGTATTGTTGTTTCTGTTTTGCCAACTTCTATTGTTATAAGCTCTATTATTGCTATTATTGTAATTATTTTGCCTATTATTATTATTGAACCTTTGATTTCTTGTGTTGTAATGGCTTATATGCGCTGAATTTTGCGGCTGTTCAGCTTCTGCTGCCAAGTGTGTGGCCTCGTTTAAAGTTTTTGGCCTGGCTGCAAAAATGATAGTTTTTGTTGGCTCATTTAAACCATTTTTAAACTTATTTAGAGCTATTTGATCATTTAGATTTGATATGACCTCTCTATTGCTTTCTCTTTTATGACGCGCTCTAGTTCGGCACGCAGGGTCGCCATATAATTATTTTAGTCTTTTATACCTATTTGGTGTTCAATCTAAATGTTGGGCATAGTCATCGAAGTACCCTTATGTGTCAGACTCGTTCGGGGAATGTATTTGTCTTTTTATGGTCAGTCCAGCTTTTGAGCGTTTAGCCCAGTTAAAGCTGTACTTTTTCTCAATAGGATCTTTAGAGCTTGAAGCCCTGACAAAAGTCCTAGGAGTTCTGATAAATGTTTTTCTTCGAGCTTGAGGCCCTATGAAGAAAACACTTCCTTTGGAACTAATCTTTTGAGCTTGAGGCCCTATAAAAGATTTTGCACCTTTTCAAATCAAAACACAAGATATTTCTTTTAATATTGATTTTTACAAATTTTCTTTATATATACAATTTTCTTTATAATTTCTTTTACATAAAATGTATTGAAAATACCAATAATTAAAATAAAAATCACATTTCATTAGAATTGCGGCATCGACAAAAAGCATATATAATTATATTGCCATGCCACAATTCTTTACAAATAAAAAAAATGAATATAATTTATTGCATTTAAGCATAAAATATTTTAAAACGTTAATTCATTAATTTCATTTATAAAGATGCCTTGAGGGACACCAGCATTGATATTGAATTTTTGGGACATAAGCCCATCCAAAACAATTTGTATTGAACGGTTTGAAAGGAAACTTTCAATCCACGTATTGAGTAAGTTTCCTAGACCAATTGCTTCTAGTTTTTTTAGTAATGCTGCGTGCCAAACGCGATCAAAAGCTTTGAAGATATCTAGAGCGACAACTTTTGCTTCACCGTATTTTTCTATGCATTGGTGCCATTTTTCAGTCAAAAAGGTCAAAAGATCACCAGTTGACCTTTTTGACCTAAAACCATATTGGCAATCGCTTAGAAGGTGATTGCTTTCTAGATATGTTTCTAACTGGATGTTAATTATAGTCTCCATGACCTTTGATATTACTGATGTTAAAGCAATTGGCCGGTAATTTGAGGGATTTCTAACGTCACCCTTTTTGGGATTGGCTGGACATGAGCTATTTTCCTTGAGGATGGCTAAACACCAGAAACATATGATTTGTGGAAAAGTTTGCTCAGCGGTCTGGCTAGGGTGTTTGCACAATTTTTTAGTACTAATGGAGGGATGTTGTCAGGCCCGGTAGATTTGTTGGAATTTAGATCCTTTAGAACTTTTGCAACAACTCGAGGATGAAGGTAAACTCTTTTAAGTGAGCATTCAGTTGGTTCAAAAGCAGGTGGAGTTGCTGTTGTTGCTGGTAATGTAGAGTTTGCTGCGAAAATTTTTGCAAGCAGGTCTGCCTTGAGTTCGGGATCTGAAATAACAGCATTGTTATCAATCAGCGGAGGTGTTGCTGATGATGAAAAGTTTTGTTTGGCTATTTTAGCAAACGACCAAAAAATTTTACTTCCTTTTGGGTAGTGAATAATTTGTTGCCTTAGGCGACTATCATATTGGAATTTTTGCTGTTTTAACACTCGTTTACAGCTTTTACTAGCCTGTTTATAAGCTATCCGGTTGCTTTCACTCGGTATGTTCTTGTAGGAGTAGAAAGCTTTCTTTTTGCTTTTGACTGCTTCCTTACATATGTTATTGAACCAATTATATTTTTGAGTTGGTTTAGCACTCTTAAGTTTACTCGGAATGAAAAGCTGCATTCCGAAAACTATAGTACTAGTTAATGTTGAAAAATTTTGCTTCTTTTGTTGGAATTGAATAGCTTCCACGTATTTTGATAGTTCGCATTGTACTGTCAGTTCTTGCTGTTACATAATTTTAAAGGTCCAACTGTGTCCATACTGTATTCAAATGAGGATGATGGAGTGTTGGTTATGGTGTATTTTTCTTTATTATATTTTGTTATTTTATTGGTTGCGCATACTTTACAATCGTTTATATGATTTTTTACCATTTTGTTTAGGTTTTTCCAAATATATCGTTGTTTAATTTTATTTATTGTTCTTTTTATACCGGTGTGACCTCCTTGTGGGGTATTATGAAATTTTCTTATTATGTTATTTTTCAATTTATCATCATTTATTTTCATTGGAGGAGTTTATATTAAAATTTTTAGTTTATGCCGTTTATTATTATTAATTACACCATTGTACAAGGTTCTTAATTTATTCATTTCAATTTGTTTAAATATTATATCATCTTCACAGTTTATTTATATTTTTGTATAAGTAATAAGCTTCTCCAAAGTCTGACCTAAGTCACGATTTAGATTTTCGCTTATTGGTACCTTAATTTCTCCTTTATTATTTATCTTTATTTTCGTCATTTTATTAGTTTTTACGAGCTCAAATTTAATTCTTTTTATATTTTTTATTTCTGATAGTGACGTACATTTCCACATATTATGAAGTTTATCAGTCTCCTGTGGTATTTTCTTATTTATAATTTCATTTATTTTATTATTACTGTTATTTTGTAATTCTATTTTATTTTTCATATTTCTTGTTATTATATTTATTGCATTTGTGGGAATCATTTGTTGTAGCGTATGTGAATTTATTTATAGTTATTCTAGATAATGCATCTGCATTTGTGTTTATTTTCCCTTGTTTGAAAATTATATCAAAGTCATAGTCCATAAGATCTATCCTAATTCTAGTCATTCTTGATGAAGGGTTGTTGTGTGAGAATAGACTAACTAAAGGTCTATGACCTGTTACAACCGTAAACTTTCTTCCATATATATATGGTCTGAAATATGTGATTGCCCAGTGTATGCTTAAGAGTTCTTTTTCAATTATCGGCTTGTTAATTTCATGTTTATTCAAAGATCTACTAGCGTAAGCGATTGGCCGGTCACTACCTATTTCTCCTTGTGATAATATTGCTCCTAAGGCAAAGTTTGAGGCATCAGTAGTTATTATGAATTTCTTATTGAAACCAGGACATTGTAGAATTGGTAGTTTCATAAGTTTGTTTTTTAGAGTGAAAGCATTTTGACATTCTTGTGTCCAATTGAATATAGCATTCTTTTTAGCTAGATTATTTAATGGTTTAGCTATTTGTGCAAAATTCTGAATGAATCTTCTATAGAGGTTGCAAAATGCGACGAATCTTCTTGCATCGTCATTATTTTCTGGTGTTGGTGTTGGATTCATATTTCGCAGGGTCTGGTTTTATACCATTTTCAGTAATCAAATGACCTAAATATGTTACTTCGGTTTGTAGAAAGGTGCATTTGTTTGGATTTAATTTGAGATTCGCTTGTCTTAATCTCTGAAAAACTTTGATGAGATTTGAGTTGTGGTGTTTTAAACTACACCTGAAAATTATTATGTCATCGACATATATGAATGCTTCAGCGTCTAAACCTGATAAAGCTATTGAAACCATTCGTTGAAAGCTATTAGAAGATATTTTTAAACCAAATGGTAACCTGGTAAACTGATAATGTCCTTTATTTGTTGAAAATGCTGCGAGCGGTTCTGATTCATTATCTAGTTTTATTTGCCTAAATCCAAAGTGGAAAAATACTTTGCTCTTCTAAATTATCTAATATATCATCTAAACGAGTAAGTGGGAATTTATCATCAACGATTTTTTTGTTTAGTTGCCGATAGTCTACAACTAATCACCATTTTTTTGATCATCACTGGATCTTTTTGGAACTATTAATAACGGGCTGTTATACGGGCTGGTTGAGGGTTCAACCAATTTGCCTTTAATTAATTTATGAACTTGTTCTTGAATTTCATCTACTTGACTCTGTGGTAATCTATAATTTTTTATGTAGGTTGGTGTCTTCTCTTGTCATACCTGTACAAGAGATGTTGAGTTGTTGGTAAAAATTATTGTATGAAAGTTTTTCATCTTTTAAATGGAAGATGTCTGAAAATTGTGTGCATATATTAATTATAGTATTTTTTGCTTCATTATCTTAATTGATAATTTATCGAGTAATTTTTCTTTTCTGTTTTCAATGTATTGTGAGTTTTTATTTATTCTTAGTATGTGATAATTCTCTAGTGGTTCTATCTCTGGTAAAAAGTTTGTTATAGTGATATTTTTGTCGAGTGTGTTTAGAATTTTTACATGTGGTATACCTTTAGCTGGTATTATTGTATTCGCTATGAAGACTCCATTTGTTAATTCTTTATTTTGAATTACACTATCTTTATCTATTTGTATATTTATAGGATGGATTACTTGTGTTCTTGCAGGTACTTTAATGTTAGTAAAATCAGGAACGTATGTTTCTATTGGTAAAGTTACTTCTTCATTGTTTATTTTTAAAGTTATTAAGAAGTGTCGAAGTCTAAAAATGAACGATATTTATGAATAAAGTCTGCTCCTTTTATACCATCTGTTGGTATGGGGAATTTTGAGTTTACTACGTGGAATTTTTGATTTATCTAAAAGTTTTGTATGTTAAAATTTGTATAAATACTTCCTAGAGTGTGTATTGAATATTCATTAACACCTGTTATTTTGCATTATTTTGTATCCGTATTAATAGAATCTAAATCATCTATTAGATGTTGTTTTATTATTGATATATCAGCTCCTGTATCAAGTAGTAACGTTATTGGTTTTTGTGTTAGATTGGACTTAATTTTGATATATTTTGCTTTGTTGTTGTTGATATTGTATATTCTTAGTTCATGTTTATATTTTGTATCCCCCTGGCCAGTTGTTGTACATCGGGGTTCTCCCCATTTCCCTGGTCCGTTGTAATGTGGTTTACCCTTCTATAACTATTGTTATTATTATTAAATTTGTTGTTGTTACTAGCGTTCCTAAAGTTATTATTGCTATTGTTGTTGTTTCTATTGTTGTTATAGTTGTTACTTCTGTTATTATTGTAATTTCTAAAATTATTGTTATTATTGTAGTTCCTTGAATTATTATTATTGTTCCTAGAATTATTGTTGTAGTTTCTAGAATTATTTCTATAGTTATTATTATTGTTATTGCTATTATTATTATAGTAATTACTGTTTCTTGAATTATTTCTATTGTTGTAGTTATTATTATTATTTCTCATGTAGAGTACTTTGTTGTTTTCATTATTTCTGTTTGTTAAATCTACCTCAGTAGCAATTCTTGTTGCTTCGCTGAAGGATTTTGGTTGAGCTGCATGTACTATATTAAAAAGGGTTTCGTTTAGTCCCGATTTAAGTATCCCGAGTGCGTTATTGTCATTAAGGGCTACAATTGTGTTTCTGCTCTCCTCTTCTTGTTCTATTATTTGTATGTTATTTAGTTTAGCTATTAATCTCTCTATTCTTTCTACATATTTTTGTAACGGTCTAGTTCCTTGTCTAGTTATCGTTAGATCTGTTTGGATCATTAATTGTGTTCTTCTATAAGAGAATTCATTTTATTTCGTACATATACATGAGACGGTAAGTCTCTATAGGAGTATATAAAGTATAATGTGTAGCAAATTCATAATTCTTAAATTAACTTAAATTAAATTAAAATAAATTAAACCTTAACCTAAAGAAATTAACAATAATGAAAATAATTTATAAAAAAAAGAAATTAATAAAAGAAAATTTAAAAAGAAAATTTAAAAAAAAAAAAAAAAAAAAATAAAAAAAATCTCTCCTCCAAACAAAACTATCTTTCAGACGTATCACACCTTACAAGCATTATTCTACAAAATTTTTATTCTTCTTAATTAATGACTACTCTTTTTCCTTAAAATATACCCAACAAAGCTCAAGGAATTTAGAAATAGAGAACTCACACCTGACTACGTTCGGCAAAGGATTCCACAACCCGACAGTCCTTACAAAAAAGGATAGATGTCTTAATCTACCAGAGTGTCTAGGAATAGTTAAATTTGCACTTCTTAATGATCGTCCAGGGGTTATTTTCTTAAGAAGGTATACCGGCGTATTTTTAGATAGGATTTTTTTCATAAAACAGATGTACTTATAATTTAGATAGCTTTCGAAAGTACAGTCAAGCAAAACTTTAGAAACATCACTGATGCTATCGAATCTACGACGGTTAGTTACAAATCGAGTGCAAGCATTGAAAATAACCTTGAGCCTGGAAAACTCGCCCATACTCATCCCAGCATAAACTACTTCACAATAAGTGAAATGTGGAAAGATTAAGGATATAACTAATTTCTTTTTTACCCACTCGTTAATATTGTAAGAGAACTTCCAGAGTTTTCGTAACTTACAAAAAACATTTCTAGAAATAAAGTTAATGTGATCATTCCAGGTTAGAGTTTTATTGAATACAACACCCAAGTTTTTAGCTTTAGTTACAAATTTTACCACAGAATTATTTAATTTGATATTAGGGAGATTAGTTGTATCAATATTACGAACATAAATTAACATAACCTGGGATTTTGACGGATTTAATCGAAGACCATTGTTTAGAGACCAGAAAGCAACAGCATCAAGATCATCATTCAATTTAGCAATAGAGCGGTTAATATCAGCTATAGGACCACTGTGTAGAGTTGAGCATCGTCTGCATACAACCGGCAATGAGATTCAGACAAACAACGGGGTAAGTCATTAATAAATAGACTAAAGAGTAAGGGACCCAATATGGATCCTTGGGGTACCCCACATTCAACAGGTAGATTATTAGACTTAATACCATTTAGAAACACAAATTGACTTCTATTATCTAAGTAACTTTGAATGAGAGTAGTAGCAGAAGATTCAAAATTAAAAGCTGCGCTAAGTTTTAAACATAATAAGTTATGATTAACACAATCAAAAGCTTTAGTGAAATCAAGAAGAAGCAATAATACAGCATGTTTCTTATCGATTTCACAGTAAATGTTATCTGTTAATTCTAGGAGTGCTGAGGTAGTGCTGTGCTGCTTTCTGAAACCTGATTGGAATTCGTATAAGAGATTATTATCACTTACGTACTGACTCATTTGTGCATGCAATAACCGTTCAAAAGATTTCGAAATACTGGACAGTACGCTAATGAGTCTAATAATCGTTGGATTATTTTTTTTAGGAACGGGAACAACTTTGGCACATTTCCAAATTAGAGGGTATTGACCAGTAGTCAAGATGAAATTAAATATGTGAGTAATATAAGGTAGCACAGAAGGGATAATCAGTTTAATAAATTTCAAAGGAATTAAATCTGGTCCTATAGCATTGGATTTAATCTTAAAAATAGCATCATAGACTTCATCATTTGAGACATTTCTAAAAGAGAAAGTACTAGACGAATCAACGTTTTCAATATTGGATAGTAATGAAGTAAAGTTAAAAGATGGAGTTATAAATTTATTGTTTAATTCGTTTACATCAAAGCTATCCATATTATCCATTTTGTTTTCTTTACTGATTCCAAGCTTAGCGGTATTAGACCAGAAAGATTTTGAAGGCAGCCGAGGATCGAGTATCTTAGAATAGTAATGTTTTTTAGCTTGTCTAATCTTCAAGTTTACCACGTTCCTAAGCCTCTTAAATGAATTTCTGTCATTCGAATTTCTTGTTCTCTTCCAAATTTCATAAGCCATGTCTCTATCATTCGCCATTTTTACAATATCTGGACAGAAATACGGAACAAAATCAGCACGTGGAGTAAAACAACGTAGGGGAACATGCTGGTCGAAAAGCTTCAGAACTAGATTATTAAAGAACGCAATTTTATCGTTTATGTTATTAATTGTGTAGATGGAACGCCACGGTAATCTAGTTGCAGAATGGAATAGTAAGGATATATTGCAATTCTTGTAATCACGATAGGTAATTTTCACTTTCGGTATCTCAATAGGAATTTTATATGACAGTTATATCATATCATGATCAGACACACCCGGGAGAGAAACCTGTCCAAACTTTTCTACTAGCTCATGGTTTTCAGTAGATGTCAAAAATAAATCCAATAGAGAGGAACAAGATTCACCGAATCGAGTTGGTACCGAATTATGTTCAATGAATAGTTCTCAATAGTTCGAAAGAAAACATTTCTTAACACATGATTATTGTCAAGTATATTAACATTAAAATCCCCCCCAATGATGATAGATTCATAGTTGCTAGCAAAATTATCTAAAGCTTTTTTAAAAGGTTCAAATTTATATGCTGAGGGATGAGGAAAATATACGGTTCCTAACAGAATAGCATTGTTTTTACATTTTAATTCAGCGAAAATGAATTCAATATCATCATTTTCCACAGAGTGAGTTAAAACTTTAACAGATAGACCACATTTAACATAGATTGCTACACCACCTCCCCGAGTTCTATTACCAGAACTATCCAGTTTATTCCGATCACATCTAAAAAGCTTAAAACCTGGAATTCTAACCATATCAGAGGTTATGTTGTGATTTAACCAAGTTTCAGTAACCATAAGAATTTGAACATTGGTATTGGAAATACAGGATCTTAATATATCAATTTTAGGTGCTAGACTCATAATATTGATGTGAATGATATTAAGGAGCTGAAGGTTATTCAGGGCAGCTTTTAGTATAATATTGGGAATAAATGCAGAAGTAGTATCAGAAAGTGAGTTATTTCCATTATTAGCCACAATCATTAAATATTAAAATAAATTTGAATGAAATTTTTATAAAAGTTAACCATGTTATATCAAGTTATAGAACCATGTTTGTTACTTAAAACTAAACATCCAAAACAACCAAAAGACAGCAAGAAGGAGAAAATAAATATTTAAAGTATGTATAAATTAAAGTTAAAATTTGTAAAATTCAGAAAAGAGTATTTGACGATTCCCTAATGAGAAAAAGTTAAACATCAACAAATTTAGATACATTATGATCACTGCTTTTGAGCAATTGGTCTTTTGACGTGATTTTAACCGCTTCTCCACCTTCGGTCTTGACAATATATAAGAGGCCTTTCTTCGTAAAAGTTTTCACTATCCAACCATCACTTCTCATTTTGCTCCCAATGCGAAGAAGAAATAGAGTATGTGATGGAACGCTTTCATTAATGTAGATACGAGTAGCTCCACCAAAACCAATATGAGAGGCTCTCGGGTGTTTAAAACGCAGATACTTAATAAAAAATGACACTTTTGATGAATTAGATAAGAATTTTATAATCAATGTATTACTCCTGATGCGAAACATAGACCCAACACAATCAAAGTTTCCAGTGAAACCAATAACTTTAGCTATCCTGTTAAAAATTTCACCAAAATTTTCATGCTGAGTTCCAGCAATACCATTAACGAGAACGCTTTGTTGAATATATTTTTGAACTCTTCTAAATTTTTAGGTTCTTGTTTTGATATTATTTTGTTACTTGGTTGTTCTGTTATACGAGTTCTATATATGAATTGAACCAAATTTTTCTTTGTCTGCTTCTTTTGTTGCGTCGTAAAGATATGTGGTTAGGTTTAGGAATGTTTGCAGTTTATTTATGTCGCCTTCAAATATTGGCACTATTTTCAAAGTTTTATCTAATTCAAAATCCATTTTTGCGTCTTGTTTAGTATTGTTTAAAGTTAGTGTTTTTATTAGTTCTGTCAAATTTACATATACGTCTATAAACTGTATTTTTAGCAAAATACCTATTTCTTCATTAACTTCTTTAAGTTTGAGTATATATAAAAATTTATTTTTTATTTCTTTAGCTAATTCCCTATATTTTATTAATGATTTAGTTGACTTTTGTTTTGATTTAATTAATTTGTTTTTTATTATATCAATTTTTTCAATTTGATTTTTTAGTTTTGATGATACTGTCTTTTCGTGACATGAAAATATTATATTATATTTGTATATTCTTTTGGATTATATATTTTTTTTTTTATTTGTTTACATTATATTAATTTCTAAGCTATAAGTTATTATTTAATATTTAATTTTAAAATAGAAATAAAAATGCTGTTAATATATTTTTTAAATTTATTTAAAGACAGGATTTGGACAAAATTAGAAAATTGACTTAAAAATAATTCTAAATTTTACAAGTATTTATACTAAAAATATCTTTACAAAAATCAATAAAGTTTGGAAATTATTACAAAATAATTTTAGTAATTAAAAACATAATTTATTTCAAAATAACCTTTTAACAAAGAAAAGTATTAATTGACAAAATTTATTTGGAACAAAGAATTGAAAAAACATAATTTATTACAAAATAATCTTTCGATAAATAAAAGTGTTTATTTTGTAATTTTTATTTAGAACAAAGAATTGTTTACGAAAGAAAGTGATTACGATTAATTTTAATATTGTTTTCTTATTACAAAATATTTTGGGTTGATTGCAACTATGTAATATCAATAAAAAGTAACAATAAGTTAATCAAATGGTAACAATAAAAAATAGTTGAATATGTTCAATAAAATATTGAATATGATAATTCTTCCCCTCTTAAATTCAAATGTCCGCATTTGATTAGAAGAATGGAGTATCATAGCATTTTCTTTTTGGTATGTCTGGTTTTTTTATTTTGATAGTTATTTCTAAAACCAGTCATATCTTGATTTTGATTTGTTAATTCTTGATTGGGGTTTCCTTCAATTGTTGTTTCGATACTTTCTAGTGGAATACTATTTTGGTGTTCAAGTTCATTATTGATGACTATTTTATTTTTTTTTTTAATTATAATGATACAGGTTATGAGAATTAAAATTGTTAATAAAATTGTAGTTGAACCATAATTCATATAACGGTGAATGAATTTTTCTTCTTCCAATAGTTTGATATACTTGGTGTTGTTTATGTGGATATCCCTCAGAAGTTCTAATGAAAGATGTTCTCGGAATTCTTGTTGATTTGTTCGGGGTTGTAAAATTGCTGGTAGTACTTTGATGGTTGAAATTTCTTTTGAGGTGAAAGTTCTGCCATTAACATTTATGGTAGAGTTATGAAATTTTATAAGATAAGTACCAGTAAGATTTTGTGAGTTAGAATCTATAGTAATTGTACCTTTAAATTGATTTAGTAACAAAATGTCATCTGAAATTTTTTCTATAGTAGGGATATGTTGGTTGTTTATGATATTACAAGTTGCATTTTTACTTTTTAACAAATATGAAATACAAGTTGAATTTTTTAAATTTATAATATTATCTTTATCACCAATTGATAAAGAATTTATGGTTTTACAATTTTTTATGATCCCATATATTTCTTTACTTAATGTATTTAACAATATTTCCTTATATTCTATTTCGTTTACAATATTTTTTATTTTTACAGGTTTAATTATTAGTTTTTCGAAATTTTCATTATTTGTAATGGGAATTTCTATTACATAAAATAAGCAAGAACCATTTGTTATTATTTTTATATTATATTATTAGTTTTTCATTATTATCTATATTATATTATTAGTTTTTCATTATCTAATACATTAGTCAAAATTTTAATTTCCGATTTTGAAAGTAAAATCGAATTGATTATATTGGCCTTAGCCCAATGAATAGCATATTTTATATTTGTTATTTCTTCTTTAATAATTTTTAATTTATATTGAATTTTAAAAATATACTGATCATTAAAAATATTTTTTTCTTTAATAGTTTTAAAAATTTCATTTGTGATTTGCGTGATATTATTTATTCTTTCATTATAAACTTTATTTATTATTACTTGTTTATTATTATTTTCTAGGATACCTTGTATTTTTTGTCTTATCATAGTTATGTCATCGTGATCTGGAGTACCAGATATCCATTTCCATGCTGTTCCAAGAGAGTCAATAGAGCGTTTTTGTTTATTCATGTGTGGTTTAAATTCATCCAACAGATCTTGTATTTGGAGAAGTTCATGGTGAAAGTCTGGATAGAGTGGGTGTGAGTCATTGATGTATTTTGGGAGTATTGTATTGATTTCGTTTATTAATTCTTGGTATATGCCAAGTTCAGTTATGTGGATTAATTTGAATTTCCCTTCTTGAATTTTTGCTTTCCCCAAATTTATTGCTATTATCTGGGAATTCGTGTAGTCAAGAATTTGTACTTCTCCCAAAATGGTATTAGCTACGAATCTGAAATAAATTATCAACTTTTTATATTGGATTTATGAATTAGTCTACCTGAATTAGTTAGGACTGTGATATGTTTGTCCTCCTTAACAATTTCCTTCTTATATCGAAATTTTAATTTGGAACCTAATCTTTTATTGTGTTTTACATATATTATTTGGCCTTGTTTATATGTTATTAGAGGTTTTCTTTTTTTGTTATGAAGTAGATTCAAATCTTGAAATTGTTTCTTTTTAATTTTTTCTATAGCATTTAATCTAGTTTTTTCGAATTCTTCAGGAGTAACATTTGGGTCTCTACCCAAGAACAATTCTATAGGTTTTTTGCCTGTAGTACTGTGAATTGTGTAATTGTATTCGTTGACAGATCTTTCAAGGAGTTCTTCAAATTTTCGATTTGTTCCCTCTGCTTTTAAGCAACGCATGATTTCGGACAAGGTTGAATGAAACCTTTCTATTTGTCCATTTACTTCGCTTTTGTATGGTGGTGTTGTAAAAATTTTAATTTTTAATTCATCTTCCATCATTGCTTTGATAGAGGCTGAATTCAGGGATTTTTCGTTATCAATAACTACTTGTTCTGGGACTCCGTAATAAAAAAGAATATCTCTTAAAGCTGTCCTTATGTGTTCAATGGACCTGCTTTTAATCATTCTGGCTTGTGCAAATTTAGAGAGTTTATCAATTGCAGTTAAGACAAGTTTTGCTTCCGTAGAAAATATGTCTATATGGAGAGTATGACCTACGAAATTTGGAATAGGAGTGTGTTGGATTTCTGGATTTGTAGGGTGTCTATCATATTTATTTTCTTTACAAATGGAACATTTCTTCACGATATCTATTATTTTCCTGGACATTTTTGGGAAATAATATTTTTGTAATAATTGTTGTTTATTTTCTTGAGAATTCCTGTGAGCTCGACGATGAGTTACTGTAATTAATTCATCTTGTTCGTATTCATTTGGAATATCTTGAACAAGCATTCTTGTGAATCGGATTTTGTAACTTTTGAAATGGGTTGGGTAAATCTCTTGTATTTGATCCATAATAGGTTCATCTGTTTCTATAGCGTTTTTAATATTGGGATTGAGGTATTTTTTTAGAATATTTATTAGATTATTTTCGGAAAAACTTTGATGAGTTATTATATGTCTGTGAAATTTTGGAAAAGGATTGGTTATTTCATAATTATCACTAGATCCTATTTTTATTATTAATTGATTTCGGAAATTATTAAGAGGTGCATCCACGAATGGAATATAATTTTGTGACGAACTGTCATCGCTATGTTGAGTCATAGTCAATGTGTTCATCATTGTAGTAGGCACAAGTCTAGACAAAGTGTCTGCTACTACATTAGTATATCCCGGTTTATATTTAAGTTCGTAGTTATATTCTTCAATAATTGCTTTCCATCTTTTCATTTTACTGTTGCTGTTCTTATTGCTAAGAGCAAACGTAAGAGGTTGATGATCTGTGAAAATTATTACTCGTTTTGACCCATATAAATAATTTCTTAAAGAAGTTAAAGCCCATACAATGGCTAACATTTATTTTTCATTTGTTGCATTTGATTCCTCAGTTTTGTTTAATGTTCTTGAGAGAAAAGTGATAGGCTTTCTGTCTTGTGAAAGGACAGCGCCAACAGCGTAGTTCGATGCATCAGTTGTGAGCTCGAATTCTTTGTTAAAATCTGGATGAGATAAAAGAACTTCTTTAGAGATTAATGTATTTTTTAGTATTTGAAATGATTCTATTGCTTCTTCGTTTAAAGTTATAATGGTTGTTTTTGATTTGTTTTTGGACACTCGTCCTCCTTCCCCTCTTAAAAGGGATGTCAGGGGTTTGGCGATTTTTGCATAATCGCAAATAAATCGCCTGTAATATCCTGACATTCCAAGAAAAGATCTTAAGTCTTTCAATGTTTTTAGGGTAGGCAATTCACAGATTGCTTGAACCTTTTTAGGATTTGTTTTAATTCCATTTTCGGTTACAAGGAATCCTAAGAACTCAATTTCATTTTGAAGAATTCACACTTGTCGAGTTGGATTTTCATGTTGGCATTCTCAAGAGTATAGAATATAATATTTAAATTGTTAAAATGTTCTTCTTCAGTTTTACCAAATATTATTATATCGTCAATGTAAACGTAGCAACGAATACCGATATGTTCCCTAAGTATGTCGTCTAATGCCCTTTGAAATATAGAAGATGCATTTTTTAGACCGAAAGGAAGCCGAGTAAATTCGTATATGTTCTGATTTCACCTTTCACTGTTGTGGTGTAAGTAAGACTTTCTTTAGGATCAGAGAATAAAGTTGGGTATTGATTTATTAAGTAGTTTAATTTTTGTGCCTGTTTTTCATTTAAATGGGATATCCTAATACTAATATTATTCACAGAATTACAAATATATTGTTTTATCGGTATTTTAAAATCTGGTTTTAATGTAAGATAATTTTCGTTTGTATGGATGACAGCATTTAATTCCTTCAAACTATCGTTACCAATTATGCCATCGAATGAAGTTAATTCTGGCAAAATAAAAAATTTTAATTTAGGAATTTTTGATTCAAATAGATCAATAAAACTATGGTGAGTAATTGATAAAGTTACACCTACTGAATTAGCGAAAAAATTTGTATCGTTTTGTATTGGATTTTTAATAAGACAGGACTGTATGTAGTTTTTATTTGATCCTGTGTCAATTAGGAATTTTAAGTTTCTACCATCCTTCGCTGAATATTCTATGTAAGGAAGCGAAGAGGTAGTTAGTCTAAAAAATTATCAGGCTTAGAAAAATCATTATTAACAGTTTCCGATCTTGATTTCTCTGATGTAATATGATTAATTTTTTGAAATTTATTGTTTTGATTAAATCTGTGTGATGGTGGTCTTTTGTTATTGAAATTCCTATTTTGGTAATTGACGTGCCGTGAATATTGTGTTTTGTCAACAAATTCTGAAATTGCGGGTTTGGGAATTGTCTAGGATTATGATATAACGTTGGATTGAAATTGTTGTTGTAGAAAGGTTTGTAATTGTTTGGTGGGAAATTTCTCCTTGGTAATGGTGGTGGAGTTTGAAATGGTGGTCTTCTAGTATTGCCTTGGCTATGATTTATTCTGAAATGAATATTATCTAATTTCAGGCATAAATATAGTGCTTGTGGAAGATCTTTTGGTTCACGTATACTTAGTAGGCGTGGTAGATCTCCTTTAAGTCCTCTGATAAAGGTATCGAGAGCTTTATCACGATAGGCCTGAATCATGGCTTCCAATGCCTCTTGAGTTAAGTCCATTGATGATAATTTGTTTAGTGTAAGCGATAGATGACGGTACACATCTTGGTAAAAGTCTTGTATAGTGTTGTGTTTTTGTATCATAGTTGTCATTTGGTACTCTAAAGTACCTAAGTCGCGTTTGTCTGCGTAATGTAGATTAAGGCATTTTACAATTTTGTTCCAATTAAGGGGAGTGTTGTATGACTCTAAGGCAATGTCTGCACTGCCTACAATTTTGTTTCGTATTACGCTAAGAATACCGTAATACTTTGATGTCCCTTTTAGATGTTCGTAAATGTTTAGAATTCTTTCGACGCTTTTACGCCAAGACCCGAATTCACAATTTTCCCCTGAAAATTCTCTCAAACTTTTTACAACGTCTGGTATTTTATCCATACCAGATAAACTCATATCATTTTCGATGTTTATATTTTGGTCTTCATCGTCATAGTTTTCGACCGTAATTTTATCTGAAAATATTTTCCTAATTTCAGATTGAATTATTTCAGCAATATTTTTTCTGAGAGTTTCGTCTCGATTACCAGGGTTTGGAGGGAGAGGTGTTTCTGTGCTGGCCTGGAGTTGGATTTATTCCAATATTTTCAAGAATAGAAGGCTTGATAATGGGTATCATGATTAAAACAAAAAAATTACAAGGAAAATATTATGTGGAAAAAAAAAAATTTTTGCTTATTTTATGGAATTATAAAAAAATTTCTTATAAAATATGTTTCAATATAAAAAATTTAATATTTTAATTTAATATAGTTCATATAAAATTAGATTTATTATTTATTTATATTTTTTTTTTTATTTAATTTACAAAAAGTAATTATTTTTGTTCGAACAATTTAATTTTTCTTTTCGATCTTTTTTATTTTTATACAAAATTTTTTGTTTTTGTAGACTAGATTCTTGCTAGCCCACTCTTTTCTTTTTAGTTCCACAAAATGTGAAGTAAAATCTGCAGTTTCTGTGTCAATATTTATATTATTAGTCATTTGACAAAAATTTTACAAAAAAATATTTATATTTATTATTTCTTTTATTTTTTATAAGGCCTTTGATATTATTTTTTTGTTTATTATCTTTTTTTTGTTTTTCTTTTTTGAGCGCTTTACTTTTATTATTTTTTTGCTTACCAATTCAAAATACAATATAATAATTTCTTCTTTTATTTTTTTATTTTTTTTTTTTTTTTACAAATTTGTTGGTTCAAGTTACAAAAATATTTATGAATTTGTGGTAGGTCAGTAAAAATTATAGGAATGATTTTTTAGAATTTAATTGAACTTGACCTTTAAAATTTTATGTAAACAATATATTTTTTTTCTGTTTTATTAAAATGTAAGCAAATTTTTTTTTTTTTATTAAAATGCTTATATGTTTGATTTCTCCGTACACATGGGGATACTCTCAAAAAAAAAATGTATAAGTAATTTATTTATATGTATTTCTTTCTTTTTTTTTAAATATATTTTTTTTTATTTGTATTTTTATAAAAATTTTGTGACTTACAGTAGCGTTATAGGGATAAAGTTGACCATCTGCAGTATTTTAATTTAACAGAATACTCTCAAAAAAAAAATTTATAAGTAATTTATTTATATGTATTTCTTTCTTTTTTTTTTAAATATATTTTTTTTTATTTGTATTTTTATAAAAATTTTGTGACTTACAGTAGCGTTATAGGGATAAAGTTGACCATCTGCAGTATTTTAATTTAACAGAATAGACGGCTGCTGGTCACACTTCGTGTTTTTTTTTTATTAACAACGTGTGGCAGCTCCTTTTTGCAATTAAGCTACTAAGGGGCCTCGTTTTCTATTCTTTATTGTTAAATTAATTTCAGTTTAATAACTTACTTACTGCACGTGTTGACAAATAATATTTATGTTGTATGTTGCGAGTCCAACGATGTTTCCAGCCCTTTTCCTCACTTTGCACTTTTAGCATATAGTTTTTTTTGTTTTTTTCTTAGTTAAATATATATATATTTTTTTTTTTTAAATTCAGTTATTGTTTTAAAATGTTAAAAATATTCTTTTTTTTAAATTTTAACTAAGATTTCTAAAGCACAAAGGATTTTTCTGTTTTTAGTTCTTAGTTAATTTGTTTTTTTTTTTTTTTTTTTTTTTTTTAAATTGCACTAACACAACACACAACTTATTATTTAATTCAACACTGGATGGTCCCTGCTCGGGCGCCAGTTATTATTTACTATTTAATTTTAAAATAGAAATAAAAATGCTGTTAATATTTTTTTTAAATTTATTTAAAGACAGGATTTGGACAAAATTAGAAAATTGACTTAAAAATAATTCTAAATTTTACAAGTATTTATACTAAAAATATCTTTACAAAAATCAATAAAGTTTGGAATTTATTACAAAATAATTTTAGTAATTAAAAACATAATTTATTGCAACATAACCTTTTAACAAAGAAAAGTATTAATTGACAAAATTTATTTGGAACAAAGAATTGAAAAAACATAATTTATTACAAAATAATCTTTCGATAAATAAAAGTGTTAATTTGTAATTTTTATTTAGAACAAAGAATTGTTTACGAAAGAAAGTGATTACGATTAATTTTAATATTGTTTTCTTATTACAAAATATTTTGGGTTGATTGCAACTATGTGTTACCCCCTCGGTGTGCGCCACAGGATCCATGACCGAGGGTACCCCGGTTCGAACCTGGTTGGTGGCGATTTATAAAAAAAAAAAATCCATCATTAAATTTGTTAATTGAAAATTCGAGATTAATCGAATGAAAATCATTAATTGAGATCGAACCGGTAATAAGGTAGCGCCACGTTGTTTCTAGGCAGCGGTAGATGGTTACTCCATCTCCTAGGACCGGTTACTGTAGGCCAATCACCTGCATAATCGGTAAATCAATGGATTCGAAATAATAGAAGAAGAAGCCTCGGATACACGAATGACTACTTGATAACGACCTTTGGCACTCAAAAAAGGACCCGAATTGCACAATGGAATGTAAGAACACTTAGAGAAGCTTCAAGACTCTCGCAATTGGAAGCTCAAATGGCTACTTACGACATAGACATCCTAGGTATAAGTGAAATGCGATGGAACAACACCGGAGAAATCAACACGGAGAATGGAAACATGGTAATTTACAGTGGAAGGGAAACAGGGCGTGAAAGTGGAGTCGGAATACTAATATCAAAGAAATTGAGACAAACATTGGTTTCTTGGAAGGCAGTCTCGGATAGAATTGTTACAGGGCGATTTCGAAATATGACAAGACATGTAACAATAATTCAATGCTATGCACCAACAGATGTCGCTGAAGACCATATTAAGGATGACTTCTACGAACAAATAGAAACAACGCTAGCACTCATAAATAGGGGAGATATCATAATATTAATGGGTGACTGGAATGCGAAAATAGGATCTAACAACAATGGACTTGAGGAAATAATGGGCAAACACGGGTTAGGAAGAGAAAGAAACAACAACGGGGAAAGATTGATAGAGTTGTGTCAGACTTTCGACCTAGCAATCGGAGGGAGTCTATTTCCACACAAAGATATCCACAAATACACATGGACAACACCAAACGGGATCTCAAGAAATCAGATAGATCACATATGCATCAGCAAGAAGTGGAAACAATCAATGTTAGATGTGAGAAATAGAAGGGGAGCAGATATACACAGCGATCATGAATTACTAACTGGGGACTTCAGAATGAAACTAAGCCAACAAGGAAGAGGCAGAAGAAATAGAAAGAAGAAAATAAATATAAACAACTTAAAAAATCCGCAAGTAAGAGCTGACATAGTTACGGCATTACGAGAAAATATTAGAAATAATAGAGAATACACTTGGGAAGAGATTCTGGAAATTTACAACCAAACAAGCGAACAAAATCTTGGAATTTCACCACCACAAAGAAAAATCTGGATAACCGATAACACATGGGCCTTGATTGAAAGAAGAGGTGAAATGAAGAAAATGATAAACAACAGGATGGCATCAAGAAGAGAATATGAAGAAATAGCGAAAACAGTAAAAAGAGCAGCTAGAAGAGATAAAAGGAAATTTCTACAAAATTTAGCCGGAGAAGCAGAAAAAGCAGCACAGCAACATAACCTGAGAGAATTGCATCGCATAATCAAGAACTTAACAAACCAGTCGGAACAACAAAACAAACCAATTAAAGATAAAAATGGTGCGCTCATCACAAACTTAGAGGATCAATTAAAGAGATGGAGAGAACATTTCCAAGAACTGAGCAACGAAGAAAGTACAAATAATGAAGCAGACATAAGAAACAGAGACAATGCAAATATCTACCCAACTGAGGGACTGCCAATATCTACTCAAGCTCCAAATATAGAAGAAATCAAAGCTACAATCAATATCCTGAAGCACAATAAAGCAACAGGTGAAGATGGAATTCCAGCAGAAATAGCCAAACTGGACCCTGACTTATTCGCAAAAACAATTGAACCCCACATCAGGAAAGCACGGATAGAGGAGAATATACCACCATCATGGAAGAAAGGAATGATTGTCAAGATACCTAAGAAAGGAGACTTGGCAAATTGCAGCAACTGGAGAGGAATCACGGTTCTAAATACTATTCATAAGATAATAGCAATTATTATAAAGAAAAGATTAGAAGAAGTACTAGAACCAATACTACGGAAAGAGCAGGCAGATTTCAGACCAAACCGAAGCTGTGTAGACCAGGCAAATACTTTACGGGTTATAGTTGAACAATCAGTAGAATGGAATGCCCCACTATATCTACTATTCATAGATTTTAAGAAAGCATTCGACACAGTCAAGGGATGCGCAATATGGAGAACACTTACAAAGAAGGGAGTTCCTGAAAAAATCATCAACATCATCAAAGCGATGTATGAAGATGCAGAGACAACAGTTCAACACAGAGGTAAGATCAGTGATCCATTCTACACCAATATAGGAGTTAGACAAGGATGTCCACTATCTCCACTTCTCTTCAACACAATACTAGACGACATTCTAAGAGAAGTTTGCACTGGAATAAACGGAATAGAATGGGATCTCTTCGGAAACTTAGAAGACTTAGATTACGCAGATGATGTATGCCTCATATCAAAAAATCAAAGGGACCTACAGAACAAAGTCAACAGATTACAGGAAGAAGCAAAGAAATCGGGACTGGAATTAAATATCGAGAAAACCAAAGCAATGAGGACAAACAATAGTTATAGTGAGCCAATAACAGTGAGTGGACAACAGATAGAATACGTAGAAGAATTCAACTACCTGGGGAGCATTATAACATCAAGAGGAGGTGCAACAGAAGATGTTAACAGCCGTATAAAAAAGGCAAGAAGAACATTTGGGAGCCTAATGAAGATATGGCGGAGCAACCAAATATCGAGAACAACAAAGCTAACAATATTTAGAGCATGTGTTAAGTCAACATTAATATATGGCAGCGAAACATGGCTCACTTCGGTCAGAATCAAACAGAAGCTACAAGTATTCATCAACAAGTGCTTGAGAATTATATGCAGAATATTCTGGCCGGCAAGAATTAGCAACGAGGATTTATGGATGATAACTGGAGAAGAACCTATCAACAGACAGATAAATAGGAAAAAATGGAAATGGATAGGTCATACACTAAGGAAATCAGAAAGTGATATAGCAAGAAGAGCTCTAGAGTGGAATCCACAAGGACAAAGGAGACCCGGCAGACCATACAACACATGGAGACGCACAATCGATCAAGAATTAACAGTCAACAATTATACCTGGGACGATATTAAGGAAGTAGTACTCAACAAAGAGGAATGGAGGTTCACTATCGAAGCCCTATGCTACCACGCGGAGTAATAGGAGAAAAAAAAAAAATGTAATATCAATAAAAAGTAACAATAAGTTAATCAATTTGTAACAATAAAAAATAGTTGAATATGTTCAATAAAATATTGAATATGATAATTTATAGTTACTCTAGTAATTTCTTTCTTTACAAATTTTTTTTGAAATTTGTTAGTGTTGCAATATATACTAATTTTGTTATTATTACAATTAACATTATTATTAATATGATTTCAATTTGTTGGAGTTGTTCTTCTTCCTTCACTGCTGGAGTAGTAAATGCAGGCTGGTTTTTGTTATTGAAGATGTTCTCCTGTTGTTGTTTCGAATCTTTATTGCCCATTTTGTTTGGCTGTAGTCGTTTTTTTGTTTAATTTCTTTTGTCTAACCACCCAGTTCTTTTGTTGTCTCAGCTCTTTTATTTCGGCAAGGAATTTCCTTTTCTGGGAGTTGTCTATTGTAGCCAGTCCTCCTCTTTTGTAATATTTTTTTATATTTACTTCATCTGTAGTTGGTGTTGACTGTAATTTTCTTCTTTTTTGTATTCCTCTATTGTGATTGGTTTAGGTCCAGCGGTTGGATTTTCTTGTATCTTTCTTGTAACGATTTGTTCGGTGGATGATTGGTTGCAGGATCGATTGTTTGCAGGATCGCCATGTACTATACGTTGAGGACTTATTAGAAGTTGTGCCATGTAACATGTATATATATGTATTTATTTTTGATGGTGAGGTCGAGAGATCAAGCTACTAGCTTAATGAGCTAGAATTCGAGCTATGAACTCATTGAATTCTCTTCCTGAAAACATCAAACAAAGAAAAGCTACTAGCTTAAAAATAATTGTTAAAATGAAATATTTAAAATTGTTTAGTTTTTAGTAATTATTTGAAACATCTTTATTTAATGATTCCGATTGAATAATTACAATTTTAATGTTATTCTTTTACAAAATTACAATTCTATTTATATTAAAATAATTCTTAATTCTAGATAGAATTATGAAAGTAAATATGCTTACAAATTATCTAAATCTATGTTATATTTCTCAATTCAATATATTTTTAGTACAATGTACTGAGTTCATAAAAGTTACGTAAAAAAAGAATTTATTATCAAAAATTGGAATTACACATATCATAAATTTTACTTTTAAAAAAAAAGGATTGCACAAAAGTTTTAAGTTACAAATATGCATGCTTGCATTATTTTATTTTATTGTTTACAATTATTTTATTATGGGTTTTTTAAGTTACAATTGTGCAGGCTTGCATTATTTTATTTTACGTTATTGATTACAATTTTTTATTTTGGGTTTTTGCCCTTGAAAAAGAAAGTGAACCATGTGTTGATTTGAAAATTTAATGTTTATGATTGTTTAAGAAATATGACTAATCAAATTGAATATTTTATTAATATCTAATTTACATTAAGTATACTACATCTGGCGTCTTCACCATTTCCTCTAATTTGTATTGTACTCAGTTCAGCTGTTAGTCTCTCTATTTTCGAGATGTAGTTTTGTAGTTGTCTCGTACCTTGGACCGTAGTTGTTAGTTGTGTCTGTACCATAGCTTGGGTACGGTTATATGTAAAAGCATCGTTTAATTGTTGTGAGAATTGCACGATTGTTTTTGTTATTAATTTATTCCTAATCTTTTCTGTTAGGCGTGTGTAATAAATGAATTTGATTATTTTCTCTTTATCTTCATTCTTTGTGGCATCATGTAGATATTTCACGAGGCTTAGAAAGTTTTGCAACTTGTCCATCTGTCCAAGCAATTCTGTCTTGAACCATTATTAAATCTTTGGTTCCTTGTATTGTAATGACTTATGCTTGCATTCTGGGGTTGTTCAGCTTCTGCGGCCAATTGAGTAGCTTCATTTAATGTCTTTGGCCTGGATGTAAAGATAACTGTTTTTGTTGGTTCGTTTATTCCATTCTTGAATACATTTAGAGTTATTTGATCATTCAGCTTTGATATGACTTCTCTATTATTTTCTTATTGTTCTAAAATCTGCAGGCGGTTTAGGTCTGCTATCATATTCTCTATTTTATTTGCAAAACTTGACGTTGTTGTTCCTAATTGTCTTAGCTTGCTTAATTCGGCATGTATTTTCAATGGAGTGCTTGATGTTTTATAGAGATCTTTTAGCGTTGTTTTTAAATTATTTAGTGTTGTAGGTCTGGGTTTTGAATTTATTTTTACCCTAACCTTATCAGATATTTTTGTTCTGATTATAAATTCTATCAGTTTACGCTTTTTCGGCTTCCTCTAAGGTATCATTTATGTATTCTATGATATTGAGGAAATTTTCTAATTTCTTGATGTCTCCCTCGAACTCAGATACCAGTTTAAATCTTGTGGCTATGTCAAATTTAGCCATTCTGATACCGGTTTCTGTTTCTTCCTTTATTTCTGCTAAGCGTGATGCTGAATAAGCTTCTAATGCCAAGGTAACTTCTTTGTATTCTTTAGAGAATCTTATACGTTTATTTCGTTTAAGGTGTTTTGGTCATATGAAGCTTTAAATGTTTCATATGTTAATTTGTATCTATCTGCAATATTCTTAACTGTACTCTTTTTAGTTGAGATATATGCATCCGAAAATTTTCGATATGGATTTTTTAAATATTAGCAATATATTTCTTAATTTATTTATTAATATTTTTATTTTTTCCATTAATTAATTTAGAAATACATAATACAATTTTTTTTTAATTATTTATATATATTATTTATGCTTTTGATTTACATATAAAATTTTTTTTTTTTTGTTACAATTTTTGAACTGTATTTTGTTCTATTTGATTAGCTAAAGCCTTTGAGAAGAATTGTTTTATAGAATAATACGCTATGTTTAGCAATATTACTACTATTGCAATTGTTATTATCAATTCTGCATAAATATATGGGCATTTTTCTTCTCCTGATTTATTATTAAGAGTTCCTGTACTACCAGCATTATTATTTATTATAATTTCCTCTTCGGGCTTCTAGAATTGCCCATTTTAAAAGAGAATTACAAGAATGATAAAATTTGAAAATAAAAATTTTTTTTGATTATTTTATTAATTTGATATAATAGATTTAACTAGATTGATTTTGATTTTAATATTTATACATTTTAATTTATTTTCTTTTCATTTTACTTTTCATTTTTATACAATTTGATTAATATTTTGTTTATTTTTCTTGGAGATTCGACTGTCTCTCCGCATTTGACTTTTGATTTGTGGTATTTTGCTGCTGAAGATCTTTTTCTCTGTAGATACAGCCAGGGTCTGTGGTCTATGTAGATCTCGGATTTCTTTCCTTAGTTGTTTTGATTTTCCACCTCGGTTGTTTTTCTCTGTTTGCGACTGTACCGGTTTTTGTTGCCTTTTCCTGTACTCTTCTATTGAAATTGGTTTTGGACCTACTTTTGGATTTTTTTTTTTCTTTATTATTTCAAACGAGTAAAATACAAATTTTGTTTTAATTATAATCTTATTCAAATATTTATAAGATAAAGTTCAATTTTATTATTATATCTATTATTGAATCTAATAGTAACATGATCTTAAGTATAGAGAATTTTTATATTTGATTTAGTAAAAGATAAAAAAGATAAAAGAAAGTAGTTTAGATTAAGATTAATATTATATACTAATTGATTTAAAATGTAAAAATATATGCTTAAGACCTAGCCTAAGCTGTCTGGTCGAATTGTGTATTATAAATCAATTTTTGTTTTCCTAATACGTGTTAGAACGATCACATGAATATACAATAATAATGTAGAATTAATGTAAAATGTATGCAAAAGTGCATTTTAATTAGTTTCATACCTTTTAATATAATTTTACTTGCATTTAATTTTATTGCTTTATTACCAATTATTTTTTTTGTTTGCATTGCTATTTCTATTGTTTTAATTACATTTTATATTTTTTATGATGGATTGAAAGAAGTATAAAGACAAGATATAAAAATAATACAATTCTGCCAATAGATCATAGAGTTGAAAATGTGAAAAGAAAAAAACTCAAAAATCAAAAATATATACTTTTGAATGCTAAGATACATGAATTTTAAAATGCAGTTAGGTCAATCAATATAAACTACCCAATTTTCTAGTAATGTGTTACTTTGTTTTGTTTAGGTAATGTTATGTGTGCTTAACAAGAAACAAGTAATATTTTTTTGAAGTGTGGTAAATTTTCTATTTCTTTTAACTCTGTAGGTAAGTCATTATAGGATTTTAGGCAGTTGTAAAGGCAGTTTGTTTTTTGTTTTCCTGTTCGGAATAATGAAAGATAATAGTTTGATTTATTTCTTGTATTGTGAGTATATAGATCAATATTTCTGTTAAGAATGAAGTTGTGTTTGATATAGTTATTTATAACTTTGAAAGCTATAATAATATGTATAAGTCTCTGTTGCATATAAAATCGAGGCTTGGAAATTCAGGGGAGTATAGTAAGTTTGTTGGGTGTAGTATTGGGTAATTATTAATAATTTTGATAACTTTTTTATGAAGAACATTTAATTTACTTATGTGGGTCTTTGATGCTCTACTCCAGATTGGATTTAGATATGTAATGTTGGAAATAATATAGGATGAGAAAATAACAAAGAGGCTTTTTTTATCTGAGAATTGTTTCAGTCTTTTCAATATGAATAAATAAGGAGCAATTTTTTTACATACAAAGTCTATATGCTCTACCCATTTGAGATTAGAATCAATCACCATTCCTAAGTAATTGTAGCTCTTAATAACATCAATTTAATCATTTTTAAATAAGAAGATTTTCTTTTATGACGCGCTCTAGTTCGTCACACATAATCGCCATATAATTATCTTGGGTTCCTTTAATTTATGTTCTATGATCAGTCTAGCTTTTGAGCATATAGTCCAGTCAAAACTGTACTTTTCCTCGATACGATATTTAGGACTTGAGGCCCTGACAACATCCTATGAGCTCTGTCTAGTGTATTCTCTGAACTTGAGGCCCTTGCAAAACTTATCTTTGGTTAAAGATGTAACTCGTGTTGTTTGCAGTAACGTACCTTCATTACATACTTACTAAATAACAAACAAAAATATTGTTCTACGATCGTTGCTAAAAATACATACATGAAATTCAATTTGAAAAACTTAAAAACAACAATCGAACCATAATTACAAAATAAAAATATTACTCAAGGAACTCTAATTCAAAATATTTTTATTTTATTGCTAAATCAACAACATTTAAATTATTGTTATTTTTCTATAAATATAAAATATATGACCAATAAAAAAAATCAATACGTCAATAGCTAGTCATAAATATAAAAATATTTTTGCCATCAACTCAAACCCTGAAAAAAAATAAAAAAATTCAATCCGCATATCATATAATTTTTTATTAAATTGCTGTATAAGAATATTTTATGTTTATCGCAAAAATATACCTGAACCCCCATATTCCTAAATATTTTTGTTTATTTATTTAGTTACATGAATTATATCTACTCATAAGATCATACCTAGACGGTCGTAAATTTGTAATAAAACAACAACAAGAACACACATCAGAAAAAATAATAAAATCAGGAGTCCCTCAGGGTAGTGTGCTAGGACCTACCTTATACTTAATATATACTGGAGATTTGCCAACAACAGAAAACACAGTTACTGCAACGTTTGCTGATGACACAGTAATATTAGCAACAAACACATGCTCAATTACTGCCTCAAACCAATTGCAAGAACACTTATTAAAAATTGAAGATTGGCTAAAAATATGGAGAATCAAGGCGAATGTAAACAAATCAGTGCATGCTACTTTCACCACCAGAAGAAAAGATTGTCCGGCTGTAACACTAAATAATGTCGCATTAACACATGCAAACTCTGCAAAGTATCTTGGTATGCATCTGGATAGGCGTTTAAATTGGAGAGAGCATATTGTCAACAAAAATAAACAACTTAGTTTGAAGTTTAATAGCCTCTACTGGTTAATAGGACGTTATTCGCAATTATCAATGGAGTGCAAGATCCTACTATACAAGGCCGTCTTGAAACCAATCTGGTACTATGGTATAGAACTGTGGGTAGCCACAAGTAATTCCAACGTTGAAATACTGGAAAGGTTTCAATGCAAAGTACTCCGATCAATAGTAAATGCACCATGGTTAAAGAGAAATGAGGAAATTAGAAAGGACTTAAAAGTCGAATCGGTTAATGAAGCCATAGCAATAAGAAGCTCAAAATACTTTGCGAGATTGGAAATACATTCCAACGATCTCGCATCACAACTACAGTGTACAGACCAACATGTGCGAAACCTGAAAAGGTTTCATCCGATAGATCTAAGCAGCAGATTTATAAATAGTCAAACCAGAAATCCCCACTAGCTTGACCAGAAATATAAAACTTCGGAGATAAGCCAATGGGCTCACTCACCACCTGTTACAGTTAAATAAATAAACTAAAAAAAAAAAAAAAAAAAAAATTATTTACTTACGGTTTCTAAATTTTCACTTGCGTCTTGAAATTGTTCTTCGTCTATGCTCAGATTGAACGCCAGTTTTGTGTTTGCAACTTCAATTAATTTATGAATTGTTTTTCAATTCTATTTTTAAATCTTCATTCGAGTTTCAGTTTTCGAAAAAATTTGGCTCTAATCTCTGTAGCTAATTCTTTGTTTTTCTTTATTTGTCCTTTTGTTTGTTTTTTATTTATTAAATCTTGTACTATTTTTATGTTTTCTTATTTTTGATAAGTTGTCTGTTCGTGACATAGAGAAAATTCAGTTTAAGGCAATTTTTTTTTTTATTTTTGCTTATTATAATTTTTCTTTTATATATTTATTTATGCATTAAAGAAAAACATTTCTTAGGCTAAAGTTATTTTGTTAACTTCTTTCTTTACTTATTTTTTTTAAATATCTGTTAAAAGTACTTAGTGCTAGTTTTATTATAATTATTATTAGTATGATTATTAGTTGGTTAGCTGTTTTTGTAGTTTCTTCTGTTTTAGGATGCCTTTCCTATTTTGTTTCAGCTCTTGAAGTTCTGATAGTAATTTTTTCTTTTGATCCTTATTTATTGTTATGTGTAAAATTCTGTGTAGATCCCTAATCTGAGAGTTTAAGACTTTCGTGGTAGGTATTATTTTGGTTAATAAAACAAAAATTCTTATTTTTATATTTTATATTTTTTTTTTACACTACCTTGTTCGAGGAATATTCTTATATTCTGACGATCTATTGATCTATCTTTTCTATTTATACATTTTTTACATAAAAGAACAAAAATGTTTATTTACAAAATTTCAATTTTTTACATTCTTAACCTATTAACGAATTACAAAGTTTACATTTATTTACTTTGCAAAACGTTGCACATTTTTTATTGTTCTAGTTACTGTAGTAATTAATTATAAGTATGTACTCTTATTTCATTTTACTTTTAGACATAAACAAATTGTCACATTTTATATTACAAAGAAAATAAATTTAATGTACACTTAATTTTTTTTTTTAATTTTTATCTTTCTTATTAGATAAAAAAAAATTTCCCAAGGGGAATGGTGTAGTATGCTGTCAATATACGAAATTGATGATTCACATCCTAGTATCGTCCTCGAATCATCCCCAATACAAAATATGGTACCAAACAAAACAAATAATCATGATATTAAAACTCTCACTAATCCTAAAGAAATCCAAATCATTTTAGAAGAATACCACACCTGACACCAATGTAGTCTTTTAGATTTCTCGTTCTTCTGTATGAAGAACTGGAAATCTTGCTTGTGATTTTTATTTGGAAATAAAAGACAACTTGTCCTTTTGAATTTTTGAAATAGAGTGATTGTATTGTTCTTTAAAATAATTTACAATAGTACAAAAATTATACTTAATTTTATCAAATGATAAAATTACGTATTTTATTACCTAATAAATTACAATTAAAAAATTATTCATATTCAAAATGAATATGATATTTGTATTGACCCATTTATGTAGACCAATCAATGAACTTCATTAACAAAGCACTTGACTAATCTTACAAATAAAAATGATTAGTCAAGTATTCAAAATTTAATATGATATTTAAAATTAACTAATAATATAGTTCATTCATTGAACCTAATGAAAATAAAGAAAAACACTTAAATATTTAAAAATTAATCATATTGAAATTGGATATTCATATTCTTGTACTATATGCATTACCAATGAATACATATTACTATATACATTGTTGGTATGATATACTGCATATTGACAGCATACAACATTACCTTTTTATACATATAGTTAAAAGAAATTGCCTGATGCTGTACTACTTTACAGAAAGTGGAATAACGACTTTTAGGTAGTTTGTTACTTAATAATAAAAAAGGTATTATTATTTAATAAAATAATAAAAAATGGTACTAATAAAAAAATAAAAAAGTTAGTAAATTTTAGAATTTATAAAATTAAACATAAATTGAACATCTGGAATTTGAAATATTAAATTTAGGATTTAATATTTCAGGAGAAAAAGGGTATTTGTGGCGATGTATAATTCCTATACTCTTTTGAAATAATTTTTGGTTTTTTCTGTTAATATTGGTGTTGGTTGTGGTGCTGGTTGTGTCTTGTGTCTTTTCCAGTACTCTTCTATTGTTATAGGTTTCGTTCCCAATTTTGGATATTGTTCTATCTTATATTTAATTACTTTTAGCTCTGGTTGTGGTGCTGTTAAAGCACGGGTTCCTTCTGCTAGTTTTTTATTTAAATAAAAGAGGTTTTTATTATTTGTAAAATTTTACTTTTTCTTTACTATATTTATTTTAGTTATAATAATTATGTTACAAATTTACTCTTGCTCGAGTGAATTTTGACTGACCAAGATATATAGTTCATTATTTGGTATATTTATACCAATCTAATGACGCTCAAAAAGTTGATTCTTAGAATATGTGTGTTATTTCCAGGTATGTCGGCATTTTCGTCATATCTTGGTAATTACACAGCATATTCTAAAAAATTAAAGGTTATTACCGGAAAATACATAAATAGAACGCATCGTTTTTTATTACGTTACGTTTTTTACGTTAAATAAAATAATAAAACGTATGACAAACATATTTTGTAAAAAATAATATGCTTGCATCGCGAAAAATAAAAAGAAAGTAATATAACTTATATTACTTGGGTTTTTTGTCTTCGACCTTGTAGGTAACCCAAATGTATTTATTTATATGAAATATTTTATTGAGGGTAAGCGTAAATGAATGGCTAAGTTAGTGGCGTATTGTTTACAGTGACGTGCCATATCATTACACAATTCTTGTTGCTTCGCTGAAGGATTTTGGTTGAGCTGCATGTACTATATTAAAAAGAGTTTCGATTTAGTACCGATTTAAATATTCCAAGTGCGTTATTATCATTAATAGCTAGTATTGTTTTTCTACTTTCTTCTCCTTGTTGTAATATCTGTATATTGTTTAACTCAGCTATGAGTCTTTCTATTCTTGTTATATATTTTTGTAGTGGTCTGGTTTCTTGTCTAGTGGCTGTTAAATCTGTTTGAATCATTATCTGTGCTCTTCTGTAGGAGAATGCTTCATTGAATATGGTCTTAAATTCATACAAATTTTTAGGTTCCGGTTTTGATATGATTTTATTTTTAGGATGTTCTGATACTCTAGTTTTATAAATAAATTGTTTTCCTCTATCTGCCTCCTTTGTGACATGTTATTAAATTTAGGAAATTTTGAAGCTTATCAATATCACCTTCGAACATCAAAATCCATTTTTGCGTCTTGTTTAGTATTGTTTTTATTAGTTCTGTCAAATTTACATATACGTCTATAAACTGTATTTTTAGCAAAATACCTATTTCTTCATTAACTTCTTTAAGTTTGAGTAGGTATTTATGAAAATTTATTTTTTATTTCTTTAGCTAATTCCCTATGTTTTATTAATGATTTAGTTGACTTTTGTTTTGATTTAAGTAATTTGTTTTTTATTGTATCAATTTTTTCAATTTGATTTTTTAGTTTTGTGATACTGTCTCTTCGTGACATGAAAATATTATATTATATTTGTATATTCTTTTGGATTATATATTTTTTTTTTATTTGTTTACATTATTTTTATTAATTATACATATTTTTAAGCTAAAGTTACTCTAGTAACTTCTTTCTTTACAAATTTTTTTATGAAATTTGTTAGTGTTACATATACTAATTTTGTTATTATTACAATTAATATTATTATTAATACGATTTCTATTTGTTGGAGTTGGTCCTCTTCCTTCACTGCTGGAGTAATAAATGTAGGCTGGTTATTGTTATTGAAAATGTTCTCCTGTTGTTGTTTTGAATCTTTATTGCCCATCTTATTTGGCTGTAGTTGTTTTTTTGTTTAATTTCTTTTGTCTAACCATCCAGTTCTTTTGTTGTCTCAGCTGTTTTATTTCGGCAAGGAATTTCTTCTTTTGGGAGTTGTCTGTTGTTATGTTGGTTATCCGGTATAGCTCTTTGATTTTTTTTGGTTAATATTGTTAACCAGTCCTCCTCTTTTGTAGTATTTTTTTGTATTTACTTCATCTGTAGTTGGTGTTGGCTGTAATTTTCTTCTTTTTTGTATTCCTCTATTGTGATTCCTTCTTATTTCGGTTTGTTCGGTGGATGATTGGTTGCAGGATCGATTGATTGCAGGATCGCCATGTAATAAACGTTGAGGACTTATTAGAAGTTCTGCCATTTAACATGTATATATATGTATTTATTTTTGATGGTTAGGTCGAGAGATTAAGCTACTAGCTTAATGATCTAGAATTCGAGCTATGAACTCATTGAATTCTCTTCCTCAAAACATCAAACGAAGAAAAGCTATTAGCTTAAACATAATTGTTAAAACGAAAGATTTAAAATTGTTTTCTTTTTAGTAATTATTTGAAACATCTTTATTTAATGTTTCCGATTGAATAATTACAATTTTAATGTATCTTTTTACAAAATTACAATTCTATTTATACTAAAATAATTCATAATTCTAGGTAGAATTATTATTATAATTCTTTTGGTTTTATACTGTTATTATTTGTACCTAATTTAATTACAGTCCCAAGTCAGTCCAGCTTTTGAGCATATAGCCCAATTAAAGCTGTACTTTTCCTCAATAGGACTTTTAGAGCTTGAGGTCCTGACAAAAGTCCTAGGAGTTCTGTTCAGTGTTCTTGTTCGAGCTTGAGGCCCTGTAAAAGATTTTCTTCCTTATCAAATCAAAAGCAAGACTTCTCTTTGAATATTGATTTGATAGTGATTTTATTTTCAAATTTTCTTTCTTTCTTTCACCCTCGGTGGCGCAGTGGTTATGTAACAGGATCCATGACCGAGGGTACCCCGGTTCGAACCTGGTTGGTGGCGATTTATAAAAAAAAATCCATCATTAAATTTGTTAATTGAAAATTCGAGATTAATCGAATGAAAATCATTAATTGAGATCGAAGCGGTAATAAGGTAGCCCTGTAGGCCAATCACCTGCATAATCGGTAAATCAATGGATTCGAAATAATAGAAGAAGAAGCCTCGAATGACTACTTGATAACGACCTTTGGCACTCAAAAAAGGACCCGAATTGCACAATGGAATGTAAGAACACTTAGAGAAGCTTCAAGACTCTCGCAATTGGAAGCTCAAATGGCTACTTACAACATAGACATCCTAGGTATAAGTGAAATGCGATGGAACAACACCGGAGAAATCAACACGGAGAATGGAAACATGGTAATTTACAGTGGAAGGGAAACAGGGGGTGAAAGTGGAGTCGGAATACTAATATCAAAGAAATTGAGACAAACATTGGTTTCTTGGAAGGCAGTCTCGGATAGAATTGTTATAGGGCGATTTCGAAATATGACAAGACATGTAACAATAATTCAATGCTATGCACCAACAGATGTCGCTGAAGACCATATTAAGGATGACTTCTACGAACAAATAGAAACAACGCTAGCACTCATAAATAGGGGAGATATCATAATATTAATGGGTGACTGGAATGCGAAAATAGGATCTAACAACAATGGACTTGAGGAGATAATGGGCAAACACGGGTTAGGGAGAGAAAGAAACAACGGGGAAAGATTGATAGAGTTGTGCCAGACTTTCGACCTAGCAATCGGAGGGAGTCTATTTCCACACAAAGATATCCACAAATACACATGGACAACACCAAACGGGATCTCAAGAAATCAGATAGATCACATATGCATCAGCAAAAAATGGAAGCAATCAATGTTAGATGTGAGAAATAGAAGGGGAGCAGATATACACAGCGATCATGAATTACTAACTGGGGACTTCAGAATGAAACTAAGCCAACAAGGAAGAGGCAGAAGAAATAGAAAGAAGAAAATAAATATAAACAACTTAAAAAATCCGCAAGTAAGAGCTGACATAGTTACGGCGTTACGAGAAAATATTAGAAATAATAGAGAATACACTTGGGAAGAGATTCTGGAAATTTACAACCAAACAAGCGAACAAAATCTTGGAATTTCACAACCACAAAGAAAAATCTGGATAACCGATAACACATGGGCCTTGATTGAAAGAAGAGGTGAAATGAAGAAAATGATAAACAACAGGATGGCATCAAGAAGAGAATATGAAGAAATAGCGAAAACAGTAAAAAGAGCAGCAAGAAGAGATAAAAGGAAATTTCTACAAAATTTAGCCGGAGAAGCAGAAAAAGCAGCACAGCAACATAACCTGAGAG
This sequence comes from Argyra leucocephala, assembly GCA_963942445.1. Lineage (NCBI taxonomy): Eukaryota > Metazoa > Arthropoda > Insecta > Diptera > Dolichopodidae > Argyra > Argyra leucocephala. The sequence continues at coordinate 52,866,229 of OZ012679.1, read as the reverse complement.
AATTGCATCGCATAATCAAGAACTTAACAAACCAGTCGGAACAACAAAACAAACCAATTAAAGATAAAAATGGTGCGCTCATCACAAACTTAGAGGATCAATTAAAGAGATGGAGAGAACATTTCCAAGAACTGAGCAACGAAGAAAGTACAAATAATGAAGCAGACATAAGAAACAGAGACAATGCAAATATCTACCCAACTGAGGGACTGCCAATATCTACTCAAGCTCGAAATATAGAAGAAATCAATATCCTGAAGCACAACAAAGCAACAGGTGAAGATGGAATTCCAGCAGAAATAGCCAAACTGGACCCTGACTTATTCGCAAAAACAATTGAACCCCACATCAGGAAAGCACGGATAGAGGAGAATATACCACCATCATGGAAGAAAGGAATGATTGTCAAGATACCTAAGAAAGGAGACTTGGCAAATTGCAGCAACTGGAGAGGAATCACGGTTCTAAATACTATTCATAAGATAATAGCAATTATTATAAAGAAAAGATTAGAAGAAGTACTAGAACCAATACTACGGAAAGAGCAGGAAGGTTTCAGACCAAACCGAAGCTGTGTAGACCAGACTTTACGGGTCATAGTTGAACAATCAGTAGAATGGAATGCCCCACTATATCTACTATTCATAGATTTCAAGAAAGCATTCGACACAGCCAGGAGATGCGCAATATGGAGAACACTTACAAAGAAGGGAGTTCCTGAAAAAATAATCAACATCATCAAAGCGATGTATGAAGATGCAGAGACAACAGTTCAATACAGAGGTAAGATCAGTGATCCATTCTACACCAATATAGGAGTTAGACAAGGATGTCCACTATCTCCACTTCTCTTCAACACAATACTAGACGACATTCTAAGAGAAGTTTGCACTGGAATAAACGGAATAGAATGGGATCTCTTCGGAAACTTAGAAGACTTAGATTACGCAGATGATGTATGCCTCATATCAAAAAATCAAAGGGACCTACAGAACAAAGTCAACAGATTACAGGAAGAAGCAAAGAAATCGGGACTGGAATTAAATATCGAGAAAACCAAAGCAAGGAGGACAAACAATAGTTATAGTGAGCCAATAACAGTGAGTGGACAACAGATAGAATACGTAGAAGAATTCAACTACCTGGGGAGCATTATAACATCAAGAGGAGGTGCAACAGAAGATGTCAACAGCCGGACAAATAAGGCAAGAAGAACATTTGGGAGCCTAATGAATACATGGCGGAGCAACCAAATATCGAGAACAACAAAGCTAACAATATTCAGAGCATGTGTTAAGTCAACATTAATATATGGCAGTGAAACATGGCTCACTTCGGTCAGAATCAAACAGAAGCTACAATTATTCATCAACAAGTGCTTGAGAATTATATGCAGAATATTCTGGCCGGCAAGAATTAGCAACGAGGATTTATGGATGATAACTGGAGAAGAACCTATATAAGTTAACAACCAATAATTTAAATAATTTATTAACTTACCTACCACAACCAATAATTTACTAACTTAAATTTTAATAATAAACTTAAATCACACGTTGATACTTAAATTTCAAAACAATGTATTTATTTTTATTAATAGAACAAAGTTCAACATTCTGATTGTTTTGATATTTAACTCTGGTTAAAATAAACAATAACAATTTATAAAAAAAACTTAAATTTTTAATTAATAAGCATTTTTTAAAATATAAAAATTACTACTTTGTAATCAATTTTCTTTGTTAAAAGACAAATTTGCATTATCAAAAATTCTTTAATATTGTAAACTAAATTTTAAAGAAAATAATAATTATTTTTTTTGTTTGTTATTATAAGAAATAATGTATTGCAATTTTTGAAAAATATCGATTAATCAAATTTTTATTGATTTTGTAATCTTGCTCTAAATTCCAATTTATGTTCTTTGTTTTAAAATAGTATAAAAAGCAAGAAAATTCTTATTAGAATTTAAGTCTTCATTTGATTGTAATAAACGAAGGTTCACCTTCCTAAAATCAAAAAATGTAATTAAATTAACTGGAGCCCGAGCAGGCTTTGTAGAATTTTTAATATTGCCCAAGACAAAATTGGCTTAAAGTTTAACTGAGTCTGGTTAAACGATATTAAATCTACAAAAAAAGGCAGGGACCACTCAGTGATATAAGTGTTTATATCACTGAGTGGTCAGCAAGAAATAATACGTTAAAATTAAAACTTGAAACTTAATAAATAAAAAAGTGAACATAAGAGAAAGCTGAATAACTAAGGAAACAAAACAACTCAGAGCAGAAGCTTGTTCAGGTGCACAGAAGCTGTAAAATCACTATATCACGCGTAGCAAGTAAGATAGAACATCATCTATCTGAAATTAGATTAACATTGTGAACAGGAAAAGAGGCCCCCGAGTAGCTCAAAGTAGAGCAAAAAGGAGTTACCTTACATAAATATTAAGTACGAGTAACAGCCGCCTGATCCGTTGATCTAAAAGACTACAAGTGGTGCCAAATGGGACTCCAAGCCATTGTTATAATTCTGTAAGTCCATTCCATTTATATTTTTATCTACACTTATAAAAAAAAAAAAAAAAAAAAAAAAAAAAAAAAAAACAAGTAAAGTACAAATTTTTCTTTGTACAAAATAATTTTGAATGAAAATTGCCAACAAAAATAAAAAATAATATAAAAAAAAAAAATTTTATAAAAATATTAAAGGCAATTATAATATAGAAATATTCAAAAAGTATCCCCATACGTAGGGAGAAAACCTAACAATATTTCATTGAGAGTATCCGCATGTGTACGGAGAAATCAAATTAAAAATAAAAAACAAAAACAAAAAAAAAAAATATAAAAAAAAATATAAATAAATTGAAGATCTTCAAATCAAAATAGAAGTGAAGGCATGTTGTTATTAAACAAATTTAATGACACTTTGCAAATTGGAAATACTACTCAAAAATTAAAGGGTACATTTCTTTTAAAATATTATAATACAACGATTCGAATAAAGGGAAGAAACTTCATATCGTACGAAGAAACAAAGCTACAGGCTTTACCTGCTGTCCTACAACCATCAGGAAATACTATTTCTCATATGATATTAAATGAAGAACTTAAAGAAGTACAAATAAATAATATAAATCATATAAAACTTTTACAAGTTGAAAAAAATTATCATAAATATGCAAATTATGGACTCACGGCACTTTTAATAGAAAGAGAATTGGACATCCCAATACAAGTCATAACTGAACATCCAACAAACATAAACCCAGCATTATCTTTCAATACCAATTACTTTCAAACCTAATAATCAAATGAGGACATTTGAATTTAAGAGGGGAAGAGTTAACAACCAATAATTTAAATAATTTATTAACTTACCTACCACAACCAATAATTTACTAACTTAAATTTTAATAATAAACTTAAATCACACGTTGATACTTAAATTTCAAAACAATGTATTTATTTTTATTAATAGAACAAAGTTCAACATTCTGATTGTTTTGATATTTAACTCTGGTTAAAATAAACAATAACAATTTATAAAAAAAACTTAAATTTTTAATTAATAAGCATTTTTTAAAATATAAAAATTACTACTTTGTAATCAATTTTCTTTGTTAAAAGACAAATTTGCATTATCAAAAATTCTTTAATATTGTAAACTAAATTTTAAAGAAAATAATAATTATTTTTTTTGTTTGTTATTATAAGAAATAATGTATTGCAATTTTTGAAAAATATCGATTAATCAAATTTTTATTGATTTTGTAATCTTGCTCTAAATTCCAATTTATGTTCTTTGTTTTAAAATAGTATAAAAAGCAAGAAAATTCTTATTAGAATTTAAGTCTTCATTTGATTGTAATAAACGAAGGTTCACCTTCCTAAAATCAAAAAAATGTGTTTAAATTAACTTATATACAGATAAATAGGAAAAAATGGAAATGGATAGGTCATACACTAAGGAAATCAGAAAGCGATATAGCAAGAAGAGCTTTAGAGTGGAATCCACAAGGACAAAGGGGACCCGGCAGACCATACAAAACATGGAGACGCACAATCGACCAAGAATTAACAGTCAAAAATTATACCTGGGACGATATTAAGGAAGTAGTACTCAACAGAGAGGAATGTAGGTTCACTATCGAAGCCCTATGCTACCACGCGGAGTAATAGGAGAAAAAAAAAAAAAAAAAATATATGCAAATTTTTTTTTAATTTCTTTTACACAAAATGTATTGAAAATACCAATATATTTTCACATTTCATTAGAATTGCGGCATCGACAAAAAGCATATATAATTTATATTGCCATACCACAATTCTTTACAAACAAAAAAAAAACAAATTTAATTTATTGCATTTAAGGATAAAATATTTAAAAACAATAACTCATTAAACTCAAGTGCATTACCTTTAATTTGCATTACACATGTTATACAAATTAAAGCAATGGCTCATATTACAATTTAAAATAAAAATATAAATATTATTACCAAATGATATAATATAATGTCATTTACTTATGACCTAGAATAAAATTTACAATTTATGCTTGTCAGCATGATATCAATATTTAAATATATGATTTGTTTACTAACAAAATCATATGTATTGTTTATCAACAAAATTTAAAGGTTTTTATTTTGTTGTGTTTATTTTGGGAAAAGAAATGTACGCATGCATGATTGCAATTTTGTTTCTTTAAAATATGTGTGGTCTTTTACCAAACACGTGTGCAATCGTACATTCATTACATAGGTATGATATTAAATTTAGGAAATTTTGAAGCTTATCAATGTCGCCTTCGAACATTGGCACTATTTTAAATACTTTGTCTAATTCAAAATTCATTTTTGCGTCTTTTTTAATATTTTCTAAAATAAGTGTTTTTATTAGTTATAAACTGTCTATAAACTATACGTCAATAAACTGTGTTTTTGGCAAAATACCTATTTCTTCATTAACTTCTTTAAGTTTGACTATATATGAAAATTTATTTTTTATTTCTTTAGCTAATTTACCATATGTTATTAATGATTTAGTTGACTTTTGTTTTGATTTAAGTAATTTTTTTTTTATTGTGTCAATTTTTTCAATTTGATTTTTTAGTTTTGTGATACTGTCTGTTCGTGACATGAAAATATTATATTATGTTTGTATATTCTTTTGGATTATATATTTTTTATTTGTTTACATTATATTTATTTCTAAGCTATAGTTACTCTAGTAACTTCTTTCTTTACAAATTTTTTTTGAAATTTGTTAGTGTTGCAATATATACTAATTTTGTTATTATTACAATTAATATTATTATTAATATGATTTCTATTTGTTGGAGTTGTTCCTCTTCCTTCACTGCTGGAGTAGTAAATGCAGGCTGGTTATTGTTATTGAAAATGTTCTCCTGTTGTTGTTTTGAATCTTTATTACCCATCTTGTTTTTACTGTAGTTAGTTGTTTTTTTAATTTCTTTTGTCTAACAGTTTTGTTTTGGAATATATTGTACAGTTATGATGGTTCTGTTTTGTTGACGTGTATAATAATAGAACGTTATTACACGTTGGAAGTCTATTTGATTTGATATATTTATAATTACTGGATATGCATCCATGTAATTATTATTTATGTGCAAGTAGCACTTTATATTTTAATTCCTTTTATCAGCTAATAGCCATATGAGGAATGGTAGATAGAATCAAATACAACTTCTTTGAATCTTGAATATTGATTGATTTTATTTAAAAATTAGTTTTAAAGTTTATTTATACTAAAATTATTTCTTTATTCTAGGTAAAATTATTACAAATAAATTGCTTACAAATTAATTAAAGATTTATCCGGTGCAATGTACTGGGTTCATAAAACTTACCTAAAAGAGTTTAAAATATGAAATTACACATGTCATAAAATTTATTAAAAAAAAAATAATTTAAAATATGCATGTTTGCATTATTTTCATTTACGTTACTCTTTCAAATGTGCAGGCTTGCATTTTTTATATGCTTGCATTATTTTATTTACTATATTGTTTACAATTTTTTGTTTTGAGTTTTTAACCTTGAAAAAGAAAGTGATTTGGGAATTTAATATTTAATGTTTTTTTGATTATTGAGAAGTATGATTAGTGATATTCTAATTCAGTTGTTTTGTTTAATACTTAATTTATATTAGGTTTTTACATTATTTATGTTAGGTATGTTAGGTATACTACACCTCTTCCCTTTGAAAGTTAAATTTTTATTTTGTTAAACAATTTAAAATATTTAACGTGTATATATAAAAAAATTTTGCTTATAATTATTCCTTAATAAAAGAATTTTATTTAGTATAATGGTTAAAAAAAAAATTTTTGATTTATTTATTTTTATATACATAGTTTTAATCTGTTATTATGTATTAGTTTGTTTTTATCATCAATATTTATTTTAGAGTTAACACCATTAGTTTCAATGGTCCAATATATGGGCTTTGTAGTTTGTTTTTATTTTCTACTTTTATGTAAACTGAGTCACCTTTTTTCGAAATTTGTAGGTTTTGCTTTAGTATTGATATTTTTTTATAATTTCTTCTTGTGTTGTTTTGTCGACTATGTTACTTGGGGAGGTATATATTAAAATTTTAAATTTTTTATTATTATTAATTTCATTATTATTTTCATTATTTTCATTATGCCTTTTGATTTCATTATAATCCCCTTTGTATAACGTTTTCGTTACTACTAGAATCCTTAATTTATAATATTTATCAATATTTTCGTTATACAAGGGTATGAATTCTAGGAACTCTATATTTTTAAAAATATCATCATTGATATTCAGCGCTAATTTATATATTTTTCTTTTGCTCGTTAATTCGATAAGCTTCTCCAAAGTCTGACCTAAGTCCCGATTTAGATTTTCGCTTACACATATTGGTACCGTTATTTCCCCTTTTTTATTTTCGGCATTTTATTTTCTTTTATTATTTCAAATTTAATTTTTTTTATGTTTCTTATCTCGGAGATAGATGTACATTGCCATGCATGAAGTTGATCAGACTTCTGGCGTATAATATTATTATTATTACTTAACTTATTTTTATTATTTATGTTATTAATAGGTTTATGTTCGTTTAATTTCGTTTTACTTCTAGTCACTATATTTATGCTATTTGTTGGTAGCATGTTTCTGAGTTTATTTCAATTCTGGAAAGGGCATCTGCATTAGTGTTGATGCTGCCTTGTTTAAATATTATGTCAAAGTAGTAATCCATTAAATCCATTCTTATTCTTGTCATTTTTGACGAAGCATTTTTATGTGTAAAAAGACTAACTAGAGGTCTGTGGTCTGTTACCATAAATTTTCTACCATAGACATATGGTCTGAAATATGTAATTGCCCAATGTATGGCTAAAAGTTCTTTTTCTATTGTTGGTTTATTTATTTCATGTTTGTTTAAAGATCTGCTTGCATAAGCGACAGGTCTGTCTTTTCCTATTTCTCCTTGGGATAGTATTGCGCCTAGTGCGAAGTTGGAAGCGTCAGTTGTTATGATGAATTTTTCATCGAAGTTTGGAAATCTAAGTATGGGTGGGTTTATTAATTTGGTTCTTAATGAATCAAATGCTTCTTGACAATCATTTGTCCATAGGAAAATACTATTTTTACGGGTGAGGTTATTGAGTGGTTTTGCAATTTGTGCGAAGTTGGGTATGAATCATCGATAATAGTTGCAGAAAGCTACGAATCTTCTTGCATCATCACAATTTTTAGGAACTGGATATTTGAGAATTGTGTCATATTTTGACGGGTCTGGTTTTATTCCATTTTGAGTAATAAGATGTCCTAAGTATGTAACTTCTGTTTGTAAAAAATTGCATTTGCTAGGATTTAATTTCAGATTAGCTTCTCTGAGTCTTTGGAAAACTTTTATTAAATTAGAGTTATGGTCGTTTAGGTTGCATCCGAAGATAATTATATCGTCTACGTATATAAATGCTTCGGTGTCCAAGCTAGAAAGTGCTATAGAGAGTATTCTTTGGAAACTATTAGATGAAATTTTGAGTCCAAAGGGTAATCTAGTGAATTGATAGTGTCCCTTGTTAGTAGGAAAAGCGGTAAGGGGTTTACATTCACTATCTAGAAGAATTTGATGGAATGAATTGCTAAGGTCTAATGTCGAAAAATATTTAGCTCTACCTAGACAATCTAAAATATCGTCCAAGCGTGAAAGTGGGAATTTGTCATCTACTATCTTTTTGTTCAATTGTCGGTAATCGACAACTAACCTCCATTTCTTTGTATCATTGTCAGCTTTTTTGGGTACAATTAACAATGGTGAATTATATGGACTATTTGAGGGTTCGACTAATATGTCTTTAACTAATTTTTTAACTTGTTCTTCGATTTCCAGTAACTGGGTATGCGGTAGTCTATAATTCTTTATATATACTGGGCTTCTATCTTGGAGTTCTATATGTTGTTTGTAAAAGTTGTTGTAGGATAATTTGTCATCTTTTAAGTAAAAAATATTTGAAAATTGTTTGCAGATGTTTGTGACTGATTGTTTTGCAGTTGGATCTAAGTTTTTTATATTTAGTTCTTTCATGAGGTTTTCTATTCTATGTTGTTGTTTATGTTTATTCTTAATATGTTGTAGTTACTTAAGGATTTGATTTCTGGTACGAAATTTGATATAGTAACGTTTCGGTTTGTTGTATTTAAGATTTTTACGTGTGGAACACCTTTGGAAGGTATGATGGTTTTTGCTATAAATGCACCAGTGAAAATTTCTTTATTTAGTATTACCATAGAAAAAGTAGTATAATAGAAGTCCAGCGTAGAACAAATTTTTCTGCTAATTTTTTTCAATAGCCTGCCTCGCCACTCTCTTGCTTTTTATTTATTCTCTCGATACTGTAATTAAAATTTATTAAACAAAATTTCTTACTGTAAACTGTTATTTTATTATAAAAGCAAAAACAAAAAATAATATTTTTTATTAGAAATCAAATAATAATGAGAATTTTCTTTTAATTTTTCATTTTTTGTTATCATTGTGTTTGTGTAATTTGAAATTTTTTTTAATTAATATCTACCAAAATTTCAAATATGGTTATCATTTTTATCGAGTAGCCTAAGCCTTTTAAGAAAACAAATTTTTTATTTTTCTTAATCCATGTAATGTTATAAAATAATTTTATAAATGTTGAAATGTTGAATTGTACATACATATGTATTTATATTTATAATTATAATATAATTTTATAATGTTTGAAAATCAAAAATATATTTTTCTTACTTATTTTCTTTTTTGATTGAATAATTTTAAAAAATATAAAATTTAAAAAAATTCAAATAATAGTGCACATTCATTCACGTGATGATTTATAATATATAGACATATAGACATATTACATATAGCAGTGTGTGTATAAATTTACAAATAGAATCACATTTTGTTTTTAAAATTTTTTTTTTTGAAAAGTATTCAATGTTTTCTATATGTATGCATATGTACATGTATATTGAAATTATAACAGAGTTTAAAAATATTTTTAAAACTAATTATCAATTTTGATAAGCTCATAAATAAAATATTTTAACGGTAAATTACGGTAACGCTTATTTGAATATTCTTAGAAATGCACAGTTTTACTGTTGTTTTTTTTTCAAATTAAGAATTTTCTACGTTTGTCATTATTTTCATAATGAGAATTTAACAATAATGTCCAACACCATTTGAAAATATATTGCTGTTGTGTAAAAAATTCATGCTCGTAATATTTCCAACTTGTTGTGCAGATGGATTTCTTAGAACTTTTAATTTTATAAGACAATCTAACATTTCCTCTACGAAGAAATATGGACAATTTTTGATAGTTGTTTTAGTATAAATATTTGAAGAATTTTATGATTTAATTAAATTGAATTAAATTAACCAACAGTTGGGATTATCTTATTATATGAAAAAAATTAAAATCACAATTATTTGTTGCGTTCATAACTGCATTTACATATTTACCTACTATGACTAAATAATTGAAGAGCAAAAATAGGTGGGAAATGGCCATTTTTTGAAAAGTACTGGTATTGATATGAATTATGAGTATTTTAATTTTCGGCAATATTTTTGTTAATACATACATACTTTTAATTAATCAATTGACTTATTATACTCAAAAAATTTTTTTGAATCTTTCTTTGAGTTGTACTTTGTGACGTATTAACAAAGTTCTTAAAAAATTACCCTGTCTAGATTGTTCTTTAAATTTAACAAAAACTCATACAAATCAATAAAATTTTAAGTCGAGAAAGTTTGCTCAAAATAAAAAAATTTCCACCAACAAAATTCATCTTTGGTGCCTTCAGATCAATATTAAGAAACAATGAAAAAGAAGGAAAAAATTTGTAAAATTTGCGTCCACGAAACTATATATGTTTAGTGTTTTGTTTATATTATCCAATCCATAGTTTAAAATTTTTTATTAAAATTTGAGAAAGAAATAAAAATTTAGATGAGCAAATATCATGTTTTTTTTTAAATAACCACTTGATTATGAATTGAGCATGTACTCTTTTACTATACATTTTTTCAAACAAATTAGACAATTTCTTCTTCAAATTAGACACTTTTTTTCCTTTTTTTATCTTTTTGAAAAAAATTTTGCAATCTAAAAAAATTATTTATTTTTACTAAAACAAATCTCTGTTAAAATTGATAACTTAATTTATTAAATGTAAATAAATGTTGTATCATTTTACAAAAATAAAAAAACTTATAAAAAAAACTATTTAAATTTGTTTGAGAAAATGTTTAATTTGTTTAAAAAAAGATTAATTTGGTTAAAAAAAATTGTTTAATTTGAAAAAGAAATTGTTCAATTTGTTTGACGAAATGTTCAATTTGTTTGGAAAAACGCTGAATTTGACTGAAAAAGGTATAGATATACATACATATGTACAGCATTATATATTGTTATTGATTTCTAATTTTCTAATAAAAAATATTCTATAATAAAACAACAGTTTACAATAATTAATTTTTTAAATATTTTTGTTATCTATTATAATTTATTCCAATGTATGTATATTCATGCATACATATAGAAAACATTGAATACTTTTCAAAAAAAATTTTCAAAAACAAAATTTGGTTCTATTTGTAAATTTATACATACATTGCTATATGTAATATGTATGTAGTTATGTACATATCCATATATTAGAAATCATCATGTGAATGAATGTGTGTGCACTATTATTTGAATTTTTTTAAATTTTATATTCTTACAATTATTCAAATAAGTTAAAAAAATATATTTTTGATTTTCAAACATTATAAAATTATTTATTATTATAAATATACATACATATGTAAACGCACAATTCAACATTTATAAAATTATTTTATAACATTACATGGATTGAGAAAAATAAAATATTTGTTTTTTTTAAAAGACTACTCGATATAAATGATAACCAAATTTGAAATTTTGTTAGATATTAACTGAAAAAAATTTCAAATTACACAAACACAATAATAACCAAAAATGAAAAATAAAAAGAAAATTCTCATTATTATTTGATTTCTAATAAAAAATATTATTTTTTGTTTTTGCTTTTATAATAAAATAACAGTTTACAGTAAGAAATTTTGTTTAATAAATTTTAATTACAGTATCGAGAGAATAAATAAAAAGCAAGAGAGTGGCAAGGCAGGCTATTGAAAAAAATTGGCAGAAAAATTTGTTCTACGCTGGACTTCTATTGTACTACTTTTTCTATGGTATTACACTATCTTCTTTGATTTGTATATTAATTGGATGTATTATTTGTGTTCTTGCAGGTATTGAGATGGTACTGCAATTTGGTATGTAAGTGTATATTGGTATGGTTATTTCTTCATCATTTTTTCTAATGGTTATCGTGAAGGTATCAAAATCTAAAAAGCTGCGGTATTTATGAATGAAGTCTGTACCTATTATTCCATCTGTAGGTATTGGAAAATTTGAATTTACTACATGGAATTTTTGATTTATAGTGAACTTTTCTATATTAAGAACTGCATGAATATTTCCTAAGGAAGTTACTGAATATTCATTTACGCCCGTAATTTTACATGGGTTTTCTGAATTGACCAAGTCTAAGTCGTCTATTAAATGTTGTTTTATAATGGATATTTCTGCTCCTGTGTCAAGCAGTAAAGTAATTGGTTTATGAGTTAAGTTGGATTTAACTTTGATATAATTTATTTTATTGTTATTAATGCGGTATATTCTCAGTTTATTTGCATTTCCCCGATCTGATGTTCTAAACCGGGGTTCTCCCCGTTTCCCTGATCGATAATGACTTGATTTATTCTTCTGTTGTTTCTATTATTATAATTATTATTATTATTATTGTTATTAAACCTATTATTAAAATTGTTATTATAATTATTATTATTATTAAACCTATTATTTGAAATATTGTTATTGTTATTATTATTTCTAAGGTTATTATTGTTTCTAAAATTATTATTATTACGGTTGTTGTTATTTCTGGAATTGTTTCTGTTGTAGTTGTTATTATTATTGTAACTGTTATTTCTGAAGTTGTTATTATAATTGTTTCTAAATTGATTGTTGTTGTTAAAGTTATTCCTAAAACTGTTTCTATTGTTGTTGAAGTTGTTCCTTTTATTTATGTATAGTACTTTGTTGCTTATTTTATTCCTGTTTGTTAATTCTACTTCTGTAGCGATTCTTGTGGCGTCGCTAAAAGATTTTGGTTGAGCTGCGTGTATTATGTTGAAAAGATTTTCATTTAGTCCGGCTTTGAATATTCCGAGTGCGTTGCTATCATTGAGGGATACGATTGTTTATCTGCTCTCCTCTCCTATATATATTTTTGTAACGGTCTAGTTCCTTGTCTAGTTATCGTTAGATCTGTTTGGACCATTATTTGTGTTCTTCTATAAGAGAACGCTTCGTTGAATATATTTTTGAATTCTTCTAAATTTTTAGGTTCTTGTTTTAATATTATTTTGTTCCTTAGTTGTTCTGTTCTATTTATATATGAATTGAATTTTTGCTTTGTCTGCTTCTTTTGTTGCGTCATAGAGATATGTGGTTAGGTTTAGGAATGTTTGCAGTTTATTTATGTCGCCTTCAAATATTGGCACTATTTTCAAAGTTTTGTCTAAGTCGAATTCCATTTTTCCAGTTTCTAAATTTTCACTTGCGTCTTGAAATTGTTCTTCGTCTATGCTCAAATTGAACGCCAGTTTTATGTTTGCAACTTTAATTAATTTATTGTATATGTTTATGAATTGATCTTTCAATTCTATTTTAAAATCTTCATTTAGATTTAAATTTCCTAAATTTTCGAAAAATTTGGCTCTAATCTCTGTAGCTAGTTCTTTATTTTTCTTTATTTGTCCTTTTGTTTGTTTTTTATTTATTAAATCTTGTACTATTGTAATGTTCTCTAAATGTCTTTTTATTTTTGTTAAGTTGTCTGTTCGTAACATAGAGAAAATTCAGTTTAAAACAATTTTAGTTTTTATTTTTGTTTATTATAGTTTTATTTTTCTTAGGCTAAAGTTATTTTGTTAACCTCTTTCTTTAGAGATTTTTTTAAATATTTATTGAAAGTACTAAGTGCTAGCTTTATTAAAATTATTATTAGTATAATTATTAAAATAACTTCTATTTGTTGTAGCTGTTGCTTGTTCTCGTTGGTTTGGGTGAAGGTGGGTTGGTTGTTGTTATTATTAAATATATTCTCTTGCTCTTGTTTCGTTGTCTTGGCGCCCATAGTGATTTGAGTTGTTTAACTGTTTTTGTAGTTTCTTCTGTTTTAATATGCCTTTCCTCTTTCGTTTCAGCTCTTGGAGTTCTGATAATAATTTTTTCTTTTGATCCTTATTTATTGTTATGTACAGACTCCTGTGTAGATCCCTAATCTGAGAGTTTAAATTCTTTATGATTCCGCCTCTTTTGAAATAGTTTTTTATTTTTTTGGTAATTTCAAAGTTTGTTGTGGCGCTGGTTGTGTCTTGTGTCTTCCCCAGCACTCTTCTATTGTTATGGGTTTCGGTCCCAATGTTGGATCTTCTTCTACCTTCTTTTTAATTGCTTCAAGCTCTGTTGTCATTGGTGTTACTGGATCAATTGATTGTAGGATATAGGATATCTCTCGCTTATAGGTTCGGTTACAGGATCGGTTGCAGAATCGGTTGCGGGATCGGTTGCAGGATAAATCGCTTATAAGTACAGTTCAGTTGAAGGATCGGTTGCAGAATCGGTTGCAGGATCGGTTGTAGGATCAATCGCTTATAGGTTCGGTTCGGTTGCAGGATCGCCATGTACAGTTATGATGGTCCTGTTTTGTTAACGTGTACTAAGTATAATAATAGAACGTTATTACACGTTGGAAGTCTATTTGATTTGATATATTTATAATTACTGGATATGCATCCATGTAATTATTATTTATGTGCAAGTAGCACTTTATATTTTAATTCCTTTTATCAACTAATAGCCATATGAGGAATGGTAGATAGAATCAAATACAACTTCTTTGAATCTTGAATATTGATTGATTTTATTTAAAAATTAGTTTTAAAGTTTATTTATACTAAAATTATTTCTTAATTCTAGGTAAAATTATTACAAATAAATTGCTTACAAATTAATTAAAGATTTATGTCATATTTCTCAATCATATTTTTTCCGGTGCAATGTACTGGGTTCATAAAACTTACCTAAAAGAGTTTGAAAATATGAAATTACACATGTCATAAAATTTATTAAAAAAAATAATTTAAAATATGCATGTTTGCATTATTTTCATTTACGTTACTCTTTCAAATGTGCAGGCTTGCATTTTTTATATGCTTGCATTATTTTATTTACTATATTGTTTACAATTTTTTGTTTTGAGTTTTTAACCTTGAATAAGAAAGTGATTTGGGAATTTAATATTTAATGTTTTTTTTTATTATTGAGAAATATGTAATATATGAAATATGTATTTATTATGAAATATGAAATATGTATTTAGTGATATTCTAATTCAGTTGTTTTGTTTAATACATATATACACATACATACATGTATATTACAAAATATTTACAAAGGGAATACAACGTGAATTACGATGTTTAATTTTTCTTATTTAAATAAAACAGAATTTATTTTGTTATAAAAATTAAAATCTTTATTTATTTATTATGAACCTTTAGGTTCTTGATGAATCTTAAGACTAAATTAATTATATCGATAGAAAAATGGATTTCTTACAAAGAATCAATTTTTTCTTCTTTCTTTTTTTTCTTTTACTTTCCTTTGTTTTTTTTATTTAGATATCAAAGGAAATTACAAAATTTAAAATATATGGTTCTTATTATATTTCATAAGAACAAAAATTGGTTTCTAATTTCAAAAGAACAATAAACTTAAAAAATAAAATAATTATAAGTACTTGACGTTGTTTTCGAAATATTAAATATTAAAATTTATGCATTTTTTTGTTTGCAGTTGTTTTGTTTTAAAAGTAAAAGTCAAGTGGTTATTGGCATTAGAAGAAATTGTTATTCTTGACCCTGAAAAATTATTTTAGTTTATGAATCTGAAACCGGACATGATTTCAGATTTCGTAATTATTAAAAAAGTTATTTTCAGTAGATAAGGAATGCGAAGAAACATTCAAGTTGGTTGACGTTGTCAACCTGGATGTAACTCGCGTGATGCATAACATAAATCAAACCGTTGACCGAAAGATAATTTTAATGTATTTCAACGTACTTGAATATGCATGTATATTTATATATATGCATACTCAAGTGAAAACCTCTGTTTTATTTATAAAAGAAAAGCATTGTTAATGTTTCAATGATTTCTAATGTAGGTCATAAATAAAAGAAATTTGATATTACAATTTAAAATATTTTAAATATTGGTCACTAAAAAAAATAAAAATAAATATTAATGACATTGCACTAATTTTGAAAAAATAAAAGGCATTACGATATTGAGAACGTTTATGATGTTTATGATATGATTTTGTTTATTTTATTATCGCGTATAACTTATATGATTGCGGTTTTATGTGGTGTGGAATTATTTATAACATCTAATCAGTTCTTTTGTTGTCTCAGCTGTTTTATTTCGGCAAGGAATTTCTTCTTTTGGGAATTATCTATTGTTATGCTGGTTATCCAGTATAGCTTTTTGCTTTTTTGGTTAATATTGTTAACTAGTCCTCCTCTTTTGTAGTATATTTTGTTATTTACTTCATCTGTAGTTACTGGTGTTGGCTGTAATTTTCTTCTTCTTTTGTATTCCTCTATTGTAATTGGTTTAGGTCCAGCGGTTGGATTTTCTTGTATCTTCCATCTTATTTCTGTTTGCTCGGTGGATGAGGTCGATTGGTTGAAGGATCGATTGATTGCAGGATCGCCATGTAATATACGTTGAGGACGTATTAGATGTTGTGCCATGTAATATATAAGTTACTTTAAACACACAATTTGATTTTTAGGAAGGAGAATCTTCGTTTATTACAATCAAATTAATAATTTTTCTTTTTTTAGGATTTTTTCTAAATGTTTGCTAAAATCTTCAGTGTCGTAATGACAACTACAATTTGTATTATAACACATTTATAAAAAAATTTCTCTTTTGTTTTCTTCTCTATGAGAATACTTTTTATGAGATGAATTAAACAAATTTTTGTTTCTATTCTTTTAATTGTTTTTTTTTTTTTTTATTTATTTGAAGATAAATTATTTTTGCTTTATTGGTTTTTTTTTCTTTTTTAAAAAAAAATTTCTTTATATTTTTTTTTTATAAATTTGATAAGAAAATGTGTTTTGTTTTCTTTTTTTTTCTTTTTTTTTTAATTAAACTAGTGTGACTTACAGTATCCAAAGTGCCAGTGAAGTCTTTTTCTGTGTTTTAACTGGCATTCCGGATATCTGCATGAAGCAGGTGGCTGTCAAATAAAGTTTTGAAGGACTGGTTACCTTGGACCTCTTTTTCTAATTACTGGTCTTTCACTTTTATTTTTTGGTTTTTTATACGTATGTTATTATACGTTTTAACTTTTTTTTTTGTTTTTATTTTTTTTCTTTTGTTTCCTGTAAAGTTAATTTACTTTTTTTTTTGTTTTACAAAACTAGCTGCACTTTTAAAAAACTTTTTTACTTTTTCTTTTGTAGATTTAATATCGTTTATCCAGACTCATATAAACTTTAAGCCAAATTTGCCTTGGGCAATATTAAAAGATTCTACAAATCTGTTCGGGCGCCAGTTAATTTAAACACACAATTTGATTGTTAGATTTAATTTTTTAATTTATTTTCGAGGTTAATTCAATTAAGAATATAAACATCAAAAAAATCAGTTACACAAATACAGATTAATTTTTAATGATTGTTTAGTTATTTATTTATTTAAGTAGTTTAATTCAAACAAATTACAATAATTATTTTCCTTTTTCTTTTAATATAAGGTTAAAATTTAACAGAATCAAAATTTTAGAAAACAGTAAAAATTTACAAAACTACTTAATGTGTTACAAAACACATTTTTTGAGAGTGATAAGTCAATCACGTTTTTATATTTGTTCCCTATTATCATCATTCTGTGGATAGGTTCATTCATACCATAGTTGGTTCTATGAAATACAAGTGTGAAAATATTAGGTGATCGAAGTCGAGTGTTATTGGAAATTCGGGCAGAATTCAATATAAATGGGGATGTAATATTCCCCTTCACTACTTGGATGATGAAAAGAACATCAGCAACTTCACGCCTAGTTTTTAATGTAGCTAAATGTAGCAAATTTAATATGTGTTCATATGGAGGCAGGACAAGTGGATTGGACCAAGGAAAGTGGCGAAGTGCATATCTTATGAAGTTCTTTTGAATAGCTTCTATTCCTTTAATATGAATTTCGTAATAGGGTGACCAGACCTGACTAGCATATTCCAGTTGTGGCCTCACAAGACATGTAAATAGGGATTTTAAGATATAAGTGTCGTAAAATTCTTTAGACCATCGTTTTATAAAACCTAACATTGAGTTAACTTTACTAATAATATTGTTATAGTGGAATTTAAAAGACAGTTTGTCGTCGAAAGTGACACCTAAATATTTGATCGACCTAACTATTTCAAGATAGTTGTAGTTCAAGATAGCATGTCCATTAAGTGAATAGATATTTGAAAAGAAGTTGGTACGCCTGTGATAATTCATCACAACACATTTATTCGTATTAAGCATAAGGTTATTGCTACGGCACCATGCTAAGAAATTATCGAGATCATTTTGAAGCAAACTTGAGTCTCGAAGTGATGTGATTTTCTTAAAAATTTTCATGTCATCAGCATAAATTTGAACTTCGGGAAGGAGAACCTTCGTTTATTATAATCAAATCAAGACTTAATTTTACAAATTCTATTTTCTATTTATACAAATTTTTAAACAAGATTAAACAAAGAACAATAATTGGAATTTAGAGCAAGATTACAAAATCATTAAGAATTTGATTAATTGATTTATTTTAAAAATCAATAAAAATTTCGTACAATAAAAAAATATTCAAAACATCATTATTTTCTTAAAAACTTACACTTTGTAATTCTAGTTTATTACCGTAAATTTACAAAGAAAAATTACAATACCAAGTTTTCTTTTAACAAAGAAAAGTGATTACAAAATTTCTTTAAAAATTGAAAGTGCTACAAATTCTTTAAAACATAGTAATTAAATTTACAAACAAAAACATGCTTATTAATTAAAAATCTAAATCTTATAAATTATTATTGTTTAATTTAAACAGAGTTTGTTTTATTTAAAAAAATATCAATACAATCAAAATGACGTTAAATTTTTTTTGAAGTAATTATTGAAACATCTTTATTGAATGTTTCCAATTGAATAATTACTATTTTAATACCTTTCTTTACCAAATTACAATTCTATTTATACTAAAATAATTCTTAATTCTAGGTAGAATTTTTATAATAAATATGCTTACAAATTATCTAAATCTAAGTCATATTTCTCAATTCAATATATTATTCTAGTACAATGTACTGAGTGTCCCTTCAATGGCAAACTCGCGAATGTGTAAATTTTACAATTTTCAGGAGGACAAAAACAAACTTTAAACCTACGTGTAAAATCAGGTTTAATACTTTTCGCTTTGATTTTTTCGGCATAGGGTTCATTATTAATAGTTGTTTATTAATTTATTTATAGAAGTGTGAAAAATATTTGGGTAAAGCAAAGAAATTGCAGTTTCGTTAGTTTGCTGTAGTGAGTTTTTCAGAGCTCCTAAAAATTGCGAGTAAAATTTTTTGCATAAAGTAGCGAATCTGCATATCATAATTTTTGAAATACTGGAAATTAATATTTAAAAAATGTAGTAAAAAGTATGTAATAGAAAATACAAAATAAATGTTAATACAAAACATTTTAAATAAAAATAAATAAAAACAACAATTCAAATTGCTATCTCTAATAACGAATAATAAACAAAAAATAACAATTCTTTTTTTTAAGTATCCAAGTTAATTAAGTTTATTTATGAAAGGGCTTCAATTTTTACTATGTCCTGATTCTAAATATATGTGATTTATTATTTTTTTTTTTTTCTTTATTCATAAAATGTCATTTTTGATGTATTGAATCGTATTGTATGAAGCTATGTCCTGATTCTAAATATATGTGATTTATTATTTTTTTTTTTTGTCTTTATTCAATTTAAAATTTACAAAAACTTAACATAAGTTAATGGTAAATAAAATAATATGTATAGGTATACATACAGATATAAGTTCTCAAAAATAGGTTTTTTTTTTATAGACCCTAGCCTAAGCTGTTTGGTCTCATAGTGTTTTTTAATTCAGTGTCAATTCATAATCAATTAAGTTTAATTCATGTTTAAATCAATTCAAAAATAAAAAATTAATTTATTTTTTAAATACTAAAATTAAATACTAAATTAATGACTTATGCCATAAAGGAAGTATAATAAGAGAAACTATGCGGAACAAATTTTGTGACGATTTTTTTTCGCTTAAAAAAATTTTGAAAATACCCCATACACAGTAGGACCTAGATAAACTCACTTTAAAATTTTGTAATACGTCATTTTAATGTCTTCGTTAACAGAAACTCATACAAAATATTGAACTAAAATTTTTTCTTTTATGCAGGTTCAACTGTATAGATTCTAGCTTTGAGAGAGAGAATCTTTAAAATGATTTTAGGTGCCTATTATGTATTTCGATAACGATTACGATTTGATCGAACGAAATGTCAAAATGCAAAATTGCCATTACGTATTACGATATCGTTCAGAAATTGTCGACGAAATCGATAAAGTTTATCGATGTAAAATTTTACCACGAAAGAGACATCGAAAGAGAGATTTTGTACAAATTATTTCAATTTTGAATTGAAAGGATAAAATAAAAGAGATACAAATATATTTTATTTATATTGGACACTTGGTGTTTTGTTTTATATTTATGATATTTTTTGAAATAAAAATAAATTTAAAAGTTGAAATGAAAGTAGGTATTTTACTTTATTCTACATAATAATTTTTTATTGAAATAAATTTTAATAGGAATGAAAGGCCTGTTACAAATAGACTGCAATATGAAAAGTTATAGTGTAAATAATGAGACACCATTATAAATTTTCCAAAGAGGTACCAGGATATCTTGCACTCACAAAACCAATTACCTGATTATGATCACATATCTAAAAACAAAAACTGTTATAATAATGTAAACTAATTACAATAAAGTATAAACTTATCAGAATTGCATTAATGCTACAAAATCCCTTTCTACTATAACATAAATGTTGTACGTTTTGCTTCGGTGATTTAATTTGAATAAGCTTTCCATCTACTGCTTCAATTATTTCAGTAATTCTGCTCAAAAAATCATAAAAATAATGTTTGCCTGACTTTTTTCTTCTAGTGCGTAATGGAATTTGATCCATTTTGCACATAATTATAAGCTGCAAATACATATAACACTTCTTTAAGAACAAAAAAAAAATTAGATGTGCTAGTCCGACATGAAAATCATTTCCTACGTTGAAAATCATTTGCTTGGTACAAACCGCACAGAATTTTAATACACTAACCAATTTAATTATATTTGGAATCGACGTATTACTTATTGGTTATTTCAATTTTTGCCTTAATTTAATAGTTTTCACAATGTAGATAATAAGTCCTCAATTTCATGTATAATTATATACGTATAATCTTCCAAATCTAGTGTATTAGAATAATCCCGAATATATGTTCGCTTGTTTTTTAATTCTGCAATTTGATAGCGTTTTTCAGCACTATCAGAAATTGAAAAATTTAACTCTGCTCAAATCATTTTATTTATACAAACTTATAATATTATAATTATATTTTATTTAAACACTTCAACTTATTTTCAACTTAAAAATTTTAAATATAACATTGTTTTGTTTTTTTTTCGTATAATAATTTGAATTTGACAGTTAAAGAATGAAACATATTTCATTTTCATCGTAGATTTGAATTTTACAATGGCAGCATTTTTAAACACTTTCGATCAAAGTTTCATCGAAATACATAATGACACTAACGATCACAATCGAATAACTTTAACGATAACGATGAACGATTCGATTAATTTCGATCGAAATACATAATAGGCACCTTAATTTTTGTTTTTTTTTTTGTTTTTGCTTTTATATAACATACATATAGTGTAGTAGCGGCAATGAGGTAAGGTTGTGTATGTCGTATCAAATACACACTTGTTGGGTAGATGTAGAGTATACCATAATATGAAATGCATGGTGTCGGGACAAAATTTCAAAGACACAATTACATATTTAAAAAAATTAAATCCCAATTTAAGTTTTTATAAAAAATTTGAAATTATTTGGTTTTGTAATGAAGGTACTTTTTTTTCTTAAAAAAAGTAAGAATACTAAGTGGTTATGCTGAAGTCCGAAGCCGAATATCCCCAAAAAAATTTCCGATCCGAATACGAAAAAATCGGTATTCTGAAATCCATTCGACTGCCAAGTCTGTGCACAAATCAAAATCAAATGTTTCGGAATTTTTTTTTTATTTCAAATAAAAAAGGCGGGGTTGACAGTTTGAGTTTGCTTTTATTTATTTTGTAAAAAGTTATTAATTTTTTAATAATTACATAACGTATATATACATAAATTAAAAGTAAAACTTATAAACTTTTAATTACATATATGTATATACAAATTGAAATTTAATAGTAATTTTTTGTTACATATTACATTTTGTTACATTAAAAACGATAAAATATATTATTCTAACAATATATAAAGTATATTGTTTGAAGCGCTTTTTTAAATTGACATTCCGACGGACTTTAGCATAACCACCTAATTTTTTTATTTCTTAAAAATACAAAACAAAATCATATTTTGAAAGAAACTACTAATCATTTACAACTAAAGATTTTGACAATTCTTCCACATTTTATATTAGTTGATAAAAATTTAAACATTTAATTTTTTTAAATATGAAATTTTGTCCTTTGAAATTTTGTCCTTTGAAATTTTGTACTTATGAAATTTTGTTTTATATAACTTTGTCATATAACCAAAATGCATACATTTTTATTATTTTTAATACAAACAAAAAGCAACTTACTTTACTTTAAATTGGAAATTCATAAGGAAAAAGAGAATTAAAATATTTTAATATAGAAATAGAATAACCAAAAATGATGTTCATTCAAAATAATGTTCACGTTCATTGTTAATGTATTATGATAAGATAATGACAATAACCTACACCCTACCTCTACTATGCACTATGCAGTAAGAAATCAAGGAATACATATATATGAATTACGATAGTGTGCAAAATTACTTACTTACTGCAGTGTGGCACAAAAAAGATAAGCACATTGAAGTAATTGAAAACATAAATTAATAAATCATTTATTTTTTCTAATATTATAATATTGTTAATACTAGTAATATTATAATAAATTTAAGAATTTATTTTTCTCTATTTAATTTTTCATTTTTATATTGAAGTTATTTTAGTACATTCAAAGTGTTTATTAGTTTTTTATTACACTTCAATTCGGCTTTTTCTCTTTGTTTAAAATATATTTTACAACATAGGGAGGTACATATTATTTGTGCATTTGTAAAATTTTTATTTAAAGAATTTTAATTTTAGAGCCACAAATTCTAAAACATAGGTACATTTTTTTTTTCAAAACCTATCTAAGTGGTGCCTATGAATTGTTATTTTTCAACGCATAAAAAAGTAATTTAAATAGAATTTTACATTTTATTTGAAATTAAAACAAAACTCCAATTCAATCCAAGAACAAAATCAAAGAATTAGAAATTATAACAGTTTAGACGCTTCCATTAGTGTTATTTTTTATTTTGATAAACAAAAGAAAAACAACAAAGTTAAATATTTTATAAATTTTCATTTTTTGAAATGTTCAACATTATTCTACGATACTGTACGAGGTACAAAAGAAATAAAATATTTGTTATTTATATTATGTTTAGGCGAATCCTTTTCTTTTGCATTTGTTAGTTATGATTATTTTTATTTATAAACAATCAGTTTTACTGTTCGCATAAAGAACTTCATTTACAGTTTCTAATGCCAATTCTACCAGATCGCTTTCGACACTAATAAATATTGAAGATCCTGAATAGTCACATCCTCAAAACCTTCACCTTGTTGCATGTACATAAATAAAAATATGTAACCGTGTGGCTAGAGGTACGAAGCGTGTTATAAGAGGGTAATTCACAAATTTATGGACGTGATGGAGGAGGATTACATGTACATTTAAAATATTTATTAGTTTTTTATTAAACTTCAATTCCACTTTTATCTAAAATATTCATATATCTACCTATTGCAAAATATATATGTACATACACATTTGTGAAATATTTGTTTTAAGAATTTTAATTTTACAGTCACAAATTCAATTCATACCTATTTATATCTTTTTTTATTTTTCAAAACATATCTAAGTTACCTATGATACCTATGAAATGCCCCCTCAACGCAATAGTACAAAAATAATTTTTCAATTTATTTTAAAATTGAAATTAATAAAAAATCCAAATTCAGTCCAAAAACAAAATCAAAAAATTAAAAATTACAAAAACAATTTACACACGATTGTTGCAGGTGTTCTTTTGTTTTGCCCAAACACAGAAAAATAAAAATTAAATCATTGTATGTGTGAATATAAACAAAACATATTACATTTTTTCTATGGCTTACTACCTTATTTTCTTTTTTTTACACACATATCACACGACACACATATATAAATTATAATGAAGGATTAAGGAATTGCAATATTGTTATCAAGATAACTGAATACGTATGCGATATACAAAATCAAGAGAAAGATTATAATTTATAAGAGATATTATAATTTACGCTCTGGGGTATTTTGGCATATAAAATATATTTTTTCTCTGGGGTTCTACGGTGAAGTAAAATTTAAGAAATATTGAAAAAATTTTTTTTGTTCCGCATAGCTTCTCTATATTATACTTCCTTTATGCTTATGCTTAAAATTAATATTTTACTTATGAAAGAAAAGAAAATAAAAGAACAAAAAATGCAATAATTACTTAAATAATTACTAAATGTGCTACAATATATCTTACAAAAATAATTTTTATAAAAATAATTTTTATATTATCTACTTAATTTTCTAAAATATATTTTATAATTTGCTTTTTAAAATAACAAATATTATTAATAATTTTATATTCTTCTGGCAATTCATTATACAATTTCAGACAATTATAAAAGCAGTTTTTTTTTGTTTATCAGTTTTGAACAGTGTTAAATAAAAATTGGCCCTATTTCTAGTATTATAATTATGTATATCAACCATTCTATTCAAAATGAAATGATGTTTTATTAAATTATTCACAATTCTGAAAGCAGTGGTGTATAATTCCCGCTTACAGATATTTTCAAAACTTATATATTGATCTGAATACAAAGACCTGGTTGGGAATAATGTTGGATAATAGTGTATCGTTTTAATAGTCTAATTTTAACGTAGCGTTTGTGTCTCTTAACTAACTCTAAACACATACACACAAATTTGGTATTCTTCTGTTGTCCTGCACAATTATCAGACATTATAAATACAGTTTCTACTTCAGGATACTGCATAATATATTTATATATATGCTAGTAGAAATTTCAATGCTTCCTCGTTTTCCTTCGGTCTCATTCCAGAAAAAGCATTTTACTGAATCATCGCCAAAATTGTATACTGTTAAGTTATATACTGACCTAGAAAAATGGACTAATAGATCCCTTAGAGGTACTCAAAACAGCTTGTAAATCAAATTCAATCGCCAAAATTATATTATCTTTTTACTAAAACTTTTAAAATTTATAAATTTTCACTTGACATTGAATTATAACACGATCACAATCGATCACAATTCAATTTTATAAACTGAATACCGAAAGAACACCCACAACATCTATTTATAATGTTCATTATTCTTTTTTAATTCATATATTTCTGATTTAGCTTATAATGATACATTGATGTTTATACTTATAGACTATGAATAATTCACAATTTTTTTTTTTTATTTATATATAATTTATATAATTTCAGATTGATATGAAAAATTCGGTGACCTAAGCTTTCGCTGTCTGGTCTTATTGTTATGAATTTTACAGCATAATATCATACTTGTAAAATTCTTATGCTTATAAAAAATAATGTTAAGTTAATGAGTAAGAAAAAGAAAAATTAAACAAAAAAAAATTTAAAAAATAAATAAAATACAGAGTGATCAAAGAAATGAATGCACATTCTTAAAATCCCCAATATTTATGATAGATTAAGTAATTCTTTAATTTTATTTTTGAAGATACAAATATTTTCAATATTTTTGATTTCATTTGGTAACTCGTTATAGATTTTAAGACAGTTATATACGCAATTATTTCTTTGCTTTTCAGTTTTAAAGAATGTTAAATAAAAAATAGTTTTGTTGCGTGTATTGTGATTGTGTATGTCAATATTCCTATTTAAAATGAAATTATGCTTTATTTTGTTATTTATTATCTTGAATGCAACCATGTATAGTTCTTGCTTACATATTTTATTAAAACTGATATATTTTCCAGAATAGAGCATATGAGTGGGGTGCAATGTATAGTAAATATGTATGATTTTAATGGCTTTTTTGATAAGAAGATCAATTTTGTTCAGATAGGTTTGTGGAGCTCTGTCCCAAATGGGATTAACGTAGATTACATTTGAAATAATATATGACGAATAAATGATGTATAAAAATCTTTTCAATCGTTTTAATAAGAAAACAAATGGTGTTAATTTTTTGACAATGTAGTTAATATGCTCATCCCATCTTAATTTTTCATCTCGTATCAACCCAAGATATTTGTAACTTTTAACTACTTCAATATATGTATTATTGTGCATGAATGTGGTATTGATAAATTTTTTATTGTCAAAAAGCAAGATTTTGATTTTATCGACATTCATTAGTAGTCTATTATTTATTAGTCATTTGTCAATAACTTTTAAGTCATCGGATATTGCAGAAGAAAGGTGGTTGTCACTACTCTCGGAATATTTTATAACAGTATATATCATCAGCATAAAGCTGAATAAATCCCAGTAGTGGAAGGCGTGCTACATCGTCTATATAAATTTTAAATAAATCAGGTCCTAAAATAGAGCCTTGAGGAACACCTTTTTTTATCTCCATCCAATCGTTCTTATTGCTCCCATTACGAACACATTGCATTCTGTTGGTTAAGTATGATTCGAAAAACATTTTTTGGCTACTATTAAAGTTAAGGCTGGAAAGCTTACTTAATAGCACCTTAGGATCTACACAGTCAAAGGCCTTTCTTAGATCAATAAAAACACAACCAGTGTATTTTCCTTCATCCATACTTTTGGTGATAAAGTCTGTTAGTGTTAGGCAAGCTGCCGTAGTATTTGAATACTGCTCGAAACCATATTGCTCTGGATGAAGAATATTATTACTTCTTAGGAAGCTAGTTAACCTATTTTTTGTTATAGTTTCAAATATTTTAGAGAGTACTGGGAGTACAGAAATTGGTCTGTAATTAGATGGATCAGTGCTATCACCTAATTTGTAGATTGGTGTAACGAGAACCATTTTCAAACAGTCTGGAAAATAACATGTCTCGAAAGATATGTTTATAAATTTAGATAAGATAGGAGCAAGTTTGTTTGAAAATTTTATTACAAATTTCGTTGAAATTCTGTCATATCCCGTAGCAGCTGAGGATTTTAATGAGTTAATCGCCAGAATGATCTCATCTGAATTTGTAGGAGATAAATGAAAGTTTGAGAAGGTGTTTCGCGAGAAATTTCTGAAACTATTCTGATTAATGTTATTTGAAGGAAAGTTTAGATTATCGGTAACTGTGGTGAAATATTCATTCATCAAATTTTAAAGCTTTTGCGGTTCGTTACAAGATTTGTTATTGAAATTAATGAAATTTATTTGATTGTCTGTATTTGTAAAGTCTTTGTTAAAAATCATTTTTTTGTATACATTCCATAAATTCTTAGGATTTCCTGGCTCTTTGGATAATAGATCAGAGCAGTATTTAGATTTAGTTTCGATGATTAAGGTTTTTACTTTATTCTTATATCTGTTATAAAGGGTCTTGATGTTTTCATCATTCGGATATTTCCTTTTATATCTGAAAAAAGAGTCACGAAGTTTTATATTTTCAGAAATTTCCGGGGTCATCCAATCATTTTTTCTTTTAAAACTATTGGATAGAATATTTTTTGTATATTGGCGTATTAGACCACTTAATTCAATAACAAAACTATCTAGAGTTTGGTATGAGTTTAGGTTATTTCAGAAATTATTTCTAGATAACTCGTCGTAGCTTAAGACTGTAATTGTTTTTTGAGTTGACTCTTTAGTAGGAGTTAGGGTAACACTAATTACAAACTGTTGGTGGTCAGATAGTGTAGTATCAAGAACGTGAAAGTAATATTGAAATTTAATTATATTTGTAATGAAGTGATCAATTACAGTTTTTGAAGGTAATCTAGTAGCGTATTCTGATGATATTTTCAAATCACAATTTTTAACGCGACATTTTTCATGCCGTAACAAAATTTTTTCACTCTGGTTCTCTATTTAAAATCAACTAAACTTTTTAAGACAATTTTTAAATGCATAAATAACTTCAAGGAGATAATAATAGCTATTTATTATGCATAGAAATATCATAATTGAAAGATTCGTCACTTTGATGAGTGTAGATTGAGTAAATTTTAAGTTTAGATTAAACGATTCACAACGACAAAGACACTAATTTGACACTTTCGTTACTTTTTCAAAGTGAACATTAACATTTTAAAGAATAATGACAAAAGTAAATTAACGCAAAAACATATTCAACAGTTTGTTGTAGTGATAAATATTAGATATGCACTTCCACCAAATTACAACAGGCAATTAAATCGACTTAGAGACAAGATAGAGTTTCGGGACTTTGTCACAGTAAAGAACTTAAATAAACATATAAACCTACGATGTCAGCTCAAATTCGCTGATTTTGCAGATTCAATAGTTTGTCATTGCGGAGACGGTGAGCTCATAAAATTTACCGAAAAAGAATTTATTATCAAAAACTACAATGTGTAATTCATATCATAAATTTGACTTTTTAAAAAAAAAAAAGAATTGCATAAAAATTTTAACTTACAAATATGCATGCTTATATTAT
This sequence comes from Argyra leucocephala, assembly GCA_963942445.1. Lineage (NCBI taxonomy): Eukaryota > Metazoa > Arthropoda > Insecta > Diptera > Dolichopodidae > Argyra > Argyra leucocephala. Next base: position 52,837,407 of record OZ012679.1, on the reverse strand, counting down.
TTTGTATGCTTGTATTCTTTTCTGTTGTTGTTTACAATTTTTGTTTTGGGGTTTTGCACTTGAAAAAGAAATTGAACCATGTGTTGATTTGGAAATTTAATGTTAATGGTTGTTAAAGAAATATGACTAATCAAATTTTATATTGAATATTTTATTAATATCTAATTTACATTAGGTATACTACACCCTGGACAAATGTTTCTAACGCCTTACGTAAAGTAGAAAATAAGATAGATATCAATTTCTAATGTTACTTTTATGAATAATTCTACCAGATTCTGAAACAATGAACGTATTTTTATTTTCTTTAACTATTTCTTTTTTATATCTTTCTGTTAATTTAGAGCCCAAACGTTTATTATTTTTTACAAAAATTATTTGACCTGGTGTATAATTTTTTTTAGTTAGTTTTTTTTAGTTTTAAAATTCTTTATTCTCAAATTTACAATTAAAGTGCTTACAAATAAAGATCGATTTTTATATAAATTTTCTTTACAAATAAGAGAATAGTTAGTGACACTTTTTATTAAGAAAATAGTGTTAAGCGCCACTTCAATAAAAATTTACAATTTGAAATTTACAAAATTTTTTATTGTGGGGTAACAATAAAGTATTCAAAATTCAATATACCCAAATAAATAAATAAAACAAAAAATTAAAAATAATACATTAATTAGGTAATAAAAGAAAACAAAAAAGAATAAGAATAAAAATAAAAAAAAACAAAATAAGTAAACTAAGATAAAATAGTATGAGTATAAGCATGTGAAACAAAAATCAAATTATTCACAAACAAAATATAAGTTCAATAATTAAAAACTCAAATATTCAACTATTGAAAAATAAATCATAAATCCAATTTAAATAATAAAAAGCTAATAAAAGACAATTAAATTACAAATCAAAAGAAGGAAAAGAAAAAGTTAATAATTCAAGAACAAATTATAATTCACAATATTATTATACTAAAAACTCTAGAAGAATTTCGATTTCATCATGATTAAAACTGAGAAGCCAAGATTTAGTCAAGTTTAAAAAAACATTTCTATTATGTAAAATTCGGATTGCATGTGGAAGTTTGTTAAATAATCTACCTGAAACTATGGAGTATGAATTTCGGAAATTTGTTGTGCGGAAATTAGGAATGTTAACTAACAGACTATTATTAATTCTTAAATTGTGATTACTAGAGATTCTAGAGTTTAAATATCCGCTCCGAACAAAAAAAATTTTTAAAGTTTTAAAATAATACAAATGTCTAACAGGTAAGATTTTAAGACTCGAAAATAATTGAAATGTTGGATAGAAGCGATGCTTGTTACAAATATTTCTGATAATACATTTCTGAAGTATAAGTAGAGGGGATATTTTATTATAGTATGATCCTCCCCAACAAGCAATACCATACTGTAATTTAGAATGAAATATTCCATAATAAATCATTTTTAAAGTGTTAGAAGAACATAGTTGCCTAAGTCGATAAAAGCTACGTAAAGTAGATCGTAAATACTTTTTTAAAAACAATGAATGTTCAGCCCAACTCATATTATTGTCAAAAGTAACACCCAAGTATTTAAAGCTTTTCACTACTTCAATTTTGAAACAATTAACACTACAAAAAGAATCATCACAAAAGGAACGCTGAATAGCAATGGAAGAACAATTTTCATTAATTAATTTAAATTTACTACATTCAGACGCATGGAAAATTAAATCTAAGTCCGGATAATCTTGTTGAGATAAACTAAAAAACATCAATTTGGTTTTATTACTCACAACAAGCCTATGTTCTGAAAACCAACTTCTTAACACATTTAGATCGTGATTAATTTCTGCAACCATATTAAGGGGACTTAGCGAGGTATAACAACAGCCGATATCATCAGCAAAAGCAGTTAGTTTACCTTTAAAATTTTGATTGAAAAGAGAGTTAATATAAATTAAAAAAAGAATCGGTCCTAAAACTGACCCTTGTGGTACACCATGTTTAATAAACTGAGGCCTAGTTTTTTTATCACCAATATTAACCCTTTGCATTCTAAAGTTGAGATAGGATTTAAACCAGTCAAAAATTGCACCTCTAAATCCAATATTATATAACTTTTTTAAGAGAATTTCGTGACTGACCATATCAAAAGCTTTCTTTATGTCGACAAATAGTCCAGCGCAAAATTTTTTACTATCTAATCCTTTATTAATATTTATGCAAAAATTAAGTAGAGCATCCTCAGTAGATAGCCCTTTTCTGAAACCAAACTGTTCTGAGTTAAAAAACTTGATTTTTTCTAAATAATCCAAAACTCTATTCTTAACTAGTTTTTCAAATATTTTGGAAATTGAGGAAAGTAGAGAAATAGGTCTATAATTACTAACATCCTTAGGGTTACCTTTCTTGAAGAGTGGTATAACAGTTGCAAGTTTTAATGACTCAGGAAAAACTCCAGAATATAAACTCAAATTAAAAATATGTGATAAAATATCTATGATATTAAAGGCAACATTTTTTAAAAATACATTCGAAATACCGTCTTCACCACAAGAGTTAGAACTATTCAGGGCATTAATAGCAATCATTAATTCATAGGGCGAAATCGAACTAAAATATAAACTGTTCGTACGATAAACATCATTAACAAGATTAAGACTGTGACAACAAGAACATAATATAGATGGTTGACCTGGAATAGTGTTCTCAGCTATTGAAGTAAAGTAGTTATTGAATAAGTTACCAATTACTGCTTCGTCATTTATTAAGGAACCATTGTTTGACAATGTTAAAGATTTATTATTATCAGGAGACCTATTTATGATACTGTTTACAAGCTTCCATTCACTTTTTAAATTTCCATTGCATTTTCTAAATTCATTTTGAAAATAATTATCACGACATTTAGGAATTTCTTTTTTTAAATTAATACACATTTTAATATAGGATTTTTTAATTCTTGCATTCAGTGGATGTTTATAGCATATCATTCGGAGCTTATTTTTCCTTCTTATTTTGCGGAGTAGACTCAGACTCATCCAAGGTTTCAATCTTTTTTCATTAAATTTAGCTCTAACCTTCCTAATACATGGTCTCATATGTTGTTCTAATATTTTTATAAATTTGTCATACGCAATGGAAGCATTATTTTCTTGATGTACCTCTTCCCAAAATTCAAATCTTAGACTTTCATTTAACTTAACGTAATCTATTTTAACAATAGTTGGTAAGGCAAAGGATTTATTTGCAACATTTTTTACCAAATCCTTTACAAGAATGCCAGTCATGCAATGGTCTGAAATTTGTAAGTCGAAATTGGCGCTTTCACAAGAATTAACTGAAATATGAGTAAAACGAGCGAAAACGTGATCTAAACATGTTCCGGAAGTTGGCCTGGTTGGTGCGTTAATAAAAGAAAATAAGCCATATTCATACAACATAGTAAGATAAGAATCAACATCTACATTCACACTTAAAATATCTAAGTTAAAATCACCTAGTATAATAAGATTACCAGATTTTTCTTTAGCTAAAAAATTTGAAAAATCGTCGAGAAACATTTTAACATTAAAACTATGTAACCTATAAATACATAAAAACGTACATTTGTAGCTGTTAATATCGCAAGTAATTTTTATAATATCAGCAGTTTTAAGATTAAAGCTAAAAGTTTCACAGTAATAATTACTTTTAACAAATACTCCAACTCCACCAGCCGAAAAAGAATCATTTGTAGTAGCATAAAAATTATAACCGGGTATTTTAAAATCATTTTTCTCATAATCATAAATCCAGATTTCAGAAACAAAAATAAAATCTGGAAAATTGACAAAGGCTTCAAGGTTTGAAACAAGTAAATCGAAATTCTGTCTTAAGCTTCTAATATTCTGATGTGCAACAAAAAAAGAATTGGAATCATATTTGAAAATATTATCACAATTCTTACTATTAATATTCATATCTAAATTGAAAATAGAATTATCGTTTGAAAGGTTGTAGTTAAGGTTCATTTAAAAATATTTCTTGTGAAATAAAAAGAATTAAATTAAATTTTATTTAGATCATCAAACGACCTTAAAACGATAACTTGACTATTTTCAATTTTTTTTATAAATATTTTACAGTCTCTATACCATAAATATTTATAGTTTTTTTCAATTTTGAGTTTTTTGGCCTCCCCAAATAGCGCTGTGGTAGAGTGAATTGTAAAGTTATATTCGTTTAAGGAGCATTGTAATAATTCATCGAAGGTTCTATTTATGTTTTCTGCTTTAATACATCTCATTATTTCTGCTAGGGTAGAATGAAATCTTTCAATTTGACCTTTGACTTCACTTTTGTAAGGTGGTGTTTTATGTACTTTTATTTTTAGTTCGTAGGTAATCATTGACAGTATAGAAACTGAGTTAAAAGATTTTTCATTGTCAAAAACGATTGTGTGTGGTATACAGAAAAAAAATAATAAATCTCGTAATGGTCTCGTAATAAATCTCTAATGTCTTCAATTGCTTTAGACTTTAAAGTTCGAACTTGAGCATATTTTGTAAGTTTGTCTATAGCAGTTAATACAAGATGTTTTTCTGTCGAGAATATATCGATGTGGACCGTGTGTCCTGGAAAACTAGGGATGAGGGTTGCATTAATAAATGGGTTATTATGATGTCTGTCATTCAACATTGGGATGTAATTCTTTGTATTTTTTATTCATTTTAGGAAAATAAAAATTTTCAAGGATCTGAATTCTTTTTTCTTTTGCATTTCGATGAGCTCTTTGATGTGTGGTTGCTATTATTTCATCTTGTTCACCTTCATTTGGTATATCTTGAACTACTAGTTGTGTAAACCGAATTTTGTAAAAGTTCGAAAATGTAGTAGAAAGATATTTTGGATTTTACCCATTATAGATTCTTCTGTTTTGATACCATTTAAGGTATTGATTGGGATTTAAAAAAATTTTTTAGTGCATCTATAAGATTTTTTTCAGTAAATTCTGGCTGAACTAAGGTATATGTCTGACGTAATTTGGAAACGTATTTATTTTACTATATTGTTCTTTTTTCTATTATTTAGGATTATTTGCTTGCGAAAGACATTTATCGGAGTTTCTACTGATTGTATTAGATTGTGTGAAGAATTTTCATTGTTGTGATCTGTAGTTGTTAAGGTGTTTATACCTTTATACGCGTCTGCTAACACGTTTTCTTCACCAGGTTTATATTTGAGTTCGTAATTGTACTCTTCCAAAATAGATTTCCACCTCTTCATTTTACTATTAGTATTTTTGTTGCTTAAAGCATAAGTAAGAGGTTGGTGATCTGTAAATATATTTACTTTTCTGGATCCGTAAAGGAAATTTCTTAGTGAAGTTAGAGCCCAAATTATTGCGAGCATTTCTTTTTCATTAGTCGCATATGATAAAGTTCTTGATAAGAATGTTATTGCTTTTTACAACATCCGGTACTTTACCTATTCCTACTTGATTTGTGTCGGTATTATTTTCTAGTATTTGCCTGCTTTCTTGCCTAACTATTTCTTTTAGTAATTCTAAATCTATGGTTTGATGATTATTAGATCTAGATGAGGTTGGGTTGATCATTTTCAATAATAATTTATTTCTACTTATTTCAGAAAAAAAAAATTGAAGACGACTAAATAAAGACAAAATGCGTAACGTGATAAAGAATTTTAAATTTTATTATTATTATTTTTTTAAAAAATGAAAATTTATATTCTGTGTAATTGATGGTTTTAAAATTTTTAAATTTTTGTATAAATTTTTTCTTATGCAAATTCTTATAATGAATAAAAAGTTTATTTTTTATTATATTTGTGTAGTGTTCTACAAAATCTTCTGTATCACTATCACTCATTTAAAGATTTATAATATATTTTTTTTTATTTTACAATATAATTTTTTATATTTTTTGATAAGAAGTATGACTATAAACGATTTAATTTTATATAATTCATATATTTTTTCTTTATTTATTTAAAAAAATTTTATTTCCCTTATACAATTTATTTATATAATTTATTTTATTTAAAAAAATTTATGTTTGTTGTTTTCTCTTTTTTTTTTCTTTTTTTTTGTGTTTTTTTATATTAAAGTGACTTAACGATACTGCTTGATGACTCTGGATAATCAGGCGGCTGTTGAATAAGTTTTGCAAAAGGCTGGTTACTTTTGCCACTTTTTATTTCCAACTCCTTTTCGTCCTTATGGTTAAAGGTTATTAAGGGGCCTCGTTTACTGATTTGCACTTTTTTTTTATATTTTCACAAAATTTTGTATTTATTATTTTGTTTTTTTTTTTGTTTTTATAGTGTCCACTTTTTTTTTTTTATTAGTTTTATATATATTTTTTTTTTACTTTTGTTAAAAACTTTACTTTTAACTCCTTTTTTAAAGTAGTTTATTAGTAGTTTGATATCGTTTATCTATTCAATATGAATCTACTATATTACTTTTAGCTCGGGCGCCAGCTAAGTTTCCGTCTACTATAATTAAGTTTTTGAGAACTATTTTTAATAATCAAACAAAGAAAGTTGTTTTTAATTAATTTTTATTAATTTTAAGGCAGAACCTTTTACTTTTACAATGGTAATCAGACTTAATTCTAATAGGATTTTTTCTTGCTATTTATGCAAATTTAAACAAAGAACAATAATTGAAATTTAGAGCAAGATTACAAAATCAATAAGAATGCATTAATTGGGTTTTTTATAAAAAAAAAAAAACAATTTCATAATTTCTTATAACATAGAAAAATATTAAAAACATAATTTAAAATTTTGAACTCTAGATTATTATTCTACTTAAAAGAATTTAGTAGTTACAATGATGAGTAATAACATTGTTTTTTTTTTTAAAGTGCATTGCTTACAATTTTATTAATCATAATTTATGATCTTTAGACATCTCATTATTTCCGTTAATGTTGAGTGAATTCGTTCTATTTGTCCATTTACCTCGCTTTTGTACGGAGGTGTTTTATAAACCTTTATTTTTAATTCGTCTGTTAACATGATGGCTAGTACAGAAGCTGAATCAAATGATTTTTCGTTATCAAAAACAACAGTATTTGGTACACAGTAACAAAATAGTATATCTCTTAAAGGTTTTTTAACATCCTCAATAGCTCTAGAATTTATAATGCGTACTAGTGCGAATTTAGTTAATTTGTCTATGGCTGTTAAGACAAGTTGTTTTCTGTAAAGAATATGTCAATATGAACGGTATGTCCAAGAAAGTTTGGTATGGGTGTTTCTTTTATGTATTGATTATTCGAATGTCTGTCGTACTTGTTTTCTTTACATATTAAACATTGTTTAACGAAACTTTTTATTTTTGTACTCATTTTTGGGAAGTAGTATTTTTCCAGTATATGAAGTCGATTTTCAAAAAAGTTGCGATGAGCTCTCTGGTGAGTACTTGCTATAATTTCGTCTTGTTCTGTATCACTTGTTATATCTTGTACAATAAGTTGTGTAAATCGTATTCTATAATTAGTGAAATGTATTGGATAAATCTCCTGAATTTTCCCCACTTTGGTAAGCTTTGGATTGAGATATTTTTTAAATATTTCAATTATTTGTTGTTCTGAATATTGAACCTGCGTTATAATATGTCGGTTGTAATTAGGGAATGATTTTAATAATTGATAATTATTTTCTTTGCCTAGATTCAATATCAATTGGTTACGAAAAACGTTTATTGGAGTCATTGATGAAAGTAGTAAATAATCTCTGATTTTCATCTCTAATTATGTTTTTGAGTTGTGCTAGGTCAATAGTTGTGGGGGAGGTGGTGTTAGCGGTTTTTGTCGATTGAGTGCCAGAGATTACACCAGTATTTTCCTCTGGGATAGCTGAGAATCTAGATGGAGTTAGGATATTTTTCTCAGCCATGTTTTTTGAATTATTTAATTTAAAATAGTAATTTTAAAATTTTATTTAATATTTTTTTAATAATAAGAGTTAAAAAGAAAAAAAAGAAAAATTTATTATTTCCCTTTTTTCTGTTTTTTTTTTTTTCTTTTTATATAGAAAAAATATAAGATGACTAATGTTCACAATTTTGGAAAAACATGCACAAAATGTATTATTGTAAATCTACTTTTACTTAATTTAATTTTTGTTTTGATCTTAAATTATATTTATTAATACAATCCTTTTTAATTTTCTTAATATATTTTTTTTCTTTTTTTAGAATTGTTTCTAAATGTTTGTTAAAACCTTCAGTGTCGTAATGACAACTGCAATTTGTAGTATAACACATTTAAATATAAAAAAAAAAATTCTCTTTTGCTTTCTTCTCTATGAGAATACTTTTTATGAGATTAATTATTTTTTTTGTTTATTTAATTATTTTTTTTGTTTATTTATTTATTTATTTGAAGATCTTCAATTTTAAATTATTTTTTATTTTTTTTTATTTTTTTTCTTTTTTTTATTTTTTATTTTATTTCGTTTTTCCTTTTTGAAAAAGCAAAAGTTATTTTTCTCCCTACAGATTGGAGATACTTTTTCCTCAAAAATTTCTCCTTACAGATGAGGATACGATTTTGATTTTAACATTTTCTTTTATATTTTTTATTTTGTAATAAATTGCAAATATTTATTTATTTTTTTTTTTTAAACTAGTGTGACGTCTTTTTCTGTGTGTTAACTGCCATTCCGGATGTCTGCATGAATCAGGTGGCTGTCAGATAAAGTTTTCAAAGGACTGGTTACCTTCTACTTTTCTAACTCCGTTTCCTCTTTACGGATGTAAAGTTACTTCGGGGCCTCTTCTCCTGATTACGGTTCACTCATTTTTTGTTTTTTTTGTTTTTTTGTTTTGCTTTTCTTTTTTTTTTTAAAAAGTTAATTTAGAATAAAATTCTGATTTTTTTTTTTTATTTACAAAAACTGCTGCCCTTTGTTTTTTTTAGAATTACCCATTTTATTAAATTTTTACAACATAAATTCTTTTTTTTTTGTTATACATATATTTAGATTTATGGAATAAAAGTCGAGTTTCCTTTCACTAATCATTTGTATTTATTTTGCAAATATCGATATTTCGGAAGCAACTTACTTCCTTATCAGTGCTTTGCTCAAAAGTCGCAAAGCACTGCACTGATGAAGGAAGTAAGTTGGTTCCGAAATATAGATATTTGCAAAATAAATACAAATGATTAGTGAAAGGAAACTCGACTTTTATTCCATAAATCTAAACATATCACTAAAAACAAATCTGATTATCAAAAAACAATATACATATATATTTATTTCAATTTTAAATTCTCAAATTTAATTTTATATAATTTAATATATTTTATAATTTTAGTTTTACAATTTGAATTAGTTTTTAATTTATTTTGTTTTTGCTACGCTTATCTTTCTCATTTGTCTTTTCAGTTCTGATATCTGTAATTTAAAAAAAAATTTTTCTCCTCTAAAGTTGAAACTGCCAGTTGAAACTGTTTCCAATCTGTACAAGTTCTTTAATTCTTTTCGCAGTTGTTCAGTTTTTCCTCCTCTGATGTTGTTTTTTGGTTGCTCTACTGGTGTTACCTTGATTGTTGTGCTCTACCTTTTCTTATATTCCTCCAATGTGAGAGGTTTTGGACCAGCTTTCGGGTTTTCTGAGATAATCCTTTTTAGTTAGTGTTGCAGGATCCCCATGTAATTTTAACTAGAGTTTACTGTAATTTTCTCTATATATATATATATAGTCAATATAGCTGTCAAGCGAATTGCTTGGGTAAAGCTATATTTTACCTCGTAAGAATGTTTAAAGCGTATAGTTTTGTCAAACAATTCTTAGAGTTCTGTTCTGCATATAATCTTTGAGCGTATGGCTCTATAAAGATTATACACTTGTATTGAAATGATCTTTAAAAGCGTATGGCTTCATGAAAAGATCTTGCAATTTAAATCAATCCTAAAATAAAAGAAAGATTTCTTTTTGTTCAAGGTTTGATTTAATAATGATTTTTGTTCTGGACAACCATGTCCTTTTATACAAATTTTACATAAATCTTAATTTAATTATTTACAATTAAAAATAATAAATTCAATAAAAATATGCTGATTAAGTATAAAATAAATAACATTAATTTTATAATAAGTATTTTACTAAACAAAGTTCATTGCCTTACATGATTCATTAAATTTGAATAACAATTTTTTTTAGTGCATTTGAACTCATAATAATACTATAGTAAATTCCATAATATTTATGTTGGTCAGCATAATTTTACAAATGAAAATAATATTTAACATATGTACTAATTATCATATATTGAGCAAAGTTATTAATGAATATAGAGTTTTTTATTCAAGATTTATATATACAGTTATATTCATATATTCATTACAATGATTTCAGTTCTTGGTGGTATTCTTATATGTGTTACCCTTATGGGTTTTGTTCTAATTGAAATTATTATATCTTCATTATATTTTGTAAGTCTCGTAATCTATTTTACACATGAATTTAATTAGAAAATCTCTTCCTAATATTCCATCAGTGGTAAGTGGAAATTTTGCATCAACTATATGAAAGTTATGTTTGATAATTTTATTGTATGAACTTAAACTTAGATTGATAGTACCTAGAGATGAGATTTCTTCGTTGGTAATTCCATTTTTTCATTTTCATTTTCGATTCAATTTACATTTCGCGCTTGTATTCAATTATTGCTCAAAATTTTCGTAGTTTGAAATCCGTTTCTTGCAGATAGATATATCTGCACCTGTATCTATTAAAAATGTTAAATTTGTTTCTGAATTTTTGCAGTTTAAAATTATATTATTTGTTAGGTTGTTAGATTGTCGGATATCTTAAATATTTTTATTCCGTTATAACTACTTATTCTTCTCCCGGAGGGATACGACTCTGAGCCTCCGGGGTCTGTACGTTTCCCCGGTTGTTTATTACATTAACCCTTCTTGAGCTATTGCTGTAGTTTCTACGCGTAGTATTGTTGTTATAGTTTCTACTATAATTATTACTATGGTTGGAATTATTATTATTTCTGTATTTATTATTATTTTTGTATGAGTTGTCATTATTAGAATTGTTGTAGTTGTTTCCTTGTGTTGTATTATTTCTATTGTAGGTACCTTTATTTGAATTGTTGTATCTGTTGTGATTTCTACAGTTACAATTTCTATTGCTAACAATTTCTGAATATGAGTTGTTGTGAAAATAGTTGTTTTTATTATTTTGCAAATTTATCTTGTTATTCCTATTAAAATGCATTAATTAATTTGTTGTTCTTTGGTTACTTGAATCTAATTCCGAGCATAAATTTACTGCTTCTGTTAAAGCAAGGGATTTTTAAAATAAAAGAGACTTTTTATTTTATTTTTTGTTATTTTATTTATTTATTTTGTAAAGTTTTTGTTTTTACTTATTATATACTTTATCTTTACTTTATTTTTATGTAATTTTAGTTTTTAATTATTATATACTTTGATTTTGATTATTATTTTTATATTTACTTTATTTTTATGTAATTTTTTATATTATACTACAAATTAACTCTTGCTCGAGTGAATTTTGACTGACCACAATAGTTCATTATTTGGTATATTTATATCAATCTAATGACGCTCAAAACGTTGATTCTTAAAGGTAAAAGTTTTGGGTCTTGCTGAAATAACAGTTGACCTCATAGGTTCACTTAAACCATTTTTGAATATTGTCAGAGCGTAATCTTCGTTCATGGTTGTTATTACAGTTTTTTATGCACTTGTTACATTCGTACCTAATTGGTTGATTTGTAGGCTGTTTAAATCGCCAATCAAGTTTAGTATCTTGTCCTTGTATGCATTGATATTGTTGTTTCTTTGTGTTAGATTTCCTAATGCAGTATGTATTTGTGCTATAGTTGTCGTGTTCTTATACCTTTCTTCAAGTGACTGCTTTAATTCTGCAAAAATTTTTGGTTTCTGTATAGCTAAAACTGCAGTGTTGACATTGTTACTTAACTTTATAGGTATTACAAATTCGATGAGGGTTGACTTTCCACTCGCAGACAAAGTATTATGGATAATTTTTGTGATTTTCAAGAATGATGGTAGGTTTTTATGATTCCCTGTGAATGATGGAATTGCCCTTATGGCACACTCCATATTAAAATTTGCCATCTCTACTAAATGTGTCGTTGTAGTGTTGAACTCATCTTCGTCTGAAACCTCAGAAATTTCTGTGTAACTGTCTGATTCTTGATCTTCTTCTTCGTTGAAGATTCTGAATTTTCTACTTTCGTACTTTCTGCTAGTAATTGTGCATGAAGTATTTCCTTTGCTGCACTATACTTTTTATTAAAATCCAATTTGTATTTTATTAATAGTTTTTTTGGGTCAATTACTTCTGTATTTGCGAGTTATAGAAATTTTTGTATTAGATCCTCTAAGCAAGCCAGTTTCTCAGTTAGGGTCTTTATTTTCAGTTTTCGCGGATTTATCTTAAGATTTATTAGTATTTTGGTAGTTGAACTCAAAATCAGATCTAGTTCATCCATTAACAAAAAAAGGAACAACAAAATTTTTAATGGTCATATTTTGTTTTATTTTATTTAGTTAAACAACAGTTATATTCCAAATAAATACTTATATTATATTCCACTAAAAAAAAGAGAATGAAGTTATTACAAAAGTATAAACATTTTTTTTTTGTACATGTATGTATTTTTTTTAACATTTTTATTTAATTTAAATAATCTTTTTTTTATATATTTTGAATTTATACCTTTATGGTATTATTTAATTGCTTATGAATGTATCTTTTATAATATTTATTTATAATTATCAAAATTATGATAATCACGGTTATATCAATAGTTGTCGTGTCTAAATTTTTGTAGTAATCGGTGTTGTTGATACTGTTGTTAGTATTGTTGACGGTCTGCTCCTCGTGTTTCGAACGGCTAAGTCCCATGGTCCGAATTTTTATCTTTGTGTAACTTTTAGAATTTTTTAAATAGAATTTAAATAAAATAAAATAAGGGAAATTAATAAGATAAAAAAATCTAAGAGATAAGCAAACCTTCGCTTATTTCTTCAATTGGTGGTAAAGAGCTTTTGTTTATTTTTTCACATGTGAACGGATGACTTCTTAATAATTTTGGTATACAATTTGAATTACTTGTGTTAAACATTTGATTATGTTTACAGATTGATAGAGAGTTAATTATTTCACATTTGTTTGTTAACCCATAAATTTCATTATTATTTTTCAAAATTTCATTATAAATAGTATCTATTGTTAGATTATTATTGTTGTTTCTAATTGGTTTAATTAATAGTTTTTCATATTTTATTCCAGTGGTTAGTGGAATATAAATAATATAAAAAATACATGCATTATTAGTAAAAGCTTTAACATGAGCAAAGTTTAAGGCTTCTTCATATGAAGCATATGGTATCTTATCTTTATCTAAAGTATTAATAATTAATTGTATTTCTTTTTTTGATAATAATATAGAATTTATTATTCCCAATTTCGCTGAATAATTAGCATATTTGAGATTGAACAATTCTTCTTTGATTAGTTTATAATTCTAAATTAATCGCTTACAGATGTCATTATTAGATTTTCACAGGTGTCAAATAACTGATCATCATGTATAGTGGATAACTTCAGAATACTGATTTCAGCACAAGTATTTTTAAAGAAATTTGTGTGTCGGTTCCTTTCCAAAATCACTGCTTAGCGTTAAGCATGTGGTATTTGGGGATATTTCCACAGAAAGACTACATACCTCTATTCTTCGTTGCTGATGCGAGGAACTGAGGTTTTTTCCCGCGGGAGTGAGTTTCCCGATGTTTAGGTGTTCGATGATTCATTAATTATTTTGTCATTTTGTTGTCGCAGGACATGTGCTGAATGTCGCTGCGTTGCTAGTCTATAGGGGGCATTTTGAGTATTGATATTTCTATTCTTATTATTTGTATAAGTATGATTATTAGTATTTCTGTTAACTGTTGGGTGATTATTAACAGAAAATGATCCTATATGTATTATAGATCTTTCTTGTCTTTTCGTCCCTCAACCACGTTCTACATTCATTTCTATGATGGTGGGACTTGAAAATTTGGGTGTAATGGATTCTTCTCCTAAACCAACAGATGCACCTTCAAGTGCTGTTTGGAAGAGTTCCGTAAAGGAAACTACATTCCTTGTTTTTAACATCACCTTAAGGTGCATGTTGAGCAAACCATTCTCAGTATTTTGGATGGCCTGTTTTTCGTTCTCAGTTCTTACATAATTTACCACTTCGGGAACAGTTGATTTCTTGCTAATGCTTGTTTTCTAGTTTTCCCCAGTTGTACTTCCTCTTTGAAAGGAATTTTTTACTATAAAATGACCATCTTTGTCTTGTATAATAGATGATTTGTATAGTTTTTCACAAATTTCATCTGCTTGTTTTTCTGTTTTAAATTATGCTAATTCTTCAATTTCCCAAAATTTTTGCAATAAGGTTTTAAGGATTAAATTCCGTATTTTCCTCTGCACATGTAACTGCACTTAGTAACTTTAAATGATTTTTATTGGTTTTGATATTTCCCGAAATCATCCATCCCAGTTTAGTATTCTGGCCAAGAAGTCCATTTCTTTTTAGAAACCCTTTCTGAATTATGGATGTGTATACGTCTACACCTATTACTAAATCAATAGAACTATTATATAGAACTAAAATGTCCTATTAAATGTTGGATCTGCCAACATTTTATTCTTGAATTAATCTACTGAAATATCAAATGTTCGACCTGGCAGTACATTTGTTAATTTCGGCAAAATCAAAGCCTCACAATTTAAATAGAAAGTACTAGGAAATAATAGTGTTGACATTTCTTTTGGCAATCTTAGTATTTGAGCAGCGTTTTCAAATATAAAAGCTTTTTCCGTTCCTTGATCAATTGATGCTCTGAACAGCTCCAATTTCCGTTGTGCATTTACTAATTGAATTGTTGCAGTAGCTAGTAGCGATGTATTTGTTGCAGCTGTATCGATCTTTCGTGTGATTCAACACAATCTGATTTTCTTATTGAAACATTTTTTTGTGATTTATTTTTATATTATTAATTTATGATTAAACTAATCAGTTCTCTATCAGCAGTATAATTAGGAATAAATTGCCATAACATAGTAAGTAGCTTATATTCTAAAATAAAAAATTAACTTATTTTTAATTTTAAAAAACTACTAAAAAATAGAAAGAAATTTAAAATCCTTAAATATAATTATTAATAATAAGCAAACAAATAATTCTGTTTAAATATGAAAAACAAATTATAATCATAATATAATATCATAAAAGTAAAAAATAATATATGTATGTTATGTGTTTCCTTTATGGTAATATGTATCTAAATAATGAATAAATTATACAATTTGTGACAATTTTCAACTTAATTCTAAGTAAACGAAAAAAAATTGTTCTAAAACTTTGAAAATCAAAAACAGAAATGAATGATGATGAATGTAAAATATAAATAAATTTAAGATGAATAATTATTGTAATTAAAAAGAAAATAAGATAAAGAAATAAAATAAATATGTAACACTAAATATAATAATTAAAATAAATAATAATTTAATATTTATCAAAAGAATAATGTGATAAAATTTGGATACTATATAAAAGGGTATATACTAAGAACTTAGTATGTAAAAAAAATGTTTGATATTGAACAAAAATTTTTATTTAAACCGAACTTAAATTTAAAATTTGAAAACCTTGCAATACAATTACAAGTACAAATTTCGGAACCCAAATGTTTTTACATTTCTTTTCCAAGTGAAGTGGCATTACCTTGGAGGCAAAGGTTTTTTTTTATGTAAGGATAGTAATTATGATTTGTATATATGTATATATAATTATTTATTAACTTAATATAAATAAATAAAAGAAGATTATCATTTATCAAAATTTAGCATTATTGTCAAATGGTTATTTAACAAAACTGGCTTTGCAAAAAACCGTATTTCAAACGTCTATTTTCGAAACACATGAAGAAATAAAACAAACTATTTGGAAAAAGGGTAAATAATTTATTTTAATTGATGTCAGAAAAATGTAAACGGCAAGATCAAAAATATGTACCTATAATATTTAAATAATTTGAAGGACATTTCAGTGTAAGTCCACTATCGCAGAATGGTGGACCGAGACTCTTAAACAAATCTTTTTTCTTAACTTGATTTGACACACGTAACTAACACTGCACAGATATGATTGGAGTCATAGTGTTATAGAAATTGGGACCGAATGCTCTTGAAATTAAGAAAAACAACATGATTTTTTTAAGGACCTCAGTACCGAAACTCTGAGACTCTGGACCTCCAATAGTGTCTGCAAAGTGTTAATTATGGGTGACAAGTTAAAAAAAAAATCTTTTCATACAAATTGTTTTGTTCTATTTGTTGAACACTTTACTGCCATGCTATCATGCTCCCAAGATCGTGTTTGGGGTCATTTCGTAAGAATATGACCGTATTTTTAATTTGAAAAATAAATTTGTACATACTTGTGCTTACGAATGTGATATGAATATATATACACATAGCTACATTCCTAAATAATAATAAAATATCAGAATATCAAATGTAGGTAGTATTGTATGGATTGAAATAAGTATGTCGTTAAGTATAGAATAAAACAGTCAATTACTACGTATACATGATAGGTTGAGTGCTTGAATTGAATTCTTCTAGAAATTTCAAGATGTGTATTCGATTGATAAGCTTGAACGGCTGTCAGCTTGAAAATATCTTCAGTTTGACATATGAATTTTTGGTGACATAAATTTTTCGCCTAAAATTTGTAAAATTTTCTATAAATTTAAAGATATAAAAAAATATGAAATTACATTTTTTTTTATTTATTTACTCCTTAAATCTTCTATTTTATAAATTTATTTTAAATATTAACAAACCTTCATGAATTTTTGACATTAAATGTCAACTCAAGCTCTCAAGTTCTCAAGCTGGGTATTCGATTGAAATTTTCAATTCAATTAAAATTATAGTGCCCGTTACGCAATTTCGTAAATTTACGATTCGTATTATTTTGGTTCTTTTATAACGCTAGTTTACTACACTTCATACTAAAAACCAAAAAAGTTTGCTACACTTTTATACAAAAGCTTTATAAACGAACGGATGATATAATACGAAATCGTAAATTTACGAAAGAAAAATAAGAAGCCTCTGAGCTATTTAATTTTCATTTCGTATCTTCGTATTGTTGACAGTTAATGTCAAATATAAATAATAAACAAAAACAAATACAAATTATCAACAAAATATTAATCAAATTAATTTTTTCTTAACAAACTTAAACATGCAAAATTAAAAATTAAAGTAAATTTAAATTTAAATGTGTAAGTGAAATTTTTATAAAAAAGAAAAATAAAAAATAAATTAAAATAAACATTTGTATTTCTTTTTGAAATGTTTTCTAGAAGCATGGATTCAGCTGTTAATTCGAATTTACTAAAAGAAAAATACTAAATTTACAAATTTACTCTTCACGCAAAATTGACATTCGTAAATTTACGAAATACGAAGATACAAAATGCGTGACGAGCGCTATAAATTTATATTTTTCTTAAATTAGAAATAAAAACTCCAATGAAAGAAAGAAAAAGAAAGAAAATTAAATGCATAGCGACGTGCGGTAATTATGTTTAATTTTTATTTCAAGGAATTGTTTCGCCTTACGTATATGTATTTATGTATTGCATTTGCATATGTATAGCATTATATTTTTTACAGGCAATTGTATATTCATAAAGAAGCACACGCAGGTGAGTTATTATTTTAATTAGTATACATAATTCAGTTTGCATTGGACACGAAATTTGCCAACACATGCAATCTTTTGCCACAATAAATTCACACTAATGTAAATCTACATTTCAACTGGAATATTAAGATCCCAATCTTAGAAAAATGTTTGAGCTACATCAGCTAACAACAACTAATGCAGTAGTATCTAAAGATAATGTTCAAAAGGATTATAATATAATTATCTTTTATATTTTTACGTATAATCCTCATTTTTTAACTCTATCCTTGGTTTGGTCCTCATTTTCATAAAAAAAATTCAGTTGACGACATATTTGTACTTAATTTATAAGAAACTTTACTTCCTGTAGTTATAAGATACTTTATGCTTTAATCTAAATAATTATTTCAATTCTAAAATACTTCAAAACAAAACACAATAAATAAATGTCAAAAAAACGTCAATTTTCTCAGTATTCACAATGAAATATTCAAGTTAAAGCCAAATTTGGGCGACTAGTGACATATATAGCTACTGGCGATAAATACATCGCTGGCATAAACACAATTACGGATACAAAGTAGAGCTACAAAAACTACTAAATTTACTAAATTTATTAATTTTTGCTCAAAAGTCATTTCAAAGAATGTAAAAGAAAACAGATTTACTTTTAATATTTAAATATTGTTGGAAATTGTTTACGATTAATCATATGTTCAATCATATGCTACCAAAAGTAGCTGGGCGACGGATACAAAAATAGAAATTTTTCTAATTTGTATCCGTCGCCCAGCTACAGTATCAGCAATTGTGTTTATGTGCATATAAAATGTATGGGGCTATTTTTTTTTTACAGAAGTTGTAGCTGTATCTGTCGCTAGTGGCCTCAATTCTGTTTATACTATTAAGAGACCTTGAACCGATTCAACAACCGATTTATTGAAAAAACAGTAAAAAAATTTTCAGTGTTGGTAAGCATGTGTAGATAAAAATGTTTTAAAAAAAGTAATTAGAAATTCAATAAGAAATTCAATCTATTCTACAACATCATATACATTTTAAAAATCTCTGTTAAATGTACAAAATCAAATTATATGGTTTGAAATATTGAAAAATATATGCTCATTTTTAGCTGTATCTCTGATATTTAATAATATGATAGTATAATAGAAAGAAAGAGAGAGCAATGCAAAGCTGCAGTAGAATAGTCATAATATGTATTTTCAAAATTTTGTGACTATTTTGCGAAATAATTTCATATTTATACTTGTATATTTTATATTTTTTTATTTTGTTAATTTGTGATCAAAAAATTACATTGTTTTCTAATAATTTCCTTGCACTTTGTGTACAAGAAATAATCAAAAAAATTTAAAAACAAACGTCAAAAATCTACAGAAATTTAAAATTTTGATAGATTTGTTTACTCATTACCGAAATCACCCCTCACACACCAACAAATTTTGGTAGAGTTCTACCACTTTTCTACCCGTATAAACATGCATAATAAAATAATTTTCGTTTGTTTCAAATTAATTTCGAGAGTACTACAAAATCTACATTGAACTATACTATACTCTTATTTCAACAGGTTTATGCACAGGTTATGCACTAACAAGTATAATACTGCATACATTCAACTAAAATTTCAGTCTTGACAAAGTTATCATTAAATAAACCTTTTAAATTCTACTTTTCATCGGACTATCCAAATGAACATAAATGACCAGTCAAAGTCAATGCAGTCTGATAAAATGAACCACTCTGTATAATTGATTTTCGAAAATGAGAAGATAGTTAATTTTGTAATTTTTTATTTCCGTTTCACTTATTCTTCCATAATTATTTAGCTTCACTCAGTATTTTGATTAAATACATTTTGCTAAAATATTTTGAAAAGATTTGAAAATGGACACTCTTAAAGTAAACGTGGACATATAATTAATTTTTTTTATATTTTGGAATTTAAAATAATTTGTCAACATTAATTTAATGAGCTTTTATTTTTTTTTATTTATATTAAATTATTCAATAATTAAAATCATGTTATTTTTCTAATGGCTAATTAAAAAAATGTTGCATTTTTAATCTATATGATATTTTATATCATTGTTTGAATGCATGTAAATTATACATTTTAAAAACACCTCGCAACTACTGTCCCAGCACTATTTGCTGAAATATTTTATGAAGTTTACTGGGTAAATTTTGATTTTTGACTTTTAAGTTTTGTGCCGGTATGAAAATTTGCAGCTGTTGATTTGATTGTTTTCATAATATTTTCTCGACTAGCTTGAAAAATTGAATTTTAATAAAAAGTTAATAAATTGAATTTTTTTGAAAAAATAATTATTATAATGTATATGACGTCAAGTAAAAGTTGTTTAAAATTAAAAAATTTAATAAATTGTAGAAAAAAAGTGAATTGTGTTTTCAATTTGAAATAAAAAAGGCGCATTTTGTTATGAACAAATCTACCTTAAAATAGAAAAACAAATTTTCAAATAGAAAATTTTAAACAAATATGCGCTCGACAAAGTGTGTCATGGTCTCACAAATTCTATTTGCCGATAAAATTAAAATTTAACGTCTGGAAATAATCAAATATTTATATACATCAAAAACAATTAAAAAATCAGGAACCTCTATGCATGTTCTTATGACCTTATTGGCATTAAATATACACAACAGATTAATCAAAAAGGTCTCTGAACATTTGCGGATGACCAATATAATCGTAATTATTTCAATAACCCTTAGTTATTGACAAAATTGATTAAAACTAAAAGATTGACTAAAAATATGGCGAGTGAAACAAAATCCGTGCATGATACACTTTCATCACAATCAAAACAGAAAAAACTGTCGGCGGAACAGTTCGATTAGTGCATCTTAATTCAGCAAGTGGAAACAAAGGTTTGTACATAAACTTAAATAGGCACCCAAATCTGAAATGATACATATATATCTTCTATAAACCTAATAAACATATATTAAAGTTCAAGATATTTTCAATTATCAATGCAAGAGTGCCAGATTCTGCTATGCCTCAAATATTTTTGTTATTTAAATTCCAAGTGCAGTGAGTGAGTGACTTATTAGTTAATCACATACTTATTAGAAATTACCAAAGCAAAAAAAAAATTTAACAAAAATATTTTTCTGGGATAGGAAAACATGACTTTTTTCTGTAAAATATATTCGCCTCGAGTTGAAAAACTTTTTCAAAAATATATTAACCACGAGTTGATATTTTAAGTTTTTAAATAGCTCAATTCAACTCAATCAATTATGTAGTAAAGTTTAAGGGTTTAAGTTATTTTATTAGAGTTCAGTGGTTTCCTATTTCTTATGGTTAAGTTAGATTTTTTTATTTTTATCTCGTGCGTGAGTCGTATCCAATTATAGTGATTACTGATTAGAATTATTCAAGAAATTACTTTACTTATAATTAAAAAAATCTATGAATAAAATTTATTTAAATATTACATTGAATTGATAAAACAACATGTGGTTATTTAAGGGTAGCAAATAAGGTTTAAAATTTTTCGTTTTTCAGATTTTGAAACGAAGCTTTGCACATTTTTTCACAGCACTAGGTAGGTAATTTAGAAAATTATTTAAAAGACTCAATTACTTTTCACTTGAAAATTAAATGCTAAAACAGTACTTAATGACAAATATTGTCCTGGACCTGAACTTAAACACTGCTAAGTGCTAAATTCAAAGCAAATGTTAAAATTTTTTTTTTTTTTTTAAATAGGATCCATCCTGCAAACGAAAAATCTTTTACGATTGCCAAAGCGGAATGAATGATCCTAAATATAGAATGTTAAATTATTTAACTAGATCGTAGAACCATTTTTGTTAAGAACTCTTAGGAAAACTATTTTTAGACAACAGTCTTAAATGTAAATTCAGAACAACAATTAACTACGCTTGAAATTAAATAAATTTTTACATTAAAAACAATAATTTTAGATTTTTTCAAGTTTATTGGGATGTCGAAAATTGTGCATTGTGCAATATCGTTATAAGAAATTGTATCTAGAATCTAGTTAAAAATGGAAGAGCAAATGAAAACGATCTATGTTTTGGATAAAAAATGAAGAAAAAAATGCAAGCGCACGAAACAATAAGATGGAATCTGAAACCGTTATAAGAAATTGGATTTAGTTAAAAATGGAGGAGAAAATGAAAACAAGCTTAAGTTTCGAATAAAAAAAATGCAAGCGCATGAAACAATAAATTGAAGTAAAAAAAAACGAAATTTTCTAAGAAAATGAAAAATTTGACCTGGAACATTATAATTTACTAAATATTAAACATTTAAAACATTTTTAAATAAAACAAAAAAAATTAAAGAAAAGAGAAGTAAAAAAAAATACCCAAAATAATTTATAAAAAAGACCACAAATTAAAAGCCATTTTTATTAGGTACTAACATAGACTAATTATTTAGTCTATAGTACTAGTAAGTGATATTTACAAAAAATTGTTTGTATTAATTTTAAAAATAAAAAACAAAACTTGTTACTAGGTGCTTAACTACTTGAATAAAAAAATGATTTTCGTAAAAAGAATTTAACAAAATATCTAGTAGCTATGTTCCTATTTAAATGCAATTTAATCGAATCCGATCCAAGTGGAAAGAAAATTAAAATAACATGAAACAGAAATAATAACTAATAAAACATGTATGTACTTATATTAAATAATGATTAGTAGGATAAATAAAATTTTTTTTACTTATGTAGTAATGAAATTGAAACTAAACATTTTATATAATATAATAATATAAGAAAAATTAACATTGAAAGATTTTAAAATAATAAAAAAATCAGTGTTTAATCTTTTTTATTGATAAGAAATTTAAAGAAATAAAGGAATAAAAATTAGTTACCAAACAGAATTTAAATTGTAGTGATTATAATATAAAAAAATATATCTTGATAAATTTTAAAAATAAAAATTTAAATATCGAACTAAAAATAAAATTATTCAATGATATATCAAACAAAATATGTAAATAATTGCAAGAGGGCAATCGAAACAACACAATCAGAAATAGCAGCAGCTCAACTAACAACATACAAGCAACAGTTATATCAACACGTAAAAATTGTATAGATCCGCTTGAAAGTAGCTAGTAACAAAAATTTTCTGAAAAAAGCGAGTAAGCAAATGGAGGAACATGAAAGTATCGAATATTAAGGTACTGTAATAAAATTTAATAAAAATATCAAAGCACTATATTAAGTAAAACTTAATTATAAAGAGAAAAAAATATGTATACCTAACTAACAATGTATTATCTACTTTTATAAGCATATAAAAGTAGATAACAATAAAATCAATGTTTTTAAGACAATGTTAGATGAAAAATTGATATTATTATAAGTAAGTGCAATTATTTAAGTAAAAATAATTTTAATTATAAAAATAAAAATTTTTGGAATAAATTTTGTTATGGTAATAATATTCCTCGAACAATCACCCAGTTGGTACAAAATGCATTTAGAATTGTAACTATATATGCACATATTTAGAAAACATTCGAGGCGGGTAATATTTGAATACATTCTATATATTACGGTTTAAGAGACTTCGATTACGATGTCCGTCTGTAGTTATAATACATTTTCCCTTAAAATAAAATAAAAATGATTACGACAATGCACTTCCTAAATATATTTGGAAATATAATTTAATATTATTTCATATTATTTATGTTGCATTAATGTTTATAAAATTTTTTTAATTTCATATATATGTATTTTCCCACGTTGACCTTATAAAATCAATCAGCCGTACCGGTGAATCCGATTCGATATAAAATTATTTCTTAAATGCCTATTACACATCAATGAATGATCAATATATTGTCCATTTATTGATAATATATTACCCATATATTTATGGCGGTTCTATTCTCATCAATAATTCAATCATTGGCCCATTAATTTATTTCATCTGCCATTCATTTTGGTTAAAGTGACCATATATTTTATGCTGAAATCCTGGACCAGTTCAAATAAATATAAAAAAAGCTTAACGCATTCATCGGGACATAATTTTCTTAGTTTTGTTCGGAATTAAAATATAGATTTTTCATTTTATTCATTTAATTAATATAAAAATAAAATAACAATAAAATAACATTATTATTCTTTTAATTTTTTATTACAAGAAATAAACTTAATAAAAATAAACTAATAATAATATTTCATAAATAAGTGTAAATATTTAAAGTACACGTTAATTAAGCGTATTTTGCTGCTGAGTGAATTTTTTTTAATAAATCTTCATTACTAGAAATAAACTTATCAAATTCTTCACATGAATAGGAACAATTACATTTCACTTGCAGTATCGCTTCTAATGTAGTCACGCTTAATTGCGTTTTTTCAGTGGTCCAATACTTATTGACCACTGAAAATACTCGTTCGGTGGTAGCATTAGTGCCTGGTAAGCATAATGCAAAACCAACTATTTTGTTAATATTTTTGAACGGTATATTATTTGTATGAAAATGATTAAATATTTCTAACCACCTTATATCGGTTGGAATTTTTTCATCATTCCAAGTATTTACTTTTGCTGCATCAACATATTTTTTTACATAAGTAATCTCATCAAAAAGTTCTCTTTCTTCTTTATCAGCATCAAACATTTCCAATTTATGATTAAATTTTGAAATAAATTCAAAACTTTCTTGTACTTTTTGCCAAATTAACAATGATTTTTAGATTAATCCATTTAAAACAATAATGTTCAAATTGTGATACACGAACTTCTAAATATTGAATAAATTTTTTATAAAAATTATTCGTATTAGTTATGAAGGAATTTGTTTTGGACCAACCATTTTCTTCTAAATTTCTTAGCTGACTACGTACATTTAGAGGTAGATACTGCGTTTCAATTATTTCTTTTAACTTCAATTTTAAATTGTCTATTTCTGTGTAATTTTATCACGTTCAATACTCTTCACTGTATTGTGAAATATTTCTGCCTGACTATGCATAAAATACTGAACTATCTTCTTCGAAAAATTTATGTATTGGACAGTTGTCGATGGATAGGAAATATGATTTTAAGAGAGAATAAAATTCGTTCAATGGTGGGCATTATAGATGACCACCGAGTCTTACTGTAGCCTAGTAAGCGCATGTATTCAACCTCTGCATCCTCACAGAACTCTTTTAATAATTCAACCCTTACTGCATATATATAAAATTGACTGTAAATTTTAACTATGATTACTTCAATATCAATAGGAATCCTACTACCAATAATTGGCTTCTGAATATGGTTCTTAAGTTTACTATATATACATTATTTGTTCCTTTTCGAAGAAGACTACCAAAGTTTGTATTTACATTATCTGCGCAAACAGCTACAATTTTATTTTCTAAACAAAATTTCTTCAATATTTCTTTCTATAACTGAGTTAGCTATTATTTCCGAATTTTCACCTGGAAGAGATACAAAATCTAAAATTTTAATTTGTACAACTAGTTTGTAATCAAAAAAACGAATTAATGACGGAAATAATTTAGTTTCTATATGATTTGACGGATTTGTAAATATTGTAATGAAATCAATATTTTCCAAAGTATTGATAAGTTCCTGAATTGTATAAGGTACAAATACATTTTTTATAATCGCTTCGGTTTTTGTGCGAGCGCAAGTAAACTTTGCTTGAATAATGTACGAATCAGCTTAGATGTACAGGCCATTGATCGGAATGTTTGATTATGCATTATATTGTGATATGTAAAAACTGCTTCGGCGATAGCTAATTCTTTTTCTTTGGAACCAAATTCAACTTTTCGAAAATAACAATTTAATTTGTTTGAAGAAGCTGAAGCTAATAATGCTCGTTTGTGCTTATCCTACGAAACATGTCTGGTTATATCATTTTTACCACCCGAGCTAATCGAGAAGTCGCTGTTACATATATCACAGTGAACACTATTTTCAATTTTGCTTTTTTTTTATAAAAGAAAATTCCTTTTTCAACTCGTCAGTAAATGTACATTGGCGTTTCTTGGACATAATTCTCTGGAATTTGAGATTAATTTTTTTATTTTGAATTTATATTAGAAGTAATACAAATAAATTAAAATATATACATATATACAAACCTTTTTGTGGACACAATTATAAAAAAAAAATTAAACTTTTCACTTTTGTTTTGTACACTTCAACTTTTTAAACTGAAATAGCAATTATTGAAATAGATATTTTTTAAATATACTTAAGCAATGTGATTTCGCTAAAAACTCATGACATACTTGAATGGAAATAGTTGAATTTTGAATTTAAATAATTGTTACCAGTTAAACCGAAGCAGTGTTAGTAATTGAAAAAGTTATTTTACAAATTCTGTTAACAGTGACACACAAATATTATTTTGTGGATCCTGATAACAGATCTATATATACTAAAAATATAGAACGGACATGGAGGTCTTTAAAATCATCATTACTCGGTGTTGGAATGCAGAATATAGATAGTCATCTTAAATTATTTATGTTCAGGAGAATTTATCTCAGTGGAAATTTTTATGCTAATTTAAAATTTATGTTACAACTGTTTTTCAGTATAGATTAAATATTATTTTATTATTATAAATATTATATTATTTTTTTATTATATTATATTTTTTTTTTTAATTTTATTTTTTTTAAATTTTTTTGAATTTTTAAATGTTATTTTTATTTGTCTATAGTCATGGGTTCGAATCCTTTATATTCAACCTGGGCAGGACATTCAATTTTCAATTTTCAGTGCAGGACATACGATTTAAATGGTCACGGGACGTATGGTCACTTTAATATTGGTCAATTAATCCACTCCCAGAAGGAATTTCCTTTTCCTAAGTTCTTTTGCAAAGCTTTCCCTCAAAAGCTTCCACTTATTTTTGCATTCGGAAGCTGAAATTAAAAAACTTATAAAACGGGACAAATTCATTTAATAGGATCTTTACCAACTAAATCTAAAAAAATCGTCGGAAAAAGGAACTTTATTTATAATGACAATGCACACTACCATCTTCGATATAATTAATTATGTTTGTAGAATTGAAAATTAAAATATCTTATGATAATAAAAATTAACAATTTAAAAACAAAATTATTAATTCATTTGTAATACAAATAACAAAACTTAATTTGTATTTAGTGGTTAGTGCAACTTTTAAAAATAACAATTGGATTCCATTCGTAAAAAACCTATTATATATATTATATTAGTTAAAAAGTTCAACTCAAATATTGTTAAAATTGGAATAATAATAATTAATAACTAATTAGTTGTTATTTTAACAATATTTTATTGATTTAGATCAGCGGTCGGGAACCTTTTTTGAGTAAAGAGTCGAATCAACAAAAAATTTCAAAAAAATGAAATTTAAGAGCCGCAGTCATAGATATACTCGAGCTAAAAACTTGTGTAGCATTAAAAAATTTGTATATTACGAAATGACTTATCTTATTTAATGGCAGGATTTTCCCTTCTTTATAATAAATAAAACAAAATACATATTTTTAATTTTTCAGTATTTATTAAAGTTTATGATAATATAATATTAAATTATGAAAATTATGATAATATAATATTGAAGTTATGAATCAAATAATATTAAACATTTATTAGTGGGACTTTTGAACTTGTATCATTACAGCCAACTTTTTTAAATTTATATTTGGTGGTTTTTAATTGTAACAAAGCTTTTAAACTTTCATCTGCCAGCCTGCTCCGGTACTTATTTTTAATGTAGTTCATGGAAGAGAAAAATTGTTCACAATTGTACGTAGAACCAAAGAGTGTCAATAGGCCAAGTGCAAGGCTCTTGGTGTTTGAATAATTATTCGGGAATGTATTCCAGCATCTGAATATTATGTCCTGCGGCGTGTCCTCCATAGTTGGTTGATATGTTTCAATTTGTGTTACCATGTGTTGAAGTTTTTAAATAAATTTCAATGTTTCCTGATACTTCTTGAAATCCTGAAATCTGCTTGCAAATGAATTCGAAATTGTTGTGATTATATTAGCGAATATTTTACAATCAGTTTTCTATTCGGTTAAATTTAATCTGTAATTTCTTAAACTATCAAAATATACAAACTGATCGTTAGATATATCCACCTTGAACAGCTCTAGTTTTTGCTCAAAAGTAAGAACTTCTTCTAATAACTGTAAAGCAGTATTTCCTTTTCCTTGCAACTTAAGATTAAGTTTGTTAAAATGTTTTGTCATATCTAGTAAAAAGTAAAAATTTTCAAGCCATTCATAGTTTGTAAGAAGTTTAAAATGTTTTCGTTATAATTTTTCGAGCCTAAGAAAATAATAACTTCGTGCAAACACTCGGAAAAACGGTTTAACACTTTGCCTCGTGACAACTGTAAGTTGGTTGTAAATGTAAATGCAGTAAATGTAAGCAAATTTTTATATTTAGCATTGACTTCTTTTAAAAGTGCAGAAAATAATCTGTTTCAACGCTCGAGCCTTGATGAAATTTATTATTGGTATAACTACATCCATTACTTTTTTTAGGTTTGGTATTATTCCTAACGATTTTGCAACTAAAGCTTCTTGGTGCAAAATACAATGAAATGAAATTATTTCGTGAGAAATATAATTGGAGAGCAATTCAACAAAGCCCTTATTTTTTGCAATCATCGCCGGTGGAGCACCGGCGATCATCCGTTGCAATGGATGCTATACGATCAATATTTATATTTTTACTCTTTAAACATTTTACAATACTTTCCGAAATTTCTTCACCTGTAGTGTGTCCTTTAAGTGGCAATACTTCAAGTAGCTCTTCTAGAACACCTGAAGATGTTATATATTTAGCCATTACACAGCACTGCGATATGTCAGTAACATCTGTAGATTCATCAACAGCAAGCGATATGAATTCTGCAGCATTAATATCTGAAAGTAGCATGTTTGATACTTCTGGAGAAATATTTTTGATACGTTCTTTAACAGTTCTAGCTGAGAGAGGTAAATCTTGTATTTTTTTTAATATATCATCATGATTATTAAAATCTTTGAAGAGCGTATCAGAAACCTTGTACATGCACTGTTTGATAAATTCACCATCTGTAAACGGCTTTCCAGCTTTCGCGATCTCTAATGACTATTCAAAACTTGCTTCATTTGAAGTTGATGAAGATTTTACCAAATTTGAAAAACATCCTTGCTGAAGTAATGTTTTATTTTGTAATTCTTGAATAGCTTTTTTTCTACTATCGCCGTCTGGATACTTCTCGCTGAAATCTGAATGTTTTCCACCAAGGTGTCGTTCTATATTGCTTGATTTATTGTTCTGCATTCTTAAATTGCAAATCAACATTGAGGTTTCCAATTAACTTCTATAAATGCAAATCGTTCAGTCCACATTTTATTGAAACTTCTGTTTTCATCAATGATTTTTCTTTTTCTTGCATTCATTGTGGTTCAATAATTCAGTTGAATTATTAACAAAACTTAAATTATCGATTGTATTTAATAACTTTAATTATTTAATAAATGTTTGTAATGCACAGCAATAAAACCTTACCAATTCAAAAAACACTAGAAAACTAATTCACGAAACTTATATAACCGTGAGTAAAAATAATTGAAGAAAATGGTTGCTATGGTAATTTATTGGTTTAGAATAGATTGCTGACCGATGATTTAGATAATCAACGCATGTCTGGTAAAAATATGTTACATGTTCTTTAGTTATTGTTTCATCAAAATCATTATTTTTCTGCAATTGAAGTATAATATTTTTGACGGTAAGGGGTAAAAACAGTTCCTTTTTCCGTTCGACCAATTTAAATTTTAAATCTTTTAAAATAGTTGAAGCCTCAAGCATTGAAATATTTTGTGATTCTACATTAAGAATAGCTTTATGAAATGTTGAAGCTTGCAATATGCAAAAGATAACCATAACTCAGCACAAAGATTCATAAAAAAACTTCGTAATATTGTCGGACATTTTGGTTGAGACATAAAATATAATTTTAAAGCTTGAAATAGTTTTATGATTCTTTCCAAAGCAGGCATTAAAGTTAACCATCGAGTTTTGCTAGGTCTTAATAACTTTTTATATTCTATTTCAACATCCTCACATATTTCTTTGAAATTTTCAATTCTAACTGTATAAATATAAAAAAAGAATAAATTTTGACAATAATAACTTAAATGCCAATAGGTAAGCATTCTGCTGCAGTTTGTATGCAGTTATTCAAAATATGTGCAGCGCAATTTACACCTATCAGTTTTTGGCCAATGTAATTTTGCATTTTATGAAAGATATCATTCTGACCTTTTCTGGCTGCACCACCAAAATTACAATTTGTGCTGTCTCCACAAAACACTATCATTTTACTAATTATTTCATTTTTTTCAAGAGTCTCTTGCACATCTTTTGAAATAATATCTGAAGTTTCCCCAACAAGCTCTTTAACATCCAAAATCTTAATCTGAATTCCTTTATTCGGCAGAAAGTATTAATCGAATTAATATTGAACAAATTTTAACATTTTTGTGATTAGAACAATCTAAATATATTGTGATACATTGAACGTGTGACAAATCTGCTTTGATTGTATTTAATGACATTGATGTAAAAATATTGTTAACAATGGATTCACATTTTGTTCTAGCACAAGAATATTTTTCATTGAAACACGATTTAATCAGTTTTGATGTGCAATCGTTAGACCTAAATGAAAAATTGTGCTGAACACTGTGAAATTTCCAAGTACCTTCAACAATAGCCAGGTCCTTTTCTTTATCATTGAATGTATTACTTCTTAAAAAATTCGTTAAAACTTTACTTGATGATTTGGCTAAATCTGCTCTTATGCTTTTGTGTTTGCAAATGCTGTTTAATATCAGTACGTCCACTATTTGCTATAGAAAAATGTGCCAAACATTTTTCACATCTCACCTCATTGGAGCTACTTGTTGTTTTAATAAATAGAAACTCGCTTTTTAAGTCATCATTGAAATTACATTTTCTTTTTGTTGGAGCCATATCTCTCTAATAAAATGAATGCTATTTTAAATGGGAATTTAAATAAATAAATTACTAACCAAAATTTAAAGCAAAAATTTAACACCAAACAAATTAGCAATCACTGATTGACTGAACACATTAATCCAAAATAATCTCAGCTTATATAATAAATAATTTACTAAGAAAAAAAAAACCTGGTGGGCGTATGATGAAAATATTAGTAAAATCCACAATTGAATATTTTTATTTTATTTAATTATCTATTACTCTCACTCTCTAACTCGTTTATTCAGAAAACTTAATAAAAAATTTGAAGAATTCTACATGAAAAAAGTATCTTTTAAAATAATCAATGTTTGTTATGTTAACTATCTTAACAGTGAAATTTTCCAGATAAATTTAAATTGACGGTTATGTGTTGTTTGTCCTGCATTTACAAAAAAATCAAGGGACAGCATGTTAAAAAACAGGACTGTCCTGTAAAATACAGGACGGATGGTCATACACTTGTTAAAACTACAATAATTATTGGTTGTATGGTCAATAAAGTAGATGAATATTTTTTTTTGAGCTCTCCTATTTGAATTTCGTAGTTATTGATTGATATTAAATGCAGCAGAAAACTTTTTTGAGCATGTGCAATACTGAACTTTCTCTTATTTTTGCCTTCAGCGCTTATAAATCTCGCTGTAGGGGTTATACTACTATTAAGTAAATTTGTTGTGATGCAATCAATGCTGTCTGAAAGAAACAATAATTCTCCCTTAAAAAGGCAATGTATCTTAAGTCATAAATCAGAGTTTTACAGGAGAAAGAATTTTACTTTGAAAATTGAATTTGAAAAAAATTTCTTTACTTTTAAGAAATCTGAACAGTGTAATTTAATTTATATACCATAACACTATTGAAAGTTTATGAATTTCGTTAAAATCTTTAACAGTTAGAGAGAAATACTGGGAAATTCAACTTAAGATACTTTGGCTTTTTAGCGTTTTTGTATGCTGGAAACAAGGTAAAAAAAGGAAAATTATCTTAAGTGACTTAAAATACTTTATATTAAATTTTAGGTGATTCTTTTCAAATCTTAAGTTGACATAAGACAATATTGTACCTGCAAACTTTAAAAATAACCAAACTTAAGATAGTTTACTTTTAGCATCGATTACTTACATTAACTTTATTTTTCATTTTCCATATTATATTAAAGTTGTACATATAAATAAAAAACATACATAAATTTACAAGACTCTTAGTTTTACACTTAATTTTCTTCGTTAGATGATTGTATAAAATCTGGATGTATATTCGATTGATCTTCGGTCACGAGATTTCTATAAAAAGAATGGTAAATTGGGTCAATCAAATCAATCATGGACAAAATGTCTTTCTTTTTCTCCTTAGAAATCGGAATTGGATTTGTGTAACACTGCTTTAAATCTTTTATATTAACTGATAGAACAGTCACGTTTTTTTAAGTTTAACAACTCAAAGGGCTTTTCTTCACTTAAAGTATTTTTGTACTGAATTTCGTTTAAATTCTTTTTATATCTAATCCATCTCACCGAATTTCAAATAAATTTTTTGCCAGTTTCAGAAGTTTTGCGCCATGAAAACTTATCTTTTGAAAATGATGAAAAATCAAGAAACATTTCTTAGTTAATTTCTTCTACCACGAAGTTTACTCTAGAAACGGCAGTTTTTATAAATAAATACCAATCGCGTGGGTGATTGTAAAGCTATTTGAGTTTTCTTCTTTCGTTCAATAATTGAATGGGCCACATCACATTTGGCTTTTTCAATCGCATTTGCAAAGTCAATTTTAATTTTGAGTACTTCACATTTATTACATCTGTCTTTTTTAGGTTTTCTAAATTTAATTCCCATGGTATGAAACACTTGACAGTATTTTGTGTATGAAACTGGTGATGTACGATTCTCCACATAAAGTTGGTACATCTTTTGTAGCGTCAAATCACAATGAAAAAACTTCTGTGAAGATTGCTCGCGAGTATAATGACTCTCGTAAGCAGGGAAGCTGTTAATGTGCCTCTGAATTTCTTTTATCTGTTATTTTATTAGTTGGCACATTGAGTCCTCGTTCATCTCCAATTGTTTCCGAACTTGAATTTAGTTTTTTTGCTTATCACAGTTTTAATTATTTGTTCCGTTTCATTTGATGTTGCTAAAAAGCACTTTTGGCAAAATTGAATTTTTTCGCCACGTATCTCAAAAGAGTATTTATTTTTGTGAGTTATATTTCTTTTATTTACTGTTTCCTTTCTTTCTACTTTTTTTTGGTGAACTTCAACATTGCTATTTATAAATTGAAGACGGGAGCTATGATTACCTAATGCCCAATAATTATCAAATATTTCTATTTGATTTTCTGGATTAATGTTATTCATACATTTTCTTCGGCACATGCCCAGCAATTTCATTTTTTTCTCTTTTACAAAATGACCTGTATCTGTAATGTAAGGTTTCCCTGCATTTCTTTTTTGACTTTTTGATTTCCTAGATTCCTTTTTTTCCGTAATTCTTCGCGAGCTTGTTGCCATATTTTGCATGTTCTCGTTTTCAATACTCTGTATATTTTCTTCAATTTGTCTTCCCAATTCTTGTAGTGTCTCATCTTCCATTTCTTCTTCCTTTTCTGATTCAGACGATATCTCAAAATTCGGGTCCTTATAAATATCATCGAAATCCTCGTCCAATATGGATAGCAGTTCAGGTACAATGCTTTTTCTTAATACAGAAGCTTCAGAGTTCTCTGCACATTCAGTACTTGATTTTATACCATTCTTTGGCGAATTTTCTGAGTTTCATTTTAGCAGCTCTGCTACACGATTTGGTAATATCTGAAATATAAGTTGAATCATTTAAAATTCAAATTAAAGAAAACGACGACACTTTTTACCTTTATATTCTTGCTGCATGTTTTTTTAAATTAAAATAACAACCTATTGCAATAATAGTAAATTCAAACACTAATAATTTCAAATATTAACTCCGCTTCACTTATTAATAATTATACTAACAGTTTTTAGTTTTTTCTTTTATTTCAATTTTTTCGACTGATTCAATCAAAAACATGATTTAAACTGCATTTTATATTATGTCATGATCGATTCCGTTACATGACGCAGACATACAGGCGTCAAATTTTCTGACATGTACTTAGGGATATTAATTTTATAGAATAAAAATTTTGTAAATAATCTTAACCCTTTCGTGCTTCTTTTTGAATTTCCAGGGGAAAAAATTATTTTGTATTTTACATTTTAAGAATGTTTATAAGGTTTTCGAACAATTGCGATTATATTTTTAAAAAAAGGGCTATTTTGATGGTTCTAGGGGCTTTTTTATTTTGTGTAATATATTACCCAATTTTAACTAAAGGTTGTAAGAAATTTGAATAAAAAAAATAAAAATGAAAGAATCAATTTTAATTTAATTAAATTAAATGATTTTATTTAATTCATCATAAATCACTTATTATCACATAAATCGTTATATTAAATTTTATATTATTAATAATTAATGAGTCTGTTATAAAAATATTTTTATTGTGTGTGGAAAGTTTGAAAACAATTATTTTCTCTCGAAATACAAAGATGCACTTTACATTTGGTACACATAAAAAAGGTTTTAGCTTTAAATTTTGAATTCTTGCACCTTGTTGGTAGTTTTTTTTATCATGAGTTGGCATGTGATTCATATTATCTGTTCGAATTTCTTCAATTGGCCGCGACTCATAATACTTTATCTTTGACATTGAGGGCACTAATAATGGAGAAGAATTTGACTCGGTTGAAGAAGGACGACCTCTTTTTCTTTGTATATTGTGATTCCTATAAATCAAATAAGTTGCTACTTTCATTCGAAAATTTAATAAATCTAGAACTTCATTTTTATTCATTCCTGTTTTTCCACAATCTATTTTATATAAAACCCAACTGGCTGACAGAGCAAAATCAATGAAATGGGTCACTATGAGAAGCGTCCATTTAGTAGATTTTATGAAAATCCTGTAGTAGCTGATGAATTGATCTAGCAGATCCACTCCTCCCATGCTCGAGTTATAGTTTTTCACAATTTCAGGACGAGTTGTTTCGATAATTTTTTGGATTTTTTTATCAAAATGCTTAACAATATCTTCCGATCCAATAGCTAAAAAATTAGAAACTTTATGTCCTTGACCTTAAAATCGATCGATAAGCTGCAGTACTACTGCAGCAGAAAATCCGTACCTACTTTGATACTCGCTATTTATTTCCGTTGTTTTTCCTTGATACATTAGGAAATCATACGGAAAACCAGACTTCCCACAAAGTACATAATTTTTTATCCCCCAAGGATTAGGTTTGCCTTTATGATAAACTTTGCATGATAATCGCCCCTTAAACGGAATAATTTGTTCATCGACGCATATATTTTCCTCCACATTTTGCTTCTTACATCGTGATCTAATTGCTTCTATTATAGGACGCAACTTAAAAAATTTATCAAGACAATTAGTTGGAATGTCCATATTGTTTATTACATGAAATGACGTTCTTAGTTGTCGAAATCGATGAAGAGTCATAAGGGTAAATACTTCAATTTTTAATGTTGAATCCCAAAACATTGAAACTCGCCGTAGTTGCATACATCCCAACACTATATGTGAGTAAGTAATTAAGATCTTCATCTCTTCAACAAAAGTTGTTGAAAGCTTTTTACTTCTTTTTGATTTGCGTATAAATTTGTATAGAAAGCCATTTTATCAAATAAATCATTATTAAAAAATTGCATGAAATACTCAGTTGGGTGTAAGACATTAGAGAAATCCTCTTCTCTTTCATGTATAGGAAGGAAAGGAAAAGGCTCATTATCGTTATGGTAAAGTTAGTGCAAGTACTTCCATTCATGCAATTCTCGTTATCAACTATTTGCAATAAAACATTTTCATTTATAATTTCATTTTCTTTTGCAGCTAAACCAACTGCCAGAACAGTACCTTCATTTAATTCATCACCTACAGTATCAAAATCTTCAAAATTTGACTCATATTCATTTATTATCGGCTTAACATTATTCTCAATAACAATTTCTTCATCTATGTCACAGTTATCAAAATCACTTTCCACTTCCGACAAATTGCCATCAAGTAAATCAATATATTCTGGAATTTCATCATCTGTTGCAAATTTTTTCGACATTTTTCTGTATAGAAATAAAAGTTTTCTTATAAAAATACAAATTATGTTCGAATTTTTTGTTCGAACATTTGATGAAAATTGTGTAATATATTGCACAAAAAATTTATGTGTAATATATTACACAAAAACCTTTTATAAATTTTGTGTAAGATATTACACATTATTTTATTATATAAAGGAAAAATATTTACACTTACTTTTGATCATAAATTTCTTTCAAAATTTATTCTAGGAATAATATATTACAAAATAAAATAGTTTTTACTTAAATTTAGGTGATATTTACTCGGTTTTATCAAATTATACACAACACGTTTTATATGTACCCGCACTATAGCAAAAACTGACAATTATTTTCTTATACTACGACTGAAAAAATATAAAAAGCCTACTGTAATTTAAAAAATTTTTAAAAATTAATACTCATTTTATTTATTTTTCAGTATTTTTTGAATGAAATTTAAAAAGGAACCGTCAGTTATGGTTATTTGAAATCAGGGAAAATGTTTGTGTAATATATTACACAAATTCAAAGAAAGGGTTAAATAGACTTAAGATGATTTTCTTTTTTTCGAATTTAGAGAAATGCTTAAGCAGTTCTAACTTAAATATACTTATGTTCAACAAAATGTAAGCTGATGCACTAGGAAAATCATCTTATGTCTATTTAAGATTTTTTTAATTTTTTGAAAATTTTAATATCAGGTAAATAAAAATGATGTAAAAGCATCTTATATGGAATTAAGATATTTTACAAATTTTATTCTTGTTAAATTTTCTAAACTATAATCATCGAATGTCAACATAAGATGTTTCACTAAATGCGCATGTAGGAAAAACTGACATAAGATAAAGCAACATAGGGTCATACAAACCGAAAAAATAGAAATACAAGAACTGGACCCGGAGCAAAAGAAAGAAAATTTTCCAAAGAATATAGAACTGAAATAATAAAAAGAACATCTTAAGTCGACTTAAGATGTTTTGCCTTGTGAAGGGAGAATTGTTTTCTTGTAGTAAAAAGTTATCAATGTATGTACAGGTAATTTTATAATAAGTTAAAACGTTTTAAAATTACCTTTGTTTGAAATTTGTTTGTCGGCCACAAAATCTCCCCTACATTTACGATCTTTAATAATTAACCTGTAATAAATAAAAATATCTTTCATGAAGTTATCCCAACTGTTAAAGAGAGATTTTCTTTATTTGGATAAAATAAAAATAAAATTTAAACCCCTCTTAGTCTGTTAGGCGAAATATATTTTTTATCTTTTGTATCGTTTTTATATTAAAATTATAAAAAAAATCGAATGTAATACTTAATTACCAATTTGTAGTCGAATATAGCTTTTATGCTTGCACTTGTACACTCTTGGTGAAATTTAACAAACATTTTTTTAAAAAAATTAAATACTCTTGTTAATTTCACAAAATTATTTTATTCCGACACGTGTTTCGATGTTTCGGTCATAATCATGGATCATAAATGGATGAATTTTATTAACAATAATTTTTTTTTTAAAAATGTTGTAGTCGAATGTTTCTTTGTAAGAGGGCCAATTTTTAAAATCTCACTGTTAGTTGCTGAATTTTTGAATTCTCGTCTACGTAAAATAAAAGTTTTTTCCCAAATATCTGTTACAGTACTTGCACATATTTTTTCTATATTGTCTTGAACTTCAAAGCTAGCATTTGCGTTTTTTGTAATTTTAATTTTAATTCTTCAAGAGTTTTTTCGTCAATTTCAGTATTTAAAGAGTCATCATCGGTAATACTTGACGTAAGTCCTTCACTTCTGAGAGATTTATCAATTTTACGTCTTTTGTTTTTTAAATTATGATATTTGTCATAAAGTTTCCCTCCTGGGTTTTTTCTATCTTTTCGCGGAATGTAATAATATTCCTAAAAACTATACCATTGAAATATATAAAGTATTATTTCCTCAACATTCAGTATTAATGTAAAAAAAAAAAAAAAAAATAAATGTATGAAAATAGAAGCTAGATAGTACATTACATACATTTTGTTCTTTTGGGAATAGGGATATTATTTTATTAGTAATTGCACTGAAATCATTCGGATGTAATTGCAAATTATTTATTAAAATTTTTTCTAGTATTATTGCAATTACTTAAATCTTTCCGATGGCGATCAATCAAAATATCATTCTTTGCATAAAATAGTAATAAAGCTCTACCTGTTTCATATTCTTTAATGATTTAAATTAAGGTCTAGAAATATTAGTAGTAGATTTATACAATAAGTTTCTTTAAAAAATATACTCTTAAATTTAAAGCTTACGGTAAATGGTCATAATTTTGTTCTATGATGTTATTACTGCATCCTAGTAGACAGCGCCGTGCTGTAACTTTTGGGGGCACTGTGCAGAAACTAAAAAATTTTTTTTTTTAAATTTGAATTAATTTTTTATTGATTTTATTTTAAAAAAAATAATACAAAGCATTTATAAAGTAATTTTTCTAGTTCTTTTGCTGGCAATTTCATCAATTATGTCATTGTAATCAATTGTTCTGGCTGTTGCATTTTCAATTGACAGTATTGCTAATCCAGAAAGTCTTTCCTGCGACATAGTAGACCTTAGATAATTTTCAATTAATTTTAGTTTTGAAAACGATCGTTCACAATGAGCAACGGTAATGGGTATTGTTAAAATTATTCGATTCATACATACATTTGGATATAATCCTTCCAAATTCCTTTCTAAAATGAATTGAAAATTCTGCATAATAGTATAATTATCTTCCAAAATATATTTTAAAATAGAAAATTCATTTTAAAATTCCATTTCTTCAATATCGCCTTCTACGTGCTTGTCCAGAATTGTACAATTAGCATTGAATTCATTTGTATTCATAGTTTTTAGCTTCTTATTATCGAAAAGAAAACCGAAAATTTCATTTAAAGAATTATACGATTCAAATCGTTCTTGCAATGAATCTTTTACAATATCGATTAATTTATAAAAATAAAATTGTTTAAATTTATCTTCAGCAGTTAGAGTTAGATGGTTACACTCATCATCAATTTCAGGAATGAGATCATATATATCAATATCTTCACAGCATTCAATTGGTTCAATTTTTTCTTCTTCTGACGGTTCAATTTCATCATCTGGTATATCATCTGTACTAATAACATCGACATCGTTATATTTATCATCTGCTTTATTTTTATGGTCTGTATAATAACAGTAGTCAGCCAATCTTTTGAGATTACGTAATCTCCGTTTTGGTAATGGTAAACTAGGTTCTGGTGATTTATAAAGATTTTCTTTGTTTCTACTTGTTAATATTTGCGTATCACGAGAAGGCCATTCAGTGAACTGTGCTATTACATTTATTGCAACCGATGACTCTCGTGCTTCTTTTATAATTTCTTCGAAATTGTTTTTAAAATCATCAAGCGATAATAGCATAGCACTTGTATGTTGTAATGCAATATTAATTGCCATATCTTTTCGCTGAAGCAATTGGCTAAAAATGTGAAGCTTTGATAACAAGTGATACCAAATTGTTGTTAATACAATAAATTCATAAGAATTTATTTGTTTTATTAAAGATGCAGCAAGAGTTTTACAATCTGGGTAGGTATTTTTAAGTTCATCTAGCGCAAGACTAATTTCTTTAATCTGGTATTTCACGGCTTTTATACTTTTAAAGCGATATTTCCATCGAGTATCGCTGGTCGCCTTCAGATTAATTTTTAAATATTTTACTTGAATAGCCCATCGCTTTGTCGATCCAGCAAAAATCTTATATATATTATTTAATGCAGTGAAGTAATTCTGACTGTTTTTTACACTATCTCCTATTACTAAATTGATGTTGTGTCCACCACATGGTGTATACCATGTTTTATTGTTGATTTCTAAAATTCGACTTTTCACTCCCTTATTATCCTCCCTATATAGAAAGGAGAATATTGCTTGCGTTGTCATACGGCTGACCACGGCAATCAGCAATTTTGATTCCCAATACTCTTAATTCCTAAATAAGGACATTTGCTAAATTTTCTCCAGTTGAGGACAATATCAAAACTTAAGAAACTTTCTTGAATACTTGGCTTTTGGTCCGTTATTTTTACATACCGAATAATGATGGACAACTGATCTTTTTTGCAAAAATCCGGTGTTGAATCTATCATAACTGAAAAGTACTTTGATGATTTAATATTATTTACAATTATATGTAAAACTTTAGAAGCTAGTTGTAATATAATCTCGTTTTGAATTTTAGCGGAAAAATATGACGTCACTCTTTTTTCCGTTTCAGTTATTGATTTTAAATGCATTTTTAGTTCTGGAACAAAATAAGAAAGTAATTCAATTACTCCAAAAAAATTACCATTATTCGGTTCAAAAAATTTTTTCGTTGCTGCCTCTAAAAGCTAAATTTCGTTCACTTAACTTACTTTCGTTCGCTTTTACTATACATTTCAAAATTGTTCGCCACCTTCGTTTTTCATTATTGAACACATCTTCATTGAGATGGTCTCTTCCTGTTCTACGTTTAATATTAAATTCTAGAATTCGCCATTTATACACTGATTCAAGATGTTCCATCTTCAGATAACCGTTTTCCTGTGTGTGCATAGTCAGAAAATCCGACATAAGTTAAGCTTATTTTGATTGATGAAAACAAACGGCAACAAAAGCAGAATATGTTTCCTGTTGAGTTAGAATATAAAAGCCATTTTCTTAATTCTTTTTCACCATTTTTCATTTGTCGATAAAAAAAAGTGTCACTGAAACATCTTCCTTGAGAATTTCTTTTGTACTGGATACCTTCAATACATTTTGGTGACTGCTCGCCCAAAAACATCCATTGTTTGTTGTGGATTTCAACAGGCCAAGTTGCAGGATCTAATATATCATATTTAAATTTAGCAGATAAAGTACTGCTCTCTATTTGTGGATTATGACTAATTTCTGAAATATTATCAGATAAAATATCGTCAATATTTACGCAATTGGTTCCTGATTCATCATCTACATTCTCG
This sequence comes from Argyra leucocephala, assembly GCA_963942445.1. Taxonomy (NCBI): domain Eukaryota; kingdom Metazoa; phylum Arthropoda; class Insecta; order Diptera; family Dolichopodidae; genus Argyra; species Argyra leucocephala. Next base: position 52,796,382 of record OZ012679.1, on the reverse strand, counting down.
CTCTGATTATTTATTTATTTATTTATTTATTTATTTATTTCAATCTACTGGGTAGTCCCTTACAGATTTTGCTTATAAAATATTTAAAACTAAAATAAAATAAAACTAGAAATAGAAAACAAAAATTGTAAATATAAAAATAATTTCAGATATAAAATATATTAATGTATAAGATGCATTAACAATTTCAAGTTAAAAATAACATTAATTCAAGAAAAGAAGTTAAAAAAAAAAAGAAAAATTCAGACTTAAGTAATAAATAAATATTAATAGTAATAGCAATAGTAATTATAAAGGTATGCAGTACATTCAAATGATAACAGAGAATAATTTTAATAAATTTGTAGAATAAAATTATAATTAATTAAAATTAGAAGAATTATTGTAATGTTTCAAAAAATGTGATGATTTTTCTCCTAAAAACGAATCTACTGTAGTTGAAGTCAATTACTGAAAAACTGTTATTAAATAAGCGCTGAGAGTTTGCAATAGGTTCGGAAAAACCATAGTTCGTTCTATGATTTTGAAGATATAAAAATCTTTGGCTTCTGAAATCGCGCACTGGAGCATAGATATTATAAAAGCGAAGAATAGATGGACATTTTATTCTGCCAGATAAAATATCATAGGAAAACATCACGGATGCAGCATTTCGCCTAGCCTCAAGAGCAGAAAGCTTAATAAGTTGACATTTAGCTAAATATCCAGTAATATACGGTTGCCAGTTGAATTTACGAAGGCAAAACCTAATCATATTCTTTTGAACAGACTCTATTCTCTTAATATGTTTATCATAATAAGGCATCCAGATCGAACAAGCATATTCGAGGTGAGGACGAACAAGTGCAGTATATAAATTTTTGAATGTATAAGGATCAGAAAATTGCTGTGAATTACGCTTAATGAAACCTAACATGGAAAAAGCTTTAGAAATAATTCGATCTATGTGAGCATTAAAAGTTAATTTATTATCGAGAATGATACCCAAGTCTTTTGTTTCACGGACATGTTCAATAATAGAACCGTTGATATTATAATAAGATTCAATTAAAGTTTGCTTCCTGGAAAATGACATGTAACTGCACTTATTAATATTAATGGTAAGACCATTAATGTTACACCAAGAGTAGAATTTGTCAAGATCCTGCTGCAGGAGATGGCAATCTTCGTCCGACTTAATAACCGCAAAAAGTTTGGTATCGTCAGCAAATGATAAGATCAAAGACTTAATATCGTAGTCGATATCGTTCATAAACAATACAAATAATAGTGGCCCCATATGAGTTCCTTGTGGAAAACCAGACGTAGCCTCGAAGTTATATGACGTGCTATTTTGTATTTTAACGCAGAGTTTACGACCAATCAAATAAGATTGAACCCATAGAAGGAAGGTACCATGAATACCAAGAGCCTGAAGTTTAGAGAGTAGTAAAGAGTGGTCTACTTTGTCAAAAGCTTTAGAAATATCCGTGAATATCGTATCTACTTGATAGCCTTTTTCAATTGCATTGAAAACTGTGTGAAGAAAAACTGCTAAGTTAGTGGATGTAGATCTTCCATCCATAAAGCCATGCTGATTTGGAGATATGTGTTCTTTAACCAAGAAATACATTTTATCTGTGACAATAGCTTCGAAAAGTTTAGGAATAGAAGATAATTTAGCGATAGGTCTATAATTTTCAACGACAGTTTTAGACCCTGATTTGAAAATAGGAATAATGTTTGAGAACTTCCAGTCATCTAAGAAAATTCCTTCATTTAGTGATCTGTTAAAAATTAAGTAAAGAGGATAAGTCAAACTGTAAATGCAGTTCTTTAAAACTAAATTAGGGATAGCATCTGGACCAGAACTCAGATTAATATCTAAGGTATTAATTTTGTTGAAAATATCACAATATGATAATTGCATGTGTCCTAAATCAACAAAAGATTGTAGGTGACTTTGCAAATTTATTCTTGATTGTGGTCTTATAAAAACAGATTCAAAATACTTAGCGAATAAATTGCAAGTTGAGACTGAATCTTTAGCTGTTTCATTTTTATAGGAAATGCCTTGAGGAAATCCACAGGATTTTCTTCGGATATTTATAAATTTCCAGAAGTTTTTGGAATTTGATTTTATATTAGACTCATAGGTAAGAATGAAATTATTATAAAGATATTTGCTCAAAAAATCAAATTCCTTGCGTAGTCTCTGAAATACAATTTTGTCTGCCAAAGAAAAGCTAATTATATACTTTGTATGTGCTTTATTTCTCGCATTTTTCAAAGAGAGAAGCCTTTTATTGTACCACGGTGGATGATCATCAATATTCTGAAGTTGTGGCTCATTGACATTTTCTTCTACATTGTTTTTAAGTTGAGACATATTATTTGAATTACATATTTCAATTAAATTAGTGTAAATTAGCGAAATTGATGAACTTTCGTTCCGGTTAAAAAATATTTCCGGACCTGTGTTGCTCTTTTTTGTGCGCCGCTTTCTGAATATATTTTCGACATTTATAATTGAGGTAAAAAAATTTACAAAAACAACAGTTTAAAAAATAAATAAAAAACTAAAATAAATATATTGATAACACAACTGAGACTATCTTACCTGACACCTGATGTATTTCTTCTATAAATTTGAATATATGTATATGTTTTCAAACTATGTTCGTTAACACAAATTTAATTTGAAAAATGAAAATTACAATTTATTAAATGGGTAGTTCTACGGAAAGTGATGTGATTTGGGAAAAAAAAATACGAAATTTGAAATTTAAAAAATCTTGAACTTTAACAACACAGATCCAAAGCTCTATTATAATGCTTATTGTTTTTAAAAGGAACACGTAATATTATTAGTTTTATTGAGTTATAGGAGATTTTCTAAATTTGGTCAACACGACAATGACATTTTTTTTTTCATTTTTTTTTATTGATAAAATAACAATTCATAGTAAAAAATAAAAAAATTACAAGAACTAAAATAACAATTCATATTGCAGTTAATTAAATAATATCAAACTTTTTTTTATCTTTAAAAATTTAGCATCTTTTCACAGCTATTCTTTTCATATCTATTTTTTTTTTAAATTTGATTGTATTTTATATAAGATATATCATTATCTCTATATTCGAATATCGTTTTTCCTGGATTAATACTCTTCAAGCATATTACTTCAATATCGGGATTATTGCCATCGTCTTCTATTTCCGGACTCTTGAGACATTTGCTCACGTACCTATATAACAAATAACATAATGGAAAATTTATTAAATTATTTCTAGAATGTTTTCAAAAACTGACTTATATCGCTTTCCTCTACTTCCGAAGAATTCTACTAAAATAAAGATTCCAGTTGTAATGGAATCGACATCATTTACAGGTGACTGTGCTAAAGAGGATGAACTGGACACCGATGAAGATGAGTACACGTGTTCGATGTGTAGTTTATCTTTTGTATTAGTTCCAGATAGAATATTGATGAGTTCGAATTCATTATTATATAACATTAGTGTAACTTATTGTACCAATTTCAAAATCATCACATTTGCTGTGACAATCAAAACAGCTTAACTTCCTCATACGTAAAAATGATAATTCTTTTCCTGAAACTACTTGATGTACTTCTAAAGTACCTTTAAGAAATAAAATTATTTATTAAGAGAATTTTCAAATTTCTTTAATTACTATTTGATACCTCTGAACGAATCAATTTTTTGTGGTATTCTGCAAGACATTTTCTCAATATCATCATTTTCAATACCGAAAAATGTTATTCCATTACAGTTCGATTCTAAATTTTTTAGTAGAGCAGAAACGTTTATGATGTCTTCGCCATAACCAATTAATCGGTCGGCAGTCCTTTCCTTCGTAGTTTTTTCATTGATAACTCTATTTGCTGAAAGTGCTGATATTATAAATTCCATATTTACATGGGTTACACATTTACAAGTTTCTCGATCCTTTGCTTGCATTCGTTTTACATAAAACGGACAATTACGACAAAATAACGAGTAACTTAAAGTATTTTCGGGAAAAGTATTAAATTTTTTGTGCAAATTTTGTAATGTGTCATTGAGAAATCGTTTTTGTTTTACAATATTTTTTTTCCTAATATACTCTTTCTTCCCCGGGCACATTCGCGTATTTTCATCTTGCTCCCAAAGAATTCTTATTTTTTCTTTCAGCTTTTCATTTATTTTTGTTTTTCTTTGATAGTTTAAATTTTGTCCATGCCTGATATTGAAACTTCTTGCCCAATTGTACTGAATTCGGTATTTTTTTAGAATTTTTCCAGAAACTAAATTACAGAAGAGTTGTTTGGTCTTTTGACTTTTCAAGTTTGAGTAATTTTCACGTAATTGAGAACGTAAAGCTTCGCCGAATAATAAGTTTTTATAAATTTCGGAAGATCCAGATGTAATCATATTTTTAGTTTTTTCTTCTATTTTTAGTTTTTTCTTCTATTTTTAGTTTTTTCTTCTATTTTTAGTTTTTTCTTCTTATTGTTGGGATGCTTAATACATCCAACGCCGAAAAAGTTTTTAAGTTTTCCCAATTTTCAGTTATCCGTAAATCAACAAAAACTAAAATTAAATGTAAGTTCAAACCTGCCCTTTACTACTGTAAGAATTTCATTTTTACTTTGATTTTCTGCGTTGGTTGGTTTTAGTTCCATTATGAAATTCCATAACTGTTTTATTAGTGCTTTTATTTACTTTATAGATTTTATTTATAAAGAAAGTTTTATCGTTAATTAAGAATACTAAAAATATAGACATTTGCAAACAAAACTAAGAACAGCGAATTTTCAACTCACTTTTTCAAAGTTCTATAGTCTCAATTTGAAATTTATGTGTTATATTTGTATGTGTTCTGTTCTTGAATGCATTTTATTGTTTTTCATTTTTTGTTAATTGATTCTGTATAATTTGAAATTTTTTTGAATTGATATGTACCAAAATTTGAAATATCAATATAATTTTTAATCGAGTAGGCTTTCAAGAAAAAAATATTTTAGTTTTCTCAATGTAATACATTTAATAAAAGCATTTGATAATTGTATGTTTTACAAAATATTTTTTTCTTGAAACGATTTCCATTAATGCCAATTTAATCATTTTCTTTCAATTAAACATGTTTCTCTTTGAAACAATTATAATTCAATTAAATTCAAACAGAAATAAATCTGTTTGATTTTTTCAATTCATATTATTTTTAAACAGAAAAGTGTGTAAAGTAAATAGAAATTTTGTTTAATTTTTTCATTGCATACTTTTTAAACAAAAAGGTGTTTAAAGCAAACAGTAATCTGTTAAAATAATTCATTTCATATATGTTTTTAAATAGAATTGTGTTCAAATTATAGTTCAATAGCTTATGTTAATGTTATATACAAATAATATTATATAATACCAACACCAGTCAAGTTAAATTAATGAAGGCAAGGAAATTGAAATGAGAAAATGCGTATTGCGCAGGTCCTTAAATGCTTGTTTCAATTTGCGCATTGCGTAAAAACGGTAAATATTATAAAAATATTTATTTTGACCATCTATACTTATAAAAAGGAAAGTTTGTTTGTTTGTTTGTTCGCTATACACGCCCACATTTTTAAAGATAGAGTTCTGAAATTGGGCACAGTTATTTATGATCAGAAAACGAGCCGGACACGGTACTTTACAAAGATATCAAATGAGAGGTTTAGATAGCTGTCGTACAACTCCTAGAACTCTTCAGGAATATTTCAAAAATCAATTGTTTTACAGGCATGAAAACGTACAGTTGATACTCTTTCACAAATAAAGAAATACGACTTTGAAAATTTGGACTGGGCCGGGTTGGTGTCATACAGCTCTTAGCAACTATCATGAATATTTAGAAAACATAAATAAAATTATGTTACAGACATGAAAATTTACACTTAGATATTCTTCCAAAGATAAAGAAAAACAACTGTCACCGATTTCGAAAATTGGACTGGTTCGGGTTGGTGCCAAACATACTAAATAAAATAAAAACGGAAATCTCGAAGGGTTGTTTTTGCTAAATTAAGTACGGTACTGCAATTTTTTACTATAGGAACAATAATTTTATTCGAGTATTTATTTATTTTTTTGTTTTTTTTTTCCATTTATTTATTTAGTTTATTCACTATTTTAATTTCATTTACAATATGATATATATATATAAAAGTTAAAATTATGTCTATTATTTTTACAAATTTTCTTTTACGTAAACTACTAATAAACCTTTATTACTTATTACCTTTCCATCATGAATCTCCATTTTCCAGCTTGTTATGACTAGATTTATAAGTGACTCGCAACTGTGCATCTTTCTAAAGCCTGATTGGTGTTCTGATATTAAATTATTTGTTTCGAAGTACTCTTCTAGTTGCATGTTAATTACCTTTTCAGCTAATTTTGCTTCAGTTATAATTGAATTTATTGCACGAAAATCACAGGAATTTTTTGAATTTTTTACCTTTGGAATAGGACTAATTATTGATTCCTTCCATTTATCGGGAAATACACCAGTTAACAGTGATTCATTTATTATTGACAACATATTTTGACCAATTAAGTCAAATGAATCTTTGAACATTTTAGCGTTAATCAAATTTTTGTCTCTTTTATTATTCATAGAATGCAGAATTTTTTTTAGTTGATTTAAATTTAAAGTTTTAAATTTAAAACAATAGCGCACATCTTCAATTCTATTAATATAATTAATTAATGGAATATTATTATTAATGTCTTTTATGCTTTGTACAAAGTACGAGTTAAATTTATTTACAATTTTTAAATTATTATCGAACTTTTCATCTTCAAATATTATTTCATTAAAATTTTTTTGCTCTCATATTATTCAATCTTTTTTGATTTTCATTACTTATAATATTTTGACTACTTACAAAATACGTCATCAATTGAAAGTTCACGTACTCGGCAAAGTTTAGATTTGCTAGAAGAATTTATGAGATGTTTGCAAGAATGTTTAAATTCATATTTAATTAAGGAATATTACGACTCTTTAACTTGTGAAACTTTTCTTCGAAGTTTTCTACCCAATGGAACACACCTACTATTTTCACTTCATATTCCTTTAAATTATCTTCAACTTAATTGAAGTTTTAAATTATTAACTGGCTTATCATCACCACAATCAACAATTATCGATCCATTTTTTGCATTATACTCTTTATTAACTAATAAATTATTGTCAACAATATCTATTTTTGATTTTATATAAATTTTAGGGCCCTATTACACATCAATCATTCGCCAATCATTCATCCATATATTGTCAATATATGGATGAATGATTTATGAGAAATGATTGATGGCGGTTCTATTCTCATCAATCATTCGTCAATCATGCAAGCGAAATTCCCATCAATCATGTCATCAATCTTTTTTGACAAGATCAGCTGAGGCAAAAAAAAATTGCTTTTTGGGAAATGTTCAGATAATGTTTTTTTGAAGTTTGTGTTTAAAAAAAAAAGTTCATCTTTGAAATAAATTTAATCTAAAATCAGTGAAAGTGAAATACATAAATTAAAGACAAAAAGAAAAATTTAAAATATTATATCAAAATTTGAAAATGAATTCAAGTAAGTATTATAAGTGTATTTTGTTATATGTTATGTAATTTTAATTCCAGGTCCTCAAGTGGCATGTAATTAAACATGAATACTTTTATATTGTTATGGAAAAAATATTGTCATTTGTCTGTGTGAATAAAATAACTTTTATATTTAAATTTCGTTTCTTTATTTTAGATTTAAAAATATTTTTCATCAAAAAAGAAAATCAAATAAAAGAAGACCCATATGAAAACTTAGAAAATGATATTAAAAATATATATTTAATTTATTATATTTGAAGCAAATGTTGATTTAGATGAATGTCCTTTAAATGGGTGGAATCGCTATGGGTATATTTATGGAAATCTAAAGAAATTACCTATGTAATTCGTCCTGTTTATGTAGCAAAATTTCATCGAAATTTCATTGCTTAATTAAGTACGGTAGTGCAAGTTTATACTACAATATCTGCAATGTTTTTCGAGTATTATTTATCAAATTATACTGATTTATCAACTTAGAAATGTGGAAAACTACTACTATTGTCAGGAGCTTAGCACTAAAGAATAAGCATTCTTAAATAGAATAGCCTTATTTTATTTAACTTGTTACTTATTTTATTTTTGTATATTATAATTTAATACAATATTATTTGAATTGTTACTTATTTGAATTTGTATAATTTATTTACTAAATACTAAGTACTTACTTTTAAATATTCTCCTTTTAGGCTATCATAAATTGCTTTCACAACCTCCGGAATAAATTTTAATATGGTAGGTTGTGATATTCTTGTGAGGAACTCTAGAATTTTTTGCGAACCCTTGCTATAAATCGTAGAGTCGTAGCAAGCCTCACCCTGCTGGAAATCGTTTCCCTCACGTGATTCTGTTTTTTTTGGATTTTAGTTCGCACCTATATTGAAATGAGATTTATTTAGTGTTTTAATTAACTTTTCTTATTAATAACTTACCACCGAATGCAATTTTTCAAAAATTTTATGTTAAGACGACAGAAATTTTTGAAATTGTCCTCGCCATCACTTAACAAGTGTGTCAACAATTTATTTTCTAAGTCGAAGTAGGGCCTATGCTATAAAGATGGCTTAACCCAATATTTCCGTTTTAGGTTTTCATCTTTTTTCTCCTCATTTTCGCGCATCTTCGCTGCAATACATAATAGTAATGCGGCACCAGCAGCCGCTGCTTTATTCATATTTAAACATATATGTAGTTCTAAAAAGAACAATTTTATATTAATTTTGATAAGTATAGTTATTATTGTAAAAACACAATAAATATATTATTGAAATGTGCAAAAAAAATAATTTGTTGCTTTTTATACGCAACATTTACTTTAATTCAATTTAAACTGCACTCAAAAAAAACATTCGCCCAGAAATTATATTTTCAATATTCATATATGTTTCGAAATTATCAATAAATTCAGAACACTTCCACAATATGTCATTGCAAAAAGTCAAAATATGGGTAAAAAGATTGATGAGTGCATGATTGATGTGTAATCGGTCATCATTCTTTTCATCCATATATTGACAATATATGGATGAATGATTGATGAAAAGATTGATGTGTAATAGCCACCTTAGTTTTTATATTATCTTGTTTTGCTTTAGGCCTTATTATAACACTGCGAACCTTCTTAACCCATTAGATGCCAAGCCAAACCCTTAAGAAAAAAAATGTTATTTTTATGAAAATAATAAAGTTTAGAAGTAAAAAAAATAAAAATTACAACAATTTGAACGGAAAAATATTTTATTTTACTTTTATAATAGTGTTCCCAAACTGGTACAGTGGAATCTTATGTATGAAATTTTTTAAAACAGTCTTGATCAATACATAATGTTTTATTACATTTTTCGCATTGCCAAATACCTCTTCTATGACAAGTAACACATCTAAGACGATTCTTTAATTTTTTTGGATAGTGTCCTATATTAGGTAGGTCTTATATTATTAGAAAATAAGCCTAATGGAATAGTTCCTGATTTTGCCGTTATTTTGTAAACGTTTTTGTTATACTTTTGAAGATAATATCTGGTTATACTTCTTCGAAAGTTCAGAAGATCTAATTTTTCATTGCAAGCAGACATATGTAGCTTCCATGCATTGGTTAGTGTCATATCAATCATGTATGTAAAAATACTCCACCACCATTTTTTTCCACGGATTGAAATGCGGTAATTGGAAAGCGATTGATCATGTCGATCAACTCCTCCCATCCCATTGGTATAATTTTTAAATAAAGAAGGCTGGGAGATATCAAGTTTCATTTTTTTTTTCTCGTAACCATCTTTTTACCTTAGCCATAGGTTCAATTGTATCGTGGTTTGTTACTATAGTAACTGGCTTGTTGTCATTCCATCTCACATATAATATCTCATTAGTCTTTTCAAAACGATAATCGGCTGATCCTCGGTTCATTTTTTGAAACTTTTTGCATGGTATCATAGGACACTTGTTTGTTCGATTTTCCCGTACTGTACCTGTAGCTCTAAAAGTTTTGTCTTTTAAAATTTGTAATAAATTGTGGCTGGAAAAAAAGTTATCAAAGTACAGTATATGACTAAATGGATTATCAATTTTTTCAATCAACCTTAATACCACTCTGGAACCAAGTGAAAGATGGTTTGGGATTTTGGCTTCTTTTGACTCTCGTCCACAATCGATATCAAAATCATAACAACACCCAGTAGAACTACTCAACATCCAATTTTTGAATCCAAATCTTATTGGTTTTCCTCTAATAAATTGTTTAGCTCCGTGATTTCCAAAATATTTAATCATCGAATCATCAACCGATAAATCCTTATGAAAAACACACCCTTTGGCGAAAGTTTGTAGACAGTATTGACATAAGGAGTCTTATTTTGAACATGCGGTCTGTTGAACTCATAATTTCATGGTTATTCGCAAAATGTATAAAACGCTTTATTTCTATAAAACGATTTCTAGTCATACATTTCGATACTATCTCACATTTTAAATCCTCATCATGTGACCAGTAGCTTTGTTGCCTTGCCAGTTTATGATAGCCTGAGAAAAGCAGTATTGCAACAAAAATTTGAATTTCCTCTTTCGTAATATTCAAGTCATGCTTATTATTTTGTGTGGCATATAATGCCGTTTGCTCTACGATTAGATTTACAATCTTGTCATTGAATAATTTTTCAAATATATGGTACGGTGTTAAGTCACATATGTCGTTTTTAACTTTTTCTTGTATATCTGAGAGTGATTCTGGATCGTTTAAAAACGTCGAGTAGCTTGGAGAATCTTTAATCCACTTGGGCTTAGTCTTGTCTTGACTCTTATCAGATTTTTTTTCCAATTTCTTGTTTCTAACTAACATTCTTCATCATTATTAGAAATTCTTTCATAAAAAAAACTTCTATAGTTCCTGGAATATCATTAGGTAAATTACAGGAATTTAATTCATTGTCGTCAAAATCCTCTTCATCCGTTAAAATATCTTGATCTGGAGGTACAATAACACATTCTACATTCTCCAAATCTTCTTCAGAAAAGTTATCTATAAACTCCTTCAATCCTCTAAAATTATTGCTTCCTTCAAATACCCGTTTTTCCATGATGAAATTAATCTAGGTATACAGAGAAATAAATTGTAAAAAATTGTACTAAAAAAAATGTTAAATGAACCACTGTACCAAAATTGGCACACCAAATTTAAAAACATTATAAAATTACCAAAATCAGTTATTATTCTTCTTCAACAGTTTTTTTATTGTATTTGCAATACAATAATTTAAATTTTCACTTTTATGCAAGAAAAATAGTTCAAGATTATAGTTTTATTAACACTTTTACAGTTACAGCTCACAAATATGAAAAAATTCAAAATCTAAAAAAACAAAGACATTATTCTGACAGCCAAAAAATAACAATTCGAAAATTTCGCCAATATACTTTGTGGACGACATTTTCAAAAACTTTTTTGAACTAGTTTCAGGTCAAAATATATATCACAAATGGCAGGGGAGCAATATAAAAACCTGTGCCAAAATTGGTACAGTGGCATCTAATAGGTTAATAATATCACCATAAGTCGGTTTAATTTTTTCCATACAAATTGATTTTAATTGATCTACTGTTTGACAATCACTTTTTCTCGCATTATACTTCAATAAAATTTATTTTATTATTTCGCTCATTACATTTTTCACACATAATATTCAATCTCAATAACATATTTATTAGTATTAATTAATCTAACATCATTAGAAGATAGACCAATGCACTTATGATGAATATATTGATCAAAACCACCATTGAATTTAATATACATAATCACTTTTTAATCGAGAGAAACTCTCATTACATAAATAACAGTTATCTCTCATTGCTTTTATTTATCAATTACATTTATACTTATTAATTTTAATTTTATATGTTATATTTTGAAATTTATTTTTACTTCACACAGAGATAAAAATATATTACACTAAAAATATTATTAACACTTTTATTGAAATAATTATTGTAAATATTACATAAAGATAAAATATTGTCCAATGTTCGCAAATTCAATTACTTAAATACAAATGTTATTACACTTCAATCATTTTAAATAAATTTTCAATTATAGAGCTCAAAAATCCACGCACGAGTTTAATGATCGCACACACTGTTTAGTTTAATTAATAAAATATTTAATATCTAAATATTTTCCTTCTTTTCAAAATTCATCACAATACTGTTATCCTTGCATGAGTTGCATGTGTTATACATGTAATCTTTTTGCACTGGATCGCATACCACCGATTGGATGAGTAAAGTCAGATCGGTTATTGTTATAGCTTGGATTTTTTTTAAAGCATAAATTTTGAATGTCATATTAATACTGTCAGATTTATTCTTAGAGCAAGCACATCAGACGTCTATTACTAGACGAAGGTTTGCTTTATTTAATTGTGCAATAACTCATCATCCAGTAGGGTTAGTAAATCACCGCCACCTTTGATTAAAATATTTAAAAATAAACTAAACCAGGTACATGCTGTTAGTAGAAGGGTAAAAAGTCATAAATTAATACCTATGTTAATAGCTATACATTTAATAAAAACACTTCAAAAAATTAGGCCGAAAGTATCAAAGCTAAAAAGAACAACAGTTGTTAGTTAGTCTCAGTTGAACGTACATTAAGACGTAGTCGTTTTTTAATAGTTAAAACACTTAGTTGACGATCAAAAGAACTAGAGTTAGAATTTACTTCACGGATCATTCTAGTGATTGGCTCGAATCTACCATATTCAGTAGGGTGGAAGGGAATGTGGAACAACTCAACGGTACTGAGATTATTCCGATTGGATCTTGCAACCAAATAATTTTAAATTTCAGGGGCTAGCGTTACACCCGAAAGGATCTGGTGAATAAAAGAGATATCTGCAATTATTCGACGATCAGACAACGACTGTAAGTCAATGAGTTTAAGACGGTGGTAATAAGGTGGAAGCCGTAATGGATCATTCCACGAAAAGTTATTCAAAGCGAAACGTAAAAACTTTCATTGAACCGATTCAATTCGGTTAATGTCAGTCAAGTAATGTGGAGACCACACTTGACTGGCATATTCAAGGATAGGCCTTACATATGTAACATAAAGATGTTTCGTGAGGGAGGAATCAGAAGAGTTTACTTTGCTCACTATTTTATCATAATGTAGCTTAAAGCTCAGTTTAGGGTCAAGGGTTAACCCGAGGTCTATAATAGAATTCGCTCTTGAAAGCTAACAGCCATTTAGTTGGTAGTTGAACCAAATTCTTCGAATGGAATTTTTCATAGAAAAGGTAATGACTTGGCATTTAGAAGTGTTGAATTCAAGTCCATTTTTTGAACACCAAAAAGCGAAATTGTTAAAATCGTTTTGTAGCTTTAAGCAATCCACTTGTTTGCCACTATTGATTTAAGATTTTTTTGTTGTGATTGCTTTGAAGTGCGATATTTTTCTTTGATCGATTCCATTAAAGTAAAATATTTTATTAGAGTTGTGCTAAATTTTTTTGGATTGTGTTGATTTCGACGAAGGTAGGAAAGTTCCGAGAACATTCACAGCAAATGCCATAAAAAAATAGAAGTAGTACAAAGACTTGCGTGTCTCTGTGCAACAAATGCTTTTAGAGTTCACCTACAGCGACTATGCAAATACTTCTTGGGCTTCCACCCTTGCGTCTTTATGTAAGAATGAAGGCCCTCAAATTCATGCAACAAAAACAAAAAACATTATTTGGGAGCGTATTGAAGGCCACAAAGTTTTTCAAATATATGTACCAAGATTAAAGAATTTCGTTAGTCGTGGCAGACTTTGGCTTTTTCTTGTTCTTTTTTCTGTCGTCTTTTGCTTGCGCAACTCAGATGGATATGTTTTTCTCATTATATTAATTTTCTACAAATAAATAAATAAATAAAAACAGCGAGAATTGGACATTAACTTTTATTCACCGCAATCACTTGTCAATTAAATTCACTTGATTGCAATAAAGCACTGGTTATACTGAATAGGAAATAGTTGAATTTTTAATAATTGAAAATTAAATATTCTTTTTTATACAATTGCTCTTTACGTAAAAAAGTTTTATATAACAATAAGTTGAGATTTTTACTATAATTTTTGTATCGTTGAATAATCTTCTCATATAAAACATTATCATTGTTATAAATCTTTTTAAAAATCATTGTTAAAATAAATATTGTTAAAATAAATTTATTGTTGAACTTAAAATAATATTTCAACTTAATTTTTCCGGACCTACTGTGACCAAATTAGGAAATCAATGGAGCCCTTTCACAACTCGCGGCCTGAGCCAAATGGGTATCATGGCCCACCCACTGTTATGGCCTGGTAAGGATTGATTGTTTTTAAATCATGTTGGAAATCATTTTTAGTGCGTAATTTCCTTCCCAATGTAAAATGTGCAGCAGAATATTTTGTACTTTGACAATAAGCTGTATTCATAGTGAACCGTATTCCTCTTTTACCGGTATAACATTTTTATTGTCTACACACTAGAGTATACCATTATTTATAACATACTTGATAATGTATCAGCAACGACATTTGTTTTTGCAGGTTTATATTCAATTTCTATTTTGTATGGTTGTAATAGAAGAGCCCATCTAGCTAAACGACCGCTTGGTGATTTTGATGTCATTAACCATTTGAATAGTTGGTGGTCTGTGAAAAATTTAACTTCGGCTTCTTCGATGTAACCTCTAAGCTTCTTAAATGCCCATACAATAGCAAAGGCCTCCCGCTCAATAGTTGAATAATTTCTTCCAGCATCTGATAAAATTCTGCTTGCGTATTCAATTGGATGTTCACTAGGGGTCTCTCCCTGGAGTAAAAACGAGCCGAAGGCATAGCCACTTGCATCAGTTTTCAAAATAAATGAAAAATAATGTTATGATTGTTTTAAAATTGGTGATGTAGTAAGTAAAATATTTAAAGAATCAAAAAGGTTTTTGCTGTTCTTCACTCCTTCTTGTTTAGATATGTATGTAGTTAATATACCTATGTATGTATGTACTTAATATATAAAAATTATCATTTCGACAAATATTTTGAAATTTTCGTTTGTTTCAGAGTAGATTCTCCTGACTGAAGTAGTAAAGTTTCTAAAATATTGAAGTTTTCCAAAATTTAACGAATTTTGATCAAAATACGTTCTTAAATCAAAAAAAGCTTTTATAGCGTTTTGTTTTGATATTTGAGGTATGATTCTATTCTTCTTGTTCAAGTTCTGTGGTATCTGACCCATCATCTTCAATTTCTGTTATGTTGCGAACTTCGTTTATTATATCATCATCTCTTAACTCACCCTTGTTATGGACATTGTTATCACATGAAATCAGTTCATTGAATAATCGTTCATTTACGGGAATTTCTAAAATATCTTCATCATCTTCTACAATTTCAATAGAAATTGTGAAACCTGCATGTTTAAAGCAATTCTTTATACAATCTGGTCTCACTAGCCACCAAGCTCTTTTAATTATTTGCATTGCACGATATAAATTTAGTTTTTTGGAGAAATATTCATGATTCAAGTTCATTTCATATGTTAATATTTGTTCTCGTATTATGTTACATCTGTAATGAGCTTTAAATGCTCTAATAATTCCTTGATCTAGGGGCTGTATTAGTGAGGTGGTATTTGGGGGTAGAGGAACCAATTCAGTATTACGTAAAGAAACATTGTGCTCTAGCTTGTGACGTGCTGCGTTATCATAAAATAAAACAACTTTTCTTTTTTGCCTAATCATATCCTCATTAAATTCAGTCCATAAAATTACAGTCCATAAATTGCCTGTCATCCAAGCTTTCTTGTTTGCAAAATAGGGTAAAGGTATTTCTTTTCCGGAAAAACATCCAGGTTTTTTCGCATGTCCAATAACATAAATTTTTTTAAAAGATCCATCACAGTTTGCTAAGAATAGTAATGTTACGCGACTTTTATGGCAAAGGTTTTATTTAGAAGTGCTTTATAAAATAAACTGATTCGTCAGCGTTAAATACGTCACTTATTTCATATGTTTCCAATATTTTAGGTAAAACATCTTTGATCCAGTTTGTTGCTGCATTTTGATCTGCACTATTTTTTTTCCCCAGAAACTGAGTAATATTTTATATTATTTCTGGTTTTCCATCTGCTCAGCCAACCAGGATTCGGTTCAAATTCTATCCAAAGCAATATTGAAAAAGCTTTTGTTTTCTGCAATTAAAGGACCTGATATTACTGCATTTTTGGCCCGTAGTTGACAAAACCATGTGTAAAATGATTTATCCAAATCCGAGTGATTAGCATCACGACAACGCTTACTTTCTATATTTCGATTTGAATAAATAATTTCCTTTATTGCACCCTTACTTGCCAAAATACGTGATACTGTTGATAAATTTATTCCGTATTCAACTGCGATTTCTTTCCTTGTTTTTCCATTGCGTAATTTTTCCAATAATTTGATTTTATGTTTAATAGATAGTGTTTTCTTTTTAAGTGGCATGCTTTTTTAAATAATCTAATCATATATTTAAAATAATAAATTATCTAGAATTTAAACTCCAATTTTATTTTCTTACCATCAAAAATTAAAAAATCCAAACAACTGAAACAACGGTTGGTTACTTTGATTTTTTCATAGAAAAATTACATTAGATTTCTGTCATATTTCAATGAAATGAAGTTGGTCGCAAATTGCAATATGACATTTAAAAGATAATATTCGATTCTATTTATAGAGGAGCTTCTTTCGCTTAAAATATTATTTAAATATAATTTTGTGAATTTATCAAATCAGATTTGGAAGTAAAGTTGAAATTTCTGATAGAAAATAATATGCAATAAAGAGATATTGCATTTAAAAGAATTGCATTAAAAAAATATTTATTGTCTAGAAAACGGACGTGAAAAATGATGCTTATTGAATTTGTGTAACAAAACGAAATGTGCATTTAAAGGGTGTTGCATTTAACCGATCTCGACTGTATTTTGTATTTCTATTTTTAATTCATTTCTTTTGAATTTTTTGCTTTCCTTTCTTCTGTAGATTGAATGAATTTTGATTTTTTTGATTTTGGTGTAGTGGGTGGTTCCAGAAAGTTTATTGCCAAATCCATAGTACAATTTTCTTTATTCGGTAGCAAATTAAAGTCGTATTTTTTCTTTGGTTCATCCTTGAAATACCAAAACCGTTGGGTCATGCTTAACACAATTCCTGATTGTTTCATAAAATCTGTATCAATAAGAGTTAGATTTTTTGTGGTGTTTGCTAAGGATATCAACTGAATTTGTCTGATTCGATTTCCAATACTTATATCACAGACTGTAGACAAAACCGTTTGTATTGTTGTTAAGTCATCTGCTAATGTGAACTTTGCTTTGCTGTTCTCGAATTTACAACACTTTTTAGTTAAAATTCCTGTATCAAAACAAGCTTCTCGCGTCAACCCAAAGATTTTTACACAAGTTGTAGGAATGATTCTTCAGAAGTTGTAGGCAGAAAGATTTTTTTCAACGTTGTCTTTCTTATTTGTGCTGTTTTTGGACAATTTGATCTGAATACTCCTAGTGAGCCGTGAGCATGAATGTATGGGACCTGGTTTTGTAGGTTTATTTAAATTTTGAGTTTGTTTTATTTCCATCTCCCGTTTTCTTTTAAAGCAGACATCAGCTGCATGTCCATTAAATCTGGAGTGGCAGCATGTAAAACGTTCACGTTGAAAAATCAACGTGAAGTGTTTTAACGTCAATGATTTTTTTATAGCATATAAAGCATCACGTTGAAAATTTGTTCCGAAAATTCAGAAAAAATATTCCGAATGTTCGGAAATTATTTTGACAATCGAATTGACTTATTTAAAACTTCAAAAGATATATGTTTTTCAAATTTTGGATTAAAACATAAACAAAAAAAATATAATTATTGTGTAAAAAGACACATTTACATTTTTTATTTTAGGAATTTGGACATAGGGAGAATACTAATGAATTTTTTATTATTAAAAACTTGATTGAAATGTATTGAAAATAACTTTTGATTTTTTTATTTTAGAATTGAAAATCGTATTTGGTTTGAAGAATGGACAATTTAAATAAAAATTGTTTTGGCCAATCTACATAGTACTTCTTTATTTATTTTTTATTGAATTATGTAAATTGAGGGCTCAATGATGTTTCTTCCATCAGAACGCAACCTAAAAATAAATAATTCAGTCAACATAAAATATAGTAAGAAAAATATATTAAGATTTAAAGTTTTTGATTTGGCCTCCAGAGCCATTCTTTGTAAAGAATTTTTTTCTCTTTGAATTCCCAATTGCTACTGCTGTTGCTTTAGTTTTTCGGCATGGCATCTTACTTTTTCTTGAGCTTTCTTGATTTTTAAGTCGTATTCTTTTTCTCTGAGCTCATAATTTTTTCTACCCTGCCGCCGCAGTGATTTCAATTCATCAAGAATATCTTTGTTTACTGAAGCCATACTCTCTAAAGTTTTATTTATTCTGCCCAATTCTTGGGCCGACTCAGTAGAGGAAACTGCGAAATTTTGCATGAGCTCTAATCTTTGCTTCTTATGTGGCACTTTTTTTGGAGTTCTTTTTGTAGTAGCGAAATCATTTTCATCACTACTACTATCTGCCACATTTTCCATTTGAGGAATGTATTCTTCTAATACCTCATCATCACCAAAAAAATATTCTGATGATGTTGTAGCGACTGTTTTTGTCGCAAGTGGTGTGGTGGCTGTTGAGGTAAATAACCAAACCTTATAGCCTTTATTCCACTAACTGCTGACTCCAATCCAGCGCACTCTGCAACCACTTCGTCCTCTTCTCCATTTTTTTCTCCTTAAATGGTCCTCCGCCAGTCTTCTTCTTCCATTCCTTGTTGAAGGTCAATTTGCTCTTGACCCGATATTTACGATCAGCCCATACCTAAAAATAAATGTTTATGTAGTAACTAAGTAAAATTCTTTTGTTACTGGGTGAACAAAATTTTAATATAATAAATTCTAAAAACATACCCTTTTCCAATCAAGTTTCAACTTTGTTGGTGGGCCTAGTTCGTTGAGCATCTTCGTTAATTCGTTCCAAAACGAATCGCTTTTTCTTCGTCCAAGATTGTCGGTTAGCCTTCCTCCTCTAGCTAACTCGACATTCCTCTGCATAAAAGCTACCATAGCTTTCTGCTGGGAGCCATTCTTACACATTAGTTTTTGTGTCTGCCTATGAATAAAAAACAAATTATGATTTATTGTAATTTTAATTTAAATATTTTTCATAAACATCAGTCACATCTGAAAAGGCACTTAAAGTATGTTAAAGAATTATTTTAAATTTAAGTAACAATATATAGTAACACTTTATTTTTAATATTACTTACATATTCTTTTATTAACTATTTAATAACTTTATTTATTATTTATTAACTTTTTAGTTATCTAAATTCACTATTAAAAAACACTTTTTCCCGGTACAAAATTAGCGCGCGATAACAAAATCATTGACGTTTAAAAATAAACGTATACAGGTACTCCTCGACTTACGACCGAGATAGGTCCCTAGACATTGGTCGTAAGTCGATTTGGTCGTAAGTCGAATTCCTTCAGAAAAATAAAAAAAAAACCATATTATAAATTTTTTAAATCAAATTCATAATTCAATTTTTATTTCACTTAGTATTGGAAAACAAATGTAATTAAATAAAAAAATAAATAAAAAATATATAGGTATGTATAAAATTATCATAAATAAAAAAAATCCAAAAAATAAAGTGTTTTTAATATCCTTCAGCAGAACTTATTGCATAAATGCAATTTATTGGACCGTCTTCAGCAAGAGAACACGTCGCGCTGGTTTTTTGAACAAATTAATCTAATGTTGTTTGAACCGTTTTGGCTTTCATTTCGCGGTAAATTTCATAGTAACATGCTACATTTTGTTGAACTAGTCGACTTACTTTTGAAAATCTTTCTTCGTTTGCATCCATTTGTTCTATCTTTTTGCAGTCCCTGATTAATTTGGTGAAAAGCTTCAGCCATTTCTTTGGTGGTAAATTTTTTTTGTGGATTATCTTCATCTATGACCGGTATTTTCTGAAACACTTAGTTTTTCAATATTCTGCAAATCTTCATTTGTAAGATTATTTGCTTCGAATCTTATGAGCTGGTTAATGTCATCTCTGTCAACATCGAGAATAAGCTGCTGACCAAGCTCTACGATCTGATCTGTAATTTGATCAATGTCACTTTCTTTTTCAATTATCGAACTAATATTTTCTTCAAATCGTTTTGTAAGTTTTTTCCAAATTCCGCTCATACAAGAAGACGTAACTTCTTGCCATCCACTTGCTATATTTTTGATCCCTTGTAAAATATTGTAACTCGACCAAAACTCTTTTAACGTTGTTGAATTTTCAAGAGTCTTAATTGCTTGGCTGAACGTAATTTTTAGGTAATGAGCTTTAAATGTGGCTATAGCACGTTGATCCATGGGCTGTAAAATACTTGTGGTATTTGGTGGTAAGTACATAATTTTTATGTTTAGGTGTAAATCATCTAGATGAGGTGGATGTCCAGGTGCATTATCCAGTAGTAAAAGAATCTTAAATGGAATATCCTGCTGATTGCAATATTCTTTTACTTCAGGGGAAAACACTTTCATAAACCAGCCCTCAAAAAGTAATTGTGTCATCCAAGCCTTTTGGTTTGAGCGATAATGCACTGGTAACATATTGGTATTTACTCCTTTAAAAGCTCTTGGATTTTTCGATCGATGAATAACAAACGGTTTTAATTTATAACCAGCAATATTTCCACCTAATAAAATTGTTATTCTATCCTTAAATGCTTTAAGCCCTGGCATGGACTTTGCTTCTTTATGAATGTACGTACGTTCAGGCATCTTTTTCCAGTAAAGTCCGGTATCTTTTTCCAGTAAAATCCACATTAAATATTGAAAAAATGTATACTTGACGTTTTCGGAATTAAATCAACGTCAACGTTGCTTACATGCTACCAAAAATGTTAATACGTCTTTTTGACGAACGTGAACAAGTTACGTGCTGCCACTCCTGTACTATGCACAACAAAAACGAATCGACTGAAATATGTAAGTTTTTTTTTGTGGTCAATTGGGCAAGAAGAAAGCTTCTTGAAAAAATAACTCTGCATCGCTGCAACAGCTTAATAGCTTTCGAAGGTGTCAACTCCCTCACGATGAACGCGTTCTCTTATTTTTATTGATAAGAGGCCGTATATTATGTAGAGTTGTACAAACTTCTTATAACTATATCAAATGGCCTTTGTCGTTGCAAGAATTTTCAAAAATTTCTGAAGGCTTTGAAAGAGTGCAAGGAATCCCCGGTATTGTAGGTGTTATTGATGGCACACACATCAAAATAAAAGCACCTCAAGAAAATAGAAGGGATTATTGTAATCGAAAAAAAGTATTTCAGTAATGCAATGCAGTTAGTTGTGGATAACGAAAAAAAAATTATAGATGTGCATTGTGAAGAACCTGGCTCAATACACGATGCGAGAATGCTGAGAAGAAGTGAACTGTATAAACAAATAGAAGAATCACCTACTTAGTTTTTCTTCGTATACCCTTGTAAAAATTGGTTGGTGCCTCCGTTTAAAGACAACGGGGTGTTGAACGATATAGAGCACCAATTTAATTACATTCATTCTTCAACACTCGTTGTTGTAGAAAATGCAATAGGTCTACTGAAAACTCGTTTTCGTCGCTTATTGCATTTTAATGAACAAAACCATTTGCATTCTATAGTCAACTTTATATATTCAGCATGTGTGTAACATAATTTATGTATTACACAGCAGGATGACTTCCCAATAGAAATAGAAAATAATCAAAACAACCAAAATTTCCAACATTCGTCTCCTTCACCTGAAATGTCGGGTGAAAATAAGAGACAAGCTTTAATAAATGACTTAGTTTCAAAAAACATTTTGTAAAAAATTTAAAAATGTAAAAGTAAATAAATTTTGTAAAACTTTAATTAAATTCAGTCACATCAATATTTAAAGTACAAAGTTCAAACATACATACAAACATAAAACAACAATGTTAACTAAATTAAAAAAAACCTAATTAAACTAAAAAACAATATTAATATTTACAACCCATAAACCTCATAACATATTTTGTCGCATAAATTCATAACATGAGCTTGACAGGCTCAATTTATAATGTAATAGAAAAAAATTATTTTTAATAAATTTTAAATTTCTTATTTCAAATAATTAATTTTTAAATGTTTAAAAATAACATAATTAACAAAAAAACCGCTACAGTTTTTGAAATTGCAGTACGATATGGTGGTAATTGCAGCTTTTTAGTACTAGCACGCTTTTTGATAAGAGAATTTACTAAACTTTCACCGAGAGCTCTTAGAAATAAATTTCTTTTATTGGTATTTTTTTTGTCCAAATAATGGTGATCTATATTTTTACTTGGAAGAAATTGGAATATAAGTTTTATTTCGACGTAAAGTTCCTACAATCGTCAATCCATTAGATAAGAAACTTTTTGCAAGTTCTAACGTTGTAAAATAGTTATCCATTGTAATATTCGGTTCAGTTCCAAAATATGGTGTACACAAATTCTCCACTACATTTTGAGCAAGTCTTGTTCCTCTGTTATTATCTTTGTTCACAGTATATGGAATTCTTTTGGGTAGGTATGCCGTCTGAGAGTTACAAAGCCACCAAATTTTAATACCATACTTGTCAGGCTTTAATTGCATATGTTGGCATTAATTGTTCGTCTACGATAAGATTTTCTGAAGGTATATATAATATTTTCCCAAATTCTTATTTATTGCTTCAAACACGTCTCGAATTGGGGCTAATTTATCAAATCTACGTCAATTAATTCTTGTGGTTTTTTCACCAAATCTAATAAAACGTAAAATTTTCTCGAAGCAGTTTACGCCTATAGTATAGCTTTGAATATAATTGAACCATATGCTCCTAAAATGATCGATAACTTTGGTTATTTAATTTCGAAGAAGGCGTGCAATTGCGGCAAATGGTTTCCAGCGCAAAATATTAATTTAGACGAAACGTTAAGGCTTTTGAGCCCATTTTTTTTACCATCTTTTGCAAAAAAATTTCCATGAGAAATTATAATTTACCGCTATTATCAGAATCATAAGTTAATTCATTTTCTGCTTCTGAAGCTTCGGATAAATTATCCTCTTCAGAGATAATTGGCACATTATAGAATTCTATGTCGTCAGTCACTTCATCATCATTTATTCATGTCAAAACTTGCGCTATTAAGAAATTATTATGAAATTATTATGTGGTATTTTTTTTGTACAAAAAAAAAAAAAAATATGTATTTTTGTAATTGTAATATGTAAATATTGACCTAAATGAAGATTAGAAAGAAGAATCGTTACAATATTACAAAAAATTTAGAAAACACGTAGTTTAAACAAAAATGAGCCTGATAGGCTCATGTTATGAGCTTTAGGGTTAAATCTAAAAAAAACTTAACAAAAAAATTATTCTAATCTATTATTCTTCTCAATTGTAGAGAGTAATTCTCTATGTCTCTTATTCCCTTCTTCATTTAGAAACAACAAAAGATCTTTCTTTTCTTTGAATCTTTCATTTCGAAGCTTCTGTACTTCCAATTTCATTTTACAATATTCAGTCTTATTAATTTTTTTCTTTATTTTTGTAGCCTCTCTGTTTTTATTTATTGTCATAATTAATAGTCTTGGTGTTAGGCTGGAAATTGAATGAGTGCTTTTATGATGGGGCTATCGCCAAATATTTCATCCATCTCTTCCTCAAATGGGAAAATAGATGGCGATGCCCCAGTTTGCTCCTTATTATCCTTTGCAGATTTATACGACCGCAGCAAATTTTTCATTTTTATTTCTAAATGAGCTGCAGTCGTTGGAGATTTCTAAAATTAGAATGTCTTATTAATTGTTATGTTTATATATTATATAATAATTTATTTATTTCCAATATCATTATGTTTGTATTTCAAACATGTAAATGACAAAACAATAAATAAAAAAAAAAAATAAAGAGAAAAAGTACAGGTCTCAAGAAATAACGTTTGAACTCAAAAAAAAAAAAAAAATACAAGAAGGTGAACTTTATAAAGGTATTAACCAATAATCATTATACTTGAGACCTCTGATAGTATAGTATGGGCTAATTTAACTTGGAGAATTTCATTCAGTTGTTTAAATGATAATATACCTTAAAAGTATCTATATAGTTCAAACAACATAAGTATAGTTTTAAGTTTTAAATTGTATAACAAATGAAATCAATCAAAACACCAAGGCCAATCAAATCTTCCACCATATTTTGATATGCATATTTCTTTTTTCTGCAGTGATTCTTCCACTGTCCACATACGCCGATTTCTACCAAATAATTCAAGTAAATTTATAAATTTATATTTACGTACTGCTTTTATTTACGTATTTGCAGAGTCAGTCATGTTCAATATTTTTTTATTTAAAATCAATACTCAAATTGCTACTTAAAATTAATAAAACCGCTTTCATTTCCGCTTTCATTTCTTTTCTGTAAAAATAATTGAGATGGGCCTGCTTGATCCTGGTCAATGAAAGTTTCATGACATTTTCTTTTTTGAATATTAATTTGATGAATTTTCAAATGATTTGCCATTGCAGTTGTTGTCCCGCCACTGGATTGCATTATATTCCCACAACTGTTTACTAAGCACTTAGCTTCTGTTTTGGACACACGTAGCAAATATTTTCATACTTC
Source organism: Argyra leucocephala (assembly GCA_963942445.1). Taxonomy (NCBI): domain Eukaryota; kingdom Metazoa; phylum Arthropoda; class Insecta; order Diptera; family Dolichopodidae; genus Argyra; species Argyra leucocephala. Next base: position 52,771,478 of record OZ012679.1, on the reverse strand, counting down.
CGACTTCTTACTTGTCGGATTTCAAGTAAGTAAATTAAAATAATATTGCATTTTTTATTAAACTTTTATCACAAAATAAAATTGAAACATAAAAATTCATCTTCATGAGATAAAGGTTATAAAGTACAAACTAAAATCACAATATAAAAATTTCCCACTATTGGATTAAAATTATAAATTAATAATATTATACATTGAATTCGGAGTCCATCAAATTCTATGTGACTTTCACAAAAAGACTCTTCTTCTACGACTTCTAGGTTGTTCATGTCGTTCTCAATAATTTGCCTGTAAAATTACAGGCTATCACTTTGGATCCACTCAGATCCAAAATGTTTTTGCAACAAGTTGTTCACATCTTTAATTTTGGCTGGAGCCAATTTAATTCCGGGTTCTATTACAGCAGGATTCATTTGTGAAACTTTTTTCCCTTTTTTGTGATACATTTAGCAGCTCCGATATCGGACTTGTAGGCTATCTCTCCCCGTACTAAAATAGTACCATGCTTCGACTTGGATTAAATGAAACGCTTGGCCTCATTAAACTTAAAATGCCAGGCTGCAGGTGCTCGCAATATGTCAGCCGTTGCGGATTTCCAATCCTTTACTGGGCAATCAGGATCACCAAGATGGAAAACAGTTCCAACAAAAATTCATAAATATCCAAATATTCCTGACGTTTGATGATGACTTGTCTATTTTTAATCTATCATTTAAATGTTTAATTTTAAAATCAAGGAACAGCTTGAAATAATAGAAAAAACACTTTATATTAATCTTGTAAATAATTACCGGCAATTTTGGGCCGAAAATTAAAAAATAAAAAATAAATTACTTTTTTTATTTTCAGATAAAAACTTTCGGTAATTTAAAAGTCATTTAGAAATTAATAAAACAAATTTTAAAATAATTTAAATTTTTATAATTAATAAAAAAATGTAAGAAAGATAAGATAACGTTTAACTTACTATTTTTTCTAATCGCCCAAATACACGATCAGGTGGAATATAAGAATAATCGATTACAGGAAAAATTAGTTCCAAAGTTCGAAGATGGGTTGGTGATTCTTTTAACAACCAATAAGAACACATTCCTATCATGATGGAGTTTTTGTTTTGCCCACCATCAGCGAACAGTCGAACAGATGTTTTATTTTTCAAATCGACATTTAGTAAACAATGATTTACTGCCGATGCTATATCTGAACTGACCCTTTGCCATAGCGATCTTCAGTCCATGGATATAGGAAAACATTATTTTTGGTAAAGTTGATGTTGGAGCCCACTCCAAAGTTATACATATAAAACTGGCGGCTGTAATAAGCTGCCTGATCTGCTACTTTTGGTAAGGTCATGTTTTTTTGGCAATCAAAAGATATTGTTAGCAAACCACTTTTTTCTTCCGGTAGCATTTTAAAAAATGTGTTTGCTCGCCGTTTGTGTACTAAATATTCTACCGTCAAACTCTAATTCTTTTCTTTATCTGTTTCCAATTTAAGATTCTCTGAAAGCATAATGCATTTTGAACATAAACCTGAAGTTGGAGTTTTAAAGCCGATGTTGAAATTAGTACTGAAAACATTACGAACAAAACATTCCTTCACATGTAACTTCGTTTATAAACTTCGTTGATAAACATACGATACATTTTTTTTATGTTTAACTCACTCGGTAAATATTGACGATTGGCAGTTTTACTTCTACAATAATGTATTTCAATTACTTTGAATTTTTTTACAAAATTCATTATGGCCGTTTTCTTTTCTGCATTTCGTAAACCTTTCACCACCACGTTTTTCTTGAGGACATCGGCCTGTTTCTAAGTGAAGATTGGCAATTCTGATAACTCGATCTCTGCCAACTCCCAAAATTCCACAAAAAGCAACCTGGCAAACTCGTACTACATTTTTATTAAATTTTACATAATATTTAATAGAAATATCTTTCTTCTTAGAATTGTCTTTTCCCTTCCGTCTAGGTATAATGCTAGAACAATATTTCAGTATAAACTTATCGTGGTCTATTTTTTTACCTGAAGAATAAAATTGTCTTGCAAAGTTACTTGCATCGACGGCTTTAACATCATGGCATTGAAAACTTTTTTTTTTGACGAATGTATTTGGGAATAATTGGAGGAGCTTTTTGTCTGTACCTAACATAAATTTAATTTTTTTACGTAAAACTAATACAGCATAGGATATTATATACCTATATACGGATTTGTTTCGCTCTCCATTAATAATTATAATTATTATTGTTATTAATAACAAATAGCTTTTTAATAAATTTTAATATTTACTTACCTAACAAAAAAAGCACGTCTTATCTCATTGAATATTTTTTTTTTTTTTTTTTTTTTCTTTATTTAATTCATATTTATTTACCTTATAACTTAACAATAATTTTACAATGTGATTTATAAAAAATAAATATTGACCTCATTAACATAAGTATATGAAACCAATTAGGTGAAAATATGAAGGATATAGGCATTAGCATAAGCTGTATGGCCTTATTAGTTAAATTTAACAAAGTTAATCAAAAAAAGTTTGTTTTCTATGAAAAAAAATAAAACATATAATATATTATATAAAACAAAATATACAATAAATCAAAATCAAAATTTAAATTAAAATATACAATAGAAATAAAGTGAACATAAAAATTATAATAAAAAAGTATATAGTTATTTAAATAAGAATTCCAAAATTTTTTTTTTAAACAGACAAATATTTTCTGTATCTTTAATATCATTTGGTAATTCATTAAACATTTTTAGGCAATTATAAACACAATTATTTTTTTGATTGTTTGTTCTGAATACGTGCAAATAGAAGTTAGCTTTATTACGAGTATTATGACTATGAATATCCATGTTTCTATTTAAAATGAAATTATGTTTAATTTTATTATTAATAATTTTAAAAGCAACTATGTACAACTCTCGTTTACAGATATTTTGAAAGCTTATATATGTATTATTATACAGCAAATGGGTAGGATGTAATATCGTCCCCTCAATGGCAAACTCGCGAATGTGTAAATTTCACAATTTTCAGGAGGGCAAAAACAAACTTTAACCTTTCGTGTAAAATCAGGTTTTAAACTTTTCGCTTTGATTTTTTCGGCATAGGGTTTTTTATTACTAGTTGTTTATTAATTTATTATTGAAGTGTGGAAAATATTTGATTAGAGCAAAGAAATTGCAGTTTCGTTAGTTTGTTGTAGTGAGTTTGTTAGAGCTCTTAAAAATTTCGATTTAAATTTTTTACATAAAGTAACGAATCTGCATATAATTTTTTTAAAGCTTATAAATTAATATTTAAAAATGTAATAAAACGTATATATAATAGAAAAGCACAAAATTAATTTTATTCCAAAACATTTTAAATAACAAAAAAACAACAATTCAAATTTCTATCTCTAATAACAAAAAATAAACAAAACATAACAATTCATTTTACTAAGTATTTAACAAGTTAAATAAGTTTATTTATGAGGCTTCAATTTTAAAGCTGTTCATAATCTGATTCTTCAGAAATATCTGGTACTGCCAAAGCATCTCTTACTGAACCAGAGTACGGCAAATTCTCATAAAATGCGTGATAGGCTGTAGGAATTTGCAATTCATCGCACAGTTTTTTTAAATCCTGTTTTTTAGCATCAGATATTGAAAACCTTGTCGAATAGGCTCGTATAGGTATTTGTTGTAAGTTCGATGGACGACCTCTCCTTTGCTTTAAACTATATTGCTTGAAGTCTTGGTCATAATCAGTTTTAATATGCAACATATCCGGGGTGGTCTTCAAATACTGAAACCAAACAATATTTTTGAAAGGTAATGTGTTTTTTTTGTCTCCTACAAAACAAGCTTTCTCTGAGTTATAGTCTATGAAATCTGTGTGTGTTAGCGAAGAAACGCTATATGGAGAAGGATTTTTTCGTGCATTTCTTATTTGCTGCACCCATTCTTCTGGAGTATACACCGGAACTCGTTTTGCTGTCATATAAATTTTTTGATGTATTGAATCGCATTCCATCAAGCTATGTCCTGATTCAAAGTACACATGATTTACTGTTTTGACGTTTGGGTGTCTCTTAACTAACTCTAAGCACATACACACAAATTTTGTGTTCTTCTGTTGTCCTCCACAATTATCAGACATCATAAATACAGTTTCTACTTCAGGATACTGCATAATATATTTATATATGCTAGTAGAAATTTCAATACTTCCTCTTTTTCCTTCGGTCTCATCCCAGACAAAGCATTCTACTGAAGCATCGTCTAAATTGTAAACCGTTAAATTATATACTGCTAGCTTCCTGACGTAGAAAAAGGGACCAGTAGCTCCTTTAGGAGTACTCAAAACGGCTTGTAAATCAAATTCAAACGCCAAAAGTGTATTATCTTTTTGAGCTATTTCCTTTTGAATATTTTTTAAATTACGAGCAGCTTCTTTTCTTTTCATGTGAATGTCAAGTTGGTCTTTTTCGTTATCTGACAATTCACCTGCTTTTTGTTTTTCATATCTTACAGCAATCTTTTCTTGGAACGTGGAAAGTAAGTTTGTATTGCCGAAAAATTTTCCTGTAGCATTCAAAACTTACACATCTTTTGTTTGCCCCTTGACATTTTGCTTTATACAAATCATGCATTTTTCTTATGTTAAGAGCGGGCTCGAGATACCTGTATTCACTTTTTTTTCTACAATAATGTGATTCGACGCTTGGAAAGGACAAAATGTGTTCTTTAATAAAGTTTGCATCATCATCGTGCAATTTGTGTTTTGGTTGATGTTTACCTCTCATTTCCGGTAATAAAATTCCATGTTTATTCAGCTTATTCAGTGCCCCTCTTACTATGCTCTCACTAATATTTAAGGTGTCCAAAAAAAACTTACGGCAAACAGTAACTTTTACATTATTATTTGTCATAGTGTAAATTTTTGTAAAACTTCTTCTGGAAATTGCTTCAGTTGTTTTTGTTTTTGTAGCGTGGCTAGTAACGTGTTTGACAATAAACTCACGTTGTGCAGTAAGAGTAGGTAAATTACGAAAATCAGTATAAATCTTTTTTCTTATTTCTTCCGGAAAATGTTCGGTACACTTATGGTTTGACTTACCAATGCATCGTGCGATTTTTAAAGATCTTGCCACCATTTCCTTCCCCTTGATGGTAAGGTATCTTTTTCCCTGCAGACGTTTAGCTCTTTGATTATTTCTTTTCCATTTGAGTGAATTTTTTCGTCGTCGTTTTTTTGGTGGTGATTGTTGAATAGTTAAAGTACTTGTTGAAGGTTCTATTACATTACCTGTATTATAATAAATTATGAACAATTTACAACTATTTGAATTTGAACCGAAATTAACGAATAGTGATCAGAATATTTTATTTATGTATTTATTTAAATATGTTATATACTAACGAGCAGGAAACGATATTCCGAAACTATTAGATGAAGTTGATGTATTATTTTCTGGTGAATCAGGATTATAGTCAGGATCCCTACCAGCATCATATCCATGAGCAGAAATGATTGAATTATTTTCTGATTGGTTGGTTTCTGGAGTTTCACTTTCACTTATATATTTCTCAAATTCCTAAAGAAAAAGTTATTTATCAATAAGATAAACTTATACATATTGTAAAAACTAAATGCTTAGAGAAGTTCATTTGATAAAGTTGGAGGTGGGCTACTTTCACTTGTTACATTATCTGTCGATTTTGAATTTTTTGCTTTTAAAGCAAGCTCTACCATAAGTTTACTTCTATTCATTTTTAACTGATTTTATAAAAATTATTTTTTTACAAGCTCACACGGTTTTCGATTCTTAATTAATTATAATTTTTTCGTTACCTGAATGAATTAGGTGAACTTAATAAATAAAAATTTTTAAAAGTCTTTATAAGAATAAATTTTGCTTAAACTTTTAAAAATTATAAATTTTCACTTGTAATTTAATTATAACTCGGTCAATCGATCACAACTGAATTTTGTAAACTGAATACTGAAAGAAGGTCTACAACATCTATTTATAGTACTCATACTTTTCCAAATAACAAATTTCTAACGGGACATTTTTCATGTTATAACAAAATTTGTTCATTCTGATTCCCCCTTTTGTTTTTCAAGTTCAAACTCGAAAACAAAATTTGTTTGCAAATCATAATTTTTAACTGGACAACATGTTTAAACAAAACTTTTTTTCATTCTGGTTCTCTAGTTAAAATTAACTAAACATTTCAAAACAATTTTTAAATACACAAATACGGTCAAAGAGATGATAAAAGTTATTAATTATACATAAATAGAGATTATTGTAGACATGAAATAATTGAAAGATTCGTCATTTTACTGAGTGTAGATTAAGTAAATTTTAAGTTCAGTTTAAAATTCACAACGACAAAGTCATTAATCTGACACTTTCGCTACTTTTTTAAAGTGAACATTATCCTTTTCAAAAATAACGACAAAAGTAAATTAACCCAAAAGCACATTCGACAGTTTGTTGTAGTGATAAATGTTAAATATGTACTTTCGCCAAATTACAACAGGCAATTACATCGATTTAGAGACGAGATAGAGATTCGGGATTTTGTTACAGTAAAGAACTTAAAAAAACATGTAAAACTACGATGTCAGCTCAAATTCGCTGATTTTGCAGATTCGATAGTTTGTCATTGCGGGGACGATATATTATAATTATGAATGATTTTGATAGCTTTTTTTTAACATGGTTTCAATTCTGATAAGATATTTCTGAGCAGCACCGTTCCAGATTGGATTAACGTAGGTAACTTGGGATAAAATATAAGAAGAGTAGATACTGAAAAGCGCCTTATTATTTAGAAACTTCCTTAACCTCTTCAATAAGAATATATAAGGTGATATTTTTTTTATAACCTGGTTTATATGCTCATTCCATTTCATCCTACTATCCAACAAAAGACCAAGGTAATTATATTTTTGAACTATTTCAATACTAATATTGTTATGAGTGAAAGAATTCACTTGAAAATTTTTGTTGTTGAAAAACAGTATTTTCGTTTTATCAATATCCATAAGTAATTTATGGTGGAATAACCATTCATTTATCATCTCAAGATCATTTTTAATTGTAACAAAAAATTCATCTTCATTATGATTCGAGTACTTAATGACAGCATCGTCTGCATAGAGTTGAATGCTGCCAATTAATGGAAGACGTGCTAAGTCATCGATATATAATTTAAACGGATCAGGACCAAGAATTGAGCCTTGCGGAACTCCTTTTCTGATACTTAACCAATCACTCGTATGTGATGCAACACGTACGCACTGTGTTCTTTCGTATAGGTATGATTTAAAGAAAGCTATTTGCGATTCAGTAAAGTTTAAGCTTGAAAACTTTTCTAGTAGTATTTGAAAATCGACACAATCAAAAGCCTTCTTTAAATCAATGAAAACACAGCCCGTGTATTTTCCCTCATCCATGGAGCTTTTAGTGATAGAATTCGTTAAAGCAAGACAGGCCGCTGTTGTATTAGAGTATCGCTCGAATCCATATTGATCCGGGTGTAAAATCGGATTAGAGTTAAAAAAACAGATTAGTCTTTTCTTAATAATGGTTTCAAAAACTTTTGAAAATGCTGGGAGCACTGAAATAGGCCTATAACTTGATGGGTTAGTTTTATCTTCAGTTTTAAAGATAGGAGTAATTATTGCTTTTTTTAAGCAACTCGGAAAATTATTTGTCATAAATGATAGATTAATGAATTTCGTCAGAATAGGACTCAATTCTTTGGTGAATTCTTTTACAAATTTTGTGGAAATTCCGTCATATCCTGTTGCAGCAGATGCTTTTAACGTATTAATTACCTCACTCACCTCTTGTATATTAGTTGGGAACAGATTAAAATTTGAGTATATATTTCTATGAAAAGAAAAGCGGTTAAGGTAATTAGTATCAATGTCAGTGGAAGGAATATTGAGGATTTGTGTAACATTAGTAAAAAATTTGTTCATGACATTAGAAATTTCCTGTGGCTCGTTGTATGCGTTATTCTGAAATATAATGGAGTTGATTTGACTATTCATACTATTTGGATTTGTATTAAATATAACTTTTTTATATACACCCCATAATTTTTTGGGGTTTCCAGAAGCTTTAGCGACATCATGAGAAAAATATTTTGTTTTAGCTTGGAATATCAAAGTTTTGAGCCGACGCTTATGTTTAGTGAATAGAATTGCAACATTTTTATCAGTAGGATATTTCTTTTTGTATTTGAAGAAAGAGTCTCTAATTTTTATTTCATTCAATATTTCTGACGTCATCCAATCATGTTTTTCTTTCTTATTTCTTTTTTGAATTTTTTTAGTATAATTTCCTATTAGAGTATTTAAAGCATTGTTGAAGATATCAAAATCATTATATGAATTTATATCATTCCAAAACCGGTCCGATTTTAAATTCTCATAATCTAATACAGTTATAACGTTGTTCATTATTTCTTTAACAGGGTGTATCTTAACACTTATGAAAAATTGTTGTTGATCCGATAGAGGGGTGTCTAGTATATGAAAGTAATATTCATAATTGATAGCATCTGTTACAAAGTGGACAATTATAGTTTTAGAAGGAACTCTTGTTACATACTCTTCAGAAATTTTGTTGTAAATCAGATATCCGTTACTCATAAGTGTAGTAATGTAATTTTGAACAGATTAATTTGCCTTTTCAAGAAGATTTAAATTGAAATTTCCTATTGTTAACGATCGCTTATAACTTGTTGTAATAACGTCAATTTTATCTACGAAATCATCTATACTTGTATCTAACGACCTATAAAATGTTACAACATTTAGTTTTAATTTTCTTATTGAAACAACTAAAACGTTTGAAAATGAAAATTCTTCATCATACTCAAAGTTACTACTCAAATAATCTATAACATAAATCGCAACCCCTCCATATGAGGTAGCACGATTGGAGAAATAAGACGTATAACCAGGTATATTAAAATGTTTATTTTCTTCTTTACTGAGCCAAATTTCATTAAGGACTACTACATGAACATCACAATTATAAGACCTAATTAAAGCTTCAACTTTGTACAACTTGTTTCGAAGACTTTGAATATTTAAGTAAATTATATTTAAATTGTCTTTATAACTCAAATTCATATTTTGTAAACACTCTGTAAAATAATTTATTCTAATATTAGACTCCAAATTTATGCCATTACTTTCCATCATTTAAATGTGAAATAAGAAAACCTAAGCAGTAGTCATAAACGTGCGCGCATTGAAACATTAAATTATAGGAATTAGATTTAAAATATAATATAATAAAAATATTTGATTGAAAAAATATGTGTTTAAATTTATAATTAAAAAAAATTTTAAATTTAGGATAAAAAAAAATTTTGGATTTAAAATATAATACTATAATAGAAATTTTTGATGTTACAAATAGGTGTTTAAACTTAATAATAAAAAAAATTTTAGATTTAAGGTTGAAAAAAAATTTAGATTTAAGATTAAATAAATTGTTTAGATTTAAAACAGTTTGTATATAAAATAGAAAATTTTATAAATATTAATAAAGTATTAAAGTTTTCACATTTTTTAGTTTTTATGAAGAAAAAAAAAAAATGTGCTAATAAAAAAAAGAAAAAGAAAGAGTTGTGAAAATATCTAATGTCTAGTATAATTTTTTTTATAAAAATTAAACAAAAATTAATTTTTAATAGAAGTATCAAGTAATTTTTTAAGATATCCAATGTCATTGTGAGATGATATTTTAAAAACTTTACCGCCATTACTTTTCCGTATAAAAATTTGGTTGTTTTTGACCCGTAAATAATCAAAGTTGTGTTCCACCTTAATTTTTTTCGCCTCGTAGTATAAATTTGCTTCGAGTTTTGATAAGTATTGCCGAAAAAAAATTTCTCGATTACCTTGTACTCCCAGATTTAACTCGGCCGTAAAAAGGTGCTTACGGGTACGTTTTTGTTCCATGATTTCTTCTTTAATGGATTCATTTAAACATTCAACAACAAAAAGGGAGCTATCCTTATTTATCACTTTTTGCTCAATTTTATTAATACTTATGATATCAGATTCCTTTAGGGTTGAACCGATTAAATGGCAAATATCAACAACGGATTTTTTGGGGTTGTTTAAGTTGGAAGGTAATCCTGCCAGAATGATTTTATTTTTGTTCTTGTTTTGTATACTCAAATCTGCCTGTGCTTCCATTAAATTTACTTTGTAGTTCAGATCTTTTAATTTTTTTTCCGATTCTGAAAGATTTTTCTTTAAAGTGTCGTTCTCGGCTATTATCTGTTTGTTCTCTGCTAATATATGAGTGATCCGATTGTCCAGAAAAATTTGTGACTTATGTATTTCTACTATTACTGACCCTAGGGTTTTTAGAAAAGCAGCGATTTTATCCAGTGAACACTCAGTTAGATCAAAAGACAGCAGTCGCTCAACATCCTTATACTCTTTTACATCTTCATTTTCGGTTGAATGATCCTCATCTACTACTATAGATGATTCACCATTAGTGCGATTTAATGAAGCACATTTCTTACACTTCCATGTAATTTCCCCAGATTTAATAGCTTCAAACAGCTCGTTTGAAACAACACCACATGAGGCATGGAAGAAATCATGACAAGGACCAGTACACTGTAATCCTTTAGATCTTCCATTTATGTTCTTTTTGCATTTGATACACTGTTTCATTTTTTATATTATTTAGAATTGTTCAAGATTAAATTTTAGTAAGTAAATATTTTCTTGTTTTAATTTTTTTTTTTTTTTTATTTTCTTTTATTAATTTTTATTTTGGGGGAAAAAAATTATAAATGTTCTTTTACTATTGTTTTTTTTATTTTTTTTCTTTTTATTATTTATTCTTCAGCAGAAATGTTAATACAAATGTTGGAAGTTAATTTAAAATTTATGAATTCTATTTATCTCTTTTACTTTTTTATTTTTTCTTTTTTTATTTTATTATTCAGCAGAAATGTTCGTGCAAATGTTAAATTTATAATTTATTACAGAAGAAAAACAGCAAAAATAAAGTTTAATGTAAATAAAAAGTTGAAATGCAAATGTTCAATTTAAATGTTATGTTAAATGTTAATTTAAAATTTATTTTAAATAGATTTGTTTTATGTTAAATGTTAATTTAAAATTTATAATTTATTACAGAAGAAAAACCGCAAAAATAAAGTTTAATGTAAATGAAAAGTTGAAATGCAAATGTTCAATTTAAATGTTATGTTAAATGTTAATTTAAAATTTATTTTAAATAGATTTGTTTTATGTTAAACGTTAACATATTATAAAACACTGAATAATTTTAACTTTTTTAACATAGAAATGTCAAATAATTGCGCCAAAATATAAAAAAAAATGTTTTGAAAATATCGGTTTTTGCATTTCACAAGATAAAAATGTTTGGAAAATATAGGTTTTTGCTGCAAATATCAGTAAAGGCAAATATCAATTTTTGAATTTAATTTTTTTGCAAATATCGGATTTTGCATTTAACTTGACATAACTTGACATTTTAACATACAAAAATACCGAGTAAATATTTAGTTTTCAATCATATTTCGTGAAACATGTTGTAGCTCTAAGAAAACCCTTTCTTTTGATACCCATAAGTCAAATTATACAAAATGTCCATATATCGGGGTTTGCATTTAATGGACTCATAAACATACCTCTTTAATGACAAAATTTTTATTTTAGTAATTTTATCCACTAAATGCTACTTACTATAGGGAATATATCGGAAACGAAGCAGTATATGAAGGACGTGTATTTATGTTTCCTAAATAAAACTTACTAATCACAAAACTTTTTATTAAACACGAGTGGTTTCTGCTATATCGTGCGAAGTCTATGTCAGTACGTAAATTACTGTTTTTTTTTTAAAACTTTAAATTTGACTTCAACTTGAAATATAATTACTCAGCAGGGGCCTATAGTTAAATTATAATTATTAAAATTTGTAATTTTAAATTTCAAATTATTAATTTTTAATTTGAGTTGTTATTATTTTTATTTATCTTATAATTTTTAATTAATTAAATAAAGTTTTGAATTAAAACAATCCGGCAACGCTTGCACAAAATTGAAAAAAAAAAGTTTTAGAGTCACTGATTATTCATTAATTTCACTGATTAAATTTCTCTTTCTAATTTAGTTCGTTTTTAGCTATTAATATTAGCGGATAATCTCTTCATATTAATTTACTTTATAAAACATAATATTTTAGAAATTAAGAATTTGAGATTTAAATTTTAATTTTATTAAAGTAAATAAATATTGTTCAATTATGTTTTTATGTGTAAAAAAAAAAAATAATAAATAATAAGTTAATCAGAATTAAGCATTTAGTATTTAAAACTTATTTAGTTAAGTTTATTTTACATTTTTAAAAACCTTAATATTACTATAAACATGTGCTCTCACTTTCTTTTATAAAACATAATAACAATAACAAAAACAGCATAAAAAGAATGTTTTGCATTTATTGTTTTCTTTGTTTTATTTTTTTTTCTTCTTTTATTTTTATCGATCTTTCACTTTTTCTAATTTCACTGCTATGGTTGTTCTTTATTTAGAAACACCCACGAGTGCACGTATATAAAGATCAACACGAATAACTGATCTTTATATACCGGCTTAATTTTATTATTCACTTTTTAAAAATGAACGACAATTAAAAACTAACAACATTGCAATAACAATTAGTCAATTAATCAGCTGTTTTTGAAAACTAAAACTTTTTGAGTAATTTTATGTCGACCTTCTTTAAAGTTGTACCAACACTATTAGCTATTGATTTTACAAATGCACTCGTATCTTCAATTGACTCGTCAACATCAGTAATTTCATATATTTTAGCAAGATTAAGTTGTTTACCTTTCTCCAACTCAATCCTATTATATGTCAGCTCATCCTTCAGGATCTTATTTTAATTTTTTAGGCTAAGATTTTCCTCCATAAGCGTATTAATGTACTCTTTGAGTTGTATAACCTTACTTTGAAGTAATTGAAATTGAATTTTTTAAATTTGAAATTGAATTTGTACAACCTCGTTTTCTTTACCACGGATGCTCGTAACACACTCCTTCGCTGCGGAACTAGTTGTTGTGTTCATTGATTTTCTACATTGACGTTTTAATTTACACGGTTGGCAAAGCCAAAATTTTTCAGCATCTCGAGAAAGATCCTGCATAACTTCAATGTCCATGCCTAGACATATGTTACAGAACCATTTTTTGCACTCGTCACATTGTACGGTTACATTTTTTTTTTAAATTGCATTGACTACAAAGACTATTATTTTTGTTTGACATTTTGTTTTTATTCCCCAATTATTCTCTTATCTGATGCAATCTGTATGGCCAGTTTTTCAATTGCATATGACTGGCAGTCCCTGTCATTGGCCGGATCCATAAGTGCGTTTTTACCATTGAAGCAGCTAATAGGATAGCATTCTTTTTCGTTGTCCTCTGCAATGTCCTTTGCACATCTTACGCATTTTGGTACCTTTGTGCGGCAGTCTTTTTGTCTGTGTCCGAATCTTTGGCACTGATCGCATATCATGGATAGTTGGTAATCTTTTCGAACCGGTAGGATTAGGAAACCCACTTTGACTTCCTTGGGTGGCTCACAGGTGTCGAAGGTTACCTGTGTTAGGCCTGTTACACCCTTTTGGCCCACGTCTAAAATTTTAAATTATTTGTCTTCGCTGAAGGAGTTCTTGTAGAAAATGTTTACATATTCCTTAGTGTACCTTAAGCAGTTAACTGTATTCCAGTTAAATGGCTCTTGTTCTAAACTTTTCCTTCGAAAATTTAATTTAGTTTTTGCTATATATCCAAAATTTAAGAATTTTGCTTGAATCATTTCCGTGACATCAAAGCATCTTTTTTCGTCTACAGTACGATCAAATTAATTCCGGTTGCAAGGGTGATGGATTTTCATTTGGCTTCATGACACTTAAAGCATCTAAAGGTATTTGTATTACTATCGTGTAAATTTTTGCAAGACCTGCTTGTTCTTGATGAACATCTTGTTAACGAATCACAACGGTTTTTTGAAGATTCAGCAGCAATTTTTATTTTAAAAAGATCACATTTGTAGCATAAAATAATTGTTTATGTGTAATAAGTCCTCAGTTGGATACTTATTTTCTTCAAGAATACAAGGGAATTTATAGGAATACCTTTGAGTATTGCTGTATATATTTTTATATAGACACTGGATTAGAATATATTTTTATGTAAAGACGATGTAATCTTCCAAGATTTAAATGAGATAAAAAATATTTTGAAACTTGTGCTTCCTGACATGCGCAAATGGAAAAAAAAACTAGATAATATTGACCAAAATCTGGGTTAAAATAACGAAAACTACGTAAATATAGCGTCAACAAAAATGATGAGTAAATATGAAAAAACTGTCAAAATAACAACGCTGGTTGTAACTTAAAACTATCTTTTCAAAAAAAGCCGTTATACCGTTTACCTCCTATTTTGGTTTTAACGTTTTTGATGATATATTAATTTGTAACTTGTTTATTTATATACATACAATATCCTACAAATTAAACCATATCTTATATTAAAAAACAAAATAGCCGTTATAAACAATAGGTATATTATAATATATGTCTATCTCAAAAATAAAAGCATTCATTGTTTCGAACGTTTTTTTATTACATTACATTTCATATTTAAATATTACATTATTTTCTATTAAAAAATTTGCCTTTAGCCAATAATTCGTATTTTTTAAAAATTTGTCCGCAAAATAAATTTGTAAATAATTGCTTCCCTTTTACAGTATTAATTTGTGTATAATTAAATTTAAGCTGTTCTTTTAAAGATCTTCCTATTAAAAGATTTTGCGAAACAATTTCAGGCCCTGATGCTAAAATATTTTCAACTCGGTTTCCTAAAATAGATTTATAGTTATTATTATTCATATTTTTTACTTATTTGGGTCTACTAAAATTTCTTCATCTCCCGATTCTGATGGACTGTTTTCTTTCACAATTCTTTCAAGATTTTTTAAATGGGCTTTGATAATTCTCGATTTTCTCTTATTTTCACGCAAAGTTTTACGATGCTTTCTTCGAGCCCGCTCGAACTTTTCTGCAACAAGTAATATATTTTTTTCTTGTTTTTTTTTTTTAGATAATTTAACCGTTCTTTTTGTTGTTATTGTTTCTTTAGGATCGGATTTGGAATCGGAAGTCGTTCAGCGTCACATTTGCTTTCTAAAATTTCTTCTCGACTTAACGTTTTTGGTGCCATTATAAAAAATAAAAAATCTAATGGAATAGTAAAGTATACACTCTGGATATATTAATCTGGGCGCTACAGACCTTGAAGGTCCTGGGTCTGGCGCAAAATTGTCCTCCACTGAATTCGGTCACGAGCGGAATCTCTCCAGTTGGTGATTTGAAGCTTTTTCATATCTGCCGATACTTCATCTCTCCAACGAAGGTGTGGCCTCCCTCGACGACGCGTTCCCTGGGGCTTGGATTCGAAGAGTTTCCTAACCGGAGCAAGACAATGAAGCCGTTATATTCTGACTTTTTTTTTAGCTAGGTCCATGTCGTTGAACAGCTGGTATAGTTTGGCATTGTATTTTCTTTTCCAAACCCCTTCGTGAGACACAGGACCATATATGCGACGAAGAATTTTTCTCTCAAAGATACCAAATGCATGCTCGCTTGCTTTTGGTAATGTCCACAATTCAGAACCATATAGCAGCACCGGAAGGATGATCGTTTTGTATAATTGTGTCTTGGTATTTTGGGATATTAAAATATAGTACATTAAAATTTTTATTAAGTATATTCTAAATATGAATTTTTAGTTACAAATTATTAAAATATTCTTTTTGATCAATACCTACAGTAACTATCATTCCCGTGTCTTAATGTCATTACCGTGTTCATATATTATCCACGGAAATGACTTTTTGTTACTATTTTTAAAGTTAACAGTAAAATAATTAATGTTACATAATATTTAAATTTGTAATAAATACAGTTTTGAAATAAAAATTTGCTTACCATGGGAATGACAAAATCATTTGTGAATTTGTTCCACTGATTCTGAGTATATTTGTTTATAGGTTGAACTGTGCTATCTTTTTGGAAGTCTGTAAGACAGTCAATAAAGGAGCTATCTGATAACTGCCATGAAGGTTTGTTCAATTTGAGAGATTGAATTGGTGTTATGTGTAACCCTAATTTTTTGTATAAGCTGAGGATTTCCAATAGTCCGGATTTCATTGTTGGTGTTGTCTTTTTCTGATTCAGTAGCTTTGTTTCTTTTTGAAGGATGTTGGATGAGTCCGAGAATAGTTTTGGGCTTACCTTATAAAATGTATTCTGTCTTCAATGGCGAAAAATCCGCCTTCCGCTAAAAGATTTTTCGTTGGGGTAGTTCTAAATGCTCTGAGACTACTCCTGCTGCCTCCTGATTGCTGCGTGAATTAAAGAATTCTGTTTAGTGAGGTTTTTGCACATTTCCCGTAGATTTGCAAACCATAGTCAATTTTGGATTGAATTGTTAGTTTTGTTACATTTAAAAGAGTGTTAGTATGTATAAGACTCTTTTTGGAGGATAGGTATTTAATAATATTTAATCTGACAGTTAAGTTATTTCTGATGTAATTACAGTGATCCTTAAAATTATTTTTTTTTGTCGAATACTAAGCCTAAGATTTTTAAATTTTTTACATTTGGAATAATTTTGTTATCTAGTTTAATTTCTATGTTTTCACAACTAGTTTTGCGACATATATGCAAATGTTTACATTTTTCTGTTGAAATTGTAGCACCTGAGTGTTGCGACCAGTTGTTGATTGTGTTGAGTACTTCGGTAAAATGTTGGGTTATTTCTTTTGGATCTTTCTTGGTGCAGGTAATATATAGATCGTCAGCATATAGACAATGATGAACGTGTTTGTGGTTTGCGATGAGTCTGCTTAATTCTTCGAAAGCTATTAGGAATAGTGTTACGGAAAGTGGTGATCCTTAAGGAATTCCATTAAAGAGTGGGTAGGCTGGTGAGAGGCAGTTATTAACTCTACAGCGTATTTTCCTGTTTGTTAAGAATGTACAATTTTCCACTTATGCAATTTTTGTAGGACAACGTGTGCTCCAACTTTGTCGAAAGCCTTTTCAAAATCAATCGATAATATTGGTTTTCGTTTCGTTTCGTTTTCGTTGAAATGCTTTTGCAAATAATGTTATCGATGTATAGTAATGAATCCATTGTATTTGATCCAGGTTTGAACCCAACTTGATTTGGTGATAGTGATTTGGTTACCATGAGGTACCAAGCCAGTCTTTTTGAGATCATTTTCTCCAATAGTTTGCATATGCAGGGTAGCAGTGAAATTGGCCTATAACAGGGAATTTCGTCGATATTTTTATTCGGGACTTTTATGGCTCCAATTGCCTTTTTTTTTAGCAAAAACGCTGAATGAAGACAAAGGTTTTGTCTCGCCGGTCGATTTGATTATGACAAATTTTGGATTATTCAGCGGCACATTTTTCGTTAAAAGGGGGAACGTTTCTCTTACCATTTGTGGCTTCTTCCTTTTTTATGGGACCATCCAGCGAAACTAAGTCAAGTTCGCTGAACCGGTTTCCCAAAGGAGCCGGTTGATCCATTTTTGTCTATTTGTCCCTCACTAGAGGGATTTGTGTTTTTTTTTGGAACTAATAAAATATTTTAAAAATGTAAAAATGTTTTTCACCGGCGACGGGATTAATGTTTTAATGTATGTTTAATGTGTAATGAGTTTTTTTTTTCACACTTATTGATTTTTTTTTTTTTTTTATTTAAAATTTTAGAAAGATAAAATTAAAAATATTATAGTTATTATTATTTTTTTTTTTGATTTGACCGTAAGTATTAAATTTGACCTTTCTAAGCAAAGGTTTGTAGGACGCTGTGTATTATTTAAGTATCACTATGATAGAGCTTGAAACAATTTCGTACTTTAGGTACAAAGCAAAAATGGATTTTGCACTTTTGACAATACACAAAAGTTGTTTTATTTTAAATTGTTTTATCGGGTAATTGCCTATTACATCTTTTTCCGCCTTCATCCCTGTCAAAATCTGGAAAATTACCAACACTATCTTTCGATATTTCCCTATCTGATCGGGTTTCTTTCCCGGGTCTTCTTTTTTTTCATTGTAAAAGTTTTTTTCCAGCTATCCAGCCATCACTCCTCATTTTGTTCGCAATTCGAAGAAGAAGCAAGGTATGAGCTGGAACACTTTCATTTATATAGATATGAGCAGCATCACTTAAACCAATATTTGGAGGTTTTCAAGTTCTTAAAACGTAGATATTTTTTGAAGAATATTACCTTCGAAGAATTAGATATGAACTTTATTACTAAAGTCTTACTATTACTCCTGGTGCGAAATATAGTATCAATTCAACACATTCAAAGTTTCCAACAAAACCGATAGCTTTGGCAAGCTTGTTAAAAATTTCACCCAGATTTTCTAGCTGTGTTACAGGGATATCATTGACAATGGTCGTTGGAGTGCGATGATCTCTCTAACTCGAATACACGTAAATTTATTTCTTCTTGTATAGCACTTGTATCATACGAATTCATGTGTTCAGACACTTCACTGACAATTTTCTGATAATTGGCTTTGGACTCGGTGACGATCATATTATGCATGTCGTTTTCTAGTTTTTCCATTTTAGTTCCTATAGTTTCAAAGTTTTTATTAAAATTAGTGATAAATTCTTCAATTTTTTTTTCCAAACGATGTTCCAAATCAAGATTTTTTTTTATTATTTAACAATTCCTTGATTCTATATTCAAAAGAATCAAAGCGCTTTGAAAAACTATTTTTTTTTTTTTGTTTTAATAGTTTTATTTATATTTCTAATATAAAATTAATAATTCCAAAACAAAACTTAAAAATAGAACCTCTTAATACTCTTAGAGCTTAAAGTATTCATATGGCTAACTTATTCTAGCCCTCTTACTTACATTTAATATTAATTGGTTATTATGTACATATTTACATTTGAATTATATAATTTTGATTATATTAAATAGCTATTATTATTTTTTTTAAATAACTAACGAACTAATTTTGGTACTGGAAAAGATTTATTCAGAACAAAAAAAAAAAAACAGTTTTTGAAAAAACAAATTTTTTATAAAACTTAAATACTACACTACACTAACTAACAACTAAAACTTAACTAAAACTTAACTAATAATTATAACCTACCCTAATCTTAATTGTTTCCAAAATAAAGGTTTGGAATTTTTTAATTTGTGTTGATTAGGAACATCTATTATCAAATGAAAATATATCTGCATCATTCACATCACTTACATTTCTACCTAGTGGTACTCTTTAATTCCAACTATTTTTTTTATAGTGATATATAATAGAAATATATTCGCTATTTTCGATGTAATCGATGGAATACAAATCTCTCTGGCGGAATAAATCCCGTATCTAATGACCTTTTAATATATAGGTCGTTTTTGTACCAAGGGTGGCTTATTAAGGAATTTTCTAGAACTTCGCTGCTCCGTTGGATATGATTTCGTATGAGACGGATAATAAAATTATCAATTCTGATAATGTTGGCCTTTGAATAAACTGCCTTATTAGAAAAATAGTGCAGATAGTTTGATGTAGGTTTTCTGTTCAAATTTGTACATGCTCTTAGGCATTTTCGTTCAAATATTCATCATAGAAGAATTGATGTTAACCCAATTCGGACAACCATAAGTTAATATTGGCCTTATCAGGTTCTTGTAACAAAGTAGTTTGACTTTACTATACAGAATTTTCGTATAAAAAAGTTTACGTAATTTTTTATATGGCCTTTGAAGTTATAGTTATGGGTGTATAAAATGCATAAATATTTGAATTTACTAGAGTTGTTAATTTTTGTATTATCTGGAGCATTCATATGGAATTCTCTCCAGTGTTTTTTAATATTATAATTGACCAAGTTGACAGTGTTACGGAAAAGAACACTCTCGCATTTTTGGTAATTAATTTTAAGTTTCCAACTGACACTATACTCAACCACTTTATTAAATAGTTTCTGTAAATGGTATTGAGCCTTTTGGATGTTATGATTCGCTGTATATATGGTTATATCATCAGCGAAAGTTATGCTGTGACTAAGCCCTAAGCTTTTGCTTAGAGAGTCCAGCAGCTCACTAATTTATATATTGAATGAAACAGTGAGTTCACAGTACCTTGTTGAAGACCGTTGTTTAGCGAAAACTCTTTAGAGAACTTCTTGTTACCAAAAGTTACTCTAAAAGTTTTGTCCCTTATCATGCTCTCAATCAAAAATACTAAGTTTGGCGGATACTTGTATTTTAGAAGCTTATATATAATACCATCAAGCCAGACTGTGTCAAATGCTTTTTCAAAATCAGTAAAGCAAGTTGCTACACATTTCTTATCATTTATCTGTCTGCAGATATTAGAAGATAGTTTTGTCATTGCATGTATTGTACTATGTTTATAACGAAAACCAAATTGATTTGATGGTATTATTCCTTTTTTAACGGTTTCATCTACTAGAATTTTATTAACAATAATTTCGAAGACCTTACTTATGTTGGGTAATAGACTGATGGGCCTGTACCTATTTGGATCGGAGGGATCTTTTCCCGGTTTTTTTAATGCAACTACCAATGCTTTTTTCCAATCATGTGGGAAATAACTTACTTTTAAACAATTATTGAATATTATACAATACCTTTCTAGTAGCGAATCAGGGAGTTGCTTTAAAACAATGTTAGGAATTTTATCGATACCAGAAGATTTTTAATTTACTAAGTTATTGAATATTTCTTTAAGATCCTGAATTGTAATAAAATATTTATTTTGAGTTTGCTCTGCGCTTAATTTATTTGCCTTTAGTGTATTATTGAATTTTATTACCGAAATATTGGAATTTTTATTGTTTTGAATGCGTATTTTTAAATTATTTATAGAAGCCATGACTTGATTATCATATGGAGAAACTCTTTGGTTTGTTTGGTTATGTACTTGTGAAAGATGAGATCCAATGGAATTTAGGATTTCATTTTCGTTTTCGATGCAGAAGAATTCGTTTTCTATTTTTAATTTGTTAGGGTTTATACCAGCTTGTTGAATTTTGTGAATATGACTACGGTGAACTCTTAATTTGTGGATTTTTTCAGGATTGAACGACTTGTATATTTTTTTGATTTCCGCAAACATGTTTTTATTGTTGCAAACTTTTATATTTGCAACTCTTTTATGCCAGTATGTATTAATATTTAATGTAAAATTTTGTTTTATTAAGCAATTGATATTTATTAAAAGGGAATTTATTAAATTTATTGAAGTAGTATTATTGCAATTAATTTTAGTAATTTGAATTTGGAACTTAGTAGTTGGCTCTTAACTTTTTTTAATTGGTTGATAACCCGGTTAACAAAAATATATATGCTATTTTTGTTGGAATTTAATAGTGGTATTAATTTTTGCATGGCATTTTGCATAATAAGTTCAATTTTTTTTAGAAGCTAGTTTTAAGGTAATTGATAAGTTTCTATCAGTGGGCATGCTGCTTAGCGATTCATCAAACTGAATGTCGATGTTAATATGTTGCCGAAATTTGTTCCAGCTAGCTTTTCCGTAAAGGAAGTGTTCATTGTTTGTAGAGGTTGTAGTGAATTCGTTCCCTCTAAGTGATAACTCAGTGTATATAGCTAGATGGTCGCTGTCGTAAATTAGAGTCTCCAATTTACAAGTCGTTTCAAATGTAAGTCTGGCATCGGCTAGAACTAAATCTAGGAACGAGTTAAGGTAAATAATATTTAACTTTTTATTATGTTGTGTCACAATACTTTTAGGTAATACTGTAGAGTAATTTATTTTCACACTACTACTGATATCGATTATTATTAAGAAAATATTATTAAGAATTATTAAAAGAAAATTAAGTTATTTTATTAATTAATAACTTGTATAATAAGAATCTATTTTTAATAATTATGTTTGCTTTTAAAAGTGTTAAAGTCATTAAAGTGTTTGAATCTGAAGACATCAGTGCCATCATTTTTCCGCAAGTTGATTGAATTATTTCTAAACCATAAGTATTTATAGTTGTGTAATAGTTTGATTTGCCTCGCTTCATAATAAATCTTTCTTTGTAGCGTTGTAAGTTGTTGCTGAAAAAAGATTTCTTTGTTGCCCTCTTGAAGCAAATTAAATTCAGCCGTGTACAAGTGATGTCGTTTGTTTTTTTCTAAAATTTCATTTTTGACTGTTTCAGATTTAAATTTAACGATGAAAATCTTTCGTTGTAATTTTTCATTCTTGTTTATGTTTGAATGTAGTTTTATTGATAAAATCTCTGCAATATCATCCTTTTTGACATTAGCATCCGTTTTTCCAACCATTTGCATAAAAACGTCATTAATGCTTTGGACTGAGGATGGTATTCCTGATACAATAATATTATTTTTGTTTTTATATCATTCCGATTCATCAATTTTATATTCTAAAATATTAATTTTTTCTTCAAGCTTATTAAAATCGATTTCTTTTTTTGTTGATTTTTCTTTTAATAAAAAGATCTCTTGGACAATACTAGCGACATGCAGACAATGTAACGAACCATTAACTATACAACACGTACTACTAGACTGCCAATACATACAAAACAACCAAATAACAACAGAAACATTACAACTAACAAACTAACGAGACATACTCATGCTACGAGACAGACTAACACTACATGGAATATGGAACATTTAACTTTGACAAGGACAGTACAGAACTTTAATGTTTTTTTCTTTTTATTTTTCAGTATCGTCACAGTATAAGTTGTCATCATGTATCACGTCCGGATTTTCCTAATTTTATCTCATATTACTCTTTATTATTACTTTTTACATTTCTAACTTTTAATTAAATATTATTTTTCTATTATAACTTTAAGTTACTTTTTATATATACAATTTGTTGGCCCACATCCGAAAGGAAAAGGGTCCTAATTCTTGCCTGCACATTTATGTGCAGGGAAGATAAATAAATTAAATTAAATTAAATTTTCTTTTAATACTTTATTGTTTTCTAATATTTTTTTATTTGTCACCATCATATTATCCATTTGTTCAGATAAAAAGTTTTGGGATTTAAGAATTTCAAGTACTGCAACTCCCAGTGTTTTCAGGTACTCAGCCACACCTTCTAGTGAACAATTGTTTGTGTTGAAAGCAGAAAGTGCTATTAAATATTATTTTTAATTTATTTTGTCTCAAGCCGTTGTTAAGCATCGAGGTTTTCGAATAGAAAATCGATTCTGTCAGCTTGACTTTGAATTTTTGTTTCCATTACTTTAAAGCTCTGGCACAAGTTGGACAAATTCTTGCTGAGTTCAGTTAGTATTGGAATTATATTTCCGATTGAGGGATTTAATCCACCAGTGGAATTTGTATTTAAGTTACTTGCATTAGTATATTTGTTTCCAGCTGTAATACAGGCATTTGATAAATTAGGATTAGTAAAATTTGATTCTATATTAATTTTTTTTACTACCTTCGCTACCTTGTTTTCCTTTAATAATTCCAGCTTTTCTTGTCTGGCTTTGAACACTGGGCACTGCCTAAAAGATGCGGGATGTCCGGTTGTCTTGCAAAGTATGCAATAAGGTTTGTCCTTTGCGCTGTTTTTGATGATGTGGCGTTGATTAGCCAAGTGGTTTCCACCACATTTGACGCATTTCAGTTCCATATTGCAATTATATGCCGAGTGGTTGAACCGCTGCCATCTGGTGCATTATGCAATAGGCGATTTGTTGAGAGATTCCCATTTTATAATCTGGTTATCAAGATCTTTTATTTTATACAAATTGTTGATGTTGCTTTGTGGTCCTATTTGTACTATATAAATTGGCAGATTTATATTGCTTACTACCGATTTTTTTGTTGTTAGTCTTAAGACTTTATTAATATTTATTTCTTCGACCGCTTGTGCTTGTAACAAGCTATATATTTCTTCTGGCTCATAATTGTTGTGAAGGCCTTTTAATATAACGTTAATTGGTTTTTCGTCTTTTGGTGTGTATGAGAAACATTACACTTCAGCACTCTTTAACGCATTAAATATTTTTTTGAAGTCCTCTGTATTGTTTGCATAAAGCATTTGTCTGTTATTTGTGCATTTTATTAATTTTGAGTTGTATTTTTATCATTTTTTTTTATGGTAGGGATATGTTCTGTTTTTAATATTATGGGGGGAATATTGTTGCTTTTATTATTTTTATTTTCTATATTTTTATTGGTATCGGCATAATTGCTACTTGGGTGTTTTTCAGATGTTTTATTATTGTGTATATTTTTACTTAATTTACTATTTATTGCTTGTGACGTTTTTTTGTTGATATTCTTATTATTATTTTTTTTAGAACTTGAATAAGATCATTGTTCGAATCTTCATTATCTGGGTTTCTCTGATTCTATATCGTTGAGAATATGAAATTGATTAGTATTATTTTGTATTTCATTGTCAATGTTAATATTTTTGTTAATATTTTTTAATAATTCATTTAATTTTTGTTTTTTAAGTTTGAGTAGTTCTTTTTTTAATGATAAATTGTCTAAATTAATTCTTTATTTTTTTGGGCTACTTTATCTGTAACTTTACTTTTCTTGGTGACATTTTTGTGAGAGTTTTTTCACTTTATTTTTATTATTAATTTCACTTTTTTGTTGAGTGCTTCTGATCATGTGGTCAAATAACACTAGAGTTTATATATTATTATTAAACACAGATATATTTATTTTTAATTTGCTAATTTATTTTGTTTCTTTTAAAAAATAAAAGAAATCGGAAGATGTTATTGTTAATTTATCTTAGAAGGTTTCAAAAAACTGTGGTACCTAAAGTACCTGATTATATAAAAACTATAAATTTAATGCCAAATCATATATTTTTTCCCATTTTAGAATGGAAAAAAGTTGGTGAGTATAAAGTGAATTTTATCCACAATTTTAAGAATAAACCCATTTGCGGCGGTGGTTATAGTGGGACTAGATCCCTGCCCGACAAAATCAATTAATCTATGTATAATGTACATTGTTTATATGAATTTCAAATTTTGTTTTTTTCATATATTGTTCTTTATAGAAAATTGTATATGAACTCAAGCCTTTATGGAAAATTACGAAATACGGTAGACCACGAATTCATTTGCAGGAAGCTTTATAAATTACAATTTGGTTCCTGTGTAATAAAGAATGCTACAGAACAATTTCTGACAGATTTAACATTTCGACATCCACTTGTCATGAAATTGTGAAAGAAATTTGTGAAATACTTTCCTCTTTAAGAAATAAGTTCGTACATTTGGCCTAGTTCTGAGGAACATGAACAAATAATAAATGAATTTAATGATAACAAAAAATTACCTAATGTTGCCGGAGTTATCAATGGAACTCACATTAAAATAAATGCACCCAAAAATGATCCAACGAGCTTTTACAATGGGAAAGGTTTTCATTCAATTTTAATGCAAGTATGTACTCATAGAAATTTTTTTATATCATGCTTAATAAATTACTATATATGTAACTTCAGGGGAATTTGTGACTCTAAATTTTCTTTTATTGATGTGTTCGTTGGATGGCCTGGAAGAGCACATGATACTTGCGTTTGGAGTAATAGCGGGTTAGGAATTGCTCTTTCCCAAGGTCATATAACGATTCCAAATAATTGTTATCTCATAGGGATTCCGTATATCCTCTTAGAAGTTACCTACTTACACCCTTTGAAAAATATAAGGATTTGTCATCAAAAAAAAAAAAAAATACAATTATTATTTGAACTCCATTCGGGTCCGTATAAAACAGGGTTTTGTCATTATGAAAAATAAATTTAAAATCTTAGAATTCGTTAATGTTAAAAATGTGGAACAAATTAAGTACATGGTAAAATGGCATGTGTAGTACTGCACAATATAATAATTGAAAACAGTGAATGCTACATCGAGCGAATTCTATTAAATAATGAAAATGAACATGATGGAAATTATGAAGATCAGGAAATCGTTCAAAATTAACAGCAACGGGAAGGTCGCATTAAAAGAGACGAAGTATGTGAAATGGTTTGGCAGTTGGAATAAAAACTCAAATAACTTGTTTTAAAAAATTAAATATATTTCATTTTTTTTATTAATAACTAATAACTCATCAGGCTCATTGTTAGCTATGGGTCCATTGCATGGGTTCCGAAAACATTCACAGCAAATGCCATAAAAAAACTAGAAGCAGTACAAAGACTTGCGTGTCTCTGTGCAACAAGTGCTTTTAGAACCACACCTACAGCGGCTATGCAAATACTTCTTGGGCTTCCGCCTTAAACGCCCGAAACGCTTCTTTTATTTTCTTTGAAATCTATTTCAACACTAATCCTAATATTAATTAATAATTTTATTTTTGCGCTGTCCCAATATTTTTCTTCCTGCAACTCACTGAAAAATAAAAATAAATTATTAATTTATTATTTATTTTTATTTATTTTTATAATAATGTAGTATTACATATATAAAAATTAAAAAATTACCTCAATAATTCTTCAATATTAGGCATTTTGTTTCACAACCTGACATTAACCTTAAATTTGCAAGCAAAACTTTAATACTGCATAATTTCGATAAAAATTCTGCAGGTTTAATTTGTAGTTTTACTTTTCGAACATATTTCCAATCCTGCTTTTGCAGTTTTCGTTTTTCGAACACTATGCTTTTGCAGTTAACGCAGTTTAACACACTGCACGTTAAAACTAAGTTATTAATGAATTTTCGAAAAAGCCCTTACTATATACTAAATAAAAAAAACAAAAAATTATTTTTAATTAAACATTCTAACTATTAATAGCAGTGAATATCCACTGTGATTATTTATTATTATTTGTTCTAAATTTTCTCTTTTCCTTTCTTTTAGTTTGAGAACCACTGCTTAGTTTCTTATCTCTGTCTTATGAAGATTAAATTTGTCAGTTTTTGACATTTGGTTTTTTTACTTTTATTCTTCAATTAAATCTAAATATCATTTTATATTATCATGAATAATTCAGTTAAATATAATTAATATAATTAAACGTGAAATCTTCGGTAAGATCCTTCTGCCAAGAATCTTAGTGTGGTTGAAGGAAGAAAGTTGATGAATTATCGGGATAGAAGGGATGAATTGCCGTGATTGAGAAATAAATGCTTTTATTTAATTAAAAATGTACAAAAACGAGTCTTTGCTCATTCTAAAATTTGGAATATCCAATACCTTATACTCAAAGAGAGTACCACAATAAATTTACAATAAAGAATAGAAGAAATTATAAGTAGTGGATACCTGAAATTTTCTCACAAAATTTACTATTGTGTTACGCTTTCCTGCGAATTTTTGTGTCATGTGATGACCTCCACGAGTTTCTACAGGCATAATCTTTTTCTCAAAATGTCTTTCGATAACACCTTTCACCCGAATTTTAGCTATTCCCAATATGTTTGTAAAATCATCTAAATCAAGCGCGATTCCTTTAAGTGTTCATTTCGTTCATGAACGACTAGAAAAATCTCTAAAAAATGGAAAAAAAAATCTAATAAAAAAATTATGATATTTTTTATTTTTCCATAAACAATAATAGATGCAAAGAATGAATATACATTTAATATATTTTTCTATATTTTTACAACTTCATTTATTTATTTTCTTACTGTTATGATACTAATTTACAGATTATTATTATTTAAATAATCAAAAGCCGAGACACAGAATAAGAAAAAGCTAAATAGAAGGCTTAAATACACGTGCTCTTATGAGAAAAAATAGTAGGCTGAACACTAATTTTGGAATAGCTCGAAAAGTACGGATTTATTCATATTTTGTTCTAAGGGTGCCCTAAAGTTGACTCCTTTCTACATTTTTCAGTTTAAAAAAAATTAAAAAATTAAATTTTTTAATACAGAAATATGCATTTAAAAAAAGGTCTTCCATCAACTTTTTTATTATAAAAAGCTACTTAAGAGCTTTTTTATAAAAATGCTGAAATGCTACAGTAAAGATAAAAAAAAAGTAACACATTGTAATGTGTATATAAAATAAATTATATTAAATTATATAAAATAAATCACATAATTATTTTATATAATAGATATTAATAATTCCATAAAAATAATTTATATTAAACAAGTATTCCGCACCATCATTGAGGTAGGGAATAGAGCGCGTTTTTTTACGTTGTTTCCCCATTAGGCCTAAACCACAAATATCTAAAAATAAATAATTAATGGAAGAAAATTTTCCTACGTTAAAGAAAATATCACGATTGTTATTACCGCATTTACACTCTTAAAAATTGATTTCTTTTTTTTTTGGTATTCACTGTAAAAAAACAAAAACTACTTACTTGAATGTGATCCCTTAATTTCTTTTATTGCACAAAATCACTATAAAGAATAATATTTCCACGTAAATTTTTTTTTAAACACAAAGAAACTTTTTTAAATATTATTTTAGTATAAAATTTATATTTTTTAAATTCAATTTAACACACAAAAACTAGGTTTAAACTTAAAATTACTCACCATATTTAAGGCACATTTTCTAATAAATTCTGAAAGCTCACGTACTTAATTTGTAAACATTTCAATTCACTTTCTGTTTTTCAATTGTCAAAATGGACGCGGTAAATTTGAACAGAAAACACTTGAAAATAATTTTATTAAATATTGCACTAAAATTTCGAATTCAGGCTTGAAATTTCGATATGTTAAAAAACAAATCCTAAATTTTATTTTAATATAAAATTCAGAGTACTTCGGGAAAAATTTAATTATGAAAAGTATAAAAGAAAATACGTAAAAATAGGCATTTAAAAAAAAAAAAACAAGAAAAAAAAAATAGTTTGCGGTTGTTATTATTTTAAGCTTTTTTCTAAAAATGTTTAAATGTATTGCCTGAAACACAACATCAAAAGGAGTGTCAGGGCTTTTTATTATTGTAGGCTGTGACCAGCCATTTCGTTCAAATTTGTTATGAACGATAGCCTTTGCTTTGAGAATGACAATATATGACAAAATAAGAATAAGGAGAAGAAATACAAGAAAAAAAAAATTCTTACAATTTTATTTGCACATACGCTTATACTAATGTTATTTTTTTGTTGCTGTTGAAGAAAACAAAAGAAGTAGGTATAGCAAAATATTTATTTTATTTGGTGGACACACACGATAATACATATGTTAATTGCTTTGTAGGTATATTAAAAGGAAAACTTAGTAAGGAGTAACTTAATATTTTGATCTTCTTGGTCTTAAAAGTGAATGGACTATTTTTATAAGCGAAGTCATTTTTACGACAAATCTATACAGAAAATTTACAACAAAATTTTATTAGATGATGTAGTTTCTGTTTTTTCGGAAACTGCCAAATTACGTGAACTGGTTTTAGCAATAACTTTCTACTAACTCTCGCAATACAATGGAGAAGAATAGATTGTCAGAACAGAACTGGCAATTTTTCGGATAGAAGAAGAATTTCTAAGTCAGCTTCAGTCAGAAGAATCTTTTTATGGAAGTATTTTAGAAATTTTTTGCAAAAAAACATGATTGCACACTTTTAGACCTTATTTATAAATAAAAAATTTAATAATATTACACATTGTTATTTAATGTGTGAAAAATAAAAATAATTTTCCTCCACGGAAATTATTAAGATAATAAATTTCCTTAGAGAAAAAATATTAAGATAAAAATCTCCTTCAACGAGTATTTATATTATAATGATATCTTTCACAGAAATTATATTCTCCCAGTACACACAAAGAAATCATCAAAGTAAGTTAATCTATCATAAGTCAGTTATGACAGACAACAAACGGAGGTGGTTCTAGGGTCACACACTATCATGGTTGGTTCGCAGCTCAAGCCACATGGTATCTTTCGAGATTTTCCACCTACCGACGAAAAAAAATTTTTTTTGCTTTGAAAGAGTAACATAATGTATCACGAGTCTCCACTGATTTAAATGTATTAGCTATTCCCAATATGTATCATAAAAGCTTTACGAGAATATCTGGGTTTAAAATTATTTTATGTTTTTGTTTGAACTCTTAATGTCAAATAATTTAAGTAATAATACCTTTTTGTTTTGAGTTGCTCCTTTTTCCAGTTTGATTTGTTAATAAATTATTTTCTTGCATTTTTAGTTGTTTCATCAGTATTATCCATTATTGCAACCCGAATTTTAATTTTAATTATTGTTTATTAGGTATATTACATTGAAAGTAAAAATTGTTATTTTGATTAAAACTATTTTGAGTTTCTTAAAAAACTATTATTACTATTGCTGCGGATGCGAAAGCCGACTGAAGCAAGCAAACTTTTTTTTAATTTTCTTTCAGCGCTTTTGACATTTTGGTGATTAATTATTTTGTTGAAAAAACTTTAAAATGAAGAAGAAATATTGAAAACGCAGACTATTGAAATAAAGAAAAATTATTTTATTAGGAAAAAAAAAAATTTAAAATAATCGAATTATTGATGCAAAATATCAAAATAAAAAAATACCAAAAATAATAATCATTAAACAATATGTATTTTTTTTAACGTACCTACCTGGTAATCTTCAATAAAATTTATTTCTTTATTAATTATCAAATAAAAATACATAATTTTATTTTCGAAAATTCTGCATCTATTTTGAAAAACTGCACAATTGCTTTTTTTTATTATGTTATGATTTGCAAATGACATTTTCTGTCAGATTATTATTGTTTTTTTTTTTCAATTTCGGTTAGCCATCTGTCTGCAATAAAAGTTAAATGATTTTAGCTTGTTGCGTTTTAGGTTACACTGCTAGGTCATTTGATGCGCAGCTGACATTTCCGATTACAGCTTTATGTCAGTATAGATAGAGGTACATTTATTCATAAATTCCATTCAATTTAAAGTAAATCAGACTAGACACTAATGTAAATTATCTTTGGTATTACTTATTATTTTTTATACTTGGTTTGTTTACTTGCATTGAATTTTGATTTTCTGATTTATTAACAGTATCAGCAAAAGTTGGTATGATGGTTTGCTGTTGTCTGCTACAGTATCGTCTTTTGGCTTCATATATACTAATTTTTTCTATCACTTTAATTTTTTGTATATCTTTTTCTTTTATAAATTCTGTACATATTTTGTTTAGAGCATTGTGATTTCCATTGGAGTTAACACATTTTTCTATATTGTAACACTTATCTGTCTTGTGATAATTTTTCTCCACAATTACAGCCTTTTTTCTCTTTTGTGCATTTCAAAGCAATATGTCCAAATTGGAAGCAGTTAAAGCATCTCAATGGAACTGAAATATATTCTCTTACACGGAAACTTTCATATCCAACATAGACATGGGTCGGGAGTGAAGTTGGGCCGAATGTTAATATATAATAATCCTGTATTAATAAACACATATTTTTCTCTCTTTCTTATTGCTCGGACACTTATTACATTTTGGTTATTTAGTTCCTCTAATAATTCCTTCTTTCCAATATAATTAAACTCCGGGAAAAAAACAACACCTTTGCAGTTATTAAGTGATCTGTGTTCAGATACTTTTACTTTTATGTCAACTGTGTTATTTGTATTAGTAGTGGAGGGTATGATTTTTTAATTTTCTTGTTTTGGTGACTTCTCCTGCAACTGAATTAATAACTTTTTTAATCAAAAAATCTGAACTTGTTGTTAGAGCAACATTATATCTACTTTACCTAAAATTATTTTTAATTTTTCTCTGAAACTTTCAAAGAGACCTGGAAGTAGTTTGTTTCTGATTATTGTTTTAAATTTTGATCGGTATATTTTCACTTATACCAATTCCTATGTCATTTTTCTCAAATGCTTTCTATTTGTTTATTCACATATAAAACTTCTTGTATTATATTTTCGTCATCAAGAAGTCCATAACATTGAATCTCTTTATCGCAATCAATGTAGCTGTCAAATTCTTCTGGGCAAATGTATGGTAAATTTCAAGTAAATAGTTTTCTTCTACGAAGTCCGCAAATTGTGCACCATAATTGGTAATAAATTTAGCCTGTCAAAAAAATTAAGAATTAGCTTTTAGAAATTATATTTAAAAAACAAAATAAATTATACCCACCGATTTAAAACAATTGGTAATAGTGTGTGGTTGTACTATCCACCAAGCGTGTTTGATCATATACAATGTATTTAAATTATTAATACCTTTCGCGAATTCTTTAATATATTAATGCCTCTCTCTAGCGCGCGAAAATTTGATTTCGAATAATATTTTGCCTGGAATATGATTTGAAACATAAATGTATAGGTATCTTATAAAAAAACACTACACTTATAATAATTTATTTTGTATTTGTTTTGATCAAATGAACACGTCTGCTCACATCACAATAACTTTATTAAGACTGTCTTTTTATATTAACACTGTACATAAATTTTTCTTTCGAAGGATTAAAATTTTTGTTTAGTTGAATGGCAAATTGCTTTGCTTTTACCATAACAGCTACTGGCGATACAATACCGCCAGATGACCTGATTTGGTTAAACCGAATTAGAAGTTCTTTTTCTTATTTTCTTGTAAAGAATTTTTATTTTGCAAAGTTGTATTGATTGTTGATTTCAATTATCCATATTTAACGCACAATTGATCTTTTGATAACTCCTTATTTTTAAAAAGATTAATTAATTGAACTTTTTGTTTCAGATTAAATGCTATACATATTTTTTTTTATTTTTACTCATATCTAAACTATACTTTTTGCTGTCAAATTCAACATTTTTTCAAACAAATTAAACAATTTCTTTTTCAAATTAAACAATTTTTTTTAACCAAATTCAACATTTTTTCAAATAAATTAAATAGTTTTTAAATCAAATATATATTATTCGATTCTCGTGATTTTGAATTACTAGGCAAGTTACATATTTTTATTGTTGATAAATTTTTATTTTTTTTTGCAGCCAAAATTTTATCTTTTTTTTCTTTGCTATTTAATTTTATCACAACTTTTTTTGACTCAACAGAGTTTTTTGATTGACCTATGCCTCAATTCTCTATATATTTCCTTATCATTGACACTAATTTCCACACCAGTTTCATCAGTTATTTTCTTAAAATCCTGTTTTAATGTACCTTGTGTTTCATTTTTATTGTCCGGAATTTCTGAAATATCGATGAATTTGTTGTATTAATATTGTCTGGTTTTTTCAACTAGGCATCTAGTGTACTTGATTTCCTCCTTTAACTCCTGATTTTGATTTCTTAAGGTACTGTTTTCATTTATTAAGCTGTTGACGTACTCTTTCAGCTCACTTATTTCATTCTTCATTTCTTTGAGATCATCTTCCTGGGTTTTTTTGATTGGAAAGTATGCGCTGAAACTTTGTTTTTATTACCTCTGTGCTGTCCAATTTTCTCTTTTAAAACATCATCATTCGAAAAGTCACTATTATTTTCTGTTTTTTGTATATAAACTTGAAATAAGTAACATTAAACAAATTTTAATGTTTGGAACAATACCATCATTATATTAAAATACTTCGAATATCTCAAACCTTTTCGACGTACCTTCACCAGAATCATATAAAATTTCACATTGGTTTTCAATATATTCGAAAGCTATACAAGAAATATGTATTTGTATTTGTATTCTTCCTTTTCTTTTTTACTTCATTAGTCATTTGAACAATTTTCCATGGCTGAGTTTTATTTTCCATAAAGTTACAGTATTTTTTATATTCCAATTTTTAACTCAACTTATTCAAAATAACGTAACTTTTCCGCTTTTGATTAAACATAAAATTTTCAATTGGAAATTTTTTGTATTATGTTAAAATTTGCTTCTTTTATAAAAATATTCACGTTTTGGGTAAAGGTGAAATATCAGCTGATTGGGTCGTATCTTTTATTGCGTCTTGGATGAATTTCAACATTTCTTCTTCAACTTTATTTTCAGTTTTTCCTAAAAGAACTAGGTGATGAAGTAACCAATATTTCATCAAAATCAAAAGTGAATGTACTTTCATCAAACGAACTTTCATTAAAAATGGTACTAGTTCTTAAAATTAAATTAAATTTTTTAAATTAACTTCAAGTGAATATGTATGTATTTAGTTAATTTTTATTTACTGTCTTGGCTGGTATACATCTTTTAGAAATTGGAGCTTTTGAAAATGTTTGAATTTGGTATCATAGTGCTGCCTTCACTTCCAAAAAGCTTTTGCATTTTTCCTACCTCTCTAATGAACTTATCCTGTAAAGTGATCCATTTTTTTTAACAATTTCAACTGAAAAAAAATAGATACCTATATCTACATATATAAATTATTTTCACATTACAAAAATCAACTTTACCACCTAGAATTTTGGATATTTCTTCACAGCATTTGTCTTTAAATTCTGTGTTTTTATACAATTTTGATTTTGCCTTTTCAGAAATTAGTTCAGAATGCGTTTTCAGAACTTAGTTCGATTAAAAATTCTTCGTCTATTACAAGTATCAGTCCTAACAAAATCCTATATATACAGGGCCTTGCAGAGCTGAGAGGGGGCCCAGGCCAATAAAAAATATGAGGCCTCTTGTTTGTGTAAACAGGCAAATTTACATAGTTCTTTTCTTATTTTTAACTTATTTAAACAAAATGAAATTAATAATTACAAATAAGCTTTTCGAGCTTTGGTGTTAGCAAAATCTTTTATAATAATTGAATTGTCAATACGCATATCAATAAATCGCAATTCTAAAATTGAATTGAAAAAAAATAATATATTATTTCAATTATTTCTAATAACTTATATTAATAACTTGAATTTTACTAGGTATATTAAATAAATAAAACTTAAATTTCACATAAAACAATAAAAAATATTGCTAAAATTTAAAATATTGGTAAATCAACTTAGAAAAATTCAAACGGTTTCAAATTTAAATGAATCATACTGTATACTGACATCATTTTTTGTACGACATATTTACAATACATACATATTTTGTATGCATACAAATTTTATATGATACATTCGTATCGTACTGGTACGAGTTCAAAATATTACCGTACGGGTATAGATCGTATCGTACTGGTACCTTTTGATACCAGTTCAAAATGAATAGTACAAAATGTTATATAGTACCAGTATCAATCGTATCGTAGCAGTTCTTTTTTTGAACGAGAACGTACCAGTTCTTTTTTTAATCGAGTCATTTTTATTTTAGGGAATCGTATCTTTTTTTTGAACAAGGGACTCGTTGTTTTTAAACGAATTGTACATGAACGACACACCTCTACGCTGCACCATTAAAAAACCTGCATGCCGAAATGAGCTATATCCACACGAGGGGGGAAAATTCCACAGGGACGGCGAATTTACAAAAAAAAATATTAAAGCTAGGAGGGGGTGGACAGAAGGTTCCCGCCTCCCCACACCTAGACCCAGGTGAAGTACAATCGATACAATTAAGTTTTGAATAAAACGTCATTCAAATGGCCTCCACGACTTCTTCTGCAGGAATGAATTCGATTAACCCAATTTTCGAGCACTTTTTCCACTAAATCCAGTCGTATGTCATGAATAGCACGTTCAATATTGACTTGTAAAGCTTGAAGAGAGTTCGGTTTATTGCTAAAGACCAATCACTTCAAATAACCACACAAGAAAGAGTCTAATGGTGTTAAATCATAAGTTTAGTTTTTGGAGGTCATTAAATATCACAATTTCTTGAAATAATCCAAACTTTTCTCACAATAATTCAATTGTTGCACTTGCTGTGTGGCACATAGCCCCGTCTTGTTGGAACCAAATGTTGAACTTCTTCCAATTTCTGCCATAAAAAGTTGTTTATTCTCGATCTCTACCGCTCTCCATTGACAGTAACGGTGTTACCAGCTTCATTTAGTAAGAACCGAAGTACGAACCGATGACCAAACCAAAAATCACACCAAACTGTCAATTTAGGTAAATGGTTTTTCATGAATAATTTGTGGATTTTCTTCGCACCAGAATCGACAGTTTTGTTCATTTACCACACCACTGAGATGAAAGTGAGCCTCATCGGAGAAGATGATTTTCTTAAAAAAATCGTTATCGTTTTCAAGTTGTTCCAAGGCAATATCAGCAAACTCACGATGTGTTTAACCACAATATGAATATAATTTTTATTAAATAATAAAACACTTATTTTTTTTATATTAATTAAATATTTATTTTGTATTTACAATAATAATTAATCACATTTAATAATAAAAATTTAAATGTCAAAAAAAAAATAAATTACAAAAAAATGTACAGAGAATCAAAAAAGTTTTCGTATACATTTCATTTTTTATTTATTTTTGTCTGTAAAATAGATGCTGTTGCATTTTTTGCAAAAAAATTTCAACTCAATTTTTTATGAGTTTTATCATCTTCATCATCTTATAGCGCTACAGCTCTGGGTGAGCTTTGGCCTTCATCACTATGCTCCTCCAAAAAGGTCGATCTTGTGCCGCTTGTCTCCAATTTGGGATTTGTAGGATTTGAGCATCGTTTTTCACGTTGTCTGCCCATCTGCTTCTTGGTCTTCCTCTACCACGGCTGCTATCGGGCTTTCTATTCAGTACCACTGCTTGCTTTCGGCTTTCGCTCATTCGACTTACGTGGCCAGCCCACCTTAGTCTTTGAACCTTTGCAAACCGTACAATGTCCTCACTATCAATCATATTATTGAGCTCGCTGTTGCTTCTGATTACATATTCTCCATTCTGCAATATATTTGGGCCGAGTATTTTTCGGAGAATTTTTCTTTCAAATATGCGCAGGCTATTCTCCTCGGCTACGTTCATAGTCCATACCTCACATCCATACGTCACTATGGGTCGTATGAGAGTTTTATATATTGTCATTTTGGCCTTTCTTGATATTAATTTTGATTGAAGCAACTTTCTGTTTGCATAGTAGCATCTATTTCCGGCCTGAATTCTATTATGAATACAGCATTGCATACTATTATCACTTCTTATTGTTGCTCCGAGGTATGTAAAGGTTGTAACTCCTTCAAAGTTGTACTCTCCAATTGTTATATTCTGAGTATTTCTTATTTGTTCATTTCTTGACATTTTTAGATATTTTGTCTTGTCTTCGTTGATTTTTAAGCCTACTTTTTGTGTCTCCGCTTCTAGTTGTACAAATACTTCTGCCATATATCTGTAATTTTTTGCCATGATTACTATGTCATCCGCATATGCCACTATTTGTGTTGTCATATTGAATATACTGCCTTTCTTTTCTAATTTTCCTATGGCGTAATGTAGTATTAAGTTAAATAATAGTGCGGATAAGGCATCTCCTTGCCGTACTTATGAGTTTTATATACTATAAAAATAACCAAATAACAAAGAAGAACAATTCATTTTTCAACAATAAATTAAAAAGAAAACAAAAACTTACAAAAATAATATCAAAAAAGTTTTCGTACACATAAAATTTCCTAAGTGGTATATATATATATTTTTTTTATATATATTAAAATTCAATATTTGGTTTGGTACCCTTTCGATTTAATAACGGCTTCTAAGCGATTTCTCATGTTAGAAACCAATTTTGATCATCAAAATTTGATGTGTCCTTTGGTAATATTTTTTTCCCATTCTTTCAGTAGAGCAGATTCTAAAGATTGTGCTGACGTTATTTCATATTTTCTTATGGAATATCTTCATATGGAATTTAGATCAGTAGATTGTGGGGGTGGATTTAATTGTTTTGGAATTTTAAATATACACCATTCTTTAACAATTTTCGAAGAATGTTTGGGGTCATTATCCTGCCAAATTTTAAATGAGTTTTTGTTAATACTCATTGTTTCCACACTATACCTCAAATTTTCTTTTAAAATATTTAAATTGCTAAAAATAAACGTATTGAATAATACATATATAAATATTTACGACCTTTCACTCAAATCGAAAGGATTATATGAATTTCCTCTTCCTCTATAGCAACAAGTCCAAAAGCAATCGAAATCATATTGTTGTAAACTCTCAAAAAAATTTTTGTTTATAAAACAAAATATATTTCGAAATAAAATTTTCACAAATTATTACTCCTATTATTTAACGTCAAGACATTAAATTTTTGCTTTTAGAAAAAAAGTTGGCAGGGCAGATTTTTAATTGTCTAGAGAGAATTTAGAATTGCTAAAACTTTTTGTTCGTAACGTAGCTAAACGTAGCTAATTTTTTGTAAAAAGTCTACGAAGGAATTTAGAATAGGGGTGTGGATTCCGAATATTCCAAATGGATTAAAAAAATATGAAACGGAATGTTCGGAATGATCTGAATGAATAAAAAAACGCATTTAGAATATTCTGAACGTTTGGAATGAATACAGAAAAACAACACCTATATCTGATGAATTGTAATCTGACAACCAAATGTCATTTAGTTACACTCTGTGGAATTTGTCAAAAATATGTTTCACAACGACAAAATTAAAATTAAATCTAATTTAACGACAACGACCATTTGTTGTTTTTTTTCTGTAGAAGTTGTCGTTGTCGTTGCCATTTAGCGTGAGGAGGAAGAGAACTTACGATTCCAAAATTAGTTTCGCTTTCGAACTTAAAGGCTTTTTAAAATAAAGAGGCATTGAATGGAACACTAATGTATTGCCAGATTTTCGTTGAAATAATAAAATATGCTAATATGAAAAAATCAAAATGCTAAAAAAATATGCTAAACAAAAGCAAATGATAAAAGAGTATACATAATAGTAATATATATAAAACTAATAAAATGGATATGACGTTTATATTGTTGGAAAATTAAGTTCTTTATATTTAAAATAATATCAAAATCAAACAATCTTCTTTCAATACTTAATTCATTTATTTTAAACCCTACAAATCGGCCATCCTGCTATTTATTGGACTCCAATAATAACTTCCACGGTTTCATAAACTCGACACAAGTAGACGTTTTTGATGATCCTTCATGATCACCAATTCTTTTGACATCGTATGTGTCATTATGCTTAACTCGTGTTACTTGATAAGGCCCTAAAAATTTTGGTCTTAACTTTATTCCCGTACCTGCTTGAATCCTTTTAATTGCTACTACCTCTCCTTGTTTGTATATAGTTGCTTCTCTCCTTTTACTATTGTAATACTTAGCATTTTCTTCTTGTATTCTTTGTATGTATTTCTTTGCTTCACTCTGAAATTCTTCTCGTTTTTCGCAAAACAACTCTCTCAGTTCATTTTCTACAACTTCTTTTACCTTAATATCTTCTTTATTTCGTACCTTACTTCGGTGGTAAGTTGAATTAATTACTCTTTGTACCACGTCAACATATTTATACCACTTTGTTGGTTCTTTTATACTTAGTTTTGATAATACAGCTACAATGACTTTATTAATTCTCTCCAGTTGCCCATTTGCTCTGGGTAAGCCAGTTGCTACATGGTATAATTCGATTCCTTCTTCTTTACAATATTCATTGAATTTCTCACTGGTCAAACGCAGAACCTCGGTCTGTGACGATTTGAAACGGATTACCAAATATTTTCTTTTGTAACTCCAATTTATTTATTACTTCTTTTGTGGTTATCGATTTCGTTGGATAAATCCAAACAATTTTGGTAAAATCATAAACATGCTTATAATTTTTGTTAGTGCTATCCAACGGACCCATGTGATCGATATGGTATGTATATATGGGTTCCTCACTTTTCGTTC
Source organism: Argyra leucocephala (assembly GCA_963942445.1). Classification (NCBI taxonomy): domain Eukaryota; kingdom Metazoa; phylum Arthropoda; class Insecta; order Diptera; family Dolichopodidae; genus Argyra; species Argyra leucocephala. The sequence goes on along the minus strand of OZ012679.1, from coordinate 52,731,645 downwards.
TTGGGTGCAAGAGACCTTCTTTCTTGCCGAATTTCCTATTATTCATTATGCATTGTAAACAGCTTTTAATTATTTTCTCGGCTTTCTCTGCAATCTTTGGTATATAGTACTCTTGTTCTCAAATTTGAATAATACGTCGCCTTTTAGATAATAATTTTCGTGTGAATGTTCTCGTAGTATACCTCGAATGGTGTTGAGATATTCGTCTGTTTTCTGAGCTTCTTTTATTCTAATTTTTATTCGTGCAACGAATTTATCTGACGATTTAATCTGGTGCATGGTTCAATAATGTCTTTGGATAACCATTGTTCTACTTGTTCGTCGACTATCACCCATATTCTGTTAGACCCATCTCGCGAGATCACGTGAGAATATCTCTGACGAGATAGTTTTGTATTCTGTTAGACCTTTGACGAGACGAGATAGCCATTTTTTATCTCGTCAAAAGTTGTAAGCGATAGAGTATGTCGTCAAAGTATTTTGTGCTTTTTTATCAAAAAATTGAATTAAATAAATAAATTGAATAGATGAAACAGTTAAATACAGATTAATAAACAATTTTTCATTATTTTTTTTGCAATATTATCAAAAATTGTGTTTTTGTTTTGAAAGAAAAAAAGCATCTTTAATATTACTGTTTTACTACGTTTATGTACTAAACTAAAAAATATATTTAAAACATAAATATATTTATATTTATTTTTCATTTAAAAAATATTTTAAAACTAATACTAAGTTAGTGTGGTTAACCAATATACCAATAATTATTTTTGATAGTAAAAAATGATCAGTACTACCAACAAATGAAATGTTCTATCGCGCCGCTTACAGTGTCTAACAGAAAGCCATATTCAGCGAGACGAGACGAGATGAATTTTTTCTTCTTGTAAACGATGGGTCTAAGAGAATATGGGTGTATGTCTCGTTCTGCATATGGTAATCTACATGGATTACTATAAATTGGTGTTTCATCTTTTTTCTCAATAGCACATTCATTTGCATATCTATTGTTTTTGTTTTGTCTCGTTTATAATTTTTTACTAAATCACATATTTCTTTTCTAGTCTCAATTTTTACATGCTCTAAATCTATAATTCCATAATCTTCTCCTAAGTCAATCTTAATTATATTTACATCTTGGTTTAGTTTTTTAATTTTTTTATGTCATCTTTTTTTAATAAAATTTCAAAACTTCATTTAGAAACGGGTTGGGTTACCTAAAATCATTTCATTTAGCATAACACTACTTGGCACTACTTGAAAAGTAACGTTATATTCTTCATCTTCAATTTCTATTTTCAACTGAATACATCCTTTCGCCTTAATTTCTTTACCGCCAAGCCCATACATTTTTAAATTAGATGTCTCGATATTCGGTATATCGTTTCTTCGTACTACTTCTTCACTAACCGGGTTGACTGCTCTTCCTAGTCTCCAGTTAAACAGAAGAGAGAGTTATAGCAGTCTCAATTTTATAAGTGAAACAAAACTATTCATGCCGTAGTTACAGTGTAAAAAGATATTGTTTTGATTCCTTAAATCCGTATTTTATTTATAAATCGAAAATTTTAACATACTTACTTGAAAATTAAATAAATCTGTTAATATAAAATTAAATTTAAAATTTGAATGAAATTAGCTACAAGGACTTCTGTAAAATTAAAATAACAAAACTAAACTATGTAACTTCCCTTGATATGATAAGAATGTTATATTTTGATTACAAAGAGAAATTTTGAAATTTTTAAAGTAAGAGTGTTGTTCATCCATAGGTTTGATAGTTACTACAATGTGCAATCGTTCTTCTTTAACGAATTGAATATAACAACTTAACTATTAGTTAATGCACAAAATTTTTTTATTTTATTTCCATTTTTTAAATTATTTTACAAGTAAGTCAAATGAAAACAAATAATAAATTATAAGTAATATACATAAGAAAAAAAAACAGAAAGTTAAATATGCTTAAGATGCTTAAGAGCAAAAATAACGAATGGCATACATAATACAAATCTGAAACTGCATTTTAATAAATTGAGAAAGTCCATGTATTGTCATATCACAGAAGTGTGATATGAAAATTAATAGAAATTTCTCCATGTACCTATTTTTTAACTTACGTGTATATCGTTCGACAAGATTGAAATTATTTTAAAGTTTAGTGTAAAAAATATTGTTATTAAACTACGTTTAATATTAATTACTTGTTAAATAAAAAGAATTACTTAAAAAAAAAAAATTAAGTAAAACTATATAGAATTAGTTTTTTATAGAATTTTAATTTTCTATTAATTAAGATGGTCTTAAAAAAAAAATAATTATGAATATATAACATATGATTTGTTTATATTTTAATGATTCAAATTTTTATTTAAGATGAAAATATAGAAAATATAATTGTAGTTAAAATATATGTTCAAAAATTATATATAAAATTATTAACTTAATTTACATTACATTAGTAGTAGTAAACATAAAAGAAATATAATGCACATAATGTACATCAAAAATAAGAAAGAGAAAAAAAAATTATAAATAAATATTTAATTATGAATAAACACTCTATTATATAAACACAAAATTTCTTACAGGAGTGGTAAACCCAGGTACACGTCATGACAAGTAAAAAAAATATATTATTTAAAAACAATACAGCCTTCATGGCAAGATACTCTCCGTTGAATGTTGTTATATGAATTTTTGGAAGAAAGGCATGACTGGAATCATGGTGGTCTGCATTATAAAAGTTTAACCTTAATGTCGAGGAAACAGTCTTCGATTTCATCAAATTCATACTCATATTTTTCTAGGGCACCTAAGGCGTCATCATAAAATACGAATTACGAATAAATAAATAAATAAATAAAATATTTATTTGAAAACTATTAAGAATATATCTTGCATATAATTTCTAAATAATCTCTACTCCACTTTGTTGTTTAATTTTAAATTTTAATTTTTTATTAACTTTATTGTGCGCTAAAATCACTGGTTAGATGTAAATGATATACTTCATGTAAATTAATTACTAAAATATATGTATATAGAATTAAATAAAGTTCAAAATTAAGCGTCACCACGTGGTAATATAGTTTCTGGTTATCCAATATTTTATAATTATCTGTTTGATCTTAATTTATTAAATTTCTTGTCTTTATTTTTATTTAGTCTTATTGTCATTCTTTAGAGTGATTACAAATTATGATTTATTTAAATGTTTGAATATTTGATATATGTACCAATGCAAAAAGAAAGTTTATTAAAAAACTATCATGTATTAACAAAAATGTTTGATGATAAATTTGAACATTCAGCACTTTGAAAGTTAGTAATAGTTTTTTTTTTTTTTTTTTTTTTATAAGAATTTATATGTGATTTTAAAATTTAGAATAAAAGCTTCTAAAATTTTTATTTTCTTATTTAGAATGCAAAAGTAATTAAATAGAGAGAAAATATAAAAGAAATACATATGTATAATAAAATAAGGAAAAAAAAATTTTTTTTTAGAAATATTTGCCTTCAATTTAAGCGTACTAAAACTACAAAAATAAACTTTAGAATCACAGCTTGATATAAGGTTTTCAAAGCAAGTTATGATTGTAATTACGGAAAAAGCAAATTAGCCGAAATTCCAGGAAGTCTTGAGATGAGATTAAGAGATTTGGTAAAAAGTTCGGCTAATTTGCTTTTTCCGTAATTACAATCATAACTTGCTTTGAAAACCTTATATCAAGCTGTGATTCTAAAGTTTATTTTTGTAGTTTTAGTACGCTTAAATTGAAGGCAAATATTTCTAAAAAAAAATTTTTTTTTCCTTATTTTATTTTCGACTTTTTAGTGAAAAATAATATATTTTCAAAGAACAACACATATAATCAAATGGCACTAAAATTCACTCTAACGCAATTTGGTTAATTATTGCTCATACTTCAAATGTGTAATTATATTTTATATTACTGTAACAAATTTTATAAAAATTTTTGGAGATTTTTGATTAGATACCTTTGAATTTTTTAATTCACGTATTAAAAAATTTTCACCAATAAAAAATTACGCACTTTATAAAAAGAAACTCTGTTAAATACAAAAAATATTTGACTTAAAATCGTAGATCAAATCTGAGAAAAAGTCTGAAATGTAAACACTCATCCGACTTTATCTACGATAAAATTCGATTTTGTCCGACGTGTAAACGCTGCCTAAGCATAAATTGGCATATAAAAGTATAATATATACATGCATAAATCGAAATTAAACTTTTTTTACATTCGAGAAGAGTAATTTCTAACTGAGTGGTAGATAACTGATAGGTTCAAATTTTGTTTTCTTCCATAAATAATGTTTGCATTTTATTTTCAATTAAACTAAGCCATATAATTATGTATGTAACAAATGCAAGCCCTATAACATGACACATGTACGTACATTTACATATACTTAGTGAGAGAAAGAGAAATAATAAAAGAAAGAGATTAATAAAAGAAACCAAATTAAAAACACAAAAAAAAATATAATGAAAATGATGATTGAAAATAATTGAAATTGAATAATAATAGAAAATGATTGAAATATAATGATTTGTATTGCACACATTTATTTTGTATTCCTTTTTCGTTTTTTGTTTTTTGGCTTCTTTATACAATATAAATGTCAATAAATATAGTGAATTTAAAGAGAAACCAAATTTTAACTTTATCAAATATCCGTATTCCATTATTAGTACACACATATGTAAATTTCACATTAGTTGAACGCAAAGAATATCTATAATCTATTTTAACAAGAATATACACTCCCATTTTACGTAAACCTCATTTTTAAGAAATACCAAACCGAGAAAAATATCATTAGTTAAAAGAGGTAAAATTTACATTTACTTATCGTATACCAAATTTATTATGAGAGAGAAAAGGTACAAAACAGATGTTTGCCTTTTGCTTTATACTGTAAAATAATTTTGCGTTCTCATTATTCTTCTTTGGATTTGTTTACGTTTCCTCCCATTATTTATATGAACCCTGCCTCATGGCAAAAAATGTTAGTTCTAATTTAGTTTGTTCCCTTATACGAGGAATAATTCTGATCTTTTATTATTTTAATATTTTCGTTTTAAACATTATTATTTTCGTATATACCTATTAAAAATATTAAATTATAACATTACAATAATATAAAATATTATTAATATTTTTGTTAGTAATAATTTGGAGTTACAAACATTATTATTTTTTATTAATTATATTAGTAAATCTAAATAAATATTTATTATATTGGTATACGATTATAAAATAATACTGAGGACAACATCTATTTACAAATCACAGAATTTAAAGAATATGATAACGCTGTTTTAGTTAGGTCTCCTAAAAATCTTATGCATAGTTGATACATTTTAGAAAATAATATTGTTAATTATTTCAACGAAATTTTTGTCTAAAATTTTTTCAAAATTATTAACTTTTTTTATTTAATTTCAGCCAACTTTTTTTGTTACTCTCTTTTATTTACTATATCTTTTCTTTTTCTTACACGTAAAATTCTTATTATCGTCTATTTCTGACAATGTTTATCAAATTTGCATATGAATTTGTGTGCAAACAAATGAATACATACATGAGTTCATACTCTTTTTATGGATATACTTTGGTTAAATGGTTATTGAAATGGGTATTTTGTTGAATTGAAGCAAATTGAAACAAACATATAAAGTCCAAGGCAAGTTAATTAAGGCATAATAAAGAATAATTAGAAAAATCAAATATGAGTAATTTAAATTTAACAGTTAAATAAAAATGAATTTAAGCAAAGTAAGTAATTTGTGTTGAATAAAAACCGGGTTGCCAGATGCGAGAACACAGTCATTGTTTTTTAGTCAAATGTTAAAAAGTTTGTCAATGGATTTTAATCTAGGGATTGTTTTTGAGCAAGAATTTCATTTTGTTATGAGAAAAATAAATTAACTTTCAAATTTATATCTTTGGAGTTTATTTGTTTTTATTTGAAAAAAATTTAACTGAAGAAAAGTTTATTAGAGTATTATTTGTTTCTATTAAATAGAATAATTAGTTTTCTTTTATATATATATATTTTTATTAGTTTAAAAAACTTTTTATAAAATCTAGTATTATAATTATAATATAAAATTATATAAAATTCATTACAATTCCATCATTTTTTCTTTTTCTTATTATTTTTTTGCAAACTTTAAAAAAAAACAAAATAAAATTTCTATAAATTAATATAATTTAAACGCCTACATTTAAATTCAGCAAATATTGCACAATTGACTTTTTGAAGGTTGACATATTACTTTCCATCTTAATTCCTTCTGGCAGCTTATTAAATAATTGAACCCCCTTATACAATATGCTGTTCTGTGCACTGATCCTTCTATACACACAGTGGTAACCTAAAATCACCAATATTTCTGAAATAATAACTACCTCCAACATAATTTAAGTTCCTTACCAAAATATTCAGGATATACCTTATACTTTATTTTAAACACAAACATTAATGCGTTAAATTACAGCCTTTTATTTACATTCAACCATTTTAAATTATTCAGCATTTCAGTCACCCTTGTCCCCCGTCCGCATCTTAGTATTATTCTCATGCCCTTATTCTGCAATACTTGTAGTCTATTAATATTTTCCGAACTACATATTTATAGTATTGAAGAACAATACTCTTAATGTGGCATGATAAGAGAGTTATATATTAATATTGCACATTTTTTCGATATTTTTTTTCTTATTCTAGCTAAAGTTTATTTTTAGACAGCCATTCAAAAAGTTTATCCAAATCGCTATATAATACCCTACTCATTTCATTTTTGTCATCACCAATCTTATAAATAAGTCCCGGTAAATAATTTTGACGAAAGTGTTCCTAAAAAGTCTCGAATGTGTTCCGTGCCCATGGAACGCATTCACGACACTAGTAGGGATAAAAATGGTGCAAACGGTCGCAAATGTCCAGGCACATGTGTCTCTCATTGTAATACAGTGTCGCGTGTATGTCGACACTTTTCGGACACACGTGTGTCATGATATTTAAAGCTCAAGTGTCGACACATCGATAAAGTATCGACACATGTGTTTCTTGATATTTACAGCACTGTGTCGACACTTTTCGCACACATGTGCCCCTAATATTTACAGTAAATTAATATAGTCGACAAAGTGTCGACAGACTTCACACACATGTGCTCCCATTTACGGCAAATTTAGTCGATTAAATGTCGACACATTTTATATTCTCTTATAATAATTTCCAAAAATTAAACAAAATTCAATTCTTGTGCCAAGTGCATGATTACTGTACCATATTTCCAGCTAGAATAGAGGATAAAAAAATGAAAAAAGTAGAAATAATAACTTTTAACGTATTAATTGTTTTAATTATTTAATTTAAATAATATAATAATTTAATTTTTTGACTATACAATAATATTTTTTGCTTTTTTTGTTTTTGTCTTTCATGCATCTGGTTCCGAAGATTTCATAGCTGAGCTCAATTCTGCAGATATTGTAGTAATTTCAGATTTTGATCTTTTAATTTACTACTGTTTCATAATTTGAGTGCTGAAAGTTTTAAGCTATATTGTTTTTTTTAAATTGATTTTTACTAATTTATAAATATTGCTTCAAATTCTAATTTTAACAAACCTTGAATTTTTTCTACAAAACTTGTTTCAAACTCCGATTTTCTAAGAATCAAAATACGGACACAGCAGAAACACTTCAGGTACACTGCAAAGAAAAGTCGATAAAATAAGTAAAGTTGTAAGAGTAAAAATACGGACACAACAGAAACACTTTAGGGACACTGCAAAGAAGGTACAACTTATTCTTTTAGTCCATATTTTTGTTAACAGTATTATTTTAATTAGTTTTTATTATCTACTTGGAAACACAATAAAAACAGGTTCAACTTAAAACTAAAATTATTTAAAAAGTTACATTAATTTTTGCAACATACCTGGTATGTTAACTTTTATTTCAATCCAATTTATAACTTTTATTTATTTATTTTAAAAATAATAATAATTTTATTTTTTATTAATTTGTTTTTTATTTACACACTTAGCTTAGTACTTAAAAAGAAACAATAACAAAAACAAACTAACGCAATTAAAAATAATTTGTCAAGAACCAAATCGAATACTATTAAACTTTATGCATTCGGTCAGCATAGTTACCAAGCTATTTGCTATTGCTAGGATTTAAAAATTATGTTCTACGTAGATAATTATTATAGAAACAAAAAATCAAGTAACAGAAAAACAAAAAAAATTTTTTATTATTTTTCTCTTCTGCTAGGTACACAATTAGGCACACATTGTGTTCCTTCAGCTTTCTATGACACATTTTGTTTATCGGGAGTGTATCATCAGCAAATAATGACACTTTTGATAGGCTTACACCATTCTTTATATCGTTAATATAAATCAAAAATAATAGTACCCCCAGTATAGATCCTTGTGGAACCCCCAATTTTATAATTTCTTTTTCAGATACTATTCCATTAACTTTTTTCCTTTGTGTTCTCCCCGTCAAGAAGCTGTTAAATCGTGACCATTCTCTATTCCTAAAATTTCCATGTTGTTGTGTTCCTACCACTTTGCTTGTTCCTATTTTTGATTCGTTTGTATGTTGTAAATAAATTTTTATATTTATTTATCATATCAGCCTTTGTAAAAGTTAGAATCGTTTTCTTTTATTTTTTCTAAAACGGTATTCCAAATAAGGATCTTTTCTTTTCCCACTTTGGAAATAATTTTCGAAGCTTAACCTAGTTATTATAAGCATAGAAAAAGTAGTATAATAGAAGTCCAGCGTAGAACAAATTTTTTTGGTATTTTTTTCAATAGCCTGCCTCGCTACTTTCTTGCTTTTTATTTTTTCTCGATACTGTTATTATAATTTAGTAAACAAAATTTCTTACTGTAAACAGTGTAAACTGTTATTATATTATAAAAGCAAAAACAAAAAATAATATTTTTTATTAGAAATCAAATAACAATGAGAATATCGTTTTTGTTTTTCGTTTTTTGTTATTATTGTGTCTGTGTAATTTGAAATTTTTTTCAATTAATATCTACCAAAATTTCAAATATGGTTATCATTTTTATCGAGTAGTCTCAATCCATGTAATGTTATAAAATAATTTTATAAATGTTGAATTGTGCGTGTACATATGTATATATATTTATAATTGTTGGTTTTTGTACATATTAAATGTACTTTATTTATTAATATTATAGTAAAGACTGACAACACACATTAGAATTCACTTAATATATGTGTAGGTGAGAATCAAAGACAAACTATTCCTCCTGAAAATTTTTTAAGTAAAATGAAAAAAACTTATAATTTTTTTTTGTTGAGAAATTTTAAAAAGCAACTTAAACTAAACGAAAGCTTATAACTATTAAAGTATTGCGTGTTAAGACTTATAATATCCGAAGTTCCTTTCAGTTTTTATCAAGCTTTAAAATTTGGAATTGTTTTGTTTTGAAAATATTTACTGATATAGTTTGCTTTTGAAATTATTTGAAGTTAATAGTTTTGTTTTGAAAATTCTTCAGATAGAATGTTTTTGAAAATAATATCGGAAAAACTGTAATTTTTGAATTAATTAATTAGTGTTTTTTTGTAGTTTTATTGAAATAAGCATTTTATTATTACATCTTTATTTTTTAATTCATTTATTTATAAAAACTATAATTAACGTTATAATAAAAAAACCAAAAACATAAAAATAATTCAGTCTTCAAAATGTAACAAAAATTATAAAATATACTTTAAAAAAAATAACACATTCATTAATTAGTAATTCAGTTCGTTGCAATATTATTAAAATAAGATACTTAATGGCTAATTTTTACTTATATTCTTAAATCACAATATTCTGGATTCTGATGCCCACAAATTCCATCTATATCGTTCTCCATAAAACCTTGGTTTTCATTTATAATATTTTTGTTAAAACTTAACTCGCTAATAGTTTTCCAATCATTTCCAAAATGTTTGGAGAGAAGTTTTTCCACATCCCTCATTTTGGCATCTTTTACTCGGATACCATGGGGCAACTTCTTTAATCCAAATTGTCGCTGATTTTGACCCTGTTTAATGGTCGATTTATACACTCCAATATCAGATTTATAGAAAGGCTCACCTCTGACAAACGTATTGCCTTTTTGGTTTTTTGTTATGCAAAATCTTTTTGATTCGTTAAATTTGAAATGCCAGTTGCTAGGAGGCTTAATTTTATTTTCAATTTCCGATTTTAAGTTATATACTGGACACTGGTTGCTTCCTAAATTAATTGTTGTGCCATACTGGTTATATATTTTTAAATACTCGTCAACGTTTATGAGGCTTTCCATTGCTTTAACCTTTTTCTCAATCTGTCCAAAAACTCTATCTGCAGGCAAAAACGAGTGTCCTGCAACTGGAAATATAAAATTTGGCACATACCAAAATTGGCACATACCAATCATCGTAGAGTTTTTATTTTGTCCTCCACATCATTCGGCCATTAAACGAATTTTGCTGATACCTTCCATACTTCTAGTACTCAAATAATGAAAAACTGCAGATGCAATTTCATTGGAGCCTCTTGCATGACAATTTTCTGTCCAATAATACAAATAAGTATTAGATGTTGTTAGGAAAGCCTTAGAAGTCCCTTCTACTATCGCAAATAAGTATAAATAGAGCTGTCGACTATAATAAGCTGCCTGATCCGGTACTTTAGGTAGAGGCATGTTTTTTTGGCAGTCAAACGAAATTAAAAATAAGCCTTCTTCTTCCTTACGTAGTAATTCAAAAAATGATTTGGCTCGACGTTTGTGAACTAGAAATTGTATTTGAAGTTCATTCTTTTTTGCAGTATCGTTTTCATGTTTTATACGCTCTCTAAAACAGATGCAAGTGAAGCACATGTCCGTTGCAGGCGTCTTAAATCCAATATTAAAATTAGAGTTGAATGTATCTTTGAAAAAACTGTATAAAACTTTTTTATCTTCCGCAGAATCATTATATTGCATCCACATTTTTTTTATAGAAAGGTCACTTGGAAGATATTGACGTTTTGAAATTTGACTTCTGCAGTAATGAATTTCTATAGTCTTAAACAATTTTATAAAATCAATAACGCATTTTCTTCTTTCGTCGTACCTTTTACTTTTTTTATCACCACCTCGTTTTTCAAAAGGTGCTTTTCCTGTTTCAAAGTGTTGGCAACAAATATGGTATGCTCTTGCTTTTGTTATTTGCAGAATGTTCAAAAAAGTTTTTTGACATACTTTTATGCGGGACCCTTCCTTAGTACGCATATTGTATTGCACCGAAAACTTTTGGTTACTGCCTCCAGCTATGCCACGACCAATTCTTTTTGGAATACTTATATTGCAGTAACTAAGTATAAAAGCGTCTTGAGCTAGTTTACTTGGAATCATATAGAATGCATAAGAGAAATACATTGCGTCACAAGTTCTTATTTTCCTACATTTGAAGTTAGTTTTTTCGCTGTGCTGACACTTTGGCATGATTGGTAATTCTTTTCTTTTATATCTGTTTAATTTATCTTTTGTTTTTTTATAGTTTGACGTGTTTATTTTTCTTTTCCTTGGATGATCTGTTAAGACTGGAAATTGTAAAGATTCCATTTTCTATTTCAAATCAATTAATATTTATATAAATCTTTTATTAAAATAAAGGATTAAATAATAATTACTTCTGTAGAACTTTGTTTGTTTAATCCCAATTCACAACTGAGAGGTAAATAAATCTTATTTTGACACAAACAAATTTTGGCGCGCAAAAATTTGGAATAGATTTGTTTTGATACAATTTGAAATTTGGTTAACAAGCTGTACATAGGAATAGATTTGTTTCGCTTCAACATATTTTTTGTAGGAATAGTTTTGTTTCGTTTTTACCGTACTTGTGGAATAGTTTGTCTTTGTTAAAACATTCATATTAAAAATTAATTTTTCTCAGGAATCGCTTGCCATAGAAACAACTTGAATATACCAATTTGTTCCATTTTTAATAGAGATTTTTTTTGTTATTATAATCGTATTTTTTTTTAAAAGTGGAATAGTTTGACTTTGATTCTCACCTAAACATATAAGGTTAGGAATAATTATTTAAACATGAACATGCATCCAAAGGTATACATGCAGTAACGTTATAAAACATTTAGATTTATGCATATGTGTATAAAGTGTATCGATTTGTATTGTACAATTCTCCAAACATAACATATGGGTTACACTAATCATATATTTAACAATAAATAATGTAGCAAAAAATATAGTATACATGTAGTATAAGGTTAGGGTAGTACATATTTGAATTTTATAATGTTTGAATATATTTTTTTGAGTTATTTGTTGTTTTTTGAATAATTTTAAAAAATATAAAATTTAAAAAAATTCAAATAATTGTTCACATTCATTCACGTGATAATTTCTAATGTATGGATATACATATATTACATATAGCGATGTATGTATAAATTTACAAATAGAATCACATTTTGTGTTTAAAATTTTTTTTTTTTTAAAGTATTCAATGTTTTCTATAGTGCGATTTCACCGGCTCAGTGCGTAAGTGTATCAAGTGTAAGTGCGAGAGGCTCGGAAACGCCCTTAATTTCTTTTTTTCTTTAAGTAGTTGTTGGGTTTTCCCATTATGTTGGCGCCATTTTTCTTACTTAATTTTTTTTAATTCGTTTTGTTTTTCAATTCCTCGGTACACTCTTTTTAAATGATTTGAAATTTCATTTAACTTTTCTTCGTGTTTCTTATTAAATTTTGTTTGTAGATCTAACTGCTTTTCTAAAAGTCTTAAAGCGGCTTCTGCTTCAGTATTTCTCTTATCTATTTGACTAGTATTATTATTAGTAACACTAGTCCCATTAGTCGTGTTATTTGAACTTACTGAGTGTTATAGAGTTATTCCTTTCATTGGTACTGTGTGTATTACTTGTTTACTTGGGACAGAAGAAGACAGACCAAAAGCGGAAGATTAACAAATACCTGATACACTACATAGTCTCCAAAGAAAGAAATTTAATTACACCTTCTTCCAAATCATTAAAAGTGTGCATTCTGTTTGGTCCACCGCCTGTTTCTTTATGATCTTTTTTATTTTCACATAACTTTCGCTTTATGTAGGCTTTCCAGTCTAAAAAAACCTACAAAAATTGATCAGAAATATATTTACTAATAACCCCCCAAATAATAGCAATAAGCAGTGGCATCTTTTTGTGCTGGGCCAATGCTATTTAATTCTTTCGAAACATTGCTCCTGAATTCCTTCATTTTAAGAGGAATTTTATTGGTCCTAGAGCAATATTTTTATTTGCCGTCAATAGTTCAAATAATTTTGCATATTGAGTTTTACTAGTTGTTATTTTCCCCTTCAAAAAACAAATTTAAATATCTTTATTTTTATAAAACAAATTTAACTACTCACATTTTTTCACAGAAATCAATAGTCGGTCGCAATTTTTCAGACACTTTTAAGCAAACAATTATAAAATGGTGGAATCAACTAATTTGACATTTTGTTGTTGAATTGTTGTTGGATTTAAAGACTTCCTATTTAACTTAAATGCTTTTTTTATTAGAAATTTTTTTCTTTTTCAAACAATTCCGAAAAATCCGAAAACATTAGAACTCTGTTTGGTGCACAAAGCCAATTATTGCGAACATTTTTGAAAAGATGGACAGTATCGAACTGCAAACATATATTTCCCTGACCGTTAGGGTTTGGAAAAAAATTTAGAGTTTGAAATCTTAAAAATTTAAACATATTTTGGTTTATTTTGTGATTATCGGTTATGATAACAAGAACTCGAAAGCCTTTACTCTAAACAAAATCAATGATTTTTCTGGTAGATACTGACCTGTTGGACGAAGCACGGTAAATAATCGAACAATTTCCTTAAAATCACCAAATATAGACTTTATCACAAAAGCCATAATTGTTCTTGCAACTTCACATGAATAGTTGTCAGCCATTCCTACTATATTGTTCGCTTTGTATTGTAGACTTCTATCTACATAAATTTCATAGATTAAAATGGCCACAACTTTTTCACGTTCCGTTAAGGATGCATAATATTACAGTTAAATAGCTATTATCGTTTTCGTCATTTTTATAATTAGGGGTTACATGTAATTGAGGAGATAGTCTTTGAAGATGCCGACTGGATGGAAGAGAAAAAAATTTAGAAATTACCGAATAAGTAGATCTTGAATGGGCGAAAATTAAAAATGACATTACGATATTGATATTGTTTTAAAAGAAGTGACGCTTCTTTTAAAAGAAAGATAGGTTTGTTTTTAGAGTCTAATTTTATGTTATTGAAAAATGATAATATTTATTGTAGCTGAAACCAAAACACAAGTTCCATATTTTCCGATAAAATATTTTGAAAACTTTGGGCTGATTTTTCTGTATTACCTGAAAAACAGGTAACAGATAAATTTTCAGTGATAAAAACTTTAGAACCACAAGCAAAGTCATCGTCATCTTTTAATACATATAAAACAATATTTTTTTCACTTCTACGTAAAACCATTGATTAAGAATAATATATAGATGATTTATTTCGAGTAACACATTTTATATGAAGTATGAAACTGAATTCAAACCTTTAACAAATGATCAATGTAGTAGTGAGTCTCTCAATAGTCAATTTATACCAATTGCATTTGCAATCAATTCTTTTCTCATTTATACCTTTTCTATAATAAAGAATTAAACTGAACTGTATTTGAATGGAATTACGAACAGTGTTGGGACTTAATATTTTCGAAAGCGAGCTAATCGCACAACTTCCAAGGGGCAAAACCATTGTCCAAAGGGCACCAAATCAAAACATAATTTCTCAATGCATACGTTGGTTAATAATTAAAAGAAAATTTAAAAACATTACTTTTAAAAATTTTAATTATATAATTCATATTATTTCAATAAAAAAAAAACAAACAATTCAAGAAATTCGGCAAACAAAAAAAAAACAAAATTAAACAAAAATAAATTAACTTGTAATACAATATTAATAACAATATAATATAATATTTAGATCTGATTAAATTACTAATTATAGATTAAATTTTTTTATTAAATTTTCCATCAATGTAATTAAAATTGGAATAATAATCTAATAAATTTTCATCAGGAACGTAAGTCTTATCATTATCGCAATATTTTATGATTTGTTTAGCATACATTATGCTTTCAACAGTTTTCACATTTAGCCGATTTCGTTTTTTGGTTTTGATGTCATTCATACTGGAAAATATCCTTTCGGCAGCCGCGCTGCTATGAGGTAATGCTGCCAATGTGCACATATACCTCGCTAGTTTGCTGAACATCTTTTCTTCCAGATAATCTACTTCTTTAGCTAATTTTTTCCAAAAGTCTAAAATGTTTGTTGTTCCAACAGATATAGATTCAATTCTGTCTAAAGATAATAGTCTTAACGACCGCCACTCAGAATTTAAATCTTCAGTTGAATCTTCATTAAATGGAAATGCACGAACTATAGGAATAATCGATAACATTTTTCCGTTTATAATTTTTTTAGGTTCTAAATATTCTAGAAATTGCAATTTCATATCATTAAAGTCAAATCTTTTTTTTATCTCTTTACACAAGCATACATAATAATTTAAAAGGTTTTTCTTAATTTGTAATATTTCAGCTTGAGACAATTTTCCTTTTGAAAACTCGTCGAATTGAGTACCAAAATACATGTCCTCCATATTTAAATAATATGTTTCGTCTTCAAAATTTACATCGAAATCAATAAAATCAGTTATAATGAAGTTTTGCAAAATAATTTTAAAAACGTTTTTAATTGAAGGAAGAAGAATATGAATCATTGGTTGTTCAGATTGGAAGGATGTATTTAATTTATTTAAAATACCTAAAATATACGATAAAAAATGAAAATATGATAAATTTGTATCTGTCATTTCTTCTATGATGCATTGTAAATGGTAATCATTTTTTTTTCGAATTCCTGTAATATAAAATAGTGAGAAAGCGATGACCATTGCTGAATTATACGATTTATCACATTTTCAAATGAAAGCCATCGTGTTTTTGATAAGTTTAATATTTTATGAGTTGGTATTTCGAAAGCGTCTTGAATTTCTGAAAAAGCAACCTGGCGTTGAGGACTATGACAAAAATATGCATAAATATTTTGAGTTAGTTTTACGAGTGATATAGGTAAAAATTTAGATGCATTGGTTGAACAAAGATGTAAAGAATGACATGAGCAACCAAGATAGAACAATTTCGGACTGATTGACTGCAACTTGGCTTTCACTCCATTGAGTTTTCCACACATTACAGATGCATTGTCAGTAGCCAGACCTATCAAATTTTCCACAGGAATTTCGTTATTTGATAAATGTTTTGTGACTGTTTCATAAATTACGGTAGCGGTACATTCATTCATTTCTATTAACCCAAAAAAACAGTCTATGACTGAATCGGCATTGAAATATCTAGCCAATAAAACTAAACACTTCTTGGTGCTTACATCTGTACTTTCATCGAGAATAATAGAAAATTTGGTTTTTTTCAATTTTTTTAGATTTAGTGAATATGGTGCAATGACCTCGGTAACTATAGCAGCGGCTTTCTTTTTGGAGCATCTTATTGTGTTAGATTCAGGAAATAATGTTTTAAATAAACTCGGCATTGTATCCATAGTTTTAAATGATAAATTATGTTGGATGCAATATAGAACTGCTATAATTTCATTTTTTAATTTTAAATACTTAAAAGAAACAGTTTTGCTATTGGAGATTATATCACTTATTTTCTTATGTTGATTTGCATTTTCATAATTACGTACATGTTCACCACTTTTTTCATGTCTTTCAAGATTGTATTTTTTAGGTAAAAATGTCTTATTGCAAACCTTACAAAAGCCTTTTTCGTCAATTTGTTTAAGCCATTTATAATTCTTTTCCCAATCAGTCTTATAACGATGAATTTTTCGTTTTTTTGGACTACTTGCTCTGAAATTTTTTAATTAACAAATATTAATAAAAACAAGGAAAATTTATATTAAGTTGAAAACTGAACTCACTCTATACTGAAACATTCATCATTGTTATTGTTATCATGTTTATCAATTTCTGTATCAGACTCAGAATCAAATACAGGCTCATAAGAGTACAGAGAATCTGGTTCGAGTGGAAAAACAAAATTGCTACTTGTGCTAGCACTAGGTATAGGAACATCTTTTGATTTTTTTTCCAGTTTTTGATTTTCAGAACCTCTAACAAAAAAAGCATAAATTAATGGAATTTTTGTTTTGTAAACCGAAAAAAAACATTGATTTTGAATTTATTTTCGAATTGTAATATTTTAATAATATACATACCTTGGTTTAAAATAATTTTTAATCATCTTTTAAGTAATTTTAAATAAAATTACAAAAGAAGCAACACTTTAAAATGTGTTATTTAAAAATAACATAATTTTGACGCAATTTTGACAATTCGCTTACATAGATTGAAATTTGGAAGTTCACATAATATTGGCATTTTAAAAAATCTACTGAATTATTAGTGTTACCAAATACCAATTTGCTAATTGTAGTAAAACATAAAAAAAAAATGTTTAACTGAATATTTTATAATTTGAAAATATAGAAAATATTTTCATAATTTAACTTGGATACTTTAAAATTAAAGTTTTAGAAAATTCAGCCTGAAAGTGCAAAATATGGCACATTTTTTTAAAGGGGAGAAACAGGGCAAAAGCATCTTCCAAGGAGGCTTTTTTTGCTCTAAAGAGCAAAAGTCCCAACACTGATTACGAAAGGAATAATATAAAATTTGTTTCTTTCTTTTTCCAGTTTTGTTTTTGTTTATTTTTATTTTATTATGAATTATGATAAGATGAGCATGAGAATGATATTGTTGTTTAATTGTTTATTTGTTATTTCTACGATGACCAACTAAGAAGGTTGTGTTGTCTGAATGCGTCGCAATTTTTTTTTTATTTTATAATAAAAAAAATAATAAATGAGGAAGCGGTAGGGAGTTTTTCATACGTATTTATTATTGTTTGTTGATTGATACCAATGCCACGTACCAGATTCAGATACCATACCAAATCTGTATGCATTGCGTTGGATATATGTATATGTATTTATTTTTTAATAAATGAAAACACAACAAGCATTCAGAATTCAGACAGCATATATACTGATAATTTTTATTTAGATTTTTTTTGTTTTTATTTATTACTTTTTTTCACTACTTTTTTTTCACAAAATATTACAACAAACTAGATAATTCAAGATATGAAATAATATATAACTAGGGGTCCCTGTTGGCTAATACTAATTCAATTTAAAGTCAAATTTTAAAGCAGAATATAGAAAAATAAGAAGGTACTTACAACAATATTATACAGTAAATATAAAATAAAATTTTAGGGCAACAAAAATTATAAAATTTTCAATTTTAAAGAATATATAATTAAAAAATTCATTATTTTCAAAAATTAAACGATTTGTTAAAAAAAATAAAAGCTTGAATTAGTAACTAATTTTTTATAAACTTATAGCTAAATTTCAACAAACATATAACATTTGACAAACTTAGAACTAATTTTTGTTAAACTTATAGCTAAATTTCATAAACTTAGAACTAATTTTTTATAAACTTATAGCTAAATTTCGACAATAATATATAACATTTGGCAAACTTAGAACTAATTTTTGTTAAACTTTTAACTAACCTAAACTAGTTATTGAAAAAGTTTATAATAGTAGTAACTTTTGGACATTTTTGTTACTCTTATTATGGTGCATTATTTTAACTTTAGTTTTTGGAGTATACAATTTTTCCATTTTTTCAATTTTTTTTTTACAACTAAATTTTATTAGCACTAAAACAAATTGCTCCAAAACTTTTAATATGTGTTCTTCGTGTTCTTCTTTAAATTTTTCTAAAAATTTTTTAGAATATTCTTTACACAATTTAACAATAGTTTTTTTTAGATTCATAATATGAAAATTTTTATAAAAAATATATTTTGAACCATTGAAATGATTCTGAAAAATATTCGTCTATTGGAGCTAACAAGCTTCCAAAATCATTTGCATAGATATTAAAAAATTTCGCAATTATCAAATTTTTTTTCTGTGTACGAAGATTTAATATGATTATTTTTTAAAAATATATCTGCACATGAATGGCAATGTGATACTTTTTTTATACAAAATCCTGCAAAATATCTAATTGCCAACTCTTCAAAATTAACATCCAAATAAATATCATGATCTGTCTCACAATTTGATGACATATTATTATCATTGTAAATAAATTTTACACTCACCATCTTCGCAAAGATAATTCCAATTTGTTGTGCAGATGGATTTCTGCAATAACCGCCAGCAGATCTAATATGCGAAAACATATTTTCTAATGGATCTTGATTAAATCTGCTGGTCATTAAGAAATTTGCATTTTCATTATCTATTTCATTTTTAGCTAACGATAATACGGCTGTTATCGTTTGAATCAATCCATCAATACAATAAAATTTTTTAGAACTTTTAGTTTTTAATTTTTTAAGATAAACTGTCATTTCCTCTAAGAACAAAAACGGGGTATTTTTAACTTTTAATGGTTGTTTGTATGTATTTTTGGTATTACAGTTTGAAGAATTTAGTGAATCAATTAAATAATTAAGTCTTAAAACAAAGTCAGCAATTGGACTTACTTTATCAGTCATTAAATTATAAAAATTAGGATCAGTGCTATTTGTTGCTATTATCTCAAAATCAGTTTTTATGAAAGAATTTCTTATAGATTTTATAAGATGAGGCATATCAAACATAGCATAAATTTTATTTCCATTTAAATCGTAGAAAAAAGGCTCTTCCTTACTTACACCAAGTAGCTCGTAAGTATTTCTATTTGTACTGCATTGGTCACAAGCAGTTGCAAGAATTTTGAAAGCAATTTGCGTTAATTCTTTAATATATTTCATTAATAACGGTTTCAAAGTTTCTCCTTTTAAATTATTTTTAGATAAATTGTAGCCAAATGCGTACTTATAATTTTCATACAAACCTCGGATTAGTGCATTCAATTATTCGAGTTTTTTTACTATCCGAATATCGAATAGTTTTTTGTTGAAATATTCGAATATTCGGATATTATTCGAATTATTGTATTTTCATGTAAAAGCAAAATACATAGTAGACTGTAGAACCAATAAAGTCAATAAAAGCATAACTAATACCAAAGAAATAAAAGAAGAACATAGTAAAACGCAAAATTAATTATTACCAATTCATTATTTTATTTGAGTTGAGAATTGAGATCCTCGTTTTTAAATATATATTTTAAAAATAAAATTGCATTTAAATGCTTTGACTTCAAACTACTTCTTAGCTTTGATTTTATAATCCCAGCCGTAGAGAAAACTCTCTCGGTAGCTGTTGAAGTTGGACTAATTGTTATAAGGGCGTTGTACAAAATATTTAAATTATCTGTTCGTTTTTTAAACGCATCTAAAAAGTTAAAGTCTTTAGTAAGTTTTTTCTTACCAGTTGTGGATTCAGAAAAACCACAAGCATTTGTTGAAATCGTTGTAATGGAGCAGATTGCTTCATGGAGCTGTTTTTGAAGTCCATTATCATCATTTGTGTTTGCATTGCCTTCAGTAGATAGCAGTACTTCATCATCATCATCACCATTGTCAGTATCGTTATTATTATTGAGATCTGCTGGATAAATTCTTTGCATAATATTTTCTGCTAAATCTTTAGCGGAACTTTTGGATGCATAGGTAAAATGTTCTGTTGATCGCGGTATAGTTCCAGTTTCAAGATATATAAGTAATGTGGTTAACACTTTATCTCTTCTTTGGTCCATTCTTTTTTTTATTTCGATAAGTAATATATTACTTAAATTATTATCAATTCCCGTAAAAGAATTAAATAAAAATTTATAAACGCCTTCAGCTGTTACGAGTGTTACATTATCTTTACTGAGCTCTTGAACTGCTACTTCAAGTGGTGTCAATACATTAAGCAAGTTGTTTAAGACTAATACATCACTCTCAGGCATAGTTGGCATACCTAATTCAACTAGTGTATGATTAATGCAATCCTTGAGTCGTAAAAATCGTCTAATCATAGAAGCCATTGAATTCCACCTTGTTTTAACATCAATTAGCAGGCGGAGTTTTTTATTTTCTTGCTTCAAAACATATTCTTGCAATTTGTTATTTTTAGCTGGAGACTTTCGAAACATTTTGACTATTTTTCGTACTTTGTTAACAACAATATAAAGTTTTGTATTCAAGTCCACTAAACAATCTTCTTCTGTAATTTGTAAATTCAAATTGGTATTTTCAATTGGAAAATCACTATAATCAACTGACTTGGTGTCATCATTTTCATCATTAAATGAGCTATAACTATATTCACTATCACTGTCAATTGATTCGGGAGATAAATTATCGTCATTTTCTAAACATTCTCCACTATAAGTTTGTTCTGAATGTTTTTTTTTATACAGCGAATCAACTATTGCTAAATGTAACGCGTGGTTATGACATAGTTGAGAAATAGCAGATATATTATTGCCATATTTCACCATAACCGCTGCGCCATCATGAGTTGATGCAACAATATCTACGTCCATATCAATGTTGAAATCTTTGAGTTTCTGTTTTATATATATTTCAGTGTTTCTAGCATCAGCCTTTTCTTTAATTTCTACCAAACCTAAGTCAAAATTTTCAAATGATTTTGTACTACTATGATATGCACGTAAACTGACATTTATATATCTAATAGCACTATTATCGGTCCATTCATCTACACTTATTGAAAATTTTCCATTTTCCTTTTTGTATAGTTCAATTTTCACTATCATTTCCTTTTTCATTTGATTATAAAACTCATAAATGTATTTCCATATTGTAGCTTCACTTGCTGGCATCTTGAATTTTTTATATTCAAGATAACCTTTAACTGCTTCTGATTTTCTTATTGACTACATGAACAGACATTCCATCTTTAGCAGCACATCGCGATAATATTGCACCAAGAGATTTTGTATTTGTTGGTTTAATAAAATCTAAAATTGTGTTATTATCGCTTTTAGACTTTTTCGGCAGGACTTCTTCCACATTTGGTGTTACAATTGAGAGGCCGTGTATTTTCAAATGGTTGATTAAAGGAGTGGTGGTTGATCCTTTGCAACATAGAATTCTCGAACATTTGAGGCATACAGCTTCCTTATTATTTTCGTGTTTTTTAAAGTAGTTCCAAACATCTGACTTTTTTTTACGATACATTATGTGGGCTATAACAAAATAACATCGGTATTTATTTGAATTTCTAATTAAATACTTTCTAATTACCTTTATGAGCTAAGCTTCTTCAAAAAAAAAATAAAAGATGATCCATCAAAATTCAAAATAAACGATATTAATTTTAAACGAAATGTCAATTAATAATGAAATGACAAGCGAAGATCCTTTTACTTTACTTTCTATTATTAATAACGGTAAAAACCATGAAAGGTACTTTTATTTTTATTTCTATAAAATAATGTTCAAATGGTTAAATTATTAATATCATTCTTATGCTCATCTTATCATAATTCATAATAAAATAAAAATAAACAAAAACAAAAACAAAACTGGAAAAAGAAAGAGACAAATTTTATATTATTCCTTTCGTAATTAATAATATTGTACCTACAGTGCACGAATTTTCTGATACTTTCATATTAAAAAGTTGTTGTTTTTGTAATTTGTATACAAATTTTAAATTCACGAATTATGGAATGGTTATATAAATATAGGAGATGGAGGAGATATACACCCATATTCTGTTAGACCCATCTCGCGAGATCGCGTGAGAATATCTCTGACGAGATAGTTTTGTATTCTGTTAGACCTTTGACGAGACGAGATAGCCATTTTTTATCTCGTCAAAAATTGTAAGCGATAGAGTATCTCGTCAAAGTATTTTGTGTTTTTTTATCAAAAAATTGAATTAAATAAATAAATTGAATAGATAAAATAATTAAGTAAAGATTAATAAACAATTTTTCATTATTGTTTCTGCGTTATTATTAAAATTGTAAAATTTTCAAAAAAAAAAAACCATCTTTACTATTACTGTTTTACTACTGTTTATGTACTAAACTAAAAAATATTTAAAACAAATATATTTATATTTATTTTTTATTTAAAAAATATTTTAAAACTAAGCTCCACTAATCCTTTCCAAAAATTTTATAAACCATATTTTGTTTATATACCAATAATTATTTTTGATAGTAAAAAATGATCAGTACTACCAACAAATAAAATTTTCTATCGCGCCGCTTACAGTGTCTAACAGAAAGGCATATTCAGCGAGACGA
The DNA here is from genome assembly GCA_963942445.1 of Argyra leucocephala. Lineage (NCBI taxonomy): Eukaryota > Metazoa > Arthropoda > Insecta > Diptera > Dolichopodidae > Argyra > Argyra leucocephala. The sequence goes on along the minus strand of OZ012679.1, from coordinate 52,708,187 downwards.
GACGAGATGAATTTTTTCTTCTCGTCAACGATGGGTCTAACAGAATATGGGTGATAGTAATTATGAGAAACATTCAAATACAGTTCAGTTTAATTCTTTATTATAGAAAAGGTATAAATGAGAAAAGAAATGATTGCAAATGCAATTGGTATAAATTGACTATTGAGAGACTCACTACTATATTGATCATTTGTTAAAGACTAAAATTCAGTTCATCTAAATTTTTCACGTTACTCTAAATAAATCATCTATATATTATTCTTAATCAATGGTAAAACCTAACCATTTAAATTAATTTTTTTTTCACTTTTTAAGACTAACCTAGTTTCAATTTCCATTTCTCGTCAGCTTCCTTATTTTTACATATATTTTTAGCAATTAATGGATCGAATTCCATTAAATCCACTAATTTCTCTAGTTGCCTTTTATTACTAAAACATTTTTTTCTAAAATAATATTAAAATATTCAAATAAATTAAAATATTCCAGAAATATTTATAATTTTTCTTACCTTATTTGTAAAATATCCATTTATTTAATATTTTCAAAAAAAAAAATCAAAAATTCACTTTTTGAAACCAAAAGTCAACTAACAAAATGTAGTTGATTTTTGAAAGTAAAAAAAATCGAAAAAAAATCAAATAATTGATTCTCGCGACACCGACGATTGAATTAAGTCGATTTTGATTGAAAGTCAATTCAAAATTGATTCTCTCGACACCGATTTATAACTGCCATAAATTTATTTTTTTTTTTTTTCAAAAGTAAAATTAGTAGTTGTTTTTTATTAGCATTGGATTTAAAAAGTTATATAAAAAATTATATAAAAATAATAAATACTACGTTCCAAGTGAACTCTTGTTCATCATGCAGCAATCGACCTTGCTCTTGGTTTTCTGATATTTTAACTTTAATTTTTCTACCATCACGTGCACGAGAGAAGGCAACGTATAGTTGACCATGCGTGAATATAGGAACTTGAAAATCTATTCCTACTCTATTGTATGTTTGCCCTTGGGATTGATTGATCGTTATGCAAAACGCCGGAATTATTGGAAATTGACGCCTTCGCAGGATAAATGGCAATGTTGTGTCGCTGGGCTGAAGAACAATTCTAGGAATGATTACAGATTCGCCTTGATTGCATGCCGTGATAATCCGGGCTTTTGTAGTATTTTTAGTCAATTCCTCAACTATAAATCTAGTTCCGTTGCACAAACCTTTTTTCGGATTCAAATTCCTAAGAAGCATAACTATAGTATCTTTTTTGAGTAAGAGTGTGAGGCGGCATTCCAGATGGAGTTAATCCATTCAGGAATTCAGTCGTGAAATTTATAGCTTCATTTGGGTCCTCTGAAATCACAGAATCAGCACTATAATAAATTGTAGGTTCTCCATATAGTCGGCCAGTTATTTCTCGATTCATTTCAAGAACTTGTACATTCGTTGCTGCAATGATTGTTCGATTCGACAATTGTTCGTCATTAAGTTCTGCAAGATGTTCCCCAAATATTGCGTCTATTAAACTTCCATTTTCTATCATTTGCGGAGGGATTCGAATAAGATCAGGATTGCTTAAAAAAGCAACTCTCGGAATGATTCCTTCACCGACTTTTAACAACCAATTGTTATGCTCCTGCTGTCCTTCATTTCGCATGTTTGTTGTTAGTTTAAAATGCTCAAAATGACGCCATAATTGACTTGTCTTTATGCAACTTTCAACTATATCAGCTCGGTTACCTCTAGAAATGACTGGCAACGTTTGTCGAAAATTCCCGCCTACGATCAACACCTTACCACCAAATGGATTATTATTTTTCATCATGTCACGCAACAGTAAATCGATGCAACCTAAACCATCTTTAGAGAGCATGGTAATTTCATCGATGATGATGAGAGATGCGTTGTGTAAAAGTTTAGCATCGTCTGATGCCAAGTGCATCAACGAAACAGAAGTGTCATCAATATGAACTGGTAATTTGAAACCGCTGTGAACTGTCCGTCCTCCTTTTAATAATGTTGCTACAATTCCTGTCGTTGCGAATGGAAGTGCTATTTGATCTCGGTCTCTCACAAATGCTAATAAGGTTGAATATAGGAAAGTTTTACCAGATCCTCCTGGACCGTCAAGATAAAAGCAGCGAGGTTGTTGATCAACAGAGTTAAGAGCATTAATGATTCTGTGAAATGCTTCTTTCTGTTTTTTATTTAGTTTTTCAGTAATTTGACCTCCTAATTCATCGGTCTCATTCAACTTAAAAAAAGATTCAAGTTTTGTGAGCTTACTATGAGCTGCTAAAATTGCTCCTTCTTCATTTTCCTTAAAATAAAGTCTTTGTTGATTGGGAAGATGTACGGGAAGACGTTGCACTGTGTGAGACCTATCATGCATTTTATACTCGAGTATTCGCCATGTAGCTTCTGGACCACAAACATATCGACAACTTGTGAAATTGCTTATCTCGTCATATTGAAGCTGTTGGCCTCCTTGCGATGTTACTGCAACATTGGTACAATCAAATTCTTTGTAAATGTACTTGTAAATGTATTTGATTGATGCTAATGATGTGCAAACCTCCACACTAATGTGTTGTATTTTATTAAGAGAAAAGGATTGTAAGGAACAACATTTCTGTTATCCATCCATACACCTCTAACTTTTACGTTCTCTCCTTCTCGTTTTTTGCACACTGGATATCCTTTAACATTTGTTTTTGTTGTCTCGTTGAAGCTTTTTAGAAATTTCTGACAATCGCGATTTTCCATACATGTTTCGTGGAGATTATTGACGACTTACGGTTCGTGCATCATATTTTTTATAACAATTTCACGCAGTTGTGGATTTGTTTCAGAACTTGGGATTTCTGCAGAAACTAAACTATCAATTTTCTCAGTTGTAGTAAATTTGTGATCTTGTTGCAGTGTAACCATTATATGCGCATGGGGAAGACCCCGCTTTTGAAATTCTATTGTGTACACATATGCCAAACATTTTCTAAAAGTTCCTTGCACTGTAATGTCATTGATAAGAGAATAAAGTTTTATATTAAAAACTTTGGCTACTAAGTCTGGTCTATTAGATGATGTTTCTCGTGGAGCCAAATTTTCTATAATTTCTGTCCAAGTTGAATTTGACGTAAACGTAATAAATAAGTCCGGAGCTCCAAATTTAGCGAAAATGGACATTGCATCGCAGCATTACTCTCTCATGTTGCGCGGAGATCCATTGAATGATGATGGTAGGATGACGGACATTCCAGCGGGAACATTCTGATTTGCAGCGACATTTTCCATATGATCCATTAAACCTTTATATAATTCTGTTCGTAAATTTTTTTGATTGAAGCGAATGTAATTCAAATTGTTGGCCTCAACTTCAAGATACAAATCAACTAACCACTGTTGTGTTAGCTTTCTATCGTGAATCACAGGGTTAAATTCATTACGTACGGCGGTTTGTGCTACTTTGAATTGCAGCATTGAGATGTTATTTCGTACACTATTGCCTTGAACTCCTGGATAAGAATCACACTGCCATTTAGGCTGCCATCCTGGCTTTCCAAATGGATACAAAATTGAATACGTCATTGGGTCGAGATTTGATGATAATATATTTAACTGCACATATTGGTGTTGCGAATTTTCTGGATTTTTTGCATAGATTCTAATGTCTCGTTCAAAGGGCGGTTCACCATCTTCATTGACAAAAATCATTGCAATCTCGTTCGATGTTGGATTGTTGTATTATCAGACCGTCGATCGCGTCGAAATACTAATCTAAATTGTGGAGGAGGCTGATTTGCTGTAGCTGCTGCAATATTCTCTCGATTTTCCACTTCGCGAATCATATTGAATGTCTGGGCAATTCGATTGTTTTCACGAAAAAAACTATCTATCTGATCAAGAATTCTTGATGGGCAGTTTTGATTTGCCTGCTGTTGATTCCGAATACTTAGACCATGTGTGCTGTCAATCACGTATAGTTGTATATTTTCTTGTTTTGTTTGCTGGTGGATTCAGATGACTTATCAGATGGTAAGATTGCCCATGAATCTTGAAAACAAATGGGCCTCGACCAGGAACATCGACAATATCTGCACCCATTGAGGCAAATGAAACTGCATTATTGATTGATCGTATCTGTTCACGGAATGTGCGATAATCTGGATTAGCTGGGTTGCTCATTAGGTCTTGTAAAAATGTTGGATATTTAAGTTCATTATTGTTCATCATTATATCAACAGGTTTCGGCAGTTTAACTTTTCCTTTTCGGCAACAATGTGTAAGTAATCCATCTGACAGCCTCTCGTCCTTAAAATTCCGGGAGCAACAATATTGACAAATATCATTCATGGGTCCACATGAATGTGGTGATATTGATGAATCATCAAAATTGGTGCTTGCGGTTCGAACGATTTGACTAATTTGTTCTTGATTATATGTTAAGCGTTGGTCATGTTGTTGTTCTGTTTCATTTGCTCGTCGGAGGCGTGCAGTAGCTGCCATTTATTGCAATCGATCTTGAGTTTCCTGTTCTGATTCGTTAGCTCTCCTCTGGCGTATAGTAACTGCTATTTGTTGTTGCAATCGAGCTTGAGTTTCCTGTTCAGATTCGTTACCTCTCCTCACTCTGGCATCATTTGCAAGTTTAAGTCTTTTAGATTGGTTTACATTGGGAAAACTTTCCTTAGCTTTCTTTTTACGATATGGAACTTTCCTTGGCTTTCCTTTTGCGCTCTCTGCGTTTACGTCGTGGACGATCGTTTGGATCTTCTTCCATACTATGAATTAAATTTTTCACTAAAGATGAACAGAACTTTAAAAATGAAAAATAAGTACAGAGCAATTTTTCTTTTTTTTCACAATTTAATTGAAAGGAAAAAATTTAAAAATTTAAAAATCAAAAATATGCCCCCTTATTCATCATTTATAATAAATTTTGTTCTTTCAAAACAATAATTTTATAAAAAACAACTTTTTTATTTCATTAATTTGTTTTTATAATAAACAGTTTTTATCAAATTATAATTTTTCATTTACTTCTGCAATATAATTTTTCCTTTTACTTTTGTGCTATTTGTCGATGATCTTTTTTGATTTGCTTTAATGCGGTCGCAAATATGTTGCATTTGGTAGCAAAATTCTACTAAAGCACCTTTTGCTGCTATAGTTTTGTCCACTTCTCTTAAATTACTCGCAGTTTCAGATAATGTTTTTACTAATAAATGTGTTGAAACTAGATTTTTCAAAGCGAATTACCATAGGATTTTGAAGTAATTGGCTTAACGTCATAATACTTCCAAGTTGTTTTTGGGAATTTTCCATGTTTTATAAATGTTCTTGCATTATTTATTTTTATTTTTATTTTTCAGTATCTCTAAAAGAGCTTTTAGCTCGTACAGAATGTATTTATTTAGATTATATAATTATAATATAGTAAATAATATGTTAATCGAATGCAATAGATTAGAATAAAGAAGTTTTTTTTTTAAATTTGTATAACTATGTACATAATAAGCTTACAAGTTACAGCTATTGATATATTAATGACATATGTGTTAATGTTAATTTTTATGAACAATTTTTACTGGAATATTGTTCTTAGAAACAATAATCTTTTACAAAATATAGATTTACAGTTCATTTGTAATTATTAGTTATATTAATATATAAATTTTTCAATTTGCATTATTCATTTATTTTATGTTTTATTTATGAATATTTGTTTAAATTTAGTTTTGTTTCCAATTTAATAAGTTAGCTTTCGCTTATACTATTAAATTTGAAAAATATTTTTTTATTTTTACTTTTATTTATTTTTCTCACTAATTTTAATATCACCTGGAAGATTGTTAAAAACTCTTATTGAATTATTGTATATACCCATTGAACCAGAGTGATAAGCATTTGTGTACATTGTATGGTGTATGTGGCTTGCATTTCTTGTGTTGTAGGTGTGTATTTCATTGTTGTGAATGACTCTTGGATTTGATTTTGATAACTTTGTTTGTGATATTGTATATATGTAGTGCTTGTTTTTTTTTATATATAGTTCAAGTGGCAGTATTTCTAATGTTTTGTGAATTTCAGCTGTTGATGTGCGTTGATATATTCCAAACAAATTTTTTATTGCTTTGTTTTGAACTGTTTGCAATATTTTCATATTTTTAATGTATGTATTTCCCCATATAGAAATGCCATATGTTATGGTTGAATAAAATAGACTATAAATACGTTTTTTGCTTCATGTGGTATTCTTTTTTGTGTATGCCTAAATACTCCAGCTATACGTCGACACCTTTTGGCTATATCATTTACTTGGTGGTTCCATTTTAAGTCTATCTATATACACCTAGGTATTTGAAGACTTGGACTTCTTCAATTACATTGTTTTTGAATCGTACTTCTAGTAATATATTAGATGCTTTTTTTATGAGCATGTATTTAGTTTTTTTGACGTTGGCAGTAAGTTTGTGTACTGACATCCACTTTTCAACTATTTTAGTATCTGAATTCATAATTGCTTCTAATTCATTATACGTTTTTGCCTTGAAAGCAATAACAACGTCGTCAGCATATAAGAATGCCTTGCCAACTAGATTAGTAGTAGAGAAGCTACTTATAAAACCAGTTGAATAATATAGGACCTAACGAGCTGCCTTGAATGACTCCGTAATCATTTTTATACTTTTCAATTCACTTTTATAATTTCCGCACTCAGCATATTGTTGACGATCAGACAGGTAATCTTTGAACCAATTAAACTCATTTCCGACAATTCCACATTCAAATAAAACGTAGAGTAATATTTTTCTGTCAACTGAGTCGAATTGTTTGGCTAGATCAAAAAATATTAATGAAACCTTAATTTTGGTAGATATTCCTTCTTATACGTATGTAATCAGGTCGAATAGGGCTGCCTCTGTACTCGAATTTTCATTAAATCCATATTGTTGGCTGTCTATTAAATTATTTTTATTTAGGTAAAATACTAGTTGCTGACTTACTTATGTTTCTATGATTTTACTAATCATTGATGCTATTGATATCGGTCTAAAGTTACACATTTGATTCTTATCACCATCACGTTTGTATACCGGAATCACCTTGCTAATTTTCAACATATTTGGACCTCCCTGCAGTGATGAATTGATTAGATCCTTTATATTGTCTACCAATAGACTTTACATTCCTTTATTACTTTCGTTTGAATGTTATCATACCTTGCTGCATTCGAATTTGACAATTTTCCAATCACTTTTTTTGTTTCATTCAAAGAAATGTGTTTAAATTTGAACATGGCCTGAGTTCTTTTTTTTAGGAATGTATATTGTTGAGAAATTCTTTGCTAAGTTTTTACCAATACTCGCATAGTATTTATTGAATTCATTGAGTTTGTTGTAATGCGCATTACTATTTTGATCTTGATTCGAGAGAAAGTCGTTTTTTTGTTTGGTGTTGTTAACTATAATTTTAATATTCTACCATATTTTCCTGGTCAAAGTTCTTTAATTTTTCTCTCTTTATAGATGTATATTTATTGAGCCAAAATTTATATTTATTATGAATATGTTCATTTACATAGTTTTTAACATGTTTTCTGTGCCAATACTGTTTAATTTTGTTAATTTTTGAACATTCAGAATCAAACCAAATATTTACGCGTTTCCCTGTAACAGAAGATATCTTCTGGTATGTGGCAACACCTATTTTATTATTTAAATCAGAAATTAATTGTGAGCATTTTGTGTTGACATAATTTGTCAGAATAATAGGGTTATTCCTCAGCTGATTTTTTAATTTATTTATATTTATGTGGTTGGTTATTATTTTTTGATTTTGTAATTTTGTTTTTATATTATAACTATTTATTTCAGTAATCAGAATCTGATAGTCAGAAATATGTGTATTCAGGTGAGTTATATTCATATTTATCTGTGGATTATTTGTAATGATATGATCTAAGAAGGTTTTTGATATTGGTCTGGTTTCGGTGTGGTCACAAAAGAAGAATCCATTACCTCCAACAATTGATTTATATACTTCAACATTAGAATCGGTATTATCCATGATATTATAATTCAAGCCACCTAATGTGTATGTATATTTCTTGCACAGTTTATTGTGATTGTATTCCAAAAGGCCATTAAATTTATTTATTAATTCTGTATCTTTTTCAGGTGGTCTATATATTGCAGATATATTAAAATTTTCATTGTTAAATGTTATTATTAGATTTACTATGCTGTTGTATTCATCGCAAAATGTATCAAGTATTTTATAATTGAGTGATTTGTGAATAAATATACTTGCTTTACCACCTTTACGTTTTTTTCTATATGAAAAAACATTGTTGTAATTATTGAATTTAATTAAGTCAATTTCATGTTCCTCTATTCATGTTTCTGTGACAACAATTAAGTGAATTACAGTGTTTAGAGTATCCAATATTTGAGCCACTTCAACAATTTTGTTTCTAAGACTTCTAGCATTAAGATAAAGCAATTTAAGTGATTTATTACTATTAAATTTGATTTGTGTTACATAGTAACGAATGTCATTTACGCGGGTTTTTAGTGGCATAGTAAAATTTTCATTATTTAACATTTACACAGTTTTCTGATAAAACTCTAATGATTTTACTATTATCTGTTTTCCTGATTAATATTTTGCCATTTTTTACCCACGCAAATTTGATGATGTTACTTCTTTTTAGATCTCTTGCTTTCTTATAAAGTAAACTGAAATGGGATGTAAGCATTTCATTTATGAGTAGTGTTATTATTAATTTTTTCTTGGTGATTTAATTCAAAGATTGACATATCCAGTTTTATATTTTTTTTGTTTTGCATTATTTGGTCTTTCACATCAGCATTTTTCAAATGTATCACTAATTTGGATTGCTCACCTGAATTTCTAGGATATTTGTTTTGTATTTAATTTGTTTTGAGTTCAATACCTAATTTTTTAACCACTGTTTAGCAATATCCTCTGGTGTTCTATCTTGCAGGCCAACAATTCCCGATATTTCTAAGATGTTGCTATTTTTTTCTTGTTTGAGCTTTTCAATTTCAATTTGGTTGTAATTAACTCTTTCTCTTAGTATATCATTTTCATTCCTTAGATTTATGTTTTCTTCCAAAAGAGTGTCCAACTTTGCCTTTAGCTCCATAACCTCATTACTCTCATCAGATAATTGATTTTCTTGTCCGCTCAGTCTTTTTAATATCTTTTTTTACGCTCAGTCTTTTTAATATCTTTTTTACACGCTGGGTGGCGCAGTAGGTAGAGCGCCTGCCTTTCAACCGAAAGGTCCCAGGTTCGATTCCCGACGAAGGCAAAAAATGCTTTCTGAATTTTTCGACCTGGTTCAGTACCCTTTATCATTGGGATAAAATAAATGATAAATAGTTGAGAGTTTTGGTTATCACTAAAAATAAGATGGAACTATGCTATTATGAAGGCGAAGTACTCTACAATAGATATAGTTTTCCACATTTAAATTAGTAGATATACCACAAAAAATTCTACAGAAAAAAGCTATTGTATGTGATTGTGTATTCCAAATCTCTGTGTAAAAAGCAGTTAGGGTGTTCATCCCATAGACTTGGAAATATATAAAAAAAAAAAAAAATCTCGTTCAATTTATCCAATATTGTATCATTATTATCTTTTTTGATCACATCCGATGGATTATTCAATGTGGTATTCTTTGCTGCCATAGAATTTATACCTGTGGAACGTCTTTTTTTCGATTGGTTATAAACAAATTTTGCAGAACCAAAATTTTTCATCATCCCAAAGGTATTCCTTAAATTCTTCATTATCCAGTCCACAGTATTGTTTATGGAACCATGTTTTACACTCTCCTTCACACTGTATCGCAATTACTTTTTTTATATTAATATTTTTTTTGCATTCGAAACAATTTACTAGTTTACTATTTGACATTTTACTATTGATGACATTGGACCTAAATAATTATGTAGAAAACACCAAAAAATATAATTTTGTATATTCTACTTATACATAGAAAATATGACGTATGCCTACATACCTGTTTCTTAACATCCACCCAATTTGGTGGTATTACTTCAATACCACCGCCTAAATCAAATTCGTAAATTTTAAATATGGTACTCATTATTATTAAATTTAATTGTAATTAAAGAACACAATAACTACTAACTATTAAAAATATAATATAATTGCACTTTCACGTTTAAGAAGACTCACACTTTATGTCCAAATGTCAAAATATAAAAATTATAAGATGGCGTTTACACAAATTTAGTTTGACGAGTTTTAGCTTTCAGTTGTTTTTTTGTGTCATTTTTGTTTCATATATGTTTTGGTTTGCCATTAATATTATATTTACTATATATATAAGTTGCACTTAATATATTTATATTTACAAATACTAAATTTAATTTACATGAAAAGTGGTAATAAAATTAAAAAATGTCACCATTGACAAATGTAAAGCATTAAAATAAAAAAAGTTTTCTTCAATCACACATGCTAGAACTGCAACTCTACCTGTCAAAACTTTCTGATTTTACATTTTTTTTTTTCACCGTTATTAAAATTTTTATAAAACAAAACGATTAAATGTTCTTCTATATACAAAAAAGCTAATCACGCTATACTGTTTACCATAAAATTTGACAGATAATTTAATGTGCAAACACAATTTCTGTTCAAACTTTCATCCAATCAAATGAAATCGTGAAACTAAACTTGATGTGTAAACGCCAACTAAAGATTTGTTATAAGAATTTTTTTTTTCTTCGTATTACGTGTAAGAATGTTGAAGAAATACACAGAGAAATTTAAATATATTCATCAATTTATCTTTACACGAAATATAATAAAATCTTTATACATCTTTATGAATATATGAAGTATTAGATCTTTTTTTCTTTATAAAGGAACTTTTCAAAAAATGTTCAATAATCTTTTAACGGTAAATTAATAAAGTTAATGATTTTTATTTAAAAGAAATTCATCGCAAAATTTTTAAATATCTTTATCAATATCACAAGCTATTAGAAGAATTTTAAATAAATGTATAGACTTGTAAATATTTTACTTTATGTATACAGTAAAACACGGATAAATGCATATTTATGTTGTCAAGCAAATTTGTGCATTTATCCGTCATGTGCACAGTGCACTTAAACGTGAAAAAAAAACTAAAAAATACAAAATAAAGAATAAAATACTGTTTTATGATTTTTTTAGCTTTATTTTCAAGAAAAATAGAAACTTAAAACTAAAAACAAAAGTTAATAGATTTCATATTTTAATTTAATTAACAATTCAGCATTATTTAAAGAAAAAATAAAAAATTAAATTAAAAACAAATTCAAATTCAATTCACAATCAAAACCTGAGAAATAATACAATATGTAATAAAAATACACATACATATCACATAAAAAACTAGGAACATTTGTTATTTACTCGTAATTAGGATAAAATTCTAGGTTTGATTTAATGGGTAATAAAATCTTTGCTTAAAACTATCTTTTACATTTGAAAAGTTATGATCTAATATTTTTAGAGTACAATTATTGAAATGAATCAAAATATGACCAGTTATAATAATATTTCTATTGTCTATTATAATATTTACAAACACACTATTATAATAATACAAAATATGACCAACTATAATAATATTTCTATATAATAATATTTCTCTGATTGATTTACTTTTATATTGCTAGCATTTTTTCATTAAAATTGTTTCTTCATCAATTTGTATTATTTCGGTTAACTTGTTATTTATTAATTCACAATTATTTTTAAAAATACACATTTTACTTAACGATAATTCATTTAATGTTCTTAATTTTTCATACTTATATGTTTTGTTGCTATATGTAAAAATAATTTCACTAGGATAATCAATTTCTTTGTTTTCTTTGTTAGGTACTGGAATGACAATTTTCTAACTGAACTGATTTAATTTTTGTTGGAATTTTAATAGCCAATAATAGTGAGTCTTTATCAAATTGAGCTAAACCTAATTTTATGTACTGTAATGTATAAAAGTCTATTTCATATCTTTTTATTTCCTCTTCTGTTAAAATGTTAGGGTGCACAATTCCATGCCTAATGGAAGCTAAATTATCTTGTATTGTTTCAATTTTTTCTTTAATGAATTGTATCTTAAAAAGCAAATCTATAAATATAAATTTTGTTGAACTAAAGATTTCTCTAGACTATTTACATGATTTGATAATATGTTTCTATCACTTTCTATAACTGCTCTAAGTTGTTTAATTGTTTTATGAAATTGGTTTTTAATTTTGATTTGTTCATTATAATTAGTAACTAGTAAATGATTGTTATGATCTACCGTTTGTAATTGCTTTTCTATATTTTGTCGGTCTTGTTCATCCATTGTTCCAAATAACCATTTAGACATTATTCCAATGTCATTTATTAGTCCTCGTTTTTGTCTTTTATTAGATATTATAGTTTTCAGTTTGTTTGTAAGGTCTAAAATTTCTGTTCGTATAATATTGTTTCTTGATTTGAATCTAGTAAATTTGTTCTGTTTGCAATGTCATCGAGTAAATTCAGTATTTCAGTTGGTTGTATAATATGTATAATAATGTCAGTTTGTGTGACTAATTCTTCTTTATCTAAATTTATTTTTACAAATCCTGCACTCGAATCTATGTTATTTATTTCTAACATACTACATGTCACGGTCTGCATTGTCATTATTGTCAACATTGTTATTATCGCTGTTATAATATCTGTAAATTTTAATGGTCTTTTAATATTGGTTATATGGATGTGGTCTAATTTTAATTTTTTATATTTGGGTTGTTCTTTATGCCTAACTGCTTTGTAATTTTTTACAAAACCTATTGAACGAGTTTCAACATAGTTTTCCCTGTTTTTGTTTAATTTTTCAATTCTCTTTAATTTATTGATTTCTAAATTTTCTTTTACTTTTTCGGGTTTAATTTTATGGCTTTGTACTTCATTTGGTTTGTACTTAATAGTGGAATGATATCTGTTATTGTAGATTCTAATGGCTTGTTGGATTAATTGCTCTACAGAAAAATTATTTTTATTTAACCGCAATACTCTAAATCAATGGACTAGAGTATCTAGAATTACTTTTTCTAATAATTCCCTGTTTTTCCATTTCCGTAATTTGCTTTCTAACTTCTTCTTCATATTTGGATGGATACCTATATAGTTTTGAGTTAATGGACTGTTCAGATTGTAACTATTTCATGTTGAATTTCTGTTGCTTGAGTTAATTTATCCCCTTCTTTGAAAAATAAACTACTGAATTTTTTTACTAACTTTTTTACTTCTGTAAGTTCTTCCGAATTGAGATGATCTAGTTTCAATAAATTTATATTGGGATCTACTATTTCTAATGTGCATATTTCGTTAAATTGATACGGCGAGTTGACAAATTTTAAATTTAAAATGTTAATATCCTTTCTCAAAATCTATGATACCTATCTAAAGTTTTCAATAAATCTGAGCTTATTATAATTTGGTATTTACGGTTGGGTAAATTTTTTACTTTCCACTTTACTATTGCATTGGGTGGTGCATTGAATTCTACAGGTGCTCCTGTATGAATTTCAAAACGAATTTGATTCTTGTCAGTGGTTGTTGAAAAAGTTATTGGTTTTATTTCTTTCTTTTTAAAACCTTCTATTCTGTCGTCTATAATGCTAAAACTGGACCCTGTATCAATTAATGCTAAAAGTTTCTTTTTTCGATAGTTATATTAATAATGGGTAGTTCATCCGAGACTTTTATTAGAAAATTAGAGACTATTTTCAAGAAAAATAGAAACTTAAAACTAAAAACAAAAGTTAATAGATTTCATATTTTAATTTAATTAACAATTCAGCATTATTTAAAGAAAAAATAAAAAATTAAATTAAAAACAAATTCAAATTCAATTCACAATCAAAACCTGAGAAATAATACAATATGTAATAAAAATACACATACATATCACATAAAAAACTAGGAACATTTGTTATTTACTCGTAATTAGGATAAAATTCTAGGTTTGATTTAATGGGTAATAAAATCTTTGCTTAAAACTATCTTTTACATTTGAAAAGTTATGATCTAATATTTTTAGAGTACAATTATTGAAATGAATCAAAATATGACCAGTTATAATAATATTTCTATTGTCTATTATAATATTTACAAACACACTATTATAATAATACAAAATATGACCAACTATAATAATATTTCTATATAATAATATTTCTCTGATTGATTTACTTTTATATTGCTAGCATTTTTTCATTAAAATTGTTTCTTCATCAATTTGTATTATTTCGGTTAACTTGTTATTTATTAATTCACAATTATTTTTAAAAATACACATTTTACTTAACGATAATTCATTTAATGTTCTTAATTTTTCATACTTATATGTTTTGTTGCTATATGTAAAAATAATTTCACTAGGATAATCAATTTCTTTGTTTTCTTTGTTAGGTACTGGAATGACAATTTTCTAACTGAACTGATTTAATTTTTGTTGGAATTTTAATAGCCAATAATAGTGAGTCTTTATCAAATTGAGCTAAACCTAATTTTATGTACTGTAATGTATAAAAGTCTATTTCATATCTTTTTATTTCCTCTTCTGTTAAAATGTTAGGGTGCACAATTCCATGCCTAATGGAAGCTAAATTATCTTGTATTGTTTCAATTTTTTCTTTAATGAATTGTATCTTAAAAAGCAAATCTATAAATATAAATTTTGTTGAACTAAAGATTTCTCTAGACTATTTACATGATTTGATAATATGTTTCTATCACTTTCTATAACTGCTCTAAGTTGTTTAATTGTTTTATGAAATTGGTTTTTAATTTTGATTTGTTCATTATAATTAGTAACTAGTAAATGATTGTTATGATCTACCGTTTGTAATTGCTTTTCTATATTTTGTCGGTCTTGTTCATCCATTGTTCCAAATAACCATTTAGACATTATTCCAATGTCATTTATTAGTCCTCGTTTTTGTCTTTTATTAGATATTATAGTTTTCAGTTTGTTTGTAAGGTCTAAAATTTCTGTTCGTATAATATTGTTTCTTGATTTGAATCTAGTAAATTTGTTCTGTTTGCAATGTCATCGAGTAAATTCAGTATTTCAGTTGGTTGTATAATATGTATAATAATGTCAGTTTGTGTGACTAATTCTTCTTTATCTAAATTTATTTTTACAAATCCTGCACTCGAATCTATGTTATTTATTTCTAACATACTACATGTCACGGTCTGCATTGTCATTATTGTCAACATTGTTATTATCGCTGTTATAATATCTGTAAATTTTAATGGTCTTTTAATATTGGTTATATGGATGTGGTCTAATTTTAATTTTTTATATTTGGGTTGTTCTTTATGCCTAACTGCTTTGTAATTTTTTACAAAACCTATTGAACGAGTTTCAACATAGTTTTCCCTGTTTTTGTTTAATTTTTCAATTCTCTTTAATTTATTGATTTCTAAATTTTCTTTTACTTTTTCGGGTTTAATTTTATGGCTTTGTACTTCATTTGGTTTGTACTTAATAGTGGAATGATATCTGTTATTGTAGATTCTAATGGCTTGTTGGATTAATTGCTCTACAGAAAAATTATTTTTATTTAACCGCAATACTCTAAATCAATGGACTAGAGTATCTAGAATTACTTTTTCTAATAATTCCCTGTTTTTCCATTTCCGTAATTTGCTTTCTAACTTCTTCTTCATATTTGGATGGATACCTATATAGTTTTGAGTTAATGGACTGTTCAGATTGTAACTATTTCATGTTGAATTTCTGTTGCTTGAGTTAATTTATCCCCTTCTTTGAAAAATAAACTACTGAATTTTTTTACTAACTTTTTTACTTCTGTAAGTTCTTCCGAATTGAGATGATCTAGTTTCAATAAATTTATATTGGGATCTACTATTTCTAATGTGCATATTTCGTTAAATTGATACGGCGAGTTGACAAATTTTAAATTTAAAATGTTAATATCCTTTCTCAAAATCTATGATACCTATCTAAAGTTTTCAATAAATCTGAGCTTATTATAATTTGGTATTTACGGTTGGGTAAATTTTTTACTTTCCACTTTACTATTGCATTGGGTGGTGCATTGAATTCTACAGGTGCTCCTGTATGAATTTCAAAACGAATTTGATTCTTGTCAGTGGTTGTTGAAAAAGTTATTGGTTTTATTTCTTTCTTTTTAAAACCTTCTATTCTGTCGTCTATAATGCTAAAACTGGACCCTGTATCAATTAATGCTAAAAGTTTCTTTTTTCGATAGTTATATTAATAATGGGTAGTTCATCCGAGACTAATTTAGAAAAAAAGCTAAATTGTTACATTCACTTTAATTTTTCTTATTTTGTTCTTGGATATTCTGAACTTCCATCGGTTCTACTTGTCTTTGTCTAGCGTGACTGTTCTTGGCTATTTTTGCCCGAGTACTGTCTAGAGTTTCCTGACATTGTATGAGATCTATTGGGTGGATTAGAATTATTCCTGTTACTATTAAAATACTTATTACTGTTTTTATTCTATTTATTTCGATTTTGAGAGAAACACTGATTATTATTGCCATTTTTATTTTCATAATCAATGGATACCTCAAATTATTTTTTTTCACTATTTTTATAATTATTTTTGAAATTATTATTTTTATAATTACTATTATAATTACTTATTTATTTTAAATTCTTGTCTTATGCAAGAATCCTCATATCTTCTAATATTCATAATTTCTATGACTTTGTCTAAATTATTATCTTTATATATTCTATCTAATAAAGTTCCTTGTGACATTTCCTTTACAGTATTTAATAGGAAACTGTCGATATTACTTAGATCTATATAATTATCACCACTATAATAAACCTGAAGCTCATCAGCTTTATATTTTAAATTTTGAATTTCTACAATTAATTCATTTACCGTATTTACACGGAGATCCTCTATTTTCCTATATATTTCAGCTGGTTCTATTTCTGGTTTATATCTCCTTTTTAGCGTTTGCTTGATGAACTCCCAGTTGTCTGGTTGTGGGATGTTGATGAAGTTACTTTTCTTATAGTTTCATCGCTGATATGGTTTAGATAATATTCTACACTGTTAACAAATGAATTGATGGTTACGTCACTAGTGCCTTTGAAGGTAGACATATGTCTGATTTCTTTTTAAACCCTTTCTTTATATTGGGTTTGACTGTCGATTTGCTGGTATTGTTGTATGGTTGCAGTTAATAGCTCTATCTGTCTGCTTTGAGCCATTATTTGATTTCGGAGTTGTTGTGCAATTTCAGATGTTATGGTCTCACTTTGTGTTATGGTTCTATTGTTGTCGAAAATTAAAGTTCTTTTATCACTTTTCATAAAATTTATTTTTGTTATTATTGTTTATTTTATTTATTAATGTTTAGTGTTTATAAAAAAATTTTATTTTTATTATTTTTATTATTTCACACTATGAACAAAAAATTTTATTTTTTAATATAGATTCCTGGATTCTACCGACTACCGAAATTCAACCGACTGCGCCACTTTCGTATTCACGTTTTAAACTTTGTAAAAAAAATTTTTTTTTTTTTATATATATCAAATAATAACGCCAATACTTGTTTTTTTATTTAAGTGATTTTTATTTAAAAACTTTAATTTTCGAAGATTTATTCGAGACTGATTTTTAATATAAAAAATTATACATTTGTTTTATTTTGAATTTGCCAATTCGGAAAATTGTACATTTTAATTATTTTATTTCTTTTTTTATATTTGTTTTTTTTTTGTTCAATTCGAGCAATTTCGTAATACATCTTTTTCGTGGGAAAATAGTTAATTGACTTTTCGCATATTGAAATATGAAACCGATTTAGTTTATTTATTTAAAATAACAGGAAACGCTGACGTTTCGTCTGTTATTTTTCATAGGAATGTCACTTGACAGGTACGTAACTGGCGCGACAAGAAATTTTATTTGAATCTTGCCTCTCAATGTTTTCATTACAAACTTCATTGCAATTCATGGTAAAAAAAAATAAAAAAGGAAAAAGATCAAAGAAAAAAATAATAATTTAAGACTGAAAATACCATTTCAAAGCAAATATTTCCAATATAATTACGGTGACCATTTTCTGAAAACGAAAATATAGTACAACACAATTTTTTTTATATACTTAAGTATGTATACATATTTAATCAAAAAATTTTAATACAAAAATAACAAACAAAAATAAATAAGTTCATACATATTATTAAATTAAAAAAATTTGCCATTTCATTTTTATTTATTAGTTAAAGGTAATATTTTCTTATATTTCTAATATTGCTTTTTCATATTTTTCCGATTTATGAATTTTTTTAAAAATATCTTTATTAGATTGCAAATATTCCGAAAACTGTAAACAATTCATATCAAAATTATATTTTGTTATTAGAAGTGCTTTAACAGTTTCAATTTTCAACTGGCTTTTTTCAGTTGTCCAAAAATTATTCATTACCGAAAATATTCGCTCGGTAGCAGCATTCGAACAAGGCAAGCACAGGCAAAACTCAATTAATTTTAGTATATTTTGATAACTTATTTGTTTCAAATCAAAATGTTTGAATATATCCAGCCATCTTTTATCTGTCGGTACTTTATTTTCCATCCAAAGCTTTATTTGTTCTGTAGTAACGAAGTTTTTAACCAATGAAAATTCATCAAAAAGTTCAACTTCATCAAATGTATTTAGATTAGGTCTTTTATGTTTAACAAAATCTACACACCATTCAACATCAGTCCATATTAGTGGTTTTGTAATTGTAGTCCATTCAAAAATTTGTATTTCATAAAATTTATCTGTCCATTGATCCAAATATTCGATGGAAGTAGAATAAAATAAACATATAGTCTTTTTGAATTTAGAAACATCAATTTCTCCATTTTTCTCTAAATTTAAAATAATTTGTCTTACCGTTCCAGGATAAAAACAAATGTTTTTCCTTTCTATTAATTTTGTTCGTAATTCTTTAATTATTCCTGCTACTTCTGGCATACAAATATTTTGAGATTCAATTTTAAGTATACAATAATTATGAAACGTTGAGGATTGACTTTGTACGAATAATAATTTCGGCTGACGGATCTTGAAAGAATGTTTTTAACAAAAAATAACACTTTAAAGCCTGGAATAACTTAAGAATCCTATCTCCAGCTGCTCTCATTGTTAACCATCTTGTTTTGCTGTAACCGAGTACTTTTTGGAAAGTGACCTCACTAAACTCACATATTTCTTTAAATTTTTCAATTCTTAAAGAATAAATATAGAAGTAAGAATATATTTTAAA
Organism: Argyra leucocephala; assembly: GCA_963942445.1. NCBI lineage: Eukaryota > Metazoa > Arthropoda > Insecta > Diptera > Dolichopodidae > Argyra > Argyra leucocephala. The sequence goes on along the minus strand of OZ012679.1, from coordinate 52,688,807 downwards.
AACAACTATTTCTAAGTCTATAGGAAGACAATCCGAAGCAATTTGGAGGCAGTTATTTATTGTATGTGCAGCACAATTTACTCCAATCAAATCTCAGCCAATATTTTGTTGAATCTTGTGAAAAATAGACAGTTAAAAAATTTATTTGGGAAAGATCGGTCTTAAGCAAATCCAAAGACAACGGTTGAAAAATGTTGCAAATAATTGCTTCTGTTTTTGTTCGTGCACAAGGATATTTTTCCTCAAAACATTTTTTTATTAGTTTTGATGTGCAGTCATTAGAAATTAGAACGGAATGAATGGTTGTGTTGTACAGCATGATAAGCCCACAAACCTTCAAGTTTTGCTAATTTTTCTTCTTTGCTGGTGAATATTGCACTTCGTAAAAAACTGTTTATATTTGTGCTAGAAGCAGATACGATAGCTTTTTTATGTGTTTCGGTTTTCAAATGCTGAACAATTAATGACCTTCCTTCATTAGAAATGCAAAAAGATGCACCGCATTTAGAACATTTAACATCATTTGGCGAAATTTTTTTAATGTACGGAAATTCTTTTTCTAATTTCGAATTAAATATACATTTATTTCGTTCTGGCATTTTTAGAGTCAAAAGCTGAACAAATATATAATTAATATTTTATAATACATTTTAACAATATGAAATAAATAATATTACCAATTATTTTAATCAGTAAGAAAACGTTTTTGATTTAAAATTTTATTCAATCCACTCCTAAAAACAATTGAAGTTACAAAATACATGCTACATTGACAAATGACAATTGACAATTATTCCGCCCAATAAACATTAGTTTCGAGTTTTGAAAATAAAATTGAAATATAGTACTTTGGCCAAATATATAGTACTTTTCCCAAATTATAGTACATTATATTGCCAAAAAAAAAAATAGTACAGCCTTTCAAAATATAGTACTGTACTATACAATATAGTACGAATGGTCACCGTAAATATAATAGAAAATAATTAAATTATTTTTTAAATTTTTCAAAATTAAAACAATTTTATAATAATTATCAACAAGTTTTATCTGATTCTATGCACTTACAAGTGTAAACCCCACAACACTTGAAGGGAGGATAAGAATAATTTGATGTATATCCATGAACAATGTATATCCATATTATATCAGAAATCAGCACGTGAATGAATGTGTACCATTATTTGAACTTTTAATTTTTTAAAATTATTCAATTAAACAAGAAAGAATAAGTAAAATTAATTTTATTACTACTACTTGCCATAAATAAAAAAGTTGAGCAATATTCAAAATGCGGTTTGATAATTGTATCGTAAATGGTAATAGCACTTGAATACGATAATCTATCTTGAATTCTTTTACAAAAATAAAGTTTTTTAGATATTTTTTTACAAATATAATCTACATGTTTTTTAAAGCTTAGGTTTTTATCTACAATTACTCCTAAGTATTAAATTTCATCAACTTTTTCTAATATTTCATTATTTATTTTAATATTATCATTTGTTTCTCCATTAATGACAATACACTTTGTTTTACCAATATTTAAGCAGAGTTTATTCATTCTAAACCAATTATTTAGCTTATCAAAATTTTATTTTACAAATTAAAATAAAAACTATTTAAGGTTTTATTTAAGGTTTTAATTATTTCTTTATTATAATTGTTATATTTTATTTATATTATCACTCAGAGAAATCATATCATTCTGTAAACCTAAAATGCATATCCTATGTATAAATTAGTCACAAATGCGTGCTATGATCGCTTAGTTATAGAATTGTGATTTGAAATCTAATCCTTACGACAAAATCATTTATTATAATTAAAAAGAATAGACAGTTATGATTTCTTTGTCACAATTTATGAATAGGATTCACAAGTTATGCATATATGAAAAAACGTAATTTATTCATATTTTGTGGCTTATCGTATAAACTTGAAATGTAAAGCTAAATCATATTTTGTAACTAATAAACATAATTTAATCCTAAAAAAGTCAATTATTATGATTTTAAATCATAAATTTTTATGTTGAAAATAAAAATCAGTTCTTATGACTCTTGTGCATAAAGTATAAATTATTTTCATAGATTCTATTATGATTTTGCAATCACATTTTATGAGACATTGTTGTATAAATATATAGTAAAGCTGATTAATAATAAATAAAAAATTATGTTAACTAATCATCAAGTATGATTAAAATTTGAGGATTTATAATGATTACCATTAATTTCTTTGCGTATTTTACGTAGGGTAAGTTCTCCTATAGTCGAACAATTAGTGTCAAATTCAAGAAGGATTAACGATAAAAAATAGTCCAATGAGTAAAACTAAATTATTTTAACGAATTCTTATGTCAAGTTTTGTTAACTTTCCGAATTTTAAAAGCTTTTTGCATAAAAATATATGAGAAAATAAATATTTTATAAAATGTAGAAAATATGCAAAATTCCAATAGTCGAACACATGGGTTCCTAATCCCGAATTTTCAGATTCTTAATTTCGAACAGTATAGTGTTTTGAGGCAAATAAATTACGTATAATGTGAAATTGCCCACCCTTGACAGTGCTGTCTAACTATGCTGTCATGCTAACTGATCTGAGCATCGAATTATGGAAGACCAAGGTTAGGGTCGATGAGATATTCTCCATTTTATACGCGTGACTATTTTTCAAAAACTAGGAACGTATTACAAAAGTAGGTCCTTCGGCATCAGTAGTTCTTAAATTGGTGTTTGGAGGATATTTATCTAGCAAAATTTAATATGTAAATTCTGGAAATGGAAAAGTAAAGTTTTCAAAAAAGCTCTTTATACCCAATCATTTGGCATTGTGTCTATAACTTTTTTCGGTGGTCGCAAATAAGGAAACACTACAAGTGCAGGTAAAATTCAATTCAATTTTATTTAATTTAATTTTTACATTTACATTTGAGTTCTATTACATTTTTTATACAGAGTTCAGATGTAATTACATCTACACAACTGAAATATTACATTATGGTTTTTTTTTTTACATTTTGCTTAATTCACTAATATTTACGAGTTCATAAGGGAAACTTTAAAAAACCTTATATTTGATTTTATTTTTTATTAAAACTTATACCTAATTAGTAACTAACCTAGTCTAACTATTAACTAACCTACTTATCTAAACTACTTAACCTAAATCTGCCATATTAGCAAAACTATATAATTCAAACGAACTTATTGGTATAAGCTCCTTATAATTGAATTTTCTGAAAATGAGCATTTTGTAACAAAAGAATCTGTTTTCTGTGATATTAATAGCGGTATCAAGCTCATATTTGCTTTATAATGGAGTTTTTTAGTTGAATAAAAAAAAGGGAGGTTGAACATTAATTTCAAAATTTTATTTTGAGCCACTTGAAGAGTGTTAGCAATATCATGGAAGACTGGACATGCATATATTATGATCGGTAGAAATATAACTTTCATTATTATTAATTTATTTTCAATTGATAGGTAAGATTTTCTATTGATAAACGGATATAGGATCCTTGTGGTTTTATTTAACTTTTCTATTGTCTTAGTGATATGAGTTTTAAATGTTAAACGTTTATCTAATTGTACGCCTAGGTACTTTACGCTATCTACCCAATGAATATCTAAATTTTGCAGTTGTAAGTTTGTTGTTGGTATTAGTTCCAATTTTCTTTTTTTTGTGAAGTATATGGCATTTGTTTTTTGAATATTAATTGAAATTTTTCATTTATAAAAATAGTTAACCAGTGAGTTTAATGCATTTTGCAGGTTGTTTATTATGTCGGCACTATAAAAACCTGATGTGTATAACGAGGTATCGTCGGCAAAAATTGATAAATGAACATTTGCCGTTCTGGGAAAGTCATATATATAGATGTTATACAAGATTGGGCCTAGGACAGAACCTTGAGGTACTCCGGCTGGTATTAAATAAGTAATTGAATCAGTTTTACCTATAAACACTTTGAATTTTCTTTCTTGCAAAAAGCTGTGAACGAATTTAATTAAGTAGTTATCTAAGTTCATTCTCTTCAGTTTATAAATTATACCTCTATGCCAAACTGTGTCAAATGCTGAGTTTATATCAAGGACTACCAACAGATTTTTTTCATTTAGTGTAGTTTTTATAAAATTTTTTAAGCGTACTAACGGGTGAATAGTTGAATGTTCAGATCTGAAACCAAACTGTTCTTCAGGTAATATATTATTTTGTGCTAAGAAATTAACGACTCTATTTTTAATGATTTTTTCAAAGATTTTACTAAATATATTTAGTAAACTAATAGGTCTATAGCTACTAGCACATTAAGGTGGTTTACTAGGCTTTACAATTGGAATAACTTTAGCCATTTTCCAATTTTCAGGAAAATAACCAATTTTTAAGCAGTTGTTCAAGAGGTTAGTGAAATATTCAACTGCCTGTTTTGGTAGATTCTTTACACATACATTAGGAATTACATCGATACCTGGTGCTTTTTTATTTTTCAACATACGTATTGTGCTCGAGACTTCTCGAATTTTTACTTTATTTTGTGAGAGCAAGGTTATTTCCTCACTTTCAAAAGCTTCTATACATTCGTTAACTCTATTTTCGATACTATTGTCATTGTAATTTATTGTAATTTGGTGTTTGTTATAAAATGTATTTCCTAGAATATTGGCTTTTTCTTTAGCTGTAGAATAGATAGTATCATTTACTTTGAGAGCGGGAATACATTTATTTTTGCTTTTAATTATTTTGGATAAATTCCAGAAAGGTTTACTACCCTTCCTCAAGTTTTTTAATGTATTGTTCCAGTGTAAATTTTTGAATTTACTTATTTCTTCGTTGATTAGGTTGTTGAAATGATTCAGTTGTGCTTTATATATAGTTTCCCTCGATCTAACCCATTTTCTTCTTGCCGCATTTCTTTTACCTATAATTTCTAATATTGAGGGAGGAAGACTTTTGTTATACAGTTTCTTGACTTTACGAGGTACCGCAGTCAAGATTGCTTCTTTGATTATATTATGAAAGTCGGATATCTTGTTATCTATTTCATAAGAATAGATAAAAGAATCGTCATTAAAATTATTTATTATCCTATCATTGAGATACTTTTTGAACACCTTCCATTTAGCATTTTTGTAGTCTAAATAGTGGTGTTCTTTATAAACTATATTGCAGTCTACTTCTAAATAAACGGGCAGGTGGTCAGAAGAAAGTTGATTCATCACAGTGGGTGTTGAATACATTTCAGAGTTTTTTGTAAAGAATATATCTAATACTGACGGATTTTGTCTGCTATTTGATGGTATATAGGTAGCATCAAGAGGAAATAGTATTTCGATATTGCCACTTACTGATAGGTCATTCAATATGTTGCCCCAACAGTTTGCTCTATTGCAACCCCAATATCTGTTACGCGAGTTTAGGTACAAGATATTTTCCCTCTATTCTAGATAATTTAAGTATATCCGATTTGTATGCAGATTTTAAATTTTTTTTATTGTTGTTGATTTGACTATGATGTGAATTTAATAGTTTCGCACTATTTCCTGGAAAGTATACCGAATAAAATTGTATTGTTTCATTGTTAGATGTAATAACTTTAACTCCAATATTTTCGATACATTGAGTTTTGATTATCGGTAAAATACTGTGATTCAGTTTTTTAGAAACAACTATAGCCACACCACCGCCACTGGTATGTCTACGATCATTTCTGTAAATATAATAATTTTTATTATTTATATTTACGTTTGGATTTAACCACGTTTCACTAATTAACCCTATGTCAAGTTTTAGCCTATGTAGTAAATCAAAAAATTCAACGCTTTTTTTTAGAATGATCTAGCATTCCATGACATTACTTTTAACTTTTTATTTGGTTCAATTGTTTTGATATTGTCTGGCAATACCGTATATGTTTTTTTTATTTTGGTATTATTAATTATGGGAGACTACAGAGATATTTTGTTGCTAGTTCCGTTATTACACAAAACTGCTCATTTTTGTTATTACATTTACCGGATTTAGATAATAACTCCATCGTCAAGTTATTTATCTCTTCGAGAGAGAATAGATTTTTATTAATATTATTACTAAAACTATTATTAATGTTGTTGTTAGTATTACTGTTACTATTATTAAAATTAAAATTATTCCAAGGTGTTGATGATTTTGGTAATTGTGTATTTGATAGTGTTTGTGGAAAATTATGTTCATAATTTATTTTTGTATTAAAAGTTCTTGTATTTTTATTTTGATTACTACTACGTGTAGGAACTGGATTTCTTTTATTTAGTATTTCGATATACACAGATCGGTTCGGACATGTGTTATCGGTTGAGTAATGGCTACCCTTACAGTTTGCACATTTACGCAGATCTTTATTTGGACATGCTTCTGATTTGTGATTTCCAGAGCAATAAGCACAAAAGGTTTTCACATGGCAGTTTTTGGCACCATGGCCGAACATCTGGCAGTTGTAACATTGCGTTAACTTATGGGAATTTTTAACTTTGTATTCCCAGCGAATTTTAGTGTTGTTTATGTACCGATAATCATTTTTTAGTGTGTTTAATTTAATTGTTTTATTTTCAAAATAAACTACATAAAATATTAATTCATTGTTAAACCGTGTTTTTTTAATTATTTGTTTTATTTCTAGGCATTTTAAACCTAAATCAATTAATATATTTTTAAGTTCAATTACAGAAATATTATCTTAGCCACATAAAATGGCCTTAAATGGTTTTGCACTTTTAGAATCGTGTAAAAAAAACTCACAATCGCTTTCTTTTAAAAATTTACATACAGTTAAATATATGTCTTTTGTATCACAGTAAATTTTTATACCAATTGAAACAGATTTTATAAAATAATTTTTAATATTAATTTTTTTCATCATATTATGAACAAATTCAGAATTTTTTTTTAATAAAGTTATTGGTGGTATTAAATTCTTTTTTTCACTGTCATTGCAAATTTTATTATTATTTTCACTAGTAATATCATTCATTTCTGATTCCATATTGTCAGCTAGAGTTTGCAGTGGTACAAAGAAGTTTTGAGATTGCTGGTTGGCTATGGAATCATCTTTTTTTTTTCATTTTTATTCTGTTTTTGGCTATAATATCAAAATTTGTTGATGCTTGTTCAGCATCATATAAACTGTTAACCGTTCTTTTTCTACTAATTTTATATAACGTTATCAAAATTTTGTTTTTTAAAGTGCACTCAATGCTAGCAAGGAGGTTATTGAGGAGGTAAAATTCTTCCGTCAGCAGCAAACACCAAAAGAACTGTCAAATTTTCTTTTTCGTTTGAGAATTTAACTTGAAAGACATTACGATATCCTCTAGACTGATCCTGTTTGAGGAACGAAACTGAAAGATGTTTCGTCTCCATTGAATTTAGGAACATCACTTTTTTATCATTTCCTAAATTCGAACACAGTTGTTCGAAATTAGAAAAACTAGAAATATTTACATCCCTTTTCCGAACACCCAAAAATATGTAATTAAAATTATTTTTTTATTGAATTTCATAAGTTTAACTGAAAAATAATATATAAACTACAATATAACATTACTTTGAACACTTACTTCTATTTATTTATGATTTATTCACTAATTTGTAAACCAACCGCCACTAATTTTTTTTTTCTGATTCGATATTTTAACTATACACTCGAACTTGCTTCCACAAACTAACGAATATTTTTGTATTACGTAAAAGCTTTAATATTGTTCGAAAAAGCTTTCTTACAAGAAATTTAGACACATCAAAAAAAAAAAAAATTTAAAAGTTTTGCTGGGTACACTAATTATAGCCGTTTGTTTTTAAAAATGTTCGACAAATGGAGGTGTTCGAAATTAGGAGAACCTACCCTATAAGCATCATCTTGTAGCAAGTATTTCTATAACCCATATTTCTCAAATAAAAAAAATATATAATTGTTTTTTAGATTTTATTACTTTTTTTTTAAATTTTTGTTTTGAATTAACATATTATCTTACTTACTTACTTAGGTGGCCAACAGACCATGTAGGTCCTGGGCCTGACTCATCAACATCCTCCATTTTTGCCGGTCACGGGCGGATTCTCTCCAGTTGAAGATTCGAAATTGCTTTAAATCCGCCGATATTTCGTCTCTCCAACGAAGGTTTGGTCTGCCCCGACGTCTTGTACCTTCGGGTCTGGAATCGAAGATTCTCTTGGCTGGAGCATTTTCGTCCATCCGCTCTAGGTGTCCGAGCCACTGTAGTCTCTTGACTTTAATTTTTGTGACTACGTCCACCTCATTGTACAGCTCATAGAGTTCGGCATTATATCTTCTCCTCCAGACCCCATCGTCGTTTTCAGGACCATATATCCGACGAAGAATTTTCTTCTCGAAGACACCAAGTGCATGCTCACTTGCTTTAGGCAGTGTCCATGATTCTGATCCGTAAAGCAAAACCGGGAGTATGAGCGTTTTGTAGATTTGTACTTTGGTGTTTCGAGAGAGGAGCTTTGACCCGAGATGTTTTGACAAACCGAAGCAGCAACGGTTTGCAAGGGTTATTCTTCGCCGTACCTCCACATTGATGTCGTTTGTGGGATTGTGGGTTTTTTTTTAACATATTATCAGTTGTAATAAATTATAATGTATTATGTATATTGCAATGATTTTACTTAAATACTAAAATATCTTAGGTATAAAACCATTTTTGCCATTAAATAATAAATGTATTGTAAATCCGAAAATGATAATTGAATTCCTCAATTTCATACTCATTTATTATTAGAAATAAAATATTTTCATAAACTACACTGTTTAAAATTTCATAAAGCTTTTCTTTCAAGTAAATAAAGTAACCTGCTTTAAAAAATTTTCCTTTATATTCTACAATTTGTGATGAAATAATTTCTTTAGATGTATCAAACGGAAATATCAAATCTACATCAATTTGATTTGAAGTAGAAAAATAAATCTCTTTTCTAAGATCTATAAGTTTAGGCTTTTTTTTAAATAAAATTCGATGTTTTGATAATCTTTATTTATAATTTTAGAGGAAAATTGCAGAATACTAAATACATTACAAATGCTAAATTCACTCTTGAAAAAGATACTTTAGAACAGTCCTGTGCAAACTTTTGGTATTAGGGCAATTTTTATAACTCGTATATGTCAATGGGCCACAGGAAATGATATGACAACTAAAATAAGTATATAATAAAAAAATGTATATAAGTTGAATACAAAATAGTTCATTTTAGATTTTATTTGTTAGTACAAAATACAATAATTAAAAATATACAAAAAATAAGTAAATTTAATGTGATTTGTAGAATTGGTGTTTATTCATTATGTATTTGATATCAGGTATAATGTTTGTAACAGCCAATCGCAATGAATTTTTTAAATGAATATCTGTTAAACTGCTTCTATGTTTTGTTTTTGTTTCATATTTCGGGGAAAATAGAGATAAAATTCGGCATGCAAATTTTCTCATCATTGGAAATTTGTCTGCATTCACGTATTTTTTATAAAAATCAATAACATCACTTTCTTGAAAGATATCTTTTAGATCAGAGTTGGATTGCAAGTCTATAATTTCCATTTGTAATTCACGTGGAACATTTTCAATATTTATTGTGAATGGAGAGGTAAAAATACGTATGTCCTTTTCTTTGGCAAGGAATTCAGTAAATCTGTCGTCGAATTCAATTTTTAAATCGTTAATAACTCGTGCGTATATTTTAAGATCAGTTATTGAACAACATCGCAGATTTGGGAAATTAAAAACATTATTTTCATCCAATTGGTTACCCCAAAGTGCAAGTTTCGCTACGAATGATTTTATATTTGTAATAAACGCAGATATTATTAAATTTTTACCTTGCATGCTTGTATTTAAAGACGAAAGATGATTTGTAATATCAACTAAAAATGCAAGATCAGTCCATCTTTCGTTCTCATCGACAGGTTTTCCTTTCATATCCATAAATAATTTAATTTCTGGTAAGAGATCGTAAAATCTTTGCAAAACTTTAGCCTTGCTTAACAAGCGCACTTCACTAAAATAAATGACATCACCATACTCTGCTTCAAGATCCAACAAAAAATCTTTAAATTGGCGATGGTTAAGAGCCCGAGATCTTAAAAAATTAACAGTAGACCCAACAATATTCATTACGTTTTTCATTTTAATTTGTTTGGCACACAAATTTTCAATATGTAAAACACAGTGGCACACAAATAAATCATTCTGAAATTCGGGTTCTATTTTATCCAAAAGAAGTTTAACTAGGCCAGAACGATGACCTCTCATGGATGGGGCTCCATCGGTTGTAATACCACTAAGTTTCGAAAGAGTAAGCTCATGCTTATTTAAACTTTCTTCTAATGCTGAGAAAATATCCGCAGCTGTTGTAGTTCCTTTCAAAGTGACCAAATCTAAGAGTTTTTCAGTTATATTTCAATCTGCGTCTACACCACGTACAAAAATAGCGAGTTCTGCGCTATCAGAAATATCAGTAGATTCGTCAAGGCAAATCGAAAAATATTGAAATGTACTTCCACGATTTTTCACCCAGAATTCGACATTTTCTGCCATTTCATCAATACGCCTTCCTACAGTATACCGCGATAAACTAATATTAGTGAACAAAGATTTTTTTTCAGGACAAATAATATCAGCTGCTGTTTCAATACATTCTTTTATAAGACTTCCATCCGATAGAGATTTAAGACGCTTCGCTAAGAGATTGCTGATAACATAGCTTGCCTTAGTAACAGCTTTTTCATTAGCAGAAGCTTTTATAAATATTTTTTGTTGACCTAACAAGGAACTTTTCATTTGATTAATTTTATGTTGTCTTAGCTCACCCGTGAAGTTTTCATATTTTTCTGCATGTTTTTAAATATAGTGCCGTTTTATATTATACTCTTTCATCACACTAATATTTACAGAGCAAATTAAACACGTAGGTTTATTTTTACAATTTACGAAGAAATAATCCTTAGTCCAAGATTCATTGAATGCTCGATTTTCCTCCTGTATTTTCCTCTTCCCTTTCAGTACAGCCATTTTTAATAATATACCACTTTTTTTTTATTTAAATATTTTTTTTTAAATCTTTATACTTAATTTTATATTAAAATAACTCAACAGTTTTAATTAAATAAAATTTTTACAGTTTTAGTTAAAATAAATTTTCACTGACGAGACAAACTGCACAAATAAAAATAATTCTTTAGTTTTATGAAATAAACGATAAACCTATGCAAATATTTTGTCTATCGTTGCTAAGTTACAAATATTTTGTCTAAGGTTGCTATGTTCCTAATGATCATTCGAAAAAATCAACAGTGGGTTCAAATAATATCATGGTACATATTAGTAATATATAATATGTATATAAAAATATTATATACAAAAATTATAATAAAATTATGAAAAAAAAATTATAAATTTTTTTTTAAAAAAATTTGTATGAGAAAATCAAAAAAAAAAACTTTTTAATTGGGCCGCAGAATTTTCTTTATTGGGCCGCAGTTTGCACGGGTCTGCTTTAGAATATTCTTTAACACTTTTATTTTTACATTCTTGCCTCATACAGCAAATATGTTTCAAAGGACCAACATTTTTTATTATAAATGGATAGTGACAAATAATATGATGTTTAAATTTCAATTTACCGAAAAATTTGATATACAAATTATTATGGATCTTAATTATTTCCTGCAAACACCTAATTTCAGAAAAAGTATAACTATCCTTTAAAATACACTCAATCAATACTTGCAATTTTAAAACATAATGCCATATCTCGGGAGAAGGTGATACAAATTCATCAATTAAAAGGGTAAAATATCTTAAAAAGCAATAAGTTTCCTTAGCTGACATATGAAGATTTTTATTTTTCAGATGTTCAATCTTAATTTCAGTAGGTTTATTATGAATTTCATTTTCGCCAACATTAAAAGAACAAATTTTTTTATTAAGAGTTTCCAATGAAAAATAGTTTTTTTTAAATTAAGTAATCTAAAGAATTTAACAAGCCAAATTTGATACATCCTTCAAAACAATCATGCATCAAATCTCCGTAAATATTTTGAGTCGCATGAAAATATTTTAAAGAATTTAAAATAGAAATTTCTTTGATACCTGTATTTTTATAATCTTTTTTTAGACAGTTTTCATCATAATTTTTGTTGTTCTAATTAGTTCTTGATTCTCTTCATTACTTTTCAACATTAACGTTTTTGGACTTTTACATAACCGACAACAAAAATTGTGACTAAAAGAACCAGAAAATCCTAAAATTTTATTTAATGGCAAATTATCACCAATAACTAATCCAAGAACAAAATGTACTCGTATAGGTTTACCAGATACATAAATTTCAACGCCGTCTTGCAATAGAGATAGAGGAAGAAGAAATAGAATCAGAAGTTGATCCAAATGTTAAAAAACGAAGAACACAAAAATCTGATGATGTTTTAAACTTTTTAAAACAATGGAGAGAGGAAGAGCGGAGATCGGAAGTTGAGCAACAAAAAAAGGAAGAAGATAGATTAAACAAAGGTATAGAAATAGAGAGGCAGAAGATTCAAGCAATTAAAGATCTCAGTGCAATTTTAAAAGATATGATTTAATTCTTATAAGCTTGCTATTTTGGTTTTTTATAATTCGTTTTTTTTTTAAGTTGACGGATATTTGGATTTTTTATGTTATGTCCTGTGAATATACAAAATATGTATTATATAATGCTGTGAATAAAGTACAATTTTTTCTTTAAACTTTTAATTATTTTTATTTTCAAATGTTACAATGAGGTACAAATTAAGTCTCGTTTTTGTTTAGCGTTTTGATAATTTAGTATAGATACATTTGTTTGTTCTACGTTCATTCTATTAGTTTCAATAAATTTATGATCGATGATTATATTATGAAAAACAATGCACGACATTACGAAATATTTGATGTTACTCCGTTTCTTCATATTCTAAAATTTCAGGATTTGAAATTTATTTTTCAATAGTTCAATTGAGCTCTTCACACATACTCGTGTTGAGCTATGTATATAGTTGAATCGTTTTTGGCTTTCTGATAAATAACCATTATCTTTATATGGCACTATTAAATTTATATGAAGAGGATAATCAGAATCTCCTAGTATGTGTAAATCTGGCGGTATATTTAGGGTTCCATCTATTAATTTTGAACCCAGAGTACTGTTACGGAAAACACATGCGTCATGCGAACTGCCAGGCCAACCAAAAAAGGCATCTAACTTTCTTAATTGATCATCACATACTACCTAAAATTTTGATGGTGTTAAGATTTTTTAATTTATTAATGTACCTGTAGTATTAATGAATAATATGATTTTCGATATGATCTACGAGCATCTTCATTTGGCTGATGAATAGCTATGTGTGTTCCGTCAATACAACCGACAACATTTAGAAAACTGTTAGACCCTCTTAGTTTATCAAATCTATTTTTGATTATTTTAAGTCCGTTTTCATTTGGAAATTTGACATATTTCGTTTTCAATTTCCTGATTATTTTGCAAGTTTTGAGAATGATTTTATGCACTAAACCAACCGCTAAATTAAATCTATCTGATACATCTCTATATGTTTTTTGATTACACAACATCCAAATAGTTACATACAAAGCTAGATCTAAGCTGGCGGTTGGTCTACCTGGTTGGTTTTCCTGTTTCCAAAAAATATTAATTTCTTTATGGAGAAACTGTAAATGTATACAATTGTGTATAATAGTAATAAAGTTTATACAAAAATAACCTATAGAATTGCAAATCCATCTGCTGGAACTAAAATTAAATAAAATTTTAACAGGGAAATTTTAGAATTAGTACTAAATGTTGTGAGTCTATTATGATACAAAATTTACATTTATGTGATTCGATTATTTTCATGTGATAGTATCACACAAGTCTATTATGATAGGGGTATATGTTTATTAATAGTTTATCACTACACAATTTAAAATTTTCTATTTTTATTTTATGTATTTTTTTGTTTTATATATTTAAATATGTTTTTTCTTTTAAAATATAAATATTAATTACATATTTTTATTCTCTTCACAAGACTTTTATAAACTGAATTTGATTTTGACGCCGACCAAAACGTTTTATATAATTATAGTATGAAATCATAAGCATACGGTATGATTATAGTGGTATAAGTTATGTTTACATATAAAATGTCCGTTATATTTAAAATTTTACACTGAAGTCATAATCATACACTTTGGTCATAGTGGCATAAGTTATGTTCAAATAAAACGTGTGTTATATTTAAAAATGTACACTGAAATCATGATAATACGCTATGATTATTATGGTATAAGCTATGCTTTATGAGGGTGCATACTAAACTCTTGTTGCTGTTTTTTTAATTTTTATAAGCTTATGATTCAGATTCATACCAACTGATTTGGAAAATGTTTTAATTAATAATAATCTATTTCAAATTTTTTAATATATTAATCACAAAAGGAATATCGAATGAGTTTTAGGAATATCTCTGTAAAATTTAAAAAAAAACTAAAATTATTCCTCTGGGTGATTATTTTAGTTAGTTATAAGTTTTTCTCAATCAACTGTATAGCACTCCTTTCTGATACACAATGAATATTCTTAGTTTTTATTTTAATATCGAACTCATTTCGTTTTTGAACGAATGCATTTGGTGACGTTTTCTTATAGCTCAACTACTTTTGTAATTTGAACATCACGATATGAATTCGTGATTATTTTAAAGAAATTGTGAAATCTGTTTTTTATGTATTGAAATTAAATTTTGTCTGCGAGGGTATTATTTAAAAGAATATTTTAGTGCAGACAGTAATGATATGTAATGTATGTACAGTAATGATATGTACAGTATGTACAGTATGTACAGTAATGATATGTTTTCAAAATTTTGTTATACATTGAAACAAAACATTGAAACAAAGAAATTGCGTAATGTGAATAATTACTGTGACAATTTTATATTATTGAAAAATAGAAAGTGGAACAGGGTGCTTCATAACATAAGTCACTATTTATTTTTTGAATACATTCTTCTATAGTATCTGCAACAACATATAATAACGCATCATCCGCAAACAAAACTATATTAGACGAAACACCAAATTCTATATAATTAACATGAGTTAGAAGCAGTAAAATACCAAGAACAGAACTTTGTGGTACACCAAGGTCCACATCCACAGTATCAGATAATGTGTCCTTGAATTTTGTTCGCTGTTTTCTGTTAGCTAAGTAAGAACGAAACTATTCCAGTTCAAAATCCGTTATACCATAACATTGCAGTTTTAGAAGCAATATCTTCCTATCAACTGTTTCGAAAGCTTTTAATTTAATAAAAAAACCCACATTTCGAACGGGAAAAGGACCTATAAAGTTGGCCTTCAGATTTATCTGTAGAATCAACTGTTAAAATAAATAAATAAATAAATTTAATAATATTTTTCGCTGAAAAAAAATCACCTTTGTTCTGAATGAAAATTCAAGTTGAACTTGATTCAACGGTGACTGAACGAACACAATTTTAATTCACATTTATTTATTTTTATTTTAGAAAACTTATTCTTGTAATCTTGAACACTTAAAAGTGATACACACGCCCCTGTATCTAATTCCATTGTTATAGAATTTCTACCAGTTTTACTTCTCTGAAAATATTGTTTATGTGTTTTCTTTTATTTAACTTTTATTTCTCTATATTAACAATGTGGTTTCTTATCTTAATTTTTATTTATTCATTCGTATAACTTAACATCATATTCAAGACTAAAAACAGTTTACTGAAATTCACATGTTATTCCTTATTTGATTCTTTATAACCAAACCTTAATAACCGACAGTGAGGTCCTATTATTTAGAACATATCATGTGTAATATGATACTTACTGGTAGTCTTAGATGTTTTGAGTTATTTGTTTTTTAAACAAACTGCTGTTGCATGTCCAACTTTTTTACATACAAAACAGGTCCATTTTTTGCTGGGAAATTTTTGTTATCACCGTGTTATCTTGCTTACCACATCGGTAACATTTTTGTTGTTGTTTGTATTGCTTAGGTGAATATACATTATTATTATAATTTTTATTTGACCAATTATTAAAATTTTGATGTTTAATTAAATTTATGCTATCCATTGGTAACATGGAATTTAGTTCTTTTGCGGACATTTCCATATTTAACGCAATGTCTGCAACCTTTTTCAAATATTTTAGTGTCATCCACCAAGAGTGCTTGCCGCCGTATTTTTTTCGCTCAATAATCCTTATATGAATTTATCGGTTAACGAATTGTCTACTATTGTAAAATTGTGCGTTGCAAGCTTTAATTATCTTAAAAATAAATTGTGTGCTTACTGCAACAAAAAAACATATTAAATATACTTTTCAATTTAATCTACCGTTAAGATTTTTTATAAATTTTACAAAAATTATGATGAGTTTTTCAAATATTTTTAAATTCTGTTATAATTTTAAAATCCATGCGTACATACATATCCACATATTGAAAAAATCAAAAAGAAAGCCTTTTAAAAATAAAAATTTGATTCTATTTGTAAATTTATACATACGTATATGTATGTATGAATATATATTAGAAATCATTACGTGGATGAATGTTCACTATTATTTGAATTTTTTGAAATTGTTTTATTTTTGAAAATTATTCAATTAAAACAAGAAAAATATTTTCGTTTCCTAAACATTATAAAATTATATTATAATTTTATAATTTATTATTACAAATAATATGCATGCGCAATATCAACAATTATAAAAATCCTTTTATTACAATGTATATTGAGAGAAAAATAAAAAAAAAATATTCTTAAAAGACTACTCGATAAAAATGCTATCCAATTTGAAATTTTTGTACCTATCAATTAAAAAAAAATTCAAATTACCTATACAAATTCAAATAACAAAAAGTTAAAAACAATAATATTCAAGAACAGTATAGAGAAACTAAACATATACAAATTATTTAGAGAATAAAGTCGTATAAAACGCTCAAAAATTTAAAAATTCAAATTGAATATAGAAAATGCACCAACACATTGATTATCTTCCAGATAATATATATAATGGAAAAAGTGAGCTGAACATTTTCTGTTGTATGAAAATGTCTATCTTTATAGTATTATTAATCAATGATATAACTAACTAATTAAAATTTATTTAAGGAACTGTTCATCTTTTTTAGCTAACTTTATAATTGTGTATTATTGTTATAGGTATATACTATTTATGCATATACTATTTCTATAACTACTTATATACTTAAATATTAATTGTTTTTTCTTCATAATTAAGTTTTTGGTTGAGTAATGTATACACATATCTAATATTATTACAAAATTCTATCACAGTACCTTTATATTAGATGTTTCTTAATTCACTGTAAATTTGCTCACTTGTTTTTTTCTTTAATAAAGTTGTTCTTAAAGTTGATTTTCATATGATCGATCCCACGTAAATAAGTTTAATATCAGACCTTTTCCACTAATCTTTTTATTTTACACTTCATTGCAACAAATATTTTTAACTTGCAATTTTTGGATATTAATATTAGTGTCACATGATTATATATACGGTATGCATTATGTAATCCAACATTTGGATGAAGTATAACAGGTTTTCTTTAGAGTTCTTGGACGTGCTCAATATGATTAAGTGCATCTATATTAAGTTGTAACAGATTTAATATAACAGATGCTTGTCCCGTTGTTGATTGAGTTTTTTGTGTTATTTTCCTTCACTTTTTTTCCACATTAATTGTGTAAGCGGATGCGTATGTTGTTTTATTTTTCTTTCTAATGCAATAAAAATAATGTCATTGAATAAATTTTCATTAGATAAATTACTTTTTTGTTGTTTCTTTTTTTATTTTTAAAAATTACTAAGTACTTAACTATCAAAAATATTGTTTTGTTTTTAACTTCATCACTACCACTAGCACTACAATTAACCAAGTTTATTATTTTTTTATTGTTCATTTGTAATTTGAGTCTCATTATTTAGATTGTTGCTTATTATGGATTTATTTTAATTTTAATGCTATAATTTTATGTTTTAATGCTAGTTTTTCTGATTATATTAATAAATTTGTAAAATTTATTTCACTTTCAATTTAATTTTCAATTTGATTTTTTTCTTTCATATTAAAATTTGTTTGCAATAATTATCACAAATGATTTTAAATTTTGATTATTTATTTTGTAACTTTGCTTACCTTAAGTTCATAACATAACATAACATTACTTGTGGCGTAGTTCGATGAGTTACTGCTGTAGTTGTTTTGTTTGCTATTTTGCACGGATGGGTACCTACCTAAGTAAGTAGTTATATTTTTTTATATTTGTACATTTTTTTAAGTATTAATTCTGTTTTTAATTTTATTTTACTTTAAATCGGAAATACGTGTGTCATGTCGTTGAATAAATTTATTTTTTTATTATTATTAAATTTATTTTTTTATTAAAAATATTTTTTTTATTTTTTTTTTTTCACTTAATCACTACAAAATGTTTATCCCTTTTTATTGCCGATTTTTAATTTGTGTTTTTTTATAACATTTTAGAATTAGTTCGGTATTTTTTTTTATTTGCCTTTCCTTAATAAGCACTCACTGTTTTAAAAATTAAAATTCAAAAAAAATTTTGCGGCAGATACTTTCTCTGAGGTATTTATATTTATTTTTCACAGTTTTTCGGACGCATGTTTACCTTGGGTTTAATCTAGAAAAACAGTGAAAAACCATTTCATTTTAATATGCAGTATATTTATTTAAATTTTGTCAGATTTGATGTTTTCTAATTTAAAGTTAGTTTCTCCAAAACAAAATGCACTTTTTTTTTATAAAAAAAATGTTTTTAAAACTCAAAACAAAATTATCTACTCTTCTTTTAACTTACTAAATTTTCATTTTTAAAGAATTTTAATCTTTACTTCATATATACATATATGTATAAGTTATAAAACCTACTTTATAATAACTATTTTTCAATCAAATTCAGTTTACTCAAATTTAATAAAATTTAATTTCTTATACCGACGTCCGACACCGGTTGAAAAATAAGAAAAACATAACAATTAACCAGTCCAGTAGCACATTATTAAAAACACCGCCAAAAGAAAAGTCAAGAAAAGCTGATCAAACCATCAACATAAAGGCAAAAGTTACCCAGTAAACATCAAAGTAAAAAGAAGGGTTGTATTAAATAAATGTTTACATAGATTATTGAGCTATAGTCACTATTACACGTAGTTGCACTTGCAACTCTTTCAATTTGTCTTTCAAGCTAAAATTTGTAAATTCCTAGCATATAATGTATACTTTCTTTTATGAAATCTCCAAAGAAAAGTATGGCCGGGCTCAAGAAATTTATGTTCCAAAACAATATTATTGATATAGTCTTTTCTCATCAAAAGGCTGAACATAGTTCAAAATAAAAAAAAATTTATTCTGTCCCATACAGTTTTTTGAATAAAGTACAATTTGTTCTGTTAAACGATCTCTGTTAATTTGAAAATATTTGTAAATACAGGATGCAATTTCATTTGGCCCTCTACCACTTATACTTTCATTCCAAAAAAAGCTGGTGGTTTTATCACGTGAACAATTTTGCACAGTCAAGGTTAATGTCCATAAGCACCTTTGATAAAATCTGTAACGAAACTGGGGTAGGGTTTCCGAGAGGTAGGAAACCCTCGCGTGGGGCATGCCTGGAACGGGTGTGCTTCAGTCAAGGGGGTTAAAATTTTACCGCCCGAGCACCATTTCAAAAAAAATTACTGCATGCCAGGAACACGAAGGGAAAATTTTAAAAAGACCGCGAATCTACACCAAAAAAAAATTGTATTAACACTTGGAGGGGTGAACAGAAGGTCCCCGCCTCCCCACACCTATACCTGAGCCATCACTGCCGAGCCGGCCCTGTTTCTACCCGGGCTTACCACTCCTGTAAGAAATGAAAAAAGTTATTTATATACACATATTTATTTTGTTTTTTGTTTCTTTTTTTTCCATTAATAGAACAAGAACCTTTAATTATATTTTATCAATATAATAATTCATATATTAAAATTTTAGTTTATGAACAGTTTTTTTTTCTTTTTTTTTAATTATAAATTCATTCTAGATTTTCAAATATTGCTTCAATGGTAACTTAATTTTAATCTTAACAATAATATTTTGATAAATTCATAAATTTTAATTTTTTTTTCTCATTTTGAAATTTTTCTCTCTTTTACTATGCTTTAATTTATTGTAATACTTATTACATTTTTTTTTTTTTTTATTTATGTTATATTTCAATATTCATATTCTAATAACTATAACTAAATACAACCATAATATTTAAAATAAAAATTTATTATCACAAACTAGTATATACTATTTGTTTCTTCTGTTACAGTTAATTAATAAGAATATATTTTTTTGTTTAATTTTGAAATTTTTTGTTTTACATTTTTTTTTTTTTTTTTTTTTTACTTATCTTTTACGATGTGCAGTTGTTCCACGAGTAGTACTACCAGTACCAGATCCTCCACCTTTAGATGATATTAAAACTTTTCTGTCTGAATGCGGGCATTTGAGAAGCATTTTTATAAACTTAACTTTTATTTTTTTTCTCTTTCAAGGTATTTCAATATTATAATGTTAATTAATGTCTATTCACTTTAAATTATTTTTAATTTATTTTCTCTACTATTAACAATAACTCTTCTATAATTATTTTATCTTATTATAATAATAATAATTAATTAAATTATTTTTTATATTTTTAAGTAATTCTCATAAATTCACAAGCGCTAACAAATAAATTAAGATAAAATTTTTAGCAATACAATTAACTAAATTCTTTCGCAGTTAATTTGATACTTTATTAAAATTTGTAAAATGTGGGTTTTTTTTTTGTTTTATTATAAATACATAACTTATCTATATTATAATACACAAGAGCACGATTTTGAAGGCACACTTTCGTAGTTTTTCGTGTGCTTCGTTTTTGTTTTTTCACTCAATCAATCGGCGATGATGCAGGTCGTGGTGATCAAAATTAATTTTTATTTTATCTATATTATAATACACAAGATCACGATTTTGAAGGCACACTTTTCGTGGTTTTTAGTGTGCTTCGTTTTTTTTCTTCATTCAATCAATTTTTTTTTTGTCGATTCTCTTTTGAGTCAAATTCTTTTTATTTTTTCTTTATTTATCGCATTTGGTTTTTTGCACTTTTTGTAGGATAAAAAATTAATTAGTAGGGTAATATTATTAATATAGGTTTTAATATCCCAAATTTTTGTGAGTTCGATTCTCTATTAAAATTTTTTTTTTTATTATTATGTATTATAATAATAATTTTTAATATATTATATTATATATAACAATATTTTTTTAATAAAAAAAAAGTAATTTTTAATTATTACTCTCTTCTCAATTATTTCAACAAAATTCGAAACCGTTTAGTTTAAAATAAATCTAAGCATACAAATTATGTATACTTATTATTTATCCATACATGGAATGTATTCACACTTGACAATTTTGACACTATGATGTATCATGCAGATATATGCATATAGTATAATATATTATACAAATTAGGATTTATCCTACTTATATATGTACACATACTCAAACAGCTAAAATGTAGGTACAATCGTACAATAAATATTATATAATTTGTACTGTGTTTTGGTTAGGAAGTCTTATTAGTATATTTGTGAAATGTTATGTATATCGAACCTATGTTAAAATTTCATTGTTCAAATTTATTTTACATTTATTTATTTACTTTTAATAAAAAAGAACCATATCTTAATTTATGACTGAGATTTTTATTTTTTAAATTTAAGATTTTTAGTTTTGAAAAAGTTATTAAAATATCTTACATACGTACATTGTATATGTATATTATTATAACTTTATGATAAAACTGACAATTTAAAAAAAAAACTAGGAGAAAAATGATATATTTATTAAAATCTACATAAAAAAACCATCTGACGGCAAATAATAAAACTAAAATTTAAAGTTCATACAAGAAAAATAGTAAAATATTAGGTTTATTCAGTAACCTGTTCCAGACAGTTCTATAAGAATATGAATAGTCATACGTTTGATAATTTCTTTAATGTCATTGGTCATAGGCATTTGAAAATATATAATTTAAGTATGTTTAATTTATAGATTGAAAAAGTACGGTTCAAATCTGAACCATCTGACAAACGATGTTCATTATCATTTTTTGAAATGATAGATATTTAAAAGGAGACTAAGCAATATTCTATATGTTTTTATTTTTTTTAATTTTTAATTAGAAATTTCAATTTAAAATTTCACCCCATGTAAGACATTTTAACATACCTACAACATTTTTTTTTTTTTTAAATAAATTATTATTTACGTATACGGTTGTTTTCTAAGTAAAATAATACACAAATAAAATATAGTATTTACCTACCAAGGATAAAATGAAATGATGGATACAATTCATAAGGAAGCTGATTTTCCATTGAACCGTATAGCAAATCTGAGGTATATCTATATGATTTCATTAGTTGTATTCCTTTTTTAATTTAAAATTATTTCGAAGTAATTTGAAGTATTTCGAAAATGGAATGATTTAATTTTTTGAAAACAATTATTTTGTGACAATTATTTTTTTTATAAGAACAAAAATATAATATTTATTAAAATCTACATAAAAATCCATCTGTCGGCAAATAGCAAACTAAAATTTAAGGTACCTAAATAAAAAAATAAAATTTTTTCGCTAAATTGTTAATATTTCAGTAAAATATTAGGTTTATTCAATAAACTGTTCAAGAACGATCAAGAACGATCTAGATTAAAAAAATTTGTTGTGTTCAGTAGTTTCCGCTAATTTAATTTGCCCAAAAGTGTTCTGATCGTTTGAGTAGATTGCTTAAAATAGTTCTAAAATAATTTTTTTTTTTTTTTTTTTTTTTTTTTTTTTTTTTTCGTATTTTCTTAATCTATGATATAATATAATTCATATAGTAGGTATATACAAATAATAAAATTAATCTTATAGCTAAAAGTTATATTAATTCAAAATTATATCTGTACAATACAAATTCATTTAGTATTAATTAATAGAGAAAAAAAAAAAAAAAATATAAATAGTTAGTCACCATTCTGTTGCATACAGCAAGAATCGAATGATGCTTATTTCTTAAAAAAAAAAAAAATCAACAAATAACCTTAGTGGGGAAAGTGCAAAAGAGAAATTAAAATTTAAATACAAAGAGAAAATAAAAAATAAAAAATACAAAATTTAAAATAATTTTATGCAGTGCAATATTAAGTAAATATGATAAAAGTTGAAAAAAATTGTGCTTAAGCTAATCATGAAAATAGACACCATATATAAATCGCAAGAACTTCAAAAATCTTACTCAGCTAAACAACAACTCTTAATAACTCCTCACTACTATCAAAATTAATTTCCAAAAGCCAAGCTTTCAATAATTTTAAGAAATTCGATAAAATTCTAATTTGCCTGATGTGGTCAGGAAGTTTATTAAAAATTCTAGGTGCTACAATATCATAGAAACGACAAAAATGACTTTTCCTGCAACGTGGAACATGAACCAAATTACGATAATTAACTCTCAAGTTATACCTATTAGTATATCTAACATCTAAATATCCAGACTTCATAAAAAACATTTTTAAAGTTTTATAGTAAAATAAATTTCTAATGGGAAGTATTTTTAATTTAAAAAATAAAGGAAAAGACGGACAAGTACGTCTTTTCCCGCAAATTATTCGAATGTTCGCATGTTTTTGTGACACAAGTAATTGACTAATCTTAGTAAAGTATGCTCCTCCCCAACAAGTAATACCATACTGAATTTTGTAAAGAAAAAGCGCATAATAAACGGAGCACATAATTTTTTCCGAACAGTATAGACTTAGATGATAAAGCTGTCTAATAATATTACGGAGATAATTCTTCAAATAGCAAGCGTGATCATTCCAATCCAATCTGGAGTCAACCCATAAGCCAAGATATTTGAACGATTTTACAAATTCAACTAAAAAACAGTTATTATCACATTGGATAGTACCACCAAAACAGTTATTAGTGCAGTCTATTGGAAATTTGGCGCAATTGGGAGCATGATAATAAATATCAAAGTTATCACAAGAAGGATTATAGATACCAAAATTCATATGCTTAGTTTTGCAGCTTATTACTAATTTATGTTTATTAAACCAGTGTCTAATTAAATCCAGATCAAAGTTCATGCATGCAGCTATCTCAAAATTGTTCTTACAAGTATATGTAAACGCAGTGTCATCTGCAAATGCGGTTACCATCCCTCTAAAATGTTGCAAAAAAAGCGAGTTAATATAAATTAGGAACAAGATAGGTCCAAGTACAGAGCCCTGAGGAACACCACAGGATAGATTAAGTATGGCACTATAAATATTCCCAATTCTGACTTTCTGTCTTCTACCAGCCAAATATGACCTAAGCCATTTATAAATAAAACCTCTAAAACCAGCATTATATAGTTTATTTAATAAAATATGATGATCCACAAGATCAAAAGCCTTAGTTATATCAACAAATAATGCTGAGGATACTTTACCCTCATTTAATGCACCATATATCTCTCCACAGAATTTAAATAACGCACTTTCTGTTGATTTGCCTTTCAAGAAGCCAAATTGATTTTCACTGAAGAAGTTGGTTTTGTTGAGAAAATATAAAAATCTCCGTTTCATTGCTTTTTCAAAGATCTTCGAGAAAGAGGATAGGAGAGATATAGGTCTATAATTGTTAACATCCAGTGTATCGCCTTTCTTGAATAAGGAAATAACTTCAGCAATTTTTAGTTTCTCAGGAAATTGCCCTAATAAGACACTCTTATTAAAAATATGTGCCAAAATGTCCACAATTTGGAAGGAGATTCTCTTTAGGATGTTATTTGAAACATCCTCAGATGTCTCATAGTTCTAGTTCTTTAAACTAGTTATAATTCTATGAATCTCAAAAGCTGAGATACTGTCAAAAAAGAAACTAGTACGTTCAAAGTTCTCCTGAACAACAACATCAGAAGAGGAGTATGTACTAAAGTAATTTCCATTTTCAAATTGTTTGGAGATATTTACAAAGAAACGATTAAAGTTATTAGCAACCTCAAACGAATTATTAACAATTTCATTATTGACAGAAAGACTTAGTCCATCACAACTAGCTGAGTCCCTATTCAACAAACTATTAACCAGTTGCCACTCCTTTTTCTTATTTCCCTTATTAGTTTCAAAGCCTGTAATATAGTACCTATCTTTACAGCTGTTAACATTGTTTTTGATTTCTCTACAGAGTTTATTATAAAAGTTCTTTAGGCGAATATTATTTGGATGCTTCAAACATTGTTTCCTTAGATTATTACGTTTTTTGATTTTATTTAACACCGAATCAGTAATCCACGGTTTAAGTTTACTTGATTTATTCCGACCGACATTAGTATTCGAAGAGCAATCCCTAACATTTATGACCAAAATATTTAAAAATTTATCAAAAGCAATCCAGTGATCTTCTTCAGAATAAACATTCTCTCACATCTCACAATTTAACAAAAAAATTAATCTATCATAATCAATTTTCTTATATTGAGGTATATTGAGAAATTTGCTGCTTAATAGACGGAATATGTAATTTAATAATTATCATAGAATGGTCTGTTATTTGAAAATCATAAACCGAACCTTTAATTTTATGATTATTATTTTTTTGTGTCCTACAAAAAACATGGTCGATACATGTAGAAGAATTTGACGTTATTCTTGTCGGTTCATTAATAAGGGAAATAAATCCATTTGATGCCATCAAAATTAAATATTCTTCCATAATTTTTGAATTATGTTTGTTAATTTTACAATTGATGACGTCGCTGGCCACATAATTTTCTTGTAAGCCATTAGTAAAAAGCTGAGAAACTTTCTCATTTACGTTAATAGAAGATACGTCCGGAATACCAACAATATCAATGCAGTTACGTTTCTCATTTTGTTCCAAGACATTAATTCTCGTTTCCATAGAGTCAATTTTTCGTGAGAGAGATGCATTTTTTATTTCCAGTTGCTCAATTTTACTTACAGCTTCGCTATTTATTTTTTGAAGGAGTTTAATTTCCTTTAGAAGTGTTAGTAATGTGACATCAGATTCATTAATTTTAGGTGTATTATTCAATGAATTAAAGTCAACTAAAGAAGAGCAGTTTACGGAATTAACTCTCATAGTTGCTGAGGATGAATTCAGAATTGGAGTAGTTGTTAAATTGTCAGCTACAGTAGAATTTCTTCTCGCACTTAAGCACTTGTTACACTTGTAGCCCTGCTTACTTATTTCAATAAATTCAATCTCATTTTTATCTAATTTGGCGCAATTTGCATGAAAGATTTTCATACATATTATACACTGGATATTCAATTCCAATCTTTCAACTTTTAAAAGACAAATGTTGCACTTTAACATTTTCAAATTATTATATTTTTGTATTTAAAAAATTTTTTTATTTTTTTTTATTTTATGTATTTTTTATTAATAGTAAAGAAAAGTTCGAGTATGTAAAATAATATTAAAATTAGAGTAAATCCTCGCACTTGTGTTCCCCACTAACACTCGCGAGAGAATGAATCATAATATGAATGAATCATAATCTGTTTTGTTCCGAAACTTTTTGTATCAAGTATTAATTATAATCAAGTCAAAAAAATTTTGAACATTTGACATGTTTAAAGTATCTGAAAACAATGTATAGAATAATAATATTAATAGCAAACCAAAAAAAACTAAAAATTGCCCAAAGTTTTAAGTTAATCTTTATGAAATTAACTCTTTTATTTATAAAATAGATATAGAATGAAAATTATTTTACAAGAATTTATTAGACATCAATTTCCAGTAAGTCTTGCAATATCAATATGCAATATCAATCAATAAATCACAAGATCAAACATTTCAAAGAGTCGGAATTTATCTCCCTCAACCTACCTTCACCTATGGTCAGCTCTACACAATCCACTGCTCTAAAAATTAAAATTCTAGCGAGACCAAGACAGGGGAAAACTACTGACAACGACACTGTAACTGACAATTTTGCATACCAGGTCTAGAATACTCCATTTTATCCAATTGTTTCCTATATGATGAATTTTAAAATTCACTCATAATAATTGGGAAACGGTACTAACTCATAGGTATGATTAATGGTTTAATAAAATTATCGTAAACTATTTTTTAATAACATTCCCGCACACGTTTTCCCAATTAACGCGAAAATCAATTAATCGGTTAATAATATCAGTTATGGTAAAGGGTTTCGGTGATTTTAGTGGGTTAGTGTTCCACATAGCTAAGTACCTACATTCCCTCCAGAAATAAAAAAAATAACTTGTGGACCGTAAAAAATCCACTATTTAATCCAAGGTGTCGGTAGACACTGTTAATACAACTTTTTGCGAATCAGGTTTTCGTAATACATATTTCTCAAACGGGAAGCATCTGTGGTTGCATTACTTGCTGCGTTTATTCGAGCTGATCTTCAGTTCGCCAACAGCCTTCAACTAATTCTTTATTTGTATACTGATCCACTAGAGAATTTTCGAAATTATAGTTGCTTTTATGAAGCATCAGAAAATTATGCGGTATTACAGTAGTCATTACAACTTTTTCAACTTTTTCAGGTTTTCCATGAATTGTTGATGTTAAAACTCTCCACCTAGTTGCCAAAATATCAAAAGTATTTTCAATGATTCTTCTAGCTCTTGACAATCTTTTGTTAAAATACGTCCTCTCTGGAAGTTAATAATCTCCCTGGAAAAGGACGCATTAAATTTTACTTAACCCTTTCGGTCATGGCTTAGAATCAGCTATGGGAAAATTATTTAATGATTACAAACACGTTTCTATAGTTTTACATAAATATATACAAAAATTTTTGACTTATCTTTTACGATGTTCAGCTGTTCCACGAATAGTACTACCAGTACCAGATCCTCCACCTTTAGATGATATTAAAACTTTTCTGTCTGACTTCGGGCATTTAAGAAGCATTTTTATAAACTTAACTTTAATTTTTTTTCTCTTTCAAGGTATTTCACTATTATAATGTTAATTAATGTCTATTCACTTTAAATTATTTTTAATTTATTTTCTCTACTATTAACAATAACTCTTCTATAATTATTTTATCTTATTATAATAATAATAATTAATTACATTATTTTTTATATTTTTAAGTAATTCTCATAAATTCACAAGCGCTAACAAATAAATTAAGATAAAATTTTTAGCAATACAATTAACTAAATTCTTTCGCAGTTAATTTGATACTTTATTAAAATTTGTAAAATGTGGGTTTTTTTTTTGTTTTATTATAAATACATAACTTATCTATATTATAATACACAAGAGCACGATTTTGAAGGCACACTTTCGTAGTTTTTCGTGTGCTTCGTTTTTGTTTTTTCATTCAATCAATCGGCGATGATGCAGGCCGTGGTGATCAAAATCAATTTTTATTTTATCTATGTTATAATACACAAGATCACGATTTTGAAGGCACACTTTTCGTGGTTTTTAGTGTGCTTCGTTTTTTTTTTTCATTCAATCAATTTTTTTTGTCGATTCTCTTTTGAGTCAAATTCTTTTTATTTTTTCTTTATTTATCGCATTTGGTTTTTTGCACTTTTTGTAGGAAAAAAAATTAATTAGTAGGGTAATATTATTAATATAGGTTTTAATATCCCAAATTTTTGTGAGTTCGATTCTCTATTAATTAAAATGTTTTTTTTATTATTATGTATTATAATAATAATTTTTAATATATATTATATGTAACAATATTTTTTTAATAAAAAAAAAGTAATTTTTAATTATTACTCTCTTCTCAATTATTTCAACAAAATTCGAAACCGTTTAGTTTAAAATAAATCTAAGCATACAAGTTATGTATACTTATTATTTATCCATACATGGAATGTATTCACAGTTGACAATTTTGACACTATGATGTATCATGTAGATATTTGCATATAATATAATATATTATACAAATTAGGATTTATCCTACTTATATATGTATACTCAAACAGCTAAAATGTAGGTACAATAAATATAATATAATTTGTACTGTATTTTGGTTAGGGAGTCTTATTAATATATTTGTGAAATGTTATGTATATCGAACCTATGTTAAAATTTTTTTGTTCAAATTTATTTTACATTTATTTATTTACTTTTAATAAAAAAGAAACATATCTTAATTTATGACTAAAATTTTTATTTTTTAAATTTAAAAAGTTTTGAAAAAGTTATTAAAATATCTTACATACGTACATTGTATATGTATAGTATTATAACTTTATGATAAAACTGACAATTTATTTAAAAAAAAAATTAGGAGCAAAATTATATATTTATTAAAATCTACATAAAAAACCATCTGACGGCAAATAATTATTATTTACGTATACGGTTGTTTTCTAAGTAAAATGAATACACAAATAAAATATAGTATTTACCTACCAAGGATAAAATGAAATGATGGATACAATTCATAAGGAAGCTGATTTTCCATTGAACCGTATAGCAAATCTGAGGTATATCTATATGATTTCATTAGTTGTATTCCTTTTTTAATTTAAAATTATTTCGAAGTAATTTGAAGTATTTCGAAAATGGAATGATTTAATTTTTTGAAAACAATTATTTTGTGACAATTATTTTTTTTATAAGAACAAAAATATAATATTTATTAAAATCTACATAAAAATCCATCTGTCGGCAAATAGCAAACTAAAATTTAAGGTACCTAAATAAAAAAATAAAATTTTTTCGCTAAAATGTTAATATTTCAGTAAAATATTAGGTTTAGTCAATAAACTGTTCAAGAACGATCTAGAACGATCTAGATTAAAAAATTTTGTTGTGTTCAGTAGTTTCCGCTAATTTCATTTGCCCAAAAGTGTTCTGATCGTTTGAGTAGATTGCTTAAAATAGTTCTAAACTGATCTGTTTTGTTCCGAATCTTTTTGTTCAAAAATTTTGTAGGTACATATATCTTTTTTAATTTGAGCACCAAGTCAAGAAAATTTTGAACATTTGACATGTTTAAAGTATCTGAAAACAATGTATAGAATAATAATATTAATAGCAAACCAAAAAAAACTAAAAATTGCCCAAAGTTTTAAGTTAATCTTTATGAAATTAACTCTTTTATTTATAAAATAGATATAGAATAAAAATTATTTTACAAGAATTTATTAGACATCAATTTCCAGTAAGTCTTGCAATTTCAATATGCAATATCAATCAATAAATTACAAGGTCAAACATTTCAAAGAGTCGGAATTTATCTCCCTCAACCTACCTTCACCTATGGTCAGCTCTACACAATCCACTGCTCTAAAAATTAAAATTCTAGCGAGACCAAGACAGGGGAAAACTACTTACAACGACACTGTAACTGACAATTTTACATACCAGGAGGTTGACAATATGACACTGTTGCATACCAGGTCTAGAATACTCCATTTTATCCAATTGTTTCCTATATTATGAATTTTAAAATTCACTCATAATAATTGGGAAACGGTACTAACCCATAGGTATGATTAATGGTTTAATAAAATTATCGGAAACTATTTTTTAATAACATTCCGGCACACGTTTTCCCAATTGACGCGACAATCAATTAATCGTTTAATAATATCAGTTATGTTAAAGGGTTTCGGTGATTTTAGTGGGTTAGTGTTCCACATAGCTAAGTACCTACATTCCCTCCAGAAATAAAAAAAATAACTTGTCGACCGTAACAAATCCCTTATTTAATCCAAGGTGTCGGTAGACACTGTTGTAAATTAAAACATAATACAACTTTTTGCGAATCAGGATTTTGTAATACATATTTCTCAAACGGGAAGCATCTGTGGTTGCATTACTTGCTGCGTTTATTCGAGCTGATCTTCACTTCGCCAACTGCCTTCAACTAATTCTTTATTTGTATACTGATCCACTAGAGAATTTTCGAAATTATAGTTGCTTTTATGAAGCATCAGAAAATTATGCGGTATTACAGTAGCCATTACAACTTTTTCAGGTTTTCCATGAATTGTTGATGTTAAAACTCTCCACCTAGTTGCCAAGATATCAAAAATATTTTCAATGATTCTTCTAGCTCTTCAATCTTTTGTTGAAATGCGTCGTCTCTGGGAGTTAATAATCTCCCTGGAAAAGGACGCATTAAATTTTACTTAAGAGGAAAAGCAGCATCTCCCACAAAATAAAGTGTAAATTCAATATCTGAATTTGGAAGCAAGTTTTTGTTTGGAGGTGGCAATTCATTTTAAATAATTTTTTTACCAAAATTACTTCGAGCAAAAATTCCACCATCACTTTCGCTTCCACATGCTCCAATATCCACTGCCCTGAAGCAATAACTTGTGTCACAGGTACCTAGTAAAACTATACTGATGTGTCCTTTGTAATTGTAATATATTGATACGCTATTTGGAGGACAAACAATATTTATATGTTATCAATATAAATATAGCCGCGGTACAATTTGGTAATTACCATTTCGTATAAAAATCTTTACCAATTGAATTCCACTCCTTATCAATCGGTACACTTAAATAAATTGCTGACAGTTCATCCTAAATAATTTGACAAGTCACAAATATAATTTTGGGTACTGTAGATTCACTTAATTTATAGGACCATGCTTAATATGTTCACCTACAACTTTGAGCGAGAAACCTAAACATATTTTTAAATTTAATAATTTAAGGCGCAAATAAAAAATTTTTTTTTCTTTTCTTTTCTTACATTAAAATTAATGTCAAACAGCATATTGGTTGAATTTGTGTACTATTTAATCTTCCACTAAGGTTTTTATCTAAAAACCATAAGAAAATGTCAAACACTGGTGCAGTCATCCTCGTCATCTTAAAAAAAAATTCGTGATCTCTCTGGTATGCAACTTTACAAAACCTTCTAATAGGGTACAATTTGGTATACATTTGATATGCAGTATACACTTTCATCATCATATCTTTTCTTTTCAATTCCTGACTATCCATATATATTTTATTATTTTTTTTCAATTCCAAACCAAACAACAATAAATCCTAAAATTAATAAAAACGTTGGCGTCAAACTTTTTCAAAGTTAAAATTACAAGTTTAAGCCAGCATTGGAGTTGAGAAATACTTGTCTATACCCTTTCCAATTCTTCGGAATCTTGCTTTGAGATGTCCGAAAGCATTCTCCACTACCCTTCTACATTTAGATAACTTATAATTAAAGATTTTATTGCTCTCTGGAGCTTCTATCTTGTGTGGAAACAGCTCATAACATAAAGGCTGAGTTTGAAAGCTGAATCACCGATAAATAATGGATAAAGTTCAACTGATTTTATAATTTTTTTATTTTTCTCCAGCAAAAAATTCCTGAACAAATGCTTCTTCAACGACGAATATTCAAATATGGCCGAGTCATTGCACCCGCCTGGACAAGCAACGCTTGTATACATATAATTGTACTCAACTTTTGAAATTATAATATTCCGTTGCATCCTCCTTCTTGGTTCGTACTTTGCTATGACATCCATCTAAAAAATTATAAGA
Organism: Argyra leucocephala; assembly: GCA_963942445.1. Lineage (NCBI taxonomy): Eukaryota > Metazoa > Arthropoda > Insecta > Diptera > Dolichopodidae > Argyra > Argyra leucocephala. The sequence continues at coordinate 52,656,074 of OZ012679.1, read as the reverse complement.
ATTATATAATAACAATGATTTGTTATTGAAAAACGATCTACCTTATATACCATGCTCCAATACATTGGGGAAAACCCATTTTCTAAAAAACAAGTTCATATATTTTTTTTCATTGTTCGATCTGTTAGTGGTAAATAATTCATGTGTGTTATTTTTACCGTAGCCCACGCAGGTTGGTAAAACTCTAAAACAATTGTACAGACAGTCGATTTACCAACTCCAAACATATTTGCCACTGTCCTGTACTCGGAAGAAGATTCCAAAGAGCACAGGGCAATGGCAATTTTCTTTTTTACTGGAATTTTTGAATTCAATATATTTTCCTTTTTGACAAAATAGAACATAATTCTTCAAATGTATAAAACATCATTCTTAAATTTTCTTTGATAAAGTTTTCCCCATTGACAAACAAATCTTTCACAAAAAAATTCAAAAAGCTTTCCTAAAATAAAAAAAATTGACTAAACGGTTAAAAATATCTCACCTTTTCTAAATACTTCTTGCAGTTCCATTATTATAACCACAGTATAATTGTTGTTGAAGATTTACAACATTTATTTTATTTTGTTCTTTCTATTTGATTATAATTTTCTGTTAGTTTTTTATTCTTATTGGTTTTTAATAAATAATTCGTTCAAAATTTTGATTTTAATTTATTTAACATTATTTTACATTATTTTACATTATTTTTGTATTTTTATCCAAGATTTACAATAATCATAACTACTGTTTTTCAATAATCATAATTATTGATTCGTTTTATCTATTTTATTTTATTCACAATTCCTTTTGTTTTTTAAGTCTTATTTGATTTGACATTTTATAGTTTTATTATAATTAACATATTTTAAGTATATATATATTTTTAATTTAAATATTGATTTTGTTAAATATTCAATAGTTTTTTGTTTTTTGAATTAATTACTAAATCATTTAATACTATTTTTTTTTATTTTTGAAATAATTTCTCGCTCGCTCTCCATTTTATGAAATTTTATTTTATATTTATTTTTTATGAAATTTTGAGTTGTCAAAATAAACCAAGTTAAGTACAATATGAACGCTGTTTTTGAAACATGCTTAAATTTGAGCTAATCATATTTAAAAAATTTAATATGAACATAGCATAAGGTTCAATTTTAATTTTTAATTTTATATTTTAACATTAATTATTATATTTAATTATTAATTCTAAAGTATTTACTTTTTATATTTCTTTTTATTTCTTTGTCGGAAAAGGCAAAAAAAACCGAAAAGTAATTTATTAATTTTTTTTTAATAAAAAAACTTAAACCTAACCTAAATCTAACTTAAATCTAAATTAACTCTATTGAAAAAATGCCCTTAAGCTTATTAACTTACGAAAATATGCATAAATTACTTTGTTTATATTTTGCTTTTATTGCTACTTACAATAAATTGCCAATTTGTCTAATATTTTAACCATAAATATTTATCCTTGTTAACGTTAAATTCTGTGTCTTTTTTTGAAGTGGACTTTGCATACCTCCGAATCTCCAGAAGCTCCATTGGATTCAAATTTGGCGCAAAATCTATTGTTTTATTTGTACTTCTTCCAAAAGCATGATAAATTATTGGTATGTTGTGACTGTCACTCTGTATACAATTTTTTTTATCTAGGATAGGAAAAGCTTCCGGTGGAATAAATCCTGTTTTAAATGTATTTGAAATGTACGGATAAACTGATTGAGCTATAAAACTATTTTGTGTAATGTTCGGAGCTTTTATAAAATGTTTTCTTATAAAATTAATAATAAAAATATCTATCCTTAAAATATTTGCCATACAATATTGTTTTATTACTTATGAAGTGAACAAAATCTGTTCCCGGTTTCCTATATTTACCAAGACATGCTCTAAGTCATTGTTTTTCAAATTTTCTAGATATTTCCATTGTTGATTCACTAATATTATACCATAATTGCCATGCATGAAATGCAATTTCAGATTCCTCTCATAATGTTAATTTTCAGCAATTTTTTTAATTTGTTGTTAATAATTGTTATATCACAATATGGAAGAAGAGTCATCGTATTTCCGCTGATCCACATCTTAATTAAACACTGTACTACTCCTAAGAAAAAATGTAATGAACTCCTTCCAAATGAAATTGTTTAATTAGATATATATAAAGTTCTTCCAAATTTGATTCTCCCTTGTGATAATTGTCATCCGTTTTATTTCGAAAGGAATAGTTCGTTCTAAGTTGGAAATTTGTACTAGAAAAACCATTCTATTATTGACGAAGCTTCCCTCTCAAGTGCATTTTGTACATCCAAAGCAAGCATTATGGGGTTTTGTTGTAAACAAGAGCATCTGGCGGGTGCTTCTCAAATAAAAACTCAAATTCTAATATTTATTTGCTTATTTTCAAATACAAAATAAGTGGTAGTGTCTTAAGTTCATTAACGAATAGTTTTAATATTTCATTAAAATTTTTAGGTTTTTATTACCGATATAATATATTCTCCCGATATAATATGCCTCAATTTTTTTATATAATATATTCTTGTCATAATAATCCAAAAACTATTTTGAGTACTATTTGAGATAGGAACACCATCAATGTCAAGAAGTATTTATTCTGGACAATTAATTTGAGTTTGTAGAGTATGAAATGAAGATTATGTTTTACAAAATATATATATTGCCTGGTTCAACTGAAACTGTGTCCCGTGTTATTGGCATTTCTAAAATTGTGCGAGCATTTTCAGGCCAATATGGAAATCCGTTTAATTTTAAAAATTCAAGAAGTATATTCAAAGCTACAACCGTAGTACCAAATTGTATGGCCCAAATTGAATATTATTAAAAATTGGCGGGCATCATCAGCTTCTTCAATACTAGAATTAATACACCTGAATCTTCTGAATTACTAAATTGATTATCATTTTCCTTTGAAAGTTTTTGCTTTACAATTTAAGAATTTTTAACCAAACGATAAGAACGTCTTCACATTCTGTTTCGCTCTGTTTCTTAGAGCCTGTCTTGAAAGGCTTAAAATATTTTTATAGTTTGACATTTATAAACTAAAATTTAATTCAATTCATTTATTTACCCACACATTTACATTTACATACAAGTACTGTTAATTTTATATAAGATATCATCATCTTATACTAATTAATGTACACAGCTGAAATATGATTTTTCTAAGATTTATTATACTTATTAATATTTCATTTCGAGAGGCAAATGGGAAAAGCCTCACTAAGATTTATGGTTTTAATAAAACTTACAGCTAATTCTCTTACACTACTTACGGCTACTTACGACTACTTAAACTAATTATTGTTATTTAAAACTATATGTTTTACAATTTATTGGTATAAAATTTTTATTAAATCATTTTCAGCTAATAGACACTTGTCCATAAGTTTTTAATACAATTCGATCAGAAATTAGTTCGACTTTTGTTTGGTAATCGAGTTTCTTAGTCGAGTAATAAAAAGGTAGGTTTAACATTAATTTTAATATTTTGTTTTGCGCTATCTGCAATTTGTTGATGTGGGTGTCACGATGAAAGGACACGCATAGAACAATTATAATAAATAGGCTGGAAAATTACTTTCATAATTATTATTTTATTGGCTATTGACAGATGAGATTTTCTATTGATAAAGGCGTATAATATTTTAATTGTTTTATTTATTTTGTCTAAGGTTTTATTAATATGTTCCTTAAATGTTAATGTTTTATCTAGGTAGACTCCCAGATATTTTACTGAGTCAACCCATAATATGTCAGTATTATACAGTTTGATGTTGGTAGCAGGTAAAAAACATGGCTTCCTTTTGTATGTGAAAAATATAGCGCTAGTTTTTTGTGGACATTTATGGAATTTCCCATTTATAAAAGTATAGTCTGATAAAATATTGATTGCATCCTGTAAAATGTTTGTGATGCTAGTACCATATAACGCAAAAACAGATAAATTAACATTTCCTAATCTTGGTAAATCATATGTATAGATGTTATGAAGTGCAGGATCTAGAAGTGATATTGTGGTACGCTGAGATACTTGGTAATTTTTATTGATTTCATGAAATTATTTAGATTATGAATATTTAACTAGATCATATTATTATATTGTTTTCAATTGAATTTGAAATTATTTTAGTTTATGTCTAAAACTATCATGTCAACGGATTTCTTAGTTTTTATTTTGGTTTTTATGTAGTTTTTTAAGTATAATAGCGGATGTATACTAGAATGGTAAGATCTAAATCCAAATTGCTCGTTTGGTAGTAATTTTTTTCTTTCCAAGAACTCGGTTATCCTGGTTTTGATAATTCTTTCGAATATTTTGCTGAATATATTTAGGAACCTAATTTGTATATTGCTTTGTGGACAGTCAGGTAGTTTTTCGGGTTTTGCTATAGGTATAATTTTTGCTTTTTTCCATGAATTTGGAAAGTACTCTAGTTTCAAACAATTGTCTAGAATTTTGGTGAAAAATTCGTGGCCCTTCTTTTTTAGCTTTTTAATGCAAATTGTAGGAATTTGATCTATTCCAGATCTTCTGTGTCTTCTTATATTTTTTAGTTACGAATAATGTTTAGGATCTCAGCAGGCTTTACCACGTTTAGAGTAGAGAACATCGATTTGCTGTTATTTATGGTTTCTATGGTTTCACTAACCAGATTTTGGGTGTTTTGGTTGGCAAAATCTCTTGTAAGCTGATGCTTAAGAGATAATGTTTTCCCTAAAATATTAGTCTTTTCTTCGGCTGTGATATATTTCGTATTATTTCCCTTAAGTACCGGAATTACTCTACTTTTATATTTTACAATTTCACATAAGTTCCAGAGGGGTTTACTACCTTTTTTTAACGTTTTCATAGTGTTGTTCCAGTAAATATTTCTACATTTTCGTTCCTAATCATTTTATTTATGTGATTCAGTTGAGCTTTAATACAAATGTTGCTATATTTAATTCACTTGGGTTAAGGATGGCAAACTGTTCATTAGGAAATCGTCAAATAGTAAAGTAATCACAATTCTGCTCGACAAGAACTTAAATGTTGAATGATATTTTTCAATATAATTTGCCATCTAAAACTCATGTCATAACAAACTTATACCTTATTAGCGACATTCACTTAGATAAGAACGTAAAGATAAGAACTCATTAAAAGTTATTTACATAAATGCAAGAAGTTTGAAACACAAATTGGAAGATTTAAAATATTTATTAGATACAGGGATACCATCTTTGAGATTTACATGTGCGGGACAAAAAATGGTGAAATAAAAAATACATATTGCTAATTTGAAAAATATTAAATTTTATATTATTATAATATAAATTATTAAAATTTTTATAAAAAATTAAATAATAAAAGAAAAAATGAAAAATCAATAAATTTACAAAACATAACGAAACAAAACAGTAATACAAACACAAAATGAGATCAAAAATTCAAAAACAATAAGTAAAAAAAAATTAAAATTAATTCAACATAAAATACTTAATTCATCCAACAACATACTAAATACTTAATAATTCAACATAACAAACATAAAATATAATAAGATAAGAAATTTAAAAAAAATAAAAGTAAAACAAAATTAAAATTAATTCATATCAACGGTATTTTTCTTTTGATAATCCTTAAGCAATGAATCATCCTCTTTTAAATAGTTTTGAAATTGAAGACAATTCATTCCAAAATTTTGTTTTATCATTAATTCCGCCTCTAAATTTTTCAACAATAATATATTTCTTTCCTTCCGCCATGCTGTAGTCATAAGGCTAAAAACCCTTTCAGACACAGCATTTGAATGCGGAATTGAAAATATTACTCGCAAAATGCGGAATTGAAAATATTACTCGCAATATTACTAGAAAATTTGGAGCCCCAAATTCCTTAAAAAAATTTAGCCATTTTTGTTCTATTGGTAGTTCTATTGGTAGGTCCAACTAATTTTTTTTTTTTTTTGTACGCAGGCTGGTGGGAATCTTCAAAAGACACAATGAACCCCGTAGCTTGACATTGTGAGTGGAATTCTTACCCACTACCACACCCTTCCTATATTGCGATCTAGTCCTACAGGACTAAGTAGGATTTTGTTCAATAGGTCTTTTCAGATTTTTAGCTGCCTTCCAAAGAGAGTAATCAGTGCTTTTATCATTTGTTAATTTTTCTAAATATATGTTAATCGATTTGTTTTTCACTTCTTTAATTATTCTTCTTAGTTGTTGCGTGAGATTATTTAGACTAGTTTTATCTTGTGGAGCTCTAGTTTGATGCCATTTTTTCCTTGCTCTGCGTTTTATTGCAATTAGTTCTAAGATTTCTGGTGAATATTTGTTTTCTTTTACTCTTTGTTTTAACACTGGAGTATTTTCCCACACTTTTAGTTGGATATCTTTAATGTATTTCTCCACCTCTGAATCCAATTGTTCTTTGTATTGTAACTGTACAGCTAGTTGGATTTTTCCTTCCAGACATACTTTCAAGCTTTCCCAGTCAGTGTATTTATTTGACAGAACCGGATTCCTCTTCCTTTGAATAGCGTCTTCACTTACAGTTAGTAGTATTGGAGAGTGGTCAGAGTTCATTTCCTGCCTATCTTCTATCTGTATGAAATTATTCGAAATGTTTTTAATTATAAAAAAATCGGTTAAATCAGGTATTTTATTTAAATCTATAGGCCAATAAGTAGGTTTTCCTGTTGATATTCTTTCACAGGCAAATTCGCTTGTTGCATGGAACAATTCCCTGCCTTTAGTTGTTGTTAACCGTGATCCCCAGTGTGTATTTTTGGTATTAAAATCACCCCCTATAATAAACTTTTTTCCTAGTTTCTTAAAAAGATCTAAATAATGATGGTTCTTTAAAGAGTACTTAGGTGGACAATATATACTTGCTACTACAATAAAGTAATTTTTACATTTTACGTTTACGGCAATAGCTTGTATTTCTTCTGTTTCAAATTTGGCTTCTTCAAAATGTTGTATATTTTGTTTTATAATCACTGCACTTCCCCCTCTAGCAGAGTTACCCGGATGTATGTTATGGTAAACTTTATAACCACGAAAGTTAAAATGTGTTTGTTTGGTAAAGTGCGTTTGTGCTATAAGACAAATATCTATACCATTTATGTCAAGGGGTGGTCTGGGCTAGGATAAGCAGGGTAGACATTGACCGCTCGCTGACCCAATGTTGTAACTGTTTAATTCCTGGTCAAGTGCTTGCAGTACCTCCACGAGGTGACCATTGGAAACTAGGTTTCTAATAACCATTAGATTCTTAGGCTAGAACTGCAAGGGCTCAGGTCCTCCTAGTTGGGGGTTGGTCGTACGGCTAACAACCGGACATCGAAAAACAAACATTGTTACGAGATCATCACATGAGCCTCGGATAAGGACTGATTTAAATAGAATAACGACCCGGCAAACGATTATGGATAATGATTTGAATAACGATTTAAAAATTGGAACATGGAACATAAGAACCATGCTTCAAGCTGGTAAAATGACGGAAGTAGCAAATATAGCTCTTAAATATAGGCTGGACTTATTAGCTCTACAAGAGATCCGATGGAAAGGGAAGGGTATGTTAAATAAACCGTCCCTCTCCTTGTACTACAGTGGGGATGAAAGAAGAAGAGGGAGGTATGGAACGGGTTTCATAGTAAGCAAAAATCTGAAGAAGTGCATATTAGGATTCACACCAATTAGCGATAGAATATTTATTTATTTATTCATTTTATTTCGTACATATACATGAGACGGTAAGTCTCTATAGGAGTATATAAAGTATAATGTGTAGCAAATTCATAATTCTTAAATTAACTTAAATTAAATTAAATTAAATTAAACCTTAACCTAAAGAAATTAACAATAATGAAAATAATTTATAAAGAAAAGAAATTAATAAAAGAAAATTTAAAAAGAAAATTTAAAAAAAGAAAGAAAGAAAATCTCTCCTCCAAACAAAACTATCTTTCAGACGTCTCACACCTAACAAGCATTATTCTACAAAATTTTTATTCTTCTTAATTAATGACTACACTTTTTCCTTAAAATATACCCAACAAAGCTCAAGGAATTTAGAAATAGAGAACTCACACCTGACTACGCTCGGCAAAGAATTCCACAATCCGACAGTCCTTACAAAAAAGGATAGATGTCTTAATCTACCAGAGTGTCTAGGAATAGTTAAATTTGCACTTCTTAATGATCGTCCAGGGGTTATTTTCTTAAGAAGATATACCGGCGTATTTTTAGATAGGATTTTTTTCATAAAACAGATGTACTTATAATTTAGATAGTTTTCGAAAGTACAGTCAAGCAAAACTTTAGAAACATCACTGATGCTATCGAATCTACGACGGTTAGTTACAAATCGAGTGCAAGCATTGAAAATAACCTTGAGCCTGGAAAACTCGCCCAAACTCATCCCAGCATAAACTACTTCACAATAAGTGAAATGTGGAAAGATTAAAGATATAACTAATTTCTTTTTTACCCACTCGTTAATATTGAAAGAGAACTTCCAGAGTTTTCGTAACTTACAAAAAACATTTCTAGAAATAAAGTTAATGTGATCATTCCAGGTTAGAGTCTTATTGAATACAACACCCAAGTTTTTAGCTTTACTTACAAATTTTACCACAGAATTATTTAATTTGATATTAGGGAGATTAGTTGTATCAATATTACTTACTTACTTGTTGGGCGCTACAGACCTTGAAGGTCCTGGGCCTGGCGCAAAATTGTCCTCCACTGATTTCGGTCACGAGCGGAATCTCTCCAGTTGGTGATTTGTAGTTTTTTCACATCTGCCGATACTTCATCTCTCCAACGAAGGTGTGGCCTCCCTCGACGACGCGTTCCCTGGGGTTTGGATTCGAAGAGTTTCCTAGCCGGAGCATTTTCATCCATACGCTCTACATGGCCTAGCCAATGAAGCCGTCTTATTCTGACTTTTTTAGCTAGGTCCATGTCGTTGTACAGCTGGTATAGTTCGGCATTGTATCTTCTTCTCCAAACCCCTTCGTCAGACACAGGACCATAAATGCGACGAAGAATTTTCCTCTCAAAGATACCAAGTGCATGCTCGCTTGCTTTTGGTAATGTCCACGATTCAGAACCATATAGCAGCACCGGAAGGATGAGCGTTTTGTATAATTGTGCCTTGGTATTTTGGGATAGGAGCTTTGAACCCAGTTGTTTCGACAAACCGAAGTAGCAACGGTTTGCAAGGGTAATTCTTCGCCTTACTTCAACATCGATGTTATTGATGGAGTTGATGTTGGTTCCAAGGTAGATAAACTCCTGAACTACCTCAAAATTATATGAGCCTACAGTGATGTTGTGTCCTATATGATGTTGTGAGGACATTTTATTTGTCGACAGCATATATTTTGTTTTGTTCTCATTTATGAGAAGACCCGCTTTACCTGCTTCCTCTTCAATCTGTGTAAAGGCTTCGATGACTGCTCGTCGTGATGTTCCGATAATATCGACGTCATCAGCGAAACCCAGGAGCTGCACCGATTTGTAAAATATAGTGCCCTGCGTGTTCACACCGGAACGTCGCACTATATGCTCCAACACCAGATTAAAGAAATTACATGACAGCGCATCGCCTTGTCGAAATCCGGAGCACGTTCGAAATGAATCAGAAATGTGCCTCCCAATCACCACAGCACACCGGGTGTTTTCCAGGGTCATTTTTGACAAACGGATAAGCTTGGCTGGGAAACCAAATTCCGACATTGATTCGTAAAGCACTGATCGATGTATGCTGTCATAGGCAGATTTAAAATCGATAAAAAGATGGTGCGTATCGATTTGAAATTCGAGGGCCTTCTCCAGGATCTGCCTTAATGCGAACACCTGGTCGGTGGTTGATTTACCAGGACGGAAGCCGCACTGATAGTTTCCTATCACAGCGTTACAATGGGGCTTCAAACGTTCGCACAGAATATTGGAAAGGATCTTATACGCAACGTTTAATAGGGATATTCCTCTATAGTTGGCGCAGGACATGGAATCGCCCTTTTTGAATATAGGAGATATTGAACTTAAATTCCAGTCATCAGGCATGCTCTCCTCGATCCAGATTTGTTTGATGATTTGGTGCATGAATTCAATCATCACTTCACCTCCTGCCTTAAAAAGTTCAGCTGGCAGGTTATCTTGTCCAGCAGCTTTGTTGTTCTTTAATTTTCGGATGGCTGCTTCCACTTCTGCAGGACTGGGTGTATCTGTATCTTCGGAGTTGACTGGGTTAGGGCGAGGCGTATCTGTGTTTTCTATGTTTGCGCCATTCAGCAGGTTCTTAAAATGCTGTTTCCATGTCTCTAATATCCCTTGCGTATCGGTTACCAAATTTCCCGAATCATCCCTCAGCGCGTGTGTACGGGGCTTGAAACCAGCTGCAAGCTGCTTGGCTTTTTTATAAAAGCTCCGTACTTCGCCTCTGTCTCGGTTTGATTCTATATCCAAAAGTTGAGACTTTTCGAATAAACGTTTTTTGCGCCTTAAAATTTTCTTCTCGTCTCTTCTTTTCGCTCTATACTCTTCTTGAGCTGCTCTTGTTTTACGTTGCAGCGCTTTCCTGTAGGCCTCATTTTTCTCTACCGTCTTTGCTAAACATTCATCGTCGTACCATGGGTTTCTCACGCGAGGTGTTTCAAAACCCACGGTATGTGTAGCAGCCATCGTGATGATGTTTGCGCATTGTTTCCATTTTCCGTTGACGGAGAGATTATGTTGTAGAGGTGTGGTATTGAGTATATTACTTAATCGCTCCTTGTATGCTAAGGCTATCTCAGGTGTTTGGAGTCTTCCAATGTTAAACTTCCTATTATGGCTGGTGCGTCCTTTTTTAACATTGGAAATTCGTGCTCTGAACTGGGCGACAACTAGGAAGTGGTCAGAGTCGATGTTAGCTCCTCGATAGGTACGTACATCCGACACACTGGTAGCATGTCGGGCGTCAATCATAATGTGGTCAATTTGATTCGCTGTACGTCCATCCGGAGATAGCCAGGTAGCTTTGTGGATATTTTTATGGGGGAAATTTGTGCTACTTATAACCATATTACGAGCTGCTGCAAAATCGATTGTTCGGTATCCATTATCTGTGGTGGTGGGGTGAAGACTATGGTTACCAACAGTTTTGCCGAAAATTCCTTCCTTACCGATTTTAGCATTGAAGTCTCCAAGCACGATTTTCGCATCGTACTCAGGACAGGACCCATATGTTTTATCTAAGATGTCGTAGAATTCATCCTTCATTGAGTCCTCCGCTTCGTCGGTTGGTGCGTGCACACATATTAAGCTGATGTTGAAGAATTTGCCTTTGATACGGATGACGGCTAGACGTTCATTAACCGGTGTAAAATCAATGACGTTTCCTCTAAGCCGTTTTCCCACTACGAATCCGCATCCAAATATGTGATGTTTTTCGTGGCAGCTGTAATATATATCGCATGTTCGTTTTTTTAACATGCCAGATCCTTTCCATCGGATTTCCTGTATCGCAGTAATGTCTGATTTATACTGCGAGAGAATATTTTCAATTTTGTTAGATGCAGCTGGATGATAGAGTGTTCTTACATTCCAACTGCAAATTCTTAAATCGGAGTCCTTTAAACGTTTGCCGGGTCTGTTTCCAATAATTTCGATCGTATCCGAGGCTTCAATTGCGTCTCTCAAAACTATGTAATTTTTACGGGTAAGGGAGTCAGCCTTACGCCAACCTCAAAATTTGAGGATTTTGGCGCACTTACAATTTTGGCCTGCTTACTAGCGGATGCTATGTAAAACAGTTCCCAGGGGTCACCACGTGGAGGTAGTGTAAGCACTTGAATAGGAACTCGACAGTTGCGCATCTGGGTCAGCGACCGATCAAATGTTTCCCTGTCGATCCCAAACCAGACCCCCTGTATCAATATTACGAACATAAATTAACATAACCTGGGATTTTGACGGATTTAATCGAAGACCATTGTTTAGAGACCAGAAAGCAACAGCATCAAGATCATCATTCAATTTAGCAATAGAGCGGTTAATATCAGCTATAGGACCACTGATGTAGAGTTGAGCATCGTCTGCATACAACCGGCAATGAGATTCAGACAAACAACGGGGTAAGTCATTAATAAATAGACTAAAGAGTAAGGGACCCAATATGGATCCTTGGGGTACCCCACATTCAACAGGTAGATAATTAGACTTAATACCATTTAGAAACACAAATTGACTTCTATTATCTAAGTAACTTTGAATGAGAGTAGTAGCAGAAGATTCAAAATTAAAAGCTGCGCTAAGTTTTAAACATAATAAGTTATGATTAACACAACCAAAAGCTTTAGTGAAATCAAGAAGAAGCAATAATACAGCATGTTTCTTATCGATTTCACAGTAAATGTTATCTGTTAATTCTAGGAGTGCTGAGGTAGTGCTGTGCTGCTTTCTGAAACCTGATTGGAATTCGTATAAGAGATTATTATCACTAACGTACTGACTCATTTGTGCATGCAATAACCGTTCAAAAGATTTCGAAATACCGGACAGTACGCTAATGGGTCTAAGGTCATCAATCGTTGGATTATTTTTTTTAGGAACGGGAACAACTTTGGCGCATTTCCAAATTAGAGGGTATTGACCAGTAGTCAAGATGAAATTAAATATGTGAGTAATATAAGGTAGCACAGAAGGGATAATCAGTTTAATAAATTTCAAAGGAATTAAATCTGGTCCTACAGCATTGGATTTAACCTTAAAAATAGCATCATAGACTTCATCATTTGAGACATTTCTAAAAAAGTACAAGACGAATCAACATTTTCAATATTGGATAGTAATGAAGTAAAGTTAAAAGATGGAGTTATAAATTTATTGTTTAATTCGTTTACATCAAAGCTATCCATATTATCCATTTTGTTTTCTTTACTGATTCCAAGCTTAGCGATATTAGACCAGAAAGATTTTGAAGGCAGCCGAGGATCGAGTATCTTAGAATAGTAATGTTTTTTAGCTTGTCTAATCTTCAAGTTTACCACGTTCCTAAGCCTCTTAAATGAATTTCTGTCATTCGAATTTCTTGTTCTCTTCCAAATTTCATAAGCCATGTCTCTATCATTCGCCATTTTTACAATATCTGGACAGAAATACGGAACAAAATCAGCACGTGGAGTAAAAGAACGAAGGGGAACATGCTGGTCGAAAAGCTTGAGAACTAGATTATTAAAGAACGCAATTTTATCGTTTATGTTATTAATTGTGTAGATGGAACGCCACGGTAATCTAGTTGCAGAATGGAATAGTAAGGATATATTGCAATTCTTGTAATCACGATAGGTAATTTTCACTTTCGGTATCTCAATAGGAATTTTATATGACAGGTATATCATATCATGATCAGACACCCCCGGGAGAGAAACCTGTCCAAACTTTTCTACTAGCTCATGGTTTTCAGTAGATGTCAAAAATAAATCCAATAGAGAGGAACAAGATTCACCGAATCGAGTTGGTACCGAATTATTAATTATGTTCAATGAATAGTTCTCAATAGTTCTAAAGAAAACATTTCTTAACACATGATTATTGTCAAGTATATTAACATTAAAATCCCCCCCAACGATGATAGATTCATAGTTGCTAGCAAAATTATCTAAAGCTTTTTTAAAAGGTTCAAATTTATATGCTGAGGGATGAGGAAAATATACGGTTCCTAACAGAATAGCATTGTTTTTACATTTTAATTCAACGAAAATGAATTCAATATCATCATTTTCCACAGAGTGAGTTAAAACTTTAACAGATAGACCACATTTAACATAGATTGCTACACCACCTCCCCGAGTTCTAATACCAGAACTATCCAGTTTATTCCGATCACATCTAAAAAGCTTAAAACCTGGAATTCTAACCATATCAGAGGTTATGTTGTGATTTAACCAAGTTTCAGTAACCATAAGAATTTGAACATTGGTATTGGAAATACAGGATCTTAATATATCAATTTTAGGTGCTAGACTCATAATATTGAAGTGAATGATATTAAGGAGCTGAAGGTTATTCAGGGCAGCTTTTAGTATAATATTGGGAATAAATGCAGAAGTAGTATCAGAAAGTGAGTTATTTTCATTGTTAGCCACAATCATTAAATATTAAAATAAATTTGAATGAAATTTTTATAAAAGTTAACAATAGAGCCAAAAGAAAACGGGTATACAAGAATAAAAGTGCCATTAAACAGCGAATTAACATATATAGAACCATGCTTGTTACTTAAAACTAAACATCCAAAACAACCAAAAGACAGCAAGAAGGAGAAAATAAAAATTTAAAGTATGTATGAATTAAAGTTAAAATTTGTAAAATTCAGAAAAGAGTATTTGACGATTCCCTAATGAGAAAAAGTTAAACATCAACAAATTTAGATACATTATGATCACTGCTTTTGAGCAATTGGTCTTTTGACGTGATTTTAACCGCTTCTCCACCTTCGGTCTTGACAATATATAAGAGGCCTTTCTTCGTAAAAGTTTTCACTATCCAACCATCACTTCTCATTTTGTTCGCAATGCGAAGAAGAAATAGAGTATGTGATGGAACGCTTTCATTAATGTAGATACGAGTAGCTCCACCAAAACCAATATGAGAGGCTCTCAGGTGTTTAAAACGCAGATACTTAATAAAAAATGACACTTTTGAAGAATTAGATAAGAATTTTATAATCAATGTATTACTCTTGATGCGAAACATAGACCCAACACAATCAAAGTTTCCAGTGAAACCAATAACTTTAGCTATCCTGTTAAAGATTTCACCAAAATTTTCATGCTGAGTTCCAGCAATACCATTAACGATCAAGTCATTGGAGTGCAATGCTCTCTCCAGCTCAAAGATGCGCAAATTGACTTATTCGATAATAGCGCTTGTATCATATGAATGCATCCGTTCAGACACTTCACCCAAAATTTTCTCATAATTGGCTTTGGACTCAGTGACGATTTTATTATGTACTTCAATTTCTAATTTATCCATTTTATTTCCTAAAGCTTCAGAGTTTTTATTAAAGTTGGCGATTGAGTCTTGAATTTTTATTTCCAGGCGATGCTCCATATCAAGAATTTTGTCATTCAACATTTCTTTGATGGAAGCTTCAAAGGAATCGAAGCGTTTAGTCAAACTAGTTATTAATTCAGTGAGATGGTCAGTGCTTGCATTTTTAGCAAATGATGGAGAGCTTGATTTAACTGATGATATCGAGCGAAGCTTCATTTGTTTATCCATTTTATTTAGTGAATTGAAGATTATAGTTTAATATATTTTAATATCAAGTAGATCAGTTATATGTTAATGTATAAGAGGTAGTAATTTAGCAATTAGTTTTAGGGATACATCAAAAACTGAATATTTTTAAATAACCCATAATCTTAATCTATTATTAAATTATAATTATTAAAATTTGTAATATTAAATTTTCAATTTTAAATTATTAATTTTAATTTTATTTGTTGTTGTTACTATTTTTATTATTTAACTTAAAATTTTAATTAATTAATTAAAGTTTTAAATTAAAACAATCTGGCAACGCTGATTTAAATTAAAACAATCTGGCAACAATCTGGCTATTCTTATCAATCTTTCACTTTTTCTGCTATGGTTGTTCTTATTTAGAAACACACACGAGTGCACGTATATAAAGATCAACATGAATAACTGTTGAAAAAATTTATTTATGTATGATTTAAAATCCAAAATTGAAAAATTAAACTGAAATTATAGATCTTCTTTTGGATTTTTATTTGCCTCCATCGTTACTATCGTCTACTCTACTACTTAAATTATTTTTAACACGATCACACTTTATCTTCGTTGAGTTTGTAATTAATAATATTAATTATGTCAAATTTGTTGACAACCAGGTTATGTAAACAGTAGCATTGAAGAAGTTATAAAATTAAGTGACGATAAAATTTATATTATTTTAATCAATGTTGAGTTATTTATCATTTAAGTTAAGTTAAATTTATTTAAGTTAAGTTTATTTAAGTTTAATTTTTTAAGAATTGTAAAAACTGTTCGAAAATAAAAGCACTGTTTTTTATTCAATTATTTGATATTATTATATTTTTTAGGTTATTTATTTAGTATTATCCATTTAACGAAATATATATGTATGTTGAATTTATACTTTATTATATTATTGTAAAATTTGATATTTAAATAAATTTTGATTTTATTATTTTTTGTTGAAATAAAATTTATTAAATAATGTTTAATTAACTTAAGTGTGAAATTGACATTACTGAATAACCATTTTTACTTTTTTCTTAAAAAATTTTTTTTATTTACTTTTTATTTTTTTTACTTTCTTATTTTAATTTAATTTATGATATGTTGTATTAGGATCCGTGCAAAATTTTATAATATTACAGTAATATCAGCATACGCGCCCATAGAAGATGCTGATGATGAAGATAAGGACGCTTTTTATGACGAACTTGGAGAAATATGCGAAAAAGTCAGCTCTTACGATGCACTAATATTGTTAGGAGATTTTAATGCCAAAGTAGGCAGAGAACAACATATACATGAAATTGCAGGCAAATTCTCCTTACATGAAACAACAAATCAAAATGGACAAAGATTATGCAATTTCGCAAGCGCATCATCAATGAAAATAAAAAGCACGGCATTCGAGAGAATAAATATACACAAAGCTACATGGAAAGCTCCTGGTAATAACATCGCCAATCAAATAGATCATGTACTAATATCAACCAGAAGATCGTCAATAATAACAAACGTGAAAACGTGCAGAGGAGCAAACTGCGATAGTGATCACTTCCTAATAACAGCGAATATTAGACAAAAAGTATCAAACGCAGGAAAAAGTAGAGGTTTCCGTAGGATAAAATGGGACACAAACAAACTAAACACTGAATCGAATGTTATGCAATATCAATGCAACATACAAAGAAAACTTGAATCGGTACAAGAAAATAATGAAGAGCAATCATATAATGTGAATAGCGAATGGGGAAAAATCGAAGAAGCTATAAGTTCAGCGGCCAGAAATACTGTAGGTGTTATACCTCAGCAAAGAAACATAGAATGGTTTGACAGCGAATGCGAAACAGCGATAAATATTAAAAACAATGCTAGACTAAAAATGCTACAAAGAGATACAAGAACAAATAGAGAAAATTATAGAGAAAAAAGAAAATGTGCAAATAAAATATGTAGAACTAAGAAAAACCAAATGCTAAAAAGAAAAATAGAACAAATACAAAACGAACATTATCAAGGTGACATGAAAAAATTCTACAATAGTATTAAAAAACTGACAACAGGCTTCCAACCAAGAGTAAATGCATGCAAAGATAGACAAGGTAATACGCTTTCAGAAAATGACGATATTATGAATAGATGGTACGAATATTTCAATGAACTATTAAATATAAATATAAGAAACGAGGAACAACAACGGCAGCAGATTACAATGCATACAGCAGAGCCATTAATTATGACACCTTCATACGAAGAAGTTAAACAAGCTATATATAAATTAAAGAATGGAAGAGCTCCTGGAGAAGATAAGCTAACAACTGAACTTCTAAAAAAAGGTGGAGAATTTCTGCATAAAAACATACATAGGTTAATATGTACAATATGGGTGCAAGAAAATATTCCGGAGAAGTGGAAGGTGGGACTAATCTGTCCAATTCACAAAAAAGGAGACAAAATGACATGCAGCAACTACAGGGGGATAACGTTATTAAGCTGTGCTTACAAAATATTATCCAATGTCATATACTCCAGATTAGCTTACTTTGCTGAAGAAATACTGGGAGAGTACCAATGCGGATTCCGAAGCCAAAGATCAACGATTGACCAGATATTCGTCATGAAACAAAGCATGGAGAAATGTTATGAACACGACATAGATCTTCACATGCTTTTTATAGATTTCAAGCAAGCATTTGACAGCATAAATAGAAACATAATTTTAACAGCTCTAAGACATTTGGGAATACCTCAGAAATTATCAAACCTCATCATAATGACAATGCATGAATCAAAAGCTAAAATTATAATACAAAACCAAATAACCCGTGAATTTAAAATAGAAACGGGAGTACGGCAAGGAGATGCCTTATCCGCACTATTATTTAACTTAATACTACATTACGCCATAGGAAAATTAGAAAAGAAAGGCAGTATATTCAATATGACAACACAAATAGTGGCATATGCGGATGACATAGTAATCATGGCAAAAAATTACAGATATATGGCAGAAGTATTTGTACAACTAGAAGCGGAGACACAAAAAGTAGGCTTAAAAATCAACGAAGACAAGACAAAATATCTAAAAATGTCAAGAAATGAACAAATAAGAAATACTCAGAATATAACAGCTGGAGAGTACAACTTTGAAGGAGTTACAACCTTTACATAACTCGGAGCAACAATAAGCAGTGATAATAGTATGCAATGCTGTATTCATAATAGAATTCAGGCCGGAAATAGATGCTACTATGCAAACAGAAAGTTGCTTCAATCAAAATTAATATCAAGAAAGGCCAAAATGACAATATATAAAACTCTCATACGACCCATAGTGACGTATGGATGTGAGGTATGGACTATGAACGTAGCCGAGGAGAATAGCCTGCGCATATTTGAAAGAAAAATTCTCCGAAAAATACTCGGCCCAAATATATTGCAGAATGGAGAATATGTAATCAGAAGCAACAGCGAGCTCAATAATATGATTGATAGTGAGGACATTGTACGGTTTGCAAAGGCCCAAAGACTAAGGTGGGCTGGCCACTTAAGTCGAATGAGCGAAAGCCGAAAGCAAGCAGTGGTACTGAATAGAAAGCCCGATAGCAGCCGTGGTAGAGGAAGACCAAGAAGCAGATGGGCAGACAACGTGAAAAACGATGCTCAAATCCTACAAATCCCAAATTGGAGACAAGCGGCACAAGATCAACCTTTTTGGAGGAGCATAGTGATGAAGGCCAAAGCTCACCCAGAGCTGTAGCGCTATGCTATAAGATGATGATGATGATTTATGTCAAGGACTACTTGTAGCTCTTGTTGGTGTTGTTGCAGTCCATTGGCATTCCATGAAAGAATTTTCAGTTTATTTAAAATCTTTTTGGTTTCGAAGCAGATTTTTGATACTGCCCTCTAGTGTTCCTTTTCTACAATCCATATCGACCATAGAGCTTTCTATTTTGGTAACTTTAGATAATATAAGCAAGATGCTTTGTTTTAAATCATTTTCCTGCTCGTTATAATTACTGTTTGTATTTGTTTGCAAATCTGGTTTAACTTGCGACGTTTGCAGATAATTTGTAGTTTGTTTTTTAGCGTATTGTCTAATATTTATATTCCTTTTTTGTGGATTTATGTGCATATTTTTTAATATAATTTTTTGCATTTCTTTTGCGATCATGCAACCTCTATAATTAGCTGGATGTTGATCTCCGCAATATACACATTTTGATGGTTCATTTTTAGGTTTTGGACATTCTCTTGTATAGTGTCTACCTGCACATTTCACACATCTTGGAATTTTTCCACAGTATTTTTGTGTATGACCATATGCCTGGCATGATTTACATTGTACTACAAGTTTATTTTTTTTTAATGGCTCAATATCCACCACACATTTTAAAATATTTTTAATCTTGTAAATTCTGTTAATATCTTCTTCAGCTTTGAAAGTTAACATAAACATGTTTAATGGTACTTTATTTTTCCAGCTTCGTTTGTTCATAGCTTCTATTATTTTGTATTCTCTGTTTTCAAGATCTTTAATTATTTCTTCTGTTTTACACGAGTGCGGCAGGTTTTCACCATTACTCTTATTGGTCTTTGCTGCCAACTTTCGTATGAGTGCCAATTATATTTATATTCTGATAGCACTTTTGTTACAGTTCTGTAATCATCTACATCTAACAAATTGATTTTTATACAATTCTTGCCAAGAAGTTCCATCTCAAACTGCTGTTATTACTTTTCTTAAATTCTCGCAGGATTCGTTATAAATATTAAATTCATCCACAATTATTGGCGGTGGAGATTGTTTTTTCTTAACTTTTCCCGGGCCGGTTACTTTTTTTGGGGAAATAACCTTTTTTGGAGGAGTTTCTTTCTTTGGAGTTGCTTTTGAATCCATCTTTTTTGCCTTGAATCATTTAGCTTCCTTTTTTGCTTCTGTTTTACTCTTATCCACTCAGTCTCTTTGGCTAACTCTTCCTCATATGTAGAGTATACTATTTTCTTACTATTTTCGGAAATTGATAATTGTGGAACTTGTGTAGCTTGTGGTTTCTGCATCTTTATATTGGTGATTTCACTTTTAAGTTCCTGTATTTGTTTTTCCATATTACTTATCAACTGTTTTAGTTGTGTTGTTTCATTGACAGCTTTCTGCCATTTGTTATACAGGGCACTCTCTTTCATTTGATCTCCAAGTGGTGGTGATCTATTAATTTTTCCGCTCCTCTTAAACGGATCCGCTATATTATTATTTTTCATTTTTTGTGTTTTGGACCACTGGCGACTCCTCTGACTTCCTTTTGAGGTCAACAAAGCCCACGCCGACAGCCGTGGCTTCTGCCGACACTTTGGTAGATACCCCGGATTTATTTCTTTATTAACGTTATTCATATTTATATTTTTATATATTTGTTGCATTTTACCTACTGCCAGGACATTAACTGCCGTCCCTCAGGGATCAGACGCAGACCAGAGAGCCGCTCGTTCCGAGTCAGTCACTTCGGGATTTTTATTTGAGCTTTTAGTCGCCTTTTACGACAAGCAGTCCATACTGCAGTATTCTAAACCCCCCCTGCTAATTCACGAAAAAAATGTTTTAAAAGAAGGTATTCCTCATACAGCAAATCTTCATTGATATGAATTTTATAAACTGCAACAATATCTTTGATTTTTTGAAATTCGGGAATTGATCATAAATTTAATGAGATAGTATTTTTAATTTATTGTCGTTAAAATCGAACCATTTTTCAATGTTTTAGCAGCATCGAAAATATTGTAGGCATCCATTTGAAACCTTTTCGTAATAATTTCGTTATCAAAATTTTAAAGGATTTTATTTGCAATGAATCCATAAAAATTATCCTTTTTTCTTTCTATTAACGATTGTCTTATGGTATCCATGATTGTGTAAATGTCTAAAATTAATAATTCATTCCCTTGAAGTTTTTTTAGTGCCGTTTGAAAGATCGAACAAGCGTTCAAATGCAAGATATGCTTCAGCAAGCTCGTCTTCATAAAACATTCGTATACTTAGTGTTACACTATTTGTGCTCATAAAATACGACTTGATTGGTTTGAAATTTAGAAGTAATCTTTCGATGGCTGGTAAAAGTGTTAGCCCTCTTGTCGGAACATGCCTCAACATCTCGCACCATTCGGTTTCAGTCCATACAAAGAATTCTTTTAATTCAGTGGTTTTTTTAGTTGATGAACTAAACTCATTAAATATTTTTATAATGACGGCTTAAACATCAATTTTTAAAAAATAACATGCCTTTTTAGCTGTGTTGTGTGTATAATATGGAGATTACGCCCAGCAGGTACAATTTTTTCGTTATCTTTCTTTAATGCTGTAAACACACTATTTTTATTTCCAAAATCAATATTAGAATTATCTGCTCCATAGGTTGTGACATTACTCAATGAGAGTTTGTTTCGATTAGGCTGCTCCTTTAAAGCATTTGAAAGTGTCCTCTGCTTCTAATGAGAAAAACGATATTAATGAAGTTTGAACTCCTTTAAATAAATCAAAATATCGTATAACCAATGGAAAAGTCTTGATGTTTCTTTTATTAGAAGCATCAGTGCTAATGGAAAATGGACAATCATTTGCCAATTTTTTTAATACGAATTCTTTGGATTTAGGTCTGAGAACTTTTGTTATGATAGCACCAACCTTCGTTCTCCCACAGCAATATTTCGATGCTATATCTGAATCTTTAAACATGCCTTTAAATAAATAACTTGAACATCCAGTTGACAAAAACTGTGCGAATGCATTACAGAGTGGTAAGCATATGATGCCTCTGCAAAAGCTACATCACTACTTGATTGGCTGGAATTAGTTGCAAAAAATTTTGAAATTTTTGTTGATGATGTACTAGCTTTAATATTTTGTAAATGATTTTTTGATTTAAGGTGTCTCACAACATCATATTCGCCACCATGACCGATGGTAAAGCTGCAGTTATTACATAAAGAACACTTAGCGGAAAAGTTATCAATACCGGAATGCCTAATCCAGTTAAATTTTTTTTCCCAATTTTTATTGTAGGCGAACAATCTTTTTTGTTTTTTTTTTCTGGCATTGGCGGTTCGGAATTACTTGACATTACTAAAAACAGGGCTACGAAACGATAACTAAACAATATATTTCTTAGATTTTTAAAAAGTATATAAAATTTTTTTAAACTTACTTTAATATTATTTTCAATAAAATAAATTGATTACTATAAAAGTACTTTTAACGTTTAAATGTTTATTTGACTTTTGATTTTTATTGTTATATTTGACTTTGATCGCGCGAATGACGAACTGTCATCACAATTTAAAAATCCCAGAGGACAATTTGTATTTTACAAAATAAAGTATGATTTTCATTGTATGTGTATAATCTTTGGCCTTATATACACTTGTTGTTTCACTGCTTGTTGTTCCAATGTCGCTCGAATGTAGACTGTTGTTTATTGCTACGACAGCGAAATGTTATTGTGTTTATGTGTTTATGTTATTGTTATGACAGCGAAAGCTTGAAAGTTTGAATGTGTGCGTAAGAATTTCATTTTCAAATTATTTTTGAAGAGATAACGTGATAAAAAAGTAAAAAAATAGTGAAAAATATACACCCACCAAAAATTTTTGTTGCTCCTTTGTATGTATTAGTAAAAAACAACGGAGATGACCAAAAATTTCTTGATTTTTTTTTAACAACCACTTAAGCTCATATTTAAAAAAAGCTCTTATGTTTGTTGATGGAAGGGTGTGTGAGGGAGAGAATAGGAAAAGACAACAAGCAGTGAAAAAACAAATGTACATAAGGCCTTTCAATATTACCTAAGCATTCTGAAATTTAAGCATTTTACAAAAATTATGCAAAAATTATGCAGAATGAGAATCATCCTTAAAAACAAAAAAACACCTAAGAACTTTTATTTTTAAATAATTCAGACGTAAAATTAATTTTGTCTGTAATAATAATGTGAAATTTTATAAGTCGTGTTTTAGTTTTAGAGAGACTTGTGGGAAAAATTTTTCCCGTGTGAGACGCGGGAATATCGGGTGTTGCAGTGGGACAGTCCCACCCATGGCGGGACGTATGGTAACCCTGATTAGA
Organism: Argyra leucocephala; assembly: GCA_963942445.1. NCBI lineage: Eukaryota > Metazoa > Arthropoda > Insecta > Diptera > Dolichopodidae > Argyra > Argyra leucocephala. The sequence continues at coordinate 52,632,667 of OZ012679.1, read as the reverse complement.
TACCATAAAATGCACTATACATATTATAATTGTTAGTGAAACTGGGATTTTAGATACTGAATTTAAATGTTATAACATAAGAAATTATTCTGCTGTATGATCCTGTAGAAAATCTAGAAGAGGCGGTGGTGCTTGCATGTTGATACATTCAAATGTCAAATATACAACTAATAAAATTTATTGTGATGAATATATCAGCATAGCAATCATAACTTTAAAATTTAATAACAAAAAATATGAAGTAACTGCTGTATATAGACCGCCAGAAATTTTTGTCAACACTGATTGATAGATTCTTCATTAAATTGAATGGTGACTTTGAAACGTCTTCATCTATTTACAAATCAATTGTTTTTTCAAAATCATTTTCCAAAGATGGAAAAGAGATTGTATTTTGAAGCAAAAAAAAATTAAAATCTCTTTTAAGGACCAACCATAACAAACTTTAGCTGGCTTAAGCCAACTTAAGGAAATGTACGATTACATGTTAATTGTATTGTGCAACCATAATAGGAATATCAGAGAATTTCGTCAAGTTTTCGTTAACTTTAGCTGGGTTAATGATGTGTTCAGCGCTTGGAGGATCTGGCCACACAGATCCGAACGTTTTTAAACGTTGGGCTTCATAGTCAGGAGACATGTCCGAAGTCTTGGTGATGTACATATCTTTATCCTGCATGTATGGGAGATCGGTATTTACGGGTGTATGGGTGGGAGTGCAGGAGGCCAGGAACTGATCACAGCCTGGTATTAAGCTGTGCGCGGATGCGTTTGATATAGATGAATATTGCTCAAGCCATGTTCCCATAAGTTTGCGTCCAGAATCTTCAGAGTTAATCACGAGTATAGGTGAATACCTAATGAAATCTATGGTTGTTAACGAATAAAATAATAACATACCAGAATTTCTATCCAATTTGAGACCACGAGCAGTTCTCCGGTTTACTAGTCCGTTAAGGATGTATGAATAGTCGAAAAAAGAGGGAACCGGTGGTTTCGATGTTTGTTCAATAGCCAGTTTTTTTCGCCATGACTCGACGGCCACTGAAGAAGCGGGAGAATAGGAGAGGTAATTTAAATTGTGGAAGGGATCAAGGGCATAATACGACGCGATAGTGTCGAAGTTGGGATCTACCCAATTGTATGAGACTCTCTCCACAGCCTGATGTTGTATGTATCCTGAATATATACTCTTAAATAATAGTTGTAACGTATAGACACGGGACACATCGTCATATATAGTGAAGAAACCAGCCCATTCTGATCTCATAATATTATTGGTGGTCAAAAACAGTGCGGTATTGAATAATATTGCTGTAGAGTTCATATGAACCCAAGACGTAATAGCAGCGACGGTTTGAAAAGTTGGCACTGTGTCACCTGCTCTTACCAAGTCCATATGTATTCCTATCCTAGTAAATGAAGAGGTGGTAGTTATCTGATACTGGGGAGCGGCATGGTCATAGTCCTTGGTCGACCAGACTATAGAACCATAGCCTCGGGATGTGTCAGCAGTCCATAATACTGGTATTGTGCCGAGCGGAGCTAGATGGTTTGCAGACAATGCAGCGAAGTTGTAACCGTGTAGTTTGTCAACCATGTCCTCGGATCCGAGATCAGAATTAGGTATGTTGGTTGCATGCCAAGCTGACCATTTCCATAATGGTAGAGTATGGTCGGGCTTGGCTGATACTGTGTATGCACCTGACAGTCGTCCCATAGATGTTGATTTGATCGGGACAGTGCGCAGCGTTGGTGTCTGTCAACACAAGTATGAAATCAGTAGGTCCGTTAATAACCACTGAGTTCGAAGCTGGAATCGTGATGGTGTGTCCGGATATAATTGAATCAGATCCGTCAGTTGGGCTCCATGTCCCGGGGATAACGGCATTTATACGTCCAGAAGTCAAGCTTGTGTACAAAAAGGATGTGATATAGGATATCGATCCTGGAGTGGACAAAAAGGTAGATGTTATGGGAATAGAAACCCACCTGATGTCCATAAATTGAGAAGCAAAAGTGGGAGGTAAGTCGAGATCAAACACTCGAAGAGAATATTGCATGAATATGTCAACGGGCATAACCATGAAACGGGATTGAATTTGGACAGGAGAAGGGAGTATATTTAAGAACATGGAATCAGGGGAAGGAGAAAAGTTTCTGATGAATTGAACAGATGTAATATCGGTAGCATACGCTGTGGTGTCCAGTGATATGTTTAGAAGTATACAACGGAGTATAGAAGCTATTTCTAGAATTGAACCATTGCCAGAGGCCATTGCGTTAACGATAGCATACAGGGAAGAGATGTCCATGGTTGCAAATGATCTCATTATTGACCCTAGCGTACCTCTGTCCGTAGGATCAGTCATTCTAGCTCTGATAGCTTCAAACATGGGTGAAAACGGGGTTGACATATTTTGCTCCAATTGTGAAGGAGCGGAAGTAACTGTCAAAGCCCTATTGGGTAGGTGGGTAACATGAGGGTGGGAAGATAGGAAATCGGAGAGTGACGGGACATTTGGAATTTGCCTGAGTCCGCTTGTGATGGGAGAATCAGCAGTTATAGTATGAGCAGGCACGGTATTTTCTGCTAAGTTGGGATTACTGTTGGGAACAGAATTGTTAGCTGGGACAATATAAATAAGTGTGTTCCGACCTTGGATCGAAAATTGGGACACATCTTGTACTTGTAGGTGTTGGGAAATTAGTCGGAACTGGTTTTTTATGGTTTGCAGGTTGTTGTGTGTCAGGGCCTTTCCGCACACTACGGTCAATGTTCCTTCTCTTGCTCTTCTTTGAGTTAGGGCGGGCAGAGAATAGAACGTTGGTGTCCCTGGACTGTCTATTAGCTGGGAGAACATTAATAGCGGGGATTCTTGGTCCTCCTCTCCGTCTACCGAAGTAGCAGAAGAAGATGAGGCTTGAGGCAAGAACACACAAGCCCCCAAGTATGACCTTCCATACGTGTTCCAATTGTTGTATAGTTGGGATTGTTGATAGTGACGCAACGTTCGATCCTACCTCTGGGAGTGGCTGGATGAACCATGATTTGTTTAAGTTCATCGTCGTCGGAGCCATCACCCCCAGAATCGATAGAGAATCGAGTCCAGATGTTTGTTGATTCTTGTCGGAGTTGTCTGTCATAGTTCATGTAGTCTTGTTTATTTAAATAGTTTATTATGCTCGTCTGGAGTAATAAAATAAGCGCGAAGGCGCAATATAACGTAGATCGTAGAATAAGTATAGTGACAAAGCACGCTGTAGCGTCTAAGTTGGATAACAATGGCAGCGTAGTTATTGTGTACAATAACTACACCAGAACAAGGCCTTGTTATTAAACCATGTTCACCCAATCTGTAATATCCTACAGATCAGTTGTAGCTTACGGCTACCACTCGGACATCGCTGGCGAAGCAGGACATGATGTCGGTCCGTAATATGTGTAAGGAAAGTGCGATTTCATTTGCACATTCTGTACGGAAATTTGACATTTGATATTGACATATTATTAATTGAAAATTTGTGATATAAAATAAAATAATTAATATTATTTATTCTTTTTTTGTTTTATTAGTATTTGTGGTTGTTGAAATAAATAAAAAAAATTATAAGCGAAGTACGTGTTTTAGTTAATTTCTTACTATCCACAGGAACAAAATAGAATCACTATATACAAAATATAGTATACAAAAAATAACTCCAAAAAATAAAGCCTTATGTGTAAAAACGCAAATTATTTATAATGTGAAAATTAGATTAAATAAATATTATTACAACAATGTTACAGCTAATCGACATTCTGGTTGGATTGGTTCTCTTATTGACATCTTCACCAAGTCGAGTTTAATTAAATTTAAAAAAAGCTCATAAATTTCTGGCTTCATTCTGGTATAAATAAAAAATTGTTCATTGTTTAAAGCTCCTTAATTTTTTGAAAGGTAACTTTAAAAAACCCATTTTTTCTTCTATCTCGGTTTTTTACCCGAACGCTACAAGAACGTTTTTTTTTTCCATTTGTCTTCAATTTTTTTTAATTGATTAATTTCCTGCATTGTCAGAAGCAAACACTTTAATTGTTGTAAGCTGATATTTTTCATCATAAATTTGATTTTGATCAAGATTGTTTTAGTTAGATTTTGATTTTGATTTAATATTTAAGATTGTTTTGATTTGTTAAGAAAATTTTAAGTTTTCAAATATTTGCATACCTATATTCAAAAGTATGTTTTAAGAATTATTTTTTGGTTAAATCCATGTACATTGTTAATTTGATTAAATTGAAACTCATGTTAATTTTATTTTATTTTTGTTAGTTATATTTAGATTTAAAATTCCTAAATAGTAGTCGTGTGCACTACGTGGTACGGTCTTCCCGTATGACGGCGATAAACAGCTAGCTTTAATATATGTTTGTTCACATATAATCGGGAACGATTCACAACTGCTGTAAATTTTTTGCCGATCCGCCACTCTCCGAAATTCTTCTGAAGGCGTTGAGAAATATGCTTTATCAGCAAGTGGGTCATTCTGCACCTCTGATGCGATCTTGGATAAGTGCTGACCAGGTGGTGGTTTCTCAAACGATTTTACATTTGATGAAACGTTTGTCCGTTGCATCGGTTTGTGTCCCCAACTTCGGGTAGATCTTCCTCCCCTACTCGTGTTCCCTGTATTACCACTACCGTTGTTGTTATTATTATTATTATTATTGTAATTTTGGTGGGTTGAGCCCTGACCAAAAGGTTGGAAACTCTGGAAACTAAAACTCTGATCACTAGAGTTGATGTTATTGTTTCCGAAATTATTATTATTATTATAATTTCCACCGTTATTATCATTACTTCTATTGTTATTATATCTTTTTTGATTATTTCGGCTCATTTTACTTCACAATTTATTTATTATTATATATGAATATATACTCTTACTTGAGATTTTCTGAATACTTGACAATTAACTTGAATTAAATTTACCCTCGGTGGCGCAGTGGTTATGTAACAGGATCCATGACCGAGGGTACCCCGGTTCGAACCTGGTTGGTGGCGATTTATAAAAAAAAAAAAAAAATCCATCATTAAATTTGTTAATTGAAAATTCGAGATTAATCGAATGAAAATCATTAATTGAGATCGAACCGGTAATAAGGTAGCGCCACGTTGTTTCTAGGCAGCGGTAGATGGTTACCCCATCTCCTAGGACCGGTTACTGTAGGCCAATCACCTGGATAATCGGTAAATCAATTGGATTCGAAATAATAGAAGAAGAAGCCTCGAATGACTACTTGATAACGACCTTTGGCACTCAAAAAAGGACCCGAATTGCACAATGGAATGTAAGAACACTTAGAGAAGCTTCAAGACTCTCGCAATTGGAAGCTCAAATGACTACTTACAACATAGACATCCTAGGTATAAGTGAAATGCGATGGAACAACACCGGAGAAATCAACACGGAGAATGGAAACATGGTAATTTACAGTGGAAGGGAAACAGGGGGTGAAAGTGGAGTCGGAATACTAATATCAAAGAAATTGAGACAAACATTGGTTTCTTGGAAGGCAGTCTCGGATAGAATTGTTATAGGGCGATTTCGAAATATGACAAGACATGTAACAATAATTCAATGCTATGCACCAACAGATGTCGCTGAAGACCATATTAATGATGACTTCTACGAACAAATAGAAACAACGCTAGCACTCATAAATAGGGGAGATATCATAATATTAATGGGTGACTGGAATGCGAAAATAGGATCTAACAACAATGGACTTGAGGAGATAATGGGCAAACACGGGTTAGGGAGAGAAAGAAACAACAACGGGGAAAGATTGATAGAGTTGTGTCAGACTTTCGACCTAGCAATCGGAGGGAGTCTATTCCCACACAAAGATATCCACAAATACACATGGACAACACCAAACGGGATCTCAAGAAATCAGATAGATCACATATGCATCAGCAAGAAATGGAAACAATCAATGTTAGATGTGAGAAATAGAAGGGGAGCAGATATACACAGCGATCATGAATTACTAACTGGGGACTTCAGAATGAAACTAAGCCTACAAGGAAGAGGCAGAAGAAATAGAAAGAAGAAAATAAATATAAACAACTTAAAAAATCCGCAAGTAAGAGCTGACATAGTTACGGCGTTACGAGAAAATATTAGAAATAATAGAGAATACACTTGGGAAGAGATTCTCGAAATTTACAACCAAACAAGCGAACAAAATCTTGGAATTTCACAACCACAAAGAAAAATCTGGATAACCGATAACACATGGGCCTTGATTAAAAGAAGAGGTGAAATGAAGAAAATGATAAACAACAGGATGGCATCAAGAAGAGAATATGAAGAAATAGCGAAAACAGTAAAAAGAGCAGCTAGAAGAGATAAAAGGAAATTTCTACAAAATTTAGCCGGAGAAGCAGAAAAAGCAGCACAGCAACATAACCTGAGAGAATTGCATCGCATAATCAAGAACTTAACAAACCAGTCGGCTCAGTTCTAAGAGAAGTTTGCACAGGAATAAACGGAATAGAATGGGATCTCTTCGGAAACTTAGAAGACTTAGATTACGCAGATGATGTATGCCTCATATCAAGAAATCAAAGGGACCTACAGAACAAAGTCAACAGATTACAGGAAGAAGCAAAAAAATCGGGACTGGAATTAAATATCGAGAAAACCAAGGCAATGAGGACAAACAACAGTTATAGTGAGTCAATAACAGTGAGTGGACAACAGATAGAGTACGTAGAAGAATTCAACTACCTGGGGAGCATTATAACATCAAGAGGAGGTGCAACAGAAGATATCAACAGCCGTATAAATAAGGCAAGAAGAACATTTGGGAGCCTAATGAAGATATGACGGAGCAACCAAATATCGAGAACAACAAAGCTAACAATATTCAGAGCATGTGTTAAGTCAACATTAATATATGTCAGTGAAACATGGCTCACTTCGGTCCGAATCAAACAGAAGCTACAAGTATTCATCAACAAGTGCTTGAGAATTATATGCAGAATATTCTGGCCGGCAAGAATTAGCAACGAGGATTTATGGATGATAACTGGAGAAGAACCTATCAACAGACAGATAAAAGGGAAAAAATGGAAATGGATAGGTCATACACTAAGGAAATCAGAAAAAGACAAAGGAGACCCGGCAGGACAAGGACAAAGGAGACCCGGCAGACCATACAACACATGGAGACGCACAATCGATCAAGAATTAACAGTCAACAATTATACCTGGGACGATATTAAGGAAGTAGTACTCAACAGAGAGGAATGGAGGTTCACTATCGAAGCCCTATGCTACCACGCGGAGTAATAGAAGGAAAAAAAAAAAAAAAATATTTAGATTTAGTTATTTTCTGATATTTTATTTATTTAAGATTGTTTTAGATTTTGATTTGATTGATAAGATTTGATTAAGATTGTTTCCAAAAATTTTACGTTTTCAAATATTTACATACGTCATATATTGAAAAGTACTTTATTTTAAAGAATTATTTTTTGGTTATTACAATTCATAAATGTCAAAATCACTTAAGTAAGATAAAGTCTATTATCGGTAACTTAAACATATTACAAAACTATAGCTAGCTTTTCGTTTAGTTTTGATATTAGCTTAAGCCAACTTAAGTTCATTATGGTTGGGCTTTTAACTTTAAATATTTGAGGTATAAGAATAACACAATTAAAATGCGTTAAAATTAAAATAGTAAAATTTTTAATATTAAGAAAAAGAATATTATTTCTTTTAAAACAATATTGGGGATGTTTTCTATACCCGACGACGTTTTGCTCTTTAATTTTGAAAAGATTTCTTTTAAGTCTATTAAAGTTTTGAAGTAAGAGGTTTTTGTTTGACTTTCATTACATACCATACCAAAGTAAGGTATTTCGAAATTTATTATTTGAAACATGATTTTGTGCTAAGGCTTTAAAACTACTTAAAGTTTGTTCTATTGTATTTGTATTGTGATGTTTGTTTGTGTACTTGGAAGAGATGTGATCCTAGAACGTTGTTGATATCATCAATGTTATCTATTATAAATTTATTATCGACTGATTTTAAGTTACTGAGATTAATAGTAGCGTGTCTAAAAGATTTATATTTGTATGTGGTATTTTGAGATTTTTAATTGATTCCCTCTTTTGGTTTCTGAATAATTTTGTTGTCAACAGAAACAGTTATTGTGTGTTTTTGAGATTTTAATATTTTTTATTCTATTTTCCCAATATTTACTAATAGATTGTCTAAGATTGTTTTTTATTAGAATATTAATATCTTTGAATTTATTCCTATTAAGGTTGTTTTTTCATATCACGATCATTTCTATAAATATGATAATTTTGGTTATTTATGTTTGAACTTGAATTTAACCACGTTTCACATATTAAAGTAACATCAATTTTTAATCTATTCATAAAATCAAAAAATTCAAAATGTTTTTTTTAGTAAAGATCGCGCTATCCAAGTAATAATTTTTAATTTTTGACAATTGTCTGATATAAGGGATTTTCGTAAACGCAATATTGCAAAAAAAAAGCAATAATGGCAACATTTTTTTTGCATGATTCTGAAATAGCGTTATTTTTGTTTTGGCAATACTGCGTTTATGAATGAACAAAATATAAAAATGCCATCAGCAAAGGTTTTGCGAAATATTATCATAAATCAAGTAATAGATTTATGTATTGTCAGAACTCAATATAAACAAAAGAAAAATAAAAAAAAAAACAAGAAAATGATTAAGATATTATTTCTTGCATCCCTGCAAAGACAGGTTCCGAAAAATAAAAATTATGTGGAGGTTATTGATGAAATGTCAAATGATGTTTTTTAAAGTCATTTTAGGGTGGAAGTTCAGACATTTAAGGTAACTTTGAAAATAATCTAATATATGAATCTTTACATGACCAAATATATAAATTCATAAAATTGAGTTATTGCTCAAAGAATTGGAACCTTTTTGGGAAGCCAAACAAACAGGAAGACCGAGAGTTTAAATATTAAAATATGTGCATATGCCACTCTATGGATGTTAGGCAACAATACAAGTTATCGAAATATATCAGACCGATTTCATATGGGGATTGGTATCACTCACAAAATTATTCTGAAAATGTGCAAATCGTTATGCCTATTTAAAAAAAAATATATTAAATGGCCTGACAATAACGAAGCACTAAAAATAATTACCAGATTTAATAACTTGAGAAATTTAAATAATTTTATAAATGTCTTGGGTTGTATTGATGGAACTCACATTGAGATTCTTCAACCAAAAGAAGATCCACAAAGTTATTTTAATAGAAAATCATTTTATTCACTTATACTACAAGTATGACATAAAGATTGAAAAATATCGAATTCCTTAACTTACTTTTTTTGAACTATTTTTTAGGTAGTTTGCGATGATAGACTAGAAATCATTAATGCATTTTTCGGCTGGCCTGGTAGTTCTCGTGACGCTTGCGTTTTTCGTGCAAGCGCATAAGAAGTATACTTGCCAGATAAAAAATAATACATTGACTATTGCAGATAAATCACATATATTGGGAAACTCTAATATCCATTAGAGAAATATTTAATCACACCATATAAAGACACTGGGTCTTTGTCAAGAAGTCAGAGAAAATTTAATTATGTACATAGTTCCACAAGAATTTTGTTGAACAATGTATAGGGTTACTGAAGGGCAAATTTCAAATATTAAAGTATTTGAATATAAGAAATTTAAAAAACGCCAAATATTTTGTTATAGCATGTATTGTTCTCCACAATTTTATTATAAAAGCAAAATATGACAACATTTTAATTGAAAACTCAGCTAAAAAAATGCATATCTTATCAGATTATAGTAACGCTAATGACAAAAGAAATTTGCTTTGTAATGTGCTCTAAACTTCTTTCAATTCCTGTAACATATTAATAATAAAAGTTAATGATTACAAAAACAAAAAAATTTATTTCTTGAACTTTACAACAATAATTAAATTTTATTCACAGCACTATTTAATGTAACTTTCATATTTTAACTAATACATTAAATTTTCAGATCACATAAATAGTTTCAAAGTTTCTGTTAAATCCATTAAAGCTTGAACTTTTCGTTCCTATATTTCCATAATTTTTTTGAATTTCTCTTTTTCAGCTTTTTGTTCTTCCATATATTCAGTTTTTTCTTCGGCGTGCCATTCTTTTGAAAAATTTATTATTTCATCAGATTTATGAGTTCTTTTTCGTTTATTTGGTGTATTTATTTCAATTACTTCTGCAGATTCTTCTTCTTCAACTACTTCTTCATCTCCTAAACTCGAAGTAAAAAGTGAAGGTGGTGGCTCCACAGAATGTTTTGAACCGTAAACTTGGTCGAAAATATCATAAAACTCCCATTTAATTCTGTCTGTACCTCTTATTTTTGTACGCTCTTTTACTCTCTTATAAGTGGTAAACATATTATTGAACTTCCTTAGTAGATCGCCTTTTTCAAATGGGAAAGTAGGGTCCACATTTTTTATATCTTTTAAAACATCATTCCATAACACTTCTTTTTTCTTCTTTTTTGTTCAAAAAGTTTTCATGTTTTTCTAATCTTACTTTTACCAAAAGTTTTATGTTATATCTGCTCCAAAATTTGTTGCTTTCATTCATATCAGTTTCCATTTCAATATCTTCCAATAAAAGTCTGAAATAAAATTAATTGTAAAATAAACCAAATAATATATTTCGAATAATTACTGAAACTCTTGATCTTGATATTTTTGCATTTTTTTTTAAAATAAAACTTACGTTTGACAAAATGACAACCAAGAAAAATTGAAAAAGCAAGTCAGCTGGATTTAATGCGCTAACAACTTGTTTTCGCAGTTTTCATGCTGACATATTTGATGTTTATGAACAAAATCTTTTCGCAACATTTGTTTATGAACATCATGCTGTAAAATATTGGCAATATTGCAAAGCATGAAGAGTTTACGAAAATCCCTATAAACATATATTATAAACATATTTCACTGCTAATTCAGCTAAAAAGATTAAGTTGTGTTATAAATTTGTTATGTTTCTTTAGTAGTTTTTGTAGCATTTTCGGATGAATTTACCTCCATATTGCAGTCGTTTTCTTTGTCCTCCATCGTATGTAACGGAAGGAAATAATTGTGGCAACTTTCATCCATTGGTTTATAATTACTTTTTGAAGTTTTTTTGCTATTTTTTGCCATGTTTTGCACACTATACGCATTATCTGGATCACTTCATGATCTTTTTCGTAAAATTTAGTTGTGTATTTTTTTTATTAATTTGTTCAAAAAAAATTTTCTTTTCGAGAAATTTGCACGGATTGACACTTTGAATGATAAGTGCTAACTGAAAATAAAATTTATGCCTGAAATTATATTAGAAAACACTTAATTCTAAACCACATTTATTTTAAAATAAGTAATTTTAAATAGTATTTTATTTTTTATTATAATTTTAGATTATAATTTTATTGTACTCATGGAACAAAGCGTGTGGACCCATTTACTCGTGAACTTCTACCTATGTATTAAAATATCTTTCCCGTAGCTTCATATGCATATGGACTTATATATTGAAAACATTCTAAATAATTTTGAATAAAGCGATTTCTAACAGGTAAACAGGTCCATTGTCTATATCTTATCATTTTCTATGATTAGGTACAGTAAAAAAGTGACGGGATTCTGAAAAAATTATGATTAGATTGCGTCAAGTTTTGTAAAGGTTTGGAGTATCGTACATTCATTTATATTTGGGCCCAATTTTATTAAAGAAATATTTTCACCCTGAAATTTATGATCACTTCATCATTCTTTTTTGTGTGGTTACAATATGCTTTCAAATCACTACATGAATTTTATAAATATTACTGAAGAACTGTATACATCGAAAGATTGCATCGATAGAAAGATTACATCGAACAATATATTGACAGTATTTAGAAGCAATATACACAATTTGTGTCATGTTGTTTCTGATGCCAAACAAATTGAAAAATTTTTTCACCAATTTCCTTGTTTGTTCTTTTTCTTTTTGATCAGACTTCGACGGAATATTTTTTATCATATGAATTTTATTTAATTTATGTAATTGGTCAAGCTTTATGTCCATTTTACATATTTGTTCCGTCAAAATTTGAACATTTCTTTCAAATGAATTTATTTTTAATTGGCACATGCAATTTTCCACATTTTCATTTGTTTCTGCACATTTGCAACAATATGTTCGTTATTGATTCATCCAATATAATATTATTTGTAGATGAAATTTTATATGTTCCAGTAGTTGGAACCATGGCGATATTAGTGTATGGATCGTCCTGATAGTCCAACATAATGACGTTATAATCTCTTTGTTGGATTAGTACCTGCTTTTTTCAGGGTGTTGTCTTGCACTTGTGCTGTTTCTTAAAAATCTATAATTTAAAAGTTTTAAATAATATTTGTTACAACTTAAAATATTTAAATAAGCATACTAATATGTCGAAAAAAATGAGTTTCAGCGCATATAAAAATTATAAAAGAGTTGCACAATTTTGTCATGTCTTTTTTAAATATTTTTTTTATATGCATAGATCATATAATTTGGTATATAATTTTATGAATTAATTCTTCCGGTTGGCTGTATTCAATTTTGCGTAAAATATTGGATTTACGCTTTGGCCAAAATAAGCTACCTTCTATTTCCCATCCATTGGAAACAGCATTTCGTCGGCTTATCGTAAATACCACGTATCTCATTTTTTCTAAATTTTCAGGAGAGAGAAAAAACGTACTATTTCACGAGTCATCAATTGTAAAAACACCGACTTTTTTCTAACTTATTTATGTATTATGTAATGCATTATTTGGAAAATATTTTTTAAGATAATATAAAGTATTACAAGTTTTATCTAACTTACGTGTTATTAAAAAATTTGATAGAGTAAAGATACGTGTTATTATATCAAAAATATTTTTTTAATGTTCAAATAAAAGAAAAATTATTTTATAAAAGTAATTTAATTATTTATTAATAAATTCAAAAAAAAATTCAAGTATTAACAAAAACAAAAAAAAAAACAAAAAATAAATTACAAAAATCAAAAATAAATTAACACAAATTATAAATAATTCAATTCGGTGTCAATATAGGAACATTAATTTTGTCTAAATATACTTAAAATATTGTTAAAATATGCTTAAAGGTGGTTAGTTGTCTTCTTTTGGTAAATTGTCATAAAAATGATTATCTTCAGGAATTACTGATTTTAATTCCTGTAGATGTTTGTACTTTGACTTAGTAATTTTTAGCTGCTGAGTATGCAGCTTTTTTAATGGCACATTAAAGTCAAAATCTTTAGTCATTCGAATTGGGAGTTCTTGGTATTCATCTCCATCATTTATTTTTAAAAAAATAGTACCATCTGGATTGTATTTAAGTGCCCTGAGATCTGTTACTGCTGGATCGTGTGGTTTTCGCTCGGGTCTTATTGATTTATACTTAATATTGTCGCTATAACCGAAAAAGAACTCATGTGTTAAATAAAATGCTTTTAATGGAAAAGGTTTCCCCCGTGCTTGATGTGACATGGTGAAATATTGGCTTGGTAAATAAATTGGGTGATTTTTTATCTTCCGTTCAATCATGCTGTGGACAGCATCACACTCCATTTTTGTGTGGCCATTTTCTAAATTCTTTTGCTCTACCACAATGTTTTTCTGGACAGCAAATTGAAGTAGAGCACTTAACATCACCGCATTTCCATTCAGATATCTACAACCATCAGAAAAAATTATAATGTTACGATCCGGAACAAAATAGTCGTGTAAATGTTTTATAAGACAAGAAAATGAAACTTGATGCCCGCAAATCACTTTCACATTCATTCCACCACTAATTGACGCAATTGTGATCCTTTAAGTTATAGATTGTATTATTATGAACCTGTAATTATTTATTTTCAGTTTATTTACATCAAATTAAAAATAAATGTTTTACCTGTTTGTTTGAAGTAGAGGGCACTAGCATCAAGTCTTGCACACAATTTGACTGCTTGAACATCCATTTTATATACATCAACTTCATTATTTAGAGCTCGTACTTTATCCTTCGACTTTTTCATTTTAGCTAAATCCGATTTCCTTTTATATTCCCTCATATTTCTTTTTATAACATTTGTTTTAAATATATTTTTTAATTACTTACCTTGAAACAAATCAATGCACTTAATTAATTATAATATTTAAATACTTTAAAAACTTATTAAATAAACACAGGCACTCCTACGCTGAACGCTAAAACTAAGAGATACGTGTTATTTTAGAGTAAATTTTAGCATTCGTAAGATACGTGTTATTAAAAACTTATTGTAATTACCGTTACAATAATATTTTCGGAGAGAAAGTCAATGGAAAAGGCGCCAAATTTCAATACGAACATTATAGTAAAAAAATATAAAATTTGAAAAAAAATGAGATACGTGGTATTTACGATAAGCCGACGATTTATGAACACTTTTTCATTTTCCACATATGAAACTATTTTGTATGGCATTTTAGTTCTATTTCAGTTTTTTACTATTGTTTTTTATTATTATTTTACAATTAGTTAACTATTATTTATTTTTAATTACACTACTCGTAAGCTTCACTTTTTTTATTCTTTTATTTTTTTTTTTATCTTTAAATAAAATGAAATGACGTGTTTCACTCGAAAAAAAATCAAACACTAAATACAGCTTGTGTCTAACATGACGCAAATGAGACACATATTACACACAAGTGACTAAAATGTAACTACAAGAAAATAAGTCACAAAATAGAATTTTTTAAAACACATTAAACTTAATGTTACCAATTTGTGATCAATAAGAATATTTATCACCACAAAATGCTATCCTTTTACTAGTAATTATAAATTTTTCCAATGTATCTTGAAGACTTTTGGATATAATATCAGAGTTTTCACCTTGGAGTTCATTTACAACTAAAATTTTCACCATAGTTCCTTTATTTGGTAGAAAATATCGTACTAAAATTGGGCACAGTTTAATAGGTCCGTGGTTGGAACAATCTAAATATATTGCAATGCAGCTGGCCTCAGATAAGTCAGTTTTTATTAAATCTAATGTAATAGGTTTCAAAATATTTTTAATAATTGCTTCATTTAGTTCGAGCACGAATATTTTTGTTCGAAGCATGATTTAATCAATTTTGAAGTACAATCATTAGACCGAAATGAATAATGAAAATGTGTTGAATAGAATGATAAGCCCAAGTACCTTCGACGACAGCCAACTCTTTTTCTTTATCGTTGAAATTTACAGTTCTTAAAATGCTTGTTAATTGATGACTTGAACTGCTGGCGACAACTGCCTTTTTATGTTTAATAGTTTCTAAATGGTGTTTTATATTCGAAAGGCCACCATTTGCTATGGAAAAATGGGCTGAACATTTTCCACACCTTACATCATGGTCACTAACTGTTTTAGTTATGAATGGAAACTTATTTTTTAATTCACTATTAAAAATACATTTTCGCTTTGGTGGCATACTCGTTTCTAAAATGAATGAAGGGTGCTTATATATTTAGAATAAATAAACAAGGCTTAAAAACTTACCGCAATAATAACAAATTATTGCATAAAATTTCTTTTAACTAAAACTAATTGTTATTGTTTTTATTACTTAAATTTAAGTATGAAATGTCAGATTTAAATCAGCTGACAAAAATTCAACCCAGTGAACATACTTTTTTCAGTGTTGCCAGGTAACTCCTGTTTTGAATGATTATAATTTTTTAGCATTCTTTAGAGTACATATTATAAAAGAAATATTTATTGTATTGATGTTGAAATTTTGGAGTTTTAAAAAAAGAAAAGTTTACTGATCTAAAAAAAACGGAGAAAAAAAGGAAAATTTACTCAAAAAAGGACAATTCACTGTCCTCTTGGAAAAAAATCTGAAAGGACATCGTGTTCAAAAAAAGGACTGTCCTTTTTAAAAAAGGACGAATGGTCACCGTAATCATATATGTGTATTATACTATTATATTATGTAACAAAAAGTTAAATTCTTTAATCTAACACTAATTTTTCGTTATCTCTTAATTACGCAATATGTCTCACACATTACTACTTTAATTATTGACTCAAAACACCAATAAAAATTTAAAATGAATATGTCATCATAATGTTACATCATAACCTTCTTTACAGGTCCCTTTGATGTATGAACTTTTTCCAATATTTCCATTGGATGACGTAACTTTCTATATATGAGTTAATTGACTTTCTGATACAGATAAAAATATTAAAACCAACGCTTTAGCGTATTTTGTTCTCCATATATTTCCTTCAACTTCTCTTGATGGACATTTTTCTTGTCCGTTTACATAATTCCAGTAATCGTGAAAAATTTTAATACTTCTAATTTTTAATTTCCATGTGTCATAGTTTCCATGATTCATCCAACTTTTCAATATTAGTAGGCAAATTCATTTTCACGAAAAAAGAATATGTATTTTATTTTATAACAAATATCTATTTTTATTTTATAATAATTTATATTTAAAAAATTTTGCACGTGGGCATACCTGGGCCCATAACCTGTTGTGGACTTAATCCGAGATAACGTCTTTATTCAAAGAATTTACATTTATGAAAGAGAACTTAAATAAGCTAGGTTATAATAATATGACAGCTGTCAAAAGTGAATTGAAGTTGTAGATTATACGATTGATTACATTTCTAAGTACATTAATTAATTCAATTACTTTTTTTAATTACATTTCATTATTTTAACAAATATAAATTGAAAAAAAAATGAATATGTACGTAAAATTTTTGTTTTCGATTTTATTGGCACCGTACTTATGAGTTTTAATAAAGTTATAAACTGACATTTATGTTGCCAATATATGCCAATATATAACAATGAAAAGGTTGCGTATAAAATAAACCCTCGGTGGCGCAGTGGTTATGTAACAGGATCCATGACCGAGGGTACCCCGGTTCTCCATCTCCTAGGACCGGTTACTGTAGGCCAATCACCTGCATAATCGGTAAATCAATGGATTCGAAATAATAGAAGAAGAAGCCTCGGATACACGAATGACTACTTGATAACGACCTTTGGCACTCAAAAAAGGACCCGAATTGCACAATGGAATGTAAGAACACTTAGAGAAGCTTCAAGACTCTCGCAATTGGAAGCTCAAATGGCTACTTACAACATAGACATCCTAGGTATAAGTGAAATGCGATGGAACAACACCGGAGAAATCAACACGGAGAATGGAAACATGGTAATTTACAGTGGAAGGGAAACAGGGGGTGAAAGTGGAGTCGGAATACTAATATCAAAGAAATTGAGACAAACATTGGTTTCTTGGAAGGCAGTCTCGGATAGAATTGTTATAGGGCGATTTCGAAATATGACAAGACATGTAACAATAATTCAATGCTATGCACCAACAGATGTCGCTGAAGACCATATTAAGGATGACTTCTACGAACAAATAGAAACAACGCTAGCACTCATAAATAGGGGAGATATCATAATATTAATGGGTGACTGGAATGCGAAAATAGGATCTAACAACAATGGACTTGAGGAGATAATGGGCAAACACGGGTTAGGGAGAGAAAAAAACAACAACGGGGAAAGATTGATAGAGTTGTGTCAGACTTTCGACCTAGCAATCGAAGGGAGTCTATTTCCACACAAAGATATCCACAAATACACATGGACAACACCAAACGGGATCTCAAGAAATCAGATAGATCACATATGCATCAGCAAAAAATGGAAGCAATCAATGTTAGATGTGAGAAATAGAAGGGGAGCAGATATACACAGCGATCATGAATTACTAAATGGGGACTTCAGAATGAAACTAAGCCTATGAGAGAATTGCATCGCATAATCAAGAACTTAACAAACCAGTCGGAACAACAAAACAAACCAATTAAAGATAAAAATGGTGCGCTCATCACAAACTTAGAGGATCAATTAAAGAGATGGAGAGAACATTTCCAAGAACTGAGCAACGAAGAAAGTACAAATAATGAAGCAGACATAAGAAACAGAGACAATGCAAATATCTACCCAACTGAGGGACTGCCTGAGAAGAAATCAAAGCTACAATCAATATCCTGAAGCACAACAAAGCAACAGGTGAAGATGGAATTCCAGCAAAAATAGCCAAACTGGACCCTGACTTATTCGCAAAAACAATTGAACCCCACATCAGGAAAGCATGGATAGAGGAGAATATACCACCATCATGGAAGAAAGGAATGATTTCATAGTTGAACAGTCAGTAGAATGGAATGCCCCACTATATCTACTATTCATAGATTTTAAGAAAGCATTCGACACAGTCAAGAGATGCGCAATATGGAGAACACTTACAAAGAAGGGAGTTCCTGAAAAAATCATCAACATCATCAAAGCGATGTATGAAGATGCAGAGACAACAGTTCAACACAGAGGTAAGATCAGTGATCCATTCTACACCAATATAGGAGTTAGACAAGGATGTCCACTATCTCCACTTCTCTTCAACACAATACTAGACGACATTCTAAGAGAAGTTTGCACTGGAATAAACGGAATAGAATGGGATCTCTTCGGAAACTTAGAAGACTTAGATTACGCAGATGATGTATGCCTCATATCAAGAAATCAAAGGGACCTACAGAACAAAGTCAACAGATTACAGGAAGAAGCAAAGAAATCGGGACTGGAATTAAATATCGAGAAAACCAAAGCAATGAGGACAAACAATAGTTACAGTGAGCCAATAACAGTGAGTGGACAACAGATAGAATACGTAGAAGAATTCAACTACCTGGGGAGCATTATAACATCAAGAGGAGGTGCAACAGAAGATGTCAACAGCCGTATAAATAAGGCAAGAAGAACATTTGGGAGCCTAATGAAGATATGGCGGAGCAACCAAATATCGAGAACAACAAAACTAACAATATTCAGAGCATGTGTTAAGTCAACATTAATATATGGCAGTGAAACATGGCTCACTTCGGTCAGAATCAAACAGAAGCTACAAGTATTCATCAACAAGTGCTTGAGAATTATATGCAGAATATTCTGGCCGGCAAGAATTAGCAACGAGGATTTATGGATGATAACTGGAGAAGAACCTATCAACAGACAGATAAATAGGAAAAAATGGAAATGGATAGGTCATACACTAAGGAAATCAGAAAGTGATATATCAAGAAGAGCTCTAGAGTGGAATCCACAAGGACAAAGGAGACCCGGCAGACCATACAACACATGGAGACGCACAATCGATCAAGAATTAACAGTCAACAATTATACCTGGGACGATATTAAGGAAGTAGTACTCAACAGAGAGGAATGGAGGTTCACTATCGAAGCCCTATGCTACCACGCGGAGTAATAGGAGAAAAAAAAAAAAAAAAATATAACAATGAAAAATATATGAGTATTTCATTTAATCATTTGAACATAAAAATAGATAAAGATTAGAAAACATAAAAAAATCGTCTAAAAACTTAACTTCAGAAAAGATATTTTACGTGAAATTTTTTTTTAGTTTTTTTTACGGTTCGGCAAATTTTATTTAAATTCTAAACTTTTTTTATTTTTTTTGTTTCTAGTCTAGATATAAATTTACTGATGGCGTTTACTGCAAAAATACAAATTTTTTTAACTGTTTCATTTTTACGCAGTCATTTTTTTATCGCTATAACCGCAGCCTAGCAACTATAAGAGTCCTCCTATATTTTCAATATTGCATTCAGTTCTACATTCAGGTTTTTTGATGTTTTAAGACGGCAAAATTTGTGTGCTCCCACATTAAATATTTTTTTATTAATTGTTCATTTAATAATTTTTACAGATACTGAAACTTAATATTTAATAATATTTGAAGCACTTTTACAAAAATTTTGAAAATGTAAATATATAATGACAAAACGTCAAAAAAATTTGATAAGAAACTTATCGTCAAAAAACTCACCTGATTTTGTATTTTGTATTTCTAGTAGCTAGTGTGTGTAGCTAGTTCAAACAAAAGACACATTCCCTTTTTTGACATTTATAATGACAAGAAATTGAATGTTGTGTATTGAATTAGTTAAATAAAAATTTTGACCAGTTGTTTGTCAGAACAGATTTAACACTTTCCTTTGTAAAAGTTCCGATGATTGAATTGTTAACGCGGTAGACTCATCGCAATGAATTGCAATGAATCAATGTCTTTCCGCATTACACATATTAGAAACTAAACTGAAAGCCACCATATTTTTTTGGCGTTAAAAACAAAAGTTTACGTTTTTTAAACTGAAATTTAACACAATACATGTATGCAAAATAAGTAAGTTCCATAAAGTGTTTTAGCAAAAGCATGATATAAAAATGTTTATTTAACAATTTCTGACGATATTCATGATAAAGTGGCGAATTTAGTACAAATTCGTTACTATAAAATTATTTCAATAACATGTAAAATATTAAATTTTGAAAGAGGGCCTTTTATTTCTACGAACTGAAAATTAATTTCAGTCGATAAAGTGGAGTTTGTTTATGATTTCAGTGTTAGAATTCAAATTGAATTCAACCGTAAAAGTTCGTATTAAAAATATTTACAGTATTTCATTTCCATCATCATATTATATTTTACTTGTTTAGTAAAACATAATAAAAAATTAAACATATTTTTCCTCTCACTCGCATAAAAATGAAATAAAAATACTTATTTTTAAAAGTGAAAAAGAGAAAGAATGATTCATGTAATTTGAAATAAAGTACACACTGTTACTAAACGGTTACCAAACTGTTAGACTGAATGAAATGTATTTTAAAAACACATTTTAATAACAGTTGTTACTTTATTATTACATTTTAGAAGCATTTGTAAGACACAATTTCTAATCTGTAACGTACACAACCCCTCATCACCAGATTTTAAACACTTTAGTATTGTTTAATAAACGGATAAGAAACTCAGTTGCTAAAAAGTCACAGGTTCACTAAACAGTTTAGAATTAGTGTTTAATCTATGCCGCTTGGGATACTATTGCGCAAACTATTCATGTTTTAATATTCACTGAAACATAAGATAATGAGTGTAACTATATTGATTTAAAAAAATATTCCAAAGTACTATCATGTGGAAACTCAAGATGAGGTGGTGGAGTGGGAATATTTGTTATTAATGGGTTAAAATATACAGTCTGCAATATATATTGTGATGAGTACAACAGCTTTATCAACATAAAGTTGGATGATGGTGCAAATTAACATAACATTGTGACTGTTTATAGATATCCAGAAAACTTATCAAACCATCTCCATAAATTCTTTGAAGTATTAGGTTCTCAACTGGAAAATTTAACGAATAAAAATAGCATCATTATGGAAGATTTTAACTTTAACATTAAGAATAACAAAGATGAGGTTGTTGATACATATAAATCGATAGTAGAATCCAATGGATAATATACTTCTGTAGTGAAGAAATTACTAGACCTGAATCTAACACTTGTCTAGATCATATATTTACTGGAAATACAAATGTAGGCATACATATTATGCATTTTCACCATGATATATCAGATCATCCAGGTATTATAGTTGAACTGAAAAATATAAACATCAAAAATGAAAGTAATAACCTAACTGAAACTAGTCAGCTGTATAAAATAATTAATTATAATTATGTCAAAGATCAATTAAACTAATTGATCTTTGAGAAGAGATATTGGCTTAAAGAAAAAATTTTTTTACAAATTGTTTGTGTTTTTTCATTTAAATTGCTCGTTTTTTATTTAAATTGTTGTTCGCGTTTATTAAAATTGTAAGTATTTTTTATTTTATGTGCTTTAAAGGTATTAAAATTACATACTTTTTGTTTAGTAAAATGGCGAAAACTTACAGCAACAAAATACAATTAAAGAGATCAGTTGAACTAATGGAGAAAAATAGCCAAATAGCTAAGGGGATATGTCCCAAACCCCTGGCTAAATTTTAATTAATAGTACATTTTTTTATCAAGAAAAAGTTATATTTGCAGCATAGTATTTGCGATTCGATCTCTTATTCGACTGCCTTCAATCAAACCACGAGTGCCAGGTTTATTTTCCGCTTGATCTTCTATTAATATGTTTTCGTTATTTTCTTCAATCATGTCTTCCGTTTCAATTACTTTATATTTTAGCCAAATGTTGTGGAGCGCCGCATATACATTTGCAATTTATGTAGCTTTTCTTGGTGTATAATATAGTTCTCTTGCTCTTAATATACAGCTGAATCTACTTTTCAACACACTGATTGTTCTTTCAACGATATTTCTTCCTTTAGCGTGATTTTTATTAAATGTTGATTGCACAGATCCTTCTTCGGGATCCCTATATGGTGTCAAGAGATAAGGGGACAAAGGGTATCCTCCATCGCCTAAAATAAATTATAATTTTTAACAAAATAAAAAACAAATGTGAAAAAACAATATAGTGTAATATAATTAAAGTCGTACCCAAAATTTGGTTAAAATCACGCGGGTTATTGTTATGGTCCTCCTCAAATTTTGTTTTAGCAAGAGAAAAATTCCAAACTGCAGAATCGTGTGAACAACCGGGATGTTTAGCATTGATATATCTATCTAATGTTCATTAAATCATCACATATCTAAAATTCAAGATGTTTAAATTGGGTAATTTTACAATTATAGTATCATACTTACTATCATAGCAATAATGCTAAAAAATACTTTCCTATTATAATAATGATGCTGCAAGTCTTTCTTTGGCGCAATAATTTTTATGTGAGTTCCATCTATACAGCCAATAATGTTTGCTTCTTTAGACAAACGAAAATTTTGTATATATCTATAATACTATCTAAAATCTATAAATTTTAATAAAAGTATTAATTTTACTCCAATTTTATTAAAGTTTTTACTTACACTTCATTACTTAATTCCAAATGATTACAATTATATTTTATGTTTCTACGTATAATCCTCATTTGAACTCCATCATTGGTTTGATCCTAATTTTTACCAAAAAATAAATTCAGTTGACGACATATTTGTATTATATTTCTTTTATATTTATTGTAAAACACTTTAATTTTATTTAAATAATTATTTCACTTCTAATAAAAACTTTAAAACGATCTACACTTCTAATAAAAACTTTAAAACTATCTACAAAATAAAAATGTCAACTGTCAAAAAAACGTAAATTTTCTCAGTATTCACAATAGAACAAAATTTTGTCAGTTTCAGTATACAATACCAAATAAAATCTCAAGTGAGAAAATTTCTCAGTTGTCAGTCGACTGAAAAGTGAAAACTGAACATCACAATAAGGGCCTATATCATGTACACTTTTCAAAATGTGTCTATTAATATTATTTTTAAAGTATTGTCTACTTTATTTATTTTTTTTTAGCATTTATTTATTTTTTTAACAATTTTAACAATAACTTATTTATAAAATTAAAATATATATTTATTGTTTTTTATTACGTATCTTAATTTAAATAAATTAGGTAGTTATGTACACTATTCAAAATTTTGTTTTTGTATTTTATTTTTATATTCGATTTATCTAATTTTTACTTATTTTAAAAATAACTTATTCAAAAAATTAAAATATATAGTAGTTATATCGAGCGGATGGTTACAACTATTATTATTATTAAAACAACCTTGTTTTTATTAATTTTATTTATTTTTAATTTTTTATTATTGACTCCAGTACAATTCCAATATATTTTGGAAAAAATAGCTCCTCGCATCAAGAATTAGTGAAGGTTTAATCTTATGTTGTCTCGAAATCGTAGAACTGTTGAAAATGCATAGGTATACTTGTCAATCGTTTTCAAGTATTATTATTACAAATTTTCTTTAACATAACTTATAGAGCATAATATGTTATATGGCATATATGATAATATGACGCTCATCATAATATTTTTGAACTTTTTTTCTGTTGTTTTACGGAAATTTGATTACAAATCGTCTTCGATGAAGTTAATGTTCTAATAAGAGCATCCAATTTCGTAGCAAATGTGGCAACAATCTATTCAATGTTTTCTTTTGAATATTTCTAGTTTTCTAGAATATTGTTGACCGTTAATTTTTAATATCGGGTCATTGTGCTGTGTTCGTTATAACATAACATGTGATCATTGATTTCCTTAACTTTTTGAATTGTAAATAGAACTAAAAGATTATTGGAAAGTTTTTTTAACACTGAGTAAAAGGTTAAAAGAATAAATAAGCAAAAAGTAAAAAAAAAAAAAAAATGATTAAAAACATATAAAATAAAAAACTTATAATAAGTGTAAAGATCCAATTTTTTTTTTATTAATTTCTTTGTTAAAAATTTTTGTTTCCTTTTTTTTATGGTTTTTGGCTGACATATGATGTAAATGTAATTTTTTAAACAAAAAAACCTTAAATTTACAAAAACAATTATTTAAAGTTACTTAAAATAATTTAACAACTATTTGTAAAATCAATTATTAATCTAATTACGTTTAACTAAACATTTAAATGAACATAACTTTTATCATAAAGGAAGTATAATATAGAGAAACTATGCGGAACAAAAATTTTTTTTTCAATATTTCTTAAATTTTACTTCACCGTAGAACCACAGAGAAAAAATATATTTTATATGCCAAAATACCCCAGAGCGTAAATTATAATATCTCTTATAAATTATAATCTTTCTCTTGATTTTGTATATCGCATCCGGATTCAATTATCTTGATAACAATATTGCAATTCCTTAATCCTTCATTATAATTTATATATGTGTGTCGTGTGATATGTATGCAAAAAAAAGAAAATAAGGTAGTAAGGAAGAAGCCATAGAAAAAATGTAATATGTTTTGTTTGTATTCACACATACAATGATTTAATTTTTATTTTTCTGTGTTTGGGCAAAACAAAAGAACACCTGCAACAATGCAGTGTAAATTGTTTTTGTAATTTGTAATTTTTTGATTTTGTTTTTGGACTGAATTTGTATTCTTTATTAATTTCAAATAAATTTAAAAAATATTTTTTTATTATTATTTGATGCGTTAAAGGATACGGAAGACATTTCATAGGTACGATAGGTAACTTAGATAGATTTTGAAAAAAACTATGTATTTTTTGGAATTTGGCTGTAAAATTAAAATTCTTAAAATAAAAATTTCACAAATGTATATATATGTTGTAATATATATTTTAAACGAAGGGAAAAAGCCGAATTAAAGTGTGATAAAAAACTAACAAACATTTTAAATGTAATAAAAACAAATAACTTCAATTCGGCATAAAAAAACCTTTTAAACAAAATTTAATTCAGATACATTAACTTTTTAAATTTTTATAATATATGTACCTAGGTAATAGGTAAGTAAAGTATGTATGTATATTATAATATAAAAATGAAAAATTAAATAAAACAAAAATAAATTTTTAAATTTATTATAATATTACTAGTTGTAACAATATTATAGATAATATTAGAAAAAAATAAATTATTTATAAATTTATGTTTTCAATTACTTCAATGTGGTTATTGTTTTTGTGCCATACTGTAGTAAGTAAGTACATAATTTTGCACACTATCGTAATTCGTGAGCAAAGAATATCTATTAATTTAGATATAATAATGTATTCCTTGATTTCATAGTGCAGAGTATGTAGAGGTAGAGTGTAGATTATTATCCTTATCATTGAAATCCAAATTTGTTATCCACACATATCCAAAGGAGTTTTTTTTTCTTTTTATTACGTTTTTGTTTTTATTTAAGTCAATACAAAATTTTAATTTTGTTTCTTCTGCTTGCACGTTCTTATTATTATAAGGATTTATTGCTTATACAATATACATACATTATTTTTGGTTATTCTATTTCTATATTAAAATTTTTTAATTCTTTTTTTCTTTATGAATTTCCAATTTAAAGTCAGTTGTTTTTTGTTTGTATTAAAAATAATAAAAAGTCGGTTAATTTCTATTTTTGGACAAATGTTTTGAACTAGTTTCGAGTAAATCGAGTTTAAAGTTTGATGTTCAATAAAAAAAAAACTGCCCGATAAAAGTTTCTTTTAAAATTGAGTATTAGCTATGTATATTTTCAAGCTATAAAAATAAAATTATCACGACTGTTTGCGCCCAAGATTCGATGAGATAGAGCCAAAAAACTGAACCCACCTTTTTTTGCTGTTGGCTATATCCCATGGATTGTTAAAAAATTTGTTAACATTGTATGAAGTGTCCGAATTTTGTTCGGATATGTCCGATTCTAGAACATTTTTTGTTTTGACTAAAGTGGTGTAAAGTAGATAAGTCTGAAAAAAAGGTTAAACCTGAATAAAATAAGAGAAAAACAGTATTTTTTATTTTTTAAAATTTTATTAATTTTTATATTAACTTTTAAATTATCAGCTTTTTTTCACAGCTTTTGTTTCATAAAAAATAAATATTGTACTTCATATCACATTTATTAATTTAATTAATAAGCTTAACTTGTGACTATTAAATGATATATTAATAATTAATGTAATTTTATATTAATTTTTATATAATTTTTATCTTAACTTTTAAATTAACAGCTTTTGTTTCGTAAAAAATAAAAATTGTACTTCGTATCACATTTACTAATTTATTAAATATTCTTAGCGCCTAACTAATTACTTATTACCTAGTACTTTTTTGAAATTGTTTAATGAATTGAAATTAACTAATATTATAATTAAATTGTTTTTAGAAGTTACAAAAATTTTCCAAATGAAATCAGTAGATCTTTAATTTGATCATAATTATGTTAAATTTTAAATAAAAATATCACGAAATTCATAATAATAATTTTAAAAAATAGTTTTCTTATTTTAAAAATTTAATGATGGAATAAATTGAAAATATTTTAAATTTTCAATTATTTTATTTTAAATATAATACTACAGTCTTATTTTCGTCTTCTTGTCTCTTTTTTACCAATTCTTTCAATTTGTTTCGTAATTTTGGTCTGCTTCGAAGTTCTTAATAAAGCTGCTAAATATTTTTTATCTTCTTCTGGTAAAAAAGGAAAAAGATCTTGAATATCTTTTGCTTTCGCAGCTGAAATTTTATTTTCTGACAAAATGTGTAAAGTTTCACTAAAAATATTTTTAGGAGTGGATAATTTATTCTTCATAGCTTTTGCATATAAGGAAGTTGCTTCGTAAGTAGTTTCTTCAAAAGATTTTTTATATTTTATAAGTATTTCCTTCTCCTTATCGAACAATATTGATTTTATTTGAAAAAATGGTACTTTTTGAAAGCATAGCTTATTAGCTACTGTTGAAAAATTGTAAAAATCTTCTGGTTTCATTTGCAAAATTTTTAGTGATACTTTTTCAGTCTTAAATCTTGTTAATAATTTAATTAAATGTAATGGACTGTATATTTCTATATTTTTTAAATATCGGTCTAAAGCTGAGTGGACACAGTCCACTTCTTGAATATTCGAGTGACCGGGTTCTGAAAATTTTTGCTCTATTGTTGTAATTTTGTCATGATTATGAAGAAACATTTTTAAAGCAGTTGTGTTAATTTTGTTCCTGTTTTGAGGAACGCATGCATCACTCCATAATGTAATTTTTTCTATAACTGGAAAATCTTTAATAATTTCTGTTAATATCCTTATAAGGGCACTTGAAATGTCATTTCCCGAGCGTCCGGAAAGTACTTCATTCCAAATAGAGCAATATGTTATTTTATTTATGTTTGGCAATATTAAAGTACCAGTTAAATTAAATGTGTTTAGTTTCCTTTTATAAAAAAATGTAGATGCATTTCCTTTTGGTAGACCAAATACTTTTTGCAAGTCGTAAGCTATGATAGCATGCTTAATATCATCATCGCAACGATCTGAATCCCGTTCAACTTTGCAAGTTACTTTTTGTTTTAAATGAATTGAATAGAGATGCTTTTCTTCCTCAGTTGCATTTTCTTTTTTTAAATTATAAAGTACACATTTATCACACTGGTCTTTTTTAGGTTTATGAAACCCAATGTTAAATTCTGTTTTGAATATTTTCCTATAAATATGAATTTTGACAGGATCATCTGATATCTCTAAATAAAGTTGGAACATTTTCGTTAGAGTTAAATTTGATTCCAAATACATTTTTTGCGTGTCTGATCTACAATAGTGTGAATCAACTATTTCAAAACTGGAAATATGCTTTTTAACTGATTCTATTTGTTCCTGAGGAATACAATATTTTACATGTTTTCCTTTAATTCTTGGTAAAGGTGTGCCAGTTGACTTGTCACATAATTTTTCAAAACAATAGTAAATACGTGCTTTATTAATGGAAAGAGTATTCATAAAGAATAGTCGACATACTCTGTGAATATGCGATGAAGCTAAGTAATATTTAAATGAAAACGATTTCACGATTTTGCTATTAGATGTACAGCGACGTTTAACATTGCATTGCTTTACAAATTTCAAGTAAAATTTGGTCTTTTCATTATCCGACAATTTCCAAAAAGCTTCAAAAATATTCTGCCTATCTTTTTCTGAAAATATTTTTGTACAGCAGAAGTTACAAGTATTTTTACAAGGTGGTTTCATATATTTCGGTTGAACATCTTCATTTTTATAATTTGTATAAGATAAACCAGCCTCTCGTAATTTCTTCTGAATATTTTTTTTCCATAATTCAGGTTTTCTTATTTTTTTCTTCATCAATAAAGGCGATGTATTGTTTTCAGAATCTAAATATTTTTATTGAATTAATCATTTTAAATATAAAAAGTTTCTAAATTAATATTCATTTACCATAATAACTTGAACTAGATGGTAGGCTTGCACCTTTTTTGGAATTATCAAAACTATTTTCTAAATCTAAAAAATAAACAATAATTTATCAAAAAGTTATTATGGAAACTGATCTTAAAATATTTTAAAAATATTGTTACCGCTTAAATTTAAATTTGAATCTTCTCTGCTATTGGTTGCAGGTTGAAAATTTGGATCCCTGTACTCATCATCCGCTGTAAAGTAATAGTAATTCCATATTGTAATAAAAATAAAACATTAATTTAAATAAAAAATATTATTCAATTATACATACAAGAAAAATCTGAATCAGAAGAGTAATAACTTTCCGTGCTTCTGACTTTTTTTGAGCGACGATTATCTTCCTCCATACTGCCAAAAATTTCGTCTTGCATCCTTAAGATACACAAAAATTTTTACAAGAATTTCATTTCAAGAATAAAAGTACTTACCCTAAAAGAGTTGGTGACAACGACGGTGTTGATGATTCTCTTTCCATTATTATTTTTTTTTAAACAACACAAACATGACCATAACACTTTCAGAACTTTAACAAGACTGAAAAAAATATTAAAATGCAATGCTCTTATATAGTTTTTTACAATATACATTCGGCTGCTTATGTTGTTGGCTGAAAACTAGCTCAATTTATTAGTTGTATGTTTAAGCCATATCCATATAAAATGGCTAATGAGTAAGTAAAATGCATGGATATGGACGAAACAAGTATAAAAATTTTGTTATTTCGTTGTTAGACATATCCATATGAAATTCGTGATGAGTATGTAAAATGTATGGATATGTACGAAACAAGTATAAAAATTTTGTTATTTCGTTTTCAGACATATCCATATAAATTTTCTATTATCCAAACAAAATATATGGAATTGGACGAAATTTCTAAAACAATTTTTATTTTTATTTTTGGACATAACCATAGCATTATTAATGCTATATAAAATTTCATAATGTAAATGGACCAATTAAAAACTTACGGAAAACCTAAAAATTTTTAGTCCATATCATCGGATCATTAAAATGTCTTATTTAAGGAATTAGAATAAAATTGTCGAAAACTTCATTGAAATTTTCGGACATCAACCAAAAATTTGGATTTGTCCGATTTTATTATTCAAAAATGTTGAAAAAGTGGAGATGTCCGAATCTCGACTCTTTATATCTACAAAACTAAAATAGATAATTCAAAACGGGGCACACTAAATGAAAGAGCATCCCTAAAAAGCTAAGGACCAAGTCCTAAGTCAAAAAACTTAAAAGTGGCGTTTGTCCGAAAATAGAAATTTACCGACGAAATGTATGCATTTTGGTTATATGACAAAGTTATATAAAACAAAATTTCATAAGTACAAAATTTCATAGGACAAAATTTCAAAATTAAATGTTTAAGTTTTTATCAACTAATATAAAATGTGAAAGAATTGTCAAAATCTTTAGTTGATTAGTAGCTTCTTTCAAAATATGATTTTGTTTTGTATTTTTAAGAAATAAAAAAAATAGGTGGTTATGCTAAAGTCCGTCGGGATGTCAATTTAAAAAAGCGCTTCAAACAATATACTTTATATATTGTTAGAATAATATATTTTATCGTTTTTAATGTAACAAAATGTAATATGTAACAAAAAATTACTATTAAATTTTAATTTGTACATACATATGTAATTAAAAGTTTATAACTTTTACTTTTAATTTATGTATATACGTTATGTAATTATTAAAAAATTAATAACTTTTTACAAAATAAATAAAAGCAAACTCAAACTGTCAACCCCGCCTTTTTATTTGAAATAAAAAAAAAATTCCGAAACATTTGATTTTGATTTATGCACAGACTTGGCAGTCGAATGGATTTCAGAATACCGATTATTTCGTATTCGGATCGGAAATTTTTTCGGGGATATTCCGCTTCGGACTTCAGCATAACCACTTAGTATTCTTACTTTTTTTTAAAAAAAAAAAGTACCTTCATTACAAAACCAAATAATTTCAAATTTTTTATAAAAACTTAAATTGGAATTTAATTTTTTTAAATATGTGAATTGTGTCTTTGAAATTTTGTCCCGACACCATGCATTTCATATTATTGGTATACTCTACATCTACCCAACAAGTGTGTATTTGATACGACATACATAACCTTGGGTGGCATTGTGTAATTTGAAACGTCGTTTTGTTTCGACTATTTTCAAAAAGTGGCATTGCATAATTTTGTTTCGACCATTTTTATTTTGTTTCAATCTTTTCAAAATTGGTACGACATATTTTGGTATTGCGTAAGATTGAAACGCTACTTTTTTTACATTTGATACGACCAAATTTTGGCGATTGAAAAATAGTTGACGCTTTTAGGTAAATTTTAAAAATAATAATAAATTAATACATGATTTTTATTGGAATATTTATTTTAGAAACGCAAAGAAATAAAAATTCCAATAAAATGAAAAATTAAGTAAATTTATAATGATTTTCTGTAAAGAAAAAAAATTTTCAGAATAAAAAAAAAAAAATGTTGGTATTATTATTAGCGTTTTTTACTTGTATCTAGTTGCAATTTCTTTTAGCTCCATTTTTTTTATTTTAATATTATTTTCTAGCAGTAATTGTTGAAATTTTAAGGAAACAAATCAAAAATGGAATTATGTAAAGTGTTTCACTGTTTTTTCGCGCGTTTCAAAATAAATTAACGTTTCAAATTACGTAATGTCATCCAACTTTTGTTTCGACAACATTTTGTTTCGACCGAAATGTTTGAAACAAAGTTACACAATCTCACCCATTACCTCATTGCCGCTACTACACTATATGAATAGCAAAAACAAAAAAAAAAAGCAACAAGAATTAAAATTATTTTAAAGATTCTCTCTCTCAAAGCTAGAATCTATACAGTTGAACCTGCATAAAAGAAAAAATTTTAGTTCAGTATTTTGTATGAGTTTCTGTTAACGAAGACATTAAAATGACGTATTACAAAATTTTAAAGTGAGTTTATCTAGGTCCTACTGTGTATGGGGTATTTTCAAAATTTTTTTAAGCAAAAAAAAATTGTCACAAAATTTGTTCCGCATAGTTTCTCTATATTATACTTCCTTTATGCTTTTATCTAAAAACATATATTTGATTTTTTTTTCTCATTTAATTTCAATAAAAATAAAAAAAATAATAATTAATAATTGAAAAGTAATTGCCGCGTATGTTTTTAACTGAACCAATTCGTTTAGCAGTAATTATAGCACTAAATAAAAATATAGAACAAATACGTAAGCAAGCAAACAAAGCACACGCACTCAATTGATCCAGTGGCTTATTGATTGGCTGCACTGAATTTCGCATCTAGTGGTCAGATTTAGAAACATTATATCGGTGTTTAAACTTTTTTTCAACTTTTTTTATAAAAATTTTTTGAACTTTCTTTAAAAAATTTTTTTTTTTTTAATAAATCAATATTTTATAATGTTTAAATCTGAAAATAATTTTAATAATTCAATAATAAAATAATCATCAATAATGTCTGATTGCCACAAATGTAGAAACGTTATTCGTGGAGAGTCAGAAATAAGATGTGCAGGAGTGTGCGGAAAAATTTTTCACTCAGCGATGAAGTGTTCTGGAGTTGATAACTATATAATTAATATTCTTGGGACAAATAACAGAATTAGATACATTTGTGAAGACTGTATTTTATATATTCACAATGTTGATCTAGTATTAATGAATGTCCAGAATGCGGTAGATAAAAACAAAACTATTTTGGAGGAATATAAAAATATTTTCGATAAATCATTAAGTAAAAACGAAGTTGAAATTAAAAATCTTCTGGAAGCGATCAAAGCAAGATATGTTGAAAGACTTAAATTTTTGAAAACTGCTCAACAGTCTTGTGAAACTGGTGTTATAGAACTAAAAAAAATGTCTAACATTGCAGAAGATTTTAAGGCTCCCAATGAGAAAATTTATAAATTTCTTAGTATTAACATGGCAAAAGCTAGTACTAACAAGAAATCTTACACTGAGATTGTAAAAAAAAATCCATTGGTACTAGTTACACCTAAGGTAAATCAAACGGCAGAATCTACAAAAACAGAACTAAAAAGTCAAATTGATCCAGTAAGCACAAATGTTAGATTAAACGGGTGGTAGGCAGAAGAGATGGGACTGTTGCAGTTTACTGTGATGAGGTGGACTCAGCGAATAATATAAAAAGGCAAGTAGAAAAAAACTCTACTCTAAACAATAAGTACGATGTTCTCATTCCGAAGAATCGACATCCTAAAATCTTCATAGCAGGTATGACAGATCAATATAGTGGTGATGAAATTAGGAGTAAACTATTGGCCCAGAATAAATTTCAGTATAATGATGACGTCAAAGTTATTCGCAACTTTAAAGCTAATAAAGGTAATTTATTTAACGCAGTTATAGAAATGAATACTGAAGATTATAAGAATGTACTCTGCGATCGTAAATTAAAAATTGGTTGGGATATATGTAAAGTTTACGAGAGTTATGATGTTAGAAGATGTGGAAAATGTCTTGGGTACAATCATAATTCTAAAAATTGTTCTGCTCTTTCAGTTAACCGTAAAAAATGTGGTGGAGAACATCTACAAACAGCTTGTCAGGCTGTTGAATATAAATGCATTAATTGTGTGAGGACAAATAAACTGTTGAAGCTGGATCTGAATGTTAATCATAGCGTTAACGATAAACAGTGTCCAACCTTAAATAGGAAAATTTCTTTGGAGAAAAAGAGACTTGGTTTCTTAAGTAATCAGCAACTTAATAATGGATAATTCTTCATCTCATTTTCAAATTGTACATCAGAATATTAGAAGTTTGAGAGAAAATTATTCAACGCTTTTGGCTTATTCAAACTCTTTGCCAGTCTGGCCTGATATTATCTTTATTAGTGAAATTTGGATTTTTGAAAATGAAATGGATGATTTCAATATTCCTAATTATTCTTTCATTGCAACTTGCAATTCCTCTTATTGTTCTGGTGGAGTAGCTGCTTATTATAGAAGTGACTTAAAATGTACTTCTTATAATTACAATCTTAATTCCTGTGATTTGATCAAAGTTTCTTTCAATATTGGGAGTATTGAATATTGTTGTATTTGTGTGTATAGACTTCACAAAAGTAGCGTTACTGATTTTGTTTCAGACATTACAAGTTTTTTATCTTTAGAAAAATCTAAAAACCTTATATTGCTTGGCGACTTTAATATTGATCTTTTTTCTCATTAACATGGTACTACAAATTATATTATGCTCCTGTCCTCATTTGGTTGTGATTCACTTAGCCTACTCGTCCATCTTCTGGTACTTGTTTGGATCATATTTTTATAAGGCTACATAAAGACAATAAATTGACGCATATGGGTGATGCTTGGGACCTTCGTTTATCTGATCATTGTATGACCAGTCTAAGTGTTTCGTTTTCTGTTGATAAATTAAAAAATAATAATGACTTTATTAACATTGCTTCCTTAGATTTTATTCGTTTAAGGCAAAATTTACTGGTTGAATCTTGGGAAAACATTTTTGAATCTGATTGTCCTTCAGCTGCTTATTCTAATTTTTTCAAAATCTTGTTTGTTCATATTAATGTTTGCTCTAATCCTCCGAATTTTAAAAATATTAGAAAAAGACTGAAACCTTGAATGTCTAATAATTTACTTAACTTGATCAATAAACGAAATAAGTTAAGATTAACATCCGAAAAATGCAAGGTTGGTCTATTTTTATAACAAGCTTTGTAAAGACATTAAATTAAAAATTAAGAGTTGTAAAGATAATTTTTACATTTTACGATTAAGTAGTAGCAGAGGAGACACGAAAGCTGAATGGAAAATCATCAATTCAATATTAAACAGGAATTCTTCCACGTCTTCAAATATTTCTTTGGAAATAAATGGGAAGTTAGTTAATGATCCTGAGTCACTAACTTTTTCAGTAATAATCAATTTGGATTTAGAAAAAAGAAATCTACAGAAGATGCGCTACTGAAACTCTGTTCTGAAATTTATAGTGGTCTCAATAATAATAAGTGTAGTGCGGCTCTTTTTATTGACATTACGAAAGCGTTCCATACCGTTAGTCATGAACTGTTACTGAAAAAGCTCTCTAATGCAGGTTTTAGAGGATTCATTCTAAATTGGTTTGAATCTTTTCTCAAAGACAGAAATCAATTAGTTAGAATAACCAACAGTTCTTCTAACAATATTAAAGTAGGCGTTCCTCAAGGCTCGGTTCTTGGTCCTATTCTATTTCTCATTTTTATAAATTCTTTATTTCACCAAAATTTTAAAGGTAATTTGACTGCATTTGCGGATGATACTTTTCTTATAATAGTAATGGCCTACTAAATACCTTTATAGATCTTAATTATAATTTAGATTTGATTAGGAAATGATTCTTTTGTCACAACCTCGTTGTTAGTCACAAAACTAAGTACATCTTATTCAACTTAAGCGGTAATATTCCACTTGATTGTAAATTATTCTATCACTCTCCAAGTTGCTGTAAATTTTCTCTTAACTTATATGATAATAATACTTGTTCTTATAATGACTCAATGGTCTGCGACAAACAATGTTTTTTGAATCCTTTAAATATCTTGGTATTGTTCTAGATAATAGATTAAACTGGTCTAATCATTCACGTAATTTGAAGAATTATTGTACTAAGGTTACAAGATACATGTACCATCTAAGTCTGTATTGTTCAACTAAAGTTTTGAGAATGGTTTACTATGCTCTTTTTAACTCAAAACTTCAGTATGGTATCACCTGTTGGGGAGGTGCTTATTTCAATAAAATTTCCCCACTTCTTGTTTCACAAAAACATGTAGTAAGGATTATTCTCAAGAAAAATCGACTTACTCCTAGCTCCCCTTTATTTGTTAACCTTGGAATTTTACCCCTTCGCCATTTATATTTTTATAAGTCTTTGAAAGTATTTTTTATTAGGTCGGGCTATTTAAATCAGCGATTTGTATTAAATTATAACCTTAGAATCAATAACAGGAATTTCGTATTGTTACCTAGAGCTCATACCGCTCATTTTCAACATTTCTATACTTCTTTGGCTCCCAGAATTTTTAACAGCCTCCCTGAAAGCTTAAGATTGGAACGTTGCTTTTCATCCTTTTCTAAAAATCTTAAGAATTGGTTATTTCAATTTGACAATTCTCGAATTGAATTATTTATTAACTAAATTTTAATTTCTCTCAGACTTCTAACTTCTTGCTAAAAACAAAAAAAAAAAAAAGAAGAAAAAAAAAAACAAAAAAAACTAAATTAAAGTTAAGTATTTTTATATATATTTTTTTTTTTTGTTTTTTTTTTTTCTATTGTCGTGAAACTTGAATATAATTATGTTTAAAAATTTTTTAAAGATCATTGGAACTGTATATAAGGTCATTTAACTCTTGCTTATTTGTTGCAACTGAATGATCTCAACTTATTTCTAATACATAATTTACATTCTTGATTCTTATATTTAATAAAAATAAAAATTTTGGTTGGGTGTAATTAAATAGAACGTTTAAATAATTAATTTATTAGTATGCATATTTCGAATGATTTCTTGGAATCTAAAAAGTTGTTAATTTATTAATTATAAGTACTACATTATGTAAATAATATTTGAAATAAGTGGATTATTTTAATAATAATAATAATTTCTAATTTTTGTAGTTTTTGATCCAGTATCTGTTCTTCCTGTTGTTTACTTATATTCTGGATCATGCTAGTTATTTCAGTTACATAAATGATATTAATAGCAGGGTCTACGTTTTCTATTTGTCTCAACGAAGCAAATGAATCCGATTGTAAACTTTCAATGGCAGGATTAAGAAAATCTGAAACTGATGAGGTATTCATACTTGTTATTGACGATTCAATTGGTGGCAAATATATTTTAGATGATTGAATCAATTCTTCTGCTACAAAGTTGTGGTGATCTAACAATATACAATCTCTTTTCTTTTTTTTTCTTTAAAATCTCTTCCGAGTTTTCCGCCGTGTCATCGACTAGTAACATTTTTTCAATTTCATTTTCACAATCGCTTATTGTTTTAAAATTTGATCTTTTTATTTTACAACATTCTTTCATTCAGTTTTCTTGAGTCACAGAGTTCTGGTCATTTCTTAGTTTCTCGATTAACTTACTATTCAAATGTTTTGGCCAATACAGCATAACTGAAAAATATATGAAGTTGAAAAATATTTCTTATTTCTTCTTTTATACTGAACTATTAAGTCAATCTATATTAACCAAATCTATTTAAACTTAATGTATCCACTAATATATAATCCTCCGATTCTTATTATTGCATACATTTTTCTTTATTTATTATTTATATATTATTATTTAATTCACTCTTAATTTAATTTAAATTTAATAATTATTCACACGCTGTCAATGTTTAAGAAAATATAAATCAAATATGTAAATTTTGTTCTTAGTTTATTACAAAAAGAAAATAAAAAATAACACTGTTTTATTTATTATTATTTACACTATTTAATTTATTATATTATTTGATTTTGACTTATTATTATTTAAATTATTTTACAAAGCAACAAAAATAGGAAAACAACACTCTACTAGAGGTAATTAAATCGAACGGCCACGATTAAAAAGTAACATTTAAAAGTAAGTTATAATTTTTAATGAAAATTATGATTATTAATTAAAACGTGTAATTTAGAAAAAAATTGCTTTTGTGTAAAAATTAGTTTATTCAGCAAAATATTTTATGAGAAAACTATTAAGAAATGTTAAGAAATAAATTTAAGGAATGTTGAAAGAGAGATAGGTTAAGAATATATAACTTGTACTCTAACGTCTGACACTTAAATATGAAAAACAAAACAAAACTGGCACAACAAACAAATAAGCTCTATAAGCTTTCCATAATTGGAGTACTTATGCAACATCAATATTAGAAATGTGCAACTGTCAAAATTATATTATATCAAAACAAATTGATTTAGTATGCAGATAACTTCATGTTGTTATTTTTGTTAGAATGGGCGAGAGAAACAAGATAATATTCTATTGTATCTAAAATTGGATCGGTAAAATTAAAGTTTCAGCTCCGAAATGTAATGTTTACCATTATATTTTAAGAAATTAGAATAATAATTTTAAAAAAACAAAAACATAAATAACAATTTAAGTATGTATGTACATAAAAAAGGTTTTTTTTTTTTCCAGATAGTAGTAAATCATCGAAAGAGGCTTCAGGGACTACCTATTACCAGGGAAGGCAGTTTGAAGGACTGTGGGACTTTAACCCACTAAAAACTTCTATCATTATTGCAACATTAAAACTAGTCTTATAGACTAACCATTAATTTACATTTAACTCAAAGAAACTAAGATACCTTTGATCTACCAAAATCCAATAACGTTTTAATAGATAAAAGGTTTTAACCTAACTCAAGTGGTCTTGTTCGTTTTAGTCGCTTCACAAAGTTTTGATTGTCAATTAAGCTAGAAGTTTCGGTATTGACATGTTGTATCAGACAAGGTTTTTAAAAAAAGTTTTTAACGAAACTTTGAATTTTTTTTTTTAACCAAACAAAATTACAGTGAAATGAAAACAAAAAAATCAGTGTCTTTAAAATCGCGAAAGCTTTTCGTCGCAGAGTTTACAAAATTTGAGATATTTGATTGTTAAAACTTCAAAACAATAAACAAATATTCATATTCGTAAATTTTTATCACTAGATAAATCAATAAAATATTAAAAATTTAGTTTATAAAATAATAAAATCAAATTTTATTTACTTTTAACAACAAACATTTATTTACTTTTTTCCAAATATTCTTCTCTTTTGTATTAATTTTTGCAATATGTAGTCTTTTTTCCAAATATTTGGTTTGTAACTACTATATTTAATAACTCTTTTTTTTTAATAATATTTTGTGTTTTTTTCTTAAAAGGTATAGTTCGTTTTTCATTTTGCAACTTAATTCTAAAATTATTATTTCTTTCAAATTACCCATATTATTATTATGTAAGTTAATAACATAAATTACTAAATTTGTAAGGTCATTAAATCTTCCAAAACTGGAAATTATGAATAAATTTAATGATATATTAGAAACTAATTTAAATAAACTATGCAATAAACACACTTACATATTAGGTGACTTTAACTACAATATTATTTTGGAACTGGATCCAGATATTGAGATGTACAAAACAATTGTAGAAAGCAATGGATTTCTTCTCTGTGATTATACCACAACTAGACCTATATCAGATTCCTGCTTAGATCATATTATTACAAATAATTCACAAGTTAATATGAACATAAAGCTCACCTGAACTCATTGATATCTCTGATCGTCAAGTTATCATAAATCAATAATTATAATTTAAAATATTATCCCGAAAATGATAAAATAAAAACTGATTTTATAAATGTATAAGTAAACTAAAGCAACAGCTGATAAATAACCCAATTAAATTAATAAGTAATGACGTTAACACAAATTGTTCACAATTAATTTCTGAACTAAAAAAGCAACTAGGTAGTGCCACTTACCATAAAATATCTGCAAAAAATAATAAATTTTTACCTAAATGGTTTGACTCGGAATGCACCAGAACTAACAAATTTAAGCAATACTGGCATAGAAAACATGTAAAAAACTACGACAATGAGCAAATTCATAACAAATATAAATTTTGGCTGAATAAATATACGTCACTAAAGAGCAAAAAACGAATGGATTATGATAAAAATATGTTTAAAAATGCAGAATGTAATCTGAAAAAAACATGGAAACACATAAAAAATATTATTAAAAATAAAACGGATTACACAAATGATTTTTTTTCTGGGCAAGAAGAAACAATAAATGAAAAATTATCAAAAATTAATATAAATTTAACGAATATTATGCAAGTATAGGAAACAATCTGGCAAAAAAATTTAACACAGTATATAATGTAAAGAAGAGAACCACAACCAGTGAAACAAAACAATTAATCAATAAATTGTCAAATACAGGAGCAGCAGCAGGTTATGATAACATTCAAGCAATGATAATTAAAGAATGCAAGGATGCTAGATATATGTCAGTTATTAACGAATCAATAAGCCAATGCGTCATGCCTGAGGAACTAAAAATAAATAAAGTTGTAGCTATCTATAAAAATGATGAGGATAAAAGGGATATAGTGAATTACAGAACAATTTCAATCGCGTCTATATTTGGTAAAATTTTGGAAACATACATAAATGGTCAGTTAACAAAATATCTAAGTAAAAATAATTTAACAGATGAACGACAATATGGATTCAAAAAAGATTCTAATACAAATGCCGCATTATTTGATCTTATAACACATATACAAGATGTTTTAAACAATAAAAAAAAAATCTCAATAGTATTTTTTTTATTTTGCCAAAGCATTTGATACTGTAGATAGAAAGATTTTATTACGTATACTCTTTGAATGTGAAATTCAGGGCAAAAAATTTATGTGGTTTGATAGTTACTTGAGTGAAAGAAAACAGTATGATGAATATGGGGTTATTCAATGAAGTTAACTGGGATCGTCACTATTTGCATGCTACATAAATGGATTCTCAAAATTGAAACTACATGGTTAACCTTTCTTGTATGCAGATGACTTGGTAATGGTGTTGATGGAAAATGATTATTGTAAGCTAGAGATGAAAATGAATTTGGATATCCGATTGGCTAGTGAATGGATGTCAAAACATAAGCTCACCGTAAATGCTAAAAAAACTAAATACTTGATAATAAAAAAAAGTTTGAATATTTCTTTAAATTTTAAATTTAACGATATTAGGATTGACGAAGTGAAAAGTTATAAGTATCTTGGAGTTATCATAGACGCAGATTTGAAATGGAATGAAAAAACTAATGAGATAGCAAAAAAAGGAAGAAGAATAGCAGGTATGTTAAAACTGACACAAAAAAGAGTTCGAATGGATATGAAAAAAGCGCTTTATTACTGTTTATTCCACTTCACCATCACATATGATATGATATCTTAGTTTGGGGAAATACTTATGTGAAAAATATAAATATGATACAAAGAATCCAAAATAATGCTATAAAAAATCTTTATGGATTCGAATACATCTACTGCAGAATTTCATAGAAAGTTTGAAATACTACCTCTTGAACTGCATAGAAGAATGTCTCAGGCGCTACAGATTTATAATATGGAGAACAATTTAATTAATACAAATTCTATAATAACGCATAATTGGGAAATACATCAATATAATACCAGATCAGCAAATACAACACGTGCCAAGAAAATAAAAAATAATTTCTGTGGTTTGTACGGAATCTATAATACGTCTATCGACATATTTAATAAATTACCTCTAGAGATAAAAACTTGTGATTCAAGAAACATCAAAAATAAAATAAAAACATATTTCTTAACCATAATAAAATAAAACAAAACCTACAACATAATAAAAAAAAAAATTAAATTAGTTTAAGATTTTTTTTTGCGTGGATTGGTGGGAATCTTCATAGGCACAATTAGGAAGCATTGTGTGCGAGATTTTTCATGACTAAACCACACCCCTCCCATTAAAACTAGTTCGACGGGC
The DNA here is from genome assembly GCA_963942445.1 of Argyra leucocephala. Lineage (NCBI taxonomy): Eukaryota > Metazoa > Arthropoda > Insecta > Diptera > Dolichopodidae > Argyra > Argyra leucocephala. The sequence continues at coordinate 52,591,173 of OZ012679.1, read as the reverse complement.
TAACGATTAATTTTTTTCTAGGGTTATTTTCTTAAAGAAAAAGTTTACGAAATTCTATCGTATTAAATCTAGTGGCTTAGTTCTTTTAAGCCTTCTGATATCATTTTGATTATCTAGCAGTTGAGTAGCCTAAACGTTAACATGACCCTGCAGACGAGCTATATGCTTTGCTGCATATCTTTTTATTTCATTTTCTATGCATTTCTTTTCTTTTTTGATTTTGATATTTTAGCTCTTCTCTTCCATCTCATTAAAATTCCATAAAATTTCAAATATGTTGCATATGGTGGAAACAGCTTTAAATCTGCGCATAAGTCCATATATTATAGAATCAATGATCTCGTTAAAAATGCAGTTGTGAAAATATACTTCTGCAGATACTTGATCTTTTATTTTGCGATTTGTAATAAATTCTGTAACAACGTCATTAGCTGCTGCAATTTGCTTTGACTCTGAAAGAACCGAAACCCATGAATTTTTAATTTCCTTTATATCTTCAATAAGTTTATCAATATTAATTTTTTGTGTTGTGAATGTTGATTTCCGCGCTTGAAGAATTAGATTTGTTTGATGCAATAGAACTAAAACCTTCATCCAAATTGTAGCCATCAAGACACATTCAAATGTTGATAAATATTTTTTAAATGATTCAATCTAAATCTGAGCATCAGCCGAAAGACTGCATAGCTCAAATTCGTTTTAGGCTTTACACCAAAAATAAGCCTTCCTATTCTATAGTTAAATTAGGTTTTATCTTATAAAAAAAAAATTGTTGCCCTATGTAAAGTGCGAAATAAACTTTTTGATCGTTTGGTGTAGTACCAAATGGTGTTGTTTTGGGGCCCTTTAAAATTAAGAGGCCCATGTCAAAAGACCCTCATGACCCCCTCTTTTGGGGTCTGGCTTTTCTTAGCCCTCTTCATCTCGTGAAGGTTAATCTAAACTTCAAAGTTATGTGTTTGGCGTTGTAGTCACCTGCCAGGATTAATTTCTCGCCAAGTAGTTTAAGAATGTCTTCACACATATTATTCTTTATGTTGTATCTGGGTGAACAATATGATGCATCGACACAAAGGCTTTGTTTAACAGACATAATTCGTAGCACGATTAGTTGGAATTCATCTATTTCTAGACTAGGTCTTTATATCTTATTTTCTTTTTTTATTAAAATTGAGCCACCACCTCTGGGTGTATTACTTGATGGGTTTGCGCTGTAGCATTTATAGCCATTTATTTTAAGCGATGACTTATTCGTCATATGCGTTTCTGTCAGGAGACACAGATTAATATTTTATGTTCTCAATAGAAATTCCGAATTATTTTTGTTGTTCAGAATGCACGTGACTATACGAAGTATGTTCTTAACCATTGCGGATTTATTTTTTGGTGTATACATATATATTTCATTATGTTTGTTTTCTAATGTGCATAGTCTTGTTGAGATTTCATTCATTGTTTTTATCATATTTTGCATCATCTGCATAATGGTATTTTCAGTCAACTTTTGTGTAGAAACTTTATTTTGTTCTTTCGGGTTTCTTTTTTGACTTAGGTTATTTTGTGTTACCTGTGAATATGATAAGCCTTCTACGACTTTCTTCGACGTAAAAGTTTTAGGTTACTCTAGAGTTTCAATGCAAATCTGTCTCTGTGTTCGATATTGCCTAGGCTTTGTCTTTTGTTTTTCTTGTCTATGTTGTGTTTGTTTTGGAGCACTGTTTTGTAGCTTCTTTCTTTTTAGCAACTCTCTAGTCACCTGACAACCACGATAACTCGCTGGATGTGCCTCAAGGCAGTTAGCACATTTAGGCTTAATATTTTTTCTTTCTTTACAATAAATTGTTAAGTGGGGACCAGCACATTTAACACACTGAGCTAGACGCTGGCAAAACTTTTATGTATTTCCAAATCTTTGGATTAATTTTTTTAATGAATGAAAGAATGTGATGTTATTAGAATAATTTTCATTATTTCTCTTTTAATTGCTTATTGACTTAAAATAATAAGTTTGAAAAAAAATTTTTTTTTTCTTTTGAGTTCTAAATTTTATGCATAATGTACTATTATTTTTTTCTTACATTTGTATTACTTACTAAATTCACTTTTAAATTAAATTTAATATATATCTATTACTTAGTCTTTAAAGTTTTTGAATTACATATTCTGTATGAACTATTAGAGAAAATAAAAACACAAAAATAAAATAAAAATAAATAATTTCATTTCATTTAATGTAACCTTCACTTAATATTTTTCTTCGTCATCGCTGCTTAATACAATTAAACGAGAACGTTTGTTCGGTTGAACGATGTCATCTTCATTTTCTGAACTTTTGTCTGCATTTAGAAATTGAAATACAAACAGAACTAACAGTAATAATGTAATGAAATGAAATAGTAATGCAATGAATTATATAACTTTAATAACTCCAAATAATATTAGGTATGTATATTTAGGTATATATACACTAGGGACCCCTGTTGAATAATTATAATTCAAGTTAAAGCCAAATTTAAAGTTTTTAAAAGAACAGGAATTTGCATGGACTGATATAGACTTCTCATTACAAAGCAGAAAACACTCATGTTTTAATGAAAGGCTTTGAAATTAGTATATTTTGGTTAAAAAACATAAATACCTTACTTCTCATTTTCTGTTTCGTTTCTACCTATTTCTAATAGCTAGTGTGTAAATATATAAATAGAAATAGAAATATATATTTTGTTATTAGAGAAAAATAAAAATAATGTAACGCATAAGTACATATTTATTTATTGTTCAGATTTTTTTATTATTATTAAAAATATTAATGTTATTCACATTTCGTATTATAAATAATAAATTCTAATTTGGAAAAGTATTGCTTTATTTTACTAAAATTATTGAAATTAAATTTCCCAAAATTGTTCTTGAATTCTTTGATAAAATTTATTCTGCTACTCTCTTCTACCAAAATAATTTTCACTTTCTTATTAAGACAGTATTTTTGCTTTCCAAACTTATGAAGTACCATGTCTTGATTTGTATCATTGGAGGTTATATAAATTATTATTCCTGTTAGTTAAACGAAATAAAAAAATAATCAAGAACAAGACTGTTCTGTTTGAAGGTACAATTTATTCTGCCTTTCTTTTTTACAAAAATATGATTGTATGATCGTACAATCAAAATACAAAAAATGATTTGACTGACACAATTTACATTGTCAGCAAATTATTTTAAAACAAAATAAAAATAAAATACGCATACGCATGTGGCGTCATTATGATAAAAAATGACTTGACTGACATAAAATGTATTGTCAGCAAGTTAGAAAATAAAATAACTGTTTTGTTGTGTCGTTAACTCCTCCCCCTGTTAAGTCCGAACGTCCTCGTTTCGGGTTTTTATTCCATCAATAATCTTATCAATCTGAAGGGTTTGCCGTTTTGGTTTACATATGATTCTGATGACAGCAGCTACTGCTATGACAATGAGAATTGCCAAAAGAGGGCATGTAATCCATCTGTATGTAACATGCGTAGCCATTTCGCTGTGAATTGTATTGATATGGTTTGTATTTTCAATATTGATTTTATGCAGAAATGGTAAGGATATCTTAGACTGATGTTTTACTTGTGTTATTGATAATAGTTTAGGTGGATGTATTTCCACATAGGTGTTGTTCTTTCTGGTGTGGTAAGTAGTATCGTTAATTTTTATGGAATCCGAAAAGGTTAATAGGTAGGCTCCCTGTATTTTGATCTCATGTTGGTCTAAGACCATTGTTTCTTGCACATTATTTAGGATTATTATTCCATCTTCAATGATCTGAATAGGAGGTATATGGTAAGCAGTTTCAGTTGAACATGTTGCTCTATTTCGGCTTAAAAGTTGTTCCACACATTTTGATGTAACTGGACGACAAATGTTGGCTGTGGTTGTGTTAATGCAATTTTCTAGAGGTTGAATGTGATTTTCACAGTTTGCCACCTCGTTAGTTTCTAATTTTACAATTTTATCATTATGAATTATAGGATATATTGTTACAAAATTACAAAAATTTTCAATTTTAGGAATTTTTAGAACGTAATGAATGACATTATTGTTTTGTAATATTTTAATTTTAGTTACATAAAATAAGTTACTTATACTAATGGGTAGGTTTTCAGAATCGATTATTTGTTTAATCTCTATATCATCCAACAAAAGTGGGTTAATTATATTATTCCTTGCCAAAACTATCGATAGCGATATGCTATTTAAGTGATTTATTATGTGGTTGTTTCTATTGATAGCGTACTGTAGAAGCAGTTCTTTATTGTCGTTAAGTAGGTTGTTGTTGGTATAGCTTTTCCGTAACGTGTTAATTTCGTCAGTGATAATGTTAATTCTGTCTTGAAGTACTGAGTTTATTTTTGTCTGTCTGTTGTTATTTTCGATCAGTGTGTTCGTTTTCGTTAGAAGAAGTTCGTAGTCGTCATGATCTGGAGTCCCTGCTACAAATTTGAGTGTGCTTCCCAAGAAGTTGATGGATCTTGCTATTCTTGTAGGTATTTCTAGTGTTCTCAGTATATGGGAAATTTCTTCGATCTGTTGTTTAAGGATGATAGTATGCCAAGGTGAGTCCGTTGGTTGATTCAAAAGTTCTTCGTTTTCATCTAAAATGCCTCTGTACTCTGTTATGTTGGTAGTGTGCAGGACGTAAAAAAAATTGTCATATATCGCGACTTTACCTCTTGTGATGGCAATGAATTGGGCCGATGAGTAGTTCAAGATTTTAGCTTTTATTACTTGCAAAATGAGGAGATATAACCTAAAAGATAAGGAGATTAGTGTTGGTTTTTTTTTTTCTTGAAGTGTTGTCTAATAATAGAAACAAAACAAAAAAAAAATAAGTTACATTAGAGAATATAGGAATAGGTGATTTAGCGTAGATTTTTTTTGTGAATTGCCTTACCATCTATTAAGACGGTTGTTCCCAGATCTTTCTCTACAGTTTTTTCTACATATAATTTGCTAAATTTATTTCCTAACCGCCTGTTTATACGTAAGAATACTTTCTGTCCTGGTTCGTATGTTTTTGTTATAGCATTCTTGTTAACTCGTTGTAAAGTTCTCTCCTGTACATTAGTCAGTTTTGTTTTTATTTGTTCGATTATTTTCGTAGAGTAATGGTGGAGTATATCCGTTGGTTTTTCTTGGGTGACAGAATGGATACTGTTATTATATTTGTGTGTAGCTAATAGTATTAGGTCTGTTGTATCAGTTATTTGTTGTTGCGCTTTAATGCAACGGGAAATTTCAAGCAAGGTTGAATGGAATCTTTCAACCTGTCCATTGCTCTCGCTATGGAGCGTGGGTATGAAAAATTGTTCTATTGCGAAATAATCTCTCAGAAGCGTTTTGATGGCATTTGAACTGAAGGCTTTCTCATTATCCGAGACTATTGTTTTTGTATTTTTAAATATTGCTAATATTTGCAGGAGGGCTTCTTTAATATCTAAGGTGGTTCGGGAGGTAATTGGTTTAACAACGGCAAATTTAGAAAATTTGTCTATACATGTTAAGAAATGTTGTTTATTTGTAATGACAATATCTATATGGAGGATTTCTCCAGGAAAATTGGGTATTGGGGTTTTACCTATTCCCGGATTGGGAGGCTTGCGTTGATATTTGTTTTCTAAACAAATTTTGCAATTGGCTATGACAGACTTCAATGTTTCTCTAACATTTGGGAAATAATAGTCGTTTAAGATTTGTCTAAAATTTTCATGTAATGACCGATGTGCCCTATTGTGTTCTGTTGTAACTACATCTAATTGATCATCTTTGTTGGTCAGATCAATTACTAGTTTTTGTGTGTGAAGAAATTTAGTATTGGGGAATTTTGAGACGATTATATCTTGTATTAATGCCAAGGTCGGTAGGTCGCAGTAAATTGCGTTAGTTGTCTCGGGATTAATGGTTTCTTTAAGGTATTCTATTAATCTGTCTATAGTGCTAAAATTTATGGTGTGGCGGATTAGTTTTTGGAAATAGATTTTTGTACTATGATTATTTTGGTTTGTGTTATTGATGACTAATTGTGATCTGAATTGGTTAACAGGATTTCTAACAGTTTTTATAACATTTGTGCTAGAAATTTCACTGTGAGCTGTAGTCTGGGTTTGCGTATCTGACAAGTTGTTTATAAGTTGTCTAGAAAGTGCATCCGCTACCTTATTCTCCTTACCTGGCTTATAATGGAATTTAGGAGAAAATTCTTCTATAAATGCACGCCATCTTTTTAGTTTTGTATTCGGATTCTTATCCGAAATCGCAAAAATTAACGGTTGGTGATCCGTGAAGATATGAATATCTTTAACACCGTATAGGTAATGTCTGAGGGTTTGTAGTGCCCATACAATTGCAAGTAATTCCCTCTCATTAGTTGCGTAATTTTCCTCTGCTCTTGACAGAGTTCGGGAAATCATTGTAATAGGTCTGCTGTTTTGAGATAAAACTGCACCTAAAGCAACAGAGGAAGCGTCAGTTGTAAGTTCAAAAGGCCGATTATAATCAGGATATTGAAGTAAGACATCTTCTGAAGCCAAAATTTTTTTAATGCGCTCGAAGGCGAATTGAGCTTTTTCATCTAGATCTACTTTAATTTTCTTTGAATTGCTAGTCCCTACATGACCGTTTTCACCTCGTAAATATTTTGTTAGAGGTTTGACTATTAAAGCGTAGTCCCTTATGAATCGCCTATAGTAGCCTGATAATCCCAAAAATGAGCGTAAGGCTCTGAGAGTTTCAGGGATCTTGTAATTGACTATATCGTTAATTTTTTTTTGGGCAAGTTTTTACACCCTCTGCAGATACTACGAATCCTAGGAATTCTACTTCTTTCTTAAAGAATTTAGATTTCTCAGCAGATATTCGCATTCCTGCCTTGTCAAGTTTTCTGATAACCTGTCTTATGTCAGATAAATGGGTTTTTTCATCTGGTGAAAAGATTATAATATCGTCGACGTATACGTGACACATCTTCCCTATGTAATTACGTAAAATGTCGTCAATTGCCCGTTGGAAAATGCTGGGAGCATTTTTCAATCCGAATGGCATACGGCAAAATTCATATTTGCCATTATTGACATTAAATGCAGTTTTTTGTCTATCCTTTTCAGATAGAATAATTTGGTGAAAGCCGGATTTCAAATCCAAGGTAGTGAAAAATTTTGATTTTCCTAAATTTGCTAGAATTATTGATGTATCTGGAATAGGATATCTGTCAGGTGTAGTTTTTTCGTTGATCTTTCTAAAATCAATAACCATGCGGAGTTTGGGTTTTCCATTTTCATCAAAACCTTTTTTATTCACTACATGTATGGGTGAGTTATAAGGAGAACATGACTTTCTGATTATACCATCACGAAGGAGTGTTTCTATTTCTTTATTTATAAACTCCGTTGCGGACATTGGATAAGGGTAGCTCCTGGTATAAATAGGTTCTTCGGAAACAGTTTTTATTGTGGCCTGAACCTTAGTATTATAAGGTAGTTTCCTATTTGCTTCAGCGAAGGCTGAGAGGTTTTCCTGAATTAGACTGTTGAATTCAGTTTGAATACTAATAGGAATTGAGATATTGTCTATTGTTATAACATTTGTTTGTTTGCAGGGGATATGTTTGAGTTTTTCTTGTCCCTTTTTGTGATACAATATGCCGTCCTGGAAGTTCAGTGTTCCGTTTATTTGTTTTAGGAAATCATAGCCTATTATGCCGTCGAATGTTTTCAATGCTGGCAAAATGAAAAAGGTAGAAGTATTATTTAGTAAGTTAATCTTACATTTCTTATTAATAGAATTGCTTCCGTTAACTGATTTTACTGTGAACGGTTTTTCTACAGGAGAAACACCGACTAAAAAGGGGAAGTCTCTAATATAGTTTTTTGAAGTGCCGGTATCTATTAACATGTGAAGCTCTTGTCCATTTTTTGCGATTTTAGTAATGTAAGGCAAGAGCGACTTTACCCTAAAAAATTAACCTCATTAGAACTATAGTCGTCTTCATCAAATAGGTTTTCAGATGAAACGCTTGACTTGGTGTCAATATCAACCTGATGGTCAATATCGTCATGATGGAATTGTTCTTTATCTTCTAATTTTAAAGGAAGGTGATTGATCCTTTGGACTTTGTGAATCGGAGTCCTATTGGAATTTTGTACGTCTCTTGGACGTTTATGAGTAGCTAAATTGTTAGAACCGGAGGTTTGGGGTAAATATGGTTCCCTAGTAGTTGGTCGGGGAGTAAAAGCGCGGTTTTGGAATTGAGTAGTTCTTCTAAATTGTGAAGAACCGGGATCAACTTCCATTGGTACCTTACTCGTTGTATTCGATGGTACTTTGAAGTAACGAGGAGTTTCTGGTTGGATTTGGGGTGGTCTGTATTGATTAGGTTTATTGTGCCTAGTTGAATTGCCAACGGCAAAAGTTCTAGCGAACTCAGATCGTCTATTATTGACTTCCAGCTCTTGTGCTATGACCAATGCTGTGGGAAGGTCTGATGGTCTGGACGAAAATAGTATGTTACCGATGGGTTGGCGAAGGCCTGAAATAAAGACCCTTAAGGCGTTTTCCCTAGCTCTCTCATTAAGTGTGGATACCAGATCTTCGTTATTACTATACGTCATAATCTGTTTATTAATAATTGATGTGAGTTGCTTGTCAACCGCATCATAATATTCAGATATTGACAGATTATTTTGTCTTAATATACTCAGTTCATTTTCTAGAACGTGAATTGGTCTTTTGTCAGAGTAGGCCTGATCTAATCGAGAAATGATTGCCTTGAAATTTAAAACTGTACTAAAACCGGACAAGGTTGCATTTGCAGACCCTGTGATTTTATTGCGAAAAATTCCCATAGCAATATAGTAGGTTTCTGATCCCTCGGTGTAATATTGCATAGCAAAGTGAGCAGCAGCCCGCCATGCAAGATATGTTGCGGAATCACCATCAAAAATAGAGAGTGATTTAATTAGCTCTAAATGGGTATGAGTGGTTTTAACATTAGGTTTTATAGAAACGGGTTGATACACCTCAGCACTTGGGGGCTGTAATTGGCCTATTGCCAATGCAAGGGAACTTATTTGTTCCGATAGTTCCTTCTTAGTCTGTTCGATCACTGTCGTTATTAGTTCTTGTACTTTTTCTTGGTCGCATGCCATAATAAAAGGAATTTGTAAAAATTTAATAACGTTAAATTGGTTGATATAGTTATTATCCAAAAGGAATTATTTAACGGGGAGATTTAGTGTAAAAATTGGTTACCCCTTTTTTGTCTTAAATTACAATGTTTACTTAAATCTATATTTGTTAATATTTGGGTTTTTCCCTTAAATTCATTTAAATTTTTAAATTAAAAAAATTTTTTAATTTTCTTTTAAAATTGAACCTCTTTTTTCCAAAATTTCAAATTCAAATTCGATTTTAATAATAAAGTTTTCAAAAAATTTTGAAATTCAATTTAGTCTTAATAATAATATTTTTCCCAGAAGGGGATTTAATTTTTAATATTCAATTTCTCCTTAAAGTAAACTTTATTAAAGCTGGGTTTATTTCCCAGGATTTGATTCAACTTAATTCATACAATTTCTACAAAAAGAAATTTAACATTTAATTTTTCTTTTATTATTTTATTTTATCTTTACTATTACTTTTTTATAAAGATTTAGTTCTTTGATTAATAATAATTTGTTTTAATTTTATTAATTTTGAAAAAGGAAATTTAACATTTAACCTTTTTATTTATTTTTTATATTCAATTTATTTTTACTATTAATTTTTTTTTTACAAAGACTTAGCTCTTTAATTAATAATATTTTTTTTTAATTTTATTAATTTTAATAAGGAAATTTAAAATTTAATTTTATTTCTTTTTCTTTATTTTTGATTTTTTTACTATTAATTTTTTATAAAGATTTAGCTCTTTAATTAATAATATATTTTTTTTAAATTTTATTAATTTTAAAAAAGAAATTATCATTAAACTTTTATTTTTTTATTTTTGATTTATTTTTGCCTTTAATTTTTTTTTTACAAAGATTTAACTCTTTACTTAATAATATTTTTTTTAAATTTATTAATTTTTTTTTAAAAAAGGAAATTTAACATTTAACTCTTATTTTTTTATTTTCAATTTATTTTTACTATTAATTTTTTTTACAAAGATTTAGCTCTTTAATTAATAATATTTTTTTAACACTTTACTTACAGTAAAGTCCTCGTGGTTTTGAGAAATAAATGACCTTTGTTGGGTTGTGGGTTGTAAGCCAGCCACGATGTTGTGAAATCCGTCCAGTACCTGGATTTGTAGTTTTTTTTTTTTCAATTGTGGTTTTCTTCTTTGTCTCCTTATACGGAGATTGTAATTGTAGAATATTCCCAAAACAAAAAAATTTCACACGTGGCCCCACGTTGGGTGCCAATTATTATTCCTGTTAGTTAAACGAAATAAAAAAATAATCAAGAACAAGACTGTTCTGTTTGAAGGTACAATTTATTCTGCCTTTCTTTTTTACAAAAATATGATTGTATGATCGTACAATCAAAATACAAAAAATGATTTGACTGACACAATTTACATTGTCAGCAAATTATTTTAAAACAAAATAAAAATAAAATACGCATACGCATGTGGCGTCATTATGATAAAAAATGACTTGACTGACATAAAATGTATTGTCAGCAAGTTAGAAAATAAAATAACTGTTTTGTTGTGTCGTTAACTTGTATAAAGTATAATTAATAGTATGATTAAAAAAATAAATAAAACATGTTAACACGGTAAACTACACCGATTTAAATTAATTTGCATGAATTCTAATTGCTTCTGTAATGATGAAACATGTTGAACACCATTGTCTAAAAAATACTTTTTAATGTTTAATATAATATTTTAAATGAAAAAGAACTTGCCTACAGAAAATCAGGCTCCATTACATTAATAAAATTTTCTTTTCTTTTCCCGAAAACGTCTTCAACCATTAGACATTCAAATTTGGATCGCAGAGCATTTGGGTTCAGTCCGTGTTCATCTTTCGGTGCATTGAACATTCGATTTTCTAATAAAAAAATCTGTATCAAGAAATTTATTTTACCCAAAGATAAAATAGTACTTATCTTATTTTTTATCTATTCGTTCATTTTTGCCTCAAATTTTTGTATATTTACTGCTAGGAAAGTATAGAAAATCTCTTTCTCTTACTTTTTAATTAAAAAATAAATATGCTACTGCATAAGCAAGGTTTAGTAGATGTTTCAGCAAGAAAAAATTAAATATTATAAACTATTTGTGAATTAATACAGTTAAGAACAAATTTGATGAACATAATATTAAGTAAAGTGTGACAAAAAAAGATTTAAAACCAATTGCTACTGATAAAAAAAACTGAGCTGTTAGTTAGCAGCGTTTCAGCATTTACAAACTGACTTCTAACCAGAAAAAGAATCAATAAATAATATTCTTGATATGTAGTTACTCCCTACCTGATACTTAGCTGATCCTAATATGTAAAAGAAGTTAGTGCATATATGTAAAATATACCGGGGCTACTCAGAAAACAGATTTCAAAACATGTCTCTCGAAGAGTGAGAGGCCAGGTGATGTAAAATTAATATATAAGCCCTAAACTTTACCAAAAAACTCTTTAAGAAATATTATCAGTTACAATTTTTCCACCAGAAATTTTACCTTTTCTGATAGTATCTATAATTTGAATTTTCAAAGAACTTGACTTTATTGCTCTTGAACATGCTGTATTAAATTGATCGTGAGAAAAACATGGTTGAGGAAGATATATTCCAACTTTTTCCACAGTTTGCCCTTGAGATTTATTGATCGTCATACCATATACGAGTCGAACTAGAAACTGGTGTCTCACAAAAGTAAATGGAAGAGTTGGGTTGTTAGAAGTGCCTAAAGAAATTCGAGGTATAAAATGTGAAATTCCACCAAAGGCACCAGTAATTATTTCTCAATAAAGCAGGTTGTGTCTTAAACCTCTGACTTCTAGTGCCATTACAAAGTCCTTTATTGACGGATAAATTTCTCAATAATATAACTATACAGCCTATTTTTAAATTTAATTTAAATTCCGGTAATTCAGATGGATTAAGACTATTTAAAAATTCAACAGGAAAATTGATCATTGAATTGTGATCATAGACACCGCTATCAGCTTTTACAGAATCGATGGCATTAAAAGAAACATATTCGATGTTTATTAAATTAGATAAAACACGTTCATTAATTAGGCGAACATCTTCGTTCCTTGGACAAAGAATGGACCGTTTTGAAAAACCCTCAACATCTGCAGAAGTGAACGAATCCCCAAAAATGTCATGAACTATGTCATTAGAAAGTAGTTTGTGAGGAATTTCAACCGAAAATTGGGTTTTAGGTGTTTGTGATAAAGAGGTTTTTCCATCAACTAAGTCTAAAAGCCATTTGGCGAAAACAGGATTTGCGGTAGCTCGCATGTTTCGATCTAATTTGAAAGATTGAAAAGTGGCCAGACATTAGATTTTTTGATAGTTGAAGAAACAACTGTACCTCTAGAACTATTTCTGATAACAGGTAGGATTTGTCGGAAATTCCCCCTAAAACAATAACTTACCACCGAACGGTGTTTCTACAGACACTATATCTTGAAATATCAAATTAACTATTCTGTTAACATTTAACAGAAGAGAGATCTAACGGTAAACTGAAAGCAGAATGGCAAGTCATACCTCCCGTTAATAATGTGACAGCTATTCTTGTCCAAGAAAAAATCAAGGCTTTTTTTCTAGATAGTTGAGTTTTTGAATAAGGGAACGATATAAAAAAGTTTTTCCGCTTCCACCAGGTCCGTCTAAATAAAATAATCTTTGAGCTTGTAAACCTAATACGGAATCTAAAATATTATTACCAATAAAAAGTTGATCACTATTAAGATCATTCCAAAGAACATTAGTTGGGGCTACTTCAGATTGGACTGAATTGTCACATATATTAAAAATTTCTCTAATCAAATTTGGAAAGTGGTCATCAAATATAAAACCATCCCTATTCATTTGAGTTCGAATGTCATTGAGACAGACATAATTTAATGGAGTCTTCCACTGTACTGTTTTGCTGAATGTAGTCTTCAATCATTATCCTTAAAATCATTAAAAAGTTTCATAGGATCGGAAGGGTTACAATGGCAAATAATGGTTACGAATAAGGATTCGGCATCATATAAATTGACGCTTCTCTCATACAATGGAACCATTCGTTTGAGTCGTTTATCAGCTCTCTTGCTCTAGCAACCTCTTTGAAGGAACCATATTCTGTTCCGTTAAATTGCTTAAGTTTTTCAAACGAAGTAGCATCTTCACCTTTAACTGATAACAAAATTAATCGAAGATGATACAGCTCTACATCTTTAGGAGAAACAGAAATAATTCTACCTATTGTTTTTTCTCCAAAATGAGAAATAGCTGAACATTTTTCCCACTTTTTATCTTTAAAGATGTAATGCTTGGGAATATCTTAATAATAAAGATATTGATAAGCCGAAGAATCTAATATATTTAAATCAAAATAACCAGTTAAAGTCGTACATGAAGCTGTTGGTGTAAAGCCAACTCAGCTTGGTTTTCTTGGAAAAAGATTGACTACCCATCTTTTAAATGAATAGATAGCATGACAATATTGTGAGATTGACTATGAATTGGAAAATCTTGAAGATACCAGACTGCTTCTTGCGAGCTTATGTACCGACAATTTAAGTATTGCGATATCTCATCATGGCCAATCACTCTTTGTACAGTGTCATCCGATTGAGCTTGAATTCCGATTCATGCACAGTCATAACCTTTTGTTATATATTTATTAATGTACTTAATGGCTTTAACGGTTGAGCATAACTCTACATTAATATGTGCATTATACTTTAAACTTAAGAAGGCGTTATAGGGAACTACAAAACTATTATTTACTCTAAAATTACGACTAAAATGGAGTTCGTCAGAATTGTTGCGACGTCTATATCACATGTTAGAGTACATCATGTAAGTAGTAACCGATTGAGCCTTCTCTGCAGCCTGATAATTTTCCCTTGATTCTATTAAAGAATTCATCCATGTCAATGGTGTTCTTAAATCCGAGATCTTTGTAGTATGTGTACCAGAGTCTTGGATCAGATGTTGTAGGCTTTTCTCCAAATCGAGCGGGAAGTGCTGATCCAGTGGATGGGGATTCAGTTGTTATTGTAGATCCCTTTTTTATCTTCATCCACTCCTTGATATCCGCAATAGAAGAATATGCAAATCCCGCATATTTTGCGACGATGGCTAAATTGTGCAAGTTCTGTTTTAAAATCATTCTGGCATTTTTTGATCTTTCGTCTAAGAAGAATGTTCCTACGGTAGAACAAAAGAAATACAAAGCAGGATTTGTGACAGCTGAGTAGGCGGATTTTGAAGTCAATCCAAAATCTACTTGGTATGGAAAGTATGAAAATTCGGAGCTCAACTCTTCGCCAGAATGAAAGACTCGTCTGAAGTCTAGTGCAAGATCCTTTGTGAAAGACCATCCTACTAATATTCCGTAGTCCTCTACTCCTAGAACACCGACTAGGTGATTGTAAGACAACAAGCCTGCACAATCTCTGTGTCGCGTGCCCATGGTATCCATACGCAGATCTGCGATCTTGCTCGTGGGAAACCTTATAGTAAACATATCAACTGCAGCCATAATCTTCAAATAATTTGGATCATTGATCCAAGGTGTACATACGGAGGAGACCATATCCAGGCTCAGTGCACTAGCTGGACATTTTTTGGCTGCCAATATGTTCCGTAATTTGTCTAGAAGAATAGATTTATATGATGGAATTGACGCTTTGGATAATCTATACATGGTTAGTAAGTACAAACACATCCAGCTGTCATCATTGGGTCCTGCCAGCGTTCTTTCTCCATCTGTCTAATGCTGATCCTCATTTACATCGAGTATAGAAAATACAGTTATTTCATCATCCTTAATTCCTATGGTTACGTCGTAGGATTTCCAGTTTTTATCTTTGTTGCTTTATGGCCCTTTAATGATTTATAAAGGTAAGCAATGGAATGGAAAAGTTTTGGCTCGGCGTCTTCTATTTGCCTTCTCATAATTCCCCGAAGTTGATCAAGGGTATACCACATTTCACTGACATTAAGCACAGGTTTTTTGTTCTTATTCGAGCGGAACCATTCGCTAGGATACTGATGTGTTTTGGTAATGGCAGGTCTGATGGGAATTATTTCCTTGTCGTCAATTACACATGTGATTTCGTATTCGGTGTCCATATTAATGAAACAAAACAAGGATAAGAAAATGTTCTGTAAAATTTGGGATGACCATCGGTTGACACATCAGTTTCGGAGCAAAAGATTTTTGGAAATTTTTTTGAGCAATATCTCTTGATCATACAAATTGAGTTAGGATTTGAGATAGAATTGAACTTTGAACTCGATCTGGAATCTCTGCGGAAATTATATTATCTACTATGTCCGAACCTCTTATTTTATCTTCATTTGAAAGTGTGAATAAACAATGAGCATGGGGAAGACCACTTTTTTGATTTTCTATACCATAGACATATGCAATTACTTCATCAAAAATTTTTCGCTTAATTATGTCATCTAAAAGCTCTAAGTTTTAAACGAAATACTCGTGTTATTAAGCCTGGACGATCAGAAGGATTGTGAAAACTTTTTATTTCATCCCACTTAGGATTACAAGTAAAAGTGATGAATAAATCAGGACGCCTGAATTTCCGAACCATTGCCATATTGTTTTGATACAACTTTGACATAAATCTCGCTCCACCCACATATGTCGTAGGAAGAATATATATATAACCAACACGTGTTTAATTTGCAAACCCGATATTATTAACGTAGTCTAGTAGACCTTTATACGATTCCACTCTAATAGCTTTTTGATTAAGTCTCAGAAAATTCATACGATTTGCTTCATAACGTGCATAAGCACAAACTAAATATTGTTGAAACAATTTTCCTCCGTATAAAATGGGATTAAAATATTTCCGGCGAACTGCAATTTTATAGGAAAGAAAAGTGGGAAAGTCATGGGATCAATGTTCTTAGACAGCATATTAATTCTTTTTAAACTGTTAGAGTTACTTGGTTGTACAGCAAAATAAATCTCAGCAGTAATATTTCTCTCACGAACAGCTACATACACAATAGCAACATCGTTTAGATTTCTAGATACATTATAAATTCTTTGGTCATCATGCAAATTTCTAGTGAAAACTAACGAAAACTTTTTCATTAGAGAACCGTTGTTTCTAATATTTAAAGATTCTCTTTCAAAAATATCTCCAAGCATACGGTAGGAACTGACATATGGAGATACATTATCCAAGACAATATTTAATACAATCATATTATCTCGAAGACAATTGGCATTGGCTGGGTTCATCATTCTAATTTCTACAGAAGTATCTGTATCGTAAACATAAAATTCAACATAAGATGGAGTTTGATCTAATCTGGAGATTGAACCAAAATCTAAATTGGTATCTATTTGAATATTTGCAGAAGTTTTATGGTACACTTCGCCCGAAATTTTAAAACAATAGGTCCGTTTGCCGAAAGAACTTCAATTTTAACGTCCATGGATGCAAATGCATTAGCATTAATATACTGGCGAATAAATTCACGCAAATTTGTTGATTTTACATCAGAACCGGTTAATAAATTTTTCAATATTATTGGATAATTCTCATTTTCTTTAGGAAAATGACACAATTTTCCGTTTTGACAACACGAAGTTTTCAATTCATTTTTAAAAATTTCTGCTTCACAGAAGGGGCATTCTAAATTCATGGGTCTCAAATGACGCACCCTTGGAGAAATAAAGTTCGAGGTACCGGCAATAGCGAACTTAAAATTATACTCTCTGACGTTTTTGTTGACCTATAATTCTTTCGAAATTTCTAACATAATAATCCCTTGCATATGCCTGTTGGCTTCTTCTAAAAATATCCATTTCACAAAAATAATTAGATAAATTAATAGATAGATAGATAGATAGATAGATAGTTTATTTCCAAAATTTGTTGATACATAATTTATATTGACAGTGTCTTCTTAAGTATAAGTTAGAGTTTAGATCATTATTATCTTATCAGCTACGAGTTTTAATTTTATTTTATTTTATTTTGCATTACATTTGTTGTTTGATTTACAATTTATTTTAATTGATACAAGGAAAAATGGTGGAAAATTACAAAAACCTTGTGACTACTTGCATTTTTAAAAATTTTACCTAAAAACTTATGACTAGGCTTAAACTAATTTATAGCTAAACAAGGAAAAGGAAAAACAAAAACAAAACAAAAAAATAAAAAAAAAAAAATAAAATAAAAATAAAAAAGAAACAACTGAAGCAAACAAACACAATTTATTTACATTTAGTAATTATCGACCGATTGCCTAATTAAAATGTTTTCGGAGCTGGAGCAGTTGGTAATAAATTTGTTAACTCTAAAAGTAATTTTGACTGTTATCGTCGTACTTTTGGATTTTAAATGGATATCTACTGTACTGTGATACCAAGGGAGGCTTAGTAACATTTTTAGTAGTTTATTTTGCGTAATTTGCAGTCTTTTTTTATGACAGTATGCGCAGTTTGACCAGACCGGAGCACCATCCAGATATGTACTTTGGAAGATGGATTTGAAAATTAAAATTTTGTTGAATTAAGAGAGACACGATTTCCTATTGATTAGTCCGTATAACAATTTGATTAATATTTGATTTTTTTTTATTTTGTCGTCGACTAAGAGTTTAAAAGTTAATTTGGGATCCAGGATGATCCCTAGGTATTTGACAGTAGTGCTCCAGTCGACAGAATTGCCCATTTAGTTGTAAGTTCCTGTCAGGTAAGAAGCAGGGTTTTCTTTTTCTAGTAAAGAAGCACGCGGAGGTTTTCAAGGTATTTATTTATATTTTCCATTTGTGGTAATATAGGTGTAGAGAATTGAATCCGTTTGGAACTCAAGAGACTAAATGGTCTATAGCTGCTAACCAAGTTTTTCGGCTTGTTCATTTTTGGTACACATATTACCGTGGCATCTTTCCATATTTTCGGAAAGTAGCTGAATCTTACACATAAATTGAAGAAGTCAGATAGCAATTTGAAAGCTTTTTTAGGCATCATCTTCAGGTCAATATTCTTAATACCATCACAGCCTGGGGTTTTGTTGATTTTTAAGTTTTTACAAAGATTTTTAATTTCCTTAGCCGTGAATTGAATGAAATCGCCTAAGTTTAATGCATCTAGTTCGTTGATGCTATTATTTACTGTTTGTTCTGTTAAATGGTCGCTAAAGTTCAGAGTCAATTTGTGTTGATTCAGGAAATGGTCACCGAAAGCTTTGCATTTCTCAATATTTGTTAGAATAATGTCATTGTTATTTATTAGAGGGGGGACCGATTTGTTTTTTTTTCTGAGTATTTTAGTTAGTTTCCAGAATGGGCTAGCTCCATTGTCTAGGCCTTGTAAATAGGAAGACCACTCAATATTTTTTAACTTCTTTATTTCGTAGTTGATTCGTTCTTGCAAACGGTTAACTTGGCTTTTCAGTGAATCATCTCTTGAACGCTGCCAACGTCTACGAAAGGTGTTACGCAGAGATATTAAGTTTAATATAAGTGGAGTTAATTTAATTGATGGATTGAATGACTTGTTTGGAGTTTTTAGAATTGCTCGAATTTTAGCATCGCTCAACAGTTCCATAAGATAATGTAACAGATCATCTATATCTGATGTCGTTGAAATATTTTCAATTTGAATTGCGGTGTTTGTATGATCTTGTAAATATTTTTTATATCTTTTCCAATTTGCTCTGTTGTAGTTAAATGAAGAAATAGGGATGGTTAACAAAGGAGTGTTACGAATTTGAAATGTTACAGGTAGATGGTCAGATCCTAATTCATTTAGGACAATAGGTTGAGAAATATAATTTGCACAGCTAGTTAGGATCAGGTCTAAGGTTGATGGAGAGCCACCATTTTTAGGGAAGTACGAGGGTGTGCTCGGATGTAATATGTCAAATCGGTTGATTAACGTGCTATGCTCGTTACTTAATATCTTACCCCATGTATTATTACGCATACAATTCCAATTACTGTGTATGAAATCTCCAGATATAACGTAATTTCCAGGAAGATTAACTAGGCGTTTTAAGTCATTTTTAAATTCCAAATTTTCCAAACTGTTACTGTTACCACCTTTAAAGTACACAGAGACTATTATGAATTCGCCAGCTTCGGTTTCGATTTTTAAGGCAATGTTTTCAATTATTTTTAAACTAATACTAGAAAGAAGACTATGTTTGATATTTTTATCAATTATTATTGCAACACCACCGTGAGAAGAACCCAAACGGTCTGAACGATAACAGACAAATTTACTATGGTAAAGAGATATGTTAGGTCTTAACCATGTTTCAGTGATGGTCGCAATTTTTATATTATATTTTGACATGAAATCAAATAACTCCGTACATTTTGATCGAATACTTTGGGATTTCCAGTTAATTAGCGAAATTACCATACAAATATTTTACTGACATTTCTGTAATTACTACAAATTGTTCTTGTTTGCTTTTACAATTACTTAGCCTACTTAATAATTCATTTGTAAGCGACGATATTTCAGATAATGAAAATAAGTTACCGTTATTACTAAAAATATTGTTGTTAATATTATTACTATAATTATTGTTAGAACTATTATTGTTGGTCATGTTATTAACAAAACTTAAATTATTATTAGTGTTGTTAGAATGCTTAAGTACCTGTGCATAATTTGCTGTCATTGGTGATGTGCTCGGCAATCTTGGTTTGCTTAATGGAAGATTTGGAAAGTGTCCTGAGCTTAACGATGGAGGTAATTGAGTACGTGATGATTGATGACCCCTTTTTGGGTTTCGTTGGCTGGTGAATTCCTTAAGTTGGAGATACTTGGTTCTTTCTGGTCAGAGTTTAGAACTGGACTTATGTTGCCCGGTGCAATTGCATCATTTGATATTTTTGTCAATAGAATTATCTGTGTTCATTGGACAGGCCGATGTGTTATGATTTCCACCACAATTTCTGCAGGCGGGAGCTAGTTGACAGTTCCTTGCACCATGACCCCAAGTTTGGCAGTTGAAACATTGCGTTGGACCCTTTTTAGTGGATCTGTAATAATTCCATTGTACAATTGTGTTGAAGAGAGTTCTACATTGATTTTTTAAATCTCCAATTTTTGTGGTGTCTTTTTGAAAGTACAATAAATATGTGCTCTGATCTCCATATCGTTGCTTATAGATGTGCATTTTTTTAATTTCTATACAGTTTTCCACTTTGTTGACAAGTAACTCTTTTTTTAATTCCTCAATTGTAACATCATGAAGACCAGTTAAAACAAATTTTTTGAATATTCTTTTTACTTTCATGTTTAAAAAAATTTGCATTCCTTTGTAATAAGACCTTGCCGTGTAGTTTCAAAGTCAATTAAATCTTTACAATAGACATTTTTACCAATGCTTGTATTTTTTTTATTGTATTGAATGTTCAATTCAAACATAATTTTATTTAAATCCTCATTGCTAATATCAATTATTGTTATTGGTGGCACGTGTACCTTTTTAACTTCAATATTTTTTGAACATTCACTATTTTTTTCCTCATCCAATAAGAACTGGCTTAGTGGAGCGAATTTATTTTGTGATACATTTGTAACTTCAATTTTATTTTTATTTTTTTCCCCATTGTAGGCGACTGACCATTTGTATTTATTTTTTTTGTGATTAATTCACAAATTTCATCGTCAGGCGATAATAGCCTACCTCTTTTTTGTGTAGGGTACACTTTGAAATTTTTTTTTTTTTATTGTTTGTTATAATTTATTTTCAATTTAATGAAGATAACCATAACGGGTAATATAATAAAAATGATAGAGAAAACACAAAAATAATTTGATAATTAATTTTAATTACTGATTTTTTGGTAAGTACTGCATTCAACGAGAGCATACAGATGACTGTGATATAAATTAATAAATACGTAAAATACCTAAATAATAAACAAGTAAGCTTATATTTTTTACTAATGTATTAATCAAAAAAATTGTATTTATAAGTATTTATGCCGAAATTAAAAAGACTAAGAAAAAACCCTAATTATTAAAAAAATTAATTCATTTAATTGTTCAACTAAAAACATTAATTAGGTAGGTATTTAAATTAATTTCAGAAAAAATATTGTTTTCACTAAAAAACTATTTTTTAAAGAACAAATTTTTTCACTAAACACTATTCTTTTTTATAACAAATAATTATTGTTAAATTCTAAATTTATTAGATGAATCGATTTATTATAATTAATTTAGTATTAATAATTTTAAATTTTTTTTAAAATAGATAATTCAAATTTAGTTTTTTTTCTATATTAAGTAGTAGGTGAATATTTTGAATATTTTTCCTTACTTTTGCTTATAACCACAAAGTAAAACTTTAAATAATTACCTATATATCTACACATCAGTGACGGGACGTGGAATTTTCAACTGGGGAAGCACTATAAAAGGAAGCGTCAGTTTGCTTTGGCTTTTCTTTTTCTATTGAAATTTTTGCTAATTTCGACAGTCAAAGTTGCTCACATCTACTTCTCAAAGTAGTTTTAATTCTGTTTAGGCAGAAAAACGATCGCTCAACTGAAGTAGTTATTATGAAGTGATATTTTGTTGTTGTTTCCCTAGCTAGATAATCTATTTTCTATCAGACATTTTCTAACTATATCAGATAGATTTGGAATGAATATCAACCACTCATTCAAATTAAATTTTTTTTCCTTCTAAGATTTTTATTTATGTCGCTTCATTTGTTATTTTGTTGTTGTTGCTAGGAAACTAAATAGAGACAGTGTGTTTGAGTGTTGTATATTTTAAATGTGAAGAGAACTGGGAGAATGATATTTAATTTGTCATTACATTTTTTTGCAATGTATAATTATTATTATAGCATATTGGTAAGAGAATAATGATTTTTAATAGGCATTATTTTCAAATATTTTAAATTTGTGGTTGTTGAATATCTCTTGTTGGCTTGTATGATTGAAAGAATAATAGAAAATAATGATGTTTCTTTATATAGGCATTATTTTCTAAACATACGTAATGTAGTTAATATCTATGCATAAAATTTTTGCTTGAAATTTTTTTTTCATTCGTTTTGAATTTTTGTAGTTGAGCAATTTTTATATTAAAGTAAATATAAATTTTATATTAAGCTGTAAAAAATAATAAATAATATTTCACTCATTCAACTCAATATATGGACGCTTCGTGCCTGCTATACATATATATATTTCATATATAAATATAAATGCATTTAAATAATATTCTATTCTGTTACATATAAAGATATATTTATAAAAAAAAAATGATATTTAGACCTAAGAAAAAGACCTAATTATTAAAAATAATAATTAATTTAATTAAAACTGTTTATTTAACTGTAGGTATTTAAATTAATTTCAGAAAAAATATTGTTTTCACTAAAATACTATTTTTTAACGAAATTTTTTCACTAAACACTATATTTTTTTTATAACAAATATTAAATATTGTTAAATTCTAAATTAATTAGATAAATCGATTTATTATAATTAATTTAGTATTAACAATTGGAATTTTTTATTAATATAAATAATTCAGATTTAGTTTTTTTTCTTCTATATTAAGTAAGCACTTGAAATATTTTTCCTTACTTTTACTTATAACCACCACAAAGACAAACTTTAAATAATTACCTACATCTATATATAGATATCATATTTTCATATAAATGCATTTAAATATGTTACTCATCTATTCTATTATATAAAGATGATGAACACAAAGTACAATAAAAATTGGTTGTTAGTTATGAATGTTATGTATTCAAACAAAAGTAATAAAATATTGCCTTAATATATACTTAATATGTACGTAAAAACAAAAAAATTGATTTGAAAGTTTAAATAAAAAATTTTCAATTCCATACATGCATTATTATTATACATGTAATCAATGCTGTATCTTCTACTGCAAATGTACATACACTAAATGTACTATATACTATGTATCTACAAAGTAGATTTATGTAAATATACTTAATTTCATAAAAGTAAAAAAAAATTATTTTGGTGAAAATTGTAGGTACATAAATATGTATGTACTATGTATGTAATTCTGAAACAGATTAATCTCACAATTCTGCAAGAGAATTAGTAAAATTTGGGTCTATATTTTCGTTAACCAAAACGGTGTTTATTTATAAACTAGGAATATTTTTGGTAAATTGAAAAAATAATATAAAGTTAAAGTGCTTGTCAATTATACACCCATATTCTCTTAGACCCATCGTTGACGAGAAGAAAAAATTCATCTCGTCTCGTCTCGCTGAATATGCCTTTCTGTTAGACACTGTAAGCGGCGCGATAGAACATTTTATTTGTTGGTAGTACTGATTATTTTTTACTATCAAAAATAGTTATTGGTATATAAACGAAATATGATTTATAAAATTTTTGGAAAGTTTTAGTGGGGTTTTAGTATTATTTTTAAAATATTTTTTAAATGAAAAATAAATATAAATGTTTTAAATATTTTTTAGTTTAGTACATAAATAGTAGTAAAACAGTAATAGTAAAGATGGTTTTTTTTTTTCAAAACAAAACACAATTTTAATAATAATGCAAAAAAAATAATGAAAAATTGTTTATTAATCTCTATTTAACTAATTTATCTATTCAATTTATTTATTTAATTCAATTTTTTGATAAAAAAACACAAAATACTTTGACGAGATACTCTATCGCTTACAATTTTTGACGAGATAAAAAATGGCTATCTCGTCTCGTCAAAGGTCTAACAGAGAATACAAAACTATCTCGTCAGAGATATTCTCACGCGATCTCGCGAGATGGGTCTAACAGAATATGGGTGATAATATAGATAGCTACTTTAACTCTACTATGTAAAGCTGAAATTGCCCGTCATATGAAGAATTCAACTGATTTTTTTTGTTTTTTTATATTTTTTATTTGAAATGAATTTGTTTTTTTGTTTTTATTTGACATAATATGTACATATAGCTTCATTGCAAGTAATAATAATAACTAATTTGTTTGTTTGTTTTTGTTTTTTATTTTAATAAGAACTCACGCATAATGTATTTGGTGAATAATAAAACCATATGATTAAAAAAATTTAGAGCTCATTATAGAAAAGATTTTGCTCATTTTTTATTAAGAGTTCATTATGGAGAAGAGAGATAAAATGAAAAGGTGTCTTTTGCGCAGGTCCTTAAATGCTTGTCAATTTAGGGTTGCCGATTCAAAATTGTCAAATTTCCCCAAATATTATCCAAAAATCCCGACTTTCATTTCGATTTCCCACTCAATCAAAAATATAACCTATTATGTAGGTATATGTATAAATAAAACATATTTTTGCTTACAGTTATTAAATTTATTAAATTATATATTTCAAATTGCACAAAAATATTTCAATAAAAAAATAAAAAGTAATATTTCAACATGAAAAAACAAAAATATTCAACATGAATAAAACGTATTTGATTTCCAAATTTTCCAAACTTTTGAATTTATCATAAGAGAAGAAGGTTCAAACTTTCCAATACCACCTATATCTTTCAAAGCATCTGTAGTTGTTAAAATTGATGATAATGTGGTGGTTTCAAGACGATTTCTTTCAGCGGTTTTAAACGTTCGTTCCACTGATGCGTTGGAATGAGGCAAACTGAGTAAAAGCCGGATAACAATTTTCAAATTTGGAAACATTTCTTTTCCAATACCATTTTTTAGTTCTAAAACTTTTTTCCAATATTCTTCAATTTTTAAATCTGGATTTAAATAAAGTGATGAATGGTCTAACAACGCATGCTCTTTCTATTCATTGTCTAAATCCTGAATGTTCAATGTTAACTTAAATTGAATCACTGAAATCAAATCTGTGTTTTATTTGATTTATTAGTTCTATATAGAACTCTCAACAGGATTTTTTAAAAATCTCAAAATTTGTATTTGTATGATCTAAAGTTAATATGTGATTGTTTTTAACTATAGTAAATTGTATATAATTACTTAATATAGTTTTGAGCGTTTTGATAATCTCCAGTTTAATTTTATAAAATAATGCAGATTCAGTTTGAAACAGAATATTAAAGTCACACAATAAACCTAATACATAAGCCATAAAATTTAAATAAATAATTGTAAATTTATTGTCCAACGCTTCTCCTTTGTAGTTTTTGAAGAATCTTCAAAATCTGCCAACCTAAAATATGAATGTAGAGCTTTTTATTGTTCAATAGTCATATCTATACAACTTTTTACTGATAACCATCTAGTTATAACTGGTCTAGGAATTTTATGATTTGCTATATCAAAATAATTTTGAAATTCTTTGAATTGCTCTTGTTTATGATAACTCCTGCTAAAATACGAACCTATATTGTGCAATAGGTCATTTAGATATTTAGGTAGGTTTTTACTGGCATATGAAGCTGTTAAGTGCATCATATGACAGGAATATTTAATGCAAGAAATATTAGATAATTGTCTCTTTAACAAAGCGAATACAGAGTGATGTACTCCTGCCATAACGTTTGTTGTGTCCGATGAAAATCCTATCATGTTGTCAATTGGAATATTTTTTTCTTTTAGTAAATTTATTAACAAAGAATAAAGATCGACAGTTGATGAAGAAGATTATACTAATAATATCTAAGAATCTTGTTTTGAGTATATTTTTTATGTTAAAATATACTATAATGAAGCAAATTGTTTGATAGAGCTTTGATCGGTAGTTTCATCCATTATTTTTGAGCAAAGTATATCTTTTTGCCGTATGTCACTATATAAATCCTCTTTGAAACATGTACTTAATATATTATTCATAATAGATGTAGATTTTGTTCGTCGTAATGTTAGTTTTTTCGCTATTTCAGAATCTGAGAAGATATTTGCTATAAGAGGCGTTAACGTGTCCATTAAAGAAAAAGCTAAATTATTTGATGATAAAAAAGCAACTAATTTTAGTTCTGCTTTTTTTACTTCATTTGAAAGATTTTCTGTTTTATTAAAAGATGTAGGTAATTTTGGCGTGAATTGTATAGCTTTCAAAGATTCCTTATGTTTAATACTACTTTCGTGTTTTAATATATCTGATTTATGACAATTTAATAATTTTTTACATACATCACAAGCGGGAATTGCGTTACCACTTACATCTTCGCTTTTTATCAGCCATCTGATGTTAATTTCTTTTTTTTTATTATATTTGGTAGATGAAAAACTCTTCAAATTATAATCTGATGTCTATAAAAAAAATCATATTTAGAATAATACAATTATTAGAAAAACATTTTTAATAAAAACTACTTGCTTTATGTAACCAATTATCCATTTCACAAAACAATAAATAGTTGTACAATAATAATTAATATATACGTCAAAATGTCATGATACATTTGCGCTTATTTTTTTAAGTAAAAAATTTAAGAAAAGAAACGTCAAATGCACTTATAATTAAAAGGAATGTACATATTACGTACACGTGTTATTTAGATAAACTACGATCTCCATATTTTTTTAGAAAACATAAAATTCAATTTTAATAAATTTATTAAAAATTTAGTGAAAATGATATCAAGTTTTATGTATCAAAATTTATTTTCAGAAAAAAAAGATTTTAAGCACATATTGGAAATTAAAATTCCCAAAAAATCCCGAAATTAAAAAATTCCTGTATATTTCACTTAAAGCTGTTGAAATTCGGGAAATTTCCCGCAAATTGGCTACCCTGATTGACTCAATTATAATTATAGATATTATTTAGGTATATACATACAAATAAATGAAAAAACAAAATCAAATGTTGAGTACAAGCTATAACTTATTCAATTATAAAATCTATCCTTCATTTAATATGATTCTTGCGCAAACGCGTTGATTACTTTTTCTGTATTAATTAGAATTTCCCTGTGAATGTTTAACATGACTAAGCCACAAAGCCTTTCATTACTCATTCTGTTTCTCAAATATGTTTTTAATCGTTTTAGTGTAGAGAAACTTCTTTCCGCAGATGCTACACTTAATGTAAGATACATACTAAGTATTTTATAAAAAGTAGGATATATTCTTTATTTATATTAAATATTGTTTCTTCTATTGTACTAAAAATATTGTCTGAATTTTGTAAAGAAATTTTTAGTTAAAGGATTTCAGAATAAAGTTTGTAGAAATTAATACAATATTTAATTAAATTAAATAAAACACTTGTTGTTGTTTCACCAATTAAGAAATTATTAAATTATTGTTATATATTTTATTTAAAAAAAAAAAACAAAAATAAAAATAAAATTTGAGTCGACATGTTTCGTCCTTCTACATTATCAAATAATACGATAAAATTTAAATTTAAAAGATGAAAATTAAAATGTAACTATGAAAAATACATATTCAATTTAACGTTAATATACTATTTTATAGGTAAACATTAATCTAGTCATATTTTTCATTTTTAGAGAACGATTATATATACCAGTATAAAAAATAGTAACTGATAAATTACTAGTAAAATTATTATACATTTATTAAAAAAACACACATATGATTTTTATATTAACAAAGATTGACATGTTGTAAACGACAAAACTTACAAAATACAGAATTTGATTTAAGATGTAAAAAAATTACTGTTAAGTAGCGGGTTCTCATTAGTTAAGTCTAACTGGTTATTTAATAAGTTGGCTTTTTTTAATTTTAATTTATTAATATGAAATATTTCATATTTATCCAAAACTCTGCTACCTTGTTAATTTCTTTACCAATTCTAATTTGTCTATATCGGTAAAGTGGTCTGAAGATTTTAAATGTTGAGCTAAGTCTGATGACGGATAAGGAGAAGATACCGATTTTATATGTTCGGTAAATCTAGTTGGGAGGGTTTGTTTTGTTTTGCCAACATATACTCCATCACATCCTCCACATTGAATTTTCTCCATTTTTTATTTAAATATTTTCTGGCTTCGTTTGTCTTATTTTATTATTAACAAAAATATTTTTTAAAGTGTAGTTGTTAAAAAATACCGATTGTATATTAGCCGCCCTAAGTGGTTTTGTTAAATATTCGGAAATGTTTTTGATATACGGTATTTTTCTATAATTAATTATTTCCTTATCATCGTCAGTTTTTGGAGATATCAAATTAAAAATGTATTTTCTAGATTTAGATTTTAAAAATTTGTAAACCAAGTCTTTTTTTTTCCATTATTTCTTGCAATGTCAATTATAATACTAAGCTCCTTTCTAGGGAGTGCAATACCGGAGTGAAAAATTAATACCGGTATTTCGGTATTGAAAAATTTGATACCGGAATCCCGGTATTCAATACCGGAACCAAAAAATAAAAAAACAAACACTTATTATGAAAAAAATCTATACGGTTTATTTTTAAGTAAAAAATTAATAAAACAATTCATTCTTTAATATTATATAAAATAAAAACAAAACGATAATTACATAGTTCATTAAAAATTAGTTCATTTTTCATATAAAAACTTTATTATTATTTTAATTATTATTTTAAGAGGAAATATGCTCTTAAAAAGCATAATGCATCAAGGCTTTTGTCATTTAAGTTCGAGCGGATTTTGGTGCATATTTGTCCCGCAGCAGAAAATGCTCGCTCAGATTCTGCGTTTGTTGGACGTATTGTAAGAAGGAGATCATATATTTGCGGAATATATATCCCCCTAGTACCTTCGTCTTCGAAAAAAGTCATTTCTCTTTTTATTAGTTTGACATTATCTTGAAAAGTATGCGTTTTTTTCAGCTATAATATAATTAGCTTCTTTTGAAATGGCTTCGTCTAACTTTTGTTTCATTGTCATGATGTTGCCACATTCATTATCTATTTCTACAACTTCATCTTGATCAGTGTCAGAATTATCATTAATTTGCTGTATATATTTTTGTTTAAATAATTGCATTCTGGTTGATATGCTTACTAGAGATTTTAAAATAGCGGTCTTATTAAGTTTTGGAAAATTAAATTGTACATTTGATTGAACTGTTGTAGAAACTTCTTCTTCGAATGCATTATGCAAATAATGTATAACTCCAGATAATTCTGTTCGTCTTTCATAGATCCGTTCCTTTAAAGCAATTAAAAGTTCATTACTTAGTGTTGAATTTATTTTACCCAGCTCGTCAAATAAAAACTTAAAAGTCGTCTCTGCTGAAATTAAATTTGAATCTTTGCGACACAAAGCTTCAACTGCAAGTCTCACGGGATGAAGTGCAGAAATAGCTACAGATATTGCTTCAAATTCTTTGTCACTAAAAGAATCTAATTTTAAATCTATAATAGCAACTCTTTAGCATATAAAATCGTTCTAACATGGAAAATAAACTATTCCAGCGTGTTTTACAATCTAAAAACAATACCAGTTCCTTACCAAATTCAGCTTTGACATAATGTTGCAATACTTTATCGTTCTTTGTTGGAGAACGACGAAATATTTTTACAAATTTTCGCACCTTTTTAATTAGTGGAGCCAGCTCATATTATTATTTATTATTTCTAATATATCATTTTGCTGCAATTCAATTGTTAAACCGTTATCATTTTCAATATCTTCATCTTCAAATTCATCCTCTGATTCACCATTAGATTCCCAGTTTGTTTCTGATTCTAGTTCAATTTCATTTTCGATATTAGTTACATTTTCAAACGCTGTTGATTTTGTATAAAAAATTTTTATTACAGCTAAATGAATGCCGTGAACAAAACATAATTGTTGGTCAACACTGATAAGTGTGCCAACTTTCTTCATAACAGCTGCACCGTCCGTTGTTATGCATACAATGTAATTTTTTAATGATAGACCAAACTCTTTTAATTTAGTATCTACAACTTCTACACATTTAGTTGCTTTAGGAAGCGTACCTCCAAACATTCTAATTAATCCCAAGTTCCATACTTTATTTTCCGAATGAATATTTATATTCATGTATAGGTGGTTTTTAACAGAAGACCACTCGTCGAATGTCAAGCTAAATCCTATTTTATTTTTCTTCTGCTCTGTGAGTGCTTTAACAAATAAATATCTAATCTAGTTACTGTAATCAATAATAATTTTACGAATAGTGTTGGCAGATTTCGGAATATCGCCTATACGCATCGCTTGTATTGCCTTTCGAAGATCTTCTGATGTAATAAATATTTTAAATGGTAAACCATCATAAGCACAAATTGTAGATAATACAACGCTAATACATGAATTATTCGTAGTTTTAAAATATTTTGTTATAGTTGTAGGTGGACCTTCTACACTTGGTTCAGCGTCGGCACTAGTAGTAGGAACAGGAACATCTCTCTTAAGAGTATTAATATTGTGAATGGTTTTCATATGAGTATGAAGGCCGCTTGTTGATCTACCACTTGTTTTTATTACTTTGCAACAATTTTTGCATTTTGCGTGACCACCTTTGTTTTCTTTTAAAAAATACTGCCAAATCGAAGATTTGTCGTCGTCTTTCATATGTTTTACAAATTATAAATTTTCCATTTCTAAGGATTGCATAATTTTTATATAATTAAAATAATTTATATTTTTAGTCTTTATCTCAATTGATTATAAAATTTCTTACCTATACTCCAATATTTTTATAGTATATTGTATTTTGTATATCGTGAACAATTCACAATATCTTGTATTAATCGCTGTAGCTCTTTTATTAGTTAATTTTCAACACTGTTATAACGCAATTTTTTTTTATTCTAAGGGTATGTTTGAAACATAGATAAAATACACTTTACTGTTCACTTTTCGAAAGCAGAATAAATTTGAAATTTAGTACATACCATTATTAGAATATTGCAAAGCCTACTACAATTAAGTAGGAGTAATAAATTTGAAATTGGAATGAATTCGAAATTGAGTACTATTATTGCGAATCGCAAAGCCTACTACTATTATTTTATAGTTTTGTTAATATTTTTTCAAAATATTTAGTTTTTTTTCTGATAACTAATAAATTAATACCGCAATACCACGGTATTAATTCTTTAATACCGGTATTGAATACCGCAAATATACTCTCGGAATCCCGGGATCCCGGTATTGCACTCCCTAATGGGGCGTTTTTTAAACCGAATGGCATCTTCAAATATTCATATTGGGGCAAAGGCGTCACAAAACTAGTATACTTTATAGATGCTTTCTCCATAAATAGGTGATGGAAGCCGGTTTTAAGGTCCAACAATGTAAAATATTTTTTGTTACCTATACGATCTATAAGATCTTCAATTATTGGTATAGAAAAATGTTCACGCAATGTTATACTGTTCAAAATACGATAATCCACACACAATCGATATTCGTTCTTACTTTTCTTTTTTACCATAACAATAGGTGAACAATAGGATGAAGTACTTTCTCTAATTATATTAACATATAAAATTTCTCGTTATAATATGAAAGTCGACTTGGTTTTGTATTAAAATGCTTTTATTAATAATGCTTTTATAAATAATTTTCATTTTACCTTACCTCTTCCATTTTTCCTGTTGTATCTGTTTCTTGAAAAATGCCCACAGTAGTTATGAAATCATTCGAATCAATTTCTTCAATATGTTGGATTGTTGTACTTGTTGATGGTCTATTTAAATTTTTTTGTTGCTTAGGACAATTCTTTACCGTATGCTCCAAAGCATCACCTGAGAAGCACGATCCATACATTCATTTTGGTTTTTAGCATGAAGTTGAAATATGATCCTTTTCTCCACAATTATAACATTTACGCACAGATTTGTTTTCGAATGTATTAAAACTTTTTGTTGTAATTTCCTTATTAATTGTTGTAAATCTTTTTGCTTTTGTGATGAAAATGATTGTAATAATTCATTTGGGTGCTGAAAATTTTGTATATATGCTTGATTTTGTAACACCTGATCACTAATGCCTTCAATAATTGCTTCAATCATCTCGTCGTTGTTCAACTGCAACGAATTAGCCAAACAGAGTTTATCATGAATATATTCAGGAAAACTTTCTCCATAATTCCAATGCCTCAATTCAAATTGTTTTCTTAACTTTAGCTTATTTGTTCGAATATCAAAAATAGTTTTCAATCCATCCATAAGTGTTGTAAAATTAAAATGTATATGATCAGCTTTCGAATGAAACCACCGTAATGCTTTTTCCTTAAGTTTTGATAACAACTATTTTCATTTCGGCATCACTAACTTTATAAACTGATTTTATATTATAAACTTGCTGGTACCAAACTTTAAAATTTTGTGAATCACCACTATATTCATTGAGTAAATCCATTATTTTTGTTTTTTCAAAATTTCCATAACTATTAAAATTGTTTAGATTGGATGAATTTTTTACTTTTTCTGGATTCTGGATATTTTTTACTGGATGAACTCTTCACTCTCATTAAATTCGTTTTCAAATGTTCAGGTTAAATTCATATTTGTCGGTGTGGTTCTAACTGTTCCTCCAATTTTCGCATGACGTAATCTTTCATATAAAACTTTTTTGTTGCCTGAACTTGGTAATTCCAATTCTTTCAACTGCTTCCTCAATTCATTCAATGTATATTCCTTAACCGATAACATTTTAATTCTAAATTTCAATATGTAGATATAGGTACAGGAAAATTTTTTTGAGTAATCCCACTTCTGATTATTTGTACGGGGTTATATTCAAAAATAAATAAAAATAAATTATGACAAACAATAATTATCTTTATTTGCACACAGCTTGCAATAATGCAATATACTGACAATACAATTGTTGTTCGATCGTTTTTAGTCGCTCGTTGATTACTTCGAATCTTTCTTCATTGCCATTTCGTCTACTTTTACGAGCTGTTGAAAAACCCGGCTCTGAAGAAATTGGAGAAATTTGGGAGTTATCATCCCAAGAGTTTGATGGTTCAGGCCGCTCCTCTACAAATGACGATACCACTGGATAGTTGCCCTGAGATGTACTATCGATACTATATATTTCTGTCATAATATCATAGTATGGCCAACGACAAGCGCCACCACCAGAGCTATTTTTCTTTCGCTTATTTCGCTAGAAAGTTATTTTTAGATTACGAAATTTTCTGTCCAGTTGGTTTTCCGTAATAAAATGCCCTTCACTTCCAAAAATTATTTTTATTTCACTCCACAATTTGTTTTTTTTTATTCTTGGATTCCTGAACATAAATTTTTTATCATTGTATGATTGCAATAATAATTTGATGGTTTCGTCAGTCCATAAGAAATCCTAAACACAAAATGCTAAAATTTTTATCTTACAATAAATCAAAATAAAAATTTTACCTCCAGATAGCTTTCTCCACTCATTTGATAGGAAAGGCTAAGCTCTTCATCTATGTATATATGCATATAAATAAAAATAAAATTATATGTAATTTCAATATAATTATGATTTTATTTATTTTAATTCCTTACCATAAATATTCTCCATTTTGATATAGACTGTACGCTACACGTATTCGTATTAAAATAAAATAAAAATACAAAATACAAACAAATGTCATTTTAAATTTTGCTGCAAATCGTTCAGTACCACAATGCAGCGGTAATTGCTACATTGCTGCTTTTTAATGCAGCGTTAGATTGGCCTGAACGTACCCAATATTAATATTACAATGACATTTGCTTAAACTTACTTTTAGTCGCTTTGTCAAACGGTTTACAATATATTAATTATTTAAGTAACTTTGTCAACCGGCTTACAATTTAATTAAATTGAATTACATTAACCAGCAGTTACAAATAATTCTGATTTTAATTTTTTTCATATAATGAGTAATAAGGTAACTCATCTTATGAAAAAAATCAAAATCAGAATTATTTGTTGCGTTCATAGCTGCATTTACATATCGCACATCCCATTCTTTTATATCGTAACTCAAAAATAGCATTTTTCAGGAGAGCGTTTCAAAGATTTTTTATTTAATTTCGCTTTTATCTTCGCTTATATGCTAGGTACAAACCATGTTATTGGTTTGTATGAAAGGAAAATTGATCTATTTTCAATGTATTTATATTTTAAATTAAATGTTCATCAAATGTGGCTGTTATTTAATGAAATTATATACTAGAATAAACAGTCTCAAAAATATATAATGATATGTGTAATTACGTTATTGATTTTGAGAAGATGTACAAAGTAAAATATGGTAAGTATAGTTACGATACACATGATCGGACTCTTCAATACACTATTGTGTTGTAAATATAGTTACAATAAAAATGTTTGGAAATATTATCAGATGCAATTTTGTAAGTATACTTACAATGAAAAAACCTAATGTCATAGTACATTAAATGAAGTTACAATATAAAATCTAAAAAGCAGGTATACTGATAATAGTTTTGCAATATTGATTACAGCTAAAAAAAATTGCCGCAAATTATCAATAAATTATTGTTTTCACAATACTTCATTTTTATCATAGATAATAATAAAACAAAAAATTATTTTATAGTTTATTAGTTTTTTTATTCATTTTTTAAACAATTTAAATTTTGAGATTAGTGATATAACTTTACATAATTTAAATAAAGCAAAAATAATTTTAAATTTATAGAATTTTATATATTTTATATTATATTAATTTATTCAAAATCTTCAAAATTTTCTGTATTGTCTGGTTCACTGGAAGTATGTTGCAAATTTTTGTAAAATTCTTTATAATATTGCGGCATATAATCTGTTAACTCCATTAGATCTTTATATTTTGCAATAGATATTTTTAAAGCCTCCTTGTAAAGGACATTAGGTTTATTATTGGGTAATCCCAATACTATTTTGCGTTTTTTTCGGCGGCCTTTTTCTTCTTCATTATATAAAATTATAGATGAAAATATATCAGAATCAAACGAATATTTGTAAAACAGTTTATTTGGTTGCAATTTATTAATTTTGATTATTCTGATATTACTCCATTTTGTTTGCATATTCATTTCATCTTTATTTAAATTAACCAAATTTGTAAAACTTGCAAAGTGTAAAAAATCGTTATTGGTCATTTCGTGGACAATGTATTTTGGTTCACTTATTTTGCAATTTCGAATTAAAGAATACCATTGGGCAGGAATAAAAATTTTTTTATTTTTTTTAGATTTTTCAATCAAGGCGTGGATAGAATCACCTTCATTTTGCGTATGCCCTTTTTCCAAAAATATATGTTGTATATCGATATTCATTACTTTAGAAGCCCAAGCGTAAAAAACGAATAAACATTTATTTTTATTTTGACCGGGACAATTGTCAGAATAAAATATGAATGTTTTAATACCTTTTTGTGTTTGAGACTCTATGTATTGTAAAAGGCAACTGGCTACTTCGTTGGGACCTCTTTTACCAACCGTTTCATCCCAAATATAGCAATGACCTTGATGAGTGGCTAATTCATATAAAGTAAAATTGAAGATACACAATTTTCTTTTGTAATAATATATGCTAGTGTCCTCGCAAGGAACAGTCAAAATTTTCTGGAAATCAAAAACTGCCGTTACAACTGTTTTGTCTTCTATAGCTTTAATTTTGTCCTGATTCTTTAATTCTCTTGCCTTCTGTTTGGAGAAAAGATGTAAATTATGCTCGTCTTTTATGGTCTCTTTTTCTATTTCATTCATATATTGAAATTTGGCACAATCATTACATTTATCTTTTTTTGGTAAATAAAAACTAATATTGAATGTTGTGTTGAAAATATCGCGGTATTGCCTTGATGTTACGCCATCTTCAGTGTTTCCACGTTCTTCAAGCCACTTTAAATAAAGCCTATACATTTGCGCAATTGTTAAACTACCGTCTATAAATTTTCTGGTTGTTTGCTTTCGCAAATAATGTGACTCTATCGCTGCAAAAGAATTAATGTGATCTCTAACCATTTCTTTTCGCTTTTCTGTAATTTCTGATACTTTTCTCAAATGTTTACCACGGGTATCTCCTTGAAGATTTCCATCGAAAGACATTAATTTACTAGACGCTGTTTCGACCATTTGGCAACTTATTTTTAAAGTGTTGAAAAAGAGTTTTGCACACACTTTAATTTTGGTGTTATTAATAAAAGAAGAAAGAAAATAAATGTTTGTGCACTTTCGCCGACTTTCACCAACTTTAGTGACTTTTTTGTCCCTTTTTTCTACGTGGTTCAAAATAAAGTTCCATTGTAAGATCTTCGTTTCCAAATTGTAAAATTTAGTAAAGTTCTCAATCCTATCGGATTCACTTACTCTTTCAGAGCATTTCTGACGACAGCTAGGAAAGCACGAAGGTCCCATAGCCTTTGGTGGAACAATTTTACCAGTTATATTAGATTTATAGGCAAGACCATGAAGTCTAGCAGATTTAATTTTGTTTTTTACCCAATTTTTAGAATCTAATTTTCTTTTTTTTGGTAAGGTTTTTGGAGAATAGTCATTATCTGTGTTATCTACAGTTTCATGTAAATGAACTTTCTTCGTTTTTGGAGTAAAGGGGCTTACTGCAGGTGTACTTATAGTTGTGTCAGTGCTGGAGTTACTGGGTTCATACTCACTTTCTGTAGTGCTGAAGTCGTTTTCAGTTTCTAATTGAAAAAATAATGTTATTATAATAATACAAAAAGGAATTATTATTTATAGGGTTATGCTCAAGTCCATCGGAATGTTTCGATAAACAAAAATTCCGAATTTAATATGCTGAAGTCAGAATTGTTTTCACGCGCTGCAAAATGTAAATTTTATTTCGAAATTTTTTTTGAGTATGCTGGTTTTCCCTCGAAACGAAAAATGAATAGAAATGAATAAAATTTCTTTCGATACAATTTGTTATTCGAAAGCTATAAGAAGTATTTATAGTACAAAAAAATTTTTATTTTCAAAATGTAAATTTAAATAAAAAATATTTTACGAAACATAATATGATTTTGATATCTGTAAATTTTGTTTGCAGACGAATAGATTGCAGTATACAATTTTGTTGAATGCGGAACGAAATTTTCCATTCGAATAAAATTTCCGATGGACTTGAGCATAACCCTATTAATATTTTAAAATTGGTTTGTACAATACTATTATTCTTTCTATTTCAAATTCAAACCTAATATTATGTACATAATATAATAAACAAAATTATAAAAAAAAATTATTTTATAAAATTCAACTATTTGCAGATGTTTTCTTGAAATCTCGTCGCAAAAAATATAAGACCACTAATTAGTTATTGGTGAAATATAATATGAGCCTTTGCTTTGTTTCTTTTTTGAAATACGAAAAATAAATTGTTGAAAAAAAATGTTGGGACTTTTTCTTACGAAATTTTTATTGTATAACAAAGCAACAAACATAAATATAAAAGAAATCATAAGAATAATTTTATTCAATTTGTTTATAGCTAGCTACATATTTTGGAGAATTGAAAAAAAAAACGGTTAAAAATTTATAATTATTTTTTACATAGGTACACACCAATTATTTCTTGCGCAGCATTAACTCGTATTGCTTTATTAGGTGGTTTAAATAATATTAAATATTGAAAATAAATATTGCAAATACAAAGTGATAAACAAATTTTTCGTTTATAGCTTAATAATATTGAAGTGATATTGAAAAAAAATTGTACGTATGGATTTCTACGGCTCATATTTTCTTGGCCAACCCTTAGTTTTTTTTTATAATATAAAATCTTGTTTTAAGTATGAAATTAGGTACTTACCAGATTCTGATTGCTGATCACATGATGTATTTGGTTTTTCTTTGCTAGATATGTTAATTGTATCTGTGGCATATAAATATTAATAAAATTAATTGAAATTAAAAAAAAAATTAAAATGTGTGGTAATTTTTACCTCTGCTTTCTACACGTTCATTAAAAAATAAAGTAGATGGATTGAACGGTTCAGCTTGATCACCAATATTAATACTTGGTCTAGAATGTTCCAAAGTATCATCATTCATTTGATTTTTGATTAAAATATTTTGAAAGTTTAATTTCTTTTTAGCTATTGACAGTATTAGAAAAACCATGCTATTAAAAAAAAAGTATAATTAGCAATGAAAAAACTTACCATCTTGTTTTTGTCTCACAGCATTGACCATTAAATAACCACGATTCATTTTTGAGTTATAAATTTATTTGAATTAAATTTTATAATATTACGTAAAATAAATATTTACACTTTTTAAATATTTCAAATAATATTTAGAGACTTACAATATTATCACTTAAAAAAAAATATTCTATGTAAAATATTACACCACTTCTAAATAGATAATCGTACAGCACAGAATATTATACGTTAAACAACCGTTATTTAATAATAAGTTTCGACAAAAACTGTTTTGACGTTCATTATCTTATTAGAAAGACAATAAAATTTGCTTTAATTTTTTTGGCGCGCTTTTGTATCGACTTTAGACTTAAGGCTTTTTATTTATATAGACTTAAAATATAATATTTGAACTTAGTTGTCAACGAACATTATTGTAACTACACTTACAAAAACAAAAAAACATAAAAAAAAAGAGAAACACATTCATATCTTATCATAAATCGTCTTATAACATCAACATTTAGAAAAACTCCAGTCATTATTATTGTATGTTTACTTACGATTACGGAATGGCTATTTTGTCCGTTCAATTTTATTGTAAGTTGACTTACAATATATTAGAATGGAGTTTTTGAAAAATTATGAAATATTGTATGTCTTCATTTTGTTATAACTTTTGAAGGAATTGTCGTAGAGCTATGAAATTTTGACAGAAGATGGCTTTTATAACTACCTTTCAAACGAAGGTATTATTCTAGTATGTCGTAAGTTGAGTTACCATACACTAGAATGCGGTGTGCGATATCATATCGTTCATATCTGCATCTACTATCACTAAATAATTGAAGAGCCAAAATAGATAGGAAATTGACATTTTTTGAAAAGGGCTGGGATTGATATGAATTATGAGTATTTTTAATTTTCGGCAATATTTTTGTTAATTTATTTATTTTTTTTTTTTTTTTTCGAGCTTAAATCAAGCAAGTTACAATATATACTAATAATTACAATTTTGGTTAAATTACATATAAAATTATAATTTAAGAAAAAAGAATAAAAATAACAATAATAATAAAAAAAAAAAAAAACAAAGAATAGCATAGCTAAAAATTTATTCTAATTCAAAAAAAAAAAAATATATATACCGGGTGTTATAGAGCATGTGTATCAGCTTTTTAAGAGAAGGAGCCGTTATTTTAAAATTTAGAAAAAAGTTTATTAACTAAATCGAGGATGCTCTATCGATTGGTGGTATTTTCAACTTTCAGAAAGGACCGCTAATCGGTTTTTTAGATCAAAAATCGCCGAAATTGGCCGAAATCGAAATTTTCGTACGTTCATTGACACATATATAAATTATTTTTTAAAGACTGCTTTCTTAGTAGTAGGTTAATGTGGGAATTATATAAGTTACATGAAGATATCATTCTATTTAATGGGTCATACTTGCCATAGTTAGTTCTATGATACTGAAGGTTAAACATATTATTAGATCGCAATCTGGAATTGGAACAAAAGTTAAGCTTAGCGAGTAATTGAGTAAAAGAAATCAGCAGTTCTGCGTTTTACAAGCGTATTGAGATGTGGCAAATTGAATCAGTGCTCATATGGAGGTAATCTTAATGGATCTTCCCACGTGAGATTGCGTAAAGCAAATCTTAGCATTTTTTTTTGGACCGATTCATTTCTGTTAATATGAATGCTATAGAAAGGATTCCACATCTGGCTGGCGTATTCCAAATTAGGTCTAACCAAGCAAGTGTAAAGAGATTTAAGTACATAGGGATCGTTAAAGTCTTTTGCCCCACGTTTAATAAAACCAAGCATAGAGTTGGCCTTATTCAGTATGTGGGTATAATGGAGATGAAATGATAGCTTACTATCGAAGAGTACCCCCAAGTCTTTTATTGATGCAGCTTTGGGAATGGTTTCCAAATTATAAAATTTAAGCTTAAAATAAACCAAAATCATATAAACAAAAAAAAACAAAAGGTTAGGATAATTCGTATACTGTATAGTTTTATTTAACAATGAACAAAAATAACTTTCCTTCCTAATTTTATTTAAATAAAATTAATTCACAGCTTCAATATTTTATCTTATACATAAGTGGATATAATAATTACATACATCAAAATTATATCTTTTTGTTTTTTCAAAAACCAAAATATAATTCTCAGCCTTACTTCATAGCTTTAAATAAAAATAAATATAAATTAAACTTTATCACATTTACACAAAATTTACAGCTTCAGATTTTTATCTTATACATAATAGTATAGGTATTTACTTACATCAAAATTATTGTTTTTTTTTTTTCGTATATAAAAATATATTATTGAACAGAACAAAAAATTAAATACTTTTGTTAATCGAAAAAACTATTATTTAAATTTTTTTTAATGATAATTTCAAAATAATCCTTATCCACAGTCGGCATAAATTTGAGTATACTTGATTTAAAGCCTTAATTTTTTGCTGACTCAATTCATAATCTCTTGAGCACATTATTTTCGGGACAGGGAATTCAAAGGTATTATTTACAGTATAATTTGGTATAATGTTTGTTTTTCCTTTGATAAATTTTAGATTGATTAAGTTCTACCAATTTAAAATTTTCATCGCAGTGGCTCGACTTGTAATGTATAGCTGTTAAATTTCCGGTAAATTGTAACTCTGCCACTTTAGAAAAAGGTATTGCCTTGAAGTTAAAAATAGAAGTGCAAGCTTTAAAATTTCTAATATCATTTTCATTCAGTTGTTGAAATATGTTCAACCGTTGTGTTTTATATTTTATTTTGAGCAGTATTCTTAATAAACTAATAGGAGAAAAAAATTCTTTTTTACGCAAATATCTTTCTATAACGCTGTGCACAGCATCAGTTTCTTGTACACATGAGTCACCAGGTGTATAGTATCTCATTATGATTTTTGTGACGTTCGTATTACATTTCAGTTTCAGAAAGTCAATTATTGCAAATGAAATTATTGAATTACGGTCTTGAGGTACCTACACACAAATCCGACCACAAGATCAATTCGCATATATTTGGATTATCTTTCAATACTTCTACCAATATTTTAGTTAATCCACTTGCAATTTCATTACCACCACGACCCATCTGTGTCTCGTTCCATAAAGAACAATAGACCTTATTGGTTGTAGATAAATGGGCAGTTAAATTATAAACGTTTAATTTGCTGCAATAAAAGTAAGAGCTGATTTCTGCTTTCGGACACGTAAGACCATTTTGCAAATCAAAACATAGCACTGGAGTATTTCTGTTCCGATCTTCTTCTCGTATTGTTCTGGCGGATTATTTTTCCTTTTTGTGTGGAATTTTGTTTATTTGTTGATTGGAAATTCCAATATTATTTTCTTTCAACGTTGAATGCTCTTCACATGTATCGCAGCGATCTTTTTTTGGCATATGAAACGACAAGTTAAATTCAGAATTGAAAATTTCTCGATACATAGACTCTTTCACAAAACTGTTATCTTATTTTTCCAGTTTCTCTTTATAAAGTCTATACATCTGTCTAATATTAAAGCTTGCATCCAAATATTTTCTTTGTGTATCTTTTCTGCAATAACAAGACTCTACCAAATTAAATGACATAATATGCTGCCTGACATAGTTTTTTAAATCATCTGGTATCATTTTTTTTTGAATTCTTGCCTGATCTCCTGGTACACTGAAAAAAAAGGTAGTAGATTTGACAAAAAATCAGGTTAATTTGACGAAACGGTGATTAATATAGGGTCAACAGAAACAGACCTTTGAATTGAATAAATATTTTATTCAATATGAATATTTTTTTCCCTTCTTCAAATCAACAAATTATTTGTCAAATTAACAAAAGTTTTCATCAAATCTTCGTTTCGTTATTTCAACGAAAAATTTTGTCAAATTAACAAAAGTTTTGGTAAGCATTTAATTGTTGATTTGAATAATTTTTTGTAAAATGGACTAAAAAATTGTTATATTTCTTCTTCAATATGACGATAATTTTGTCAGATTAACAGAGGTTTTGTTGCAGATGCATTTGTTGACTTGAATAATTTTTTGTTAAATTAACTAAAAAATTTAATTTTTATTCTTCATTGCGACAAAAGATTTTATCGAATTGAATGTAATTATCAATTCATTTTTATTGTAGCTAATGATATAACAATTAAAACTTCAATTTACAGTTTATCATTGTTTTGTTTATTTAAGGTTTACTATAGATTATTATAACAATTAATATTTTAAAAAAAGGAAAATACATAAGAAAATTTTTTTAAAAATAAAATATTAAATAAAATTTATTATTTTCCATGTTTTAGTAATTAGAAAGTATTTATTTAGAATATTTTACTAATTTAATTTACTTAAATTATCAAATCTTAATTTTAATATTATTGTTTACAAAATAATATTTACAAAATAAAAAGAA
This sequence comes from Argyra leucocephala, assembly GCA_963942445.1. Taxonomy (NCBI): domain Eukaryota; kingdom Metazoa; phylum Arthropoda; class Insecta; order Diptera; family Dolichopodidae; genus Argyra; species Argyra leucocephala. The sequence goes on along the minus strand of OZ012679.1, from coordinate 52,548,540 downwards.
TTGATAAGAAAATTATTTTTAAAGTAAAATATTACACGAAATTTTTAGTTATTTTTAATTCAAGTTTAAGTAATTAATTTAGAAAATGCTTACACCAGTGGCGACTCTTGATACATTAAGTTACTCGTTCAAAGCAAAAAGATACCATTTTTCTTGAGCTGCGAACTAACCATGAAAGTGTGTGGCCCTAGAACCACCTCCGTTTGTCTGTCATAACTGACTTATGATAGATTAACTTACTTTGATCATTTCTTTGTGTTTACTGGGAGAATATAATTTCTGTGTAAGATATCATTATAATCTAACATTCTTTGGTAATAAATTACAAAATGTATAAATATCAATATTTTAATATAGAATAAGATTAAGCTTAAAATTATATTTTGTTTGTTTAATTTTGTACACTTATGTATATTGTAATATGTTTGTATTAAGCATAAATAAATAAATAAATAATATAAATACCCGCTGAAGGAGGTTTTTAATCTCAATATTTTTTCTCTAAGGAAAATTATTATCTTAATAATTTCCGTGGAGGAAAATTATTTTTACTTTTCACACATTAAATAACAATGTGTAATATTATTAAATTTTTTATTTATAAATAAGGTCTAAAAGTCTGCAATCATGGTTTTTGGCAAAAAATTTCTAAAATACTTTCATAAAAAGATTCTTCTGACTGAATCTGACTTAGAAATTCTTCTTCTATCCGAAAAATTGCCAGTTCTGTTCTGACAATCTATTCTGCTCCATTGTATTGCGAGAGTTAATAGAAAGTTAGTAAAAAGTTATTGCTAAAACCAGCTCACGTAATTTGGCAATTTCCGAAAAAACAGAAACTACATGATCTAATAAAATTTTGTTGTAAATTTTCTGTATAGATTTGTCATAAAAATGACTGCTTGTCAATTCATTTTTAAGACCAAGAAGATCAAAATATTCAAAATAAGAATTTTTTAACCCATTCAACAAATTTATTGAGCAAAGTTTTTGAATATTCCTTAAAATTTTTGGAATTTAACAAACCAACATTTTTTATTTCCAACAAATTTTATTTTTAATAAATTGTTTCTGTTGTACATATCGTCGCTTGATTATTGTTTTGTCGCATACGCCAATTGTTTGAAACGGAGAAAAACACTCATTAATGTTTATTGGACCTTTTGGAAAAAACTGTTCGATAGGATTTATTATAAATTTTTTATAATTATCTTTGATAATATTTTTTGTTGAAACTTTAAAAAATAGGAACCTAGCTTAGCTAGTTTATAAGCTATATTTAATTATATTCAAAATGGGTTTGTCGTATATCCTAATGTGCGAACACTTTATTCATTAACTTGGATGTACGACAAAAAAAGTGGATATACAACAATTCAATATTAAATAATATAAAAAACCTTATTATGCATAATAATAATTTATTTCAGGTTTCGCATTATAAAAATATATAAAAATAGTTTTTCATAAATTTAACAATGTTTATATAAAATATAATATGTGTCTTATATATTATATTTAAAAAAAAAAATAAAATAATTTCCAGTCTTAAATACTAAACAAAAATAAAATAGAAAAGTCATTAATTGACAGGAACACAAAATTTAATTTTAACTTACATTAATATCACAATAGTGAATTATTTTTTTTGGAAAATTAGTTAGATACTAAACAAAAATAAAATAAAAAAGTCATTCATTGACAGGAACACAAAATTTAATTCTAACTTAAATTATTATCACAATGGTGAATTATCTTTTTTGGAAAATTGCTTTATAATATTCTTTATCTATGTCTGGCAAATAAATTAATAAGCTTTTTATATCGGTAACTTTTTCATTTGAAATAGTCTTTAGCCTATCAGAAATTATATTTAATTTTTGAGCAAATAAATTTTTCGGTGTAGGCAAAGTTTTCTTTGATATATTTTTTTTTAGTGATCTGCTTTCATAATTTAGAGATCTTCCATTTGTTTTGTATTGCAGTGTAAACAAATCTGTTTGGTCATAGCACAAAAATCTTATTTTTGTAAACGGAATTATTGAAAAATTTAAATTATTGGATTTTGCAGAAAAATTCAGAAAATCTGATGGTTGCATTTGGATTAATTTGAGCTTGATGTTCTTACAAGACAAATTATTAAGATGTCGTAGAAGAGAAAGAGGACTATATATTTCCATATTTTTAAGATATCTATCAATGGTGCTATGGACACAATCAACTTCTTGAACCAAAGAGTGGCCTGGTGTTGAAAATTTTTGTTGAATTTGTTTGACCTCTGGATGTTCATACATAAAGAATTGTAACGCAGTTGACATAACTTTGTTTTTATTTTGAGCAATACAAGAATCACTCCACAAAGTTATGTATTCAATTCCTGGTTGATTTTCAAGTAAAAATTTTGTCAAAATTTTGAAGATTGAACTTGCTATGTCGTTACCCGTACGACCACTATGAACTTCACTCCATATAGCACAGTATGTAATTTTTGGCTGGTCAACAACTATGCATGTGGCTGTCATGTTAAATACATTTAACTTCCTTTTATAATAAAAGGCAGAGGCGTTTCCTTTTGGCAAAGTAAATACACTTTGAAGATCAAAGCATATTATCGCGGATTTCGGATCTCTGTTCGCCCTGTCCAAATCTCGTTCAGCTTTCATGCTTAATTTGTCGTCTTTATGAATATTATATTCAGATATTTCAGTATCAGATGGATTCAGAATTGATTTAAATATAACACATTTATTACATTGGTCCTTTTTGGGCTTATAAATTCCTAAATTAAATGAGATAAATTGTTTTCGGTAAACTGATATTTTTGCTGGTTCAATTGTGCATTCTCTGTACAACTCGTACATTTTAGCAACTGTGATATGTGACTCCAGGTATTGTTTTGTAGAACTAGCTCTACAATAGTGAGAGTCTACTATAGGAAAACTAGCAATATGTTTATTGATTTCTTCAATTTTGTCAGCTGAAACAGTTTTCTTAGTATTTTTCCCTTTTTTAGTTGGCATTGGGCATCCGGTAGTACTATCGTTTAAATGTTGGAAGTAGTAGTACACTCTTCGCTCACTGATATCGAGAGTATTTAAGAAAAATAATTTGCAAACTCTTAGTGTACGATCCTTATTTTGAAGATAAAACTGATATGATTTGCTTTTTTTTTAGATTCTTTTACTCTGCGTCTGTTTATTAGAGCTTCTTTTACAAACTTACAGTAAAAAAGAGGTTTTTCTTTATCAGATAATTTCCAAAAAGATTCGTTTATACATAACCTATCATTTTCAGAAAAATTTTTCGTACAAAAAAAGAAGCAGGTATGTTTGCAACCAGCTTTTACCTTTCTTTTTTGCATGGTTTTTCCTTTAATATTTACGTATTCATTTCCGGATTCTCGAAGAGTTTTTCTTACGTTCTGTGTCCATATTTCCTCATTTTTCTTCCTTTTTTTTGTTAATTGTGCTGGCGAATTTGTGCCTGTTTTTAATTTTGTAACTCAACAATTAAATATTACTGAAACCTATTACTTATAGAAAATAACTTACCAGATGACATATATTCTGAAGGAATACTTCTAAGACTTTGTACTGAATTTAGTACAACATCATTTTTTGAAATCTGCGATGCAGGTTGACGTTCTATTTCTAAAACAAAGTCCGGATCTGCTCTACTGTCGTCAGAATCTGTAAACAAAAAACCTTGAAATTTTTTTATTTTTGTTTTATCTACAGCAAAATACCAAAATCTTCATCTTCCAAATTTAGAGAGTCGTTTTTACATTCGTCGTCTTCAGATTCTAATATTTCATTCATCATTCTACAAAATATAGATGGCTTTAAGTTCTTTAAATAATTATATTTTATAAAATTATAAAACTTACGATAAAAGAGTAGGTGATAAAGCTGGGACCGGAGACTCCATTTTTTCTTCGCTGAAAACACGTCTTCACTGCATAAAATTTTTATAACGACTGAAGGTAGCTCTCAATGGAACCTTCTATTTATACTTTTTGATTTACCGTAGAAACTTATATGCACATACAACAAACCAATACTGAAAACAATTTCAAGTGAACTGTCGTATAAGTATACACTGCTTACATTTCTGTATACCGTACAACAAACCAATACTGAAAACTATTTAAAGTGAACCGTCGCATATGTATATACTGCATACATTTCTGTATACCATACAACAAACCAATACTAATCAAATAATGTTAAAATTGATCGTACGTATGCTGTAAAAGCACGTACAACACACCAATAATTAGAAAAAAATTTCGTTTAATAATATTAATTTAATGTCGTAAGTTGGAAAATTTGGCGTGTACGATATACCAATATTAACAACTAGCAATTTTTAGGGATATACAACAAAAATTAGACTGAAAATCTCAGTAACGGTAAGATATATCAAAAATCTGAAAACAGATTCGGAAAGAGAACACACAAAAACCTATAGATACATTATCATGTCATAAAAGTCAAAAATGGCGTATACGACAAAACAATATTCAACCGACGATGTACATAACATAGTAAAAAATAAAATTAAAACTTACTAAGTTCTCCTTTTAATATACCTACAAAACAATTAACATATGTATAATCGTGTGTGCACCAAAATAAAATAATATTCTCAACAGTAACAAAAAAATATAATATTAGTATATATTAGTATAAGCGTATGTGCAAATAAAATTGTAAGAATTTTTTTTTCTTGTATTTCTCCTTATTCTCATTTTCTCATATATTCTCATTCTCAAAGCAAAGGCTATCTTTCATCAAGAATGATAGAAATATAAGATTGCGCATTCCGGTGTTCAATTTTTATTTCTACTGCGCATATACGTCACGAGTGAGTTTGATTTTTGACTTTTGATATTGACAATTATTATACATATAAAATATTGGTTGGGTACAAGAAAAATATAAAATAGAAAAATATAAGAAATAAGTGTTGGAATAAATGAATAAAATAAATTAAATAGAATAAATAAATAATTCATATTAGTAAATAAATGATATATAAATTTATTCAAATTGTATCATTAATTGATGTTGATATATTAATCGTGAACATATAATTGCTGAAATTTTATCAACAAGGAAAAATGTAAATAACTCACAAACAACAAATAGAAAATTTTGTTGGAATTACATTTGGTTTTATTTTAATTAAATTGATTTTTATTGATTTAGATTAAATTAATTTTGATTGATTTTAAGTAATTAGACTTTTACGAAATGAAGATAAAGAATTTTTAAACATAAATACATTAAAAATGTAATTGTCTAAATGCCTATGTTACGTACCTAAGATATCTATAAAAATAAATAAATGAAAAAAAAATTCAAAATTTAAATATTTTAAAACATGTATTTATTTATGTGATAGTTTTTTTATTTTTTCTTTTTCTTGAGTTTAGACATTCTATTATAAGTTTATTTAGCTTTCTAATACGGAAGTACATTCTTGACCGGAAAAAAAGTTTTTTAATTTTAATATTACAATCTATATTTTTACTTAAATCTAAATGTGTTTTTATAAAATTATTTGTTATAATTAAATCTTCCCCATTTACTTGGTTAAATATAGCTTCTAATTTACTGATGTCTGACATCAACTTCATTGAAGGTTTGGATAAACCACCTTCGGTAAGGTGGTTTATCCATGTATACACATCATCTTCAGGCTGCTCAAGGTAAATTGAGTCCTTGAGCTTATGACAAATATATCCTGCCAAGTTCTCCAGGCCGTCGTATTCCATTGACTCCATTTCATCTCTGTCTTCTGGTTCTGGTGCTAAACTAATGCCTTTTAAAATAATACCTAAAAAAATCAATTCAATTTCAATAAAAATGTTGGGCTTTCACGTCCTTCTTTCACTCCCATAGAGCTTCGGCATAGCTGAGATGCATAATGACTCCGGGGCTGTGCTTCGATGTTTTCAGGCTATATAGAAATTTAATTTAAATTTAATACATAGTTATAATTTACCAGTTAGTGGATGTCCAATTGCGACCAAATCTGGTGTGTCATCGGTCGCCACATTAGCGTTAGTGGATAATACACCTTCGTTATATCCTAAAATATATGACCGCAACCTATACTTAAATTCTTGCCTGTCGGGGTGATCATGAAGGCCACCTTTTGTCCGAATTAAACCAAAAAAGCTTTCCAAAATGTCCTGGTTGCATCTATAAGATAGTAGATACGTATACCCGAAGCGCTGTTTCATATCCTGAAATAATAATTTAAGCGCGGTGTTGGACTGAATAATACCTGTTAAAAAATTCATTATTTAATATTACGTGTAATAAAGAAATAAATTGATGGATTACCTTTTTGAAAAGGTAGTAAAGATTGCTTCCCTATTACTCTCATATTTGACATCATTTCATTCATGCGTTCAAGAATTGAATTTTGCAGATCAAGAGCCAAACCATATGCATGCTTTCGTTCAAATTTAAGGTGAACGCGACTGTTTATTTTGAATGTGGTTTTATATAAAAGTGTACAGATATAGTGGTTTTCCTCTTGATAGACGAACGTCCGGACAAATTTTTTAACCAATCAAAAAATTTTATTTTACCAACACATACACAAAAAATCCTCTCCGGGCATTTTCTTCATCCAATTTCTTGAAAAGGACGAAGAAAAAGAAAAGGATAGATATATAATTATTTGATAAATATATATTGCTATCTCGATTTATGAATGAACGCATTCACATATAGAATTTCAAATGTTTTTTAAGAAAAAGATATGAAGTGTATTTTTTTTGTTTTTTGTTTTTTAGTATAAGATTATTTTGTTTCTAACAAATTATTTATATTTTAAGATAAAAGCAAAGCGCTATATTTTATTTTTTTCGATATTACAATATTATTATCCATTATTACTCTTAACAAAATTTTTAATTTTTTTAATAAAAGTAATATCAACGCATGTAAACATATTTTCAAACGTCAACCTTATTTGACTACATAACAAATGTCAGTCCTTCGCGCATTGAGAGGAAAACATAAAATTTTCTCTGATTGTATTTGTGTTTCAATTATAGTGTAAAAAAAAATTGTCCGGACGTTCGTCCATCAAGAGGAAAACCACCTATAGTATACAATATGTTATGTATGCATGCATACATTTCTTTATTTTCATTCTTTACAATACAAAGGGAGATTTCGTGCTATAGAAGGTGAATGCGTCAGTGCTGTCGTTTTCGCTTTTTGCTTTGCAGTAGAAATGTAATTAAAAATGCAGTAGATTCCTTAAAATTGCAGTAGATTTTTTTTTACTTTAAATTAATTAATAAGACAGTTTTTATACTCAAAAAAAAATAACAATTTTAGCCGGCTTTAACAATAAATAACAAAAAATAATGAATAATGTAAATTTTGTAATACTAACAAAAATAAAAATATAATAACCAAAATAATTTTAGCCTCCTTGGCTTCTTAGCTTAAACAAATTAAAATAAAATGAAAAGCAATCAACATGAACTAGTGAAATCTTTAAATCTTTGTTTCTAATACAAATATTGCAATAATTAAATATAGTAAAAATTGTTAGGGAAAATATTAAATAAAATATTAATACATTTTTGTATTGAATAAAATAATTTCAGTAACAAAAACTCTGAGGATGGTAGAGATCCCGAATATAAGCAAAATTATGGAATAAAATTTGTGAAACGAAACTAAAAATTATTTTATTCAATAAAAACATAAATTAAAATTGTTCAAATGTTCCACAAACTAACGGTCGAATACAAATTATAAATAGATTTATATTATATGAAATTTATTTTTTATATATGTTAAGCAAATGATTTGAAGGTTTCCACTCAGATACAGATTCTGTATCCAATAAAGCTTTTGCAGCCATAATGGCATGCAAAGTAGTTGCTTGCAAACAATTTCTTTTTTCATTTTTAATAATTTGCATTTGTGAGAATATCCTTTCTACAGTTGCACTACTATGCGGAAAACTTAGTAAACTAGACACAAAAATTTTTATTTTGGGGAACATGGGTTGATTAAGACTATTTTTTAAATTAAATATTTCGTCCCAAAATTGTTCTATATCTTTTTCCTTCGCTTTAATATCAGAAAAATCTAAATTAATTAGCAGTCTCCACTCATTATCTAATTCTACCACATCATTTTCATCAACAATATTCGGAAATGTTCTTATTAGATCAACCAAAGAAGGACCTAAATTTTTTGGATCAATAATTGCTATATTTTTTAAAGTGGGATCGTTAAAATCAAATCGTTTTAAAATGTGTTTAGCTAACTCCTGATAATATAATGAGCAATTTTTTTTAATGTCAATCATGCTTTCAAAATCAGTTTCAGATAACAGAAGCTCAGCCTTTGCTCCAATATACACATTTTTTATATCAAGCAAATATTCATCCTTCCAACTTTTTGATAAAATTACTGTCTCTAAATAATTTTTTTGTATAAAATTGCTTAAGATTGTTTTAAAATACATTCTTATGATTTTAAGAATTTGATGAACTTTAGGAGTCTCTGATTGAAACTCTCCATTAATTTTATTAGTTATATTCAAAATGAAGGATAAAAAAATATAATAAATTCGATTATTAATATTAAGATTTATTTCTATTTCTAATCCTATGTCCGAATTTCTGTCGAAATTTTGACTTATTATAAAATGTTGCAAGGGTATCCATTGTTCTAAAATTCTATTTATAACACTTTCTAATGCCAACCATCTCGTGAAAGATGTTTTAAGAATTTTATGAACTTTCACGTTAAAATATTCCTGCAGCTTTTTAAACTGAACTAATCGCTTAGGACTATGAGAAATAAAGGTGTAGACATTACAAGCCAGTTTTTCTAAGCATGAAGGAAGACATTTTGAAGCTGCAGATGAAGCTAAATGCAAAGAGTGGCAAGTACAACCTAAAACATATATATGAGGTAGTATAGACTTAAACATACTTTTAACACCACTTTTTTCACCCATCATGACCGATGCATTATCAGCTCCGTACCCGACAAGGTTTTCAACTGGATTAAATATTCTTTTAAAAATGTAAAAAGTGTATCCAAAATTGCTTTCGCAGTGAATTCTTTCAAAGAAAGTAGAGCCAAAAACCTATCTTTGACTTTTCCGACACAGAAATCAAAATACCTGCATGTCACAGCCAAACATTTGATTCCACTTAAATCGGTCGATTCATCCATTATTATGGAATATTTTTGATTTTGTAAAATATCAACAATATTTTTCATACTTTCAGATAAAATTATAGTTTTAAGATTTTCCACTGATTTTGTTTTACCTATTTTAATTTCTTTGACAATTTGGGAATCTGTAATAATTGATTTAACAAGGATAATTAACGGAGATATTAAAGTAAATTGTAAATTATTTGCAATAATAAACAATGATTTTTAATTCAGCTGTTTTGATCAGGTTTTCTTTTTTACCAAAGTCATCGGTTTTTTTCACTTCTGAATTTTTTGGTTGATTTTTCATCTTCAACATATTTTTTTCATGAATATCGGATACATCATGCCGTTTCAAAGTCACAACATTATTCACTAAAATTTTATAGCAGCACATACAAAAAGGTTTACCATTTCGTTCTTCGAGCCATTTAAATTTATCTTTCCAACCAATTCTAAATTTTTGTTCATATTTTTGTTTTTTGATTTTATTGCTTGAACCCTCGCCTTCACTTTCATCGTCTATTAATTCAAAGCTGAAATATAAAAATACTTGTAAATTTTCCCATATTTTGTTCGATAGCTATTTTGTTATCGCATCTTTTTTTTTGAATGGATTTGTTGTATTATAACCCCAGAAGAATAAATTTAATAAAATGTTTACCAGTGACCTTCATCCTCATCTAATTTTTAATCCTTATCTTTATTTTGTATTTGATTTCTTGAAGAAAAAGTTGAATATAAATGTAGGTACTCACTTTGAAAATAAAAATATATCACAAATTTTACTTACTGTTGGTTGAATTTGTTTTTATTTATCGGAGGTTCACTATCTTTTGTTCTTTTCAGATATCTAACAAAATAAAACAATGTAGATATTTACTTATTATTTATTTATTATTATTCATGCTTACCTTTCCATTTTAATGTTATAAAAATTCAAATATGACAAGTGTCAATATTAGAAGTTTTGTTTGTAGTAGCAAGAAGATATACTAGCAACCATGGTGGTGAGATTAATAGACATTTAAATTGGTGTGAAATAGAAGAAACTATATTCAAATTTTTATAAGTTTTTAAATATTGTTTCTGCAATTTCACACCAATAGAAATTCTGGTGTTCAGATTAATAGACATTTAAATTGGTGTGAAATAGGAGAAACTTATAAAAGTTTTTAAATATTTTTGTTGAAAAAAAAATGTTTTTGTATTAAAATCTAAAAAAAATGGCAACTTTGCAGTAGATGATAACAAATTGCAGTGTTGCAATAATTTTTCTTTTTCAAATAATAGGAAGCTTTCGTTAAAATCGAAAGTGAACGCAGTTGATTTTGCATTTAATTTTACATAGCAGTATTATGGCTATTTCTATTAATAATAAAAATCTGTTAATTAGTATCATAACAGTAAGAAAATAAATAAATGAAGTTGTAAAAATATAGAAAAATATATTAAATTTATATTCATTCTTTGCATCTATTATAATTTTTTTATTAGATTTTTTTTACATTTTTTTTTAGAGATTTTTCTAGTTCCAAAGAAGAAATCAAGCAATTTACATGTATATTTTCAGAATAGTATTTAGTTTAATTTAATGAAAATATTTTTTATAAATTTCTAGATTAAAATAGAAGCTATACTGGATATTCTTAATTAAATAGATTAAATTTTTTTTAAACATATGTCTATTGCATTAATAAGAGAATTTAATTTGCATTTTATCCCATCAAAATATACAATTATAAGTCTTTCGTTCCAACACTGTGCCAGCAATAAGAGTTAAAGGCTGTATTGGAGCCTTTCTTTCTGCTCGCCTCTTTATTTCGTCCTTGCAGGCTTCAATACTAGCAGCGTTTATAATGAAACTGCATTGTGAATCTTTTATAGTAAATTTTGAATTTATTTTTTATTATTTTTCTTGGTTACTACTTTTGTTGTTGGTATTAATATGCCATAAAGCATAAAGAAAACAGCTGAACATCGTCCATCTAAAAAAGAAAAATTACAAAATTTTATTTCAAGTTACTTAAAAAACTTACTTCTTAGTTTCTGGAATAATTTGCTTTCATTGTTATATTTAATTATTAATAAAATATTAATTTTTAAAATATTATTATATTTTATAATAAAAATACTTTTTTTAACTTTATAATGCCACTGTTTAGCTTTTATACACCTTCGCTGAGCACTTGACAAACACAACTAAAAATATTCTCTAATAGATCACTAGAATGTTTTTTTAGCATAGGATACTGCGTTTACTGTTGATACACAAAACAACATTTCAATAAAATAACGGTATTTTACTTTTTGGTTTTAGTTAATTTGAATAAATTTCGTCAAACTGAAGAACAATTTGCAAAATTGACGAATGTGCCTTCAATTTTAATAAAAAAATTGCAATTTTTTTTCGTAAACTTGAAGAAAATATTTGTCAATATGATGATATTTTCGTCAAATTTCAAAATGTTTAAGTGCTGAAGAAATTTGTTATTTGTTAGAATTTTTGTTAATATGAATAATTTTTTTGTTATATTGAAGAAATTATTTTTGTATATGATGTAGATTTGATTAAAAAAGTTCTTCAAATCAACAGAACCAAATTTGTTTATTTGAAGATAAGTTAGTTGTTGATTTGATGAATTTTTTATTGAATTGACGTACATTATTCATTTTGATAAAAAAAGTGAAAAACATTTCTTCAAAATGACAAATTCCATCTTCAAAATTTAACGAAATTTGTTTGTCAATTCTACATACAGTTTTTGGTTCAGTGTAGTGGGGATTCCTGTTATTTCATTTTTAATCTTGTGTACATTGTACACCAGTGATGGGTAACTGGCTTTCGCAAACGGGCCAAAAATGAAAATATAAGTTTTGATCGGTCCGCAATATGGCTATGATATCCATCAATAGTTAAGATAATAATAACTTGATAATAGTAACTTAAGCTAATATTTAAAAAAAAATCTTGGGGTATACATATTATATTAATTTTTTTAATTTCATTTATTTTTCAAACCAAATAATACAATAACAATTAAAATTTTCAAGAAATAAAATAAATAACAAATTTTTGCATCCTTGTTAATAAATATAAACGAAAAAAAATTTTTTATTAGAATATAATTCACACAAAATGTTGAAAAAAAGGCACATAGGTATTGACAAAAAGAAATAAAAAATTTTAATGCGAAATTTGACATGACTTATTTTCCACCAATTTTGCAATAATTGCTGGTGTATTGCTAACAGATACTCGCAAGCAATTCTCCAATTCTCAGCTAAAAAAACACAGCTAATATATTCAATTATTTTATCTTGGCGGGCTAATTGAAATCGAACAGCGGGCCTCCTTTTGCCCACTACTGATCTATACTCATATTTTGTAAACGTAATTATCTTTCTTTAGTGTCGATAAATGTCTAAATTGATTAAAGTTGAACTTAAACCAAAAATAAACTTTTATATCAAATAAGTTGTAGTACATGTTATAAACTTAAATTAAATCGTTTTCAGAAGGTTTCATATAGATTTCAAAAAGTTCCATTAATTTTTGTATCTTTTTTTTCAATATTGAGTCTTTGTCGTTCAATATCAATAATTTCATTATATTTTGTGTCATTTTTTTTTGCTTCGTCTTGAAATAAAGGTATTAGGTCATCCTCTTCTCTATACGCCGTTTTCCAGGTGTAGTATCAGCATCAATGGAAGATGGCTCTACTATGCAGGTTCACTAAATTCCAGTTCATCAGATACATGAAATGATTCGTAACTAAGTGAACTTAATATATTATCTTCAGGTACATTAATGGAATGTCCTATTTGTGTTCCTATTTTTTATTCATTTAATTATGTAGCTAGTAAATTTATAAACTTTCTCTGGATTTCTTCTTTCGTGAAATTTCTTGAAGGAAATTCTTTTTTACAATCTTCGTGGAATTTTATTCTACAAAACACAGTCTTTTGTAATCTACCGTTTTTGAAATTTTCTTTTATTTGAAGCCGACGCACTATTAAAAATGTTATTTCATGTTTTTTCTACACTTCCATAAAGAAGTAAATAATAGGTACAATAAAAATAATTTAAATTTTAATAATTTGTTACTTTTCGAAAATAACAATAAAATAACATTTCAATTTGAAATGTCTAATAAAATTCAAATAAAATACTTGTAGCAACATAAAATTTCATAATGTCGGTATTTACAAAATGTTGCTATAGTGTTGCGTAAATGATGATTAATTTTTGATTTCGTGACCTGCATCATAATTGCAACACTTTCGCAGTGTTTAATTTTTTGTTTCACCCTTATTTCTTTTCTTTTCTATTTTAGCTACTAATCATTGGCTAATCAGTGACTTGCTAATCATTCATTAATTCGTAGCTTAGAGTCGGACGTGGCTGCTTCGCTATTGAGATTCGGCGCTGAAGAATCAATTCTGTTTTTTTTTTTATTTTTTTTTTTTGATTTATTCTTATTCTAATTACTTTAATTGATTTAATTATTTTGATTCTACATTTACTTATTATATAGTTTTACAATTTACATCTTACTAAATAATTGACAAAGTTATTTCATAATCGTTACAAAAATAATCTTTGCGTTTCAGTTTTATTATTATACAAAAAAAAATATCCATTTATTTTCTAAATGGATTGAAGACTTCCTTTCGAATCGTTCGATTCGCGTCTTAGTCGACGGTTTCACGTATGACAAAATTCACATAAATGCCGGTGTTTCGCAAGGATCAGTTCTTTCCCCCACTCTCTTCTTGATTTTCATCAATGATCTACTTCAATCAACCTTCAATCCAATTCACAGCTTTGCAGATGACAGCACTCTAGTACCATCCTTTGATTTCCTCCGCAGAATCAATGATTCAAACATCGAAGTTAGCAATAGAAGTCAAATCATGGTGAATATGATTAACCATGATTTGACCAAAATTGCTGACTGGGGCAAAAAAAAACAGAGTTGAGTTCAACTCAACAAAAACTCAAAGCTGTCTAATCTCACGCAAACTTCTAAGATTTGAAACCAAACTAAGTCAGGAACATATGTTTTTTCATTGCATTTTTTTATTAATTGTTTTGCATACATAATGCTTTCGACGGTGCAGACATTCAAACGATTTCTTTTTTTAGTTTTAACATCATTCATGATTGAAAAAATTCTTTCAGCAGCAACGCTGCTGTGAGGTAATACTGCAATTGTACACATATACTTTGCAAGTTTTTCGAACATGGCTTGCTCTAACATATTTTCTTGTTTTGCTAAATTATTCCAAAATTCAATAACATTGTTTATTCCAGTAAATAAGAATTGTATTTTTTCTTTAGGAAATATTATTAATGATCGCCATTCTAAATTTAATTCATCAATAGAAACCTCATTGAAAGGAAATGCTTCAACAAGAGGATTTTTCTAGGATCAAGGTATTCGAGAAACTGTAATTTAATATCTGCAAAGTCAAATCTTTTCTTGATTTCGTCACATAAACTTATATAATAATTTAAAATATTATGCTTAATTTCCAACAGTTGAGCTTCGGAAAATTTTTCTTTTACAAATTCCTCAAATTTCACACCAAAATACATTTCTTTTACATTTAATTGATAACTTTGGTTTTTGTAATCGACGTTAATATTAATATATTTAACTTGGATAAAGTTTTGTAAAACAGTATTATAAGTATTTTTAACTAAAGGAAGAAGAATATGTATCATTGTTTTCTCCGATTGAAAAGCAATATTTAGTTTGTTTATAACTTAATATATACGATAAAAATAAGAAATAAGCAAGATTTATGTCAGTCATTTCTTCAACAATACATTTAACAATGTAATCATTTAAAATCTTGCAATACAAAATAATGGGAAAGTGGGGTCCATTGTTCTATGATTCTTTTAACAACATTTTCAAATGAAAGCCATCGCGTTCTAGATAAATTTAATATTCTATGGATTTGAACATCAAAGGCCTCTTGAATTTCTAAAACAACGAATTGACGCTGCGAACTATTACAAAAATATCCATAGATATTACTTGTTAGTTTTACAAGTGATAAAGGTAATACTTTAGATGCACCAGTAGCACAAAGATGTAATGAGTGGCATGAGCAGCCAAGATAAAACGAATTTGGATTAATACTTTGTAGCTTAGCTCTGACTCCGTTAAATTTACCTTTCATCACAGATGCGTTATCAGTACCTAAACCCATTAAATTTTTTATAGGAATTTCATTCTTAGAAAGTTGGTCATATATTGCGTTGGCATTGCATTCTTTCACTTCTTATAGACCAAAAAAACAATCTGATATTGAATTGCTGTGTTCATCGAAATATCTGGCTAATAAAACAAGGCACTTTTTAGTGGTTATATCTGTGCTTTTGTCTAGAATTAATGAAAATTTTGTCTTTTTTAGGATTTCTGAAATTTTGTTTAAAGCATATGGAGCAATTATTTGAGAAATCATTGCAGTAGCTTTCGTTCTAGCGCAAATAATTGAATTTGATTCAGGAAAAAGTGTTTGAAATAAATGTGGCAATGTGTCCATTGTATTAAATTCCATGTGTCCATAGTCCATTGTTGTACGCAGTATAAAACTGAAACTATTTCATTTTTTAATTTTAAAAATGTTGAGGTTATTGTTTTACTATTGTAAATGACTTCCTTTAATGTTTTTTGTTCTTTTCCAACTGCCATATTACGAATATGTTCATCACTTTTTTGATGATGATCAATAATATATTTTCTGGGCAAGAGAGTTTTTTGACACAGTTTGCAAAATGCTTTATCGTTAAAGTGCTTGAGCCACCCATAATTCTTTTCCCACTCGCGTTGATATTTATATACTTTTTTTCTTTTTGTTCCACCTACCCTGAATATTCAATTAATAAATAAGCAAAATGTTTATGATGATAAATAAAATTATTTTTCAATTACTTTAAATCACTTTCAATTTCCATTTCAGAATTGAGACAAGATTCAATTTCAACATTATTTTTTTGTTTGGAAGTGCTCGGCTCTTTATCTGTTTCTTTATTTTCACTGTTGGTACAGAAAAACTAATTAAGTAAATAACAAAATCGATTATAATATAATTTATAAGTTACTAAAGTTGAATAAATTTAAAAACTTACTTCGACATCAATTTAAAATAATTTTTAATCATTTTAGAAAAAATAAAGGTAACCTTTATTACTTTATTGTTGTACGTTTTCTTTTAAATTATTCTTCCATGTGATAGTTTTGATGTTTGACACTTTGACGTTTTTATTTTGATGTTTAAAATTATTTCCATATAGCTTTTACGTTTACATGCTGAATTTAACGTTTACATGATTAGTTGTGTAACTTAAATTTTTTTTTTTTAAATTTGACAAGTCGTTTTTAAAAATGTTTTTAAAAAAAATTTAAGGATATATTAGAATTTAAATTCTGACAAAAATAAACCCAAGTTGTTAAAATAGTGCACGAATTTCATCAAGAGTGCGAAAGTGCACAAGTATACGGAAGAGTGACCTTTTGTGCACTAAAGTGCAATAGTGGTGGCAACACTGTGTATATATATCGTGAGCTTGGAACAACAAAGTTCTAAGTGCACCATGTTTTTTTTCAAGGCAGGTATGTTTTGAGAAAATAAAGGTTGAATGTTTGCGACGATTTAGTTATGTTATATTATTTTCTATTGCCAGCCACTCTAATTGTTTCACTTCTAATGGTCAGTTTTAAAATATAATTACATTTTTACAGCCGATTCAGTGAATAGAACGTTTGCAACAATTCTTGCCTCTCACTGTTTGTTATTTTACTTTGGCAATCGAATTTACAACTACTTTCAGAGCAATTCTTTTTTGAAATAACTTTTTTAGCAGGTACTAATTTACCTCTAGAACTGATGTAGCTCTCACCAGCTTGACATTGTCTTTGACAAACATTTCTCTTCCAATTTTTTGGATTGCGTTTTCTTTTACGTGTTTTTGGATCACATTGAACATCTACGATTGCATCTATACATTCCTCTTGTTGAACTTCTGCTGGAACTATATTGTACTCTTCAATTATTACGCATGAGTTTAATTCAATTATATCGCCTTCACAAAGTGATGTATTTTCTGATTGCATTTTCGTATAACTATGTTGAAATATTAATAATACAAACATTTACCTGATATTTAAAGTTTTACTCACCAAACTCCAATATTTTTTAAAACAATTTAATAAAATAAATTCAACCTTTCTAAACAAAAGTACAATAATAACTAATTATTTCTCAAAATGACAAAAACATCAAGGTTGTCAAAGTTCTATTTGAGAAATAAAAAAAGAATAATGTTGGGCAACAAAGTTCTATCAACAACATTTTGGTATACAAAGTTCTATCTGCAATATTTTTTGAAATTATGTGCAACACACAATTCTATGTGGTTGTTAGAACTTTGTTAACCAAATTATTATAAAAAAATATGTAATTACAACTTTGCTTCGTCGGATATCTCAGAAACGGAAAGAGATAGCTTTATGGGGATAGCAGCAATCGAAAGAGCTTATCCAAATTAGTATGATGTGATATATAGATCAATTTTCAAAAAAATGTTAGTTAGAATCTTGTTGTTCTAAGGTCGCGATATGTATTATTTTATTGCCAAACTAATAAAAACAGGGAAATTAACTAAAAATAAAAAGCATTAAACTAATCAGTTGTGTAGGAATAAATTACCATAACATAAGTACCTAAGTACTTAACTTATATTCTAAAATAAAAAATAAACTTATTTTTAGTTTAAAAGATAATTGAAAATATATATAGCCTGAAAATCCTTAAATTTAATTATTAAAATAAGTAAATAAATAAAGAAATTAAAATAAAATATGAATTCTTTTAAAATAAAAAAAACAAAATTTGTGTGACAATTTTCAACTTAATTTTAAATAAACAAAAAAAAATGTTCTAAAACTTTTAAAATCTAAATAGATGAATGTGTAATATCAATAAATTTAAGATAAATAATGATTGTAATTAAAAAGAAATAAAATAAGTACGTATGTAATACTAAATTATAATAATTCAAATAAGTCTGAAATATACAAACATATGATACGAAGATAATAATTCAATATTTATCAAAATAATAATGTAATAAAATTTGGAAACTATATAAAAAGTATATATTAAGAACTTAGTATGTAAGAAAAAGTGTTTAATATTGAAAAAAAAAATATTTTTAAACCGAACTTAAATTTAAAATTTGAAAGCATTGATTTGCAATACAAATACAACGTTCTTTTTATATATTTTGGAAGGCAATTTTTTTTATATTTCTTTCGCAAGTGAAGTGGCATTACTTGGGATGTTATTTTTATATAGCGATAATAAATATAAATAAAAAAGATTTTGATTATATAAAACAAACTTTGTGAACTATTTATATAAAAATTATTAAAATAATATAAAAATTGAGAAAAAAATAACACTTTGCCAAAAACAAAAATTTCAAATTATTAAAAAAAAGATTAATTCCAAAAGTTTAGAAAAGCTTCCAAAACTTTTTTATATTAAAATATAATCGTAGATCTTAATAAAACTTTTGATTATATAAAATAATTTATGTAAACATGATTTAGATTAAGGAATAATTTTTAGATTATCGATAAACTTTAAAATTCTGTGATTATAAGTCTTAAATGAAAATTTCATTATAGAAATTATTAAATTGTAAAATTATAATATAAACTCGTTGACAAAGGAATCAATAAATAAAAAATAAATAAAAACAATTTCATCTTAAATTAAATAAATGTTTTTTTTCAATATTTTTTTGAATTCTTACTCATTCTAATAGTACGTTTTCAAGCTCATGTTTATGGGTAAACATGTTGTTTATGATAAACTGGTTGTTTACGTAGTGGTTTTCCCATACAAATTTGCTGAAAATCATAAACAAGTAGCGAGGTGTTTATCTCATAAACCACTTCAAAAACAAGTAACCCAACCATGAAATTTCGATTTTTTGTCGATTTTAAATTTTTTTTTGCATGACCCTTGATTTTGTTGTCATAAATTCATTTTGTCATTTGTCAAAAAAAACAAAAAGAAATCAAAACACCAAGAATAGATGAAATTATGTGAATTTGTGTGAAATTAGTTTAGCTTCAATTAATGATCATCAAAAAAACGCAAAATCAAGTATAAATTCTCAATTATCATCAGCACGATTAATTGGACAATCTTGTATAACTTTAATAGAAAAAAGTGAAGAAAAATTCTATAGAGTTATAGAAATGATTGAGAAATTACAAGACTTACATGGAAAGTTAACAGAAGATGTAAAACAAAGGATATTGTAAAAGATGCATTTTTATTTTTAATTAACTTAATTTAATCAGCTTTATATATTAAAAATGTATAAATAATAAGGCTTTATATTATAAGTTAAAAAATTGAAATGGAAAAAGAGATAATAAATTAAAATGATTATTTTTTTTATATAATTGTAAATTGAATATTTTTGTATTTCGTTTTTGAAAGATTCTCAGAACTAAATGTTGAAGTGAGTAAAGTGGGTATGGTAATAAACTAAAATGTGAATTATTTTATTTGTTTCTCTGATATTATCATTTTTTTTAAATCCTCCATATTTTTTTTTATTTTATTCATTTATCGTATGACCAATTATAATAGCTTAAGTTCTACTCAAAGATAATACAAAAAAAAATTTTATATAAACAGTAGTATAGTTTTATATAAACAATAAACAGCTGGTGGTTTTCCAAAAAACCTTGTGAACACTTGACATTTGACTGGTTTATGAGCTAGTTGTTTATCCATAAACATGAGCTTGAAAACGTACTATAAAGTGCAAAGGACATTGGTTTTCGTCATACCTGACATTCATACTTCCATCAGCCGAATAAAAAAAAACTCTAGCAAATTCTCATTTATGAAAGTACATAATAATTAAAACTTTCATTTTTAATAAGTAAAATTTATATTTTAAAATAACTAATTTTTGACAAGTTTCCGACAAACAATAAACAAACTATGAATTATGAATTATGAATTTTAAATTTTTGATTATTTCCAAATAAATAATTTTTGACATTTCGTTGACAAGACAAAGACAACAAACAGCAACACTTTCAATCACAAAAATTTGTTCAATTGAGAATCGGTAAGTGCTTTCCGCGCCCATGGTTGAATTTTATAAAACCTTCAAAACCACATAGAAAATAATCAGCTGTTTTGGTAGTATAGCTATATAAATGGATAATGTGAATGTATATATTTATTTTTTAGAAATAATAATATAATTTTTATATTTTAGATTCACCTATAAACTTTAGAAGTTCAGGAAAATTAATCTGTAAGTACATATTGCATTTTGAATTCGTTTAGTCATTAGTTACAGAACAACTATATTTTTAAAATTTTTAAAATAATTTTTAGGGGATGATGTAATGCATCAACACAATAAAAAAAAAAAAAAAAATTAGCGAGTTTTTTCGAGTTAATCAAAGTTTTTTTCAGAATTTTCAGTTGTTAAAAGCAACATTTTAAGTTTGTACATCTATTATTCAAAAACGGTAAGTCTGATATTCATCCAACACATACCGCTAATTAGGTGTATTAATTTAAAAGAAGTTATGAAGATTATGTTGCTCTAATTTAAATAACTTATAAGCTGTAGTGGATATTCTTTAGGCATAATTTTTCTAATCCGATTTTTTTTAACCCTCTGTAGCTCAAGTTAAATTTAAAGATATACCCCTCATCTAGAACAATTTTTTTCCTAAAATACTCCAATCATCAAAACATCATTTAAGGGATTCACCCATTAAAATATTTTTGCTGTGAACCGGACCACCCTGTATATAAATTCAAAAAATGGGGTTCAACTTATTAATCATTTACTATAATATCCAAATATTTAACAATTTAAAATCTACGAGAATGTAATAAATTTATGCAAAAAAAAAAAAAAAATTTAATAAAATTTAAATTAATTAAAATTAAAAGATATACATTTATGTTTAAAAAGAAAAAAATACAACAAAAATTGAAATAAATCTTAAAAATTAAGCAAAAATATAAGAGTGAATAGCTAAAATTAAAAAAAAATTATGAATAACAAAAGAAAAAAAATAATAGGTTCATAGGAAGTGCAAATCTAGGAAGGATAAGAAAAATATTGAAAAAGAAGAAGAAACTAGAGGTTAGTAAAAATCAAAATATAGTAAAAAAATAATATGTTAGTAGTTTACGATTCAATGAGAAAATTTCAGTAATATTGGTAATATCAAAGTTATGTAGGTAAAACCATGTAAAACCGTAAAAAAATAATATGTGATAAAACAAAGAACCAATATCAGAAAGAAGAACAATAAAAAGAACAAAAAATAAAAATGTAAACTAAACTTCAGTATCCAAAAAAACTTCAATTCTGTCGTGATTAATATTTAGAAGCAATGTCTTAATGTTACACGTTGTCTACTGATGTATCACCAGTGAACATTCCAATTTTCACCCACATGTACCGTGATCACCAGTGAACATTCCCATTTTCGTCCCCATGTACCGCACTTATTAGGAAGGGTTAAGAATATCATAGACGGATAATATTTTTACACATTAAATTAATGGTGAACATAGTTATTTTAACAACAAATTTGTACACCTGATACACGAACAATAATAAGTCAAAAATACAAAATTGAACTCACAGTGTATCACCAGTGATCACGTGAATTATAAAATTATATACAAGTTCATTCATGTTGACAAGTTTATTTTGTATTTTCTGAGAATAACGGCGAATTCTTTTCTTGTGTTTTATTCTAGTGTTTTGAAATATTTAGTGATGATTTAGTTTTAGATCAGTGAAATCGTATAATATCATATCGTAAAAATTTGCATTTCTAAATTCTTGCAATGAACGAAGATCAAATTGGGGAAATACTTAGTAACTCTGATAATGAAATTGACTTCGATGATGACGTTAGCGAAAATGACTTATATCAGCCAAGTCACAATACTGAAAGCTCAACCGAAGATGAGTTTGAAGAGGAAATTGGTGAATTTCAAAACGAAAATAATATTCTACAAACATCTAATAAACGGAATGGAAAATTCCTGCAGATGGAAGTAGCCTTAAAAATTTTCATTATCCACCAATTACTGAAAATAAATGTGAACTGTACGAAGAAACTCCTTTTGGATATTTTTCTTGTTTTTTAACTTTTTTTTTTTTTTGCGTGGATTGGTGGGAATCTTCATAGACACAATGAGCCCCGTAGCTTCCATTGTGTGCCAGATTTTTACTGACTAAACCACACCCCTCCCATTAATACTAGTCCAACGGACTAACCATTAATTTATTGCTATTTTGATTTTCTTAAAGAAAAAGTTTACGAAATTCTATCGTATTAAATCTAGTGGCTTAGTTCTTTTAAGCCTTCTGACATCATTTTGATTATCTAGCAATTGGCCTCAACGTTAACATGTCCCTCCAGACGAGCTATATGCTTTGTTGCATATCTTTTTATTTCATTTTCTATGCAAGGAATTTTTAGATCTCTGTGCAAATCACTGTTGCGAACATACCAGGGGGCATTTACCATGTTGCGCAAGACTTTATTTTGGAATTTTTGTATACAAAGTACATGTGTTTGTTTGGCACATCCCCATATTTGTATGCCGTGCAACCATATCGGTTTGAATATCTGATTATATAACAAAATCTTGTTATGTATAGGTAAATAAGAATTACGACCTAAGAGCCAGTACATTTCTCTATACTTATTTTCAAGCTCAATTTTTTTCTTTTTAACGTGCTCTTTCCATCTAAGTTTGACATCTAATGTCATTCCTAGGTATTTAGCATTGTTTTCTTGGGGTATATTGACCCCATTCAGATTTACCAATGGTGGTTGATTTTCTAATTTTTTATTTGTAAAATTTACATGTACTGATTTTAACTCATTGAGTTTAATTTTCCATTTCTTTGTCCAGAGGTATAGCTTATCGCTTGCTCTTTGCAATTTAATTGTAGCCTCGTCAATATTTGATCCTACTGCCATCAACGCAGTATCGTCAGCGAATGTAGCTACAGTTATATTTTCCATTTCTGGTAAATCATTGGTGTAGAGCAAATACAGTATGGCAACCAGAATACTACCTTGAGGCACACCCGTTTTAATATCTCTAATAGTAGAATACTCTTCGTCTTGTTTTATTCTGAATAGTCTGTTTTCTAGATATGATGAGAGTATATCTACGTATTGTTTAGGTAACATATTGTTTAGTTTATTTATTAAGCCTCGATGCCATACTTTATCAAAAGCTTGGGCTAAATCTAGAAATATGGTAGAGCATACTTTCTTTTCCTCTAAAGCTTTTTCTATTATGTCTGTTATTCTATGAATTTGATCGATTGTCGAGTGCTTAGATCTAAAGCCAAATTGATAATTTGGAATCAGATTACTATTTTCTATGATCGGTCTCATTCGAATCAATAATAGTTTTTAAAATAATTTTGATACTATTGGTAGTAATGATATTGGTCTGTAGGATTTGACCTCATTTATGGGCTTACCTGGCTTTGGTATCATAATTATCTCTGCTATTTTCCACATATTCGGCACATACCTTATTCTTATAGCAGCGTTTATAATGCGTGTTAGCATTGTTATAGCTTTTTTCGGAAGTTCTTTCAGGACTTCCGATGTAATTAGATCAAAACCTGGAGCTTTTTTATCTCTGAGTTTTTTAATTTGTTCCACTATTTCACTCTCTGAAAATGGTGATATAACATTTTCTTGCCAATTATTATTTTCTTCAGTGAGATCATCCGAATCTGTCTCGTCTGGACAAAAAATTTCTTCAAGATGATCTGCGAATGTTTCAGCTTTATTTTTATTATCTCTCGCCCATTCACCGCTTTTCATTCTGATTGGCGGGATTTGAGAGATCGAGGTTTTTGTACTCTTTGTTGCTTTCCACAACGAGTAGTTATTTTCTCTTTTAGCTGATAAATTTTTTATATATTTTTCAAAATTTTCATTTTTAAGATCTTTAATTTTTCTTTTAAGATTCTGAGCTAACCTATTTAGCACAGTTTTGTCTGCCGGATCACGCGATTGTTGCCATCTGCGTCTAGCTCTTCTTTATATTTTTATCATATTTAATATTTCTCTAGGGTAGTTGAATCCTACCGATTTATATTCACAATTTTTTGTATTATTCCATCCAGCATTTTGAATAATTTTAATAAAATTTTCTACTTCAGAATCTATATCACATTTGGATCTTAGTTTTGTTTTTATGTTTATTTTGTTTTCTATTTCTTGTTTAAAGCTAGCCCAGTCAGTTGTCTTGTTCGTTAGCAGAGGTTTCGACTGTTTCTTAATAACCTTTTCATATAGACTTAGTATGACTGCAGAGTGATCTGAGTCCAAATCATGGTTATCTTCTAGCTTAATATAATTGGGTGAAATTTTTTTTGTTATATAAAAATCAAGCAGATCAGGAGTTTTATTTCTATCAGTTGGCCAATAGGTAGGCTTACCGGTAGATTGGTAAATGCAGCCTTTTTCTTTTATAGCTTTTTTTAGCTCTCTTCCTCTCGTAGAGGTTACTCTAGACCCCCAATCTATGTGCTTGGCGTTGTAGTCACCTCGCAGGATAAATCTTTCGCCAAGTAGTTTAAGAATTTCTTCAAACATGTTATTCTTTATGTTGTATTTGGGTGGACAGTATAATGCACCGACACAAAGGCTTTGTTTAACAGACATAATTCGTAGCACGATTAGTTGGAATTCATCTATTTCTAGACTAACTTCCTCGTGGTGCTTAATATCTTTCTTTATTAAAATTGAGCTACCACCTCTGGGTGTATTACTCGGATGGTTTGCGCTGTAGCATGTATAGTCATTTATTTTAAGCATCATCAATACATCAATATTTTGTGTTCTCAATAGAATTTCCAAATTATTTTTCTTGTTCAGAATCCCATTGGCATTCCACGTGACTATACGAAGTGCGTTCTTAACCATGCCTTGCGGATTTATTTTTTGGTGTATACATATATATTTCATTATGTTTGTTTTCTAATGTGCATAGTCTTGTTGAGATTTCATTCATTGTTTTTATCATATTTTGCATCATCTGCATAATGGTATTTTCAGTCAACTTTTGTGTAGAAACTTTATTTTGTTCTTTCGGGTTTCTTTTTTGACTTAGGTTATTTTGTGTTACCTGTGAATATGATAAGCCTTCTACGACTTTTTTCGACGTAAAAGTTTTAGGTATCTCTGAAGTTTCAATGCAATTCTGTTTCTGTGCACTAGGTTGCCTAGGTTTTGTCTTTTGTTTTTCTTGTCTATGTTGCATTTGTTTTGGGGCATTTTTTTGTAGCTTCTTCCTTTTTTGCAACTCTCTAGCCACCTGGCAACCACGATAACTCGCTGGGTGTGCCTCAAGGCAATTAGCACATTTAGGCTTAATATTTTTTTTTTCTTTACAAGAAATTGTTAAGTGGGGACCAGCACATTTAACACACTGAGCTAGACGCTGGCAAAACTTTTGTGTATGGCCAAATCTTTGGCATCTCTTACATTGAGGAATGGTAGTCGTTTTACGAATAGCCTCCATTTTAACCCTCATGTGCTGGATAAATTCAATTTTGAATATTTTGTTTATATCTTCGGAGTTTTCGAATTTTAGCATAAAGAGAGAAAGACGTACCGTAGATTCTTTGTTATTTTCCTTTTTCTTTATTATTTTATTTGTGACTTCTAGAATTTTGAAGCCTCTATCTTTCAATTCATTTTTTATATCTTCAGGTTGGCATGACGGATGTAAATACCTAACCATTACTTTAATAGGCCTGGTGCTCTTATTTTCATAAGTGTGCCATTCAATATTGGCTTCATTTATTGCCTTATTCAACTCTCTATATTCTTTTTCTTCTTCAACATTAATTTTTAGTTGTTTATTATTAAGCATATTAACTTTATATTTAATATTGCTTTCTTTTAATTTTTTGTTTATTTGAGGGTATTCCACTACATTACTAAGTATAACTGGAGGAGGTTTACCTTTTCTTTTACTTTTCGCAACTTCATTTATTTGCACATTTTTCTCTACTTTGTCCGCAACATTTTCTGGGCTTAAAATAGGAGATTTTTCTGCTTTTCTTTTTTTACAGATTCTTTTTGTTTTAAAGATCCAGTCGGTTTCTCGAGCTAGTTCTTCATCATCTGTATGAAATTCTTCAGCAGTTTTTAGTACTACTCTTTTAGTAGACATGTTTTGTGAATTTTTTAGTTTCACATTTTCTTCTTTAATTATGCAGAGTTAATTTTTCAATTCCCTGCATAAGATTTCTAATTCTGTAACTCTGGCATTAAGTTGATTATTTTTTGCCTCAAGTGCCTTTTCGTTATTATTACCCTCGTCGGGTTTTCTATAGCTGTCTTTTTGGGACATGTTTTCGTAGATATTTTGAGACCCTGCTGGAGGTGTTCTCTGGACCCCAGATTTTCTTCTGAATGGGTCAATTAAAGCAGCTCTGCTTTCGTGGTTTTGCAATAAGTGGTCTCCCTCAGAATCCGTGAGACCTGCCTCGAAAGAGGGTGGATTTTCCAGAAGATCTGGATTACCACCTGGGGTATACAATCTTTGAGTTTTATTCATTGCATACTTTTTTTTTTTGTTTTAATTCGGAGTTCCATCTCCTAGCCTAAGGATAATATTTCCCTTGTACAAGGCGGTACCTTTTATTCCTGCCGTCCCTCTGGGATCAGTCGCAGACCAGAAAGCCGCCCTTTCTGGGTCAGTCGCTTCTGGATTTTTCTAGGATTTTAGTGGACTTTTACCACAAGCATGCCTTACTGCGGAAATTTCGTACCCCAACCCGCCGGGGACATTTAACGTTTTTTAAGTGATGCTGTCCTTGAAATTGTAGTTAAAGAAACAAATCGCCAAGCTCATCATATAAAAGGAGCGGCAAGATGTACGAGAGGACGGAATATTGAATGGAATGATGTTGATATAAATGATATAAAAAAATGTTTGGGCATCATAATGTATATGGGTCTAGTAAAATACCCAACAATATCTGATTACTGGAGCAGAAATCCATTATTTAAGAATAATTTTGTTCCAGGTATAATGGGGCGAAGCCGTTTTTAATCAATTTTACGTTTCATTCATTTTGCTGATAATGATCAAGCTGCTGGAACTTCGTCGAAAATATTTAAAATAGATCGTTTGGTTCATGAAATGAACAATAACTTTAAAAACACTCGAGTTCCAGGTGGTGACTTAGTAACTGATGAATCTATGGTTCCTTTCCGGGGCAGATTATCATTAAGGCAATATATTCCGGGAAAATCACATAAATATGGTATAAAACTTTTTAAGTTAACGTATACTAGTGTTTATATCTATAAAATTAAAGTGTACAGCGGAAAAGAGAACAATTTTTGTGGATATAATTTGGTAACAACCATTTGTGCTAATTTAATGGAGAATTATTTTAACTCTGGTAGAACTTTAACGGTAGATAATTGTTACACCAGTTTAGAATTAGCCAATTATTGTCTAGCACGTGACACTCATCTTCAAGGAACTCTTCGGAAATTCAGAAAAGGAACGCCTCTTAAAGAAAAACCAAAAAGTCATGAGTGTATTACAAAAGAAAAATCAGGTGTAGTAATCGGCGTGTGGCATGATAAAAGGCATGTCCGCTTCCTATCAACCAAACAAGATGGCACATTAATTAGGCGAAATACAAGAATTAAAAAAAAAAATTTTAAAAAATTTAAATTCATTTCTTTTTATTTCAAACCTCCATTAAGTTTGAAAAACATATGTTTTTGGAATTTTTAAATAGGTTAGTTTGATGGTCAAAATAATTTTCGAACATTCGGAATATTTTTTCGAATTTTCGGAATAAATTTTCAACGTGATGTTTTACATGCTACCAAAAAAAATCTTTGACGTTAAAATACTTCACGTTGATTTTTGAACGTAAACGTTTTACGTGCTGCCACTCCAGATTCGCCGGATAATTCTTTGTAACACTCTACACTGAAAAAAAATATGGTGGTACGGTAAAGAAGCCTAATATTATTTTAAATTATAATAAATGTAAGCAAGGTATTGATTTATCTGATCAACTAGCAAGCTATTTCTCACCTTTAAGAAAAACTATTCGTTGGTTTCACAAGGTTGCTTTCGAATTGATGCTAAATACGGCTGTGACCAATGCATATATATTATATAAGAAAGAAATACAAAGTAATATTCAAATTGCAGAATTTAGAAAACAAGTCATTATATCTTTAGTAAATGACTTATCATCAAATATAAATCCTCAGACAAATATAAAACACACTCTCAAAGGAACTCAGGAGCGAACGAAAGATAAGAGACTTAAGCGATCACGTTGTGTAGAGTGTTACAAAGAATTATCCGGCGAATCTGGAGTGGCAGCACGTAAAACGTTTACGTTCAAAAATCAACGTGAAGTATTTTAACGTCAAAGATTTTTTTTGGTAGCATGTAAAACATCACGTTGAAAATTTATTCCGAAAATTCGAAAAAATATTCCGAATGTTCGAAAATTATTTTGACAATCAAACTAACCTATTTAAAACTTCAAAAAACATATGTTTTTCAAATTTAATGGAGGTTTGAAATAAAAAGAAATGAATTTAAATTTTTTAAAAATTTTTTTTTTTAATTCTTGTATTTCGCTTTATTATTTTCAGTTTTGAAGAACAAAGTTGTTATATAAAAATCGCAAAAATAATAAAAATGATGTGCCCGTTTCAATAGATATAGAATTTAGAATAGACTAAAATAAAAAAAAATAAATAAAATAAATGTAAACAAACCAATTCAGTTGATATTTTATAAAATATTTTCAATGAATTAGAATATTTACAATGACCTAATAAATGTAGTATTTTATTTAAATAAATTAAAACACTCAATTATTAAGAAATTTAAAAAAAAAATTATTTTATTATCATATAAAAAATGCTTGAATTATCACAGAAATAAAATAATTTTTTTATTGCAAACAAAAATACTTCAATTATTCCTGAAATAAAATGTTATCAAAAGAAATTAAAAATTATAAAATAAAAATAAAAATTATAAAAACTATAAAATTTAATGTTCTTAAGATTTAAAATTTTATTATATTTAAATTTTATATTTAAAATTTTTATTATTAAAATAACACAAAATTATTAAAAAAAACTATCTTTCTCGTATAAATTTTAGTACACAGTAAGAAAATCATTGACGTTCAAAAATAAACGTATACGTTAAAATCAACGAACGTCAACTTGCTTACATGCTACCGAAAAAATGTATACTTGACGTTTTCGGAATTAAATCAACGTCAACGTTGCTTACATGCTACCAAAAGTGTTAATACGTCTTTTTGACGAACGTGAACAAGTTACGTGCTGCCACTCCTGGATCTTCAACAGCACGCAAAAAACCAGAAATTTTTCTATGTTTGGATCATTTCAATAAAATTCATCGAAATATTTTTGTAATTTTATTTTATATTTTTTATATTTTTTTTTGGAATTTTTTTTAAGAATCGTTTATTTTGTTTTAATATTTTTGTAGCTGTAATTTAAAAATATGAATTAAAAAGTGTTTTTCATTAATTTCATTAAAAAAAAATTAAAAAATAAAAAAGTTAATTTTGTTCACTAGTGATACTTTTGTACGTGGGAGGGAGAAAATTTCTGTATCACTGGTGATCACGGTACATGAAGATGAAAATGGGAATGTTCACTGGTAATACATTTGTACCTGGGAGGAGGAAAATTTGTGTATCACTGGGGGTCGCGGTAGCCAACGTGTTAAGAAAATTATTTTGATTTCTTAATAATCTAATTGAGTCTGAAAGCTTATTAAATAATATGCATGACGTCACCGTCAAAAATTTCCGAAAATTACTAGTACGGAATACTGTACTGCAATAAATACATTAACAAGGAATTTTTGGTTAATTCTTAGATTATACGTTGAAGAGTATCTACTATTCAGGTAATTATTCCGCCTCTAATGAAAAATATTTTTAAAACCTTGTAAAAATATAAATTAAAATATTTGGAATTCCTTAAATAATGCATAAGTGTGATCCAGATTTTTTTTTTTTAATGTTCTTGATGACAGTAACTTAGAATCACCTTTTCGTGCTTAATGAAGTATGGTACTGCAAGTTTATACTACAATATCTACAATAATTCGAGCATTTATTTATCAAATTACTGGCTTATCTACTCATTAAATGTGGAAAACTACTGCTATTGTCAGGAACTAAGCCTTCTTAAATAGAATAGCTCTATTTTATTTAATTTGTTAGCAGATTATACTGTCAATTATTTTTATAATATTTTCTGTTACATATTTTCCTAACAACACGCTTCTGCAAGACCACTAGAGGATTCAATTTATTATGGTAGGTACCTTTCCAACAGCTTATTCCATATTACAATTTGAACTGAAATACACCGTAATAAAATGTTTTTAATGTATAGGTTGTGAACATATTTTGCTTAAATAATAAGAACTGCGTGGAGTATAACGTACATATAGCTTTAAAGACGAAAATACTTTCAGTGCAACTGAAATTTTTATCAATGACAACTCCTAAATAATTGAATTTATTAACGATTTCAATTTTGAAACTGTTCGTACTACAGTCACCACTACAAATATAAGAGTATTGGCTAATTAATGAAGAGCAATTGTGGTTAAACCATTTTAGTTTTATGCATTCTGAAGCTTGAAACATAATATCATTAATTAGAGGATCTGCTATTGTCTATACACCTTTAAATACATATGAACAAAAATTTAACAAGGCGTTTTCAGTAGATACACCTTTTTTAAAACTGAACTGTTTAGGATCAAAACAGTTTTTTTTTCCAAATAGTCTACCATTCTTCACTTAATCGCTATTTCAATGAAGACTTTCGATAAAGAGTAAAGTAGAGAAATAGGCCTGTAATTTACTATTGTAAACTAGTATTTATACTACTCCACCAAGGCATCCAATAGACAGAAAAATGGTGCTAAAGAGGTTACAGCAAAATGTAAACAAAGAAATTTCTTTTTTGAGATTTTTCAGTTCATATAAGAGTTTTGGATGGATTCGAAGTTTTTTTTAAATAGTATTTTGTGTTTAAAAAGTAAATAAAAAATAGGAAATAATGCCAACATTGTGTTGTGTACCTGCATAATGTATTCTTTTTAAATACATACCTATTTAAGTTATAAATTTTTTTTAATGTTTTCTATTCTTTACCTACATTTTGCGTCTGATCTATTTTTTTATTTTAATAAAGTTAAGAAAATAGACCGGTGTTTTTTTTTATTTTTAAGAAGTAAATTATAGGTCAAATCAAGGCGTCCTAAATAGGATGAATTTTAGAATTAAGGTTGTCTTGATGTAATAGTAATAATGTCAACCTTGTGATGTGTTCCTCAACAAATCAATTTAAATCTAGTAAGTAAAGAAACTTTTAATTCATTAAAACATTCATTTTTTAACTTTAAATATTTTTTATTTTATTTTTCTTTTTTTATTTTATTTTTCTATAATATTTTTATCTTATATATTAATACGCTTAAACGTCTGTTAAACTTTTCACAAAGCTTTTACAACATAAAGCTTTTTTCAACTAGATTAGACAACTTTATTAGAACTATTACGAATTACGATAGTGTGAAAAAATTTTTTTAAAGACATAAACCACAAAACAATAAAACCAAAAACAAATTAAAATTAAACAAAAAAAAAATTACCTATTGAGCAATAGCATTGACTATATCTGATTATGTGAATTAATTTTAAAAAATAAAACCAAGTAGCAAAGACAAGAATAATAATTATTATATCGATTTATAAAAATAGCTTTGTTAAAATATTACGATATCACGATATTACAGCAAAATGACCATTATAGATCGTAGTTAACTCATGAATGATCCTTAACATGAAAAGAGACATCTATTAGAAAAAAAAAGTTCGAAATATTCTAATTCAAAAAAAAAAAAATCAAAATTTGATGTTTTCACATCAGCAATATTTTCGATTTTAAAAAATGTTGTTATATTGTTAACATACGATTATTTTAAGTTTTGGTAATAAATATTTTGATGCCATTGTAGAATCGTTTGAGATTGAAATTATGATTAATTATGGTGAAAAAGAACTTATAATTATTGCAAGTAAATTGATATAAAAAGAATATAATATTATAATACAAGACAAGACCAAAAATTTAATTGTAATTTGAGTGAAATATTTTTTTTTAGGAATCAAATACTGCAAGTGCGTCAGAACGAAATACCTCCTCAACTTCACCAACAACTTCAATAATAACTCATCATGTCGATCTAAAAAAAAAAATAATACTAAATTATTATTAGTACAAGTTAGAAAAAATAAAAAACTACAATGAAATTATTAAGCAGAGTTTTGTATTTGTAAAAAACGCAATGAATTACTTAAAGCCATGCTAGAACTATAAAATAAAGTTAGAATTATAGCAAAAATTATATTTAATTTCAAAATTTTAAACTGTTTTAAACTAGGGTTGCCAGAAGGGAAAAGTTTAAAAACAGAGTTTCTTCGCCAAAAAAGAGGACAAAAAGAGAAGGGTGTATATAAAATTAATATATATATATATATATATACAAAAAATATATTATACCAAATAATTAATATAATTTAATAAAAAAAGACCCACATTTCGAAAGGGAAAAGGACCTATAAAGCTGACCTGCAGATTTATATGTAGGATCAACTGTTCAAATAAATTAATAAATAAGACTTTATTTCATCAGATGTTAAATTAATTATGTTTTATATTAATATAATATACTTTATATTAAACATAATATAAATTTATTTCAGCAACAAATCACAATATTTCAATTTTACAAGTCTCTGTTTCATAATTTGTCGTTTGATTTGAGTTCATTACTTCTATTATAAATTTATTACCACATTTTATTTCATTGTAAAATTCTTTGCAGTTTGTATATTTATATATAATTGCATGTGACGACTAACACTATATTTAGACGTTTTCTCTCATAAAATCCTACATTTTTGCCTTTGAAATATTAAATCCATTTCAGATTAAAAGGTTTTTTCTTAAATTCAGGGGAAGAAATATTTTTTTCAATAAAGATTTTTTGACATTTTTGCTTTTTTTTACTTATAAAAATAAGATAAATTCAGTTTAAGAGAAAAAGAGAGCAAAAAGAGATACGAAAGATCCGAACGAAGAAAGAAAGTGAACAAAAAGATCGTGTTGAAAAAAGAGTACATGTGCTCTTTAAAAGAAATATTCTGGCAACCCTATTTTAAACTGTATTGTATTTTTACTATGACTATTATGAGACTGAAATATAAAGTGATATGAAATATTTTTTTGATTTTTAATTGTTTTAATAATTTTGAATTTATGTGATGTATTTAATTCTTAATATATAAAAATATATGGTTAAATAATGTACTCATATTTTATATAATTATAATATAATATTTCACTAAAAAAACAATTCTCTATTTCACAGTTATATGTTGCTTTGCCTAGAGTACGATCTTTTGATAGTGTTAGTGTAGTATAAAATATTATGCAATGTTTGAATAAGTATTAAAATGTTAAACTATTTTTAAGATATTAAATAAAGTCAATTTTAGCTTTAAGTTTTGCAATTTAACTTATTTATTATGTAATAAAAAAATATGTAAAACATTAATTTTTTTTTAAGAAAATAAATAAATAAAATATAATAAAATTATATTAAAATATAATTTATAATGCTAATGCTAGACCGGGCGAATGTTACGCCGGGAATAGCTAGTTAATTTCTATTATGACAAAAATTCTTGTAAATGAAAATATAAAATAGGTAAGTATGCTTAATTATTAATTTTTTAATTCACTTCAAACTTATAATTATAATTCGTATTTTAAACATGTACATTTCGTTTTTATTTTTTTACATTTTAATTACATAGTTATGATTAGATGGATTCATTAATAAAAATGCGAAATAGTGTATATGTGAAAGGACGGAGTTTTCTGGAACACCAGGATTGATTTGAAATTGGTCAGAAAAATCCGTCAACTGAAACTATGACAGATCAAAAAAGAAAGCTTTCAATCCATTTAGAAAACGTTGAAGCAAAACATATACCGTTGCATTTTGCTATGAGAGCAAAATGCCAGACTCGATCAAAATCCTTAGATATATCAACAGCTACATACAACAGTAGCTTCTTCAGATTGATTCTTCAGATGAAAGGCTGGTGTTGAGCTTTTCGCAGAACCCTGAAATAAGATGGACTCGAAAACCGTATTGACTATTATGAATTATACCTCTACTATCAAGATATTTCTTCAACTTTTGACTAATTAAGATTTCCATCGTTTTAGAAATAATAGAAGTAATAGCTATCGGCCTATAGTTCGAAACATTGTTTTTGTCACCTTTTTTAGGAATAGATAAACTTGGGCAATTTTCCAATAGTACGGGTAAGTTCTTGAAGAAAAGGGCAAATGGAATAAATTGCGCAGAGGTTTAGAAATGGCGAATGCAATGTGTCGCAGCACAAGAACCGGTATACCATCAGGACCGGTAGATTTTTTTATATTCAGATGCTTCAAGACTTTTATTACAGATCTTGTTCTGAAGTAAATCCTTAACTTACAACAAGGATTGATAGGAGGTTTTGGGCTGTAGGAGGGAATATGGAAATTGCTGCAAATAATTTTGCAAAAATATTAGATTTTCCAACAGAATGTGATATAATAGAACTATTATCAATCATAGGTGGAAACGAAGAGTTTGAAATTTTCCCCAAAATTTTTATCAAATGTCAAGAAGGACCTGCTGTTGATAGGAAGATTAAATATCTTTAGCCTCAACCTTTGGTTGTGCAGGAATTTTTACTGGTTGACATTTTTTTTACATTTATTCCTAATCACAAACTCTCATATGTATTGACAGTTATATTATTCTTGTATTTTTTATAAGCTTCTTCTTTGAATTTCAGAGCCTTGCTGCAGAGGCCAGTAAACCAACCTGAGGGATTTCGTTTTATACTTTTAAGGTTATTTGGAATGAAAATTTGCATTCCTAATAAAATCCTTTGGGTCTTCCTCTCCTCTGCAGTAAAGTCGATTTCTTATATTTGAAACACAACGACCATATCGATGCACTTAAAAAGTTGCCTTTCCAGTATAGTTTGGTTAAAGGCATATTTGTTTATTTTTGAGAGAGTACCCATGTGCAAATTTTCAGCTCTGTAACACCTTTGGTTTTTCAAATATTATTGGCGGGTTCTAGGAGTTGTATGACAGCTACCCGAAACAGTCTAAATTTCGAAATAATGTGAAAAGTATAATTGTTTTTATTTGAGAGAGTACTTATTTACAAATTTTCAGCTCTGTAGCAATTTTGGTGTTTGAAATATTCTTGGCTGGTTCTAGGAGTTGTATGACAGCTACCCGAACCAGTCTAAATTTCGAAATAATGTGAAAATTATAATTGTTTATATTTGAGAGAATACTTATATACAAATTTCCAGCTCTGTAACACCTCTTATTTTTTAAATATTTTTGGCAGGGCTCGTAGTTTTATAACAGTTACTCGAAAGTCGAGCCCCTTTTTTATGCAAAAGTCAATGAGATCTGAATGTATTCTTTGTAATATTTATGTATCTCATGATGTTTTATAGAATTTCTAATGATGACTGCCGACCCACCATGAGCTGTCCTAAACTACAATCGCTCAACCACATTTTCGTTGTCGTCGAAACAAGGATATTTTCTATTTTTTTCGCTGGTAGTCGGATTTGACATTTCTGACAACATTTTTAAACATCAAAAAATAAAAACAAAACAATTATTCTGAAATCATTAAAATATTTTTGTTGTTGTTTTTTTTTAAGTTTTATTAATATAAAAATTTTAATGAAGAGCCCTCTGTGAATATAAAGCAAATGTCGAACACAAAAATATAGTAAAAATAAATATATGAATGTTGCTAAACATTTCATTATTCGTCTATTTAATTTGGTATCTCTCAAAAAATATTGAAGAAAATAGGATAATTATAATTAATAAAATAAATTATATTTTCTTCTTCAATTAATATTGATATCAATCTATGTTTACACATCAGCATTTCTTCAATATTTTCTCTAATCAATAAATACTGTGAATGTATATTCGCCCTTATTATGAACATCGTAGTCGGCCGATAAACGATAATATTTCGTAAAAATATTTGCTTTGTATTATAAACATCGTAAATTTTTAAATTTTATCGTAATCGAAAAAAGCTTTTTTTTAATATTAGTAGTCGTTTAATCTGTATTATGAAAATGATAAATTGTCAGTTTTTTATAATTTTTTAATCGAATTCAATTTTGTTGACGATAAAAAAATGATTTAAAAAATGTAAGTAAATTTTAGATGAATTTTTTTAGGAATTTAAATGTTTATTACAAATATATATATGTAAATACAGGAATAAAGTAGTAAGCAATAAAAGGTAAATTGCTCGAATGGTAGAGCTTCTCGAAGAAGATATGAATCTGGCCAAAAATATATATTCTAAGGTTGTTAGTACCAAAAAATGGAAAACTTTAGCGATAGAATTAAATATTTTAGGACCACCTCAACGAGATTTTGACAAATGGCAAAGAGTAATTAATGTAAAAATTTATTTGTTCAGCCAAATCAAAGGAAAATATATTGTACGATTGCAGGTTTGGAATGATCTAAAATATAAAATTAAAAAAAAAGTTCTTGAAAATAAAACTGAAGTTTTTGCAACTGGCGGTGGTCCCAATAAGTTCCACAACTTTACGGATGTAGAAGAAGCAGTTATTAAAATAATGAAATTGGATCCTCCAACTAATTCTTCTAGTTCTGCTTTTGGTCTTGAGGGATCTTATGTAGAAACAAATTTCGCAAAACTAGAAGAAGTTCCTATCGAAAGACATACTGATGTTGAAATGAATGAAAATATTAGTGACGAAAGCCTACAAAATAAGAGAACGCCACGAAAACCTATAGTAGTAGAAACAGAACGAACACAATTACTAAAAAGAGAAGTAGAAGCTAAAATCGAATTTTTTGGTAAAGTAAAAGAATTTTTTGGTTATGATTTGAAATATATAAGAAAAGGTGTAGAGAAAATTCAAGATTATACTAAGAAAATGTACATAATAAAAGATGAAGAGCTACAACTTAAAAAGGAAAAATTCAAATTTCTAAAGAATTATAAAAATAATAAGAGGAAGTACATAGAAAAAACAATTTTTAATTTTTCGTAAATTCATATTTATTTATTCAATTAGTATAAAACTTATTAATTTTAATTTATTAAAAAATGGATTGTGATTTAGTTTACGTTTTGTTTTATCTTAGTAAAAAATGGATTCTGATTTTAATTTTTGTATCTTTTTTATTTTAAATAAAAATTTTGTTAAATGACTGAAAAGTTGTTACACATATTTACATAAGCCTTAACATGTTATCTCTTATTCTTCTTGCTTCATTTAATCTATTACCTTCATTTTCAACATTGTCATTGATTTCTTCATTTTCAGAAAAGTTATCATCTATTTCTTCATTCTGAATAGGAATATTGTATTTGATACATACATATATTATGTAGCGCCACACAGACATTTACTATTTGTGTAGCTTTTTGAGGACTGTAATGTAATTCTCTGGCACTGAGCAAGCAACGAAATCTGTTTTTTAAAAGCCCAATTGTTCTTTCGATTATATTTCGTCCTTGAGCATGCTTCTTATTAAAATGCGCTTGCAAAGACCCCTCTTCGGTATTTTTATACAGAGTCAATAAGTAAATTGTTAAGGGATATCCTTAGTCTCCTAAAATTAAAGTATTTTCTTTAAAACTGAAATCGAGTACAAAACATTAAACCTACCAAGAAGTCGCAAATAAGTTTCTCTATTGTAATACTCATTTTCAAATTTTGCTTTTAGAGCTGATAAATTCCAAACATGTGAGTCATGATAGCTACCGAGATATTTGGCATTTACGTACCGTATATACATTCTATGACCACATACCTAAAAAAACGACTTTACTTTAATATGCTTAACTAAAATGTTTTAAGACACTTACTATTAAGACATTTAAACTACAATAGCCTTTCCTGTTGTAATACAAGTGTCTAATATCTTCTTTCGGCTTTATAATTTTAATATGGGTACCATCTAAACACCCTACAATGTTAGGGATCTCTGATTTTTCATAAAAATATATTTTAGCACTTCGTTCATCCTGTTCACTGTACTCAAATTTTATCCATTTTGAACACACAAACCGCTCTATTACATTAAAAAATTCAGTAAATATAACTGAAACTGTTGGTTGCGATAAACCTAAATGGAAATCGTTTCCAACACTTAGTTGATAACTTCCCTGTGCACAAAATTTGAGAACAGCAACTTTAATTATATTAGGAACAGCACGTTGAGTTTTCATCACTTTTAATTTATCATCGATTTCTTCTAATAAATCACGAAATGCTTCTTTAGATAACCTAAAGTTTTGTGTGAATCTAAGAAAAATATGTCAAAATTGGAATGATTTCTTTTTCTTTTTAATTTACATTTTTTTTCTAATTCTAAAGGATTAGAAGAATCTCTGATGCTCTTCCGTATATTAATTCCTTCATTTTGTTCATAATTTTCATCTTCATCATCCAAATAAAAAAAATACCTCGACATTTTGTTTATAATTTTATATAGAAAAATTTTTAAATTAAAAACAAACATTTATTTTTGACATTTATTACAAATATTTTTTTAAAAAAAAAGCTATATAGCTTTTATTTCTATCGTACGTATTCATTTTATCGAATACCTTTTCGTAATATGAAAATAAACGATATCCGATAAATATTTTTAGTCGTTTATCGGCCAACTACGATGTTCATAATAAGGGCGATTGACGTGTAAACTCTGCCTAAATAATATTAATTAATTTATCAAATAAAACTACTTTACCCTCTTTATCAAACCCTAAAAAAACAAAAATAATAATTTTTGCGACGAAAATCTGTTCTCGATACAAAGCAATTGTCATCACAAAAAATTTAGTTTGCTGGAAAGAATTTGAAAGACAAATTGAAAGAGTTGCAAGTGCAACTGCGTGTAATAGTGACTATAGCTCAATAATCTATGTAAACATTTATTTAATACAACCCTTCTTTTTAGTTTGATGTTTACTGGGTAACTTTTGCCTTTATGTTGATGGCTTGATCAGCTTTTCTTGACTTTTCTTTTGGCGGTGTTTTTAATAATGTGCTACTGGACTGGTTAATTGTTATGTTTTTCTTATTTTTCAACCGGTGTCGGACGTCGGTATAAGAAATTAAATTTTATTAAATTTGAGTAAACTGAATTTGATTGAAAAATAGTTATTATAAAGTAGGTTTTATAACTTATACATATATGTATCTATGAAGTAAAGATTAAAATTCTTTAAAAATGAAAATTTAGTAAGTTAAAAGAAGAGTAGATAATTTTGTTTTGAGTTTTAAAAACATTTTTTTTATAAAAAAAAAGTGCATTTTGTTTTGGAGAAACTAACTTTAAATTAGAAAACATCAAATCTGACAAAATTTAAATAAATATACTGCATATTAAAATGAAATGGTTTTTCACTGTTTTTCTAGATTAAACCCAAGGTAAACATGCGTCCGAAAAACTGTGAAAAATAAATATAAATACCTCAGAGAAAGTATCTGCCGCAAAAATTTTTTAAATTTTAATTTTTAAAACTGAGTGTTTATTAAGGAAAGGCAAATAAAAAAAAATACCGAACTAATTCTAAAATGTTATAAAAAAACACAAATTAAAAATCGGCAATAAAAAGGGATAAACATTTTGTAGTGATTAAGTGAAAAAAAAAAATAAAAAAAAATACATGCAACATGTTCAAGTTTTTTATTTAATAATAAAAAAATAAATTTATTCAACGACATGACATACGTATTTCCGATTTAAAGTAAAATAAAATTAAAAACAGAATTAATACTTAAAAAAATGTACAAATATAAAAAAATATAACTACTTAGGTAGGTACCCATCCGTGCAAAATAGCAAAAACAACTACAGCAGTAACTCATCGAACTACGCCACAAGTAATGTTATGTAATGTTATGAACTTAAGGTAAGCAAAGTTACAAAATAAATAATCAAAATTTAAAATCAATTGTGATAATTATTGCAAACAAATTTTAATATGAAAGAAAAAAATCAAATTGAAAATTAAATTGAAAGTGAAATAAATTTTACAAATTTATTAATATAATCAGAAAAACTAGCATTAAAACATAAAATTATAGCATTAAAATTAAAATAAATCCATAATGAGCAACAATCTAAATAATGAGACTCAAATTACAAATGAACAATAAAAAAATAATAAACATGGTTAATTGTAGTGCTAGTGGTAGTGATGAAGTTAAAAACAAAACAATATTTTTGATAGTTAAGTACTTAGTAATTTTTAAAAATAAAAAAAGAAACAACAAAAAAGTAATTTATCTAATGAAAATTTATTCAATGACATTATTTTTATTGCATTAGAAAGAAAAATAAAACAACATACGCATCCGCTTACACAATAAATGTGGAAAAAAAGTGAAGGAAAATAACACAAAAAACTCAATCAACAACGGGGCAAGCATCTGTTATATTAAATCTGTTACAACTTAATATAGATGCACTTAATCATATTGAGCACGTCCAAGAACTCTAAAGAAAACCTGTTATACTTCATCCAAATGTTGGATTACATAATGCATACCGTATATATAATCATGTGACACTAATATTAATATCCAAAAATTGCAAGTTAAAAATATTTGTTGCAATGAAGTGTAAAATAAAAGGATTAGTGGAAAAGGTCTGATATTAAACTTATTTACGTGGGATCGATCATATGAAAATCAACTTTAAGAACAACTTTATTAAAGAAAAAAACAAGTGAGCAAATTTACAATGAATTAAGAAACATCTAATATAAAGGTACTGTGATAGAATTTTGTAATAATATTAGATATGTGTATACATTACTCAACCAAAAACTTTATTATGAAGAAAAAACAATTAATATTTAAGTATATAAGTAGTTATAGAAATAGTATATGTATAAATAGTATATACCTATAACAATAATACACAATTATAAAGTTAGCTAAAAAAGAACAGTTCCTTAAATAAATTTTAATTAGTTAGTTATATGTAGTAAAAATAAAAATTTTAAGAATAAATTTTGTTATGCTATGGTAATAATATTATTCAAAGGTTAATCCGAGATTTTACAAAAGAAGTAAATTTAATTTTCTCATAATAAGCCCCTATTTCAAATTTAAAATTAAATCTGAAAAAAAAAATGTTTTAAATATTAAACAAAGTAATTCATAAAACATCTTTAGTTTTAATAATTTTTTTTTGTTTTTGAAAAATGATTTTTATGGTATTTTACAGACATTTTTTTTATTTCATCAAAACAATTATTTAAAGTAGTTATGTTATGTACCTAACAATATTTTTTTTTAATAATTTTAAAAACTACTTAATTAAAAAATATTTCTATTACATTTTTTCCATGTTTAGTCATTAAGTGATTTTAGTGATTTGTTTCCTATTGTTACTTTGATTGATGATGGTGTACTGTAGGTAGATATTATATAAGATTATAAGTATATATGTTCAAACATTAAAATGAAACATTTTTAGTTTACTTTTTTCAAATTCAAAAAATATATTTAATTTTTATTAAAAAATTAAAAAAATTAAGGTTAAAATAGAATTATAAAAAAGTTATTAAAAAAAAAAAATTATCTTAAAATTGCGTCGTCCTCCACATGGGCCTCAGCACCAATCGCCCTTATGTTTACTAAATATTCATGCACCGTTTCACCCTTCTTCTGTTTTGTACTGCCTGATTTTGAACTTGTAACTTGAAATTTTTTAATTGTTCCCATGTGGTGATGTTTGGCTTCGCCCTTAACGTCTTTTCAGCTAACCTCGTCAGTAATCGCTTGCCTAATAAAAACGTTTCCAAGTCGGAGCAACCTGAATCGGAGATTGTAGTTTCTATGTCAGAAATCCAGTTGTATACCTCGTATTCATTTTCTCCGGAATACTTTTGTAAAATTTCGACAATGTCTTTAATGGACACGGGGAACCTCGACCTATTACCATCCAGGCTGTTGTTATAATTGTTGTAATAATTTGGTAGTGTGAAATTTGTATTATGGAATTGTTGGTTTGTCGACGGAACATTCGTGTTAGGTACGCTTCATCAAGTGTTGTGTTGTTCACGCGGGAGTTACTGGGATGAGAGTTGCTACCATTCATTTCTGGCTGACCTGCTTCAACTGTGGAGAACCGTCTCAGCTCTGCTCTGATCTCGTGC
Source organism: Argyra leucocephala (assembly GCA_963942445.1). NCBI lineage: Eukaryota > Metazoa > Arthropoda > Insecta > Diptera > Dolichopodidae > Argyra > Argyra leucocephala. The sequence goes on along the minus strand of OZ012679.1, from coordinate 52,505,788 downwards.
AATTCCTCAAATAATTTTCGAATTCAAAACTTTAATTTTAAATGTAATATTATGTAGTTTTATAGCTTACTACTCATGTAAATTGTTTCAATATTAATTAAATTGTCTTATATTAAATAAATTGTTTTAATATTAAATATTATGTAAATTGTCTTTTACTAGGCTTATTTTTATTTTCTTAATATAAATAAAAAAATATTATAATGAAGTGTCTTCTACTTACTATGATTATTTCAAAAAAATATTAATTCGTGCTTTACTAGTATTAGTATTATTGGTTTTAAGAAATAATATTTCAAACACAATTTATTTTTCCTATATAAAATTTTATTACATATGGTTGAGGGTTGAAAGAAAAATTCCAAACACGAATTAAAGGATCGTTTGTTTATAATTTTAAAAAAATAATTTTTATTTGTCCAATTTGTTTTGTGGTTTACAATTAATTGAATTTAATTACAAATTTTCTTACATTTAAACTGACTTAAGAAGCTGAATCAGCACCGGAAGTAATACACAAGATAAATTGTAGGTGCTGATTCTAATTAATTAAATTATGAGAAAATGAATGAAACTTGATACAAAAAAAAAAAATGAATAAACTTTAAAAATGTGCTGAGATTATAATTTATAATTTAATTCTTTTTCTAAATAAATACAATTATGAAATATACTAAAACTAATTATGCAATTAATGTAAGAAATTTATGCAAGTAAAAATAATTATACAATGTAAAGTATTATTTGTATATATAAGTATATGTTATGATGTGGAATCCATAACTCCTCCCCCCTTGGAATGAAGCGACGGCCACAAAAATTTTGGTACATAATTTTTTGTTGTTGGAGCTTCAGTGGTGTTAACCGGGCTGCTGTAAATCTTGAACTTTTTTATGACGTAAATAGATAAACTGATGAGGAATAAACCCATAATTGCCATTGGGAAGAATGTGTAGTGATGCTTCTTTTCGAGTTGCTGTTTTACATATTCGAAATCATTGATTTTGTGTAATTTTAGTTTTTGAAGGTGTAATGATTGATTTGATAGTTTCGGATGAATCTTATTGAAAATTGTTGGATATATGTAGAGATATATTGTCGAAATAGATGTTCGGTTTATCGGAATACGTAATATTATTAATTTTGATTTTGCAATTTTTATATTTGATGAGAATGGTGTCTTTGATGTGATGAGTTTTATTATTACATGATGACATTAAGTACTTCAGTTTCTGGTATATTGATCATCAAGATGAAATTAGGTTCTGGTTGTAATATTGAGGTTGTTTCTGCTATTTCTTGCGTTGTACAGTGTGCGGGATTATCATTTATAATTTTCCCAAGAAACGATGAGTTTTCAATTTCTTCTTTATTGTTTGAAGATTTACAAAAATACATGATTTCTATTTTTGGACATTCGGAATTTAAATATCGTCGCCTAAGATTAGAAGTATCCTAAGTCCCATTTTGGAAATTGTGCAGGAGAGTGATTTTAAGTTTTTTAATGATCGGTTCTCTTAAGATTTTAAAATGAGACAAAATGTACCTTATACAATTTATTTATTTGTCGCACACCATTTTTTATGCATAAAAATTAAATGTTGCTATTTCATATTTGAAGAAATTAAGGACTTAAGCTTTTTTTGAATCAGAAAATTTTGGAACGAAACGATCTTTAGTCCGGTTTTATGGACTTAGGATAATTTGTTCCAACTTTTTTAAGCTTACTATATTTCTACAAGAAGTTGAGCCTGGACATAGAATTAAAACAATATCAAAAGCAAGTCGCCAATTTTATTTTTTATGATTCTTATTTATTGTTATTATTAATTAATAATAATTTATTAATAAAGTGTTTTAAAATGAAAATAATAATATAACAAAAACTAAAAACTTGCATTAATTCATTGTACGATAGAAAATTATTACTATTGCTTATTTTTGTTCTTGAATAAAAATTAATGAACTAAAATAAAATTATTAATGCTAATCACTATCGCTGTCACTATAATTCACAGCTTGCGTTTTTAATAACAACAAAAAAAAAAAAAAAGCAAAACTAGTGCATTTATTCGTTGCACAAGACAAATATAAGTAATAGTAATTTATAAAAATTAACAAAAATAAAAAAAATCTTATTCGCTATCGCTATCACTATTCACAACTTCTGTTTCTGTAGAGGTAAGGCTTTTGTAAAATGGTTTATAAATTGGTGGTATTATTTTGGTGTCGCAAAAATACAGAGATCCCGGTATTTCATTTTAGCAATGGCTATTGGCGTTATTCTTAATGGCTTCAGTTGATAACTTTTTAAATCGGGCAAGGATCCTCGATTTTTTTCTAATGTGTTGATAGTAAATATTTGACCATCGTAATCATATTGATTCTTAATATAATATGGATTTTCTTTATTTATATTAATGACTTTGACTTTGCTCCATAATACGATTGCTCCTCTTTCATCTTTTTTCCAATTTTTTGTGGTGTCATATAGAAGTTGTTTTAAATCAAAAAAGTCTTCTGCATACATTTCTTTAACATTATACGGTTTTTTTTTGCACGCTGAGCGGCAAATGTTATACCATTGAGAAGGGCAATACACAGGAATATTTTTCGATGCTCTCTCAATGACACTGTGCATTGCATCTCCTTCATTCTGCGTATGTCCGGCTTCTAAAAAGTTGTGTTCGATAGAGATATTTCGGTTCTGACCAGCACAATTATTAATTTTGTTATTCCATCTTCAATTTTGCTTTTAATAAATGCTAAGATGCAACTGCCTATTTCGCAGGCTCCTCTGGCAGATATTCCTTCGTGCCACATATAGCAAAAACCTTGGTGAAGACCAATATCTAAAACAGTTAAGTTAGAAGAGAAATCAGTACTTTTTGCAAATCAAATACCGCAACGCAAAAATCACTTGAGGTCTCACTAGCTTTTTTGTCATCATCGTTTTTTTTTTCTTGATAATTCTTTGGCTTTAATATGGTTTGATATAATCTCACTTAAACCTATTTTTTCAATGTCATTAGAATTTTTATATTTATTACAAAGATCGCATTGATCTTTTTTTGGTATATGATCTGGCATTTCATTGAATTCATTTGAGAAGGCATGACGATACATAGAAAGAGATGCAATCTCGTTAAGGTTGTTATCTGAACAATAGGTTTTATACAGTTCAAACATTCGTGTGACATTAAGAGAAGATGGTAAATATTCTTTCTTCGAACTCTGCCTGCAATAGTGACTTTCCACTCTTTGGATACTGTTGATGTGGCAACGTACAGATTGCTTAATAGCTTCGGGTAGTCGGGCATTACAGGTGACACGTCCTCGTTGGTCAATTTCCACAAATGACGTATCTTTACCAAACGACTTTTTGGCAACTGTTTTAACCATTTGGTGACTGATGCAAAGCGTGTTGAGAAAAAAAGTTTGACATATTTTTATTTTTTCTTTATGTTGCAATGTGTAGAGCGGTAAATAATAAAAAAATTATAAGTTTCTTCGACTGCTTTGTCTTGCTCTGTCGTCACTATTTTCAACTCGAAGACGCTGGCGCTTCTTTGTTGTTATTATTACAAATCTTTTAATAAAATCCCGCTGCCTATTGATGTCTCCCATATTCCAAAACTGTTCAAAAACTTTTCTTCGTTGTGTATCATTCATCTTCTCAGTACATTTTAATCTACAACTATTTGAACAAGGGGGTTTCATTGCTTTTGCTGTTACAGTTTTATTATTCCAATTCGAATATTCCTTTCCTTAAATTTAATTATAACATAATGTTCATTTAATTTTTTTTTGAATTGGTAAGATATATTTCGTGTAAATTATTTTAGTTACCACTATTTCTCAGCTTCTTAATTTTATTTCGTTTCCAATTAGATGGATTTCTGGCACGTTTTCGAGTGTTGCTAAAAACATTTGCATTTTCAGATAAATTTTCTTCCGTACTATCTGAACTTGATTTGGAGGGGTTAGGAGGCTCATAATCCGAGTCTTCATTAGCACTAAAATCTTCCAATGTTTTCTCAGAATTTGTACAGGTTGAAGAACTATTAGAAAAGGTATCGATGGCATCTTGTAAAACTTCATTGGAACTTGTGTCACCTGGGAGTAATATTCAAATCATTCCTAAATTTTAATAGTTGATTTTTTTCCTTACCATCATTTTCATTTTCACCGTTAGAAATCACCTTGTGTTCATCATTCGGTAAAGAATTTTTTACTTCGAATTTACCTGTATTAAATTATTTAAAGATTTCTTAAGTTTATAGAGTAGGTTCGCACCTGATCTGTCATTCTTTTTCAAAACTAAATTAATCATCTGCTGGCCACGCGAAATATTCGACATCTTACACTTATGAAACAGTAACAATAATAATAGTATTTAAGACAATTACTATCCTAAGTCACAAAATTTTAGAATAACTTTTTTTCAATTAAATTTTTTTTCAATATAAACACTTTATTTTTTTATGCAGAACTAATAATAAGTCCATATTAAGGGACATAAGTTATTTCTGCTCTAATTAAAAAAGTATGTTGGACATAGGATTATTTTGTACTTAGCAATTTTAAAAGTAAAAAACGACACCGAAGAAACCTATGTTTTCGTAATAACAGCCAAAATAGTACTAAAATTTAATGAGCGGGAAAAATGTAATCTGACAGTAGTTGGACTTAGGATACTTCTAATCTCAGGCGACGGTATTGAATCGCTTTTTGATTTATGATAGCATATGGTGAAATGATTATTTGTTTAGTTTTGTTAATTGGGATAGGAATTAAATGAAATAAGGAATAGTTTCCAGAGGAAGTTATAGGAATTCTTATATTAAAAGTAATGTTAGAATGATTATATTAAGCCTGGAGGTTAAGTAATTCGTATATGTGCTCTCCCGAAGTTACATTAAAGTTACCTTGAAAATGATTGTGTAGTTCCTTAATTTCTTCAGTACTCAATATTTGTTTAGGTATAACGTTTAATTTAGCTAAAACTATTGATTCCGCGATGTTTGTTAAATGATTAGTTAAGAGATCTATGTTGTAATTGATCTGGTTTAAGTATTGTAAGTTCCTATTTTAAGTATTGTAATACCTATTTCTAAATCCTTTCGTATGTGATTTTTTGCTTCTTCTTGATATTGATTTAAATAGGCCATTATATTGTTTTGTTCATTATTAATGTGTTTTACAATTTTTTCAAATCTACCTATCATTTGGGTATTAAGTCTTGTTTGATAGTTAGTTTTTTCGTACAGTTCAGTTTGATTTAATTTTAAAAGTTCAATTTGGTTGTTAATATGTTCTGTATCGTAAGCGTCCATGTTACCAGTTAAGAATTTTATGGTAGTACCGAGACCGTTGAATACTCCTCTTTTTGGTCGATATGTTGGTATTAAAGAATTTAATTTATTATTTACTTCGGATAGTTTCATTTTTGTGATAGTTACAGAGGTTTTTAACTGTTTATTATATGAGATTAAATTTATAGATTCATTGATTTTTCTTATATTTTCTAAGTATGTATTTCAGTCAAATATATGTAAAAGATTATTATAACCTAATATTTCCTTCGCTGTTCCCAGTTGTAATGGTATCAGTCCTTGTTTGCTCGTTAGATCGTGTATTTGTATTATTTGTGCCATTACAAGGTGTAACAGTTGCATTGTTAATCTGAAACAAACGTTTTTTCTTAATTCTACATTTATGTAATTTTTTATTCTTTCGAGTAAAAACAGTTATTTTTTGGTTTTCTTTAACCTTTTGTTTGGAGAACTTAGGGGCTAATTTATTTCTTTTATATTCTTTTCTATATATTTTTTCATTATTTTCAAAGTCTATGGGTTCTTTCCTATTAGTATTTAATTTATCTTATTTTTGTTAATTGATTTAACCATTTCCTCTCTTACTGAAGGATATAGGATATTTTGATATTTATTTAGTTCTCGTAAATATTCATGTTCATTATTGAATCTAACTTGTTGATTAAATTTAAAGGTTCTCCCGTGGAATAATTCATATGGAGTTAATTTTGTACTAGAATGTATCGCATTGTTATGCGTAATTAAAGTTTTGAGGAAGATATTTTCATGATCTATTTCAATTTTCTTTTCTTTACGTTTTTGAACTATCAACCGGTATATCTCAGTGAAGGTTGAGTGTAATCTTTCAATGGGTGAATTACTGCTTGTTTGTTGATAGGAAGTAAAGTGCAGTTCGATTCCATATTGATTACAAAAATCTTTGAAGATATTAGAGTTAAATTCATTTCCTTGGTCGCAAATAATTTTAGATGGTATGCTGTAAAGGCTTAGGAAATGCTTAATTTTTTTACAATTTCTAAGGATGCTCTGGATTTTATAGTATATCCAGCTGCAAATTTAGAGAATTTGTCAATAATAGTTAAAATTTGGTTTTGATTGATAGTGTAGATCAGTGGTGTCCAACCTTTTATAGGAATTGGGCCAGATAATATTTATATATATATAACTGGGCCGATATTGACAAAAATTTGTAAAACAACATATTCATAATTTAAATTTTTTATTATTACAAAAAAATTTACATTTAATGAGAGACTTGCGGTTGTATATCTTTAACAATTTTCTGTAACCGAGGTTGAAAATATGACAAACCAATTCGCAATACGGAATGAAGATGATCGTCATTTATTCTATTTCTGATTTTGGATTTATTTAATTTCATTCGAGAAAATGTCTGCTCACATATGTAAGTTGACCCAAATAATGTGGAAAATTGCATGGCATGATCTCTGATATTTGGGAAATCATTGACTGACAAATCTTTATAAAATTCAAGTAATTTTCCCTTAAATTCTTGAAACCTGTCTTTCAAATATGAGGCTCCTTGAATTTCAATGAGTTCTAGCTGTAAGGAAGCATTGTTGTTGCCTGCAACAACAGAAAATGGATTTTCAAATAACTTTATGTCATCTTCTTTTGAACGTATATCAGTGAAACATCGCGAAAACTCATCTGCAAGTATCTGAATTAAATCAACAACGCGTGTTTTTTCAAATATATAAACTTTTTTAAGTTCAGTACAACATTCAAAATGAACAAGATTTTCCTCTTTTAATTGATTTTTAAACAAAATCAGCATATTTTCAAAGGCCATAATATGACCATATACTTCGGGTAGTAACTTATCTTTACTTGTAGTTTAGTATTGAGAGAATTAAGATGATGGGTAATGTGAACCAAAAAAGCAAGATCGAAAAGCCATTCTTTGCTTGATAATTCTTTTATTTCTTTTCCTTTTTCAATCATGAAGGTATCGATTTCATTACGTAACTGAAAGAACCTGTATAAGACCTTTCCGCGACTAAGCCAACGTACATTACTGTGCAAAAGAATATCGTCATTTTCCGACTCAAGTTCAGCTAGAAAATTACGAAATTGTCGATGATTGAGGCCTCTTGATCGGATAAAATTTACTGTTGGTATAACAATGTCCATTATGTGACGAAGATCTAAAACTTTGCCACAAAGAGATTTCTGGTGAATAATGAAGTGCAATGCGATTGGTGGTCAAGATTTGATGCAGCAACTGTGTGAGAAATCAAATGAAACAACATATTTTTCTCTAGCGTTATTTTATTTATTTTATTTATTTATTCAACCATTATGATGCCTAAAGAGACTTCTCTCATTTTAAGGCTTTTTACAAAATTACAAAAATAAAGTTCAAAAATTCAAAAATTCAAAAATTCAATAGCAAGTAACAATAAAAAAAACAAGTAATTATTATAGAGACAATTATAACAAAAAATTTTACAAGAAAAAAATAAAAAAATGCAAATGAAAATTTGGATTATATAATATGTTAAGAACAATTAAAAGATTATATGAGTGACTTTTCAAAAATTATGCATAAAAACAAAAAAAAAAACAAAATAAAATTTTAAAAAAATTAAAATCAAATACAAATAACATAAAAAAAAATCTTATCAGTTTTAAGTGCATAAACCAGTTTAAGAAATTGTAATTATAGTGTTTTTAATATTGATCAATATATTTTCTAGTTAATTCTTTTTTTAGTTTATTATTGCTTAATGTTTTTAAGCCGTTATTAAGTTTGTTATATAATTGGATTGCCAGATGTATTTTTGTCGTTGTGCCAAAGTGTGTTGTTTTTTTCCTTTCAAGATGAATCGCATTCTTATTTCTTGTGTTGATCTGATGTGTATCTTTCCGTCTTTGTATTGATGTTGTTGTGTGGATTGCTAATGTTTCCATATTATGAATATGCAACATTAGTTTAACCTCAATAAAATCTTTAATTAGAAGTAAATTGTTAAAACTTTGTATAATTGGTAAAACTATGTATATACTTTGTTCTTTCCCGCCAGTCATATCGGTATAAGTTTTTTAGTGCTTTGTTTTGTATTACTTGTAAGTCTTCAACATTATTTTTTGATGTTGTTCCCCATAATATGATACCATAGCTAAGATGACTATGAAAAAGCGCGTAATACAAACTTTTTTTTACTTTGAGTGGCAACAGATCTGATACTTTGCTAAATACTCCTGCTATTGCACTTAATTTCTTACTTAGGTAATTTGTATGTACGCTCCATTTCAGTTGTGCATCTAACCATAAACCTAGGTATTTAAATTCATTTACTTGTTCCAACTTATCATTCATTATCTTAACTTTTAACTGAGGTATCATTGAACCAATTAGCATGTATTTAGTTTTTTTCGTGTTAATTGTAAGTTTCTGACATAACATCCATTCATTAATAATATCCATATCCTTGTTCATTTTCATTTCAAGCTCTTTATAACTATCAGCTTGAAATATTAAACAAATGTCATCTGCAAATAAATAGATTTCTGAATTTAACCCGAGTTGCTGGATGGAATCAATATAAATCGTGAATAAAATTGGTCCTAAAATGCTACCCTGTGGTACACCATAACGGACATGCTCACTATCACTTTCAATCGACCCTATTTGACTAAACTGTGTTCGGCAACTTAAATATGAAGAAAACCATTTGTATGCCATACCTTTGACCCCAAAGTTTTGTATTTTTTTCAATAATATGCTATGATCTACTGTGTCAAATGCTTTTGTTAGATCCATGAATAATAGCGACACAAATTTTTTCTGATCTTTTAATTTCTGTACACAGTTTACCATATCCACAAGTGCAGTCTCAGTATTAGATTTTTTTTTAAAACCATATTGCCGTTCCAAAAGTAATTTGTTTTTTTCTAAAAATTCAGTTAATTGTTTATGAACAATTTTTTCAAGGATTTTAGCCAGTATTGGTGCTAGACATATTGGTCGGTAATTATTCAAATCACTTTTTTGTCCATTTTTAAAAATTGGAACTATTCTACCTATTTTTAATTTATCATTTACCAAACCTTCCTTAAGTGACCTGTTAACTAATATAGAAAGAGGTTCACTTATATATTCTTTACATTCTGTTAGCATGTGTGCTGACATGTTATATGTATCTAATGATTTTGAATTTTTTAGATGTTTAATTGTATTAAAAATTTGTTGCTTGGTCACATAGCTAAATTCAAAAGATTTACTCGTTTTGCCTTGACTGTAGAGTATTCTTTCTGAGATTTTTTTTGCTGGATTTTCTCCATTAGTTGCAAACTGCCTGTTGAGATCATTTATTTTGCTTTCTGCTTGTCTTTGGGTCATTCCATTTAGCAATTCAACTTTTTTTTTTTTTGTGTTGTTACAATAAAGTACTTCATTTATACAGATCCATGTTTTAGAAATATTGTCAGTACATTTTTCAAATTTCTCTTCGTAATAAATTTTTTTTTTCAATCTTCGTATGCTGGTCACCTTGTTCCTGTAAAATTTGTACTGTCTCTCTAAATCAAAATTATTGCGATCTTTTGCCCATTTAGAATACCAGAAATTTTTTACATCCACAACTGATATCAATTCCTTATCAATCCATGGTTTCTTATTTTTGTTATTGTTTTTTTTAAGAATTAGCAGAGCAGAGCAGAGAATTAGCAATTTTTATTAAGAATTAGCAGAGCTTCATAGTATGTACGGTACAACTACAATGAGGTGAAGATTTATTTAAAAATCTTTGTAGTACTGTTGAAAAATTAGATTTGGATATGCGAAAGTTAACTGGTATTACAACTGATGGAGCAAGAAGTATGACAAGAAAAAATATAAGTATTTTGGAAAAACTTACTAAAAATCAAGAAGATTTTTATAATTTATTATAAAGAGTTCAAAATTAATAAGGTGATTATTGGAGAAGTTTTATTTCAGTTATTGCAAGTTATTGTGTTGACGTTAATCAGAGTTGCATAAATTGAATAAATGAATAAGTAAATTTAAGGTTATTTCTACTGAATGATTTTAATAATAGTAATGTTTTAAATTGTAGTAGGTACTATTTATTAATATTAGTTTATTAGTTGCTATCTGCTTTTATGAAATAAATAGTAATTTATAATAATTAATAATATAAATATGTAATACAAATTACAAGATTTGATATGTAGTGTATCAATAAATTTTTTATAGTAAATTAAATATATACCCAAGAATCGAGGTACTATATCAAAACTTCAGATTCATCAAAAACAATAAGATAATAACCATTATAAAAAATTTATTTTACATTGAAAATGTTGGCGATATATCAAGACAGTATCCTTGTTTTCATAAATGCAAACCTGCCGTCAATCAGCATATTCTGAATTTATGAACACGCTTGCAGATTTTCTGAACGTTGTTCATAAATGCAGACTCAAAGTCTGGGCGTCAACTTGACAGAATAAATTTTTAGTATGCGTAAAACTTTTTGAACTAGTTTTCTTTGTTTTTGTAGTGGTTTAGTTTTTTTTTGTTATTTAAATAAATTTATTATTTTAAAAATGTAAGTATTCCATATTTTTTAATATATTAGAAAAACTTGAAATAAAAAATTTATTATTTATAGGAGTAGTGATTCCGAAATTAGTCTTACTATAAGCAAATGGTCATCACCACTTTTAAAATTGTTAATTTTCACTAGACTTGCTATGGAAAACGATTTTAAAAGTGGAAAATATAAAAAAAAACGTTTTATGGGGAAAAATTTTGATCAAAATGAAGGAAAATACAAATTTGTTTATTACAAGAGAGGAAATAATGAAGAAATTTTTCAATCTTTGGGCCACTTATAGGAGGATAAAGAAAAAAAATAAAGATAGTGGAAGAGATGTAACCGCGTGGGAGTGGTTTGAGCTCTTCGATGAAGTTTATGGCACACGCCATAGTATTGATCCGCCTAGAGAATTAATTGCATCAACATCACTGGAACATGCAGGTAGTGATGTTAGTGAAGACGAAATCAGTGAACCAAGGACTAAAAGAAAAAAGAATAGTGAGCCTAAAAAAATTTTAAGTCTTTTAAAAAGCGAAGCAGAAAAAGAGAACGAAAGGTGATTTTCATGCTAATTTTATAATCATTGTTTTTTTTAGAATATTTTTATTCATAAATTTTAAAAATCAAGAATACTTAGAGTTAGAAAGAATAAAAATTGGATTAGAAGGCGACTATCCATACTTAGTTCACTCAAAACTTTGTTAGAAGAACTTCTTTCGAAATGACAAGAAACTTTGGAAATGTAAGAAGTTAATATGGTTGTGAAAAGATTGTGCTAATTTATCATTTAATATTTTAAGATTATGAATTGCTTTTATTTTTTAAAGCTTGATATTTAATTAGTGTTAAGAACATTTTTAAAGTCTGATATTTAATTAGTGTTAAGAATATTTATCTAGTATTAAGTGAGAAATTATATTTTAAGAAAAGACTGAAGTTTTTAAAAGTATATAAAGTTTTTATTTTTAATGAATATTGATATGTTTTAAGTGTTTTCTTACATTTATCTTAAATTTGAATTTGTTTTTTATTTTATTTTTTAAATCTGTAAATAATTTTGTAATTTTGTATTACTTATATAAAAGAAAATATAAACTACACATTTTATAATATTGAATTTGAATTTGTTTTTTATTTTATTTTTTAAATCTGTAAATAAGTTTATAATTTTTGAAATACTTATGTATATAATTGTAAATAAAACCTCTTTGGTTTTGAGTTGTTCTTAAACTAAAGCTTTATTTCTATTTTCTTTTTAATTACAAAAACTTAATAACTAATTATTACGTTGCTTATTATGATTGAGCAACGTATTTATGCTGACATTCATTTATTACATTTATTAATTACATTTATGAACTAAGTCATTCAAGTTCGATATTTGATACTTGTTTACTTAATTCATAAATGTCTCACACGCATTTCCTGTTTACTAAATTCTGCTATGTTACGAAACAGAATAATGCTTATGAAATAAATAAAGGGTCAGTGAACAGAGTTATATTAAGAATTGAATATAACACTTCCTCCTTTAGATTTTCCGTCTCGGAAAATATTTTAACATCAGCTATTTTTTCTGTTAATTTAACTGAATTTTTTCTTTTAATTATAAAATTTCTTATTAAAATAATTGATACTATGATAGTTGAAAGTAAAAAAATAAATGAAAAAGTATAAGTTGTTACATTATGTTTAAATTCAATAAACTCAATACTTTCTCGGTTTTTAACATTATGAAAGTGTATGTTTTCTAAAGATACATTATTAATAATTTTAGTAAAGTTAAGGTTTGATTGAGGCATAATAAAATGGCTTTCAAATTTTTCGATTTTGTTAAAAAATTTAAAATTTCCAATGCTGATTTCCCGATTAGAAAACTGAATTAAATTATTTTTTTTTAAGGGAAATTTCTCGATTTGTTGTAATATCTTTCAAATAAGTTAATTTTATGTTTTTGGTTATTATTAGGCCTTTATCAATTTCTTCAATAGTTTCTTCTGAATTTATAATGTAATTGCATGTATTATTTATTTTCAAAATATTATGTACACAAAGATTTTTATGATTTCTTAATTCTATTTTTGTTTTTACATTATTGTATTCAAATACAAAATTATCGTTCAAAATTACTTTTTCATTTTCACAATCAAGTTGTTCGTTTTTTGAATTAGGAAATGGAATAATAAATGCATCGAAAAATTTATCTTTGGAAAATTGGGGTATTGAGATTACAAAAATGATGGTGTCTTCTTCCTTTAAAATAACATTACTTTTAATAAATGGCAAAGTGTTTACTGAAACGTTGAATTTTTGTATTTCTTCGTTTGTAAAAATATCATGGGCTAGTATACTTTGTTGACTAAATATAATGTTGTCTTTGATTTTTTCTACAAATTCGTTTAGGTGAGATATGTGTATGTATGTGTATAGTGTGTATTCATAACTTTTTAATTTATCTATCACAAAATTGCTTTGATTTATAGAGTTTGTTAAGTATTCTTGAAATTTTAGGTTCTGTGTATTTATGTGGGTTTTAATTTTATCTAACGTTTGTGACATTTGGTCATTGATTATTATCTGTTTGTTGGATTGATCTATTAAATTTTCTGTATTAGTAAAGTGGTTATAGATTTGGTCTGCGTCTTCGGAATCCATTGTCCCTGTTACAAATTTCAAAGTATTTCCTAAAACGTTTATTAGACCTCTTTTGAATCTATGTGAATGGGGAATGATAGTTCTTATATTATGTTTCATAGATTCCATTTCCCTATTCAATAAATTAAAATTAGGATCTTTTTCGTTCTAAATTTTTTGACTTGTTTCAATAGTGTTGTAAATGTTATTAATTTCGGTTAGATTAATAATGTGAAGTATTTTGGTGTAACTATCAACCATTGGTCTTTCGTCCAATTTTAAAATTGTGAATCCATTTTCTGTGTATATTGGTGTAATATTCAGATCATCGGCTTCGACTGATAACCAGAGAATAATGAGTAATAGCATTTTAGTCATTCCTAAAATGGGAAATAAATTAGTTCAATTTGTATGGTTATATTTTCGTTTTATTTGATTTTTGTAGTATTTGGTGTTTCTCTTGTTACTTTTGTCATAAATATAATCATCGGTTTTAGAAAAATTTTCAAGTTTTTTGTATTTTGTACTATTTTTTGCTATTTGTCTATTTTTTACTATGTTTTCTGTAAGTTTAAAATTTTTGTTTCTATTTTTATTAATTTTTTCTAAATGCTTTAATTTTTTTTCTTTAAATTTTAGTTCCAGATTTTGAATTTCGTTTCTATCAAAATTTTGGTTTAACAAGTCCATCGGTTTTAACTTTGTAAAACTGTGGATTGTGTTATTGTAAAAGTTTACAATTTTAAAGATACGATTGTCAAGATCATCGTTATCATGTTCGGCATTCATCACTCTTAAATGCTCGTTAATAGTATCATGAAGCCTTTCGATGTCACTGTTTCCGGTTTTTGATCCGGCTGTCGTTTGATGGAATTCGATACTATTTTCTTTTAAAAATAGTTCGACAGCATTATGGATTATACATCGTTCGCCATCTGAAACTAATTTATTCATTTTGCCTAGATATTGGTATATCGTGTTTTGTTCTAATCTGATGTTTAATGTGATTGGTAAACGATAAGTCATCACCGTCTTTGTAAAATGCTTTTCTATTATTTAAAATTGTAAAATGATTGAAAAACAATTATTAAACATAAATATAATACTTCTTTATTTTACATTCTTTTATTAGTTAAAATATATTTCTTATTAATTAGGCAAAATGCAAAATGAACCAATCACAATTATAATCAATGATCGAATGCAGAATTTCTTCTATCTCCCGTTCAACTGTCAGTTTCTTTATGGTTGCGTTTGTTATCAAATCATTTTGGTTATGTTTTATATATCATGGTTGACAACTCGACCATCCTGAAAATTGGAATCGTCCTCGATTTCATCGTCTGGTTCCGGGATGCACCACCTCTTGATTTTGTCTGGAGAATAAACTCCAGCATATCGACGTATTTTCCTTGGAGCTCCGGGAATATCTTCAACTAAATAACGATCATTTTCCAGAACCTTTGTTATTACATATGGTCCTTTAAACTTCGGTTGTATTTTCCGTGGCTGTCCCGTACTATTTGGTTCATTCTCCACTACTATTAAATCGTCCACTTCGTATTTTGTTGGTTGCCTATGTTTCTTATCAAATCGTTTTTTCCACATTTGTCGTGCGGCCATGATCTTTTCAGCGGCCTGCTGCCTGACAACTACTAATGGTTGACGATCTTCGTCGGTTATTTCATCATGTAACGCCAATATAATTTTATTTTTCAAGATGTCGCGGGGTTTAAAATCGAATATTATTTCCTGTGGGGTACGACCTGTTGTGGAAGATATCATAGAATTCAGAGACCATTGGATATTTCGTAGTTCTTGATCCCATTTACGTTCATTAATTGTTGAAGAAGCTATAGCTGTCGAGATCGTTCGGTTGACTCGTTCAATTTGGCCATTGGCCCTAGGTGTTCGTACGGCGGTCTTAATATGTTTCATGGAATGCTCTTTACAATATGTTTCAAACGATTTTGCAGTGAATGCCGTTCCTCGGTCAGTGATGATCCGTGCTGGTGTACCGAAATATTCTGTTACTTCGTCTAACACCTTTAATACTGAAGCCGTATTTGTAGACTTAACAGCTCGCAATATTACAAATTTACTAAATGGGTCTGAAATTCCCAACACGTGCATATTCCCCTTACTACTTTTAGGGAACGGTCCCAAGTGATCCAAGTGTATAGTATGAAAAGGTATTGGTTCAATTTCATCGAAATGCATCTCCCCTTCCGTTTTTCCACCCGGCTTCTTATTATAACAGCATTCGACGCAAGCCCTTAAGTATTTTGACACATAATTCCTCATGCGTGGAAACCAATACCATCGTTGAATACGTTCAAGTGTTTTTTCTAAAGCAAGGTGTCCGACGAGATCATGACATTCACGAACTATTCTCCAACGTACCATTTTTGGCACCACCCACCTTTTATTTTGATTGATTTTTTTAAATAAACGTTCATTGTCAATACAATACTCGTTAGCAAGATGTTTATCTACTTTATCTGAACGTAGATTGTCAATTATATTTTTCAAATCAGGATCTTGTATTTGCATAGTTAACAGCCAGTCGAGTCGGGTAACTTCGACTCCCATTATTTCCAGAGAAGCGGTTTCAGGTTCATTAACCACTTTTTCGTTAGGTGCACGGCTCAAGGCATCAACATGAGTCATGCGGCTGCCACTACGATGCTCCAAATTGAAATCAAACTCCTGAAGTCTTAGCCACCACCGTGCAATCCTTGGGATTAATTCTTTTTTTGACATAGTTGTTCTCAAAGATGCGCAATCGGTGACTACAGTAAAACGTTTTCCTAATAAATAGTATTTAAAACGCTCCAACGATTCAACTATCGCTAGAGCCTCCAGTTCGTAGCTATGAAATTTATTTTCACATTCGCTTGTTGTTCGACTAAAGTATGCGACTGGTTTTAAGTATTTCCCGTCTTGTTGTAATAAAATTCCAGCAAGATCGTCTGAACTTGCATCGGTGTGAACTTCATGAATCATTCTTACATCATATGAGGTTAATAATGGTTTACTACACAGAATTTGTTTCAACGTATTGAAAGCTATCTCTTGTTGTTGAGACCAAATAAACTGGCTATCTTTTTTTAATAATTCGTTAATTGGTTTTGAAATTTTAGCAAAATTTTGTACAAATTTTCTAAAATAACTGCATAGTCCTAGAAATTGACGTACTTCTTTGACATTCGTTGGTTGTTTAAATTCTTGTACTGCTTTTACTTTTATCGAGCCAGGTGATATTCCGCTAGGTGAAATATGATGACCCAAGTACTCTATTGTTTGTTGTAAGAAACTGCATTTCGTTAAATTTAATGTTAATTTAAATTCTCTAATTTTATTTAATACTATTTTTAATTTTTGTAACCCTTCTTCCACTGTTGTACTTCCGATTAAAATATCATCCATATAAATTTGGATATCTATATCTATTTCCTTTTTTAATTTATACATAAGTGTTTGAAAGACAGTTGGGGCATTTTTGAGCCCAAACGGCATTCGTTTAAATTCAAACAAACCCTTTGATGTTATAAAGGCTGTGTACTTACGAGATTCTTCTTCTATTGGTATTTGGTAATACCCACTATTTAAGTCAAGACTGGTGAAATAGTTATAAGAACTGGCCACTTGTAATTCTTCCTCGTTATTTGGTGTGGGGCAAATTTCTTTTTCAATTTTTAAATTTAATTGTCGATAGTCGATACATAGACGTTCTTCTCCATTTTTTTTCTTTACTAATAATACAGGACTCGAATAATTTGAAGTTGAATGGGTTACTATGTTGTTCTCCATTAATTCGTTTACCTTATCATCGATAATTTCTTTTTTTGCATATGGCACTCGGAATGGTTTTTGTTGTACTGGTTTCTGATCAGTTAATTTGATACTCATCTCGATTTCTTTAGTTAATCCTAGTTGTTTCATATTTTTAGGGAACAATTCATTAAAATTGTTTAATAGTTTGATTAACGATTCTCGTTCTTTTGCGTTCGACGTTCCTTGATTTATTTCATCCTCTTTCACTACACGTTTGACTTCACAGTTAACTTCTTTTTCAGAACATTTATTTTCTATAATTATTTCTCCGTTCTCTTTATAAAATTTTACATCTGGGCGATCTAGCACATCGCGTCCTATTAACAATGGTACGGGCATATATTTACTGTTTACTACATAGACATCTATTCTTAATTTTACGTTATTGATGATTAGTTCGACATTTGACTTTTCAGTTGAGCAATATTCTCCTCCTAGGAATCCAGCGAAGTTTACTTTACAGTTTTTTCGATCAGTTAAACATTTATCAGCATATTCTTTTGCAATCAGCGTAAGAGGACTGCCACAATCTATTTGTCCTACCATTTCGTTATTATTAACCTTTACAATCTTATGATAGGGTGTTGATTTTGAATATTCGATAACTCCTACTCGTGAAACATCTGGACATTCACTGGGTTCACCTCGTTTATGCACTCGATTACATTTGATGCAACGAGATCGACGTTGTGGTGCAGGACAATTTCTGGCGAAATGACCTGACTGGTAACAATTAAAACACTGCGTTGACGTTTTAAATTTTTCTTCCTTCAGTGTTCTTTGTTCGTTGTTGGCATTTTCAGATGTAATCGATTTGAAAGTCGGCTTTTGCTGAAATGTATTCTGTTTTTGTTTTACTTCCCTTATATTTGTGGTTCTAAAACTTTCACACCAAGAGATTCTATCACGCAATTCTGCTATCGTGTCAATACGTTGTCCTTGAAAAGCTGCATATAATTGCTCATCACGCATGCCTAAAATAAAATATTTAACAATGGCATTCTCCTTTAAATTACCCTTATTTCCGAGTCGTGACATCTCCGCGACATATTCCATTAGCGTTTCGTCATTTTTACGTTTTCTTCCTAGCATACCCATATGTATGTCGGCATCGTTTACAATTGGCATATATTTATCTTTAAACTGCTTTACAAAATCACTCCATGATGTACAAAAATCATCTGTACGATCATACCACGCTCTAGCTAATCCTTTGAACTTTGGTCCAATTGAAATTAGGACTAATGGATCTTCCCAACTATAAAATGTTTTAAGTTTTTCTACTCGCTTTAACCATTCTTCTGCCGTTAAACTTTTTTTATCCTCCGGATTGAACTCAGGGAGAATTTCCATTAATTCTCTTGGTCCGAAGGTTAAAAAATTTCCTTGTCCGTTCCAATTCATTACAGGCGTTGATGTATTTATTACTGGTGAGTTGAAGGTGACATTACGTGCCGAATCACTTCCAACATTCTCTACGATCGTTCGTGCTTCACTTCTTATTGACGTAACTGATTCATTTCTACTATTATTATCATCAATATTTAATAACCGATTAATTAATGATGACTTATTTCCATTTTGTGATAACTTTAAATTTTTTAGTAGATTTTTTAATTCTTTAACCGTTCGTTTATTTAATTCCTCACGTTCCATTTTTTTAAGGTATCAATAATATTTCTGTCTTTTACGTTTTCGATAAATTTAGGTTATCTCGTTTAGCAATTCCCAATTATACGTACACTTTAATACTACCACCATGTGCTTCAATTTTTCATAACCTCAACCTTTTAGTTATGATTTTCGCTTTTGCTTGGATTTATTTATCCCACTTCTGAATTGTAAAATGATTGAAAAACAATTATTAAACATAAATATAATACTTCTTTATTTTACATTCTTTTATTAGTTAAAATATATTTCTTATTAATTAGGCAAAATGCAAAATGAACCAATCACAATTATAATCAATGATCGAATGCAGAATTTCTTCTATCTCCCGTTCAACTGTCAGTTTCTTTATGGTTGCGTTTGTTATCAAACCATTTTGGTTATGTTTTATATATCATGGTTGACAAAATTAATTTGTGCAAAAATTTTAACTCTTCGTTATTTAAATGAGATGTTACAATGTGATCTATTAAATTATATTTGTTTATTTGATTTGAAAAAAGTTCGATTGAATTTTCTTTAAAACTATTTTGATTATAGTGTTCCTCACTTTCATTTAAAAAAAATGGAATAAATGCATTTCTTGTTTGCAATACCCGATTTTTGTAATTTACAATGGCATTAAGAGGAGCTAATATGTTATTACCAATTAAGCCATCGAACTTATCATGAAAATTGATTTCTAAAAATGAGGCCATAATTTTTTTTCATTAAAGACAAATATTGGAAATATTATTATTAAGGGTTTTAAGACATTGTGTTTTGATAAACCTTTTCCACTTTGGTTGACACAAATTTGGGTTTATGATACTGGATTCTGCTCCTGTATCAATTATAAATTTAAGGGTTTTTACCGGGCTTTCTATTACTATATAGGGAAGATTATTTTTTCCTGTAATTTGAAAATTTATTTTCTCATTTTTATTGGTATCCATAGGTTCGCTGTCGTTTTTATTGTTTTGTCTACTGTTATTTTTGTAGCTTATTTGAGATGGTTGCTTATTAAAATTGGAGTTAGTTACTCTATTTGAATTAGATGATTTATTATTATAACTATTATGTTGATAATTATTTGTGTTGTTGTGAGAACCTCTATAAGTGTTCCTATTACTATAGTTACTATTATTGTTTTTGTTATTGTAACTGTTGTTATAATTACTATTACTACTGTTATTATAATTATTATTACCATTGTTATTATTACCATTCTGTTTGTGAAATTTAGTGTAAGATTGATTGAAATTATTATTATTGTATTGATTATAGTTATTATTTCGTTTACTTTTTAAATTTTGATAATTACAATCTAAAATAATCCCATAAGCTGTGTCCAGCGTATCAGGATTTCTACTTAGGACAACGCTTCTTGCTGGTTCCGGTAAATTATTTTTAAAAGTTTCTAAAGCTATTCTCTTATTGCTGTTAATAGCTGTAACGTCTATTGGACCATTTAGTTGATAATAGTTGTTAATTCTACATAAAAGTTTTCTAGTTTGATTATAAAAGTTTTCTACGGTAGTTTCTACTCTACATGATCTTATTTTATCAATCAATTTATCTGATGGTAATTTTTCACCGTGATTTGCTATTAGGAGATTCTTTATATCAGACCACTCCACGGCGCTTCCATGTTGCCTCAGAGTTGCCCTGGCATCACCCGTAATTTTGTCCCTAATATACCCTTGTACGATCATTTTGTCAAAACTTTGAAATGTTTCTATAGTTGGCATTAATTTATCTATTCGCTCAATAAATTCTGGTATATAATTTTCGTCTCTACCATCGAAAGGTGTTATTTTGGAGACAAAGTCAAGAGTAAGTTTTATTTTTTCTACTAGTTCTGTCATCTTACTTTTTGAATTTTGAACGAAAATTTATACAATTAATTATAATTTCTTATTTATTATTTATTGTTAATTTAGTTACAAGATTGTATGTTTTTTTTTTTTTTTTTTTTTTTTTTTTGTGTTCTTTTATTTTTATTTATTGTTATTTTATTTTCATCAATAATTTTAACAAAAAATTACATCTTAAACCTTAATTAAACTTAAAAATAAAATGTACCTACTTGATGTTATTCCTGAATGGTTGATTTTAAAGGTGATTATTGATTTATGATATTTTGATTGCTGATTATTGATTGTTGATTCGACTTTGGATTGCTGATTACTGATTGGTGATTTGATTTTTGATTGCTGTGACGTGAAACTTTTTTTTTTATTTTTCTTTTGTTTTAAAGACTGGAACTATTTTGTTTATTATTATTATTATTTGTAGTATGTCACAAATAATTTTACCAAATAAATTGAATCTCTTTTTTTTATTTTGTTTTTTTGTTTTTTTTTATTGAGTTTTGTTTAAAACTTGAACTGTTTAGTTTTAGTTAAAGTTTTATTATTATTGGACTGGCTTGTTTTTTATTAGTTTATCGTGTTTTTTTTTTTTTTTTTTTTTTTGCAAAGTACTCCAATTTCTACTTTTAAGAAAATAATTCTAATTTACACTTCTATTATTTTGTGGTTTTTTTTTTGTTTTATTTATTTACTTATTATAATTGTTAAAAAGTTAGATTAATTTTTTTTTTAAAAAAAAACATAATTTATTGTTTTTGTTTTTTTTTGTTTATTTATTATTTAAACAGTTTTGGTTCTTCCGTGTTTTCTTTTTCTTCTTCGAAAAATTAAAACACTTACGACTGCGCCAATTGTAAATAAAACCTCTTTGGTTTTGAGTTGTTCTTAAACTAAAGCTTTATTTCTATTTTCTTTTTAATTACAAAAACTTAATAACTAATTATTACGTTGCTTATTATGATTGAGCAACGTATTTATGCTAAAATTCATTTATTACATTTATTAATTACATTTATGAACTAAGTCATTCAAGTTCGATATTTGATACTTGTTTACTTAATTCATAAATGTCTCATACGCATTTCCTGTTTACTAAATTCTGTTATGTTACGAAACAGAATAATGCTTATGAAATAAATAAAGGGTCAGTGAACAGAGTTATATTAAGAATTGAATATAATAATATAAAAGAAAGTATAAATTAACTTTATTATTAATATTGAAAAAATGGTTAACTACAAAATAACATCGCTAATCTATCGCGTATAGCTTTAGCATCATCTGCACTTTCATCTGCTGGTACATCTGCTGGTACTGAAAGGACATTCAAATTTTCATTTATTTCCACAGTAGCACCTTCTGTTTGTATTATGTGATTATGTAACACAATGCACGACAACACAATAAACTTTACATATTTAATATTTTTTAAGTCAATATATTTAAGGATTCTAAACATATTCTTAAGTCTACCATATGCTTGTTCAATAATAACTCTCGTCGAGCTGTGAACGTAATTAAATTTTTTTTGGCTTTCTGTTAAAAATCCATTATCTCGGTATGGAACAATTAAATATTTAGATAATGGATATGCAGAATCCCCTAATAAAAAACCATTCTTTATCAAATTTATTTTTCCAGTTGCCAAATCTTTCCCAAGAGAACTGTTTTCCCAAACGAAAGCATCGTGGCAACTACCGGGATATCCAAAAAATACATCGATAAACTGCATTGAGCTGTCGCAAAGTCCCAAAAAAGATTAAACAAAAAATGTAATAAAAAAATTTCGTTATAAAAAAAATTAATAAAAAATCACCTGAAGTAAAACCGAATGTAACTGTTTCCTATTGAAATAGCTAACAGCATCTTCTTTTGGAGCTTGAATTGAAATGTGACAACCATCAACACAACCCACTACAAAAGGTATTGGATTTTTGCGAAGATTCAAAAAGCCTTCAACGCATTTTTGTTTGTCGTTTTCATTTGCGGGCCATTTGATAAAATCGTTTCTTATCTTAAAAAGAGTTCTGATAACATATATATAAGAATTAAAGGCCGATCCCATACTAATATTAAATAGATTTGATATTTCTCTGAATGTACAGCCAGTAGCTAATCTCCAGACAGTTGAATATAATGATATTTGCAAATTTAATTTAGGACGCCCTTTTTTATATTTTTTCCAAAATGGCCTAAGTTTATTTTGCAGCTTCTATAATAATTTCATAAGTACGACATTTTGGCTTTTAATTTATAATTAAAGTAATTCAAATACTTACTATAGAAGTGCCTTTTGTCATTCTAAAATGACTTCTAAATACCTCATCCGGAAATTCTCTAATAGTTTTTACAAATTTATTAACTTTAGGCACTCTTTTAATTTTTTTTAATAAATTTGGAATTATTATATTCCTTCTTTTAATAATTGTTTTTTGTTTACGTTGTAAACTAGTACCACTTTCACTATTTGTCTCTATTATAGCTTGTAAAAGTATTGTTACTAAATTTTTATTCATTTTAAAAAAATATAAGTTAACAAAAAAATCACTAATTTTTTAATATATAAATTGTTTCTATTTTGTTCACGCGTCGTTTAAAAAACAAGAAATATTAAATGAACAGAAACTGCAGAATTGTCAGATAAATGTAGATTATAAGTAGAGTTTGTGTTCATTATTGCAAAGTACGTCAACTGGTGGCAAATTTGATGTCAGTTTGCAGCATTTATGAATACACCCTATATTTTGTGAAGTTAGCACATTTATTTTATATGTACCTATACCTAAATTCAACAATTCACACTTTTTCATTCAACTCAACCAAAATATAAAAACGAAACATTTGAAAGAATTGAAAAACAGATAATAAGAGAATAAAAAAGAATAGAAAATAAAATTCTAATTAGATATACATATAACAACTATATATGTGTCTATATACCAGTGTGAATACTACGTACAGCCAATACATAATATTTATAATTTTCACAGCATATAGCTTTGGTAATAGGTAATAGCTTTGGCAATGGTTTGGCATTATATATTATATATGTTTTTTTTTTAATTCTTGTTTCTTTAATGCTGTGTGCTTGTTTATGTTTTAATATGAAATATTAAGATCGTAATGTCCCATCTCAACTCTAATCTTTGTACGATCAAACTACTTTTGTGTATCTTTATATCATTAACGGTCTTTGGTATAACTACTTGCGTTTGGTATAACGTACTGATATTAAAGTACTTAACAATATAATTGTAAACTTTGTATCAACAACCAAACCACAGAATTTTTTTTAACAAAGACAACTTAGATGATTTTTTCAATTTCTTTGAATTTTTTTGAAGGAAAAAAATTAGCAAGAAAAACCAACACAAAATATTGCATTGCCGAACTCAAAAAATATAATTTAAAATTCTTAGAAAAAATAATAATAAAAAAAAACTTCCATCATGGGTTTTTTAAATTAATGTATCTTTTAATGGGAAATTTATTGGTGGGTCGTATTAAAAAACCTGCTGGGCCGCAGGTTGGCCATCACTGCGTCAGATATCCATATGTAAAATCTCTAAGGGTTTTACTGGAATTTCAGTTTCTTAAATTTTAATTTTGGTGGGTTCATGTCGTACTTCAAGGTCTGACAGGGTTCAAAATTGTTAATAACTTTAGTAATCTCTGTTTTCATATTTGGGAAATAATATTGTCGTTTTAAATGTAGGAGTGTTTCTAGTATACTGCGATGGTTGTTTTTATTGTGATAGTCTCTTATAATATTCTCCTGTTCATTGACGTCTGTAACATCTAGAAGAATTTCTTTACATCTAATTATTTTTTAAATTTTTATTTTGTGAAAAATATTTTGAATAAGTGTTTTTGCAAACTTCGAAGATTTCATCATTAGTAAAAATGGCGGTAAGTTTATTTGAAGGGAAAAATTTCTTAAATATGTCTATTATTTCAGCTTCCCCAAAGTTTTTCATTTTAATTTTCCTTTTTTGTTTATTTTTTAATAGGGTTTCGACGTAAGTAGCAGGTTAATTATTAGATTGTTCTAATACTATTTGAAGATTGAATTCATTTAAAGGTTTTTCTGATAAAGGTATTATGCTATTTTCATTATTTTCATTTTGACCTAAATGATTAACGTCCTCGATTATGACTCTACTTAATGGATCAGCGTTTGTATTATGTTTACCACTTTTATGCACTATTTCGTAGTCGTATTCTTCGAGTTTTAATCTCCAAGGTATTAGTTTTGCATTTGGCTCTTTTAAATTCATGATCCATATCAGTGGCCATATCCGAATAAGTAAGGGCGGAAATATTTAGTTGCCTGCACAATAGCTAGAAGTTCATTCTCTATTGAATAATTGAGTTCGCTATCGCTTAATGTTCTACTGGCGTAGCAAATGGGCTTGTCGCTACCAATTGGGCCTTGAGATAGAACGGCTTCAATGGCAAAGTTACTAGCGTCTGTAGTTAGATTAAAAGTTTTGGAGAAATCAGGGTATTGTAATAATGGATCATTGATTAAAATTTGCTTACAACTTTCAAATGTCTTAATATACTGTTCATCCAATTTTATTTGTTTTCCTTTTTTGAGACACACTGTTAAGGGTTTTACTAATTTCGCGAAATCCTTGATAAACTTTCTATAATAGCTTTGTCAAGTTGTATTTTAAGATTAGCTTCTCGTAATCTATTAAATACTTTCTCTAAATTTTGTTTATGTTTCTGTAAGGAAGTGGAAAAAATTATTATGTCGTCAAGATAGACTAAACATATTTTCCCGATTAAATCTTTTAATATATTATCCATAACCCTTTGGAAAGTGGCGGGTGCGTTCTTTAACCCGAAAGGCATTCTTAAATATTCATAGTGTCCATGCTCTACTGTAAACGCAGTTTTTTCTCGCAGTTTTTTCTATGTCTTTTGGATCCATCTCTATTTGATAAAATCCACTTGCTAAGTCTAGCGTAGTGAAATATGAACTTCTTCCTAGCTTGTCTAAAATTTCGGTTATATTGGGAATAGGATAACGATCCGTTATTGTTTTTTCATTTACTTTCCTAAAATCAATAACCATTCTCCATTTAATTTTTTGACTGGCATCCTTCTTCTTCAGTACAATCCACACTGGAGAGCTCCATGGTGAATAGCTGTGTCTAATTATCCCCTGGTTCAGCATATCATTTATTTGCTTTTGAATTTCTACCTTGTGGACGTATGGATACCTGTATGATTTTGTATAAATTGGGACATCATCCGTTGTTGGAATGTTATGTTTTATTTGATTGCTAAATGTTAATTGTTGGTCTGGTTTAAGAAATATATCCGTGATATTTTTTGCAACTCTTGAAGATTGCTTCTCTTTCTTCGGGAGTCATATGCCCCCAAAGAATAAGTTTAGTTATGTCTTGGTCTGAATTCAATTGATCATCTTCATATGTTAAATTAAAATTATTAACTTCTATAAAATTAGCTTTGTTATAAGGTTCAACTTTTAACGGTTGTTCTAAGTATAATATTTGATTTGAATTTGATAAATTATTAATTTATTACAACAGAACTATTCCAATTTTGGCAAAAATAAATCCCTTCAGATATAAATAGATTATCGTTAATTTCAGTAGGCTTAATATATATGTCACCATTCTGAATGTCAACAGGTAGGTCGATAATCACTTTAGTATTACCTGGAATTATGTATTTAGCAGATGTTCTATTTATTTTATATTGCAAAGGTATTGAGGAATTTTTTGTATATAGGGTATTATTATTAAAATCGATGTTTGCGCTTATTTGGGCTAAAATATCTAGTCCTAAAAGTCCATCGAAATATTCGTGGAATTTGAATATAAGGAATTTAAAATTTCCTGCTTGGTTGAATTCTTTAAAAATAGGAATTTCAGTTTCTTTACTGATTTCATATTCCTTTAAAATTGTTTTAATAAGGATAGATTTGCACGATTTTTGTGATATAGTAAATTCAGGATTAATGAAGGAACAAGAAGCTCCGGTATCTATTAGAAACCTTAAGTTTCTACCGAAAGGTGAAGATATTAATACATAAGGTAGATTAGTACCGTGTTTATTAAATTCTATGTACCCAACTGGTTTGTTGAGGCAGGTTGTTGAAAATTTTCGTCGATTACAGGTTTATAGTATTGGTCTAGTTGTTGTCTGTGGTTTTTGTTTTCTACATGAAATAATTCTTCTGCTACGTATTTTGGAAATCCGCTATTATTATTATTTTTATTATTATTATCATTAATTCTATTATTGAAATTGTTTTGATTTTGGAAATTATTTCTATTATTGAAATCGTTTTGATTTTGGAAATTATTTCTGTTGTTATTATTGTTATTAGGAGGTTGATAATGTGTCGGTTGCCTAAATTGGGACACGGCGTCGGTGGTATCCATAGGTTGAACTTGTCGTTGGTAATTAGAAGTTCTTGGTTGGTGTTAGTTATTTTTGTTAAAATTCCCAAAATTTTGTTGTCTTTTGTTGTTAAAATTGTTGTTAAAATTTCTATTGAAATTTTTAACTTGATTATTATTGTTATTCCTAAAGTTAGAGTTTATTGTACTTGGTTTATATGTATGTCTATTGTTTGTAAAGTTTGTATGGCTTGTATAGTTTGTTCTTTGATTGTCAGATTTCATGTAATAAATATTTTGTTCTTTGATGCAGTACGATAAGGCAAAAGGCAAGCTTTCAGGTTGCATTGCTCTAATGATAGAGCCTAAAGGCTCTTTTAAACCTCTTAAGAATACTGTCAAGCACATTTCAGCGTATAAATTTCTTTTGAAATTAATTACGCTTATATTGTTTTCATGGATTTGTATATTGTTAAATAGAGTCGCTTGGATCTCTATTATTTCACTATAGTAATTTTCTATTGATCTATTGTTTTGTTTCGTACTGTATAAGTCTTTTTATTAATGATGTCTCCGTACGTTAATCGGAGTAGTGTAGTATTAAATTATTTTTTATGTCCTCCCATACGAGAGATGTGCCATAAATATTTCATTAGCTTGTCCCTCGATCTTATTACGTATTGCACGTAGAAGGATTCTTGAGTAAGGTGAACCATCCGCTAGGCTCGTATAACTCAATATCTCTTCTACATTTGTTATAAATTCATATAATAACCTAGGGTTACCGTCAAACCGCGGTAGATCTTTTATAGCGTCAAGAATACGCAAAGAGCTGAAGATATTTCTACTGGAATTTGGACCATTAATTTGGTCTTGTTGGGACATGTCCTGAAGTGGAGTGTCCTGTTGGAGCATGTTGTAATTAATGTTAAACAAATCGGCTAAATTATCACAACTTAAATTAAAACTATTTAATGAGTTAGATGAAATGTTTGGATCACTAGTATTATCAAATGTATTTGCAATATTTTCAAGATAGTTATCTTGAAGAAATTTTGAGTAAGGTCTAACACTATTTTTATTGGGTTTATTATTTTTAGGCATAGGATAGGTTAGTATTAATTATTATGTATTTGATATATTAGAGATTCAAATATAAATTCACTACTTACATTAAGTCCACTTTAAGCTGGTTCAAAATCATCATCAGTATTAAGAGTTGAAACTCACCGGTTTGGACAAAATCTTTAAAAATGTTTTTCCAATCACACAACACAAAATGTTTTTTTTGTTTTTATTGCAATATTCACTTGCAGTAAAAATGTTTGCGATTACAACATACAATATATAGAAACTGTCAAGGGCGTAAATTTAAAAAAAAAAAACAATATGTTTAAGCAATATTTTAGATCAATCGATCTGTTTATTGGTTACAAGTGAACTGACTTTTTTATTTTTACAAAATTCAAATATTCCAAAATTTAAAATTTCAAAACAAAAAAAAAAAGAATATTATTAAATATATTTGTTACAAAATTATAAATTCTTATCTTTTAAAAATTATTACACATTTCAAAACCAAAAAAAAATAAATCAAAGAATAATGCTTATTCTTAGATTTCGACATTATTAATTTGTTATATGTGAACCATATGTTTTCGAGTGCAACGATCGAACGGAATAAAATAAATGCAAAAATGCAATATAGACGAATTTAAGTGGGTCATTTGTTTACATTATAACGTAAAACAAATGAAGGAAAATAAATAAAATTAATTGTGAAAGAAAGGTCAGATAAATTTATTAATCATAAATATTTTGATGACACTTTCTGTTTTAGAATTTTGAAATTAAGTATTAACGAATAATATAAAAAAAATTAAAGATTGTACCATGAGTAACAACTCGTGCTTAATATTTAAAATAAGTTTAGTTAGTTTAATGAGCAATCCAGTTGGATTGGATAATCACGCAAAGAAGTATTTACATTATCGATGCGTTCAATGTTAAGAGTGGAAGGATATGATATAACTCCCCCCCTCTTAAGATTCGACTCCTGGCGAATAGCTTTTAATTCAACGTTTAGTTTAGGAATTTTCGTTTTAAATTGCTTAAAAAGAAATTGAAATAAATAACACAATAAGAGAAAGAATCCCAATTGTGGTAGTTGTTGTAATATTAGTATACCATCTCCAAGTCAATTCC
This sequence comes from Argyra leucocephala, assembly GCA_963942445.1. Taxonomy (NCBI): domain Eukaryota; kingdom Metazoa; phylum Arthropoda; class Insecta; order Diptera; family Dolichopodidae; genus Argyra; species Argyra leucocephala. Next base: position 52,476,305 of record OZ012679.1, on the reverse strand, counting down.
GAAATTGGTATATAATCCGTATTGTCTTCGCAAGCTGAATGCATAGTTGCACCAGTTGAAGATATTACGTCTACATCCATTTCGTTAGTGTTAATTTCTACACGCGATAACGCGTCAGCAACATGATTTTCTTTGCCGCTTAAATATTCTATATCAAAATTAAATTCTTCCAATTTTCCATCTTTGTAACTTGCTGTTTGGTTCCTTTAAATTTTGGAGCCATTGCAGAGGTTTGTGATCAGTTTTAATTACAAATTTACGACCCTAAAGGTAGGGACGGAAATATTTGGTTGCCCAAACTATTGCGAGTAATTCCTTCTCGATGGTTGAGTATCTACATTCATGTTCATTAAGTGTGCGTGATGCATAACACACGGGGTGGTTTTCTTGAGAAAGGATGGCTCTGATAGCGAAGTTACTAGCATCTGTAGTGAGTATAAATTTTTTTGAAAAGTCTGGGTAAACTAAAATTGGATCTGTGGTTATTAAGACTTTTAATTTATTAAATGCTTTTTTATAAGCAGAATTGTTAATATAAATTTTTTTTCCTTTTTTCAGACATGTGGTGATTGGTTTTGCAATTTTTGCAAAATCTTTTATAAATTTCCTATAATAACCGACCAGTCCCAAAAAACTTTTTATTTGCTTGGGAGTCTTAGGAATTGGAAATGTATTAATTGCCTCTATTTTGTTAGGGTTTGGTTTAATTCCCTTTGTTGTTATTATATGTCCCAAGAATTCTGTTTCTTGTTTCATAAACTCACTTTTGTCAAGTTGTATTTTCAAATTAGCATCTTCGAGTTTTTTGAAGATTTTTTGTAAAGTATCGAAATGCTCTTCTTTACTTGTACTAAAGATAATTATATCGTCCAGGTAAACATAATATTGTTTACCTATAAAGTCTTTCAGAATTGAATTCATTAATCTTTGGAAAGTTGCAGGAGCATTCTTTAACCCGAATGGCATCCTTGCGAATTCATAATGACCACTATTGGTACTGAAAGCTGTTTTCCTTATATCTTCTTTGTCAATTTCGATTTGGTGAAATCCTTTTGCCAAATCGAGGGTTGTAAAATACATGGATCGACCTAGTTTATGTAGAATGTCGTCTATATGAGGTATAGGATACTTGTCATCTACAGTGACATTATTAAGTTTCCTATGACAAGCCGCCACTTTTGTTCCTTGGATGCATCCATCTTCTTAGGAACGACCCATATTGGCGCTGAATATGGCGAGTCACTGTGTCGGATTATACCCTGTTTTAACATATCATCGATTTGTGAGTTGACCTCTTGTCGATGTATTTCAGGATAACGGTAAATTTTTGCGTAAATAGGGATCTCATTTACTGTGGTGATCTTGTGTTTAATTCTATGGGTGAAGGTTAGGTCATCACCTTCATGATAGAAAGCTTTACTGAACCTTCTTATGATTTTCAAAAGCTCATTTTTTGTTTGGTGATCGAGGTGATCGATTCTCAAACTATTTTCACCCTGAAATATTTCGTTTTGAAAAAATTTTAATTCTGTAATAGGTACAGGAATATGATAATGCATTTCTTCATCTACACTGAAGTAAAGAGGAATTTCATTTCCTGTATTCAATTTCAATATTTTATTTTTAAAATCAATTAATGGTTGGAGGGGTAGAAGTATATTGTTTCCTATTAATCCATCAAATTTATCGTGGAAATTGAACTCAAAAAATTCGATTTTATCAGAATCGAATTCAAGGAAACTGTCAATAATAATTTTTATCACATCTTACGATGTCACTTAGAGTCTTAATATTTATAGGATTAATTTTAGTTTTAAAAATAGGATTACAAATTCCTGAATTAATTATGCTCATTGAAGCTCCAGTGTCTATTAGGAATCTCAATGGTTTAAGTTTTGATTGAATTTTTATATATGATAGTGATTTGAAGTTTTCGATCCAGAGGCAAATAATTGAAAATTTTCTATTACCTGTGGATCTTCAGAAGTTTTTATTTCTAATTGGTTTGCTCTTTGGATTGTGGATGGATCTATGTCCATTGGTTGTGGGTTCCGATTACTAGTTAAATTTGAATTATTTGCATAATTATTCATATGATTAACATTAAATCTACGGTTACTCGACGGGTAGTTATTACGAGTATTTGGAAGATTATTCTGGCGATTGTTATTATGGAATAAATTATTTCCAGAATTATTATTTGAGTCATAGTTTTTATAGCTATTATTATGGAATAAATTATTGTTATTAGTACTAGTGTTGATATTATTATTAAAATTTCTGTAATTTGTACAGTTTCTACTGGTATCGTTAGTATTACTACGGTTTTTATTAATGTTATAATTATTATTTCTCAGTTTGCCACTGTACTTCAACCTAGGTACATGTGAATTAAAAGTGCGGTGTAATAAATAAACGTTTAAATAAGCAATTAATGATTAATGAACAGATATAAACTAAAATCAGAGTGCATAAAAAAAAAATTAAAATAATAAAAATTTAAATTATAAAAACAATTTAAAAATAGTGTCAATAATAAAATTTACTTTAGAATAATAATTAAATCAAATAATACATAACTTAAAAATAGCCAAAACAATTTTTTTTTTTTCTTTTTTCTCTCCTTTATTCAAAATGTTGTTAACTGTTCGTCTTAGTTGACAATAATAAAATCATGATTCAATTCATATTAAAATAGTTTTTTTTTTCGTTTTTCTTTTCCGGCTTTCTTTTTCTTCTACAAAATTCTCTCATTATGCACTATAATTTTTTCTTCTTTTTTATTTTGTTATTACCGTAATTTTCTCATTGTTCTAACCTGCAGTGAATGTTTCTGAGAGTATTTCTACACCCAATAAGGTATTAAAAACTGTTGTGTGTAGATATTGGTTTCAGTTGCATTCATTGCAGGGGTGGTATAAGTAAGTGGTACGTAGGCAAAAATATTTAATTTATATATATTTTTTTTTTATGTATATATATTTTTTTTTTCGATACTTTTTGTTAAGTTTAATTTATTTTTCCTTTTCTCTTTGTAAATTGTTCGTTATTATGTTTAAGATAGATTTTTGTAACATTCGCGGTCTATCAACAAATTTCCATTCCGTCGAAAGCCATCTACGGCTCCAAAATCCAGCAATTTTACCACTAAGTGAAACACAAGTTGTGAATAATGATATTAACTTTAATATCAATAATTATTCGCTTGTGCCACTTTTTATACCCCATAGAGGGATTGCTTTGTATATACGAAATGATGTAGCTTATAAGACTCTTCAACATTTTGAGTGCTCCAATCCAATTTATCAATATAATTGGATGAAAATACACGCCGATAAGCACATCATTCACTTCTGTTTTATTTACAGATCGCCTCAAGCGAATCAGCTAGAAACTGATATGCTTATAGAAAGACTATCCAACCAGATAAACTCAATTCTGGAAACCAATCCCGAGTCTGAGATTATTCTGGCGGGAGATTTCAATATTCATAACAGAGACTGGCTTAATTTTTCTAGTCCAACAGTCCCGAAGGCAAACAAGTTGAACTTTTTTCCAATTTTTTCAACCTTTCTCAACTTGTCAAAAGCCCTACGAGGATACCAGACCGACGCGACCAGAACGGACACCTCCTGGATTTATTCCTAACTACCCATCCAGAGAAATATTCAATCTCTGTTAACTCTCCGCTAGGTGGTTCCGACCACTGTCTTGTAAGCACAAGCTTCGAAGTAGGCACAACAACCAGTTCTTCTAATTCTCCCAAAAGACTAGTTTGGCATTATCACCAAGTCGTTGTGTTTCCAATATAAAAATGTCGACTTTGCTGTAGAGGTGATTACCAAGAGGATTCTATTAGGAATGAAAACTTTCGTTCCAAATAGCCTTAGAAGTATAAAACGAAATCCCTCAGGTTGGTTCAACGACCTCTGCAGCAAAGCTCTGAAATCCAAAGAAGAAGCTTACAAAAAATACAAGAACAATAAAACAGTCAATACGTATGAGAGTTATAAAGTGGTTAGGAATAAATGTAAAAAAATTATCAATCAGCAAAAATTCCTGCATAACCAAAGATTGAGACGAGAAATCTTTGATCTCCCCAACAACAGCAGGTCTTTCAGGACATTTGCTAAAAATGTTGGGCAAATTTTTTGCAAGTCTTCGTTTCCACCTATGATTGATAATAATAGTACTATTATATCAGATTCTGTTGGAAAGGCTAATCTCTTCGCAAAATTATTTGCAGCTAATTCCACACTCCCTCCTACAGCCCAAAATCCTTCATCAATCCCTGTTCTAAATTATTCCTTCGGAAGGATCTACTTTAGAACAAGAGCTGTAGCAAAAGTCTTGAATCTCGATATAAAAAAATCTACCGGTCCTGATGGTATACCTGCAATTGTGCTGCGACACATTGCCTTCGCTATTTCTAAACCTCTGCGCAACTTATTCCATTTGTCCTTTTCTTCAGGAACTTACCCGTCCTATTGGAAAGTTGCCCAAGTTTATCCTATTCCTAAAAAAGGTGACAAAAGCAATCCTTCAAACTATAGGCCCATAGCTATTACATTATTTCAAAAACGATGGAAATCTTAATTAATCATAAGCTGAAGAAATATCTTGACAGTAGAGGTATAATTCATGATAGCCAATACGGCTTTCGAGCCCAACGTTCCACCGGTGATCTCATGACATGCTTCTGCGAGAAGCTCAACACCAGCCTGCATCAATCTGGTGAAGCTGCTGTTGTAGCTCTGGATATATCTAAGGCTTTTGATCGAGTTTGGCATTCTGCTCTTATAGCAAAATGCAACGCTATAGGCCTTGGTTCAACCTTTTCTAAATGGATTGAAAGTTTTCTTTTAAATCGATCTATCATAGTTTCAGTTGACGGTTCTTTTTCCGACCAACTTCAAATCAATGCTGGTGTTCCACAAGGCTCTGTCCTTTCCCCCACCCTATTTCTCATTTTCATTAATGACCTTCTCAAATTAACTTTCAATCCAATCCATAGTTTTGCTGATGACAGCACTCTAGTAGCATCATATGATTTTCTAAAACAAACTAATGCTACAGCTTCCGCAGTCACCTCCAAAAGAACAATGATGGCCGGCGCGCTCAATCACGACCTTGCCACAATTGTCGACTGGGGTAAAGCTAACAGAGTCGAGTTTAACACTTCAAAAACTCAAAGCTGTTTTGTTAGTAACAAGCTAACAACATTCGAACCAATTCTCCGGCTTCAAAATGAAGGTATCCAGCGACTCAAAGATCTGAACATTCTCGGAATGTGAGTGAATCAAAATATGCACTGGAATGAGCATATTGCGAAAAGCGCCGCAAAATGTTTAGGATTTTTGAGCCGTTGCAAAACTTATTTTTCATCTCGAGACCTTTTAAAAATCTATAAAGCATATATACGACCCAAGCTCGAATATAACTCACATTTATGGGCAGGTGCACCAAAAACTGCTTTAATTTTTTTGGACAAAGTTCAAAACCGCGCCATTCGTCTTATAGGCGACATAAATGTGACCTCATCCCTTATACCACTTGGTCATCGTCGTATTGTTGGAGCACTTACTCTATTTTATAGATATCTGCTTGGTGTTGGCACTTGTTCCGAGGAATTAAAATCACTTCTTCCTCCTCTTAAGCAATTCAATCGCACAACACGAGAGGCGTCAAGTGCCCACCCTTTCACAGTGCAAATTCCGAGATGGTTTAAGTCCGGCTATGGAAATTCTTTTATAGTAAGAACATCCCGATTGTGGAACCGCGTCCCAATCGAAGCATTCCCAATGAGAGAAGGATTTTTTATTTATGACTTACAGAGGTTTAAGACGAATATTAACAACATTGTTCGCTCTTTCCCACAAAACTTTTCTTCTTCCATTTTCTTTCCTTTCCTCTAACTATCCTTTCCTTTTTCAAATAGTCAATGGTACGCAAGTACTTAAAGGTTCAAAACCTATATTTTGGCTATAATATAAAAAAAATTATGATTTCTATTTTTATTGTAATTGGTATTGTTATTTCTATTTCTATTGGGGTTAGAATTGTACGGGTTATATTCCGCATAGTTTCCTTCATAAAGAATGTCCATAGCATTTTCCAGTGAAGTTGGATTCCGACTGAAAATAATGGTACGCATTGGTTCTGGTAACTTTTCTTTAAATATACGCAAGCTTATTATATTAGCTTGGATAATAGCGTTAGCATTCGGTTCATCTTTTATTTTATTATTTAGTCTACGTAAAATATTCTTTATTCGAAAATAAAGATCGAGACTTGTGGAATTAAATTTAGCGCTTTTCAATTCTTCGAAAATTTGCAAAGTGGTTTTTTTTTCACCGAAATTGTCTATCAAAATTTTCTTTATTTCAGACCATTTTACAACATGATTGTTTATTTCTAAAATTTCCCTAGCTCTACCATTTAATTTAGATTTAATTTTATTAAATAATATTATTTGACTACTTTGATCATAACTCAATATTTGAAGAATAATACTTTCAACTAATTCTAAAAATTTGTAAAGTTCGTCGCACTTACCGTTGAATTCCGGAAGATCAGCTATGTACTTCATGGGGTCCAACGTTAATCTTAATAGTGCTGGTGGTGGTGGTGGTCGAGGTAATACTATTGTAGCTGGGTCCATGTTGTTAGTTGTAATTTTTTTGGTTGTTTGTTTAAAAAAATTTTACTCGAACTTGTTTTTTTTTTTATTAGTGTTGTTGTTTTATTCACAACAAGTACTTTTTGACACTTTAAGTTAATTTGAAACTTTTCCTTTTTTTTGAAAAAAAAAATAAATTTTTTTTTATTATTTTTTTTTTTGTTTTTGTTCACAAGGAATAGTTTTCTTTTAGTTCTTTTAGTTATTATATTTTATATAAAAATTTGGTATTGTCTGCCAGACTCAGCAAGACATTAAGCAATAATTGTAGTCTTATTTCCAGAAAGAAATTTTGCAATACCTTATTTTCCTTTTAATTATTTTAAGTCACTATTATTTTAATTTATTAGTGATTGTTTATTCGAAAAACAAAAAATTTAAAATTTTGATCTCTGTGAGTTCACTTTTTTATTTTATTATTTATTGTTAATTTTTTTTTATTTATTAGTGAATTTATAACTAATAATTATTAACGACACACTTTTTAATTAATCCTACCGACTACGCCAGAAACTGTCAAGGACGTAAATTGCAAAAAAAAAAAACAATATGTTTAAACAATATTTTAGATCAATCGATCTGTTTATTGGTTACAAGTGAACTGACTTTTTTATTTTTACAAAATTCAAATATTCCAAAATTTAAAATTACAAGACCAAAAAAAAAGAATATTTGTTACAAAATTATAAGTTCTTATCTTCTAAAAATTATTACACATTTCAAAACCAAAAAAAAATAAATCAAAGAATAATGCTTATTCTTAGATTTCGACATTATTAATTTGTTATATGTGAACCATATGTTTTCGAGTGCAACGATCGAACGGAATAAAATAAATGCAAAAATGCAACATAGACGAATTTAAGTGCGTCATTTGTTTACATTATAACGTAAAACAAATGAAGGAAAATAAATAAAATTAATTGCGAAAGAAAGGTCAGATAAATTTATTAATCATAAATATTTTGATGACACTTTCTGATGACACAAAAATTAAATGTTGTAACATGAGTAACAACTCGTGCTTAATATTTAAAATAAGTTTAGTTAGTTTAATGAGCAATCCAGTTGGATTGGATAATCACGCAAAGAAGTATTTGCATTATCGATGAGTTCAATGTTAAGAGTGGAAGGTGATGATATAACTATATATATATTTTTTTGTTTTGTTACAATATTAACTTGTACCAAAAATGTTTTAGATTATTAATTGTTTAAACTTTCTGTTTAAAGTTTATTTTATTAAATTTTATTATGATTTGTTTTAAGTTTCACAATATTCTTTTATGAAAACTTTAAGTTAATTTAATTTATTAAATTATTATTTGAATGATTCATTTATTTTAATAAAATGTTTTTAATTATTTTAATAAAATGTTTTTAATTATTTTCAATTATTAACACATTCGCAATTTACACTTTAAAAAATTTTACACCGTGCCGTACTGAATTTTTACTGATCCTACTGCGCTCCGATCCGACTGTGCCAATTAAAGGATCGTTTGTTTATGATTTTAAAAAAATAATTTTTATTTGTCCAATTTGTTTTGTGGTTTACAATTAATTGAATTTAATTACAAATTTTCTTATATTTAAACTGACTTAACAAGCTGAATCAGAACCGGAAGTAATACACAAGTTAAATTGTAGGTGCTGATTCTAATTAATTAAATTATGAGAAAATGAATGAAACTTGATACAAAAAAAAAATGAATTAACTTTAAAAATGTGCTGAGATTATAATTTATAATTTAATTCTTTTTCTAAATAAAAAACAATTATGAAATATACTAAAACTAATTATGCAATTAATGTAAGAAATTTATGCAAGTAAAAATAATTATACAATGTAAAGTATTATTTGTATATAAGTATATGTTATGATGTGGAATCCTTTATTTTTCCTATATAAAATTTTTTTTTTATATTGTTCTTATTAACAAAAAATTAGTTGATCAATTGTAATATTAAAACTGTCATATTTCACAAAATTATTTTCAAAATATATTTCTATTAAATATTTTTTAATAAATATAATTATTCTAAATTTTCACTAGTTACTGTTCACCACCAAATAAAAAAATTTTTGTATGTAATCCAGATTTATTTAAACAAAATGAATTTTTAATATAGATCTGGTACAGTCTGCAGTTTTGCTTTTAATTAATTTAAAAAGTTTTAATTTAAAATTACTGTATTATTCTGGTACAGTCTGCTTTTTGGCTTTAAATTACACTTAAAACTTTTAAATTAAAATTACTGTATTATTTTGGTACAGCCTGCTTTTTTGTTTTAGTTTGGATTTAATTGAACTTCATGTTTAAAAAATTCAAAATTATAATTTTATAACTTACGATTTAATTGAAATATTTAGTAAAGTTTTAATTTTATATATTTTATAAAAATATATTATATTTTATAATAATTAATTTTGAAAACAACTCTTATTATTCACATATACCACACGTCTTTTCTTTTCTGCCTTCTGAACCGGTCCCTCCGTCGTAATTTTATGTGTGATATCAGATATGAGAATGAGGTGCGAGTCTCGAAGTGGTAGAGTGACCATCTTCCTCATTTCTCACTGTGGGAATATCCCACTTATATGAAATATAATTTTTTTTTAAATATTTGTATTATTATGGTATTCTAAAAAACAATATCTATCTTTGGTGATGCATAAATGAATATTACATTTCGTGCATTTGATAAAAGTTCTTCCTTTGCATTTAGAATACTTACATCTAGTTTGTTCTTTCCTCTTATCATGCACATCTAAATGACTGAATTGGTCTGACCTGATTTCTGACAGCGGTCTCCTTTTCGCGAGAAATTTCGCGGTCTCCTTTCGCAAGAGATTTCGCGAGACAGCGGTCTCCTTTCGCGAGCGAATTTTTTCGAGATAATCAACGTTTTTTTACAAAATTTTCAGTTTTTAAAAGCAAAATTTTAAGTTTATGCAGTAATTATTCAAAAACGGTAACTCTGACTCCTAAAATACTCCAAGGAATCACCCCTTAAAAACTTTTTGCTCTAAACCGGACCCACCCTCTATACAAATTCAGTTTTCATATATTTTTTTAAGAAGAAAAACGTATGTCCGATATATCGTACTTTGACTGTTGATAAATTTTGTACGATATATCGTACATTTTTTAATTTTGAAAAAATAAAATACTTTCCTAATTTTGTTTATTAAATTAATAAATAATATAAAAATTTAAATATTGAACTACAATATATTGCATTTTATATGTATTTTAAATAAATACGCTAATTTTTGTAGCCAGATTTTTTTATGAATTACTCATCAACGTTCAGAAAAGTACTAAGAGAAAAATTCAAATAATTCTCTTATTTTTCACTGTAATACACTAAATCAAATGTTTTTTTATAGAAGAAATACATTATAACAAACAAATGTGAACACGATAAATCTTGTTTTATTCGGAAGCATCCAAATAACGCGTTGAAAAACAGAAAGAAAAAATGTACGATATATCGTACTTAAGGAAAGGGTTAACGCCGAACTTAATAATATTGAATATGGAGGGATTGAATTTAGGTTTTTAGGCAAACTTTCGCATTCTAAATCAGCAGGAAATCCTTGTTTATCTTTAATAAAATCTTTAGTAAAATGTAAAGTTTTTTTTTAGTGCTAAAGAATAAGAAATATTGCGTCTTGATGTTATTGTACGTGCATATTGTTTAAAACATTTATGCTTAGCTTCAAATCTAAAGCACCAAAAATGTTTAAGAGGTCCACTCTTTAAGATTGTCGTTGCACAATGTACCAAAAAGTGGTGTTTTGGTTTCAAGTCATCAAAAAGTTGAACGCACAGCTTATGATGTTTTTTAATAAGACTCCGCAAAGAAGTTATATCATTTTCGGTAAATTCTGGCAGTAAAACGAATTCGATTATTTTAATTAACAAACATAACAGAAGCCAGTGTTTATTATCAATAGGTATAATTTCGCCAATTAAAAGTGGTAAGAAGTTTACAAAATACCACATTTCTCGTGTCTACATTTTAAGTTTTTTATTTTGAAGACGAATAAAATTAATTGGTCCAGATAAATTACCTATTTCTATCATCCCATAAGAGAATATTTTTTTCTATAATTTAAATTTTCAAGAGTTAATATATTAGATTTTATGAATTTTAATAAAATTTGACAAACTTTGTAATTGCATATTCCCCCAAATATGTCATGCATCAAGTTGATAGAAAAGTTATCAGTAACATGAAAAGAAGGAATAGCATTAAAGATACATTCTTCTTTTATTCCTGTTGACTTATCGTTATAAGCTAAATCTTTTTTGTATTGTTCTTCATTTCTCAGAAAACTATTATGCTCAATTGCGTCGATTTTGAAGAACTTATTTGAACGACTGCATAGCCGACAAAAATTTTTCATATTAAACTATTTTCCAAATTCGAGTAAACTTTTAACTCCCAAATTGTCCCCTAAAACTAGTCCTAAAGTAAAATATATTCTAATTTTTTTTTGTGATACATTAATTTCTAATCCATTTTGTTCTAAGGATTTTATTTGTTCAACTAGAAAATAAAATGACGAATCATTTCCATGCTAGTTTATGTTCTTAGCTTTGATAAAACCAGCAGTAAAGTTTAGATTGGATTGAATAAAGTTTAAATTGGATAATAAATTAATTGGGATCTTTGGAAATGTGTAATATATGGCACAAAAGCTATCCTGAACTGAATGGCTTCCTAATGGGTTATTAACCTCAAAGTCATCCGTGTATAAAAAAAAAGGAATAATAATTTTTTCCTCCCCAATTAAAGATATCTTTAAAAAAGGTCTTTATTTAAAAAAAAAGGTCGCCATTAATAAAATTGTAGTTAGAGTTTCCATGTTTTTTATTACAGCTTCGAAAAATCCTGGAAGCTCACAAAATTTTCCAATTATTGAAAATTTAAGGATAAAAAATGACCGTTAGCAGAAACTTAATCCAAAGATAGTTTACCATTTATACGAGTTTCTCGAATCTCCTTGTTGATAGTATAAACAAGAGGAGGAAGATAACGATCTTCCTTTTCCATATACTGGATATATCGTAATTGGGTTTTATTTTTTCGAATGGTGTAGCACAAACATCCAAAATATTTTTTCATCTTACAAATATACAAAATAATAATTCATCTACAAATATCCAAAATAATAATTCATCTTTCTGGTTCAAAGACTCATAACTTTTTAAAGTGTTTATTATACAGGTGGAAATCTGATTTACTTTATTTTAAATAACACAAGTATCTTTTCTACTTATATTGAATCTTGAATAAAGATCGGAGCAAATTCTAAAGTTAGAGTATTAAGTGTTTCTAAACTTTTCATAGGTTGTAAGATATCAACATTCGATTCCAAGAAGCTGCTATTTATCTCAACGTTAGTTTTGTTATGCTCTGTTATGTCATTTTTAAAATCAGAATTGATAAATTCATGCGAACTACAATCAGATTCTGTGTTTGTTCTACAATTCATATGAATAAATGCTTTTTAAATGCTTTACGAAATGCTTTCACATTTATATCCACTAATTGCTTGGATATTGTGAAAAAGGACTTTTATGTTAAGTTAAAAATTAAAAAAAAAAACGTTGAATAAATATCCAAACACCGGAGCAATATTTAGGATATTCTAAGTTAAAAATTTGAAAAATTTTGAAACATTTATCTGAAGCTAATTAAAATTTTCGGAATTTAAGTTGTTTTCCATCAAAATATACGTACGTATATCAGAAATATTTTGTTGGACCACAAATACCTCAAATACTCAGTTTTTATTTTACTCAACCATCAATTACTTAGGATTACGCATCCACAAATTTATCTAAAAATCTCAAGAGCTCAAAATATCCCCACTTTTTCCTGTCATCATCGGCTCCATTTCCAGATGGTAGGTTTAAGTTTCTTTTAAATCTTTTATATGTATCTCTTAAACCTTTCTAACTTGTTTTACAATTTTCCACTAAAAATAAATGTAATACATATAGGAAAATGCATCAGCATCACCCATCATAAAATTTACTTTTTATATTATCTTACCTGTAGAATTCAAGTTGATAACAATTTCTTGCCATTTTTCTTCCTTAATGTCAACTTTTCTATAATTTGGGTCTTGCAAAATGTACAGGATTGAGTTTGATCTCATCTGCTCTATTAAATTTTCTTCGCAACTCATTATTTACTTAACTTAGAAATTAATAACAAAAACAAATTTTTTTAGTGAATTAATTTAATAATAAGTTCAAGTTTTATTATTAAGTTATTCATTATATTAAATTATTATTTATATTATAGAACTTATTTTAACTTTTTTTTGTCCAGATGAATAATTGATTGTTTATTTCTTGTATTTATTTCATGGAGATCTCTTCTAGTCGTCAAGTTTATCGTCGAATGAATATCACAATTCAATAAATCATATATTTGAAGAATGAGCTTAAAATTAATTAAATCCCTTATAAGCAGTATATTATTTTGCCAATGGATATATTCTGTATGTTCAAGCCTATTATATTTCTTCAAATTTTTTATCGCTTTGTTTTGAATGACCTGTAGTTGATCAACAGTTTGTTTCATTGACACACCCCATAACTTAATACCATAACACAAATGACTATGGAAGAGTGCGTAAAATATTGATGTATGAACTTCAACAGGTATAAATTTTGAAACTTTTTTAAATACTCGCGCAACTGATGATAATTTACTACATGATGATGATATGTGCGTTTTCCAACTTAAATTAGAATCAATCCATAATCCAAGGTATTTAAAATTTGTTACATGATCAAGCCTTGCGTTCGAAATTCTTATATTAAGAGTTGGGGTAGAGGAACAATAATGATCATATATTTTGTTTTGCTTGTGTTGATTGTTAGTTTGGGATCACTTATCCACCCTGCTAACTTCTCTAATTCTATATTAATTTTGTTTTGTAAATTTGTATAATTATTATCATCAAATACTAGACTATTTGTCTTCATCAGTGAAAAGAAATATTTCAGCACTAAGTCCAATCTCTTTTATGCCTTCAATATGCAGAGAGAAAAGCAATGGTCCGAGAATCCTGTCCGGTCCGATATCCTGTGGTACTCCAAATTTTATATTATCTTTCAGACTTGAAACTTTTTCTGTTTGAGTAAATTGGGAACGATTATTTAAGTAAGAATTAAACCACTTATATGCAACTCCTCTTACACCGAAACAATGCATTTTTTTAAGTAAAATTTCATAATCTACAGTGTCAAAAGCTTTAGTTAAATCCATGTACATGATTGCCACTAGTTTTTTTTATCTTTAAAATTTTGAACTGTTGTTAGCATATCAACTAGTGCTGTTTCTGTATTTGATTTTTTTTAAAGCCATATTGTCTTTTAGTTAATAGATCTTTTCTATCCAGAAAAGAAGTTAACTGTTTATTAACAACTTTCTCAATGATTTTAGATAATACTGGTCCCAAACAAATTGGCTTATAGTTATGGAGGTTTTCTTTTTGTCCCGATTTGAAGATTGGAATAATTTTGCCAATTTTCAACAATACAGGAACATGCCCTTCAATTAATGATTTATTAACAATCTTGCATATAGACCCAGTCGCAAACTTATTACAATCTTTCAGCAAATTTGTAGATATGTTAAGTAGGTCAATAGAATTAGATTTTTTGAGAGATTTTATGATTTCCGAAATTTGATGTTCAGAGTCACATTGAAATTTGAAGCCATTTCTTGTTTTTGGCAGCATGAAAAATAATTTATTTTCATATTTTTTACCCAATAATTCCTCTATGTATTTGTCATTGGTTTTACATTTGTAAAATTTTTATTTAATTTATTAGACTTATCATTATAATTAATATTACTTAACTTAGGTTAGTGCTTACATGATTAGAGGCGATATTTTTCTTTTTAATCTTATTTTTCCATAACGATATTTGCATTTGGTCAATTAATAACAGGTTGTTGTTAGGACTATTCAATATCCATGCATATCTGGTTGGTATTAACAATTTAAAACATTGGTACTTAGTTCTTCTGTTAATTTTTTTTGAAATTATAGGTTCACAGCTACAGCCGTCAATTGAAAATTTATTTTTGATAATATTGCATAAAGAAAATGAATTTGCATGGGGAGCTCCTTTTACAAAGAAAGCGACTGTAGAAACATCAGTAGTTAAAAATTTAACTTTTTTGGAAGACGGTTTATGTTGATCAGTGTTTGTAATTTTATTAGCCAATTTTAACTTATTAATTCTATTTTCCCAATCAACACGATTCCAAATAGTTCCAAGGTCAAAGTTTGGTTACTGTTTCAATTATTGAAGATGAAGTTGACTTTGGTTGTTCCTCATTTGAAATATGTTTAGCTTTTGGTGTGAAAAATGATGGTGGGAGCTCAGACATTATGGATGGAACTGCTGGACTAAATGTAATCGTCGTCGTTACTAAATGTAATCGTTTAATTTTAGTATTATAAGTAATAATAATAAATTTGTAAAAATAAAAAGAAAAATTTTACGGAGCGAAAATTTAACACGACCGATTAGTTAGACAGGTGAAATACTCATTCACTCATTCACTTCATGTTAATGAAATGTCGATTTAATTCATTTATTTTTACGGTAGCTTGATCTTCTGATAATCCTTGTAACAGCTCAACGTCTTTATTTTTCTTGGCTGAGCCTCAAATAATTTTATTGATGCAATCCCACGTCTTAGCTGAATTATTATTACTTTTATTAAATTCGTTAATAAAATAACTTCTTGTTTTATTTCGCCGTATGCTGGTAACTTTATTTCTGAAGTATTAATATTGTCTTTCCATTGTATAAGCATAATATAATTCTTATGCTTATACAATTTATTCTTCTTATTCATTGTATAAGCATAATATATAAGCATTTATCTAATTCTTTTAAAAATTGTTCAAATGGTGAAATTGGTGATTTGTATATATTAATTAAATTGAACGCAACATTATTTTTAGCAATGTTGACACTAAGAAAACTGTCATCATTGTTACTAAATAAATGGACTATCATATGGCAGATATATTTATTGTTTACAAATATGCCATAACCTCCGCCACGTTTTTCTGGACGACAACAATAAAACGAATTGTAATTGTGAAAATTAAAATATTTGGTTTGAAAATCGTTTAACCAAATTTCTGTATTACAAAGCACATCGATTGTATTGTTTAATAAACTTAGAATTATTTCAATATCATCTATTTTGTTTTTTTATACTACGCGCATTTAGGTATAATATTAAGTGTTATTGTCTAGTTTAATTTCATTTATAGGGTTAAAAAGATTATTGCTTGGGTTAATTAGAAAAGGAGAGTTATTTAAAAAGTTCATCAAGTTGTGAATTATTTGTTATATGAATAATTTTAGTGTTAGCTTCCTTTCGAATGAGAACCTTCCCGTAATTAACCCAAGCAAATGTAGTTTTTTTTTCTCTTCTTAAATTGCTAACTTTTTTATAAATATAGTTAAAATAACTAGTCAACCGTTCATTAATATAAATTGGTTGCTTACTTCCATCATTCAATATATTACCAGAATGTAAGTAATTTTTATTTTTTTTTGTTCTTTATATTTAGACAATAGTAAAAGTTTTGAACTTTTTTGCATAACTGAGTTAATTTCTTTTAAATTTTTACTTCGGTAAATTTCTTTTATTGGATGCAGTGTACAATTCATATTAAAATTTTTTAAAATATTCCCACCACTACTGGGGTAAAGCACGAAATTTTGTTTCAACTTTTATTTTGAAACAAATTAGTGGCGTAACAAAATTTGAATGGCAGCACCAAAATTGAAACGCTAATTTTAGTGAAACAACTGAAAAACGAAACAAAAATACGTGCTGCCACTGTAGTTATTATCGTTTTTTTATTTTTGTTCAAGTTGTTTCTTGTTAAAAAATTATTGTGAAAAAAAGTTTTGGAGAAAAAATGTAGGTTTGAAATAATATTCTATTTATATTTGACATAAAATTTTAAATGTACGATACATATTATTTTTATTTGTAAAAAGAATGAAAAAATACAACAAAATAACAAGACAACTTGACAAGTGACAAAAAATTGACAAGACAACTAAGCATATTGGTGGATTTTTGTTAAAAAATATATGTTCATTCTCAGCAGGTTTAAGAATTGGAATATCAGTTCCTTCAATAATACCGATGACGCCAGGTATTCTATATTTTTCATAAAAATACTTTCGTGTTTCCGTGAATGCTTCTTCTTTTATCCTTATCCAACGAGGGCAAATATCATCTTCTAATATTTTAATAGTATTTCTAAATACTTTCGATACCGTGGTTTGGGCCATTGCTACAACTTTATTAGCGCCAACATTAACTTGGTGACTACCACTTGCCAATAGGCTTAATGCTGCGGCCAGCTGTAATATTGACGGAAGACCTCTAATGCTTTTTTTTCAAATTTTACACTTTCTAAAACCATTTTAAATGCTTCCTTACTCAGCCTAAAATTCTTTAGACCGAAAATAAAAATTGTATTTACTAAAGTGTTGAAAGTGAAAGGGTCAGTACTCTTTTCTTGGCTACTCAAATATATTGATTTTATCCCTTAATATCCTTCGTTCTATTATTTGGTTAACATTAATATTTTCCTCATCCGAAGAACTTTCATCAAAAAATATCATTTTGATTTAAAACCTAAAATTGTTTATTTTTAAAAAAAATTTCAGCAAAATTTTGACTATTTTTATAAAAAATTCACTTCAATTTATTTAAAATACTCTAACTTACTTAGAAACTTTTTTTTCCTTAAATATTTCACAAACGAATTTTTTATTGTCAACTTTTTTACTATCGCCAATATATTTTGGTTCAAACGCCAAAAAGTAGCGTTTTTAACAAATTCGTGCTACCGAAAATGAGCGAAACAAAAGAAAAAAAACGGTGCAAATATTCATGCTGCCATTTTTGACTATTAGCGAAGCAACATGTTTGAAACAAATTTCGTGCTTCCACCCCTGGTTACATTTTCATTTTCATTGATTGGCACACTACATATTTGAATAGAAGTATTTAATCTAGTTTGATTTGTATTATTTAGTTTTATTTCCATATAATTTACTTTCGATTTTAAACTTTCAATTTCATTACTTAAATTGACATTTTCACTTATTAATTTATCGGTAATATTCTTATATTCATTGACCGCCATTTTTAATGTTATTATTTCATTTTCAAAAGATTCATGCTTAGAAATTAAGAAATCTAATTTATTATTTAGAGTATAAAAATTACACTGACTATTATCCAAATCACTGATATTTTTATTATTTAATGTTTTCGAATTTTCTAAAGTATTCAGTGGAACAATTATAGAGCTTCTTCGATTATCTCGAACTTTGGTACACTTTACACAAAACCAAATTTCTTTTTCCAGTCTTTCTTAATTTCAGCGAATTTTTGAATTGATAAATTTGTACAATTTTTGTGAAACACTCCACTACAATCTCCATCACAAATTAAAAAACTATTACCATTTAATTTACAATTTTTTTTTTGCACTTATTACAAACCGATGTTGTGTTACTTTCTGCCATGTTGTGAAAAATATATACAGGTTGTTTAGTATTGTCCTGCAGATCAAACCGGAGTGAAGATAGTTTTTATTGTTTTTTGTTCTTTATATTTTAATAGAAGAATAACCTTACTTTTCTTTTGCACAAATTCAATTATTATATTAGGTGGATCAGCAATATTATTATTTACGTGTTCTTTTCTATTCATCTGTTGATTTCTTTAATTGCTTGATTTTTAATATCTAAGTTGAAATTATTTAATATATTCGCACTGATCACTGAATTTACGCTTTTTGAAATACCTCATTTTTATGAATTTTGTTTTCCATATGATTTAGTCTAGATTTTAGATAATTAGCTTCATTATTTAGACATATGTTTTCTTCAGTTAAGTTGCTTGTTATCAATTTATAATATTCAATGGTTAACTTTAAGCACTTTATCTAAATTTCATTTTTAGCAATCAGAATATCGGACCAAAATAGTTCTTATTGTCAACATGTGTGTAATCTTGACTTGCTAAGCGTACAACATCAAAAAATAATTGTATAATGTTGCTACATTTCAAAAAAGGTACTTTTGAATTTCCATTACTGCCTTTTCCCCTTCGAAAATTCTCTTAAAGCTTTTTGTTCAAAAACGGCTGACGATACTAAATTTGCCACTTTTGTTGCATCAACATTTCCACTAGTACCACCAACCGTAATAATTTTTCCAATTAAGACATCTTTATAATTTAATAAGTTTATTTCAAAAGTATAATACATACAATTTCTGCTTAAATTTCTGGCTCGTGTAACTTTTCTTCAAATTTATCAACCTCATCTACTGTTGTTTTTAATGGCCAATTGACGCTGTGAAGATCCTTCAAATCAGGATTGGATGTATTGTTTTTATTTTGCATTTGAGAAAAAATTTCTTTAAGTAAGTCGAGTGGCTGGCTGATTTGTAGAATCTAAAAATGGTTAAAAATGTTTTAAAAACCTGTCTGGCCTGCTATCCTTTTAACTTAGTAAATATATTTTAAAAAATTATAAAATTTTAAAATTTATTAAATATACCTACATAACAGTATTAAGTATAGGTACCTAACTAATTCTGATATTTAAAAAATATATCAAATACAAAATACTTTAGAATACCAGTGGATATATTATCAAAATAGTAGTTCAAATATGTTTTTCTGCTTAGATATTAGAAAAAATTATTTACCATTGTGGTTCATATTATTCACTTCCAACAATACAACTTCTCTTTCGTTTCCACTTTCATAATTTTATTTAATTGTTGCTTCAGATTCATTTTAAATTGATGAAAAGTGGATTGCCAACCATTCACCGACTCCCCAACCCTTCCTATCCGAATCTGTAGCCTCCTGGGTCAAGCACAACTCTCTTTGTCTGGGTTTGAGAAGGACCGGGTGCATCGTATGTAGGAGGAGGCTGAGCCTGATAAGGCTGAATGTTTGACCTCATCCCTATCAAGTTTTCGCTGGTGCGTTGCTCCACCATTCCCAGTCGTCCTTCCACGGGGTCAAGTTTTTTTCTTTTGTATTTAAATCCACTGGGCTGTTTGAATACTATGTGTTCAACAGCAGGCGCTGTCTCTTCCTCTTCTCCTTCTATGTATCCTTCAGGACATCCTTTTATTCCTCGTTTTACTGTTACTGTCTTTTTAGTGTTTTCGTAGTGCGTTGTAAGGGTTTCATAATGTGATCTTCTGTTTATACTCATTTTGTTTGTTAATTTGAATTGATATTTAAGATTGTTTGAGATAATTCATGGTATGTTGATAAGTTTGATGATAATGTGAATGGGTCAACTGTTTCCTCTACAATTTCACTTAAATTAATAAAAACTTCATCATGGTTTTCAATATACTTTTTTTTAACTTCACTTTTTTGACCATGATGATATTGCCGCTTCCTTTGATTATTACAAGAACAAATATCTAGAACAAATTTAACAATATTAATATAATAATTAAATTTTTACAAATTGTATCTTTAAATTTGTCTACATACAGTTTATTCAGTTCCCTGGCTTCTATATCTGAGATGATATTTGAAACTTTAATATTACAGCAATATTTTTGCCACTTTAATTCTGGCTCCGAATGTTCATTTTGAATTTATTTGGCAACGCGTTTTTTATTTTGATCAGCATTAGGGTACCAAGCAGCATTTTGGCCACAAAAGTGAACACATTTAAACACGTTTTTAGAAAAAGTAGAAACATGTAGACGTCGTTTCTACATTATGTGTATGTTTCTTCTTTAGACATATATGTGATAACTGTTACGTAAAAAATTTTGTGGACATAATTACTCCTTATTACTACACAAAATTTATTAATTTGATATGGTAAAAAAGTTACAAATTTTGACACTATATCAAAACTATGTTTCTAAATTGAATTTAAAAGTTATTACAACGACATACAATTACCAGAAATTACTACAACAAAAGAATGTTACTTTAAATAGGTATAATAAGCAAAAATTTTATTTCATTTTATATTTATCCTAGATAATATATATTTTTTTTTTTAATCTTGTATTTAGTTAGATTAAATCTTATATATAAATATTCGTATAAACTTATTAAAGTGGATCTATTTCTTTATATGTTTTAAAATTTTGTTTGATTTTTAATATATTTAAAAAAAAAAGTATTCTTGAACCAGAATTCATATTATTGAAAATAAGCTGGTGTGCAACAAAAATATTTAAGTGAAAATATTACACAAGCTATCATTGTA
Source organism: Argyra leucocephala (assembly GCA_963942445.1). Classification (NCBI taxonomy): domain Eukaryota; kingdom Metazoa; phylum Arthropoda; class Insecta; order Diptera; family Dolichopodidae; genus Argyra; species Argyra leucocephala. The sequence continues at coordinate 52,455,264 of OZ012679.1, read as the reverse complement.
GGTAGTATTTAAGCATTGTTTAATTTTTAAAAAAAAAATTTGATTTTATTTTGTTTTTTAAATTAATATTATTATTTCAAAATTTATCACTATATTTTGATTTTGAATTTTATTAATTCAAGAATGAAATATTTTATTCATAAAGAAGTTATAATATATATGTATAAAGAAATATAATATTATATAAAAAATTGTATTTATTTTTAATAATCAAGTTTCCGTTAACTCATTCAATATGTTGCTCCAATATCATTTTAAAATTATATTACAGTACCTTTATATTTGTGTAAAGTTGTTCTCCATTTTGGTGTTGTTTAGCTACTAACTTGGGCTTGTTGATTCGCTGCTAACTTGGGCTCTGTTTTCTGATTTTCCATTTGTATTTTTTTATATTTACTCCATCTTAATAAATTTTAGTGTTTAGACTAAATTTTAATTAATTTTTTTCCTTTTTTTTTTATTATATAATTTAAATCTATTCATTATAGTATGTCACTAAAGTTTTTGTTATATTTATGATATTTATTAGTTTTCACTTTTATTTTTTGATTATTTTTTTATCCGTGTTTTTTTTTTTTTTTTTTTTTAAATTTAAATTATATTTAATTGTTCCTTTTAGTCACGGTCGCCGTGTAATGTGATCATTTAAATTAAGCACAACAGTCTTGTTTTCTTACTTAACCTAGAATGCCTTTATTATATATTTTTTTATAAATTTATTAAAAACTTATTACTAATCATTTTATAATAGCAAAAAAATATACTTTATTAAATACTAACAAACTTAAATCTAAAACATTAAATTCTCACGGTTTTTTTTGAAAGGTAAACGATCTATACTAAATTATGGAATAAAATTGCTTATGCAGCTATTACCTAGAATTTGATATTATGTTAGGTAATAATGCATAGCAGTATTTTTTATTAAGTTAATAATGTATAAAAAATAAGAGAGTTTAATTACGAAATTAGGAATTTAAGATAGAAAAAAAATAACAAATAAAATAATGTTTTAGGAATTTATTCAAAGTATGTGTCATAAATTGATTAATTTACAATTTCTGATACTTTGTACCTTTATATTACAAAATACACAATTTGCAATAATTTTTCTTGATACATTGGTCGACTGAAAAAATTAAATACAAGCAAAATGAAGAGAATAAAACCATTTTACCACTCCACAACATTTTATAGAAATGTAAAAAAAAGATTAGTTTTAAATAATGAGCTTAGTGGTGTGAGGAGTAACAATAATCTAAATAAATTTGGTAATCAAGATAGGTGCGAAAAATCTTCAGGTAATTGTTTATATACACATCCTGAATATATAGCTTATCAAATTTACTAAATTATGAATATTTTCTATATATACGTGCATCCCACAGCTGATATAGGAAATAAGTCAGAGACAACAATCAATGAAGATGATATTGAATTTTCCGTCAGATCAGAACAACCTATTATTAGTAATGAATTCATTTCAAATCAACCTACTCTTAGTAATGAAAATGATGACGAATCAAATGACGAGTTAGAACCTGAATTGTTACTCCTAGAAGAACTAAAGAATTGGGCATTATCTTATCAAATTAAGCATTTAGCATAGAATAAACTTTTATATAATATATCAAATCATGGTATGGATTATTTGCCTAATTCAGGCGTTCTTGAAGTCTTTTGTACTTCTGAGGTACCTTTTTTAGAAAGTATTTGATTTCTGCATCCACCAACGCTGTATGTGTTGCTGGAAACAGTTCTCATATATTTTTTTAATAGAAAAAACTAAACTGGAATTTATAACGTTGGGTGGAATCAAATAAAATTGTTGATTCCACCCAACGATATAAATTCCAGTTTAGTTTTTTCTATTAAAAAAATATATACCTAAGTTTTTTCAACTCATTTAAAATTATTTTTATTTTTTTACCTGAACTTTCGAAACTGCTTCTGCCAGAGCAAGAATATTGTATTAAAATATGAAATGTTGTAATTTTTGTCATTATGTTTTTAATTGAAAGTCTAATATTCTCATTCAAAAGACCTCTAATTTCTTTAAAATATAAAATCTAAAAAAATTGGAAAATTAATAATAGACATTTTTAATAAAAATTTTTCACCTTTTGCTCTTTAGTTTCTTGATTATTTAAACTGTTGTTGAATAATAAAAGATCTGCCACAGTTTTTATTGGAAGATTAGGTGGATCAAATGATGGTAAAATATTTATGTTACCGGATTGGTTTTTTAAAATTTGAGTCTTAAACTCATGTAAAAATTTGAAAAGCTCGACATTTTGATTTCTAATACTGGACATATCCAATTGTATTTTATCTAAAATATATATTTATTTTAATATTATAGATAAAATTTTATTAGCTTTTATGATAAAATTTTATTAGCTTTTATGAACGAAAAGCATACTTTGATTATTTGTAATGGTGGCTATATTATTTTGAATTATTTCAATATTTTTGTTTATATTTTTAAGTTGTTGTTTTAGGTCCAGGATATCCTACGATATATCTGTAGTATTTTGAGAACTTTCATCTAAAAATATATTTATTTTAATATTTTAGGTTACATTTAAATAGTTTATAATGAAAAAACTTACTATGATCAGATATATTTACATCAACATTAAAAAAACTTGAATCTGGTACTGTTGATGTTATTGACATTTCAGATACAAATTTTTGTAAAATTGAATTTTCAGTATCTATAAGGAAAACATAAGGAATTTAAAAAACGAATATATTATAATACATATATTATTAATAAAAATATAAATAAATAAAAAAATTACTCTCATTTGCAATATGATTCACATTTTTTGTTTCCAGTTTGGTCCTTTTAAAAAATAAACAGGTTTTATTATTTTCAGCCATTGGTAAAATTTCTATAGGGGCAATAAACTTTATAAATAAAAAATTTAAATATTTCTTTTAATTTACCTTTAAGTAATTTCTGGTATAAATGGTATATCTTTGGTTGTACTTGCTTCTATTTCTTCCTATTCTGAATTGATATCTGTTATGTCTTCTTTTATAATACCTAAAACTTCGCTATCAGATATTGTATCAGATATTGTACTAGCCTGACTAAGAGTTTGTAATATGGGTGTTTTATAAATCTTTTTATTACATGGATCATCTTTATCGTAAAAATTAAAATCTAATGAACTATCTTTCGTAGTTTCACCATACTTTCTTTTGAATTGTTTTTGTTAGATAGTTAATTTTCTCTCTTTTTCCCGTGCGTCACTATAATTCTCTAACCAAAAATGAAATACATATATTTAAAATAAAAGACCCATATATTTTTATACGCTTACCAAATTCTTTCGATATAATTTTAAATTCTGTAATTTTATACCAATTTCCATCATCTTCCGGAATTTTTTTGCTTTTTATATATTTCGAAATATTTTTTCTTTTTTTTGGATAATATAGAATTTCTTTGTCATATTCTCTTTTAAAAAATGATGTAGGTACGGCTTCCACAGTAACTGCATTGTTATGTATGGTTTCAACAACCACATATATTTTGCTATAATAAATTAAAATGTTTGTGAAAATTGAAAATATTTCTAGTTTTTATAAATAATATTTGTAATTTCTAAAAGTAATTTATACAAAAAATATGCTGAAATAATAATATACCTATAGGATAAGACATATTTTATGAATGACGCAATGGGAAAAAAATGTTATAACCGAAAGTATCATGTATTTTCCACATTTTTCTATAAACATTATCAATTTTCCAAAATTGAATTTGAGATTCTACACCATTAGACTTGTATATATCAAATTTTGAAGAAGCAAAAGGTATGTAGTAAAAATTTTCTTTACGTTTTATTTCATTTCCAAATATACATTGGCCATTAATATTTTTTTCAGCCCATTGAAATTTTACAAAATTTTTGCTTTTAGTTAGAAACCACTGGTCTCTTACGTTGTCTTTTAATGAAATTTTTTTAAGAATAACTTGTTTGTAAATTACTCGACAGGTATTTCCATCTTTGTATTTGGTCCTTCACTTAAGGCAAGGGAATTTATTTTCTTCTATTTTCATTTTACAAAAACTTTCTGTATTAATTTCAAATATTCTATTTGTTATTTCAGAGAATGGTCGATGATTATTTCTGTGTAGTAATCTCATAATCTGATGCATGAAGCTCTCAAATTTAAATGAGCTATAGTCATCAAGCGGCTCAAATAATTTGACATCGGCCGCAATATTTATTAAAATATGTACATTATAAATTAGGTGTTTTTTTCCATAAATTTCTTCTATTCCTTGAACAAAATGTTCCATCAAATCGATAGCTAATTGCAAGTATTCAACATTTAATTCTCTGTCACTTAACATAACAATGGCTGTGTGAAATAATAAAAAGTATTTATATATTTTTCTGGAGGTAGAATATTTTTATATGCAAATGGTCCCGCATATAAAAGTTGCGTTCGGAACTCTGTGCCCTTATAATTTCCTAACTTGGAAAGGGGTCTTACTTTTCTTTGAAATTCTCTGGGTTGAGTTAATGAGATTTCTCTAAGTTTTTCAGATATCTGATTTATTGCATATGAAAGTAAAAGCGAAAATGTATCGCCAGAGGTCCACATTTTTAACAATCTCTTCATTACACCTAGACAAATCGTATGTAGGTAATCTAGAGGAAATTGTTGCGCCATGTCTATATCAAGTTCCTCTATTATTGAAGTACCCTTATGATATGAAAAATTACTTTTGTTTCTAAATGATTGATTTGTTCTAAGTGGCTTATTAAGTTCTGGATAAGTCATTCGTGAATGTATATATTCTCCCTCTTGAATGCACTTATTGCATCCAAAATAAGTGTTATGTGATTTAGTATATGTGACAGAAGCACGCGCTTGAGCGTCACAAATAAAACATCTTATTACAATTTTAATTTCTGTTTGTTGAAAAGTGAAATTATTTAATGTAATCTTTAGCTCATCAACAAAAGGCCTTAAAAAGTTATTAAAAGAAGCTGGCTTATTATAACCATGATAAACTCCCACAACAAACACCGGAGTTTTTGGTAAATTAAAAATTTGTCCAAGAATCAACCAAAATCAACTAGAATACTTCTAGATATCGGTACATCATCTATATTGAAGTCCAAGCTTATTTGATCTGGAATTGTTTTTAATGTCTTAAGAATATTATTCAATGATATCTGTAATCCGACATGAACATATTGACCAGGCTCTACATTATAAATTTGCCTTGTAACGGGAGTTTCTAATAACGTCCTTGCATCTTTTGGTAAATAAGGAAGGCTAATAAATCATTTAAAGCGTTATGTGTGATATTATGTGAAAATTTCCAATGTCTATGAAATGATAATACATCAGATTCTGACAAATCGTTATATGGTAAATCGTTTGACAAATCAATATCTTCCTATATATTCTGAAGGTCGATATTATCTGAAATTTGTGTTCTGATTTCATTTTGCACTATGTTTTCTGTTCTTAGAACACGTCTTAAAAGTTGTCTTTTTGACAAAATAATTTCTTTATACATTGGCATAATAAATATCAAAAAAAAAATTCGTTAAAAAAATCGTCAGTTTTTATCCACATTTTAAAGGTTCTTCTTCGGTTTTTCCAAAAATTATCACGTCGTCTATTTATACGTAACATGTTTTGCCTATTTCATGCGCTAAAATATCGATGGTGCGTTCCTCAGCCCAAATGTAAGTCTTAGAAATTCGTACTTCCCCTTCATTGTTGAGAAGGCTGTCTTCTGGATATCTTTTTTCATCATTATTTGGTGGAACCCTGATGTAAAATCGATAGTAGTCAAGAATTTCGAATCTCCAAGGCTTGCTAGTGTATTCGAAATATCCGGTATGGAATATGTATCCGGAACTGTGACTGCGTTCAGCCTTTTAAAATCTACCACTAACCTGTATTTCTTTTCCCCTGTTGAATCTGGTTTTTTTCCAACTATCCATCTTGGAGAGTTGTATGGACTCTTAGATGGTCTGATTATTCCATCGTCAAGAAGTTTTTTGATCTGTTCTTCGACCTCTTTCCTCATAGTTGCTGGATATGGATAAGACTTCGTGTATACTGGTTTTGATTTCCGCCTTCACGTGTCGATGATCTCCTTGCCGTTAATTGATCCGAATACTTTTAAGTGCCGGTCCACTATTGTTTGTATCTTTTTCCTAGTTTCTGGAGATAAGTGATCTGCTTCTACTTGAATATTGTTAACCTGTGCAGACGTTTTCTCTTTCAATGGAATTTCGATATTTGGATGAATTTTCAGTATGTTGTTTTTCCTGTCAATTATAGCTTGAAGTGTTTTAAGCGTATCGTCTCCTATGATGCCATCGAATGTTTTTAATCCTGGCAAGACGAAAAATTCCATGTACGTGTCGTTTCCTAAAGCTTGAAAAAATTTTCCTCCGATTTTCCTCGTAATTTGCTTAAACGGTGTGTTGGCTTAGCGGTTTCGGCTATTTATGGTTTTACGAAGTTTTTACTTGCTCCAGTGTCGACGAGGAATTTTAAGGCGTTGTGCTCTTTTGTTATGTACTCTAAGTAAGGTACGCTGGAAAGGTATCGGTCACAAAATTTTTTTCTTGTACTTCTTCCGGTTGTTCTTTTGTGCATATTCAGGATCGTATTCTTCTTGGTACTGCTGTGAGTATTCTTCTTCGTTGACCGTTTGCATGTGATAGAGCCTCTGGTGCTTATTGTCCGGTGAGTTACGCTTAGAGGTCTTTTTTGCACTTCATTGGAGTTATAGGGTGGCCTGTTTATATAATTTACTTGCCCTGTTTGGAGTGATGGATCTACGTCCATTTTCTCCAAAGGTTTTGGAGGTCTTGATGGTGGTGCTGCTGTTTTTTGATGCTGGATATTGTAGGTCGAAATTTTTTGTTGTGTGGTTAAAGGCTGCTGTTGACGATAGCTCAGTTGAGACGGTAAATAAGGCTGTCGAGGTCTGTTTGACATATTATTAATCGGTACGGTGACGGTGTTACTTATATTCCTGTTATGTATAGGAAAACTTCTGCTATTTCAATTCTGCAATTCTAAACAAGCTGAGTAGGCCTCTGGAAGGTTTGGATTCTCTGTGTTATCAGATGTTTTGAAGTTTCTCCGTTAATTCCTCTGATAAATATATCCAAAGCCCTGTTTCTGTGAGGTTCTATAAGCGCATCGCTTATCTCACGTGAGTGGTTTTCTGTCTTGATCTTATTAACAATTAAAACTGTTGGTTTATCTTCGCATATAATTCTATAGTCGTTCTACCTTGGGTCATGATGACCATTTGATATTCTAAAGTCCGAAGGTCCCTTTTGTTTGCGTAGTGTAACGACAGGCATGACTTAATAGCTTCCCAATTGTCAGCATAAATGTTATAAGACATAAGTGCAGCGTCGGCACTTCCTCTGACCTTCCCTCTGATAGCCTGTAGGATGGCTCTGTAAATTGGTTTGTTACCAATTACTTAACCAATTCGTAGTCCTTTAGTATATTTTCTACATTATATATCCAAGAAACGTATTGTACTGCACTTCCATCGAATACTTGCTGTGGTTGTATTATCGCGGCTCTATTTTGGCTCTCGATTGCCATTAACCTATATTCTAATTTTCTATTTAACTCTATTTGAGCGTTAAGAGCTCCGTCTAACTTTTTAACTTGTTCTCTTAATTCTTCCATTTTAGTTTTTTTTATTTTATTAATTATATTTATTTTATTTTATGAATTGTATATATTTTTCTTATTTATTGATCTCAGTTTTCTTTAATTTCTTTAAATTTATAATATAATATAAAAAAAAAAAAATATTTGAGATATCCTTTAATTGTAAAGGTGAGTTTTTTTTACATTTTAGCATAGGTAACGTAAATTTTACCCTTATTATTGGGACTTTGCCGGGCTTCCTGACTTGTTTTTTTCTTTTCTAAAAAATGTTCAACATCAACATAAAAACCTTAACTTTAATACCTTAATTTAAAAAAAAAAAGCATATTATTTAGCACAAAACTAGCACTTTTATTCACAGCTCATTTTGCAACAGTCTTTTTTAAAAGTCTTCGTATGACTACCCTATTTAACATAAAATAAAGAATAAAAAAAAAAAAAAAAAAATTAAGTAAAAACGTAAAAATAAAAATATTTTCTAAATCACAAATTTTTTCTTCATCTAAATCAGCGCAATTGGTGCAAACTCATTGGTCCATACAGATGGGTTTTTGACACTGAATACATGCATGTGTTGTGTTGCGTTTAAGTCTACTTGGACATATATAGCATGTAGTCTTTGGAACAGCAACTTCTTTAGTGGTGACTGTAGAATCTTTGTACAAAAGACGAGATATATTTGTTCTTACATCTCTTGAAATTTTTACATTATCAAGACGCCGTTGTAAATGTTTTGAAACTAATTGTTTTCCCAAATTCAATAAATATGAAGCTCGTGATGAAGGAAGGTGATGAACAAAATAAAATATAAGCATTTACAGCACTGATATCTAAAAGTTGATAAAAGATAGCCATTGGCCAACGTGCTGTACGGCGACTACAAGAATAAATAGCACATTTTTTATCCAATTCATCTACTCCACCCTTTGTGTTATTGTAGTTAGCTATCATCAAAAGCTTTTTGGAGAGAGAATCAGTTTCTGCAGCATGATGCATTGTTGAAAGTAGCAGTACGGCTCTATATTTTTTTGGCACGTAGGACAACAATGTCATTTCCTTTGTAAATCCATACATACTGGAACCAACACTCTTTTTTCTATCTGACAGGAATTCGGGTGGTATTTTTTTTTTTATTTTTTTTTATAGTTCCAAGTAGAGTAAGTTGTCGCAATTTTAATTGTTCAGCCAATTCTACAGAAGTGAACCAATTGTCGGTTGTTACACCCCGGTTACTTCCTTCAATAATTTTACATAAACGTAAAACTGACTGAGTGGGAATTGAAAAACGTTTTAGATCAGGACAATTTCCCTCATCTTTTATTTTTACCAGCGTAAATATATGAGTTTGCTAAATAATTAGTTCTATTTGCTAAATAATTAGTTCTATTAGCATCCGTTAGAACTAAAATTTATATTTTGCCGGTTTGTTTGGCATGTACATTTTAAAACGGCATCTACCACGAAACGGAATTAGCATTTCGTCAATGCACACATGTGTTCCAACAGAATAATTTTTTTGACAATTTTCAATTATTGCTAAATATATTTGATATTGCCGCCAAAGGATCTGCCTGCAAATTTTGATTTCTCTTTTCAAAGTCATCAAAACGTAGAGCTAATAACAGGTTTCTAAATCTATTTTTAGACATTGTCGACCTAAATATGTCCCTGTCATATCCACATGTTGAAAATAAAATATGGAAATCTTCATGATTTGATTTGAAGACTGAAGTATAAATTAAAAGTCCTAGAAAAGCCTTGAACTCTATAAAAGCTACATCATTCAATTCATAATTATTACTTTTGTTATCGTTGTTGCGCTTGATTTAATTTTTTATTTGTAAATGTTAAGATTATATCAATTGTTTTGTTATCAAATATTAAAGACCAAAATTCTTCTTCAGTTTTCAAATCTTTTATGGTAGACATGTTACGAATAGTAGGTAAACGAATTATGTTGTTTTCACAAAGCGCCTTGGTTCTTCCGATGACCACTTAAACCCAATTTTCAAAATTGTTTTGTTGTTCTTGTGGAACTAGTCTGTTCCATGGGTTGACCTCCTTTTAATTCACAGTCTCTGTTTTCAATTTCAGAATCATATTCTTCTTCGATTTGAGTATCATGTTCAGATTCTACAACAAAATCTGGATCGGCAATACCATCATCATCCGAAAAATCTTCTAATATGTCAGCAATATCTTTTTCATTCATGATAAAAAATTTTTGGGCTATATTTCCAACTTTTTTAATATAAAATAAACCTAAGAAAAAAAATCACGTTGTTACATACGTTACGTAAAAAATATTCTATATGAAAATGCACACTTTACAATAGGTAACGTAAATTTTTTTCCTTGAAATACTTACACACAAATAGAGTTAACGTAAAAAATCTTCTTAATGAAAATCACACAAATTCATAGATGACGTAAATTTTACCCCATATATAGTTTTTTTCGCATACACACTTGTCTTATCATGTTCAAACTATACTCAAATTTAAATAAGAACGATATATGAGAATACTAAAAAATTTTTGCAGCTGGCTACATTTAAAGTTTGCATTTTGCTCACTTGTAGCGACAGAGAGGTAATTTTTACGTCACCTTTACAATTAAAGGATATATAAACATTTTTTCGAAATTATTTAATTATTTAGATATTGAACCTTTATGGTTTATTAAGTTATTTTTCCCTCTTGTTTAATATAAAATATTTACTTACAGGAAAAAAATGGTTTGTTTCATACTAAGATTTAATTCTTAGGAGCCTTACTTGACCAATCCAATCCTTTTCGGTTGTATTTTGTTGTTCCTTTTTGGGTGTTGGCGTTTATAGCTGCGGGCACCCTACTAATGGCACAAGTTCAACACGTAGTATTTGTAATAACTTTTTATAGCACTTAAAAAGGTTCAAAGGATTTTGTTTCTTTTTTATTTTTGTTTTACAGTTAGCTTTTTTAGCGTTAGTCCAATTTTAATTTAAAAAAAAATTTTTTTTTTTTTTGGATATTAACTTTTATTCACGATTGTAACTATGTTTTTTTTATTAACTGCTCGGGCGCCAGTTATTAAATCGTATTCTACTTTAATATAAAAAAAAACTTTATTTCAATTTTTTTATACAAATTTATTCAATACATATTTAATGTTTAAAAAAAATAACAAAATTACTGTTATATTTTATATAATTACGCTATTGGTTGTACTAACTTTTATTTTTATATATCAAAATTTATTTCTATAAAGATATTTTTGCGAATTCCAATTGGTAGACGCTAGGTTAGCATTTTTTGTGGGAATAATAATTTCTTATTGTTTCCACGATTTCATCATTATGTTTTATAATTAAGTTGTAGTGGAATTTGATACGCCTACTATAATTATGTTGAGTGCCGTTACTTGACACGCCGATAATTTGTATTAAGAAGAGAAACAACACAAGAAAATAAAAAAAAATGTATACAGTATACCTCTTTTCATTTAAAATAAATTAATAAATAAAAATGTCGAAAAACAAAAAATTGTTATTAATATTAAAAACTAGTATATGTGCCTTTAAAGTATCCAAAGAGCTAATACAAAAACAGAAAAAAAAGAAGGGAAGATATTGGATGCGAAAATAATATATATTGTTTCTAAAAATAATATATACATATGTATCTTGTAAAATATAAACACTGCAAATAAGTAAATCGTACCTGGTATTTTCAGTTTTTCACTTATTTTTTTCCAAATGGCATCCTTTTTTTCATTATTTCTATAATATTTCAAGCTTTTGTCATATAAAATAGTATTTTCCTTAACTAATTCAATTATTTTTTCTTCTAAGCTCATTTTTCAAATAATTTTTTTTATTTATTAGTTTTTTTTTTTATTTAAAACGGAGGTGGCCCTAATATGTCGGGGCCAGCATGTAGGCTTTTAGCCTTTTATGCCCTCCTCCACCCTTAACTTATTCGACTCTTTTGATAAAGGCCAATAGGTATGTGGGTTATTAGTTTTTTTTTTTTATTTAAAACGGAGGTGGCCCTAATATGTCGGGGCCAGCATGTAGGCTTTTAGCCTTTTATGCCCTCCTCCACCCTTAACTTATTCGACTCTTTTGATAAAGGCCAATAGGTTTGTGGGTTCTATCCAGCAGAAGTTTTCTGAGTTTATGAATTTTCTAACTGATCAATAAGTTAGTTAAAATTTTGAAATATGAGTTTTATTATTTCGGAATTGCTTTTGCATTTTTATTTGGAATTTCAAAAAGGTAAAAAATTACTTTGATTTTTATTTGGAATTTTTAACAAGTAAAAAAATAATACTTTGATTGACCGAAAACGCTTCTGTACAAAAAAGTGTTTGTCGGTGGATTTATTAGGGCTTTCTATTTTTATAGTGGTATTATGGATTTCATCCATAACACCCCCACCGTTAGTATGAGGCTCCGACGAAGTATTTATTACAATGTTATTTTTATTTTTAATTACATTTATTAGTTTTTTTATTATTAAAAGTGAAATTAGTATAAAAATTACAATGCTTAAATTTACAATTATAGTTGTTATATGGATTTCTTTTTTATTGTTTACAATTTCTTGTATATTTTTCCTATTGTTATTAATGTTTATAGTTTTATTTTCGATTATTTTTGTTACATAATGTGGTAAAATGATATTATCGTAAATTTTAGTATAAAAATTTTCATAGTACTTACTTATCGTCTATGTTTATTTTACAATTTTCGTATCTTATCAGATTGTTACCTGTAATACTTATATTTAGGTTGTTACAATTTTGAACAATATTAGTTTTTTTCCCATTTTTTGTTATAATTATTTCTGGTAGAATTTGTACAATTTCTATTTTGGAAAAATTTTTCATATTACAAAAGGCTTCTCTAAAGTTAAATATGTTTTGAATACAATTATTTTTGGTTTCAATTAAATTTTTCTTTAAATTGTCTTTTACATTTGAATTATAAACTTTATTACTACTTTCGTTTATTAATATAGTTTGTTCCTAAAGGGATATTAATTTATTTTGCTTATTTGGTATTGGTTCAACAAGTATCCTTTAGAGTATTCTGGGATCATAAGAATAATGATGAAAGGTTATGACAATTTTAATGTCTTTAAAAGATTGTAGATCAGGGATCATTTTAAGTTCTTTTTCAGTAAGTATATTCCTAGAAAGTATGCCTAATTTGCTTGTAAGTATTATTTGTTCTATGTCGTCTATGTGGTTTTTCAGTTGATCGATGTCGTAGTTGATTTGATAAATTTGTTGTATGTAATTAAATTCTTCTTGTAGTTTAAATATTTTGTTCGTGTTTTGTTTATTAAAAGTATTCAAAAATATTGATATTGTTTTTTGTTGTAAGTTTATGTGTTGCGTTACGTTTTGAATTTGTTCTGAGATTAAATTATTTATTGAGATTTGTTTACTGTTTTCATTTATCAGTTGTTTGTTATTTTTTTCTAATGCGTTTATTTGGTTTTTTATAGTTTCCTCGTCGTTGTAGTTCATGATGCCAGTTATATACTTTAGTCCAGTTCCTATTACGTTAATTAGACCTCTTATTTGTCTAAGTTAAAGTTATGAGTAATTGTATTGTACATAGGTGCGATAAGATAAGCTTTATCATCGAGTATTTTAATGTTTTTATAAATTTCATTGCTCGTGTTTTCGTATTGTGTTGTATTTACGATATTCATTATTTTTTTAGATTTTTAATGATTCTTTTATTTCCTAATTTTATTGTAACGTAACCGTTGTTATGGTCTAAATTTTGTACTTCGATTATTTGAGACAGTACTTCGGCTATTGCCATTATGTGGAGAACAATTTGTATTTTGGTCATTTTTACTTGAAATTAGAATTTTCTTTAGAATGTATGGTGAATGGTTGCGATTCGCATTTTGACTTGTAAGAATAATTTTTATTAGTTTTTTGTTTTTTTTCTTCTTTTGAATTTGGCTTTAACTGTGGGGTTATCGATGTTTTGGTGTCTTTTAGTTTTTTTTTATATGTGTCTTATAGTATTTAAGACCTGTGTCTTTGTCTGTAACATGTTCTTCATCTATTTTTTCTAAATTTAATTTTCTAAACTTAGCGTGGTTTTTACCGCCTCTTGTGTCTTTAAGGAAATTTGTTCCTGACTCTACTCTTCTTTATTTTGATTTATTCTATTGATTATCTTTTCTTTTGTTTTATGAATTTTATCACGGATTTCTGCGTATTCAGATTCACTTATAGTACCATTATTTAAATCTATTGGTTTGCGATTTGTTGTGGAGTGTATTGTATTGTTATAAAACGATATGATTTTTAATAATTTATCTTCTATTGTGTCCAAGTCTTTATGTTCGTCGTGTCTTAAAAGTCTGATGTGTTCGTTTATTGTATTGTGCAACCTCTCAACATCTGAGTTTGAGGTGTGGTTGTTGTTAGATGTGTAGTGCATCTCAATATTTTGATTTTTTAAGAATTCTCTAAGGGGTAAAGCTTTAAAGCCTAACTCATTGTCGACTATGATTTTTTTTATTTGCCCTACGGCAGAAATGTATTTAAGAACTGCTCTTTTGAATTCAGTCCAAGTCCTCGCGTTTATTTTGACTGCCTGTGCGAATTTGCTAAATTTGTCGATAGCAGTTAAGAAAAGGTTTTTTTCTAAAGAATGGAATACATTCATATGAACTATTTGGTTTGGGCCTAATGGAGTTTCTTTTATTTTTAATTTGTGTTTTATTGGTCTTCTTTCATATTTTTGGATATTACAAATTTCACAATTATTAATGAACTGTGTTATTCGTTTAAGGAATTTTGGATGGTAGTAATTTAATTGCATCTCTTTATTAATTTCATTTATACCTCGATGGTTGTTTTTGAGATGTTCTGCAGGAAAAAAAGGAGCAAAAACAAAATTATTTAAACTACAAGCGGCAAGAATACAATTTAAAATTAAGTTCTGCTACTATTCAAGTTCCCATAATTAACTCGGACCAGGTGGAACCACTCGAGGATATTAGTAATAATATGGTTGATAATAATCAAAATTACACAAGTAAAGACAATAATAAATTTATGTATTGTTATTATTGTTATTGTTATTACAGTTCATGAACATAATTTTATTCATAGTGGGAAATTTACGGAATTTAAAGATATTGGTGACGGTGACAGCTTTATTTATGATGATGAAGAACAAAAATTTTCAATAGCTCAGAAACTTCGACTCTGGGCACTTACTAATAATATAACTCATAAAGCACTAAACCAACTACTAGACTTGTTGATAAAATGTGGATTTACATGGCTGCCGAAAGATAGTCGCACTTTGTTAAAAACACCTCGAATAATTGAAACTGAATCGATGGGTACTGGAAAATTTTGGTATTATGGGTTAGAAAAATGTTTGCGAAATGTGTATATTAATCTTCAAAAGGCAATAAATATTTCTTTAACATTTAATATTGATGGATTACCTATCCATAATAGCTCCAAATACCAATTTTGGCCAATTTTGTGTATCGTTGATGGCATAAAAATATCAGACCGATGATTATAGCAGTATATTGCGGGGAAGGAAAGCCACCTAGCTTAAGTGATTATTTGAATAAATTTGTAAAAGAGTTAAAATGGATTTTAAGTGACGGAATAGAAATTAACGGTTTTCAAATTAGTGTTTCGATTAGATGTTTTATATGTGATTCTCCAGCAAGATCATTTGTAAAAGGTATAATAATTTCTGGACAAAAATATAAATATGTAGCTAATTTTAAATTTTTATTTCTTTCCAGGAACAGTTAACTTTAATAGTGCTCATGGCTGCCAAAAATGCGAAGTAATTGGTGAGTTCGACTTTCACAATGGTCGACATATGAGTTTTCCGAGAGTGAATTGTGCTTTAAGAACAAACGAAAGCTTTCGTAACCAAACTGATGAAGACCATCATAAGGAAATATCACCTTTAGTTCAACTTCCAATTAATCTTGTTGATGATTTTATTATAGCAGACTCATTGCATTTCTTGGAACTTGGCGTAATGAAGAGATGTTTACTTGGTTGGATTCAGGGAAACTTTAATTTTAGAGCCAAATTTTCAGTTAAGGATATTGAAGCTATTAATAAATTATTGATAAAGTTCAACAAAAGAATTCCATCTGAGTTACATCGCGCTGTAAGAACATTAGATAGCGTAAAACACTGGAAAGGTCTTGAATTCAGAACTTTCTTATTGTATTTAGGGATAGTAGTACTGAAAGATGTGTTATCATCTGAAATTTATGAACATTTTTTAAAACTCTATTGTGCCGTTACATTATGCTCGTGTAAACATTATCGAAAATATCTTGATCTAGCAGAGGTTTTATTTAATGAATATATCGAAGATTTTATTTCTATATACGGAATTGATTCCATTCAAAGCAATGTTCATAATCTATGTCATGTAGTAGCTGATGTCAAAAGATTTGGCGATTTAAGTACTCTAACCGCTTATCCATTCGAAAATTATTTAGGATTTATCAAACGTGTTACCTTTAGAACAACTTTCAAGAAGAGTTATTGAGTTAGAACTTCTTAGCCCAATAAAAGATAATAAATTGCAATATCCCTTTATTCAGCAACGTAAAAAGCAAAAATTATTTACATATTTGTATATATCATCTGGAATAATGCTATCCAATGAAGTCGAAAAAGATAAATGGTTCTTAAAAAAAAATAACGAAATTGTAGAATTAATTGATGCTTTCCAAACAGATGCATTAATTGCTATTGTTGGTCAAAGTATAAAAAGAAAATATAATTTCTCCAAGCCATTTTCTTCAAGTAATATCAATATTTATTCTACTTTTGGAGAGCAAAATGAAAAAAAAAATTATAGTTTAAATGATGTCAAATGTAAACTTTTATCTTTAACATATAGAAACGAAACAATTTTTATGCCTCTGTTACACAGTTAAGATGAATTAAATATGAAATAAAAAAACACTTCATTAAAAGTATAATTTATATTGTATGTAAAAATATATTGATAATAAAAAAAAATAAGTGGCCTCGGTAGCCGAGTGGTAAAGCACTCGAGTGTAGTAATGTAACGACCGAAGGAGCACGGGTTCAAACCCCGTGAGAACCGAAAAATTTTTCAAATGGTGAATATTACTGAAAAATGTAATTTTCTATACAACCACATCGGTTCAAATATAATTTAATAATTAATAAAGATATAATATAACTAATAAAAAAAATAATATAAATATATAATATACAAAAATATATACCAAATAATTAATATAATTTAATAAAAAAGGCCCACATTTCGAAAGAGAAAAGGACCTATAAAGTTGGCCTACAGATTTATGTGTAGGATCACCTGTTAAAATAAATAAATAAATAAATAAATAAAAAAAAATAAACAAAATAAAAATTAAACTTTCAATCTTTGAACAATTCATTTTTCTAATATTTAATTTTTATTAAAAGTATAATTTATATTGTACGTAAAAATATATTGATAATAAAAAAAAAAAATAAAATAAAAATTAAACTTTCATTCTTTCTAATATTTAATTATAAACATGTAATTCTTTAAACATAAACATTTAATTCTTTAAACATAACAATTCAGTCAAGTCAAAATAAAGAGTAAATATATTTTCTAGAGAAATAAATTCTATAGTTTTATATAGCATGTGCGAGTCAAATTGAGGTTTTTTGTAAATATATTCAGGTACTTGCTAAATCAATTCAGGTTTTTTTTTAAATTCAGAATTATGCGAAACACATTCAGATTATTTTATTTTTAATTCAAATTTTTAATAAATAAAATCAGGTATTTTTATTTTCAATTCAGAAATGTTTATTTCAAATTCAGATAAATAATAATAAGTGTCGAAAAAATTCCAAAAATGTTCCTTTTTACAAATAGAACAAAAAAATTTCAAAAAATTAAATTATTTTTTAATTTTTGAAACTGCTATTATTTAAGTTAATTATTTTAATAATTATGTTTTTTTAAAAAGTAAAAGAACTTTTATTTTTTTTGTTTTGTTCTTTTAAATTAGGTTTATAACCTTTGACAACAAGTTAATTATTTTAATGATTATATTTTAAAATAAAAGATTTCAATTAATATTTTTTTACAAGGTTCTTACATATTTTCTTATTCTATTCATTCAAACAATTATACAATTTTATGCTGACCCTGTAGCGTGGGATTTAAAAGCTTTTTACATAAAAAAAACAGCATAACTGACAAATTATGCTAATGCAACAGTTTTACATAAAAAACAGCATAACTGACAAATTATGCTGATGCAACAGTTTATATTAATTTCAGTATGATAATTTGAATGTGTTAACTTTTATATGAATTTGAAATAAAAATTTCTGAATTTAAAACAAAAATACCCGATTTTTTTTTGTAAAAATCTAAATTAAAAATAAAACAATCTTAATGTGTTTAGAAAAATTCTGAATTTAAAAAAAAACCTGAATTGATTTAGCAAGTACCTGAATATAAATTTAGAAAAAACCTCAATTTGACTCGCAAACCCTATATACCAAGTCGGGATTACACAAAAAAGAAAAAGTATTAACAGAAATATATAACAGAAAATTAAAAACAATACTACTTGATTAATTCAATATAACGTTGCGTTGCAACGATGAACGGGAACTGATTGCACTCCCGATTCATTATTGCACAAATTTTCTGATTCAAATATAGAAATAGTTTCGTCAGATGTGTTATTTTTATTTTTCATTTGAGTACAAATTTCTTTAAGTAAAACTGTTATTTTTGCTATCTCATTACCTTGCATTTCAAGTTTTGTAATAACTGTGTTAAGTTTTGTGTTGAGTAGCTGATTTGTAGAGTCTAAAATTTAATAAAAATATCTTAAAAACCTTTCTGGTTCGCTACTCTTTCAGCTTAGTAATTAAATTTTAAAAAATTATAAAATTTAAGTACTATACCTATAAGCCTTTTTTACATTATTTTTTAAAAATTTTATGTCAATTTAAACTTTTCCAAATGATTTTCAACAGTTTTACTGCAAACTATCAATAAAAAAATTTCAAAATCAATTAAAATTTATTGGCCATTAATAAAATTTTAGGAGCATAATGTAAAAAAGATAAATTTATAATTATGTTATGATGTGCTTATTAGATTTTAAAACTATTTTTATATCGGTTTTTATTATAATCATCAGCACACATATAGATATTAATAAACATAAAATTTATAATCTAAATTCTAGAACATAATACTAAGTACCTAACTGATGCTGATATTAAAAAAATATATCAATTACAAAATGCTTTAAGAATACGAGTGAAAATAATATCAATTAACCAATGAAAATAATAATTCAATTCAAATATGTTGTGCTACTTTGATATTAAAAAAACATTATTTACCATTATGGTTCATATTATCCATTTGTAGCAATTCAACTTCTGGTTGGCTTCCATTTTCAATGATATAATTTTTAATAGTGACTTCAGAGTCACTTTGACTGATATTTAAGGCTTGACTTGGTTGGGTGTATGTTAATATGTTTGACGATAATGCGAATGTTTAAGGGGCAACAACTGTATTCTCTGAAATTTATATTTTTAAAAATTTCATCATGATTCTCAATAATATGTTCTTTTTTTATTTGATTTTTTTTTACTATGATAATATTGTCTCTTTTTTTGGTTATTTTCTTCTAATAAATATCTAGAACTATTTTAATAACAATAATAATATAATAATTAACTTTTTTACGAATACAAACCTTTCCTCAGATTCTGTATCCGTGAATTTATCAGCATACAGTTTTTCAAGTGTCCTAGCTTCTATATATGTGGCAATATTTGAAGCTTTAATAGTGCAACAATATTTTTGCCAGTTTATTTCTGGTTCCGAATTTTCATCTTGAATTAATTTAATAAATCGTTTGTTCCTTTGATTATTATTAGGGTATGATAAAATCCCATTTTTTACCTATAAACTTGGTACTGCTGTATAATATTTTGCATTATATTCAAGAGTTTCTACTAATGTAAACGGCATTTTTAGACAACTTGAATATAAAATGTTGGATGAAATTTTTGATCAAAAGTTTGAACAAATATATTTAAAATCACTACCGATATGAAATTTAAAAATTAGTGTATTTTATAATAATACGACTTAATTTTTAGTAAAAATTAAATAAGAAAAATGAATTGTTTAAAGAATGAAAGATTAATTTTAATTTTAATTTTTTTCTTCAAACTATTTTCGTTCTACTATTTTATATACGCACTAAGATACAACGCAAAACTAATTTACTTATGTATCTAACTTGCATACATGTATATAATTTACACACATTTTGAATTATGCAAACATAAATGTAACTCAAATGGATGCATAAACAGAAAAAAAAACAAAAGCAAAATTGATACATGATGATAAATGAACATGAACAATAACAATTCAGTTCAGTCACAATTAAGAGTAAATGTGAGAAAAATAATTACTTTATGCACACATTTCGGTTAAGTTGATAAACAAAATGTAGCCATAAACTTCCATTATGTATAAAATTAATCATAACGACGCAAATCATCAATATTTTGCTTTCATTTGAAGTTTATATTACGTTTAATGTGTGCATAATTAGAATGTAAAAAATGATAAATTTTATCACTTTAAATAGGGTATGAGGTCCAGGGGCTACCACAATAAAATAGTTTCTTTATAGTTTCTTTATATCCGGGCAAATTTCTTCATGCAATTTCTTAGTTAAAATATTTTTAACTTTTGGCTGAAGGACGAAGTAAAAGAAAAGGATAGATATATAATTATTTGATAAATATTTATTGCTATCTCGATTTATGAATGAACGCATTCACATATAGAATTTTAAATGTTTTTTAAGAAAAAGATATGAAGTGTAATTTTTGTAATATTTGTGTTTCATAATTTAATTGTAATTTTGTATCTTTATTTTGTAGCGCTATTGTGTTTAATGCTTTAAGTGGCATTTGTTTTTTTTAATTCAAATTTTAATATGGCCGATATACCGATGTGTTTATATTAAAAAATTAGGAAATGTTATCTCATGAAAAATATAGTTAAAATACCGAGTTGAAACGTGAATTTTTGATATGTTATAGGAAAAACTCTAAATTTTATTTTAATATAAATTCAGATGGGTTCAAAGAAATATTTCATATTAAAAACTTTAAATGAAAATAGGCAAATTTTGAATATTTCTGGTCATCATACATAAATATATGATGCAAGCATGAGCTTGTAAAAATTGAGAGAAAATTCACGCACACAATTGTATAAAGTAGAATTCTTGCGTTAAAGTTAAAACTTTTTTACCTTCTGCGTGATGGCTACGTTGACTGCTTTTATTCTGGGCATATGTATTGGTTTTCATATGTTTTAACTTTGAAAGTAGTATTTTTGTGTGAAGGCTGCGTGATGGCTGTGCTCATTCTGGCCGAGGTATTATACTCTAAATAAAATTTAAACTTTACTCAAATCCATACATATACATATGATTCCACTTTTTATTTCAAAATATAATTTATTAGTACAAGAAATGAGTATCAAACATAAAATATATTTCTTTATTAAGTAAAATATTATCTTAGCTCGTTGAGTAAAATAAATAAGTATGTTGTGTAAAAAAAACAAAATACAAATATATGTAAACTAATAAATGAACATCGAGGTAAAGTTCATAAAACCAAATATAATAATGTCCCATTTTTTAAGTTGCTCTCTGGCAACCTTGACTCGAGGCATTATTCAAAATATATATTATTTTATATAGGGAATGTTGAATATGACAAATATAAACTAGGTAAGTTAATAAAGGCTAATATAAGAATTAGTCCGAAAAATACAAAATTTTTGATTTTTGAACATCTTTAGAGTCTAGACGAACTTCTATGACCTCATAACCAAAGGAGAAGAATGCAGTAGAATTTTCAGTATATTTGTGTTTTTTTATTACTCACGTTAACTTCGTTAACAATAAAATATTTTATGTCTTCTTTCTCAACTAAATTTTAATATTTAAAATACATTTTGCTTTTAAACTAAAAAAAAAAAAAATTTTTTTAAACATTTTTGTTTCTAATTATTATTTCTATTATATCTATTAAATTAAAATATAGCTGGCATTGCAAATTAATCCGGGCACGGGTGGGAGTAATATTAAATTTACCATACAAAGGTATATTTACCCTATTTCGCCATTTTCATCATTACAAAAATGGCGATTTATCTCTGATTTCAATATTTTTGAATTTATGAATAGAAATATTTTTAAATTTCGAAGCTTAAATTCAATTAAATCATAAAATTTCATTATTTTGTAATCTTCTTTATTTTAAATTTAAAATGCTAAAAAAAATTAACATTGTACTAGCTCTTTTAATTTTTAATTAATTGTTATAATATAATATACAATATTTGGAGAGCCCATTAATTTTTTCGAAGTAAAAGCTTTATATTTATGATAAATTTGAAATTGCATGAAATTTTTCCGCAAGAAAAAATATAATAAATAACAAAAATGAATAATATAATGTTGCAAATTATAAAAATAATGAATTATTATTTATCATTATTATATAACTTCATATTTTGTTCTAATTTAATATTATTAATAGTTTTTCAACTTTAATTTTACTATTTGCACAATTTTTGATTAAAAAAATAGTTACGAAGTATTCTTTAACGTACAATTTGGTTGTGATTTGGGCGGTAAATTGTGTATACATTTTCATAAAATTAAACCTTTTTGTCACCGTAATAATTATCATTGAGAACCGTCACATTTCTGTTGCATAGCATGCACACTGTGTGTATGCCGTTTTGCACACAACTATTCCCCAAAAGTGCACACATTATACACATAAAATACCAAGAGGTAACCTATTATTGTGTGCTTAAATTTATAATGCGTGCACACATAATGTACACAGATTCTAAATCTGGTTCCTTGGGTATAGTCAGTTTCTATGACAAACTTACGACCAAAGATGTACGGACGGAAGTATTTAGTTGTTCCATACGACTCCTAGTAGTTCCTTTTCGATTGTACTGTAATTTATTTCGTGATCGTTTAAAGTGCGACTAGCATAGCACAAAGGATGTCCTTCTTGTGATAGTACGGCATCTAATGCATAATTACTTGCATCAGTTGTCACGGTAAAGGTTTTGTTGAAATCAGGATATTTTAATATAGGTTCATTAATTAGTAATGTTTTCAATGTTTGAAAACTTGAAATATATTCAGGATCTATGATGTTAATTTGTTGTCCCTTTTTTAAGTATTTAGTTATAGGTTTTGCTATTTTAGAGTAGTCAGTAGTCTTGTATGAATTTTCGGTAATACCCAGTAAGACCAAGGAATTTTTTTATTTGTTTTGGGGTCTTAGAGATTGGAAATTCTTTTACACATTTTATTTTAATATTCATTCTAAGAAATTCATAATGCCCGTTTTCGACACTAAAAGCCGTTTTATGTACATCATCCCCATAAATTTCAATCTAATGAAATCCCTTTGCAAGGTCGAGTGTGGTGAAATATTGGCATTTTCCCAATTCACTTAATATATCCTCTATATTAGAAATTGGGTACCTGTCATCGATGGTTACCTCATTTAACTTGCGATAATCAATAACAAGTCGCCATTTTACTTTGCCACTGGCGTCTGCCTTCTTCGCAACGATCCAGATTGGTGCAGAGTAAGGTGAAGTACTATGTCAAATAATACCCTTATTCAACATGTCTTCTGACTCGTGACTCGATTTCTTGTTTGTGAATTTGGGGATACCTATATGATTTGACAAATATAGGTATATCATTTGTTGTCCTAATTTTATGTTTAATTATATTAGTAAAAGACAAATTTTTATTTTCGTATGATATTTGGAATTTTTTTTATTATATTAATTAATTGAGTTTTCTCTTCTGAAGAGAGATGATTTGTTCTTATTTGTTCCAATAACTATTGTTCAGGTTGTGATTTTTCTATAATATTAAAGTTGTGATGGTAGACTTCTTCCGTTTTGATTGGTTCGAAGCTTATATGCTTATTACCATCTGTTTTTATT
The DNA here is from genome assembly GCA_963942445.1 of Argyra leucocephala. Lineage (NCBI taxonomy): Eukaryota > Metazoa > Arthropoda > Insecta > Diptera > Dolichopodidae > Argyra > Argyra leucocephala. The sequence goes on along the minus strand of OZ012679.1, from coordinate 52,431,458 downwards.
TTAATTTCAGCTTCCACAGATGATTTACAGATGTTGGGGTTATTAATAGAATGTGTAGCCCCTGTGTCCACTATGAATTTAAGTAGTCTTATGTTTCCTTCAACTAGGATAAGTGGTAGGCGGTGGTTGAGACCGTCGACTGAAAATTTTCTGGAGATTTTTCTTTTGTTATTACTTGATTTGTATTTATGTCCATAGGTTCCGGTCTTTGTGGACAATTATTATTATTATTATTAGTATTATTATTATTATTATTAGTATTATTATTATTATTATTGTTGGTATTGTTTCCGTTGGAACTATTCCTATACGGATTATGGTTGTCGTTATTGTAATTTCCGTTGGAATTATTCCTATACGGATTACGGTTGTTATTATTATAGTTTGTTGTTGCCACTATTGATATTTCTTTGTGAAGAGATAGTATGATATGCGTATCCAGCTTCGTATGATATGCGTATACAGCTTCATTGCCGTTTCCAGAGTTGATGGATTCCGACAATATAAGATTGAACGCATCGGGCATATTGCCCAGTGGTGATCCTAAGGCTTGTCTTGTTTTGATATTTAGCCTACTCAGTATGGTTTTATTTCATTATAAAAATCAATTGGGTTTGTCCTAAATTGTACACCTCTAAGTGGGTCAAAGAGGTCTTCAAGACTACCTCGATCACCAAAATTATTTATGAGGATTTCTCTTAACTGGAGCCAAGAGGATAGCGGGTTATTTATTTCTACAACCTCCCTAGTTTTTCCTTTTAATTTGAATTTGAAAACATCTGAAAAGATGCTTTGCGCTAATTCATCATACCTAATAAATATTGGTTGAACTTTGTCTACCAGATCAATAAAATTTTGTAACTCCCTTTAGTTACCTGAGAATTCTGGTAATTTATCTAAATATTTTAGTGGGTCTATATTAATAGTGTTTATAATGACATTGTACGGTCTGGATTATAAAAGTAAAAAATTTTCATAAAAAAGAATTTTCAAAAGGTAAAAATTTACTTTGATTTTTATTTGAATTTTTAACAAGTAAAAAAAATAATACTTTGATTGACCGAAAACGCTTATTGTACAAAAAAGTGTTTGTCGGTGGATTTATTAGGGTTTTCTATTTTATAGTGGTATTATGGATTTCATCCATAACAGTTATGTAGTGCGTTTCCAACTACCTGACTCTCAGCCTTGAAAGAGCTAGGCACTTTCCTACAACATTGAGAGTCTATTGAGAGTTAGCAGGAAGTTGGTTATTTTGGTGTTTGTTCTTGGTACATATATTTTGGTGACTCTGTGGCCTTCAATACGCTCCCAAAGAATGTTTGTTTCCCTCTTCAGGGTATTTTCTATCGATAGTTTGATATTACCAATAGACATACCAACTGCCGGTTCCGGGCCATAAATATTTCCCGCCGATGATCTGGCTAGTTCGTTAGCCTTCTCGTTACCAGTCAAGCCACTATGACCCGGTATCCAAATTAGTTGTACCTTGTTTCGGAGCTCTATGAAGTTTAGGGCTTCCGAACATTCTCCCACCAATCTAAATTTGATGAAGTTACTTTCAAGAGCTTTTAAGGCAGCCTGACTGTTACTAAAGATGCTAACGACTTTGTTAGACCATCTTTGCTCTTTTATTATATTCACTGCTGCACTGAACCAAAAAGGTACGTAAATACAATAAAAAAATTCGTTGAGACAATTAAAAATTTATTAATATTTGTCCGATGAACTTGTTCATTGAGCCAATGAATAGCTAGTTATTAATTTAATAACCTCGTCGTTAATACAATGAACAGTTATTAAATCTGTTTATTAATTTAATAAAATAATTTTTTGTTTCAATAAACTTGTTTGTTGAAATAACAAAATATTTCATTGATTTAACAAATCTGTTTATTAATTTAATAAAATAAATTATTGTTTCAATAAACATGTTTGTTGAAATAATAAAATATTTCATTGATTTAACAAATCTGTTTATTAATTTAATAAAATAAATTATTGTTTCAATAAACATGTTTGTTGAAATAATAAAATATTTCATTGATTTAACAAATCTGTTTATTAATTTAATAAAATAAATTATTGTTTCAATAAACATGTTTGTTGAAATAATAAAATATTTCATTGATTTAACAAATCTGTTTATTAATTTAATAAAATAAATTATTGTTTCAATGAACATGTTTGTTGAAATAACAAAATATTTCATTGATTTAACAAATCTGTTTATTAATTTAATAAAATAAATTATTGTTTCAATAAACATGTTTGTTGAAATAATAAAATATTTCATTGATTTAACAAATCTGTTTATTAATTTAATAAAATAATTATTGTTTCAATAAACATGTTTGTTTAAATAATAAAATATTTCATTGATTTAACAAATCTGTTTATTAATTTAATAAAATAAATTATTGTTTCAATAAACATGTTTGTTGAAATAATAAAATATTTCATTGAAAATTTAATTTAATTTTGTCGGACCAAAAGTTTCCACGTCTCCCACTTTTATTCTTTATTTGATCGTTTATCCCGGTTTCTGAACTCTCCCCTTACTTCACACTCTCCGCCACTTATCACTTCTTTAAATAAAAAATACAATGTTTTTTATTTTTGTGCATTTTTATTTTTATTATTTGTATTTTATTTTTTTAAATAATTTTTATTTTATAATACATTTTTGTTGATAACTATTTGCTTTTGTTTATTAATTTTAAATATGAATTGATTATATTTTTTTCATATTTTAAATTATATGCTTAAGTAATTTATAACATTTTTAAATAATTATACGATAAAAAACACTGGCTTTTTCTTCTGACTAAAGCATGATAAATCTGTTATTTAAAACAAAAGAAATTAAACAAATTTCATTTTGTTTTACTTGCTTAGTAAATTATTTATTTACTAAAAGTTGCATGTATGCATATGTATTTACATACCACCAGCAACAACTTTTAAAAAAGCATCAAAGTTTTTAATCTTTGGAAGGAGTGTTAAGTCGATTCTACACTACTAGACTCATCAGTATAGGTACCGTAGTGTTGCAATTTCGTTTTGAACCCTGACTAATCATTTAACTTCTATGAATATTTAAAGCATTATATGTCATTTATAAGAATCAGTCAAAATTTCACTTTGTAAAATTATATTATATGTAATATTATTAATCCATAATAGTTCAGTGCCTGATGTTTGGCACTACATAGTATAATTTTACAAAGTGAAATTTTGGCTGATTCTTATAAATGACATATAATGCTTTAAATATTCATAGAAGTTAAATGATTAGCCAGGGTTCAAAACGAAATTGCAACACTACGGTACCTATACTGATGAGTCCAGTAGGGTTGAATGGACTAAGCACTCCTTCCAAAGATTAAAAACTTATTAGAAAATGATAATATAGAAATAATAATGGAAACTCTTGAAAGTTCAACCTCGACACATCAAGATTTTCAAGATTATTTCATAAGATTGAATGCAGTCCGAAACTCTTTATCTGTATACGAAGTGATTATACAGATTTGAATACCAATGTAATTATTGAAGACTATGTAGAGGAACAAAAATAGGAGAACCAGTGTTTTTTATCAATTAAAATTATTAAAATGCATTTGAAATATTTCGAATAAAATATAAATTAAGCCCAAATTAATTTTTTACGTTATAAAATGTGTATAAAAATATGTACTTTATCCTAGTTCTAGTATTATAAATCTGATAGTTAAATTTTATATTTGATATACATATTTTTATTTAGATAAATGTATGTTGTGTTTAAGTTCATTTAATAAGATATGAACTTTTGAAGAAACTAATTTTGATTTTATATTAAAAAAAAATATTTGAATAAAATTCCACACTGTTGAGCAAGCTGGTGGATATTCTAAGTTAAACAAATAAAATATTTTGAAACAAATATCTACAGTTCTTACAAAGCTTTTACAAGAAAATTTAATTCCGTCAAAATATACAAAAATTTCTTTTATACTTAATATGCTCTCTCCCAAAACAATTAAGAATGGTTGCACGTTCTCCGATCTCTGCTTTAAAAAAAGTATGTGATCTTCTATAGCTTGAATTGATTGCCCAACATAAACAAAATATTCCTGTGAATCCTTAATTGTATATTTAAAAGTGTTTTTCTTTCCATTTACATCCTTTCGCACTATTTTTTGGGTAGGTACCAAATACCCGTGCAAGCACCAAAACAATGCAGTTTTTTCTCGAGAATCTAAAGAGAAAAAAACACGTTAAGTAAAAATTTTATAACGATTGTATTTTTTAAGATATATTATAAAATAAGAGTAAATTTGAAAAACTTGTAACTACATGAAATTTTTTTTATAAATTTAGACTTACTTTCAGATAGATTCGTTGAATTAATTTCGCTAAGTACACTTTTTATTTGTTTGTCTTTTACGTTATTTGTAACACTTAAGAAATTGAGTAAGCTGGAAAAACATGTTCCCCAGTTATCCAAAAACATGCCCGAATTCTTATATAAGAAATCGAAGTCCATATCAATCTATACAAAAAAAAAATTAAGAACAATTTTCTTTCATAGATTTAAAAATATTACCAATCTGTAACCAGAAGGAAGTTTGTATTCAGGCCATTTTTCTAGAATTTGAGCTGTAGAGTTTGCGTTTCTTATTTCGTTAAGTCTATATTTAGAGCAGGCTTTCCAGCAGTGGTCAAATTGCTCGGACGATAAGTTATCGTATTTCAGTGATTGAATACACTTTTCAGCCCCTGCTTCCGGATCTGGCAACAAAAAAACAAAATTCAAAAAATTTAAAATTTTTTTTTCTACTAAATACTTTTAAAATATTTAAATTATTGTATTGTATATTTTACCGAGTTCTGTAGACTTTTTCTTTTTTAAACTTGGCTCCGATTCAATATTTTTTGATTGAGCAGAATTGATTACATTGTATATAGTTTTTAAATTAAAAAATTTGTTATAAATTCTTCCTCTTTTTCCCGTTCGGTAGAATGCCTGTAAAAATGTTTTTATAAATATAAAATAATTTCGAACCGATTATATATGCTTACTAATTTTTCCGTAGGAAACCTTTCAACTATTTCTTTTTCAATTCTATAGCTTGCAGATAAGTCCAAATGAATATTTTTTTCATCGAAGTAATGTGCGATGGTATTGACGAGCAATGTCCTATGATTATCCTGGAATCTTTGATTTTTTTCATAAATTTCAACCAGCATCATTCCTTTAGAAGTTTCATTTAAAATTGTTGCTAAAGTAGTCACTTCACCTGATTTTGAAGTCGTTGGCGTTGCTGACCGTGAATGAAAATCAAAAGGTGAGGATACTCTTGACGAAGTCGGTGTATTTTGGTGAGGTGAAGATTGTAATGCAGAATAAATATATGGTGATAATGGAATTCCCATTAATTTTCGCCAGTTTTTTAAATTGTATTCGAAAAATACAAGTGTTTTTAAATCGAAAGGTTTGAGCAGTCTCTCCAGATGATGAAGCTCAATTACTTTAAGAAATTCAATGTCCACGTTCTCAGCTGAAAAAAAAAAATGTTAACCTTTAAGCGTTCGAATTTTTTTTTTAATAAGTTAATTATTCTTACTTTTAAAGTGTTCAAGCAAATGAAACTGATCCCAACTTCTCAGTAAGTTTTCCAAGCTCTCCTTTTTTTGTTCCTCTACGTAGTCTTCAATAGTTGCATTGGTATTCAAATATTGGTAAATAATCACTTGGTACAGATAAAGAGTTTTGGACTGGACTCAATCTTATAAAATAATCTTGGGAATTTTGGTGTGTTGAAGTTGAACTTTCAGGTGTTTCCATTATTATTTTTATATTATCATTTCCTAAGTTTTGTATATTTATAAACTCTCCAGACGACATTTTGAATTTGCTACAAAATAATTGATGAAATATTAATTTCTATGAGGGCGTAAAAAAATATTCTTTAATTCTTATTAGAGTTTTTCCTCTGGCAGTTTTTATTAAATTTAGTGGAGGTCCGATAATATTTTTTAATGATATTATTGAAAATTCTCCTAATAAATTTTCATCAACTTCGAAGGATAATATATGAGGATTATATTGGATTCTGATCAATTTTTGACAAAATAAGAGAATGACTTTGTTATTAAATAAAATAATATTTATGATAACAAACAGTTCAAAATCAGTTTTATATAGTGCAACATAGAAATTAGGTTTGTATTCATAGCCTTCATATTCTACTTTCGAATAAATTTTTATGTTATTTTTAGGCACATTTTACATTGTGGATATTATGTTGATGTAATTAGTTGTTATTTAATCTTGCTTACTAATTTTGAAACCATGGTTATTATTCTGAAAGTCAAATAACAGAAATGCAAATTTTAGTTGATATTTTTTCCCCAATGTCAAACAAATATTTTTACGTGATGTAATTGCGTGAGAATAAATTTTGAATTGTTTATGTTTGGCTTCAAATTTAAAACACCAAAAATTTCTTAATGGCCCTGATTGTTTAATGACAGTCGGATAGTGGATTAAATTGTGATGCTTTGGTTTTAGTGTATCGTAGAAAAGGCGAACATAATCTCTGTTATGATTTTCTATTTTGTTTTTTAACATTAAAATTAAATTATCAGTTATTTCAAAGCATAGAATAATATCAATAATTTCAACAAAGTTAAGAAGAAATTTCCATACTTCATCATCATCGGAACAAGATCACCAATCATTATGGGAAAAAAAAACAAGTGTCATCATTTCCCTTGCTGTCATTTTTAAATGCTTATTTGCTAAGTGAAGTTTTTTAATTTCACCCGATACATTATCAATTTCTATAGCACCATATTGAAAAATTTTCTTTCTACAATTTAATATCTCCAAGGTAAAATATTTAGCAATTTCTATAAAATAGTTAATAATATGACAAAGATCATAATGACAAACTCCTTCGTATATGTCATGCATGACATCAACGCAATAGTTTTCGACCACGTGGAATGATGGAATTTGATTTAGTTGTGAATAATTTTTAATACCTGTTTCGGACGGGTTTTTAAGTTTGATATCACTCTCATAATTGGATTTATCTCGCATTAAGTTTTCCGTTTCAGATGTTAGCGTTTGTGTTTCAGATTTTATAGCTTTACAAAATCTACAAAACGAGTTGCTAGAAAATGACTTGTTAAAATCTAAAAATGAATTTAACCCTAAATTGTCTCCCAACTAAACCCAAAATAAAATAAACTCGCTGTGTTATTCCATCATTAGTTTGAATATCAACACCATTAGTTTCAAGATACCGTAGCTCATCAATTAAAATTTGAAAACATTTTTCATTTCCAAACATTTTTAAATCACAAGATTTTATTATTGCAGCTAAATGAACGTTATCCAATTTAAATTCTTTCCACGGTAAGCAAGGAAATGAATAATAAATATTAGTTACTGAATGAACACCAGCATGTGAGCTTAACGGATTGTTAATTTCAAAATCGTCATTATACAAGAAATATGGAATATTTATTCTTTTTGGGTACATTTCAATTTTTTTTTTCCATAGAACTCCTTGAGTAAAATTTGTGAAATCTTTTTCTTTCTCTAATTGTTTCATGTACTGCACAGTTTTATTTAAAACATTCCCGTTACTGAAAAATTTTTTAAATTGAAATTCCAATGGCATTAAAACACCTTTAATGTTTCTTTCGTCGTAAGTTAGATAGCCGTTATTAAAAACTGTAGAAATTTCGTTATTTATTGAAAATTGGCGCAAATCTTGAATATAGTTTTCGTTTTTAAGAAACTCTAATAAACTTTATTCACTATTGCACAATTTGAATGGATTTCGACATTGTACAATCAAGCTACAAATTGAGTTATAAATTTTATTATTCATTTTTGAAAATTTGTCATGTGAAAATGCTTTGAATAAATCAAGGATAGGATTTACGATTAACGACGTAACACTATCTTGAATTTCTAATATATTTTTCCTGCTGAAATTGTTATTATTATGAAGTAAGCACAAACTGAGTTCCCGATTTAAAAATTTGATTCAGACACTCTTCCAATTGAAACTCTTTCGTAAACTCTTGACTATGATTAACAGATACTGTAGTTTCTTCATAATGATTTGGAATTGATATGGGAAAACTTTTTTGTGGCGAATTAATAGAATTATTTTGATCAAAATTATTTACAACATTCTTTGTAATATTATTTTCATTAGAATTTTTTAAATGTTTACGAATTAAATGTTTTTTGTAGCTCCCCAAATTTTGAAATGCTTGTGTACAGCTGTCCTCCATACACCTAAATGTGCTATAGGTACTTAAATCGTGTTTTTTTTTTAAATGAACAATTAGTAAATTGACTGTACTAATTTTCATCTTACATTTGTAGCAAATCATATTGCCCTAATAAAAATATACTTTTTACTTAAATAGCTATTTGTTGTTAATAAAAGAGCACTTACTTTCTGTCGTTGATTTTTTAATATAAGACCAACTATGAACAATTTTTATCTGGAGAACCTATATAAATAAAAATAATCTTATACAGTAAAACACACTGTATATTATGCAAAATATTAAATGCAACCAGTTTCAAACTAATAAAGCAATTTTTTCTTTAAATTTTATAATCTCATTCAAATTTAAATTTTAAACTTTCATCCTATTAAAATGTCTACTAAATGGATATGCATTTAACTTACTGTATGAGTATGTTAGAACGGGTTAACTCTTTAGCGATATTAAATTTGAACGTCTCACGAACTTGTTATGATTATTTTATTATTAGTAGCTTCTAAAAATGAATTCAAACTTCAAAGAAAATCAAAAAAAGCGGGATTTGGAAAAGTCGGCATTCGTCACGCACCGATGAGATACAATTTAATATATAAAATTAATAATTAATTTATTTTTCATAAGCCTTAAAATTTCAAAGTAAAAGTATACTACGACGTCTCATTTATCCAATCCACCAGCAATTCCTATATACCTAATATGTATGCTTTTTTTATACATTTTTTTTTTTATGTATCCTTTTTACATATATAAGAACAAAAAAAACCATCTAGGTTGTAGTAAATTTTTAAAATATTTAAGTATTCTCACTTATTTTTACATAAATTTTATTAAATTCTTTAAATCCCAATTAAAATTAAAAAACTATCCAATTAGAATTAAAAAATAAATTTTCACTTTACACAAGATAGTTTACAAAACAAAAAAGGAAGCCATTGTTGTTTTTTTTTTGTTTTAATAATAATTTAAAACTTACGTATTTATCCAATTCACCAGCAATTCCTATATAATGTATCTTTTTTTTATGAATCTTTTTTATTTATTTATTTGATTATCACTTATTTTTACAAAAATTTTATTAAATTCTTTAAATTCAAATCAGAATTCACGTTACACAAAAAAATATAGGTTGAAAACTAACTTTAACTTTACACAAAATATTATACAATACTGGACAATTGACTTAACAACAACATTTCGCGTTGACAATTTGACCACATTTATGCAGAATCTGTATTGCCACCATTTGAAAATAGATTTTTGCGAAATGAAAATAGATTTTTGCGAAACCAGTAATTTTTTTGTCTAAGTCGTCAGCTGGAAAGTTACACCTGTATCTATAATGCATGTTATATGAATTTTTGTGTTAAAATCAGAAAATATTGTTTTTTATATCAAAGAAATAATTTATTACATACATTTCAATAATTAAAATAATTAATTACAATTTAATAATTAATACATTTAAATACTTACCGTTAGAATTTTTATTTAATTTTAAATTCAATTTAAATACTTGCGTAACCAGGAGATGTCTTATTATCAAATTATAAAATAAGAATAGTTCGGTTCCTAATGATAGTTTTGTTATAGAAATGAAATAAAATTTTTCTGGACCTGAAACGTACATAATCATCATTAGCGACATGAAAAAAATAAAAATTCTAACGGTACTTGCGTACCCAGGAGATGTCTTATTATCAAATTATAAAATAAGAATAGTTCGGTTCCTAATGATAGTTTTGTTATAGAAATGAAATAAAATTTTTCTGGACCTGAAACGTACATAATCATCATTAGGGACATGAAAAAAATAAAAATTCTAACCGTATTTGCGTAAGAGATGTCATATGATTAAAATATAAAATAAGAATAGTTCGGTACCTAATGCTGCATATTAAAATATTATAAAAATGTGTATTTTGTACCGCTTTTCCTCTAAACGTTTTTTTTTTAAATATTAATTTTTTAATTTTTTGTATTTTTTTAGTAAATTTCCATGTGACACTTTCGGAAAAATATTTGCGGCTGAAGTATAGATAGAGGCATTATGTAAAACAGTCATAAAAGAATCAAAAAATTTCCAGATGCCGAGAATTGCGTTTTTTAGTCTTTTTGACGGAGTTATCTTAAAACAGTTATTTGAAGGTGTTAAGTTCAATTGTACAAATTACAAAATTATAAAAAAATTATTGTTTTGCTAGTCTCTTTTGAAACATATTTAATTTTTGTTTGTTCCATTTTTTTCGAAGCAGGTTTCTCTCTTCAGTTATGTTTGAGCTTGATTTCATGTCCAATTCTCAAATCTAAAATACAACTATAAAGAGAAGACAAAGGAAAAATTTGTTTGGATAGAAAATATAAAAATTAGATTGAAAAATGTCGTAGTCTGTATTTTGAAGTTTTTTAGATTGAAAATTTGTACTGAACATCAATCGTATTTTTTATCTTACTCTATTTTTTTTCTAGTATTTGGTCATAATCTAAACCCATTATTATTTTTAAAGCACATTTTAGTAATTTTCAGATTTTTCGAAGTAGGTTCTTCTTGTGTCAAAATCGAAGTAGTTCTACTTCGATATTAGTCAGGTGGCAACTCTGACTGAAAAATAATGTAAATCACAAACAACAGATGTCATTAAGCAAATAAAAAAATATTAGTTTTAATGAACAAGTTCGTTGAAATAAAGAAATAATTCCGAATTTTAATGTATGAGTTCGTTGACATAACGTTGACAAACATTTTATATTTTTTTGATATGATCAGAAATTATACGCATGCTCTTTAATACCCGGTTAAGTAAATATTAAATAATAACAGTTTAGTTAAGTTTCCAATTTTAAGCTTACTATATAATTTATGTACATACTGAAATTTTTTCATTCTATACATTATTATATTCTTATTCAATCTATGCATAAAAATTTTAGAAGAAAAATTATCATCGTACATGAAATAATATTTCTTTCTACCTATTTCGTTTTGTTTTCTTAAAAATTATCAACATAAAAATATGACTTGGTTTTTTTCCTTTGATAAAATTACCAAACACCTTACCAAACAATTAATGCAATGAAAAATGCAAACAATAAATGCAATTCCACATATACTACATATATACTTTTTTTTACTATTGTTATGCTTATATGTCAAGAAATAATTACATATATACATCTATAGTCTATACCAAAATATATTTTGGTCTGGGGTGTTCTTGTCATATAAACGTAATATTTTTTTGGGTAGATTGTATTTTAATTTTCATGCATATGAGCAAATATAACTATAATTGATGCACAAGAAGAAGAATTCGCAACAAATTTCTTAAATCAACGTACCTATTTTTTGAAAAATAGAGTTCTGCTTGAGACAATAAAATAATATTTTAAGGATATGATGAATTTGATCTATATATGCCTGTTTGTGGTGTACATGAATGCTATGTTATTTCGTAAATCGTAATGTAGAACGAAAAATAACAAAAACAAAAATAAAATTTTATTATGTCCAACCAAAACGTACTGCTTATCTTCTTTCTTTATGATGTTTATTGTAATTTTATGTAGAGGGAGTAGAATTTCCATTTTATTTCTCTGCGGTGTTTTTGATTTAAAAAATTTCTAAAAAAAGTTATTTGAACCTTTTGTATGGGAATGATTAATGAACTATCGATATATATATATAAATATAATTTCTGATATGATGCAAATAACATGAAAGTACATGTAAATATATATATCAATGAACGTATTGCTAATCAAAGAAGAAATTATTTGATTTTAACAAACGAATTTGTTAAAACAACGAACACTGTTATTAATCTAATTTTAATGAGTGTTCGTACTATTAATGAATTAGTTGTTCAATTATTGTATTAAAAACTGCATTTTTGTGTCAATAAATCCTAATTCGTTGATATTACGAACAATTTTTTTTTCAGTCTGCGTTTATGGCAAAAACTGTGCAGTATTTGCCAAGAGGAAACTGGAGCTCAAGTTGTTCTTTTTCAAAGAACACTCCGACTCCGCGCCTGGAGCCGTAAAGGACCCGTAAGTGAAAATGTGTTTGAAGACCTAGCCTGCTCTTCTGAACCGCGCCAGGTCTCTTTTCTTGGGATCTACTTCGTATCTCTTCTTTAGGGATACGTATGTGGTGATGTCATCTGTTGGCATGAAGAACTCTTTCTGTTCCTCTTCTAAGTCCTTCCATAGCCCTTTGATGTTTGTTCCTACATCCTCTAGTATTCCCTAGAGTTTGCAACCTTCTTGCAACTTTGAGGGCCTCCATTCTTACATAATGATGCAAAAGGTGGAAGCCCAAGAAATATTTGCATAGCCGCTGTAGGGGTTCTAAAAGCACTTGTTGCACAGAGTTATATTTATTAGTTAGTATATATTCTATTAATTTATTTTAACAACAAAACAATTTCATAATTTAAATTTTCAAACAATTCAAAAACAACAAGAAAACATTTAAAAAGAACTCTCAACATGAAATGTCGCAGTAACATATTTGATAACCACAAATTTTGAATTTTTATCACAAGAAATATTTGCATAGCCGCAAATTTTGAATTTCCACAAATTTCAAATCAATAACCACAAATTTTGAATTTTTATCACAAGAAATATTTGCATAGCCGCTGTAGGGGTTCTAAAAGCACTTGTTGCACAGAGTTATATTTATTAGTTAGTATATATTCTATTAATTTATTTTAACAACAAAACAATTTCATAATTTAAATTTTCAAACAATTCAAAAACAACAAGAAAACATTTAAAAAGAACTCTCAACATGAAATGTCGCAGTAACAAACCACAAATTTTGAATTTTTATCAAACTTTTGTCGCCAACTTTCTATTTGTTATTAACATTTAAACACATGTATTCAAAATATAATTTGACATATTTTGTCGACATATAATGTCGTGTCTTTTCGTTTTGGACTTCATTGGACTTCAGCCTTTAACCAGAAAAAATTTCTCTTTAAAACAAAAAAATATAACGGTACATGCTGATACCGTCGAAGAGTTATATTTAGAAATGATTCAATTTTATTCTTCTATGTGTATTTTGTATATTTTTGTACTTATGTTTTGACTTTAATTGACTTATTTTTCAAATTGTACTTTTTAAACGTCGATGTAGTTTGTACTTTTTGAAACTTCTAATGTATCCGAAAAAGTATAATTGCACTCTATTTATCAGCAGTGGCCAATATTTTCATTCTTCAATCAAATTCTCTTTTTATTGGAGAATGGGAATGCTGGAACATGCTTGATTATATTTATAATTTTAATTGATTGTTTCTCATCTTCATAAGTATACTTCAATTGAAATTCGCGAAAAAGAATTTATTACATTAGTTATTAAAAAAAAAATTATATCTTAAATCTAATTATTGAGAAAATAAAAAAAAATATTTATTTACAGGCCTTGTAAAATTAACAAAAATTATTTTTCCTTTAAAAAATTCACGTACGACTCCAAAATGTCGTTTAGTCTTTTCATTTCGTCAGTGCGCTTATGATAGGCTTCTAACTGTTTTTATTTTAAAAGTTTAGTTTCAGCATATTGTTGCTCTTTTAGTTCTCTTAACAGTGATAATTCCTGGGCAACTGTTGATTTCCAAAAATTCTTTTTGAAGGTTTTCAGTGATTGTTGGTAATGGTATTATCTCACTTGGATCTTCTTCTGCTGGAGAGCCTACAAATAGAATTTATAAAACTAATTTTTTTTTCTTTATTTTTATTAGTTTAAAAAACTTTTTATAAAATGCATTACAATCCCATCATTTTTTCTTTTTCTTATTATTTTTTTTGCAAATTTTAAAAAAAATCAAAACAAAATTTCCAATTGAAAAAAATAAAAAAAACAACAAAATAAAAATAACGTTCTTAATAAAATTTCTATGTAAATTAATATAATTTAAACTTCTACATTTAAATTAAACAAATATTGCACAAGTGACTTTTTCAAGGTTGACATATTGTTCTCCATCTTAATTCCTTCGCAGCATATTAAATAATTGAACCCCCTTATACAATATGCTGTTCTGTGCACATATTTTGTAACTAATTGTTAACATTTTTTTTAATATATACGTATTTGATATTCCTGCTGCCTCCAAAGCTTCGAAATTAGAAGTGACACTATCTGAACTCCCTAACGTAAATTCAGCAAAGGCTGTCGTTCTATTTTGCAGCACCTTGGTCATGTCTCTGTTGTATTTAAATATGAATTAAAATTATTTTATAAAATTTAATAAAGTTGAACATACCTATCAGGTTCAATCCTGTTTCTCCCTGTTTTCTTATTGTGTAGTATTGTTTTTATATTTCCTTTCCAGACTTTTCCACTTTCCTTCAATCTGGGCAGCGGTGAAAAATATTATTTTTCAGCCATCTTTCTGGAAAATAAATTCCACATTTTTGTTTTCGTGCTGACTTCGGCCGTTTTTCCTAAGTCCGCCTTTAGTTCCTTGAAAAAGCTTATTAATAATTTTTTATCTGACTCCAGTCAACTCGTTTTTTCTGGATTTTCATTTTCATCTGAAATTTTTACAATAAAAAAATGTTTTCTAAAAAATATTATTCAGATATTACCTACTAAACCAGATCCAAACTGAATGTATGCATTTATTACCGGATTATGTTCTGGTTCGATCATGGAATATCCGTCTCCCTTATCTCCACAAAGTTTTGGCCGATTAAAGTTGAGAGAACTGAATTTCTAAACGGATAGTCTAAAATATTTTTAACCTATATTTTTTTTTATATTCTTAAAAAAATATAGTTTTACCTGTAACCAATCTTTGTGCAGACGCTGGGGAACAATTTATAGTAATAACTTCGCCATTATTATTTAGATGAACTTCAGCCATTTTGATTTTATATAATTTTTTTCTTTTCACAACAATCAATTTTATAAACGTTTAAATTTCACTAGATATTTTTATGTATGTAGTATGTGTTTATTTTTTATTAATCGTTTCAATTGACAACTGTCAAAATTGAAAAAAAAAAAAACAAAAAAGTTTTCCAAAACTGTTCTAAAAAATATTCAGAACAAAAAAGATCAATTTAGAACAGTTTCGCACCATCTAATGAACACAGAACAGAACACTTTCTGACAAAAAAGAACAAGTAACGGAAACTAATGAACACAAAAACGAGTTCTTTTTTACTTTAGAATGTTTTAGAATGTCCTAGAACAGTTTACTGAACACAACTATTATATCACTCAACATCTGTTTGACAATTGACAAGTCTGTTTTTTTTTGGTAAGTTTTTATTTTGGTTATTTTTTATTTTTAAATTTTTTATTTCAAGAATCTGGCTCTGAATGGTTAGATCATCACAAAAGGTTTCTTGTATTGTATAGTTCAAACAAGTTTATAACTTTTACTTTTAAAATTTAATATTAATTTTTTATTAAACATTACATTTTGTTACATTAAAAACGATAAAATATATTATTCTAACAATATATAAAATATATTGTTGGAATTGCTTTTTTAAATTGATATTTCGACGGACTTTAGCATAACCACCTAATTTTTTTATTTCAATAATCAACTAAAGATTTTGACAATTCTTCCACATTTTATATTAGTTGATAAAAACTTAAACATTTAATTTTTTTAAATATGAAATTTTGTTCTGTGAAATTTTGTACTTATGAAATTTTGTTTTATGTAACTTGTCATATAACCAAATTGCATACATTTTTATTATTTTTAATACAAACAAAAAACAACTTACTTTAAATTGGAAATTCATAAAGAAAAAGAGAATTAAAAAATTTTAATATAGAAATAGAATAACCAAAAATGATGTTGATTCAAAAATAATGTTCACGTTCATTGTTAATATATTACGATATGATAATGATAATAACCTACACTCTACCTCTACTATGTACTATACAGTAAGAAATCAAGGAATACATATATATGAATTACGATAGTGTTCAAAATTACTTACCCAGTCGGAAATTTCACTCATTCCGAAGTCATTCTACACGCATTACATTTTCACCATGACTACTTCCTTTTTCCCATTGCGATTTCATGTTACCTTTCTTAACGAATGTCATAGGGTGTAAGTAGTCCCTTATACATTACAATTTCATGCACAAGAAAGTACTTTTATACATAGATGAAAATGTAATGCATAAAGAAGAACTTCTATATAGATGAAAATGTAATGTATAAAGAAGCACTTCTATATAGATGAAAATGTAATGTATAAAGAAGCACTTCTATATAACTGAAAATGTAATGCATAAAGAAGAACTTCTATATAACTGAAAATGCTTAATTTCAAAACTAAAAAAATTAAATTATAAATATTTAAAATAAAAATACCTAAATTCAGCCTTCTTTCGCCTTTTTTATACATATGTTTTTAAAATGTCGGTGCTTGTGTATCTTGAAACAAGACCGAATTTCTTTAATGTAATCGTCCTCTGAATATCCTTCCCTTTGTAATGTTGCTATTGTAAAGGTATTAAAAAATAAAATTTTAAAATTTTGAATAATTTTGTAAAATAAAAACTTACTGAATAAAGCATTGTTCAAAGCTTTATAGTTTTTAAAACAGCGCTTATTATGGGATCCATCGAAATTAAAATTAATGATAATATTGGAATCCAGGATTCTTTGAAAGTTTCTTATAATACCCTCTGGAGTTACAATTCTTTTAAGGATTTTAATCTGGATATTATATAAAAAACAAATTTAGAAAAAACTATTTAATCGATAGAATTTATAATTACGTATTTCGAAGAATTTCCCAAAATTAGAAGTTCTAATTCGTCCAGTTCCTCTTTGGTTTTTACAGGAAAATAAGGTGCAGAATCTCCGATGCCAACTTGTTTATTAACTGCTTGATTGAGTAATGAAAGAATTTTTCCCTGATTTTCAATTATTTGTAGATTTTGGTCTACAAAATATTTTAGTTAAAAAAAATTAATTATCTTAAAATTGGAAATTTACCTTCTAGATTCGGTATTTTTTTGTCAATGTAATCTAAGAAATCAAAAGTTGTGTATTAAAAAATAATAAAAATATGTTATTTTGCTTTTTATATGCTTACTTTTTAAATCCCGAATTGTTGTGGGAGGAACTTCATTTTCGTCATTATTTAGTATATCTGTAATTTAAAATTTAAATTTAAGCCCGTTTTTTCTCAACTATTGTTTAATAAAATGGTTCATACTATTTAAAAATTCGCTGGTACACAAATGAAGATCTGGATTTATTCTTTTTAATATTCTTCTTTTTGGCGATTCTTACATTTTGCTGAAAATATTCATTAAATTTAGTATTTAAAATAAGATCTTCGATAATACATACAACTCGTGTTATGTACAATTATGTAGTAAAGGAATAAAAACAAATTTGTTTTCATACGATAGGCAGACATATTTATGAGTAATTTCATTTATAAAAAAAGTTTCCGCCTGTGCTGCCGTAATTTGATCTGTTAGTACAATTCCTACTCCAGACATAGGTTCCAATGGAGAAGAAAAAAAATTTGATAAGTTTAAATACCGTTTCCCAATTACAAATCGCTCGTTTTCATTATTTTCTCCAAATTTTTCAATTTTAATCGGATTAAAGGGGAATATACAACAATTATTATCTGGCTCTTTTAACGAAAGAGTGTATAATTCCGATTTATACGACACTATAACACCTTTCTTATTTCGTTTAAAACCATATTCCACCTCGTCTAAAGTAAAAACTTGTTGTCTGTACAATCGGTTTAATTGTTGTAAAACTTTTGACGGCTTCTTCACTTTTCTTTTGATATCTTGCATAAAATTTTCAAATTTATATGCAGAAAATCTTGAATAAAGCCCAGTTCTTTAACACATATGGTGATGTGTAACATATTATGTACATTATAAGTGACACTATTTTCAGGATATAACAATGGAAACTTTTCGACAAAATCTAAAGAAATGTTTTTTCAGAAATGTCGAGATTGGCTGCAAAGTTTTTTCTAGATAATAGTAACCGATAAGCGCAATGAAATAATAAAAAATGATAATAGTGATCTTCGCTTAGAATTTCTTTAAGCACTACAATTCCAGTATGATATAATATGAATTGTCTAAATTCAACTGCTTTCCATAATCGAATATCCTCTAAGAATCTAGGTTTGCGGGCGAATTCTTGTGGTACAAATAAAGAAAGTGAAATTAAGCGTGATGAGATAATGTTTTTATTTTCTGTGCTTAATTTGAAATTTTTTGTTTTTCCCTTTAGCACAAGTAAAATCATTTTTTCTAAAGGAAATTGAGTCACCATTTTAATTCCCAAATTTTCCAATTCCGATTTGATATCTTTAAAGTAATTATTGTGGTGGTTTTTGTCATTTCTATTAAAAAAATCATTATCAGATCGTAATTTGGCACTAGTGGTACTATAAGTCACCACGTTTCCTAAATTTCTACCACCTTGAGTGCATTTTGAGCACCCGTGAAATGAATTGTGCCCCATTACACTACATATAAATGACCGAGCTGGTGCATCACATATAAAAGTTCGTACATTAACTATTATATTTTTACTGTTAATTTTAATTCCCTCAGTACTAAGAACTTTCATTTCATTTACAAAATCATGTATACTGATCCACATTTGCTGGTTTTTTCGTACCTATGTAACAACCAATTATCTATATTCCAATATCTAATAATATTTGGCTACACGATTCTATTTTGTTCGCCATCCTCATCAAATTATTTTCTACTCCTATATGAAAATATTCTCCTGGCGCAACACTTCTAACTGTGGTTTGTATATTTTCATTCATCAATGATTTCAAGCTAAGTGGGACATCCAGATTTTCTGATTTTAAAAGTTTAAGCAGGGATTCCACACATTCTCTTGTGGGGTTATGCTGAAAGTACCAATCTTTCAATCTTTCATTTGAACTAATTTTTTTAAGTCTCCCTTTTAGCAAATTAATTTCTTTCGCTGCCAGTCGTTTTAAATTCCGTTTGCTAAAACCTCTTTCCATTTAAATGGCTTAAAATTTATCTGCTGCTAAAAAAATGAACTATCTGTATTCATAGATTTTTAATCAAAAGATATGTTTAAAAATATTTGAAATTGTGAAGTGTAAAATATGAACGAAACGTTGGCGATTAGATAAATTTCCATTTAGTTCCCACCAGACAATATTAAATGTAATAAAATTATATAAAAAAATGTTTGTCACTTACGAGGTATCACGTACATAAACAGTACTTGATGTATTTATAATTGAAGTTTCCTTTGGCATAGCTTTTGATCTTTTAATTTGTGTACTATGTGGTTCACATATATTCGAGATTGAGCTTTCACTCTCGAATAAATCGGCAGAATTTCGTAGGTTTTCTTCGCCTAGTGAAACAATTTAATTATTTTTTTGTATCAATTTATACAAAAAATTAAAACTTTCATTCATTTTTTTTAAGAATATTTTGACTTGGATATAAATCCAAATCTATTTTTTCAATCGGCTCTTCAATAAGTTACACACATTTCACTTTCGACATTGTCTCCAAACATTTCTTCAAATAAATAATCCAAACTCATTTTTTGCTATCTTTTTAAAAGTTAAAATTTCAAATGGATTTTTTATATAAAAAATATAATCTGATGATAGTATAATATAATATAAATTATATAAAAAATAAAATCGTAAATTATTGTTAGGTGGATACTTCATTAATTGGAAATAAATCTTAAATGAGTGAAATCTCGTTTTTATTTTACGAATTATCACAAAGAATTGTGTAAGAACGTGCTACATGTACATGATATTAGAAGGCTTAGGTTCCTCTTTCGTTTTCAAAGTTACACATAACGAACATTTTTAATTTTACGTTGAATTTACATTTAATATATTGAATATTTATCAATAAAATTTAAAAAAAAACTTACCTTAAATTCTGATTATTTAAAAATTTATTAAATTTGTAAATTAATTTCTTTTATATTTATTTAAAAAACAGCACAATATTTATCACTTTATTAGTTGATTCTAATATCACAACTGAGAGCTCAAAATGTTCTCAATTTTAAATAGAAAAAAATTGTTGTTTTTACCAAAAAAAAAACCGTTATATTATCCAGACATATATCGTACAATTTCCAAAAATTTTTTTTTTTTAAAAACTAAAATCGTTATGTTAATCAGACTACAGTGTTATAAATTACCTGCACATTACTTTGTAATGTATGCTTGGAAGTACTTCGTACGCTATGTTACATTTAGATTCAAAAGTAACACATGAAAATTTCAGCACTTTGCATTGATGAAACCATCAATGAAATTTGAACTAGTGCAAAAATTTCCGACTGGGTACTTACTGCAGTATGGCACAAAAACGATAAGCACATTGAAGCAATTGGAAACATAAATTAATAAATTATTAATTTTTTCTAATATTATAATATTGTTAATACTAGTAATGTTATAATAAATTTAAGAATTTATTTTTGTTTATTTATTTTTACATTTTCATTTTTATATTGAAGTTATTTATTTTTATTACTTTCAAAGTGCTTATTATTTTATTACACTTCAATTCGGCTTTTTTTCTTTGTTTAAAATATATTTTACAACAACAATTATTTGTACATTTGTGAAACTTTTATTTAAGGAATTTTAAATTTAGAGCCACAAATTCTAAAACATAAGTATAGGTTTTTTTTCAAAACCTATCTAAGTGATGCCTATGAAATGTTTTTTTCAACGCATAAAAAAGTAATTTAAATAGAATTTCACATTTTATTTGAAATTAAAACAAAACTCCAGTTCAATCCAAGAACAAAATCAAAGAATTAGAAATTATAAAAACAGTTTAGACGCTTCCATTAGTGTTATTTTTTATTTTGATGAACAAAAGAAAAAACAACAAAACAAAGTTAAATATTTTATAAATTTTCATTTTTTGAAATGTTCAACATTATTGTACGATGCTGTACGAGGTACAAAGGAAATAAAATATTTGTTATTTATATTATGCTTAGGCGAATCCTTTTCTCTTGTATTTGTTTAATAATGATTATGCTTATTTATAAACAATCAGTTTTACTGTTCGCATAAAGAATTTCATTTACAGTTTCTAATGCCTATTCTACCAGATCGCTTTCGTCACTAATAAATATTGAAGATCCTGAATAGCCACATCCTCAAAACCTTGTTGCATGTACATAAATAAAAAAATGTAACCGTGTGGCTAGAGGTACGTAGCGTGTTATAAGAGGGTAATTCACAAATTTCTGGACGTGATGGAGGAGGATTACATGTACTTTTAAAATATTTATTAGTTTTTTATTAAACTTCAATTCCGCTTTGATTTAAAATATTCATATATCTACCTATTGCAAAATATATACATATGTACATACACATTTGTGAAATTTTTATTTTAAGAATTTTAATTTTACAGCCACAAATTCAATTCTTACCTAGATATTTCTTTTTTTATTTTTCAAAACCTATCTAAGTTACCTATGATACCTATGAAATGCCCCTTCAAGACAATAGTACAAAAATAATTTTTCATTTTATTTTCAAATTGAAATTAATAAAAAATACAAATTCAGTCCAAAAACAAAATCAAAAAATTAAAAATTACAAAAACAATTTACACACGGCATTGTTGCAGGTGTTCTTTTGTGTTGGCCAAACACAAACAAATAAAAATTAAATCATTGTATGTGTGCATGAATATAAACAAAACATCCCAGTCGGAAATTTCACTCAATCCGAAGTCGTTCTTCACGCATTACATTTTCACCATGACTACTTCCTTTTTCCCATTGCGATTTCATGTTATTTTTCTTAACGAATGTCATAGGGTGTAAGTAGTCCCTTATACATTACAATTTTATGCACAAGAAAGTAATTCAATACATAGATGAAAATGTAATGTATAAAGAAGCACTTCTATATAGATGAAAATGTAATACTTGAAAAGGTGCTACTATGAATGAAAATAAATTCACTTTAGTAAATAAGGAATAAAAAAAAAATACTTTATTTTTTCAATAAAAAAATACTTTATTTTTTCCATAAATTAAATTTTTTTATTTTTTTTTTCTTAATGTTCTTAATTATTATCTAAAATCTAAAAAACTTTAAATCTGAAATAGAAACATAAAAACAAAACTAAAAAAATTACTAAGGGCTTTTCCGAACCTCTCGCACTTGCACTTGATACTCGCACTAAACCTGTCAAATCGCACTAAATTTAATAAATTTAATTTTGCGATATTTAGTGTACTTGAGACTACACTAAAATTTTGACAACAAATCAAGTGCGATTTGACAGGTTTAGTGCGAGTATAAAGTGCAAGTGCGTGAGGTTCGGAAACGCCCTAAATAATTAAACCACAATATTTGTCACGTCACTATTAATTGACTTTAATATCACGACTGAGAGCTCAAAATGTTTTCAATTTTAAATAGAAAAAAATATTGTTTTTACCAAAAAACAAAAACGGTTATATTATCCAGACATTTCTTCAATTTTACATCGAATAATTTTTTTTTTATGAAAAAACAAAAATCGTTATGTTAATCAGACAGTGTTATAAATTGCCTGCACATTACTTTGTAATGTATGCT
Organism: Argyra leucocephala; assembly: GCA_963942445.1. Lineage (NCBI taxonomy): Eukaryota > Metazoa > Arthropoda > Insecta > Diptera > Dolichopodidae > Argyra > Argyra leucocephala. Next base: position 52,408,517 of record OZ012679.1, on the reverse strand, counting down.
TGGAAGTACGGTACTTTTCGAAAACGTCAAAAACATGACGATGATCAAAATCAAAAATTCATAAACGTTTTTGACGATCAATCACAAATTCTAAAACTGTTTGATCGTCAATTTTTTGCAAAAATCAACGCAACAACGCATTCGTTTTATTGCTACTGCAAGGAACGAAAAATGTTTTGTTTTTATTTTCAGTGTATTGTTTGGTGTTATTTAAAATGGCTGAAATTGAGTTAAGGTAAATATTTGTATATAATTGTTTGTTAAAAACTTACAATCTTGTTTTTTTTTCAGTACTGATGTTCAAGGGTGGAGTAATGCCCAGCTTAAACTGTTAATACAATCCAGATTGAAATTTGAAAATGAATTTTCCAACGGAAGAAGGAAAAAAATAGTTATGTGGAGAATTGTATTAATGGAAATAAAAAATGTTGATAAAACATTTAGGTTTGAAATTGAAGCGTGCAAAACAAAATTTACAAACCTAATGACGACATACAAACGAATTAAAAAAGGAATTCATCAACTGGGAATAGTGCGTCTTTGTGGCCATTTTTTGAATATTTTGACGAAATATATGGTAGTTCCCATTTTGTACAGCCACCACAACAAAACATAGGTAGTAGTTTAGAAGATAGTCCTGCTAGCGTTTCTGAAAGTTTAGCTGAAGAAAACGAACATACACCAAAGAAAAAAAAAAGATGAAATATTGGAGTTCTTAGAAAAAGAAGCTAAGGAGGCAGAGATAAGACACAAAGTAGCGTTAGAGGTAGAGAAAGAACGTATAGAAATTTTAAGTTTTTACAAAAATATGTGATGTTATTATAAATATAAGGCAAGCAGCCATTTTTATGTTTTATTTTTTCCTGAAATATTATGTTTTAAAATAAATTATTTATGTTTATAGAAAAACAAATTTTTAGTTTTTTAATATATTTATTGTGATTTATGCCATAAATAAAGTACTTAGGGCTGCTCTTTTTTGTTTCCCTGATGTGGAATTTTGTTGCAAGTTAATAATTTCATTTATTTGTTGTTCTTCTAAATCTTCTTCTATTATATCATCGAGGTCCACACCTTCATTATTTATAAAAAAATTATGTAACACGACACAAGAAAGTACAATATTTTTTGCCGCATTTAATTTGTATATTGGAATATACTTTAATATTCTGAATTTACCTTTCAGAAGCCCAAAAGCTTGCCCGATAGTAGTCCGTGTGGAGCTGAGAAAAATATTAAATTTGATTTCAGTTTCAGATAGATTCCCATTATCTCTGAACGGCACTAATTAATATTCCAGAAGCGGATATGCAGAGTCTCCCAACAAATGAGATTCTGGAGGTATCATTAAATCAGTTGATTCTAATTTTTTCCCCAATGGACTATTCCTCCACACCCAGACATCATGAGATCTTCCTGGCCAACCGAAAAACACATAAATAAATCGCAATTTTGCGTCACATACTCCCTGCATAAAATAACTCAAAATAGTTTTATGTCAAGAGCTAGGCTATAACAATTACCTAAAGAATTATACTATGTGTTTCTTTTCTGTTGTGATAACTATTTCCATCTTCTTTCGGAGCCGGTATTTGAATGTGCGAACCATCCACACATCCAATCACATTTGGAAAGGGTTTATTAAACCGTAAATTTTGAAAATCAGTCATTACATTTTGATATTCTTCTGCGGATCTAGGCCATTTCACAAACTTTTTTATTAAATGTGAAAGAAGTTGTGTAATTTGTTTGAATGCCTTGTGAGCAGTACCCATACCAACTCCGAAACGGTCAACCAATTCGCGATGGGGTTGAGTTTGATTTGCCAATCGCCACAATGTTAAATATAAGGCCACTTCCAATTTAATTTTTCCACGCCCTGTCCATTTTTTTTTCCAATATGGCTTCAATACTTGCATTAAATTCTAGAAACAGTATACTTGTAATTTATAGTTTTATTTGTAATTTTTAGAAAATTTACGTAAAATGTTTTCCATTCCATTCGAAAGTGTGATTTAAATGTACTGTCCGAGTACGATTCAACAACTTTTATATAATTGCATACTTTTTTAACTTTTTTAATCTTTCTTGTATCTTTTAAATTCTGCCACAATTTAATATAGGAATATATTCTTTTTTTTGCCTTTTCAGCAATTTGCTTTATTAAAATGTTTTTAATAATTTTATCCATTTTAAAATAATAGTTATTTAAAATATTTAATTTGTCCACTAATTTTTTTGATATCATCAATGAAATTTGAACTAGTGTAAAAATTTCCGACTGGGATATTACATTTTTCTATGGACCTTACTGCCTTATTTTCTTTTTTTTAAACACATATATAAATTATAATGAAGGAATTGCGATATTGTTATCGAGATAATTGAATACGTATGCGATTTACAAAATCAAGAGAAAGATTATAATTTCTAAGAGATATTATAATTTACGCTCTGAGGTATTTTGGCCTATGAAATATATTTTTTTTCTGGGGTTCTACGGTGAGGTAAAATTTAAGAAATATTGAACAATTTTTTTTTGTTCCGCGTAGTTTCTCTATATTATTCTTCCTTTATGGCAATATGGTAAAATACCTAGTAAGTTGTGAGATTCTTCGCTTTTGGTTTTAATTAAATACAATGCGTGTGTTCACTTGAACATCCACTTTACGAGTCTTGGTGATAAACTCGAAAATGTTGTAACCATGCGGTGCGTTTCGTGTTAATATGGAGTGGCGTGATTTTCCTACTGGTTTTTACCGATACGTTGATACCACCTTATCGAAACTTGTTAATTCCCAACAAACTGATATCAACGTACCGGGTGCGTCACTACAAAGTCTTTCGTTAATAAAGACTATATTATTTTTCTGTGCATCCTGCCTATCAAATAATTGCAGTGTTAGTTTTTCTTGTTTCTAGCTTGAATGAATTCGTTTTTAAATTGTAAATGAGTGAATTCAACTATAATTTTAACTTCGAGTAGGTATCTTGTAAATTTTGTTAAAGTTCTTCTAAGCAAAATGGACCAATAATTTTGTTAATTATGGTCTTGGAAGTTTACTTTGTCCCTAATTTGCTTTAAATATGGAATATTTAAAGCAAAACAAATTTTCGATAGCCATTTAGGTAAGTATCCATCAATCTTAAAGGCAAGTTATTATTTCTAATAAACATAACGCACATTATTTCGGATTTTAATTTTAAATTATTTTTTATATTATTTTGCTTTAAAATAGTCATTTTTATATTAGGAAAGTTAGACAACTCTTTTTCTTTCAACAAATGATTTTTGTTTTTTTGGTGCCTCTTTAAATTTGTTACATTATTACACAAGGTTTTTTCCTATATTTTACAATAAGCACAATTAGTTTTTTGTTATCCGCGACAGTAATATTTCCCATTCTGATTTGTAGTTTTGCTTGTAACTTTTTGAAGAATTTATTTGTTTGTTGTAATCTGAATTTGAGCTATCACTGTCACAATCTTATCTGAAATAAATTAAATTTAAACTATATAAATAGCCATTCATTTGTGGACACTAATTTCTTACAATGACATTGGTTCTGATTCTCTTATATTTATGCCACTAGTTGATGCGCGTTCGTTACTAATATTTAAACTGGTAAAACAAATAAAGTTTACGATTTTACTTGTCTCTCAAAATTTTTAAAAATTTAAAAGTTTACAACAAAAGATTGAGACAGAAAATAATTAATCTCCCTCTTTTCAATCGTTCCTTTTGGACCTTTGCAAAAAGTGTTAAAAACAACTTTTGTGGATCATCCTTTCCACCGCTGATTGCTTGCGATAACTCTATCATTTCAGATTCACTTGACAAAGCTAATTTATTTGCAAAATTATTTGCGGAAAACTCTACACTCCCTCCTACAACACGGATACCACCAGTCCTCCCTCATGTCGACCCTACTAAGGTTAAAATTCTTCATATGGTATACTTTAGGTCTCTTGTTGTAGTGAAAGTGCTAAAGAATCTGAATGTTAGAAAGTGTACTGACCCCGATGGAATTCCAGCAATGGATCTCAAACATATCGCCTCTATCATTTCGAAACCTCTGCGAAATCATTTCTCACTTTCACTCTCGAATGGTAAATATCCCAGCCAGTGGAAGATTGCGCATGTTTCCCCAATTGCCAAAAATAGGCAGGCTATTCTGTATATCGATACTTTCTTTCGAGTCGTAGTATACATATCGTTGTCGACAATTTTATGTCCGACAACTATGAAATGAACGCTGGCGTTTCACAAGGCTCTACCATATTGCTATATTGACTAGCTCACTTAACCATGATTTAGCAAAAATAGCCGATTGGGATAACGCAAACAAAGTTGAGTTCAATACGTCCAAAACACAAAGCTGTTTTATCTCTTGTAAGAGATCAACCCGACCCAACTCTGCGATTTCAAGGAGAAAACCTACAACGGTCCGAAAGTCTAATATTTTAGGTTTTAATTTACATATTTAAATATTAATGCTGCCAAATGTTTGACTTTTCTTTCCCGATGAAAAGCCTACTTTTCTCCAAAAGAGATCTGTCCAATATCTATAAAGCTTATATCCGACCTAAGATGGAGTACAACTTCTACATATGGGTTGCGCATGCCAAACTTCACTAGGTTATCTCGACCAAATTCAAAATTACGCCTTATTGACAACTCTACCATCAGAATAACCCTTACTCCTCTTAAAACACGTCGAAACGTTGGAGCTCTCCCACTCTTTTATAGATATTTTGTTGGAAATGACACTTCTTCTATTGAAATAAAATCAATAATGCCTCCCTTCAAACAATTCCAGCGTAAAACTAGGGAAGCTGCAAGTACCCACTTCTACACTGTGGAAATACCTAGGTTGTCAAAAACTGCTTTCGGAAATTCTTTTATTGTAAGAACTGCTAAAATGTGGAACATGCGTGCAGGGACATGCGTGCAGGGAACACTCACGTGTTCCCCTCCGATATAAATGCTCCATTATAAATTTGCAACTTTTCAAAAAAAACTTCAACAGGTCCGTCTCCAACTTACCCACCAATTTCCCTCTATCATCCTATTTCCCTCCTAATCCCCTTACCCATACCTACAGTAATTTTGTATAAAGAAATCCTTCCCTAGTGTTTGGGTAGCGTGTAAAAACATTTGTACATTTCAGGTAACATTGAACATTACTTAATTAAAGTACGAGAAAATGTTGTAATCGATATTCTGATCGTTCGCCACTCGGATTTTTGTCAGTATCAAAATTGAAACAACTGGAAAATGCGTTTTTAATCACATGCCTGCCAGATTTTTAGTCCACATTTCACTGGCTTATCTTTAACGTATTATTATCGTCTTTGCTCTTCCACGGTGTGGAAATATTTGTTCATCGATGGTGATTATATTGTAATGTTGTAGATTTCTCTGACTGGAAATCTTGCTTGTGATTTTGTAGAATAAAAGACAACTTGTCCTTTTGAATTTTGGAAATAGAGTGATTTTATTATTCTTTAAAATAATTTACAATAGTTTAAAAATTATACTTAATTTTATCAAATGATAAAATTACGTAATTTATTACCTAATAAATTACAATTAAAAATTATTCATATTCAAAATGAATATGATATTTGTATTGACCCATTTAAGTAGGCCAATCAATGAACTTAAAGCACTTGACTAATCTTACAAATAAAAATGATTAGTCAAGTATTCAAAATTTAATATGATATTTAAAATTAACTAATAATATAGGTCATTCATTGAACCTAATGAAAATAAAGAAAAACACTTGAAATATTTAAAAATTAATCATATGAAATTGGATATTCATATTTTTGTACTATATGCATTATCAATGAATACATATTTCTATATACATTGTTGGTATGGTATACTGCATATTGACAGCATACTACACCTTTCCCCTTGGGAAAAAAGTTTTTATCTAATAAGAAAGATAAAAATTTAAAAAAAAAATTAAGTGTACATTAAATTTATTTTCTTTGTAATATAAAATGTGACAATTTGTTTATGTCTAAAAGTAAAATGAAATAAGAGTACATACTTATAATTAATTATTTGTTTACAATATTTTTAAAAACAAAAATTTTTTTACAGTTTTAGTTGAATGAATTAAATGAAATAAGATCATTTGTTTACAATGTTAGAAAAAAAATTACAATTTATAATTTGAATGAATGAAGTTAAACATAGTGGTTTTATAAAATTTGTTTATTTATAAAATTATTTGAATTTATTTTTTATTATAAAATTTTCTTAATACTAATTTATTTTATAAAAAAAATTTTTTTTTTGTTTTTTTAGTAGAAATATGAGTAAAAAGTGTATCAAAAAAACAAATTAAAATTTCTTTATTATTTATTTATTTATAGAGAGGAAAAAAAAATATTTAAGCAATTGGTATTTTCTTACAAGTTATTTTGATGTATTTATGTATGAGATAGGTTATAGGAAAAAAGAGTATTATGGAAGATACAAGAACGACGGCTTTGACTATGATACTGGTATTATTATCTTTTTCACGCATTTGTTTATTATAATATTCTACTTCGTTTTCGATGTCTTTTAAACTTTTGCTGGATAGTATAAGATTTTCATTTGAAATGAATTATATTCTCTTGTAAGCTAGGGTTTTTTAATATTTCTAAATTTTTTAAGTTAAGTTTCAATGGAACAAGATTTATGAAGTTAGATTCTATTATTGCAGTAGTGTAATTTAATGGTTCTAAATTTTGTGTAGTTAATTTAACATTTTTTGTTTTAGCAGAACATCCCGGTGACAATTGCATGTAGCCACTGGTAGTTAACTTAAGGGTTTTAAAGTAATTTGGACAGTAGACTTTCAACGTAGTTTGAGAGGTAATAACGAAAATCCATGTATTTATTTCGTTAAGTTTGTACCATAATTCGTTTTTAAAATGAAAAAGACGTAGATTGCAAAAATTATTTAAATCAGGCTCACCATGTATGACTTTAGCTATACAGGTGTTACTTGTTTTAGCGGGTATATTGGCATTGCACAAATATGTGTTTAATGAGATATTTGGGAAGTTATTTAACGTTTTACAATGTGATAACTCTTCAGGATCAAGATTAATAAAAGTATCACGTTTCTGATTTATGGCAACAAAATTTTGTTTGAAATCTATATAATAGTATGTATTATTTTGTAATAGATTTGGTATTGAAAAAATTTTATAAATATATAGTTGTTCTCTCTCGACTAATGGTATCGTAATTTCGAATATTATGCGTTTATGTGTAAATTGTGCTTTAATTTCCAATAATTTTAAAAAGATAAAAAGGTTATTTGTAGTAATTCTTATAGGAATTTCATATGGTTTTACTAACAATTGAATTTTTTCTAAAGATTCGAATAAAATTTGAGGATGTATGAATTCGAAATCTATTTCGTTATTCATTGATTTTCTTAATGAGACTAAAATATTATCTTGTACCTTTTCATAATTTTGAATATCAAAGGTTAAAATAATCGAATATTCATCTAATTCGTGTAAAAATTGTTGATATATTGTTAAATTACTTACTTTTGAAATTAAGGTTTTTAATAATTCATTATTAGTTTTTAAATTTAATGTAGAATTTTGATATGTTTCTATTGAGTTTCTTAAAATTGTGCGTTGTTTCTCTAATATGTGGGATATAAATTTATTTGATTCTCTTTGATCAGATATTTCTTTTTCTATGCGTTTGGAATCTTGCGCATCCATTACACCGAATAGTTCTTTTAATAAAGTACCACCGATATTTATAAGACCGCGTTTTTGTTTTGTGTGTAAGAAAAATTTATCGATTTGGTGTTGCGTATTAATTATTTTTGATAGACTTATATTAAGAGAGTGTATAGTTAAAGGACACTGATCTAAGGGGAATATGTGTTTAATTTGTTTACAAATAGTTTTTAAGTTTACAAAATTTTCTGGAATTATTTGTAATTCTGTTTTCATGTTTGTTATGTCATAATAAAGCAGTAATTTCCAATTAGATAAAAAAATTCTGTAGTCTCCTAATGGTTCTAAATATGCGGCAGATTTTTCGTCGTGATTTTGAAAATTAACCATGGTTTCTAATTTCGCCATGGAGAACAGAAAATTCAAGATCCTAAAAAAAAATAATATAATTAAAAAAAAAATTAAATATTAAAAAAAAATTTTAATCAATGAACTTTTTTAAAAGATTATTATGTACTAGTTATTTTTTCTTCCTATTTTTATGGTCGTATTTTCTGGTGAATTTATTTCTACGACTTCATAAGGTCCTAAATAACATGAAGTTAATTTCTTATTTTTTCTCACATTATCTAGTAACCACACTTTATCTCCGACAATGATATCGAAAACGCGTGCATTTTTATCATAAATTTTTTTATTTATTTCCTTGGAAACAATTAAATTTCTTCTGGCCACGTCATAACTATGTTGAAGACGTGCCTTTAACTCGAGAACGTAGTCATCGATATTATATAAAGGTTCAACCGTTCTGGAAATAGATGAAGGTAAATCGGGCTTAATACCAAATAGTACTTCGTACGGTGTAAATTTCGTTGAAGTGCTAGGAGTTGTGTTGTGTGCAAATATTGCGAAATCTAACCACGTATCCCAATTATCAGAATCCTTATTTGCATAACAACGCAAATAGTTTCCCAGAGTACGATGTGCTCTTTTTAGGGATCCATTGGATTCGGGATGATAACTGGTCGTATGGATTTTCTTGATTTTTAACAACGAACAAGTCCTTTTAAATACTTCACTCATGAAATTTGTACCTTGATCAGTTAAAAGCACTTTTGGTGTACCGAAAATACATATAATCTTCCGTACGAAAGCATTGGCTACCGTGATGGCTTCCTGATTAGAAATCGGGATAGCTAATAGAAATTTTGAGAGTAAATCCTGAAATGTCAATATATAATTATTACCGGATTCGGTAGTAAATAAAGGTTCGACTATATCTAAGGCTACCTTTTCAAAAGGTTTAGTAGGTGTATCGGTTATTTTCATTGGTATTTTAGTTTTTGAACTCATCTTATTTTGTTGGCATACTTCACATGAAGAGATATGCTTTGTGACTGTTTGTTTCATATCTTTAAAATAAAATTTTTGTTTTAACTTTTGAAGAGTAGGATTAATACCTTGATGACCACCAACTGAACTATTGTGGTATTCTTCTAAAATGATTTGGATTTCTTTAGGGTTAGTGAGAGTTTTAATATCAGGATTATTTGTTTTGTTTGGTACCATATTTTGTATTGGGGATGATTCGAGGACGATACTAGGATGTGAATCATCAATTTCGTTTTCGACAGTTTTAGTTATTTTATTTTTGGTTTTGCTAGAGTTAGATCTTGTAATTACATTTATTTTGGCTGTTTCTAACCTTGATAGTGCGTCTGCATTTAATTTTAAATGACCCGGTTTGTGGACAACACAATAATCATATTCCTCTAATTTAATACGCCAGCGCATTATTCTAGAAGTAGGATTATTAATGTTAAAGACCCAAACAAGGGGTTTGTGATCAGTGACAACCGTAAACTTCCTACCAAAAAGATATGGTTCGAAATATTTAGTTGCCCAAACCACAGCCAACGCTTCCTTTTCAATAGTAGAGTAATTACGCTCGGCTTTGTTGAGCGTTCTACTTACATAGGCAATTGGCTTACAATTGGCAATTGACCTAACGCTGTGTTGCTCGCATCAGTTGTCAAATAAATATCTTAGGCAAAGTTAGGATATTGTAGCACTGGATACTCTGTTATCGCCTTTTTTAAGGATTTAAAGGTAGAGTATCCAATCCGATTATCGATTAATCGGTTAATCGTATTTTTTTATCCATTTTCGATTAATCGGAATAATCGTTTTTTTTTAACGATTACTAGGTTTTTTATAATTTAAAAAAAAACGAAAAAAGATGTATATTTTTATTGGCAAAATATGAGCCTATATTTTCTAAATGTTTCTCTTCAGTATAAAAAAAATCTACTTATTCATCAAATTACATACATACTTAAATGCAATATCTATAAACATACATTAAAATTATGTAGAACTAAATGTGTGTACTGTGTAGGCAACCAAAAAAAAATTCCATTGAAAATATTATGATGATGAATGATGAAATTATTATGATGATATTGATATTGAAGATAGATATTTTAGATATTATTTTGTGAATTGTATAAAATGAAAAAATCGAAATGTGAAGGCTAATAATTTAAAAAACACAAAACGTTTCTGCAAAGTAGGCTGAGAATATGTAATATAGTGGTTGTCATGACAATAGTAACACATTTTAATTGATTTTGTTACAGTTTACCATTTAATTTCATTTGTTTAGTTTAGTTTAAATTTAATTCTATAACGTGCGTATCGAATTTAAAAATAATTTATTTTAAAACTTATATTAAATAGACCTCAAAAATGTCGGCTCAAAAATCTTTAGTTTGGCGATATTTTACCAGGCACTCGAAAGAGAAATCCAAATGTAATAATTGTGGGCAAATTATACAATGTAGTGGTGGAACAACTACTGCAATGAGGAATCATTTAAAGATTCATGACATCAATATTGAAAAAAGAAATTCTTTTGATGAAGCTGGAGAAGGTCCATCGTCTGCAAAAATTAAACCCTGCGGGAATAACATTTTGCATTTTGTTAAAAAGGAAACTTTAAATGAAATTCTAGCAAAATGCGCTGCAAAGGATGGATTTTCTTTGCAAGCTATTTCAAAAAGTGAAGCAATAATAGGGTTTGTAAGAAGTCGAAACTTAAATATGCCTAAAAGTGCAACAACTATAACAAAAAAAGTAATGGATTTTTACGAGGAAAAAATTGTTGAAGTACAGAAAGAATTGCAAGCTTTGAAAAAAGATGATTTTAAATTCAGTATTACAGTGGATGAATGGACTGACAATCGTGTAAGAAGATATATGAATGTTACACTTCATTCCATACATAAATCGTTTGTTCTCGGCTTGATTCCTATTGAAGGGTCTTGTAGTTCTGAAAAAACTTTGGAATTGGTAAGAAAGCGATTGCATGAATTTTTAATTGATTTGGACTGTGATATCGTAGCTTCAACTCATGATGGTGCTGCAGTGATGGTAAAATACGGAAGACTTCTTAAAGCTACTAGTCAACTTTGCTATAATCATGGAATACATTTAGCTTTTGTCGAAATTTTTTATAGCAAAATGTCACATTTAGGACAGAGGCAGATAGAAGAAACTGAGAATTATCTAGAAGAAAACGATTACTGTGAAGATGATAATTCTGAAGATGAAAATGAGAATGAAAGTAATTTTTATCATGATGCAAATCTTAACTTCGATATTCTTGATCTAGATGATGAACATGTCACAATTCGTCCAGATATAGGACAAGTATTGTCAGAAACGCGAAAAACCATTAAGTTTTTTAAAAATTCCAATTTAAGAAATGGAATTCTTCAAAAACATATCAAAGAACAAGAAAATAAACATCTAAGTTTGCTTTTGGACTGCAAAACGCGATGGAATTCCCTGGTTCCAATGGTCAGACGTTTTCTAAAAACTAAGGATTGTATCAACAAAGCCTTAGATGAAATAGGTGTGAATAAGATTAAAGAAGAAAACATAATTTTATTGAAAGAAATTTCATTAGTTTTTGAACCGGTGGAGCTTGCAGTAACTGAATTAAGCAAAAAAGATTGTAATTTATTGAAAGCGGAAGCTATTTTTATATACGTTTTCAAAAAGTTAACTGAGCTGAACACAAAGCTATCACTTGAAATGCTTGAATCTTTAAAAAAACGTGTCAATGAGCGCCGAAATAAAGATCTGGTGTCTCTTTTATATTTTTTACAAAATTGCACATATCCAAAAACAAATGAATTTTTTACTTACTCATCAAAGGTTATCATAAAAACACTAGCAAATCAATTGTATAGTCAATTGTTTCCAGCTATCCTTGTCGAAGAAGAGACTTCAATTATAGATGACGAATTGTCAGATTCAGAGGATGATGAATATTTAAAAATGCAGAAAACAATAAATTCCTTTTTAACAGTTCCAAAACCAGCTTCTTCAAATAAAATTGAGAAAGATTTTAAATATGTTGAGGCAAATGGTATACGCACTAACAGTTTAGAAAAATTATATAATGCTTTATTAACGATTCAACCTACTTCAACAGCCAGTGAACGTGTATTTTCAATTTCAGGAAATTTTATGACGAAAATTAGGAGTCAATTAAACATGCAAACTTTAAATGGGCTGGTATTTTTAAAATATTATTTTTTAAATAAAGTTTAATACACTGAATTTTTTTTAATTTGTTTCTTTTCTATATTTTTTTATTTTAATGTGAATTTTTGAACTTATTTTTCTGTATAAATTTTAAAATGAATTTTTTAACTTATTTTTCTGTTATTTTTATTTTATTGTGAATATCTTAAGTTATTTTACTGTAGATACTTTATATTTTTATGTAAATTTTTTAAGTTATTTTCTAATTAAAAAATAAAAAAGTTAGAACTAAATTGTGTCTATCTTTCCTTTTATTTTTAATTCCGATTAATCGCTTAATCGGTTATTGTCTAAAATAATAATCGACTATTCGGTTAATAGAAAATCGAATAATTTGGGATCTCTAATTCCAAACAAATTTAGCATCCTTTTTTAGTAAACTAAATAAGGGTGTGCAATAGCTGAAAATTTTGGAATAAATTTTCGATAATAACCGATTAAATCCAAAAATAATTTTACGCCTTTTTGATTTTGTGGCGGTACTATATTTAGAACAGCACAAATTTTCTTTTCGTCAGGTTTAATACCTTTTTCTGTTACCACATGACCAAGATATAAAACTTCTTTATGCAAGAATTTACATTTATTTGGCTGTAGTTTTAAATTATACCTTTTTAACGCTTCGAAAACTTTAATCAATTTTTGATTATGGTCAACGAGATTTTTACCATATATCACTATATCATCCAGATACACAAAACAATGTATCCCTTGGAGGCCGGTGAGAACAATATTCATTAACCTTTGAAAAGTAGGCGGTGCGTTTCGTAACCCAAATGGCATTCGTTTAAATTCGAAATGACCATAAAGGGTGCTGAAAGCAGTTTTTACACGATCTTTATCCTCAACTCCGATTTGGTGAAAACCATTTGCTAAATCTAAAGTGGAAAAATATTTTGATTCTCCTAACTGTCCAAGAATATCTTCAATATTGGGCAGTGGATATGAATCGCATATTGTTATTTCATTTAGTTTCCGATAATCGACGACCGCACGCCATTTTTTATTGCCATTAGAATCTGGTTTTTTCGGAACGACTAGTAAAGGACTGTTCCACGCACTCTTACTGTGCTGTACTATTCCTTGCGTTGACATTTCATTAACTTGTTTTTTTATTTCAGCTTTATGGATTTCAGGCAATCTGTAAGGCCTAACATTAACAGCTGATTTATCCGATAGTGTATTTATTTCATGTTTAATAGCTTCTGTACAAGTTAATACGTCACCCTCTAGGTAAAATAACTTATTATATTCTCTGCATATATTTGTTATGGATTCTTTTTCTATTGTGTTGAGATGAGAGAAATTTAATTGCTCATTCAGGATTTCTAAACGGTTTTCTATTTGATTATTGAATTGAGTTTCAGCTAGTGTATAAATACTACTGGACCATGTGTATTTAGGGGTGGAACTACTGGTGCTGAGGAATTTTCAAAGACTGATTCAAAATATTGTGCAAATAAATTGCATGTAGAGTCTAAGTCAATAGCTGTATTGCCATTAAAAGAAATATCCTGTGGAAATCCAGAAGAACGCCTACGAATAATAATAAATTTCCAAAAATCCAATCAAATTCGTTACACAATCTTTGAAAAACAGTTTTGTCAGCTAAAAGTTTGCTTTTTTATATTTTTGTGAACATTATTTTTAGCATTTTTTTAATGAAAAAAACCTTTTATTATACCAAGGCATATGGTGAGACATTTTAGAAATTCTCATAGGAATAAACATTTTAAAGCCAACGAGTAATATATTTTTAAAATCATTATAACAATGTTTAAAATCTTTGCTTTCAGACAAAATATTACATCAATTTATAATTGATAAATAATTATTTAATAAAGAAAAATCACCATTTTTGAAATTAAATTGTGGGACAATATTATTTTCTTCCAAAATATCTACAACAAATTTAAAATCAATTAACATGCAATAAATCATGCATGAAATAAATCTTTTTTAACAATTGGAAATTCACATTCAGTAATAGAAACTAGAATGAATATCTTTGAATATAAACACTAAATCTAATAATCTACTTAGAGTATTACATATATTATTAATTTGATACATATAATGTATCAATCACAAGAGAATCAATATCATTAAGATTAAAAGGAATTAAAAATTTATTATGATTTTTATCAAGGTAATTCTATGATACAGTACTTAACTTCAAATGTCCTAATACACAAAATAAATTATCATCATTATTATTATTTTCTAGCATGCTAACGATATTATCAATATGTAATTTATATATATCAAAACTGCTATGCGGAGGAATGTAACTTATTATTATGAATAGATTTTTATTGTGATTAAATTTACTAATTGAGCTACTTATCTGAATTTTTATACATAATTGATCAATGACGTTTCTCATCGTGTAGGAGATTTACGAGATAACTAGTAAATGTTGATTTTACCGGTATGAGAACTCCACCACCGAGCTCGTGACCTGCAGCGGGTTTACTTCTATCTTTCCGATAGACACAGTATATAGTTTCGTCAAAAAGTTCAGAAGAAAAAATTCCATCATACAGCGAAGTCTCAGTTAATGCAACAACAGAAAATAAGTGATCATATGCAGTTTGAAAAAATTGATTTCATTTTGTACGAAGACCTCTAGTATTTTGATAATACAATGTAAAGCCTTCATCATCACAAAAAGTAGAAACAGCTGTATTAAATGTTGTAGATGATGATGATGTTGATACTGATATTGATGATGATGGTGATGAATTTATCAAATTTGAATTTTGTTTATTATGTATTAAGACTTGCGATCAATCAGAAGAAGATAATGTAGAAAGAAAAACAGACGAAAAAGAACAATATGATGAGTAAGATTTCGAAGAAACATTTAATAACGTATGTGTTGTTAATCGATTGAGTTCAGGTGTACTGCCGGCAGGTTTTTTTGTGTGATAAAAAACTTTTAAGTGTCTTTTAAATGAATGCATATTTTGAAAATATGAAAAACAAATTTTACATAAATATTCGGAATTCAAGCCTAGCTTATGTTTCAATTTTAAATGATTAATATAAACATTTACAGATTGCAAAACTGCATCACAGTTAGTATAATAACATGAAAACATAATGAAAAAAATTAATTCTTATTACTTATTTTTTTAAATTGTTAAATAAAGCACATAAATTTGCTGTTCTTTCACTTTTCAATGAAATCTCAAAAAAATATTCTTGAATAAATTGCCAACTTTGTATGCATTCTTTAGGATACTCTAAATTTAAAAGATAAAATATTTGGAAAGTAAGTGATACAGCTTTTAAAAAACTTTCAGTTTTATAAAGAATGTCATTACTATAAATATAAAATTCATTAATGCTATCAATTGCTTCACAAATTACAATAATAGATAAAATAGTAGGTTGTAAAGTTGAATTTTCTTCCAAACGTTTACTTTTGATTACATTAATTGTACTTCCAATATAAATTTTATCCTAAAAAATTAAATATTTAATCACAAAATAATACAAGTAAATATTATTTTAATGAAATAAAGAAATAATATTTTAAATTATTGTTTTTTTATAAAAAAAATAAACTATTGTAAACGTGGAAATCAAATGTCTTTTGGGCATGCAAAGTACTCGGTTTCCAAAAACTTTTATTATTTCGCTGTTTGCTTTTTTTAAACCGATAATGTATAGGTTGGGGAAGTAAAATTGAACTCAATAAATTGATAATAATAAAATTTTTTGTATCTGAAAAAAATACTGGAATAAATAAAAAAAAATACTAGTGTATTTTGTCATGTAGGTACTTTCTGATATTTTTTCTGCACCGAGTAAATTAAGCGAAATTCGATTGTTTTCATCCTTTGTTAATGTAAATGTTTTAATTGTCGCTGGTTTTATTAGTTTTTTTAATTTATATCTTGAATAAATGCTTGTCTGTTTAATAGTAAGAATTGAAAAAAGAAAATTGATGAGTCACCAGCCATAGCCTGCTCAAAAGTGATTTTATTTTTTAATGTTAATTTTATTTTACAAGCTAAACATCTTTTTAGATGTCATAACGCCTCCATGCGGTCAGTATTGCAATTATCGGAATTATCGAAATTTGAACGAAATTACAATTATCGAAATAATGAACGCTTCTCAATTCAACTTAGTACACTGGTTGCTATTGTAAGAGCGAAAAATGACAATATAAAAAAAAATACAAATAATTCAAAATTCAAATGTAAACAAGAAAATGTCCTATTGGACTTAATTGGTAAAAATTATTTTAAATAAGATATTTTGTAATTTTCTTTTGAGGAAAATAGCAGAAATTGATAATTTGCATGAAGTGCGAACATTCTTAATATCCTTTTTATAAATTTCTGTAATTTTTTCACTAAATATTTTCTATTTAATAAACTACTTTTATCTTGATACAAGCAGTTAAAATCAAGCTCAATCTACAAAAATTTGTAATAATACATTAAAGGATTATTAATATAAATTATACTAAATAACATAATAATAAAGATGATAGCTAAATATATGATAGTGTACAGTTAAACAGTATGTTATATATAATTATTAATTCAAATTGTAATATACCAAAGTTGTTGCCAGCTGTTGCTTCAAAACAGGAAATTCTTCAAAAATATCAATATATGGCGCTAAATTTTTTTTTTACGAAGGGGAAATGTTTTTTTCCAATAATCAATTACTATTTCTTCTGGTGAAACGTTTTCTTTCAACCATTCATAAAGTCCATTTAGATTTTCATCGTTTTCATTTTCTAAAATAAAAATTAATATACCTAAATTATTGAAAAATTACTTTAATATTAATTAAAAAATAAAATTTAATTAAGTACCTACAAAATTTTGTATTAACTAATAATAAGTTACTTACCTTCATAAAGAATTTTTTGATCGAATGATTGTTCAGATGTTTTCTTTTTTTTATATTGGCCTTCGTAAAGGCCGAATTTTTTATATTTTTTATTTAAAGTATAAAATTTCTCTATTAAAAAACCCCTAGGCTTTGGCGCAATATAAGTTTCGGCACTTTCTTTGTGAAAAAGTTGTTGAATTTGCTGCCCTGCGTATTCTTTCTTTTTGGTGTTAATTATTTTTTCCTGTTTGAGCCAGTGATCAGCTATTGATACTGCTATATATTTTCTGTCATCTTTTGCTAAAATTTCATCTGATTTTAACAATATACTTTTACCTTGCAAGGTTGATGCAAGAAGATTTTTTAAGCCCTACAATACAACAAAAAAAAATCAGTTACAAAATACAATAAATTATTTAAAATACTTTTTTAATTATTTTTCATTATTATTTTAATATTTATTTACTTATGTTTTTACGATGGAATATAAGTTTTAAGTAAGGTGAGTATTTTTATATTTTCAAAGCGAATTCACAAAATTTTGATTTTATTTTCATTCTGATTTTTGTTTTTTTTTGTCGATGTATGTAGTTATAGATATGTAGAAAATATAATGTTAGCAAAGAAATTTTGTGATTTTGTTATTTTTGTTTTTATTTATCAGTCATTTATAAATAATTTTGTATTTATACATAATATGTAAAAAAATTTACATATTGATATCACATTCGTAAGCACAAATATGTACAAATTTACATACAGCCATTTATGTATGTACATACAAAAACAGAACAAAAAAATATAAAAAAATATTTTTTAAAAATATATTTTTTAAATTGTATAGAAATATATGCACATGTAGAATGTAGATGCTAGACAGGCCCGTTCCTGGCGGGGGTGCAAAAGGCGCCCTTGCACGTGGGCGGCAAAGTCGAAGGGCGGCCGCTTACACTATTATTTAAGAATATTAAAATTTAAAAAAAAAATGATTTTAATTTTGACTACTAAACTGAAAAAAAAGCTTTGTCGAATTAAGTAGAAGCAAACGAAACGTTATTTGTTTTACCAGAAACACTGGGAAGATCCAAGTACATAAAAATTTAATGATTTTAATGTATTAAAAAAGACTGAATTCTGTTCTTCTTCAGACTTTATTATTCATATAAAAATTTGAAAGAATGTGTGTATGTACGATATTTCTTTAGAAATTTCTAATTGAATTTTTATTTTTTCAATAACGCACGCAGAATTTTATTTTTATTTTTAAATATAGCTATCGCTCTTCATATTAAAAAAAAGAAACTATCATCAAATAATAAATTACGTCATGCATAGAAATCCTTTCATATAAAAATATCAGCAGATCAAAATACAGAAAAAGGAAAAGAAAGTAAGATAAAAATAACATTTACGTGGTACTAGATGGTCAAGTCGTATTGACGCTATAAGACCCTTGCAGCAAAATATTAAAGAAATTTCTGAAAGTTTAATCAATTTAAGAGATGACCAAAGCAGAGATATAAGTACAAGGAATATGGCAAATTCGTTATCTGAGAAATTAAAGTCATTTAAATTTTTATGTTCATTAATTATTTGGCAAGATATACTTTAAAAAATTGATGTAGTTAGCAAAATGCTACAAAATTCTAACATTGGCATTAATGAATGTAGTAAAGCGTTGGGTAATTTAAAAAGATTTTTAAATGCGAAAAGAAACGATGCCAGTTTTATGAATATATAAGTCAAGCTACAAACCTTGCACGTGTTATTGATGTAGAAAACGAATTTCCACAGACCCGCATAAAAAAAAACCTCATCAATTTTTAAATGAATCAAGTGACGAGTTTGTACAAGATCCTAAACAAGACTTTAAACTTAATTTTTATTTTCGCCTTATAGATAGAGCGAATAATTCTGTAGAGGAAAGATTTACGTTGTTAGATCAATGTAATAATACCTATAGTTTTTTGTATTCCTTCTATTGAATAGATTTAGATACTTTAAAACAATGTTGCTTGGATTTGGAAGTTTTTCTACAAATAAATATTAAAATGCCAAAGACCTCAATGGATATGAACTATTTAACGAAATATTAAATTTTAGAGATTACATCATACAAAACGACTTAATATCATCATTTTCTAATTTTTGTATAGCGTTAAGAATTTTTTTAACACTTCCTGTAACTGTAGCATCTGAAGAAAGAAGTTTTTCAAAATTAAAATTGATAAAAAATTATCTAAGGTTGTCGATGTCGCAAGAAAGGCTAACCGATCTTGCCTTGTTATATCGATAGAAAAAGATATCTGTGAGAATTTAAACTTATCTCAAATAATTGATGATTTTGCTTCAACAAAAGCAAGAAAAGTAAAATTGTGAAATCTGTTTTTGTTTGTTAGTTACACTTACTTTGTTTTTTATGAAACTAATAGGTAATTTATTTTATGTTTATTGAAATGAAATGTTAAATCATTTTTGTTAATTTTTTTGTTTTTTTTGGAACTAATAATTAATTTTATGTTTATTGAAATTAAATATTAAACTATTATAAATTTTAGTTTTATTTAAAAACAAAAACCAAAATAAACAAAAATTCTCTTCTTAATATAGCATGGTGTCGTAAATAACTAAAAAAATTTTCTTCACTTAGTTTGATTACGTTTTCATATTCTATATTCAATTCTATAAGGGTTAAATTTTACATGAAAATTATCACTCCATCGTGTGATTCGCTTATCAGAGAATTGTAATTAACAAATTTAATTAATAAGGGCGGCAATATTGTTTTGCACCTGAGCGGCCAGCAACTCAGGAACGGCACTGATGCTAGATGCATATAACTGACATACAAACAACAAAAAAAGAAATACGGAGAGAGTACAATATAATATAAGATAAATAAAAAATATTACCAATTAAAAATTAGGTATATTACCGAATATTGTGGGAAAAGAACTAATCATTTTTTATGAATTAGGTAATTTCTTACAAAAGTGGAAAATTTACCATATTCATATTATTACAATAGGTAATTTTCCACTAAAACTAATCACCTAATTTTGTTTAGGATTATTACATAATCTAAGGTTGACAATTATCTAAAAAGTTTGATAAAGTGCCTACAAGAATAAATAATTCACCTAATATAAAAATACCTACCGTAAATAGGTGATTTCACAATATTCTTTTTTTTTGTGTATCTCCAGAATTTCGACAAAATGAAACACTACATTTTTTTCTAATCGTTTTTTTTAACTCTATCTGTAGGTTTTGTTGGTAAAAACAAGTCTATATTTTAATTGTGGCCTAAAAAATTTGTTTAGTTTTTTTTTTGCCAACAAAATTTTTATCAAAATGACGAGTACAAATTTTGTTTACTGTATCTATATTTAAATGAACTTGCAAATTGTGACACCATTTATCAAACAAATTTTTGAAAATGATAAAGATGTGTATTTGCAGCACTATTAACTTTCCTTTCACATTTTTTCGCTCTACAAATATCATTCATACGAATGTTGGAACTTGATTCACCTTATTTTTTTTTTATATTACTCATTTTTTCTAAAAATGGTGTATTCCTATACATATAAAATGTAAACCTAGTTTTAGTTTCTTATAAAAAATTTTCAATAACACAAAATCTCTAGTTAGACAATAATTAGCTTATATAGTTAGCTACATAGTTTAAATTGTCATTTTTAATATTTTTTATATCTACTTTCTTTTTATAAAATTTAATTTAATTTTTTTTAAATCTAATAAGTATATGTATTATGTATCAAAGTAAAGAAAATTATAGATAGGTAGTATAAAAAACTATAAACCTGTTAAAAAATAAAAGAAAATTAATCACTTAAAAAATAGCTAATAATTGCCAATTTCCAATATTAACGTATATACCTACTATGAAATAATTGAAATAAATTGAATTCAAATTCAAACACTTTTAAACTATAATCTATAAGCACATTAACTATATTTGAAATAAAAACAGTAATCCTATCGGAAAATATGCATATAACATTAATGATATAGTAAAAAAAATTAGTTATTGATGATCGCTTCGTAAGCAGCTTCTAAAACAGTTCGTTGAAATTTCAAAATCTTTAATGGAGGAACATTTGCTTCATCCATTTGTTTAGCAATGGAATCTAAAAATACTGCAACGGCTGTTTTTGTAACTGGCTCTTTGAAAGAGTTTTCCATGTGATTTCTCCCATTTTTGGATTTTCAAATCAAGATGATGTTGGATTTAAATTTTCCCTTAAAAATCCATCCTGACCATAAGCTTCATTAAATTCATTTACTATTTCAATTGAATCATCTAAAAACATATCATGTTCAGTTATTTCTGTTTCATATGAAACATTTATAATATTCCTAAAAAAAATACTTTGTATTACAATAACCAAATTATATGATGCATGCATAATAATCATCAAAAAAAATTTTTAATCAAAATATTAAAAATATTACGTTTTTTTGCTTTCTACATTTTTTTAAAAAAGTACTCATTCAAATAACGACCAGTATTTTATTTCTTTAACCTCCCTACCTGAAGGCAAAAATTCTATTAACATTTTTTTTACGGAAGAGGTGCCGTAAACTTTTCCACCGTTTTTGCAGTCTTTTGCTGAAAGTATACATTAAAATACACATTTAACATTTATTTATTATTATTATTATTTTATTATACCTTAATTTTATTTTACAATTTTCATTTATTTAACATTTTGATTATTCATTATGTACTAATTTTTTCAATTTTACCATCTAATACCAGTTTTGTGCCGATTATCTCCAAATTTCATCTTTTGTATCAACTCTCGGGTAGCCGGGACATCACAAATTATACAAACACTCATGCTGCTTCACCCCTTCCAAAAATAACTATAGCGAATCCCCTGTGCAATTGCACAGAAGCAATTCTTCCAGGCATGATTTTATATACAATATAAAATATAATTTTATGTATAATGTACATACGCTAATTTGTTTTCCAATGATATGTATGAATCCAAACATTTTTATTTTTCCAGCCTATCAATGTTTCATATCTAATATTTCATAATCATCATAAGTATCAGAAGATATATCTGTTGATGATGAAACTTCATCAGAAACTTTAGAATTACTTTCACATATTGCATCCTGAACTTTTTTCTTCTTCATCTGCGCCATAGAGTATTTTAGTATAGGTTTCCGAGATAATAAATCCATTTTAGGATGTATAATAGTATTGATTCTTTGCTTTTTTATTCGTTTTGGACGATCTTTACATTTTTTAATATTTTTACACCGATGAATATCCATCCGATCACCGCTGATTATACCGCTGATTATCAATCTGGGCAGCGGTGAAAAATATTTATTTTTCAGCCATTTTTTGGAAATTAAGTTCCTCATTTGTTTTTCGTGCTGACTTCGGCCGTTTTTCCTAATTTCATCCTTAGTTCCTGAAAAGGCTTATTAATAATTTTTTATCTGACTCCAGCCAACTCGCTTTTTCCGGATTTTAATTTTCATCTGAAATTTTTACAATAGAAAAATGTTTCCTAAAAAATATTATTCAGATATTACCTACTAAACCAGATCCAGACTGAGTGTTTGCATTTATTACCGGATTATGTTCTGGTTCTATCAACGAATATTCCTCTCCGTCATCTCCACAAAGTTCCTGACCATTATAGGTTGAGAGAACTGAATTTCTAAACGGAGAGTCTAAAATATTTTTAACCTATATTTTTTTTTTATATTCTTAAAAAAATATAATTTTGCCTGTAACTAATCTTTGTGCAGACGCTGGGGAACAATTTATAATAATAACTTCGCCATTATTATTTAGATGAAGTTCAGCCATTTTTATTTTATATAATTTTTTTCTTTTCACAACAATAAATTTTATAAACGTTTTCACTTCACTAGATATTTTTATGTATGTCTTTATTTTTTATTAATCGTTTCAACAAGACATCCTAAATATACAGGCATGACACTTCGCACTTTTTTTGTCAAGATGGCGCTTTCAAGGTCACAGGAAAATGTAAACAAAGAAATTTCTTATATGACATATTTAAAAAATGTATAAAAACTTGGTGCAATATTTTGAACAATTATTGCAAAAATAAAAATAATGATAAAATAAGAAATGTCAAAATATTGCCACATCAAATTCATCTAAATCCATTAAACAAAGAAAATTAAACATTTTAAATTTCTTAAATTTTCATATTTTTTATTTTTTTTTTCTATTTATCTAAGCATGAACAAATTTGTTTTTCTTTTTAAAATATATTTTTCTCTATTAATTTCCACTATGACTAAAAATTGTTTAATTATTAATTTTTTAATTCACTTAAAACTATTCACTTAAAACTATTCACTTAAAACTTATAATTATAATTTGCATTTTAAGCATGTACATTTTGTTTGTAATAACATTAAAAAATTTTACTCTCCATTTTTCAAACTGCTATTGTTATGCAAAATATAACAATTATTTAGAGAACTCGAATAAAAAACAAAGACTTAGTTGCTTTTGTTTAGATTAGTTTATTAATTAACTAAGTTTTAACAACTATTTTATTATTTATTTAATTCGGTTCTATAGGAATGAACCACAACCGCACAACTTTGAGTTTGCTTCCACAATGAATATTATTATTTACTTCTACGCAGATTTGACCAATTCAAGTGCGTAATTTATGTGCACTTGACAATATTGAATATTTGTTTTTTGAAAGAAAAGTAATAAATAACAATTTCGTAAGAATTAGAATTGTTTGTTATTTATTAATAAAGATATTGATTATGGACAGGGTGCTCCATTACACTATAACTTCATATACAACATTTTAATTACATAGTTAAGATTACATGAAACCTACACTCTAAAATATTTTGTTGAATTTCACTACAATTAATGTAGGCAACCTAACCACCTATATTAATTGAAGTGAAATTCAACAGATCATAATTTTGTAAACTTTCACACTAAAAATGTGTAAAAATTTTATTATCTTAAACGTGTGAATTTCCCTACAAAAAAGTGTAATTTACTATCACATTTTGAGTGATTTTCAACAAAAAATGTGTGACTGCTCTACAGAAGAAGTGGGATTGACAATCCCATTTTCAATTATTTCAACGATGCTGTATTTTCCTGCAAAAAAAGTGTAATTCGAAAACAAATTAATTTTTTAATTATAATATATATTTTTCAGTTTAACTAAAAATATATAAAATATACTAAATCATTTTATTAGAGTATTTAATTTAAACAAAACAAGAAAATCTTAAAATAAAAAATCTAATTTATGTACTCATTGTATTTATTAGATTATACTATTATTTTAATATTACAAAATAGTTATTTACTTAAAACTATTCACTTAAAACTATTCACTTAAAACTTATAATTATAATTTGCATTTTAAGCATGTACATTTTGTTTGTAATAACATTAAAAAATTTTACTCTCCATTTTTCAAACTGCTATTGTTATGCAAAATATAACAATTATTTAGAGAACTCGAATAAAAAACAAAGACTTAGTTGCTTTTGTTTAGATTAGTTTATTAATTAACTAAGTTTTAACAACTATTTTATTATTTATTTAATTCGGTTCTATAGGAATGAACCACAACCGCACAACTTTGAGTTTGCTTCCACAATGAATATTATTATTTACTTCTACGCAGATTTGACCAATTCAAGTGCGTAATTTATGTGCACTTGACAATATTGAATATTTGTTTTTTGAAAGAAAAGTAATAAATAACAATTTCGTAAGAATTAGAATTGTTTGTTATTTATTAATAAAGATATTGATTATGGACAGGGTGCTCCATTACACTATAACTTCATATACAACATTTTAATTACATAGTTAAGATTACATGAAACCTACACTCTAAAATATTTTGTTGAATTTCACTACAATTAATGTAGGCAACCTAACCACCTATATTAATTGAAGTGAAATTCAACAGATCATAATTTTGTAAACTTTCACACTAAAAATGTGTAAAAATTTTATTATCTTAAACGTGTGAATTTCCCTACAAAAAAGTGTAATTTACTATCACATTTTGAGTGATTTTCAACAAAAAATGTGTGACTGCTCTACAGAAGAAGTGGGATTGACAATCCTATTTTCAATTATTTCAACGATGCTGTATTTTCCTGCAAAAAAAGTGTAATTCGAAAACAAATTAATTTTTTAATTATAATATATATTTTTCAGTTTAACTAAAAATATATAAAATATACTAAATCATTTTATTAGAGTATTTAATTTAAACAAAACAAGAAAATCTTAAAATAAAAAATCTAATTTATGTACTCATTGTATTTATTAGATTATACTATTATTTTAATATTACAAAATAGTTATTTTTTAAATACATTTACACCAACATTTACAAGATTTTCAAGATTTACACCAATAATAAAATTGAACGAAAACTTTTTATCGTCAAATTAAAATCTGAAGCAGCAAAAAGGGAAATATTAGAAAAAAAGAAACGTCATCACATATATACCACTGAGTTTAACTTGCTGCAAGACGGCAATAAAGAATTTTTTTTCCAGCAACAACTTTCAACACTGCAAAAAAAATTTACTATGAAGCAAAAAAATCAAAACACTGCTCGACTACAAATATCTTTGGTTTAAAAACAACTCAATTAATATACGTAGAAATGATGGCACGCCTGTTTTTAAATTTTTTAACTTTAATGATTTTAATAACTTTAAAATTAGAAATAATTATTTTAATTAAAATTTTGAATTTAAGTTTTTTTTTATATTTTTTTACACATTTTTTTTTTGCTGTTTATAATAATTACACTTATCTTGTGTTTCACATATTCAAACTAAATATTTTTCCCGTCTTTCAAATATTTTTATTTTATTTTACGCAGATATTTTTTTCTTTTTTATCATTTTTTTTCTTTTTAATCATTTTAGATTTAAATAATTTAAATCATGATATTACTTTTTTAATTTATTGCACTATATATTTATATCTTATTATTTACTATTATTATTATTTATATCTTATTATTACTATACATTCACGTATATATCTTGCTGATTTCTTATATCTTAACGATTTAAGTAATTATCCCCGCACGTGTTTTGATACTACTGAAAAATTACTCGACATTTCATTATTAGAAATAGTAACAATTATACCTTTCTTTCATTACATATTATTATATTTTATACTAGGTTAAGTAAATTGTATTAAAATTGAAATAAAGAAAAAAAAAAAATAATTACTTAAAACTAATTCACAAATATTACATTTATACATAATTTATTTTATAATTTATATATTAAATAATAAATTTTTTATAAATGAACACTAATTAATTACTTAATTCAAATTAATTTCAAAAATGATTTCAATTAACTATTTCATAAACTTTGTAGAATTGTTGGTGATTTCAATTACATATTTCTTAAGCTTAGTATGTTATTTAATACATAATAATTATAATAATAATTACATACAACCTCAATTAAGCTTTTTATTATATTTAGATATTGCTAATTTTATTAAATTCTAAATTATAAAGAATGATTTTAAATTTAATATTTTATTGAAAAATTATACTTTATTAAATATAATTATATTTTTTTGTATCACATAAACAATTATATTACATATAATTAACACCACGTTTGAAATTTGACTGACTTATGAATTAATATGAATGCTGACGGTTATTCAACGTAAAGTATAAAGTATGGTATAGTGGACAACCTTGCCATATTTTCAGATTTATTTGAGTACCATATTTTTCGACAATAATCAAAGTTTCAGTTTTCTTCCCAAAAAAGCCACGTCCTTTAAAATTTTTACAGATTTTACAAACTTTTCTGAATTTGTCATAAAAGTTACATTATAATATATTTGAATCATATCCATTTATATATTTTTAATTACGATGTTTCACGTTTCTGTAAAAACGATATGGTAATACTAATAAATTATAAACTACATTACTTTTGTGTATTTCCACGCATGGTATAAAGAATTAATAAACTAATATATTGCGCATGTAATATATATCAATAAATATAATCAGTCAGTCTAATTGTTTAAATTTAAAAAAAAAGGAACTATGTATTCTTTTTTTTTGTGTATCTCCAGAATTTCGACAAAATGAAACACTACATTTTTTTCTAATCGTTTTTTTTTAACTCTATCTGTAGGTTTTGTTGGTAAAAACAAGTCTATATTTTAATTGTGGCCTAAAAAATTTTTTTAGTTTTTTTTTTGCCAACAAAATTTTTATCAAAATGACGAGTACAAATTTTGTTTACTGTATCTATATTTAAATTAACTTGCAAATTGTGACACCATTTATCAAACAAATTTTTGAAAATGATAAAGATGTGTATCTGCAGCACTATTAACTTTCCTTTCACATTTTTTCGCTCTACAAATATCATTCATACGAATGTTGGAACTTGATTCACCTTATTTTTTTTTTATATTACTCATTTTTTCTAAAAATAGTGTATTCCTATACATATAAAATGTAAACCTAGTTTTAGTTTCTTATAAAAAATTTTCAATAACACAAAATCTCTAGTTAGACAATAATTAGCTTATATAGTTAGCTACATAGTTTAAATTGTCATTTTTAATATTTTTTATATCTACTTTCTTTTTATAAAATTTAATTTAATTTTTTTTAAATCTAATAAGTATATGTATTATGTATCAAAGTAAAGAAAATTATAGATAGGTAGTATAAAAAACTATAAACCATTTAAAAAATAAAAGAAAATTAATCACTTAAAAAATAGCTAATAATTGCCAATTTCCAATATTAACGTATATACCTACTATGAAATAATTGAAATAAATTGAATTCAAATTCAAACACTTTTAAACTATAATCTATAAGCACATTAACTATATTTGAAATAAAAAACAGTAATCCTATCGGAAAATATGCATATAACATTAAAATCAGTCTTAATTATAATACCTAAAATGAAAATCTTTTGATTAATGATATAGTAAAAAAAATTAGTTATTCATGATCGCTTCGTAAGCAGCTTCTAAAACAGTTCGTTGAAATTTCAAAATCTTTAATGGAGGAACATTTGCTTCATCCATTTGTTTAGCAATGGAATCTAAAAATACTGCAACGGCTGTTTTTGTAACTGGCTCTTTGAAAGAGTTTTCCATGTGATTTCTCCCATTTTTGGATTTTCAAATCAAGATGATGTTGGATTTAAATTTTCCCTTAAAAATCCATCCTGACCATAAGCTTCATTAAATTCATTTACTATTTCAATTGAATCATCTAAAAACATATCATGTTCAGTTATTTCTGTTTCATATGAAACATTTATAATATTCCTAAAAAAAATACTTTGTATTACAATAACCAAATTATATGATGCATGCATAATAATCATCAAAAAAGTTTTTTAATCAAAATATTAAAAATATTACGTTTTTTTGCTTTCTACATTTTTTTAAAAAAGTACTCATTCAAATAACGACCAGTATTTTATTTCTTTAACCTCCCTACCTGAAGGCAAAAATTCTATTAGCATTTTTTTTACGGAAGAGGTGCCGTAAACTTTTCCACCGTTTTTGCAGTCTTTTGCTGAAAGTATACATTAAAATACACATTTAACATTTATTTATTATTATTATTATTTTATTATACCTTAATTTTATTTTACAATTTTCATTTATTTAACATTTTGATTATTCATTATGTACTAATTTTTTCAATTTTACCATCTAATACCAGTTTTGTGCCGATTATCTCCAAATTTCATCTTTTGTATCAACTCTCCGGTAGCCGGGACATCACAAATTATACAAACACTCATGCTGCTTCACCCCTTCCAAAAATAACTATAGCGAATCCCCTGTGCAATTGCACAGAAGCAATTCTTCCAGGCATGATTTTATAAAATATAAAATATAAAATATAAATATAAAATATAATTTTATGTATAATGTACATACGCTAATTTGTTTTGTTAATGAATCCAAACATTTTTATTTTTCCAGCCTATCAATGTTTCATATCTAATATTTCATAATCATCATAAGTATCAGAAGATATATCTGTTGATGATGAAATTTCATCAGAAACTTTAGAATTACTTTCACATATTGCATCCTGAACTTTTTTCTTCTTCATCTGCGCCATAGAGTGTTTTAGTATAGGTTTCCGAGAGATGTAGTATAGATTTCCGTATTGATTCTTTGCTTTTTTATTCGTTTTGGACGATCTTTACATTTTTTAATATTTTTACACCGATGAATATCCATCCGATCACCGCTGATTATACATATTTCCTTTACAGACTTTTCCACTTTTCTTCAATCTGGGCAGCGGTGAAAAATATTTATTTTTCAGCCATTTTTTGGAAATTAAGTTCCTCATTTGTTTTTCGTGCTGACTTCGGCCGTTTTTCCTAATTTCATCCTTAGTTCCTGAAAAGGCTTATTAATAATTTTTTATCTGACTCCAGCCAACTCGCTTTTTCCGGATTTTCATTTTCATCTGAAATTTTTACAATAGAAAAATGTTTCCTAAAAAATATTATTCAGATATTACCTACTAAACCAGATCCAGACTGAGTGTTTGCATTTATTACCGGATTATGTTCTGGTTCTATCAACGAATATTCCTCTCCGTCATCTTCACAAAGTTCCTGACCATTATAGGTTGAGAGAACTGAATTTCTAAACGGAGAGTCTAAAATATTTTTAACCTATATTTTTTTTTTATATTCTTAAAAAAATATAATTTTGCCTGTAACTAATCTTTGTGCAGACGCTGGGGAACAATTTATAATAATAACTTCGCCATTATTATTTAGATGAAGTTCAGCCATTTTGATTTTATATAAATTTTTTCTTTTCACAACAATAAATTTTATAAACGTTTTCACTTCACTAGATATTTTTATGTATGTCTTTATTTTTTATTAATCGTTTCAACAAGACATCCTAAATATACAGGCATGACACTTCGCACTTTTTTTGTCAAGATGGCGCTTTCAAGGTCACAGGAAAATGTAAACAAAGAAATTTCTTATATGACATATTTAAAAAATGTATAAAAACTTGGTGCAATATTTTGAATAATTATTGCAAAAATATAAATAATGATCAAATAAGAAATGTCAAAATATTGCCACATCAAATTCATCTAAATCCATTAAACAAAGAAAATTAAACATTTTAAATTAAACATTCATTTCTTAACTTTTCATATTTTTTATTTTTTTTTTTCTATTAATCTAAGCATGAACAAATTTGTTTTTCTTTTTAAAATATATTTTTCTCTATTAATTTCCATTATGACTAAAAATTGTTTAATTATTAATTTTTTAATTCACTTAAAACTATTCACTTAAAACTATTCACTTAAAACTTATAATTATAATTTGCATTTTAAGCATGTACATTTTGTTTGTAATTACATTAAAAAATTTTACTCTCCATTTTTCAAACTGCTATTGTTATGCAAAATATAACAATTATTTAGAGAACTCGAATAAAAAACAAAGACTTAGTTGCTTTTGTTTAGATTAGTTTATTAATTAACTAAGTTTTAACAACTATTTTATTATTTATTTAATTCGGCTCTATAGGAATGAACCACAACCGCACAACTTTGAGTTTGCTTCCACAATGAATATTATTATTTACTTCTACGCAGATTTGACCAATTCAAGTGCGTAATTTATGTGCACTTGACAATATTGAATATTTGTTTTTTGAAAGAAAAGTAATAAATAACAATTTCGTAAGAATTAGAATTGTTTGTTATTTATTAATAAAGATATTGATTATGGACAGGGTGCTCCATAACACTATAACTTCATATACAACATTTTAATTACATTGTTAAGATTACATGAAACCTACACTCTAAAATATTTTGTTGAATTTCACTACAATTAATGTAGGCAACCTAACCACCTATATTAATTGAAGTGAAATTCAACAGATCATAATTTTGTAAACTTTCACACTAAAAATGTGTAAAAATTTTATTATCTTAAACGTGTGAATTTCCCTACAAAAAAGTGTAATTTACTATCACATTTTGAGTGATTTTCAACAAAAAATGTGTGACTGCTCTACAAAAGAAGTGGGATTTACAATCCCATTTTCAATTATTTCAACGATGCTTGCTGTATTTTCCTGCAAAAAAAGTGTAATTCGAAAACAAATTAATTTTTTAATTATAATATATATTTTTCAGTTTAACTAAAAATATATAAAATATACTAAATAATTTTATTAGAGTATTTAATTTAAACAAAACAAGAAAATCTTAAAATAAAAAATCTAATTTATGTACTCATTGTATTTATTAGATTATACTATTATTTTAATATTACAAAATAGTTATTTTTTAAATACATTTACACCAACATTTACAAGATTTTCAAGATTTACACCAATAATAAAATTGAACGAAAACTTTTTATCGTCAAATTAAAATCTGAAGCAGCAAAAAGGGAAATATTAGAAAAAAAGAAACGTCATCACATATATACCACTGAGTTTAACTTGCTGCAAGACGGCAATAAAGAATTTTTTTTCCAGCAACAACTTTCAACACTGCAAAAAAAATTTACTATGAAGCAAAAAAATCAAAACACTGCTCGACTACAAATATCTTTGGTTTAAAAACAACTCAATTAATATACGTAGAAATGATGGCACGCCTGTTTTTAAATTTTTTAACTTTAATGATTTTAATAACTTTAAAATTAGAAATAATTATTTTAATTAAAATTTTGAATTTAAGTTTTTTTTTATATTTTTTTACACATTTTTTTTTTGCTGTTTATAATAATTACACTTATCTTGTGTTTCACATATTCAAACTAAATATTTTTCCCGTCTTTCAAATATTTTTATTTTATTTTACGCAGATATTTTTTTCTTTTTTATCATTTTTTTTCTTTTTAATCATTTTAGATTTAAATAATTTAAATCATGATATTACTTTTTTAATTTATTGCACTATATATTTATATCTTCTTATTTACTATTATTATTATTTATATCTTATTATTACTATACATTCACGTATATATCTTGCTGATTTCTTATATCTTAACGATTTAAGTAATTATCCCCGCACGTGTTTTGATACTACTGAAAAATTACTCGACATTTCATTATTAGAAATAGTAACAATTATACCTTTCTTTCATTACATATTATTATATTTTATACTAGGTTAAGTAAATTGTATTAAAATTGAAATAAAGAAAAAAAAAAAATAATTACTTAAAACTAATTCACAAATATTACATTTATACATAATTTATTT
Source organism: Argyra leucocephala (assembly GCA_963942445.1). Classification (NCBI taxonomy): domain Eukaryota; kingdom Metazoa; phylum Arthropoda; class Insecta; order Diptera; family Dolichopodidae; genus Argyra; species Argyra leucocephala. The sequence goes on along the minus strand of OZ012679.1, from coordinate 52,375,977 downwards.
TATAATTTATATATTAAATAATAAATTTTTTATAAATGAACACTAATTAATTACTTAATTCAAAATAATTTCAAAAATGATTTCAATTAACTATTTCATAAACTTTGTAGAATTGTTGGTGATTTCAATTACATATTTCTTAAGCTTAGTATGTTATTTAATACATAATAATTATAATAATAATTACATACAACCTCAATTAAGCTTTTTATTATATTTAGATATTGCTAATTTTATTAAATTCTAAATTATAAAGAATGATTTTAAATTTAATATTTTATTGAAAAATTATACTTTATTAAATATAATTATATTTTTTTGTATCACATAAACAATTATATTACATATAATTAACACCACGTTTGAAATTTGACTGACTTATGAATTAATATGAATGCTGACGGTTATTCAACGTAAAGTATAAAGTATGGTATAGTGGACAACCTTGCCATATTTTCAGATTTATTTGAGTACCATATTTTTCGACAATAATCAAAGTTTCAGTTTTCTTCCCAAAAAAGCCACGTCCTTTAAGATTTTTACAGATTTTACAAACTTTTCTGAATTTGTCATAAAAGTTACATTATAATATATTTGAATCATATCCATTTATATATTTTTAATTACGATGTTTCACGTTTCTGTAAAAACGATATGGTAATACTAATAAATTATAAACTACATTACTTTTGTGTATTTCCACGCATGGTATAAAGAATTAATAAACTAATATATTGCGCATGTAATATATATCAATAAATATAATCAGTCAGTCTAATTGTTTAAATTTAAAAAAAAAAGGAACTATGTATTCTTTTTTTTTGTGTATCTCCAGAATTTCGACAAAATGAAACACTACATTTTTTTCTAATCGTTTTTTTTTAACTCTATCTGTAGGTTTTGTTGGTAAAAACAAGTCTATATTTTAATTGTGGCCTAAAAAATTTTTTTTACTGTATCTATATTTAAATTAACTTGCAAATTGTGACACCATTTATCAAACAAATTTTTGAAAATGATAAAGATGTGTATCTGCAGCACTATTAACTTTCCTTTCACATTTTTTCGCTCTACAAATATCATTCATACGAATGTTGGAACTTGATTCACCTTATTTTTTTTTTATATTACTCATTTTTTCTAAAAATAGTGTATTCCTATACATATAAAATGTAAACCTAGTTTTAGTTTCTTATAAAAAATTTTCAATAACACAAAATCTCTAGTTAGACAATAATTAGCTTATATAGTTAGCTACATAGTTTAAATTGTCATTTTTAATATTTTTTATATCTACTTTCTTTTTATAAAATTTAATTTAATTTTTTTTAAATCTAATAAGTATATGTATTATGTATCAAAGTAAAGAAAATTATAGATAGGTAGTATAAAAAACTATAAACCATTTAAAAAATAAAAGAAAATTAATCACTTAAAAAATAGCTAATAATTGCCAATTTCCAATATTAACGTATATACCTACTATGAAATAATTGAAATAAATTGAATTCAAATTCAAACACTTTTAAACTATAATCTATAAGCACATTAACTATATTTGAAATAAAAAACAGTAATCCTATCGGAAAATATGCATATAACATTAAAATCAGTCTTAATTATAATACCTAAAATGAAAATCTTTTGATTAATGATATAGTAAAAAAAATTAGTTATTCATGATCGCTTCGTAAGCAGCTTCTAAAACAGTTCGTTGAAATTTCAAAATCTTTAATGGAGGAACATTTGCTTCATCCATTTGTTTAGCAATGGAATCTAAAAATACTGCAACGGCTGTTTTTGTAACTGGCTCTTTGAAAGAGTTTTCCATGTGATTTCTCCCATTTTTGGATTTTCAAATCAAGATGATGTTGGATTTAAATTTTCCCTTAAAAATCCATCCTGACCATAAGCTTCATTAAATTCATTTACTATTTCAATTGAATCATCTAAAAACATATCATGTTCAGTTATTTCTGTTTCATATGAAACATTTATAATATTCCTAAAAAAAATACTTTGTATTACAATAACCAAATTATATGATGCATGCATAATAATCATCAAAAAAGTTTTTTAATCAAAATATTAAAAATATTACGTTTTTTTGCTTTCTACATTTTTTTAAAAAAGTACTCATTCAAATAACGACCAGTATTTTATTTCTTTAACCTCCCTACCTGAAGGCAAAAATTCTATTAGCATTTTTTTTACGGAAGAGGTGCCGTAAACTTTTCCACCGTTTTTGCAGTCTTTTGCTGAAAGTATACATTAAAATACACATTTAACATTTATTTATTATTATTATTATTTTATTATACCTTAATTTTATTTTACAATTTTCATTTATTTAACATTTTGATTATTCATTATGTACTAATTTTTTCAATTTTACCATCTAATACCAGTTTTGTGCCGATTATCTCCAAATTTCATCTTTTGTATCAACTCTCCGGTAGCCGGGACATCACAAATTATACAAACACTCATGCTGCTTCACCCCTTCCAAAAATAACTATAGCGAATCCCCTGTGCAATTGCACAGAAGCAATTCTTCCAGGCATGATTTTATAAAATATAAAATATAAAATATAAATATAAAATATAATTTTATGTATAATGTACATACGCTAATTTGTTTTGTTAATGAATCCAAACATTTTTATTTTTCCAGCCTATCAATGTTTCATATCTAATATTTCATAATCATCATAAGTATCAGAAGATATATCTGTTGATGATGAAATTTCATCAGAAACTTTAGAATTACTTTCACATATTGCATCCTGAACTTTTTTCTTCTTCATCTGCGCCATAGAGTGTTTTAGTATAGGTTTCCGAGAGATGTAGTATAGATTTCCGTATTGATTCTTTGCTTTTTTATTCGTTTTGGACGATCTTTACATTTTTTAATATTTTTACACCGATGAATATCCATCCGATCACCGCTGATTATACATATTTCCTTTACAGACTTTTCCACTTTTCTTCAATCTGGGCAGCGGTGAAAAATATTTATTTTTCAGCCATTTTTTGGAAATTAAGTTCCTCATTTGTTTTTCGTGCTGACTTCGGCCGTTTTTCCTAATTTCATCCTTAGTTCCTGAAAAGGCTTATTAATAATTTTTTATCTGACTCCAGCCAACTCGCTTTTTCCGGATTTTCATTTTCATCTGAAATTTTTACAATAGAAAAATGTTTCCTAAAAAATATTATTCAGATATTACCTACTAAACCAGATCCAGACTGAGTGTTTGCATTTATTACCGGATTATGTTCTGGTTCTATCAACGAATATTCCTCTCCGTCATCTTCACAAAGTTCCTGACCATTATAGGTTGAGAGAACTGAATTTCTAAACGGAGAGTCTAAAATATTTTTAACCTATATTTTTTTTTTATATTCTTAAAAAAATATAATTTTGCCTGTAACTAATCTTTGTGCAGACGCTGGGGAACAATTTATAATAATAACTTCGCCATTATTATTTAGATGAAGTTCAGCCATTTTGATTTTATATAAATTTTTTCTTTTCACAACAATAAATTTTATAAACGTTTTCACTTCACTAGATATTTTTATGTATGTCTTTATTTTTTATTAATCGTTTCAACAAGACATCCTAAATATACAGGCATGACACTTCGCACTTTTTTTGTCAAGATGGCGCTTTCAAGGTCACAGGAAAATGTAAACAAAGAAATTTCTTATATGACATATTTAAAAAATGTATAAAAACTTGGTGCAATATTTTGAATAATTATTGCAAAAATATAAATAATGATCAAATAAGAAATGTCAAAATATTGCCACATCAAATTCATCTAAATCCATTAAACAAAGAAAATTAAACATTTTAAATTAAACATTCATTTCTTAACTTTTCATATTTTTTATTTTTTTTTTTCTATTAATCTAAGCATGAACAAATTTGTTTTTCTTTTTAAAATATATTTTTCTCTATTAATTTCCATTATGACTAAAAATTGTTTAATTATTAATTTTTTAATTCACTTAAAACTATTCACTTAAAACTATTCACTTAAAACTTATAATTATAATTTGCATTTTAAGCATGTACATTTTGTTTGTAATAACATTAAAAAATTTTACTCTCCATTTTTCAAACTGCTATTGTTATGCAAAATATAACAATTATTTAGAGAACTCGAATAAAAAACAAAGACTTAGTTGCTTTTGTTTAGATTAGTTTATTAATTAACTAAGTTTTAACAACTATTTTATTATTTATTTAATTCGGCTCTATAGGAATGAACCACAACCGCACAACTTTGAGTTTGCTTCCACAATGAATATTATTATTTACTTCTACGCAGATTTGACCAATTCAAGTGCGTAATTTATGTGCACTTGACAATATTGAATATTTGTTTTTTGAAAGAAAAGTAATAAATAACAATTTCGTAAGAATTAGAATTGTTTGTTATTTATTAATAAAGATATTGATTATGGACAGGGTGCTCCATAACACTATAACTTCATATACAACATTTTAATTACATTGTTAAGATTACATGAAACCTACACTCTAAAATATTTTGTTGAATTTCACTACAATTAATGTAGGCAACCTAACCACCTATATTAATTGAAGTGAAATTCAACAGATCATAATTTTGTAAACTTTCACACTAAAAATGTGTAAAAATTTTATTATCTTAAACGTGTGAATTTCCCTACAAAAAAGTGTAATTTACTATCACATTTTGAGTGATTTTCAACAAAAAATGTGTGACTGCTCTACAAAAGAAGTGGGATTTACAATCCCATTTTCAATTATTTCAACGATGCTTGCTGTATTTTCCTGCAAAAAAAGTGTAATTCGAAAACAAATTAATTTTTTAATTATAATATATATTTTTCAGTTTAACTAAAAATATATAAAATATACTAAATAATTTTATTAGAGTATTTAATTTAAACAAAACAAGAAAATCTTAAAATAAAAAATCTAATTTATGTACTCATTGTATTTATTAGATTATACTATTATTTTAATATTACAAAATAGTTATTTTTTAAATACATTTACACCAACATTTACAAGATTTTCAAGATTTACACCAATAATAAAATTGAACGAAAACTTTTTATCGTCAAATTAAAATCTGAAGCAGCAAAAAGGGAAATATTAGAAAAAAAGAAACGTCATCACATATATACCACTGAGTTTAACTTGCTGCAAGACGGCAATAAAGAAATTTTTTTCCAGCAACAACACTGCAAAAAAAAATTTACTATGAAGCAAAAAAATCAAAACACTGCACGACTACAAATATCTTTAATTTAAAAACAACTCTTAATATACGTAGAAATGATGGCACGCCTGTTTTTAAATTTTTTAACTTTAATGATTTTAATAACTTTAAAATTAGAAATAATTATTTTAATTAAAATTTTGAATTTAAGTTTTTTTTATATTTTTTTACACATTTTTTTTTTGCTGTTTAAAATAATTACACTTATCTTGTGTTTCACATATTCAAACTAAATATTTTTCCCGTCTTTCAAATATTTTTATTTTATTTTACGCAGATATTTTTTTCTTTTTTATCATTTTTTTTCTTTTTAATCATTTTAGATTTAAATAATTTAAATCATGATATTACTTTTTTAATTTATTGCACTATATATTTATATCTTATTATTTACTATTATTATTATTTATATCTTATTATTACTATACATTCACGTATATATCTTGCTGATTTCTTATATCTTAACGATTTAAGTAATTATCCCCGCACGTGTTTTGATACTACTGAAAAATTACTCGACATTTCATTATTAGAAATAGTAACAATTATACCTTTCTTTCATTACATATTATTATATTTTATACTAGGTTAAGTAAATTGTATTAAAATTGAAATAAAGAAAAAAAAAAAATAATTACTTAAAACTAATTCACAAATATTACATTTATACATAATTTATTTTATAATTTATATATTAAATAATAAATTTTTTATAAATGAACACTAATTAATTACTTAATTCAAAATAATTTCAAAAATGATTTCAATTAACTATTTCATAAACTTTGTAGAATTGTTGGTGATTTCAATTACATATTTCTTAAGCTTAGTATGTTATTTAATACATAATAATTATAATAATAATTACATACAACCTCAATTAAGCTTTTTATTATATTTAGATATTGCTAATTTTATTAAATTCTAAATTATAAAGAATGATTTTAAATTTAATATTTTATTGAAAAATTATACTTTATTAAATATAATTATATTTTTTTGTATCACATAAACAATTATATTACATATAATTAACACCACGTTTGAAATTTGACTGACTTATGAATTAATATGAATGCTGACGGTTATTCAACGTAAAGTATAAAGTATGGTATAGTGGACAACCTTGCCATATTTTCAGATTTATTTGAGTACCATATTTTTCGACAATAATCAAAGTTTCAGTTTTCTTCCCAAAAAAGCCACGTCCTTTAAGATTTTTACAGATTTTACAAACTTTTCTGAATTTGTCATAAAAGTTACATTATAATATATTTGAATCATATCCATTTATATATTTTTAATTACGATGTTTCACGTTTCTGTAAAAACGATATGGTAATACTAATAAATTATAAACTACATTACTTTTGTGTATTTCCACGCATGGTATAAAGAATTAATAAACTAATATATTGCGCATGTAATATATATCAATAAATATAATCAGTCAGTCTAATTGTTTAAATTTAAAAAAAAAAGGAACTATGTATTCTTTTTTTTTGTGTATCTCCAGAATTTCGACAAAATGAAACACTACATTTTTTTCTAATCGTTTTTTTTTAACTCTATCTGTAGGTTTTGTTGGTAAAAACAAGTCTATATTTTAATTGTGGCCTAAAAAATTTTTTTTACTGTATCTATATTTAAATTAACTTGCAAATTGTGACACCATTTATCAAACAAATTTTTGAAAATGATAAAGATGTGTATCTGCAGCACTATTAACTTTCCTTTCACATTTTTTCGCTCTACAAATATCATTCATACGAATGTTGGAACTTGATTCACCTTATTTTTTTTTTATATTACTCATTTTTTCTAAAAATAGTGTATTCCTATACATATAAAATGTAAACCTAGTTTTAGTTTCTTATAAAAAATTTTCAATAACACAAAATCTCTAGTTAGACAATAATTAGCTTATATAGTTAGCTACATAGTTTAAATTGTCATTTTTAATATTTTTTATATCTACTTTCTTTTTATAAAATTTAATTTAATTTTTTTTAAATCTAATAAGTATATGTATTATGTATCAAAGTAAAGAAAATTATAGATAGGTAGTATAAAAAACTATAAACCATTTAAAAAATAAAAGAAAATTAATCACTTAAAAAATAGCTAATAATTGCCAATTTCCAATATTAACGTATATACCTACTATGCAGTCGCGTGCGGTCATAGAGTGCAAGGTGTGCACTGCACACCCTATAAATAATCAATTCATACTGTAAAGAATCATATTTTATTAATAATAATTAAAAAAAATCAAACCATAACTTAAAATCATCTTCCTCACTGAAAATTATTAGATTGAAATTTGAAATGTTTTCTACACCACTTTTTTTTGCATATATTCAGGCAAACGTGAAAAAAAAAAATTAAAACTAAAAAATATGGTGGAATTAATGATTACGTGCAGTATATTCTTTTGCACGTTTATTCATTTTGTTTTAGAACCACTTTTGTGCATATATTCAGGCGGAAGAAAAGGTGAATTCTAATATGACAACGTGCAGTATATTTTGTGCACGTTAATTCATATATTTAGATACCAATCTGTCTCTATTATTTTATACTTAAATTTCAGGTTAAGTTAAAAAATTTATACTACTCGGGTGTGGAGGCTCTAAATTGCACGTGGTGAAATAGAATTAGCTAATGATATACAAAACAAAAACAAAAAATAAATGTGAAAATGACAAGTGAATAAATAAGTTAGACGAGAAAATAAAGTTAGAATAATAAATTAATATTGTAAAATTCTTGTTACACATCAATTTGTTTTCGCTTAAAAACAAGTGCCTATTAATTTTCAAGTTAGACATTTTGATTAATATTGATAGGGTAAGTTTATTTTCTATATTCTTATATTCTGGCTTTTGACATTATGTTGTTACCATCATGTTAGATGAAACTTCAGATATTTCACATAAATCACAATAATCAGTTGTTTTAAGATACCTTAATTTTGCTGGAGTACCTGTAGAGCGCTTTTTATATTTTAGGGATGTAAGTGCCGATCGATCGGCGAATGGTCTGTTTAATCTTGTAAAGGATACAGTGATCACCTTGACATGTGAAAATAAATTAATTGCACAAACTTATGACGAAGCAGCAGTTATGAAATGAATGGAACACAGAAAAAAGTGAAAGATGCTTATCCAATAGCTCTTTTCGTTCATTTTTGCGCGCATGTGCTTAATTTAGTGTTGTCACAGTCTGTATTATATATACAAAAATGTAAGTTATTTTTCGCAACGGTTTCTACAATTTCATCATGTTTCTCCGTATCAACAAAAAGGAACTACATATTAAATGAAACTATTAAAAAAAATTTCCAAAGTTGTCTACAACTAGGTGGAATTATTCTTCTCGATTGATAAATACAATCAGTTCCGAAAAAGAACTCTTAGTTCAATTATTTGAAAATATTCTTGATGATCCTAACTATTGGGACAATGAAACTATCAATATGGCCAAAGGTTTCTGTATTTTTTTTGAACAATTTGAAAATCAATTTCTTCTGGCTATATTTAGAAAAAAATATTTAGCTATACTGACGTTTTGTTTGATATATTGCAAAAATCAAGTTTAGATATTACTTATTCTTTAGAAAAAGTTAATGAAACGAAAGCTGTCATTCATAATATGAGAAATACTAATAATTTTGAAAATATATATCAAGATATTGTGTCTTCTGTAGGACCACCAATTAAAAAAAGACGTGACATGGTAACAAATGATCCAAAATTAATATATAAGCAGTTGTACAATGAAATAATAGACACAATTTACAATCAAATGGACATGCGATTTGAAAAACTTAATGCCTTAAAATTTTTTGAACTATTAAATTCAAATTTTTTTTATAAATATCAAAAAGAATTTCCGGTTGAAGGTTTAAGCTGATTGAAGGAAAATTATGAAAAATATTTTGATTTTGTACGTCTTAATAATGAACTTTGGGTAATATACCAGTCACCATCTATAAATAACATGACTGTAACTCAAATAATTCAGTACATTAGAGATCATGAGCTGACTGAAGCATTGAGTGAAGTCAATAAATTGGCTAATTTCATTGTTGCAATACCTTTTTCAACAGCATCGGTTGAAAGATCTTTTTCAGCTTTGAAAGGAATAAAATCGTATTCTCGTAATACAATGGGGCAAAATAGATTAAGTAATTTATCTTTGATTGCGATTGAAAAAGAACTGCTAATTTATTTGCAGTCAAAGGTAGATTTTTATGAAAATATAATTGATGATTTTGTTATCGTAAGATAGCATTATAGACGGATGGATTTTATTTATAAGTAACTAAGTATATTTAATTATGTTATTTAATTATAGTATATAAGCTTTTTATGTTTTTATTTATGTTTTAGTTTTCAAGTTAATGTTTTTCTCCATTACATACATCAATTAAATTATATATATATATATTTGTTTTCCGAATACATGTATTTTAATTTTGTTGCACACCTTACAACAAAACCCACCGCACGCTACTGCTACTATGAAATAATTGAAATAAATTGAATTCAAATTCAAACACTTTTAAACTATAATCTATAAGCACATTAACTATATTTGAAATAAAAAACAGTAATCCTATCGGAAAATATGCATATAACATTAAAATCAGTCTTAATTATAATACCTAAAATGAAAATCTTTTGATTAATGATATAGTAAAAAAAATTAGTTATTCATGATCGCTTCGTAAGCAGCTTCTAAAACAGTTCGTTGAAATTTCAAAATCTTTAATGGAGGAACATTTGCTTCATCCATTTGTTTAGCAATGGAATCTAAAAATACTGCAACGGCTGTTTTTGTAACTGGCTCTTTGAAAGAGTTTTCCATGTGATTTCTCCCATTTTTGGATTTTCAAATCAAGATGATGTTGGATTTAAATTTTCCCTTAAAAATCCATCCTGACCATAAGCTTCATTAAATTCATTTACTATTTCAATTGAATCATCTAAAAACATATCATGTTCAGTTATTTCTGTTTCATATGAAACATTTATAATATTCCTAAAAAAAATACTTTGTATTACAATAACCAAATTATATGATGCATGCATAATAATCATCAAAAAAGTTTTTTAATCAAAATATTAAAAATATTACGTTTTTTTGCTTTCTACATTTTTTTAAAAAAGTACTCATTCAAATAACGACCAGTATTTTATTTCTTTAACCTCCCTACCTGAAGGCAAAAATTCTATTAGCATTTTTTTTACGGAAGAGGTGCCGTAAACTTTTCCACCGTTTTTGCAGTCTTTTGCTGAAAGTATACATTAAAATACACATTTAACATTTATTTATTATTATTATTATTTTATTATACCTTAATTTTATTTTACAATTTTCATTTATTTAACATTTTGATTATTCATTATGTACTAATTTTTTCAATTTTACCATCTAATACCAGTTTTGTGCCGATTATCTCCAAATTTCATCTTTTGTATCAACTCTCCGGTAGCCGGGACATCACAAATTATACAAACACTCATGCTGCTTCACCCCTTCCAAAAATAACTATAGCGAATCCCCTGTGCAATTGCACAGAAGCAATTCTTCCAGGCATGATTTTATAAAATATAAAATATAAAATATAAATATAAAATATAATTTTATGTATAATGTACATACGCTAATTTGTTTTGTTAATGAATCCAAACATTTTTATTTTTCCAGCCTATCAATGTTTCATATCTAATATTTCATAATCATCATAAGTATCAGAAGATATATCTGTTGATGATGAAATTTCATCAGAAACTTTAGAATTACTTTCACATATTGCATCCTGAACTTTTTTCTTCTTCATCTGCGCCATAGAGTGTTTTAGTATAGGTTTCCGAGAGATGTAGTATAGATTTCCGTATTGATTCTTTGCTTTTTTATTCGTTTTGGACGATCTTTACATTTTTTAATATTTTTACACCGATGAATATCCATCCGATCACCGCTGATTATACATATTTCCTTTACAGACTTTTCCACTTTTCTTCAATCTGGGCAGCGGTGAAAAATATTTATTTTTCAGCCATTTTTTGGAAATTAAGTTCCTCATTTGTTTTTCGTGCTGACTTCGGCCGTTTTTCCTAATTTCATCCTTAGTTCCTGAAAAGGCTTATTAATAATTTTTTATCTGACTCCAGCCAACTCGCTTTTTCCGGATTTTCATTTTCATCTGAAATTTTTACAATAGAAAAATGTTTCCTAAAAAATATTATTCAGATATTACCTACTAAACCAGATCCAGACTGAGTGTTTGCATTTATTACCGGATTATGTTCTGGTTCTATCAACGAATATTCCTCTCCGTCATCTTCACAAAGTTCCTGACCATTATAGGTTGAGAGAACTGAATTTCTAAACGGAGAGTCTAAAATATTTTTAACCTATATTTTTTTTTTATATTCTTAAAAAAATATAATTTTGCCTGTAACTAATCTTTGTGCAGACGCTGGGGAACAATTTATAATAATAACTTCGCCATTATTATTTAGATGAAGTTCAGCCATTTTGATTTTATATAAATTTTTTCTTTTCACAACAATAAATTTTATAAACGTTTTCACTTCACTAGATATTTTTATGTATGTCTTTATTTTTTATTAATCGTTTCAACAAGACATCCTAAATATACAGGCATGACACTTCGCACTTTTTTTGTCAAGATGGCGCTTTCAAGGTCACAGGAAAATGTAAACAAAGAAATTTCTTATATGACATATTTAAAAAATGTATAAAAACTTGGTGCAATATTTTGAATAATTATTGCAAAAATATAAATAATGATCAAATAAGAAATGTCAAAATATTGCCACATCAAATTCATCTAAATCCATTAAACAAAGAAAATTAAACATTTTAAATTAAACATTCATTTCTTAACTTTTCATATTTTTTATTTTTTTTTTTCTATTAATCTAAGCATGAACAAATTTGTTTTTCTTTTTAAAATATATTTTTCTCTATTAATTTCCATTATGACTAAAAATTGTTTAATTATTAATTTTTTAATTCACTTAAAACTATTCACTTAAAACTATTCACTTAAAACTTATAATTATAATTTGCATTTTAAGCATGTACATTTTGTTTGTAATAACATTAAAAAATTTTACTCTCCATTTTTCAAACTGCTATTGTTATGCAAAATATAACAATTATTTAGAGAACTCGAATAAAAAACAAAGACTTAGTTGCTTTTGTTTAGATTAGTTTATTAATTAACTAAGTTTTAACAACTATTTTATTATTTATTTAATTCGGTTCTATAGGAATGAACCACAACCGCACAACTTTGAGTTTGCTTCCACAATGAATATTATTATTTACTTCTACGCAGATTTGACCAATTCAAGTGCGTAATTTATGTGCACTTGACAATATTGAATATTTGTTTTTTGAAAGAAAAGTAATAAATAACAATTTCGTAAGAATTAGAATTGTTTGTTATTTATTAATAAAGATATTGATTATGGACAGGGTGCTCCATTACACTATAACTTCATATACAACATTTTAATTACATAGTTAAGATTACATGAAACCTACACTCTAAAATATTTTGTTGAATTTCACTACAATTAATGTAGGCAACCTAACCACCTATATTAATTGAAGTGAAATTCAACAGATCATAATTTTGTAAACTTTCACACTAAAAATGTGTAAAAATTTTATTATCTTAAACGTGTGAATTTCCCTACAAAAAAGTGTAATTTACTATCACATTTTGAGTGATTTTCAACAAAAAATGTGTGACTGCTCTACAGAAGAAGTGGGATTGACAATCCCATTTTCAATTATTTCAACGATGCTGTATTTTCCTGCAAAAAAAGTGTAATTCGAAAACAAATTAATTTTTTAATTATAATATATATTTTTCAGTTTAACTAAAAATATATAAAATATACTAAATCATTTTATTAGAGTATTTAATTTAAACAAAACAAGAAAATCTTAAAATAAAAAATCTAATTTATGTACTCATTGTATTTATTAGATTATACTATTATTTTAATATTACAAAATAGTTATTTTTTAAATACATTTACACCAACATTTACAAGATTTTCAAGATTTACACCAATAATAAAATTGAACGAAAACTTTTTATCGTCAAATTAAAATCTGAAGCAGCAAAAAGGGAAATATTAGAAAAAAAGAAACGTCATCACATATATACCACTGAGTTTAACTTGCTGCAAGACGGCAATAAAGAAATTTTTTTCCAGCAACAACTTTCAACACTGCAAAAAAAATTTACTATGAAGCAAAAAAATCAAAACACTGCTCGACTACAAATATCTTTGGTTTAAAAACAACTCAATTAATATACGTAGAAATGATGGCACGCCTGTTTTTAAATTTTTTAACTTTAATGATTTTAATAACTTTAAAATTAGAAATAATTATTTTAATTAAAATTTTGAATTTAAGTTTTTTTTTATATTTTTTTACACATTTTTTTTTTGCTGTTTATAATAATTACACTTATCTTGTGTTTCACATATTCAAACTAAATATTTTTCCCGTCTTTCAAATATTTTTATTTTATTTTACGCAGATATTTTTTTCTTTTTTATCATTTTTTTTCTTTTTAATCATTTTAGATTTAAATAATTTAAATCATGATATTACTTTTTTAATTTATTGCACTATATATTTATATCTTATTATTTACTATTATTATTATTTATATCTTATTATTACTATACATTCACGTATATATCTTGCTGATTTCTTATATCTCTAACTACCTCTAACTCACATGTTTATTAGTATCTTCCGTACCAGATGATAATTGTTCTGAAGTTTTATTTTGATTTTGGTCTTCTGGTCAAATAAATTCGGTTACATTTGTAGAACAGCTTTCATTATTTCCTCTTGTTTCTGTTATATATTTGAGTAGTGAACCTTTCATTTTTTCAATGCTTCTTCTTTGACTATTTTCTTTTTACGCTTTTCGGAGCCCGATTCATGTTTTCTCTTATATCCGTCAGACATTTTTTAATTTTAAACGGGCTGAACTAAATATATTTATATAATTAGAGGAAAATATTTTATAAATATTATGACTTACATCAACAATTTTTATATTACTTATATGTTTTTATTATTCTGAATACAACTGGAACTTTTTGATAAATCAGTTAGAACCACCTCAATTTACTTTGAATAATTTATTTTTAAAATAACATATATATTAATATTTTTGTTAAATTATCATATATTTAAAAAAAAGACTTACTTTTAATAAGTAATTAATATTTATAGTTTTACAGCAATATTATTCGTTATAACTAGATAACTCTAACAAAGTAGAAACACAATAAAAATTTCTTAATCTTTTCAGAAAATTACTTGTAAAAAAATCAGTTGCTATGGTTGCATCTTTGCTATGGTTGCTGCATCTTTTCAGAAAATTACTTGTAAAAAAATCAGTTGCTATGGTTGCACAGCTATAATCACAGAAAATTTAATTTCATTCGTATACATATGTAAGAAAATGAATTTTCTTAGCAATTGACAATAAACCAGCCAATCATATCAAGCAGGTTTAAAATTTTTGTTTTCAAGTGCGTGGAATTTAAACTTAGAAACAAAAGACTTAAAGTATAATAATTGGTACTCATCATCGTCATACACATACGAAATAAGCATTTCTTCATGTAATTTCGGTCGTAGTAGAAAAACGTTATAAAGGCACCAATATAATATTCACAAAATAACATTCATAAAATAAATCAATATGAAATGAAACTAAACTTTGTTATTTAAGTGTTGTTAAACAAAAACACTTTGGAATTAAATTAATGCATTTTAAAAATAAACCACAGCTGACTTCATTAGGGATACTGGCAAAAAACTATTCGATAGGGTTAAAGGTAAAAGTGCCTAGGGCCTACGAAGAGGTTAATTCGAGCATGCAAGAATTCAGTAATTTGTTCTTAACCTAGTATTATATGAAAATTAATTATAATTCTTAGCCTATTATTATTCAAAATGTAAAAAGTAGAAAACTTAAACTATTATTATATAATATTAAAGTTAATAATTCAAGTTCTTAACCTAGTTTTATATAAAAAATTATAATATAATTAAAGTAAAGATTCAAAGTATTATTCAAAAGTAAAAGTAGAAAAGCCTATTATTATACAAAACACTATTTATTTATTTATTCGTTTAAAATGTTCCATTCTTCCCATTCAACAATGTCGGAATCAATTTCATTTTCATCGTTGATTTTGTTTTCTGTTATTTTGGAATACATTGCAGTATTAAAAAGAGCTAAAAAATTTTAGGAAGGGTTAAAATAATTACAACAATTTTTTGAATTTATAAAATTAAATATATTAAAAAATTCTGTACTAAATTGAACCTGATCGTCCCAAAGTATGGCGAATGGATTTTCTAACATATTTCTCAATGTAATTTCTGATATCCTGTCGTAAGAAATAAATTCTTGTTTAATAACTTTGGAAGCAATCGTTAAGATATACACTTCCAATTCTAAATATGCTTTCTGCATATCAACCTTATCTTTTTGAAAATACATGTTTATATTATTAATCGACTTAAGAACTGGACGAAGAAATACTAACATTAAGTAATTTCTTTTGTCCTAATAGGCTTCATTTAACATCCTAGCTGTATGACATTTTTCAGTCTCACAAGTTAGACTAAAGTGAGTTTGAAGCTCAAGATATTGGGTATAAATTCTATCTACAGCGTTATACCTCGAAAGCCAGCGTGTTTCAGATAATTGAACTAAATTTTTAAAAATGATCTTGTCTTTACCGCTATTTATAAATTCATATATTTCCCGATATTTTTCTCTTCGTAAATCACTATTACGGAACCAATTGTACGTTTCGCGTATTAAAAAATCTAACTTCTCCGAAAAAACAATAGAAGCCTTTGAAGCACACAAATGTAAACTATGGCATATGCATTTTATAAGCATAACATTTGGTGCCACTTCTTTTAAACGACTGTATAGTGAATTTCTTTGTCCGCACAGATTATTTGCACCATCTGTTCCTAATCCTATTAAATTTATAAATTTGATTAAAATATCTAAAAATATATATACAGATACTAACCTATTAAATTTTTTATAGATAATTTATTTAATTTTAAAAAATTCATTAACTCGTCAAATAAAACAGCAGCCGTCGCTCTCGGTACTCTTATAATTCCCAAAAAATTAATTTTAATAATGTTATTTTTTCGGAATGATACTTTACACATATGCATAAATATTTGTGTACTGATACGTCAGTAGATTCATCCACAATAATTGAGTATGAACTAGTAAAACACTCGGAATGTAACGACTGAGGAGCACAGGTTTAAACCCCTTGAGAACCGAAAAATTTCTCAAATGATGAAAATTACTGGAAGTAATTTTCAATACAACCACATCGGTTCTAACTAATAAAACTAATAAATTAATAAGCATATATATAATAAAACAAATACAAAATAATATAATATACAATATTTACATAATATATACCAAATAATTAATATATAAAAAAGGCCCACATTTCGAAAAGGAAAAGGACCTGTAATTGGACTGCAGATTTAGCTGCAGATCCCACTGTTATAAATAAATAAATTAAAAAAAGAAACTGTAATTTTTGTGCTAATAAATTTTGTAAAAAGTAAACAGTCTTTTTTCTGTGCTAATAAATTTTATAAACATGTTTAAAGATATATTTTAAAATAGAAAAAAAAATTCTGAATTCAATAAAAGTTAAACTGAAGCCTCAAATGAAAGCAAATGGAATATGTATTACCAATAGTAAAATTAGCCTGTGCATACGATTTTCCGCTGAATGAAATTATCACAGGAAATGACTTTAATTCAGTTTTCGATTGTTTGGGATACGTCTACTGCTATTATTTATTTGAGGTTTATTCAAGTGTATCAGGTTTCTCTTCCATCAATTCCACTAGTTTATCAAACTGTTTTATTTATTTTCTTATACCATATTATATTATTCTTACATTTTTTTTAATTAACCCTACATTTTCACTCGAAAACAACAAAAATATTTTCTTTTTATTTTTTTTTTACGGTTGTCACTTAAATGTTTCATTCGCCAAATTGTCGAACGTATTTCGTAGGCTTCGCTAATCATGATCACATGACGGCGAATTTGATTACTTAGACGTTCGATTTGAGAATCATGCTTAAGAGCCTCTTAGGGCTTTGTCTCTGTGTGCTTTTCGTAAATCTTAAATTTTTTTTTTTAATTCATAATTTCGGCGAATATAGTCCTCAATGCCTTTCATATATTTGGTTTAATTTCTTAGCAATTCCAATTTTTCATCCTTTTTTGAAGTATATGTTCTTCGAGTTGGAGTTGGAGTTATGACTTGCTCTACATTCCATCCTGATGTTGGTTCTTCCTCTTCGCGTTGTTGCTCTTCTACTTCAGCTACTTCAACATTTGTTTGAGTTGTTGTTTCCATTTCTAAAAAAAATAATATATAAATTACTTAAAGAAATAAAAATCTATATGCTAAAGCTTTACCAAAATTTTTCTTACCCGTATTTCTTTAAGCCAAAAACATCGCCAGTTGAACAACCAATTGAATTTTGTCCCAATATTCTATCAACAGCTTGTTCCAAGTTTGTTATTTGTTAAAATCTGGTCGACCTTTTGTTTTTACTTCTTCTTTTTGAAAGTTAATTTTGGCTTTCACTTTGTGTTTTAAGTCATTCCACAGCTGAGCAATTAATATATAAATTTCATGTTTATATTCTACATATATTATTATAAAAAACTTACCCTTAACCATCCTTCACCATCTCTTATTGGTGGACCTACAGCATTTAACGAAGTAGCAAACTCCTTCCAAATGCGTCCGTACTCTGCTTTAGTTTTGGAAAATCCAGTAAAGCCTCTGGCGACTTCTGGATTATCCTCCATTAATTTTACCAGTACTTCAAACTGCTTGGTATTTGTAATTTTTTTTGCACTATAATAAATAAAAACAAAACCAAAAATTTTAATAAAAAAGCTATCAAGTAAATTAAAAATTGTTTTTTAATACTTAATAGCAAAAATCGACCTTCTAGGAGCAGTATTAAGCGAGTTAGAAGCGTTTAAAGTTTTTATAAAAAAAAGAAAAAATATCTGAAAAAGTAAATCTCAATGCAAAAATGGACGCTCTAGGAATAATATCGAGCGAGTTGAAAGCGCTTAAAGTTTTTAAAGAACAAAAAATCTGAAAAAGTAAAGTAAATTTTAATACAAAAATCGACCCCCATTTTTGGCGAATGCATTAAATAATTTCTGCCTAAGAAAAATGTACTCTAAATTTTTTAGATTAATTTAAATTAATCAAACAATTCATTTATAAAAATATGTAGCTATATACAAAAAGAAAAACCAAAATAACTTCAACATTCAAACAAAAACATTTCATTTCATAAAACAACAAATAATAATTACATACAATATTATTTCTATCTAAATTTATATTCTATCTAAGACTTATTATATTTTTCCTATCTAAATGCATATTTTAAATATAAATAATTTTTTTTTTTACTTTTGAAAAGTTAATTAAACAAAAATAATTGATCAAGCTTATTTTAACTTGATTTAATTAATCGATATAAAAAAAAAACAAATTAAAAATAAATTTATAAGATTTCTATATTTCAAATTATACATGTTATGATACCAAAAAAGACGACTGATGAGTCTGCGAGTTGACGATGAACAGGGACTATAAATCAGAACAAAAATCTGATATGATGTTGATTTGACTGAACATTTAAATTCAGCGTGTCTGAATTCAAATGTTCTGCAACAATTTGTGTGCGTTTAGAAATTATAGGATGATAATTCGATGATAAAAAAAATAATTCGGAATAAAGTATGAACAATAATATAAAATTTTCTTTTGATTTTGCATTTTTTTCTTTTAACCAAACAATAATTCATAACAAACTGACATGGTATAAAGAATTAATTGCGCATGTATGTTGTTGTCTCTTTCTATATTTGTGACGTCATTTAACGACAAAAATATTAATGTTTACATTTTTGCGTATAACACTATAAGCAATTAACTTCAAATTATACTTTTAAAAATTAATTTTACTATATAAAAATCTTCAAATAGAGATTTTTCAATTAATTTGTTTTGTAATTGATTTCCAGATTTCAAAACAATTGCTAATTAAAGAATGATAAGATATTAAATTGTATTCACATTTCAGAATTGTAAAACATATTCCTTATTATTTTGCATAAATTTAATTTATTGTTTTATTTAATTTTCTTTTATGTCCAGCTAGATTACAACCAATATTTGAATTTAAAATTCTTATTCTAAAATACATTTTACATTTATAAAAAAGTTTTTTAATTTCTGTATGTAAATCAACATTTTCAGATGCATATAATAATTTTTTTATATAATTTTTACTAACTAACAATTTATTTCGATTATATTTATTAAAAATATTTTCTAATTTATTTAATTTTAGAATAAAAATATAATTTGGTTTTTAGAGTCCTCCTTCGTTGATATGATCCGTCCAGGTATATCCACATGTCCCATTATCTGAATATTGAGTGATTATTTCTGGAAATAATGTGATATATGTGAAATAAAAACAGATAACTCTTTCCAATTTTCAGACTTACCAATTCCTAACGTTCCCATCCTTTCCAAAGCACATGAATTTGTATGTGAAAATAATTGAGTTACATATTTCACTTTCTGCTTCTCACTACGGGTCACTGTTAAATGCTTTGTTGATAGGCGGGGTGCCATCTTTAAGTCCTGGGAATTGTGCTCCAATAGCTCAAACAATGGTTCTTTCGTTATCATTTTTCCACGGACAAGTAAACCGTTATCTATAGCAAATGGTTTCTTATAAGTTTGATCAAATGTGGAATATCAGCAAACATATATATTTTTTTCCCTTGCTTACTGGATGATTGAAATAGGGCTTGTCTTCACTGATACCATATTCTTTCCACAAACATCGATTTGTCGCTCCCATATCATTTACTACCGCTACAACTTGTTACCCATTCGCATCAAGCATTGTAATTACTTCATCAATAATGCTTTTCGTTAATCTTGTGCCATAGTTGTAGAATATTGGCTGCTTCCAATTATTAAAAATTCCTCTGGCCATTATTATCTAAAAGAAAGAAGAATAGATTTATAAATAAGAGACTAAAATGTTTTCTATAAGTTCATTTAAATTTATTTATATTATAGTTTAAATTAAATACCTGAACATAATTTGCAGGAGTTAGCAAAGTATCAGTCTTTTGGTCGTATTCGTAAGATGCTTTAACTTTCATTTCATCAGCCATTATGACACAAAATTTTTCATTAGATATTAAATTGACATTCTTTAGCAGTTTAAAAACTGTCGTTAAATATCCCGGTTGGACATCTAATTTTGCTGCCCATTTTTTTAGCGTAATTACAGCTGGTAAAGGATATCCTTTTTTTAACAGGAAACGATACGCTTTTGAACCAATTGCATAAATTGCAATTGCTGGAGAAATATCATCGATTCCACTTAGTCCTCAATCAACCTTTTTGCATTTTTTTTATTTGGGTACCAGAAAATTTTTTTTTTAATTATATATTTTCTGTTTGTAGCATTTTTTCTGTAATCTCTAACTTTGTTTTTTATCATATCTATATTTCTTTTACTACAAGAAAAATATTAAAAGTAGATATTTTAAAACTATGTGAACTATGTACTTACCTTTCGATATTTAAATCCGATGTATATGTTGCTTTATCATATGAATTGGACACTGACACACAATATTTTTCATTAACATCCATATGCAGAGACTCTTCATTGAACTCTTTTCTATAGTCATTTAAGGAATTTGTAACTATTACTTTCATATTTTTTGTATAGCCCTTTTATTCCTTTTGGTTTTAGCAGCACTATTTGAAATATCAGAACTAGATGGTAGATTTTCAGATGAAATTGCTTCTGCCTTTAATTTTTTACAACCCTCCGGCGAATAATTTAACAGTTCGTGTTGTAAATTTCTCCCATAATCCTCGGGCTTAAAATGCTTGGAACAAATATAAGACGTTTTTACATTAAAATTATTTTTTCTTTGGCACTTTTTTTTCCAAATCTTCACTATATTTTCATCTTTAGGAAAATGAAAATATTTAATACCAATATAGTCTTTAAAGTTTTTAAGTTTCTTGTTGTTGTTACTAAAACAACCAAATACAGCACAGTTCACCATTTTTTTATAGTTTTTATTTTATAGTTTTAATATTACTGTTGTCTTCTTGCTTTCTACCAATCGGAATCCTCGATACTTTTTTCCATTCGTAATTTTTGATGATCATCCTATTTTTTTTCTCCTTTTTAGATTTTTAGTGTTGTGTTGTTACAAATGTCTTCACTTTCCTTTTCTTGTTCTGTGTATAAATGCTTCATTGTAATTTCTTCCAACTCCAAAAATGCTTTCAATTGAGTTTCGAGCTTGACATTTACATGGAAGCTATTGATTGTGATATCAGGTTTCGTAGCGTGATTGATTTCTACTGATAATATCCAACCCAATATTGTGTTTTGCGCAATTGGCACACCTCGCTCACCTTTTACTAAGCCATCTAAAATCAAAACACTGAATGCATCGGCTTCCAATAATAGATCTATGCATCCTGGTTCGTGAAATTTAGGATCTGCTAAAGTTAAACTTGATATGTGTTTCCAGTGATGATGCTAAAATTTTGTATACTTGTTAATTTTTTTAGAACAAATCCTGTGACTTTGATTTCTTGTTCTTGATGTGTAGATCTTAATGTAATTTTTACACGTGAGTTAATTGTACATAAATTTTCGCTACCCACACCTTGCACAGTGGCGTGTATCGATTCTTTGTTCAATTGGTACCTTTGAACGATTTTCTCTGTGACGAAGGAAGTTTGAGAGCCTTGATCAATTAAAGCTCTTTTTGGTTTGGAAGCTCTCTAAAGCTCCATTTGGACCCATAATTTTGACCAATGTCGTGGCCAATAAAATTTGCTGGTTTGATTTGTGGATCATGAATGAATTAATACTACTTTCATCATGGTTTTTGGGATTAAAAACTTTACTATCAATATTCAATAGATGATTTGTGTTTATAGGTGGCAGGGTTGGATCAGGTTGGTTATTTGATTTGAAATGAGGCAATGAATGATGTCTTTTATTGTAATGAGTGCAATTATACTTACTTTTACAGTCTCTCGACATATGACCAGCTGTTAAACAATTTAAACGGAAACGCCTTTCTTGAGCCATTTTTGAACGTTTGATATTGATTGGTGTGATGGTTCTGAATTTGGGACAATTTCTAACATGATGTGGACCATTACACATCGAACAAGTAACAGGAGCACTTACAGTGGAAAAAACTGTAAGTTTGTGGTCTTGATTTATTCACCATGCTTTTAGATTCTCCTTTTGTGTGGTTCTTTAGATTAAATGCCTCTAAAGCTCTAAACCTTAGTTCTAAGAATTCCTTTAAATTCGTTAGAGTGGGTACTTCTGTGTTTTTACTTATTTCTTGTTCCCATAAGTGGTGAGTATCTTGCGGTAGTTTTTGAATGACTATAAAAACTATCATAGGCTCCCAATTTGTGGTATTGACTTCCAAATTCTTTAACGCTTGTAGACATTCAAATGTTGTGTTTAATACTGTTCGAATACTTTGTGCAGAATCATTTGATCCTACGTTCTGATTTAATAGTGTCTTTAATTGCGTATTTACTAAAAATTCTTTTATTGTTGTATCGTTGGATTAGAAGTTTCCATGCAGAATCGTAATTCTTTTCTCTTACCTGGTAGTGACGAAGTAATTGCTCAGGTTCACCCATTAGGTGCAATTTCAGATATTGCAATTTTTGGACATCAGATAATGATTCATGTTGATGTATGATTGTATTGAATAGGTTTTAGAACGTTGGCTATTTTGCATAATCACCATTGAATTTTTCAATTGATATTTTTGGCAATTGGACACCAGCATAATTTCTATTACTGCTAATTTTGATGGATTCCTGAATTGATTCATCTTTTTTGTTGTGGATTGGTTCAAATTCCTTTCTAAATCTGTCTTCGATTGAGGTACTGTTCTAAAGAAGTAATCACTTACCTCTAAATAAACATCGTTTATAATGTAGTCATCTTATATCTCTAGTTTTCCCCTTCTTATATGAATTAAAATCGATTTATGATTTTTTTGGAATACATCCCACAATGTTTGGAACTCCTTCAAACGCTTTTTGTAATAGGACTCAGTTTTCCGCCATGATATATCCTTTTGTAATTCGTTATGAATTTTTCAATTATGATCTTTTGACACTTTTGATCATCGATGAGTCTTTCTACCCTTTTTGTTGTTTCAGACATGATTAGGTGCAAACAAAAACTTTATATTTAATAAGAAAGCGAAAATGGTTTTTTTTTGGAAATTTATTTATTATTTTTTTGTACAATTGTTGTAGGCCAAATGACAAAATGCTCATAAACTAATAATATGTGTAATAATATGGATATTAAATGCTTACTGAATTCCTGATATGCGTCTTGTACGTTGAAAAATGCTTTAGCTTTACTTCATTGTTAATAATGTTTATGGTTCATATACAAAAAAGAATTTTTTTTTTTACCCTAGATTTTACCAAATTTTAAATTTAAATTTTTTATATTTTGTTTCTTCTTCAATATTAAGAAACTTTTTATTTTCTTTTTTCAAAATTTCTAATTCTTGCTTTAATAATTTTTTTTCTTCTATAAGAATATTAGTTGTTTTGAATTCTGCCAATCTGTATTGAGTTTTTAGATGGTGTGTAGTTTGAAGTTGACGGTGTTGAGGTTGCTGGAGTTGATGATATTAAAGGAGTAATATAGTAGAGTAAATGTTGGTGGTAATACTGTTAAGGAAGATGATGTTGACGTTGGTGATGGTGATAGCGGTGATACTGGGTCCAATGAGCTCTAAAACTCTGAATCTATCTTAACTCACAAATATATATATTTATATATGTATGTACATATACATATTTAATTTATACCTTCAAAAATACTTTCTTCTACAAACATGGGGGTGTTGAAAAATTTGAAAGATCCTAATATATTATTAATTATTAAGTATAACCTCATATTGGTGAACCGCCTGATACGCCAATTTTATTTTTTTCTTTTCTAAAAAAAAAAAACAACAATAAAATGGTTCATACCCTATGTCTAAATAAAAATAAACATAAGTTCACCACTATTACCTGTATCTATTTGTTAAGTTGTGAATTTTTATTTTAATTTCTTCAGCTGAAAACATCACTCCTCTTCTGTTTATTTCTTGCTCCATATTTTTTAGTATATATGAATTATTTTTTACCTTTCGCAAATCGGCAATGTATTCTTCTCACAATTCTATCAAAATTTCTTCATCACTCTTCGTCCACTTTATTTTCTTTTTATTTTTTTTTTCATTTTCCCTTTTTTTTACACTTAATTTGCACGAATTCAATTAATTACTGATTTGGCACCAATTTAAAATTCTTTCAATATCAATTTTACAATTGTCTACTTGAAAAATAAAGCAAAAATTAAAGGTGTCAGACAAACTTCAAAAAGAGCTGAATTAGCTGAAAACCTCGTTCACATAAGCTTATGGAGTTTTTGAAGTAAATTAAAACAAAATTCTGTACAAAATCTAGCAAACTTTGAAAAGTGAGAGCATGCTATTATAGTCAAAATCAATTAAAAATTTTAAAATTTGTTTAATAGTGAAAATAGTCGAATACTTTCCTTTTAATTTTACGGATATGCTTATCATATACAGATACGCGTATTTCGTCTACTACTTGCAGACTTCTTCAGTGTTTTGTACTTGACTGTGAGTATTATACAAAAATTTTACTCTAACACTAGAAAACAAGTTTTTATAAAAACTAAAATTTGTTGCTTATTTTTTTTATTAAATTTGAATTTTATTTTCGACTTAAATATTTTTGGGCTCTTTTGAGGGAGATGTTGTATTCGCGTAAGACCTAATGACAATATCCCAAAGGAACCTGGTTCTCTTTGCTTTCCAAAAATATATATCTTTAATGGCGCATCTTATCCTTTGAGGGCGAAAAGGACATTTGAAAGTATCCTTGTAGTTTTGATGTTTTTGTATATAAACTGTTATATCTGTTGATCTATTAGATATGTATATATATATATTCAGTTGAATCTTATGAAAAACCGCCACTAATATATACATATATACGAAGTAAAATTTTAGATTTTAGATTTTTAATTGATTGATCTTACTTGACTTTCTACAATTGTGTACCTAAATGTAAAGTTGTTTTTAGTTTTTTTATGCTTTTGACCCGTATAATTTTGTTTGTTGAATACGAAATAAAAATTAAGTATGAATAATAATATATAACATTAAAATCTCCAGTCATAATTCTATTGCTCGAACTACTAGCATAATCATCACTCCAATCTTCAAGTATTTCAATAAATCTATTTACGGAACATTTTCTACTTCTATATTCTATTTACGGATACTACTACTCTACACATATTAGAAACCAGTTAACCACATTTATACACACATTTACACCCAACATCCAAACATTTTCATAATATAGACTGCAAACCATTTCACTTTTCAAATCTTTTTTTTACATAAATTAGCACTCCTTCAGTGTGTCAAGATTCTAGAATATGAATCACATCTATAAACATTATAGTTATTCAATATTATTTCAGCTTGTTCAATATCTGATGTAATATGAGTCCCACTTAGACATCCAAAACTCTATTTATTTATAAACATTAAATTTTCAAATAATCCTTGAATATTTAAGTATACTCCTTTAATACTATCCTCTCTTCTATTATTGTTTATAAAAAAATTCTTTTCTTATTAATTTAAACTTTTCTCCTGTACACTTCACATTCTCTATCGTTACACCTATGTTTTTTATCTAGTCCAAGTTTGTATTTTTCATTCGCCCTTACACAATTTGTGCACCTTTCTTCTACTACTTTACATTATTTTACCAAATGGTCGGCCCCGCCCCCACATTTCAAACATTTATTATTATTTTCTAAGATATTTTGTTTCTTATGTCCATTATGCCAAACATTTAAAACATCTTAATACATATTATAGAATAAATACAATTTGTAATTCTTTTTTTTAATTCTATTCTGTGACCACTAACCTCTTCCAATATCTGTTATTGACTCCTGAATATTAATTAATTGTTACATTACATTAATAATCATTTTTTACAGAACATTTGTTTTATAAATCAAAACTCATCGCATACTAAGTAATAAAATTTATTCTATTCTCTAACATACATGAAAGTTTTCAAATACTCTACATACATCCCATCAGTGCTGCCATAATTTGTTATTCAAAAAATGCTAAATTGGTTCAAAAATCATGGTACCAACAAAAAAAAAGGTACACAATTCTAAAACACATATTTGGCAGCACATTTTTTTCATTTCATTTTTTAAATTAAATTATAAATTAATATATTTTCTTAAACCTAAATATTGCATTTCCAAGTGTATTTTTAATTTACTTTTAATTCATTTTCTTATAAAATTCAAAGGAAAATATTCGACTATTTCCAAATACTAAAATAATTTAGTAAAATAAAAGGAAACTTGAGTTTTTTTCTTTTTTAATTAAAAATACAAAATAATGAATAATAAAAAAAAATACAAAATAACAATGAAAATTCACAGCAAATTAATTATATCATTATTTTCGATTTCAATATCACTATTTTCAGTATCATTTAAATAAACTTTGTTTTTTTGAAAAATAAATTTCTTTAGAAGGTTTAAAAAAAACCCAACTACCAAATTCTGTAATACATTGTTTTGCTAGTAAAACATTTGTAACAGTTTCATTATTTAAAGAATTTCGCAGTTTTGTTTTTATTATATTTATTCTACTAAAAATTCTTTCACATTCTGCATTAGAATGAGGTAAAGATAAAATATTAATAACAAATTTAGATAAATTTTCAAAAAGAGGATTTTCGTTTGGCCCAAAATTTATCTACTTCTTTTTCTAGTAAAATATTTTCAGGTATATTGTACATACCAAGAGCTCTCCATTCATCATCAACTTTTTGTATAGAAATAGCGTTAATACACCGGGGTACTAATTTGCTTACATTATATAGGGACGGAAATTTTTTATGCGTATTTAGATTCAATGCAACTTCAGGATTGAAAATATTGATACTTCTCATTATATTATCATTCCCGAAATTATATCGTTTGTTAATTTGCATGCATGCAGTTTGAAGAATTGTTCTGCACTTAATTTTTCTTTAGCCATATTGTCAATTTCATTTAAATTCATTTTGTTTGGACCAGGTGGTTCATTATAAATAAGATCTATTTTCAACAAGACATTCGAACCTAAATACATTGCTTCATCATCAAGTTGGTATACTTCTATTAGCGGATCAATTAAATTTAATTCAGTTTTCTCTACATAAGACCTGTCTAAAAAGCTTATTAGAATATCTTTAAATAAATGACTAATAGAATCGTGAGTAGTTGTTAAAACACATCTTTTGGATTGAAAAAATTTATTAACTGTATTAAACTTGGGTAACACCCAATCTAAAAATATATAAAACAACTTTACTTAATGGTCATTTATATTTATAAAAATTCTATCAACACTAGATACGGATTTTTTTCTGAAAATTGTACGTCAAAAAAAAAAAGTAGAAGAGCTTTGCATTGTTGCGTGATATTACAGCATGAAGTGAAAGCTAACGCGTTTGCGAAGGAACCAAAAATTTGTGAGGTTCAATATAAACAAAAGCTTGAAATTGCGCAAAATTGCTTTTCGTTTTGCATTGCTTTTAAAAAACGTATAAATATAGCACAATTTTTCCTGTTTCGTTATTGAAGTATCTAATAACAATGCAGGTGCTTTTACTAGTCGAAATATCCGTTGATTCATCAATCATTATAATAAATTCAGTATTTTTTAATCTATTAATTAATTGACATTTATAAGTTTTTCCAATAACATTTTTCGTTATTCCTGCAGATTTCGTTCTTTTGCAGGACAGTTTTTCTAAAATCTAAAATAAAAAATATACACATCTGACCACATGTAAACGATTCATCAAATCTTATATTCATAAGATTTTATATTAGATTTATATTAAAATTTGGTCGGATGAGTAGTAAACACTGCCAACCTAACTTACATACCTAATATTTTAAGCAAACTAAAAAACATAGTTTTGGAATGGGCCTTTATAATAAAAATGTCTGCTCTTAAATTTTGACTACAGACTATACACATAGCACCATACTTATTATAGGTGTCCTTCGTTAACCAAAATTTAAAGTCATTTTCCTGCTCCAATTCCTTTCTATATTTTTGCTTCTTTTTCACTTTTTCACTTTCAATATTTTCCATTTTAATTATTTTACAAAAATTTAAATTTGAAATGTCAAAATTTTAGCAAATCAAAAAACAAATTTCAACACAACAACGTCCAATCGAATTAATTCAAATTGATTATTTTTAATTCTTTTTGGTGCTACAAATTGTTGCTAGAAGTTCAATACATAGTGTCGTTTCTAAATTCTACCACTAAATTCTACAAAAGCATTGCTACAATCAATTATTTGACAAGAATATTTAGCAATAATTGATATTTTGAAATATAAAAATTATGCTATGTTCACATTGACGATCTTTTAAAATTTAATAAGATTTTGATTTTTTATTTTGTTAAAAATTTATTAGATAAAATTGAAAAGTGATAAAATAAGAGTACATTAAGCGTACCATGAAAGTTCTCAATGGTACATAGTACAAATGTAGAAAAAATGGTACAAATACCATAAAAATGGTACGAATGGCAGCCCTGCATTCAATATCATATTGTTATTGACATTCCACTAACTACTATTTTTGGCTTAATTTTCAGTACAAATTAAGATTATATTACCATTCCTGTTGTTGCTCAAGTAATTTTCTATTTTCTCATATTCATTTACCCCACTGCAAGTTATTACTGCATGATATATCTCACTACAAATGTCACATGAAATAGATGATGAATTTCTAATACTTCTATTTTCTATTGCATTTCTTTACATGTGCTTGCCATGTCGTGTTTTTTCTTTTATTTTATTTACTCATTCAATTTTATTTAATATATAGTTGACAATTATATTGAGTGAAACCAAAGACTATAGAAATAATAAGACATTTCAACAGGAACAAAAAAATGTTTGATAAATTTCACATTACAATACATTGGGTTTTCAAGCATAAAGTATTGCATATTGCATGTAAAATACTAACAAAAAGAAAAGAAGAGAAGGTAAAGAGAATGAGAAAATAAAATTTCTGCTTCTCCTGAATGAAATGTTTTTTTTTTTTTTTTTTTGTGATTATTTATTTTTATTTTATAGAAATACGAAATTATTAAAAATATTACCCAAATACAAATGTATAATACAAATATAAGATTTATACATTATATGTACACTAGGGGCCCTATTGAGTAATTATATTTCAAGTTGAAGTCAAATATAAAGTTTTTAAAAAAAGGTAATTTACGTACTGACATAGACCTCGCACGATATAGCAGAAACCACTCGTGTTTAATAAAAAGTTTTGTGGTTAGTAAGTTTTATCTAGGACACATAAATACACATCCCTCATATACTGCTTCGTTTCAGATATATTCTCTATAATAAGTGGCATTTAGTGGATAAAATTACTAAAAATAAAAAATTTTGTCATTAAAGAGGTATGTAGGTATATAATATTTATATATTGGAAAATAATTTTAATAAAAGCTATATTATTACTACAATAATAACCAAAATTTAGAAACAGTTACTTAAAAAGATAAAAATTAAGAATTCAAGTGATTTGTTTATTTGTTGTTTTTATATTTTTTATTTAAGATGAATTCGTTTCTTTGTTTTTATTTGGCATATGTACATAGATTCATTTGCAAGTACATAGTATAAATTATAATAACTGATTTGTTTGCTTTTGTTTATTATTTTAATAAGAACTCACTATACATAATGTATTTGCTGAATAATAAAATCATATGAGTAAAAAATTTTCAACTGTGTGCGCATTTTTGTTTTATATATACATCGCATATATTATATCAGAAGTTCATTAAGGAGTAGGAGAATCGAAATCAAATGAAAAGGTGTCTACTACGCAGGACCTTAAATGCTTGTCAATTATAATTATAGATATTATAATTCTAATATATAAAAATGAATTTGATAGTCATATGAACAATTCAACTGATTTTTTTTGTTTTTGCTTTTTTACATTTTTGTTTTGAGATGAATTTGTTTCTTTGTTTAGTAGAAATGCTAAATTGCATTTCCTGTTATTGCTTAATTCATTCATTTAAGTTGAATGAATTTATAGTAAAAATCAAGGTTAAATGAAATGTAACTCCCGCGTCCATGCTCTCTTACCGGAATTTTCGCTGGATCAGGTATTCAGATGGCCGCCGTACTCAGCTCGTCCGAGAGCCAAGAAGTGGTTCTGTCCGTATACTGCTCACTAATGAGAACTCTTCTCCCGAACAAGCTGATGCCGGAGGTCATCTGCCACTCGGCTTCGGTTTAGGTTTGCCTGGAGGACTCTGATGATTTCCCTGTCTCTGACCTTTCTCAGAGCATCTCTGAACACCTTGCATAACTCTGTGCCCAGAGCGTGTTCTAGATTTTCGTGAATCCCGGATCACAACAGAGCATTTTGGTTCAAGGACATTTACTGTAGCCTTGTTCCCAAATACTCCTTTAATCGCTTCCCTGAAGGCTTCTCGATTTTTTGTCCCAGAACCTAGTTCTATTAGGAGACCTCAAGACCTGGTCTGCCGGACCCCTTTAATTTCAGCCCCCGACTCTTCTGGTCTAACTCCTCCTCGGATATCAGCCAGCACCTGAGCGTAACTTTTGTATTGATGTTTTAAACTTAGTAAAAAAAATAATATTTATTTTTTTGTATAGCAAATAATAACACCAATAGTTGTTTTTTTTATTTAAGTGACTTATTAAAGACTTTTATTTTCGAATACTTATTAGAGACTAATTTTTAATTTAAAAATTTATACATTTGTTTTATTTTGAATTTGCCAATTCGGCAAATTGTACATTTTAATTATTTTATTTCTTTTTTTTTATATTTTTTTTTTTTTGTTAAATTCGAGCAATTTCGTAATACACCTTTTTCATGGGAAAATAGTTTATTAACTTTTCGCATATTGAAATATGAAACCGATTAAATTTATTTATTTAAAACAACAGGAAACGCTGACATTTCATCTGTTATTTTTATCTTTATGAAATTTTAATTCTTTAATTTTTTCAATATTATTTTCTGTTTCTAATATAACATCATTGAATGTAATTTTATTCGTAAAATTATAGGTTTGATTTAATGGGTAATAAAATCTGTTGCTTAAAACTATCTTTTACATTTGAAAAATTATGAAAAATATCCAATATTTTTAGGGTACAATTATTGAAATGGATCAAAATATGACCAGTTATAATAATATTTCTATTGTCACATGATTGATTTACTTTTATATTGTTAGCATTTTTTATTAAAATTGTTTTTTCATCAATTTGCATTACTTCGGTTAACTTGTTATTTATTAATTTACAATTATTTTTAAAAATACACATTTTACTTAACGATAATTCATTTAATGTTTTTAATTTTTCATACTTATATGTTTTGTTGCTATATGTAAAAATAATTTCACTAGGATAATCAATTTTTTTGTTTTCTTTGTTAGGTACTGGAATGACAATTTCTAACTGAACTGATTTAATTTTTCTTGGAATTTTAATTTCCAATAATAGTGAGTCTTTATCAAATTGAGCTAAACCTAATTTTATGTATTGTAATTTATAAAAGTCTATTTCATATCTTTCTATTTCCTCTTCTGTTAAAATGTTTGGGTGCACAATTCCATGCCTAATGGAAGCTAAATTATCCTGTATTGTTTCAATTTTTTCTTTAATGAATTGTATCTTAAAAAGCAAATCTAAATATAAATTTTGTTGAACTAAAGATTTCTCTAGACTATTTACATGATTTGATAATATGTTTCTATCACTTTCTATAATTGCTTTAAGTTGTTTAATTGTTTTATGAAATTGGTTATTAATTTTGATTTGTTCATTATAATTAGTAACTTGTAAATGATTGTTATGATCTACCGTTTGTAAATGCTTTTCTATATTTTGTCGGTCTTGTTCATCCATTGTTCCAAATAACCTTTTGGACATTATTTCAATGCCATTTATTAGTCCTCGTTTTTGTCTTTTATTAGGTATTATAGTTTTCAGTTTGTTTATAAGTTCTGAAATTTCTGTTCGTAATATTGTTTCTTGATTTGAATTTAGTAAATTTGTTCTGTTTGCAATGTCATCGAGTAAATTCAGTATTTCAGTTGGTTGTATAATATGTATAATAATGTCAGTTTGTGTGACTATATCTTCTTTATCTAAATTTATTTTTACAAATCCTGCACTCGAATCTATGTTATTTATTTCTAACATACTACATGTCACGATCTGCATTGCCATTATTGTCAACAATATCTGTAAATTTTAATGGTCTTTTAATATTGGTTATATGGATGTTGTCTAATTTTATTTTTTTATATTTGGGTTGTTCTTTATGCCTAACTGCTTTGTAATTTTTTACAAAACCTATTGAACGAGTTTCAACATAGTTTTCCCTGTTTTTGTTTAATTTTTCAATTCTCTTTAATTTATTGATTTCTAAATTTTCTTTTACTTTATGACTTTGTACTTCATTTGGTTTGTACTTGATAGTGGAATGATATCTGTTATTGTAAATTCTAATGGCTTGTTGGATTAATTGCTGTACAGAAAAATTATTTTTATTTAACCGCAGTACTCTAAGTTTTTCCGCGATAGTATTGTGAAATCTTTCTATATCTGCATTTCCTGTGTGGCTATTGAGTTTTGTCAAATGTATAGTTATTCCTTCATCCATTAGAAATTCTTTAATTTGGATTGCTTTAAACATCACATACAATTTTCTCTGGTATGCCAATTTGAGAGAAATGCTGTTCTAACTTTTCTATGATACTAACGTGATTTCTATCGTTAAGGCGGTATGCCGAACCGAATTTCGAGAATTTGTCAATTACTGTTAAGAAAGTATGTCTCATCATGACGTAAGTGTCAATATGAATTATTTGATTTATTTTTGATGGAGTTTCGCTAATTTCAAATTTGGGTTTTATGGGTTGTCTGTCATATTTCACCGTTTTACAAACTTCGCATTGATTAATCACAATTTGAATTAACTCCTGTAACTTAGGATAATAAATTTTAAATTGGATTTGGTTATAGGTTTCCTGTATACCTGAGTGAAAACTCTCTCTGACATGATATAGAGAGATTGTTTAACTGCATCAACTTCTGTTTCTATTTCTTGTGCTCTAAATGAGCATTTTATAAATTTTATTCCATTATTATTTGAGTACATTTCTATTAGTTTTTGCTGCACAATATTATATCTTGTGTCTGGTAACTCCGAAAAAATTCCTACTTTTCCTTTATTAAGATATTTTTTAAATATCTCGCCTAATCTATTAAAATCATATTCGGCTATAAATATAATTCTTCTCCCAAAACTTGTGTTTCACCAAGATGTATAAATTTTGTATTTTAATAAAGGAAAAAATAAAAAAAAATAAAATTTAAAAAAAATAAAAACAACAATTTTTTTTTTTTATAATATTATTGACATCCAACCACTATTTATTAACTTAACAATCTTAAAGTAACAACTTAAATTAAAAATTCGATATAAATTATTAACAGCTTGATTAACAATTTTCTTGAGAAGATGACCTTTCACTTGAAATTTTAAAATTAAAAGAGGACGATTTAAATTATTTTCATCATAATTACAACTAAAAAAAAATAGGCAAAGTTCATTAACCTTTGCCTTTGAGATAACTTACAACTAAAAAACCAATACAGTCATATATACTGACTATACGTAATATTTTAATATATGATACAATAACATATGTTTTGCTTACTTATTTCAATGCATTCAATTCCCATTGAACTCGATTTTAGATACTCGATTATTAATAATTATAGTGGTCAGTTCTTGAACTAAATAAACTCGATCATTAATAATTATAGTGGTCAGTTCTTGAACTAAATCAAAGTGACAACGACAGTAGTTATTTTATCATATATTAGTGTGTAAACGTCAACACAATCTGATGGACGTCTGTTTACATATTAGGTAAGTTATATAAACAAAAATAATTAATCTATTTTACTTTTTATATAAAATCAAAAAAAATGGTTTACTAAAATAAATATACTAATAAATTATGTTTCTTTTTAGGAATATGAGTATACGTGGCTTCAACAACTTGTCTCTAATTCTACAGTTTTATTATTGGTTAGAATTATTTGGGTTTTGTATTTATTAACAATTTCTTCCTTTATAGGGATATGGTCTAACAATTCTTCTTCTGCAGAATGAACTGTTGCCATTGTACTATTATTTTCTATATTAAAATTTCCGAGAGATTGTGTAAAACTTTCATCATCCTCTCCCTCATTTAGATTAATAGCCTTGTTTTCTATTCTACTTAGAAAATCTGCGACGTGATTTTCTTTTCCTTTCAGATATTCAATATTAAATTGGTATTCCCCTAATTTTAATAGCCATCTCTGGTGCCTTGGTGACAGGTCTTTGCCTTTATATTTGGCATGTAGATATTTAATTGGCTGGTGGTCGGTTAGTATTGTAAACTTGTTTCCGTAAAGGTATGGTCTGAAATAATTTACTGACCACATGATTGCTAGGAATTCTTTGTCCGTAGCTAAATAGTTGCGTTCGTGATTATTTAGTGTTCTTGACGCGAAACAGACAGGATGTCCTTCCTACAACACGGTTCGAAGTGCATAATTCGATGCGTCCGTTGTCAAAACAAATGGTCTTTCAAAATTCGGATATTTTATTACTGGGTGATTTGTTATTAAATTTTTTAATTTTTCAAACGCTTCAATATAATTTGGGTCTTTGATATTAATTTTTGTGTCTTTCTTTAAGTATTTTGTAATAGGTTATGCAATTTTGGCATAGGCCTTCACAAATTTTCTGTAATACCCTGTCATTCCCAAGAAACTCTTAATTTGTTTTTGAGTTTTTGGTAGTTCTAAGTCTTCTATTGTCTTTATCTTATTGGGGTTAGATTTCAATCCCTCTTTTGTTAGGATATGTCCTAGGAATTCTGTCTCTTTTCTCATGAAATTGCACTTATCTATTTGTATTTTCAAGTTTTTATTTTCTATAACGTTAAAAATACTATAGAGTGCTTTCATATGTTCTTTGAGAGAGGTACTGAATATTAGAATATCATCAAGATATACTACACAGACCTTGTTGATATAGTCTCTCAAAATTTCGTTCATCAGACGTTGGAACGTCGCTAGTGCGTTCTTTAAACCAAACGGCATTCTGTTGAACTCATACAATCCATGTGGTGTCACAAAAGCTGTCTTTTTCTTATCTTCTTCCCTAATGGAAATTTGATGGTAACCCTTTGCCAAGTCTAATGTTGTAAAATACTGGGCCTTCCCTAATTTGTCTAATATTGAGTAAATATTCGGTAATGGGAATTTGTCATCCACTGTTACCTCGTTTATCAATCCTAAACAATCCTAAACTTCTTTCGAGCTTTGAGTAAATGGACTGTTCAGGTTGAAACTATTTC
Source organism: Argyra leucocephala (assembly GCA_963942445.1). Classification (NCBI taxonomy): domain Eukaryota; kingdom Metazoa; phylum Arthropoda; class Insecta; order Diptera; family Dolichopodidae; genus Argyra; species Argyra leucocephala. The sequence goes on along the minus strand of OZ012679.1, from coordinate 52,339,798 downwards.
ATGTTGAATTTCTGTTGTTTGAGTTAATTTATCCCCTTCTTTGAAAAATAAACTGCTGAATCTTTTTACTAATCTTTTTACTTAAAAATGTAAATTCTTCCGAATTGAGATGATCTAGTTTTAATAAATTTATATTGGGATCTACTATTTCTAATGTGCATATTTCGTTAAATTGATACGACGTATTGACAAATTTTAAATTTTGTCCATTTAAATTAATATATCCTTTCTCAAAATCTATGATACAATCTAGGGTTTTCAATAAATCTGAGTCTATTATAATTTGGTATTTACGATTGGGTAAATTTTTTACTTTCCACTTTACCATTGCATTGGGTGGTGCGTTGAGTTCTACAGGTGCTCCTGTATGAATTTCAAAACGAATTTGATCCTTGCCATTGATTGTTGAAAAAGTTATTGGTTTTATTTCGTTCTTTTTAAAACCTTCTATTCTGTCGTCTATAATGCTAAAATTAGACCCTGTATCAATTAATGCTAAAAGTTTCTTTTTTTCGATAGTTATATTAATAATGGGTTGTTCATCCGAGGCTAATTTAGAAAAAAAAAAGCTAAATTGTTACATTCACTTTCATTTTTCTTACTTTGTTCCTAGATATTCTGAACTTCCATCGGTTCTACTTGTCTTTGTCTAGCGTGACTCTGTTCTTGGCTATTTTTGCCCGAGTACTGTCTAGAGTTCTATGAGTTCTATGAGATCTATTGGGTGGATTAGAATTATTCCTGTTACTATTAAAATACTTATTACTGTTTTTATTCGAATTATCGTACGAATAATTATTTCGACTTTGAGAGGAACACTGATTATTATTGCCATTTTTATTTTCATAATTTTGATACCTATTATCAATTTTAGGATTCCTCAAATTATTTTTTTCACTATTTTTATAATTATTTTTGAAATTATTATTTTTATAATTACTATTAATTTAAATTTTTGTCTTATGCAAGAATCTTCATATCTTCTTATATTCATAATTTCTATGACTTTGTCTAAATTATTTTCATTATATATTCTATCTAATAAAGTTCCTTGTGACATTTCCTTTACAGTATTTAATAGGAAACTGTCGATATTACTTAGATCTATATAATTATCACCACTATAATAAACCTGAAGCTCATCAGCTTTATATTTTAAATTTTGAATTTCTACAATTAATTCACTTACCGTATTTACACGGAGATCCGCTATTTTACAATATATTTCAGCTGGTTCTATTTCTGGTTTATATCTCCTTTTTAATGTTTGCTTGATGAACTCCCAGTTGTCTGGTTGCGGGATGTTGATGACCGTACTCTTGGCTTCATCCTGTATTTTTTCATTGAATATTGCTCTGACAGCTACTTTTCTTATATTTCGATCGCTGATGTGGCTTAGATAGTATTCTACACTGTTAACAAATGAATTGATTGTTACATCACTAGTGCCTTTGAATGTAGACATATGTCTGATTTCCTTTAGAACTCTATTTATATTGGTTCTGACTGTCAATTTGCTGGTATTGCTGTAGGATTGACGTTAATAGCTCTATTTGCCTGCTTTGAGCCATTATTTGATTGCGGAATTGTGCTGCAATCTCGGATGTTATGGTCTCACTTTGTTCGGTCATGGTTCTGTTGTTATCGAAAATTTCAGTTCTTCTGTCACTTTTCATAAATTTTTTTTTTGTTATTATTTATTTTATTTATTTTTGTTTAGTGTTTATAAAAAAATTTTATTTTAATTATTATTATTTTTTTTTTTTTATTTCGCACTATGAACAAAAAAATTTAAATTTTTTTAATTTAGATTCGTATCAGTGGATTGCTGTAATTATTTAATTTTTTGCAATCCTACCGACTGCGCCACTTTTGTATTGATCTTTTAAACTTAGTAAAAAAAATAATTTTTATTTTTTTGTATAGCAAATAATAACGCCAATAGTTGTTTTTTTTATTTAAGTGAATTTTATTAAAGACTTTTATTTTCAAATACTTATTTGAGACTAATTTTTAATTTAAAAATTTATACATTTGTTTTATTTTGAATTTGCCAATTCGGCAAATTGTACATTTTAATTATTTTATTTTTTTATATTTATTTTTTTGTTAAATTCGAGCAATTTCGTAATACACCTTTTTCGTGGGAATATAGTTTATTAACTTTTCGCATATTGAAATATGAAACCGATTAAATTTATTTATTTAAAACAACAGGAAACGCTGACGTTTCGTCTGTTATTTTTATAGGAATGTCTTTTGACAGGTACGTAACTCTTAGGAGCGTCCGTCGTTTGGTCATCAGCACTGCTTCCGGTTTCGTTTTTTTAGAACTTCTCTGAGGCATTGCCGCGACAGTCTTAGCCACCATTTTCTCTGCAAGACCGGCAACGGCTGCCTTCAACAGACGCTTCTTCTTTGGTTGGACCTTTATCCACTCCAGTGTCTCTCGTTGGTTTTGGTCGGTTGCTTTTTTCTTCTTTTTACGCCGATCGTCAGCCTGTTCAGCAGGATTTGAGACAGGCCGCTTTGAACTGGCTGTTATCTCAACCCTTGTCTCTTTTTTCCTACAATCCACTTCGGCTTCTGTTTTTTTCCAATTTGCCCGGCAGCTGACGATGACGTCCATCAGCTCCTCAAGTCCGGCCAGTCCGTGTTTAATTTTGTTTGAAATGTTTTTTTGTGTTTCTGGAACAACTTTCATTTCCCGTATCAGATCCACGCATCGTCACATGGCGGTTCCCTCGTCCTCCCTTTTGCATGAAGACTCTTCGAGGCGAGCTCGTTAGGACCAGATTTCCTTGCTCCTCAACCTGCACGATCATCGGTGCTGGCTCCAGCGCTTCACCGCCCATCTCCCGTGCCTGTATTTGGTCACTCTGTCCCTTAATTCTTTTTGGTGTCTCTATTGACAAAACCGACGTCAGAGGAGACCTGCGCGTCTTCCCGCTCCTGGTAAAAGGATTCGTATCCATTCTACACTCTGCTTTATCTCCACACTCCATCTTTTCATTTTTGTTTTTTTTCTCCATTTGGTTCCCACGAGTATCGCGGCAATATTATTAAATATTTGGTTTTTAGTTTTAAGTTAACTTTCTTACTTTTTATATCTATAGCATCTTCATTATCTAAAAGTTTTAATTTTTCAAATTTATTGTATATTTCAATTAAAGTACAGTTTTCAGGTATATCACCTATTAAAAAATCGTGAATTTAACTACTTACTATATCTACTAAATACTTATCGCTATTTTTAGGATGATATGTTTGAGGTTTCATATATCATCGAACTCATACAATTCATTAAGCTTATAATTTATTTGTTTTACATTATTAAAAAGTTCTCTCAAAGAACTTACCTTTAATAATCTGCATTGGTTAAGTAGCTCAGCATAATCGTGTTGAGGCCGGAAATGAAGTTTTATTTCCTGTTTAACTCCATCCCAAGTTTTCTTTGAACCTAGATCTTGGATACACTTTTTTGCTTTCCCTTGTATTTTTTCATTTATTATTATGAAAAGTGCATATTCTTGTAGCCCTGATACGTTTTGGCAAAGCTGGAAACTGCGCTCCACCGAACTGATGAGCTCCTGTACCGTATAATCATCTTTTCCATTAAATTCTCTTAGTTTATTGATATCATTTAGAAACTGTTCTGGTGTAAGTGCAAAACTTTGATTTAATTGATTTGATGGTTGTTGCTTTATAGTGAGTTGTTCAAGTTGTTGCCGAATAGCAATTAATTGGGCTTCTTGTTGTGCAATAATTTCTTTTAATTGCTTGTTATCTGTTTCACTTTCCATTTTCTATTTATATCAAAGCTTTTACTTCTGCTTTTTTTCATACAATATTAATTTATTTATTTATTTATTTATAGCTTATTAATCTTAATAATTCGCTTATTAATTTTAATTATTAATTAGCATTTACAAAACATGTTTATTTATATATATTTTTTTTTTTAAGAGAAAAAAAAGGTGACTCCGTTTGTTTCTTCACGAATTCATAAATTTTATTTAAAACGTTTCGTTATTCACTTTGTTACTTAACAATTTAAATTTAAATTGTGAAATTTAATAATTTTTAATTTGTCTCTTTAGAGCAAATGTTTTTTTTATTTAAACAACATTTAATTTTGGTTTCGGTCTTAAGACTGACTTTTATTTTTTTTATTTTCACTTATTATAAAATTAAAAAATAACTTAAATGCTAAGATAAGCATTAATAAAAAAACAATACCAAATTAATACTTATTATTAAAGAAATGCTTATCAACACATTTTAAAACATTTTGTTTAAACTTAATTAATAAAAAAAAATTAATTAGTAGAAATGCTAAATTGCATTTCCTGTTATTGCTTAATTCATTCATTTAAGTTGAATGAATTTATAGTAAAATTTAATTGATCAAGGTTAAATGATATGTAACTCCCGCGTCCATGCTCTCGTACCGGAATTTTCGCTGGATCAGGTATTCAGATGGCCGCCGTACTCAGCTCGTCCGAGAGCCAAGAGCCAAGAAGTGGTTCTGTCCGTATACTGCTCACTAATGAGCAGTATGTCAGAACTCTTCTCCCGAACAAGCTGATGCAGGAGGTCATCTGCCACTCGGCTTCGGTTTAGGTTTGCCTGGAGGACTCTGATGATTTCCCTGTCTCTTTGGCCTTTCTCAGAGCATCTCTGAACACCTTGCATAACTCTGTGCCTAGAGCGTGTTCTAGATTTTCGTGAATCCCGGATCACAACAGAGCATTTTGGTTCAAGGACATTTACTGTAGCCTTATTCCCAAATACTCCTTTAATCGTTTCCCTGAAGGCTTCTCGATTTTTTGTCCCAGGATCTAGTTCTATTAGGAGACCTCCAGACTTGGTCTGCCGGACCCCTTTAACTTCAGCCCCCGACTCTTCTGGTTTAACTCCTCCTTAGATATCAGCCAGCATCTGAGCGTAGGAGCGTCCGTCGTTTGGTCGTATCAGCACTGCTTCCGGTTTCGTTTTTGTAGAACTTCTCTGAGGCATTGCCGTGATATTCTTAGCCACCATTTTCTCTGCAAGACCGGCAACGGCTGCCTTCAACAGACGCTTCTTCTTTGGTTGGACCTTTATCCACTACAGTGTCTCTCGTTGGTTTTGGTCGGTTGATTTTTTCTTCTTTTTACGCCGATCGTCAGCCTGTTCAGCAGGATTTGAGGCAGGCCGCTTTGAACTGGCTGTTATCTCAACCCTTGTCTCTTTTTTCCTACAATCCACTTCGGCTTCTGTTTTTTTCCAATTTGCCCGGCAGCTGACGATGACGTCCATCAGCTCCTCAAGTCCGGCCAGTCCGTGTTTAATTTTGTTTGAAATGTTTTTTTGTGTTTCTGGAACAACTTTCATTTCCCGTATCAGATCCACGCATTGTCACATGGCGGTTCCCTCGTCCTCCCTTTTGCATGAAGACTCTTCGAGGCGAGCTCGTTAGGACCAGATTTCCTTGCTCCTCAACCTGCACGATCATCGGTGCTGGCTCCAGCGCTTCACCGCCCATCTCCCGTGCCTGTATTTGGTCACTCTGTCCCTTAATTCTTTTTGGTGTCTCTATTGACAAAACCGACGTCAGGGGAGACCTGCGCGTCTTCCCGCTCCTGGTAAAAGGATTCGTATCCATTCTACACTCTGCTTTATCTCCACACTCCATCTTTTCATTTTTGTTTTTTTTTCTCCATTTGGTTCCCACGAGTATCGCGGCAATATTATTAAATATTTGGTTTTTAGTTTTAAATTAACTTTCTTACTTTTTATATCTATAGCATCTTCATTATCTAAAAGTTTTAATTTTTCAAATTTATTGTATATTTCAATTAATGTATTAATGTATTAATGTAATTGTAATTTCATATATCATCGAACTCATACAATTCATTAAGCTTATAATTTATTTGTTTTACATTATTAAAAAGTTCTCTCAAAGAACTTACCTTTAATAATCTGCATTAGTTAAGTAGCTCAGCATAATCGTGTTGAGGCCGGAAATGAAGTTTTATTTCCTGTTTAACTCCATCCCAAGTTTTCTTTGAACCTAGATCTTGGATACACTTTTTTGCTTCCCCTTGTATTTTTTCATTTATTATTATGAAAAGTGCATATTCTTGTAGCCCTGATACGTTTTGGCAAAGCTGAAAACTGCGCTCCACCGAACTGATGAACTCCTGTACCGTATAATAATCTTTTCCATTAAATTCTCTTAGTTTATTGATATCATTTAGAAACTGTTCTGGTGTAAGTGCAAAACTTTGATTTAATTGATTTGATGGTTGTTGCTTTATAGTGAGTTGTTCGAGTTGTTGCCGAATAGCAATTAATTGGGCTTCTTGTTGTGCAATAATTTCTTTTAATTGCTTGTTATCTGTTTCACTTTTCATTTTTCTATTTTTATCAAAGCTTTTTTTCATACAATATTAATTTATTTATTTATTTATTTATAGCTTATTAATTTTAATAATTCGCTTATTAATTTTAATTATTAATTAGCATTTACATAACATGTTTATTTATATATTTTTTTTTTTTTTAAGAGAAAAAAAAGGTGACTCCGTTTGTTTCTTCACGAATTCATAAATTTTATTTAAAAAATTTCGTTATTCACTTTGTTACTTAACAATTTAAATTTAAATTGTGAAATTTAATAATTTTTAATTTGTCTCTTTAGAGCAAATGTTTTTTTTTTCGACTGCGCCAGTTGTGTGTTTTTTTATTTAAACAACATTTTATTTTGGTTTCGGTCTTAAGACTGACTTTTATTTTTTTTATTTTCACTTATTATAAAATTAAAAAATAACTTAAATGCTAAGATAAGCATTAATAAAAAAACAATACCAAATTAATACTTATTATTAAAGAAATGCTTATCAACACATTTTAAAACATTTCGTTTAAACTTAATTAATAAAAAAAAATGAATTAGTAGAAATGCTTAATTGCATTTCCTGTTATTGCTTAATTCATTCATTTAAGTTGGATGAATTTATAGTAAAATTTAATTAATCAAGGTTAAATGATATGTAACTCCCGCGTCCATGCTCTCGTACCGGAATTTTCGCTGGATCAGGTATCCAGATGGCCGCCGTACTCAGCTCGTCCGAGAACCAAGAAGTGGTTCTGTCCGTATACTGCTCACTAATGAGCAGTATGTCAGAACTCTTCTCCCGAACAAGCTGATGCAGGAGGTCATCTGCCACTCGGCTTCGGTTTAGGTTTGCCTGGAGGACTCTGATGATTTCCCTGTCTCTTTGGCCTTCCTCAGAGCATCTCTGAACACCTTGCATAACTCTGTGCCTAGAGCGTGTTCTAGATTTTCGTGAATCCCGGATCACAACAGAGCATTTTGGTTCAAGGACATTTACTGTAGCCTTATTCCCAAATACTCCTTTAATCGTTTCCCTGAAGGCTTCTCGATTTTTTGTCCCAGGATCTAGTTCTATTAGGAGACCTCCAGACTTGGTCTGCCGGACCCCTTTAACTTCAGCCCCCGACTCTTCTGGTTTAACTCCTCCTTGGATATCAGCCAGCATCTGAGCGTAGGAGCGTCCGTCGTTTGGTCGTATCAGCACTGCTTCCGGTTTCGTTTTTGTAGAACTTCTCTGAGGCATTGCCGTGATATTCTTAGCCACCATTTTCTCTGCAAGACCGGCAACGGCTGCCTTCAACAGACGCTTCTTCTTTGGTTGGACCTTTATCCACTCCAGTGTCTCTCGTTGGTTTTGGTCGGTTGATTTTTTCTTCTTTTTACGCCGATCGTCAGCCTGTTCAGCAGGATTTGAGGCAGGCCGCTTTGAACTGGCTGTTATCTCAACCCTTGTCTCTTTTTTCCTACAATCCACTTCGGCTTCTGTTTTTTTCCAATTTGCCCGGCAGCTGACGATGACGTCCATCAGCTCCTCAAGTCCGGTCAGTCCGTGTTTAATTTTGTTTGAAATGTTTTTTTGTGCTTCTGGAACAACTTTCATTTCCCGTATCAGATCCACGCATCGTCACATGGCGGTTCCCTCGTCCTCCCTTTTGCATGAAGACTCTTCGAGGCGAGCTCGTTAGGACCAGATTTCCTTGCTCCTCAACCTGCACGATCATCGGTGCTGGCTCCAGCGCTTCACCGCCCATCTCCCGTGCCTGTATTTGGTCACTCTGTCCCTTAATTCTTTTTGGTGTCTCTATTGACAAAACCGACGTCAGGGGAGACCTGCGCGTCTTCCCGCTCCTGGTAAAAGGATTCGTATCCATTCTACACTCTGCTTTATCTCCACACTCCATCTTTTCATTTTTGTTTTTTTTCTCCATTTGGTTCCCACGAGTATCGCGGCAATATTATTAAATATTTGGTTTTTAGTTTTAAGTTAACTTTCTTACTTTTTATATCTATAGCATCTTCATTATCTAAAAGTTTTAATTTTTCAAATTTATTGTATATTTCAATTAAAGTACAGTTTTCAGGTATATCACCTATTAAAAAATCGTGAATTTAACTACTTACTATATCTACTAAATACTTATCGCTATTTTTAGGATGATATGTTTGAGGTTTCATATATCATCGAACTCATACAATTCATTAAGCTTATAATTTATTTGTTTTACATTATTAAAAAGTTCTCTCAAAGAACTTACCTTTAATAATCTGCATTGGTTAAGTAGCTCAGCATAATCGTGTTGAGGCCGGAAATGAAGTTTTATTTCCTGTTTAACTCCATCCCAAGTTTTCTTTGAACCTAGATCTTGGATACACTTTTTTGCTTCCCCTTGTATTTTTTCATTTATTATTATGAAAAGTGCATATTCTTGTAGCCCTGATACGTTTTGGCAAAGCTGAAAACTGCGCTCCACCGAACTGATGAACTCCTGTACCGTATAATCATCTTTTCCATTAAATTCTCTTAGTTTATTGATATCATTTAGAAACTGTTCTGGTGTAAGTGCAAAACTTTGATTTAATTGATTTGATGGTTGTTGCTTTATAGTGAGTTGTTCGAGTTGTTGCCGAATAGCAATTAATTGGGCTTCTTGTTGTGCAATAATTTCTTTTAATTAATTGTTATCTGGTTTCACTTTTCATTTTTCTATTTTTATCAAAGCTTTTATTTCTGCTTTTTTTCATACAATATTAATTTATTTATTTATTTATTTATAGCTTATTAATTTTAATAATTCGCTTATTAATTTTAATTATTAATTAGCATTTACAAAACATGTTTATTTATATATTATTTTTTTTTTTTAAGAGAAAAAAAAGGTGACTCCGTTTGTTTCTTCACGAATTCATAAATTTTATTTAAAACGTTTCGTTATTCACTTTGTTACTTAACAATTTAAATTTAAATTGTGAAATTTAATAATTTTTAATTTGTCTCTTTAGAGCAAATGTTTTTTTTTTTCGACTGCGCCAGTTGTGTGTTTTTTTATTTAAACAACATTTAATTTTGGGTTTCTGTCTTAAGACTAATTTTTATTTTTTTATTTTCACTTATTATAAAATTAAAATATAACTTAAATGCTAAGATAAGCATTAATAAAAAAACAATACCAAATTAATACTTATTATTAAAGAAATGCTTATCAACACATTTTAAAACATTTCGTTTAAACTTAATTAATAAAAAAAAATGAATTGGTAAAAATACTAAATTGCATTTCTTGTTATTGCTTAATTCATTCATTTAAGTTGGATGAATTTATAGTAAAATTTAATTAATCAAGGTTAAATGATATGTAACTCCCGCGTCCATGCTCTCGTACCGGAATTTTCGCTGGATCAGGTATCCAGATGGCCGCCGTACTCAGCTCGTCCGAGAACCAAGAAGTGGTTCTGCCCGTATACTGCTCACTAATGAGCAGTATGTCAGAACTCTTCTCCCGAACAAGCTGATGCAGGAGGTCATCTGCCACTCGGCTTCGGGTTAGGTTTGCCTGGAGGACTCTGATGATTTCCCTGTCTCTTTGGCCCTTCTCAGAGCATCTCTGAATACCTTGCATAACTCTGTGTCTAGAGCGTGTTCTAGATTTTCGTGAATCCCGGATCCCAAAATCCCAGATCACAACAGAGCATTTTGGCTCAAGGACATTTACTGTAGCCTTGTTCCCAAATACTCCATTAATCGCTTCCCTGAAGGCTTCTCGATTTTTTGTCCCAGGATCTAGTTCTATTACCTCCAGACCTGGTCTGCCGGACACCTTTAACTTCAGCCCCCGACTCTTCTGGTTTAACTCCTCCTCGGATATCAGCCAGCATCTGAGCGTAGGAGCGTCCGTCGTTTGGTCGTATCAGCACTGCTTCCGGTTTCGTTTTTTTAGAACTTCTCTGAGGCATTGCCGCGACAGTCTTAGCCACCATTTTCTCTGCAAGACCGGCAACGGCTGCCTTCAACAGACGCTTCTTCTTTGGTTGGACCTTTATCCACTCCAGTGTCTCTCGTTGGTTTTGGTCGGTTGCTTTTTGACGATCGTCAGCCTGTTCCGCAGGATTTTTTTTTTTTTTTTTTTTGTTTTTTTATTTCAAATATAATTTACATAATGTAATACTTACAATTAATAAACAAAAACAAATTAAGTAGTGATTTTAAGAAATTACTAAAAAACAAGATAAAAATTTAATTACTAAAATGACTACTCAAAATAATTATAAATAAAATTGATAAATTGTTTAAATTCATTAAATAAAGGCATCAAAGTATGCAAAGTGAAAAAAAAAATAAGTTAAGATCATTCGGTTGCTACAAAGAAGCAAGAGTTGAATGACCTGATATACAATTTCATAATGCTGTTTATAGAAAACAAAATTAAATTTAAAGTATGATAAATTTGCCAGAAACTAAAAAATAATGAAACAAATAATTTAATTAAAAACAAGGAAAATAACTAAAAAATTACAAAACATGCTAGCATGAAATTAGAAGTTTGAGAGAAATTAAACATTTTGTTAGATTAATCATGAATCAAAAATTAAAAACTACATCTAGATTACAATTAATTAGCCCGGAATTATAATAAGGAACAAAGTTAAGTTATAAATAATTCAATTCGAGAATTATCAAATTGAAATAACCAATTTTTAAGTTTTTTTGAAAAGGATGAAAAACAACGTTCTACTCTTAAATTTTCTGGAAGGCTTTTAAAAATTCTAGGAGCTAAAGTAGTATAGAAGTGTTGAAAGTGAACAATACGGGCTCTAGGTATCAATACTAAATTCCTGTTATCGATTCTAAGATTATAGTTTAACACTACACGTTGATTTAAATAGCCAGACCTAATGCAAAACAATTTCAATGACTTATAGAAATATAAATGACGAAGAGGTAAAATTCCAAGCTTATAAAACAAAGGAAAACTAGGGGTAAGGCGATTTTTCCTGAGTATAATCCTTACAACATGTTTTTGCGAAACCAGAAGTGGATAAAGTTTATTGAAGTAAGAACCGCCCCAGCAAATGATCCCATATTGTAGTTTTGAGTTGAAAAGAGCAAAGTAAACCATTTATCATGTATAGTCTTAGATGGTAGATCAGGGTTTAAAAAACTACAGCAGAAATAGTAAAAGCACTTAAATTATTGCTGTTGCTGACTATCACACCATTTCAAATTAAAAAACAAAACTATTACTGCGCTTTGCTGTTACAACTTAACCGAAGTAAAGTAATAGTTTTATGCTTTTTACACATACAAATACTACGCATGTGCTTTTGCTTTTCAAAACCTGTTACTATTAGGTCGAATTTTCCTGAATGCTTTTCAATATTTAAAGTCAAAGTAAAAAAAAAGCTATTTGCTGTGCTGAGTAAACTATTAAAGCTATACTGTGTTGGTTTCTCTAAGCAAATACATTGTATAGTATTAGTGGTATTAGCGTATTAGTATTCTGATTTATTCATGCAGAGTGGTTGTGTTGAATGAATTTAAATTTCGTGGTAAATAAAAAAAAAAAATACTTTTTTACTTATTTCTATTTTAATACTTTTTGTTTTTGTTTTACTACTTAGATTATTGATACTAATAATGTTTCCTTCTGATAACTGATTTCTATTATAATTGTGGATGGTTATCATATGCTGTTTTGAATTAAAATTTCTATTGTTTTTTAGGATAGCTTTACATATTTTACAGGACGCATTACCAAGATCAACATTCTCATCAAAATATCTCAAAATACAATTAGTTTTTCTTCGTGACATTTTTACTTTTTATTGTTAACAAAATTAATATTTATTACATATTTTACAAAATCAAATCACAACACAACAAGATAACGAACAAGGAACAAAAAGGCACAGGTACTGATAGTAAACAAAAGTGCATTGTAGAGTGCTATAAATGCTGAATAGTAATTCAAAGCAACATCAAATGCTGTTTAGCTGTATTCAACTCATTTTGCTGTAGCTATTTAAAAAAATAATGAAAAAGCTTTTCCTGCATATTACTTTTTGAAATAAAAATGCCCAGCAAAGCGGAAGCAAAACAATTACGAAAAAAAAGCTTTTGCTATGCCTTTGCTGAATCGATGTTAGAAAGCAAGAGTAAAAAAATAGTAAAAGTTTGAAATAACTACGAAGTTTTTTAAACCCTGGTAGATATACCTTGTAACTTTAGTACAATAATTTTTCAACTTACTTGAACGATTAGACCAGTTTAATTTATTATCGAGAATAATACCCAGATATTTAAAAGAAAGCTTTACAATCGTGTGGAATATTACCAGTTAAGCTGAATAGCATGTACTTAGTTTTATGACTAACAACAAGCTTATGACAATAAAACCATTTTCTAATCAGATCTAAATCATAATTTAAATCTATTATAACATTCAGTAAACTATTATATTATAAGAAAAAGCGGTATCATCCGCAAACGCAGTCAACTTACCTTTAAAATTTTGCTGAAACAAAGAATTTATAAAAATAAGAAATAATATAGGACCAAGAACCGAACCTTGAGGAACTCCTATTTTAATATTCTTATTAGAACTACAGCTACCATTTATTCTAACTAATTGACTCCTGTTATTGAGAAAGGATTCAAACCAATTTAAAACGAAACCTCTAAAACCTGCATTTTAAAGCTTTTTTAACAACAAATCATGACAAACGGTATCAAACGCTTTCGTAATATCAATAAACAAAGCAGCACTTGACTTATTGTTATTTAGCCCACTATAAATTTCCGAACAAAGCTTTAGTAGGGCATCTTCAGTAGATTTCTTTTTCCTAAAACCAAACTGATTATTACTAAGGAAGTTAGTAAGATCAAGAAAATTTAAAATTCACACTTTCATAGCTTTCTCAAAAGTTTTTGAAATTGGAGATAGAAGAGAAATGGGCCTGTAATTGTTCGTATAAAGAGGAGTACCTTTTTTAAAAAGAGGAATAACAACTGCAGTTTTTAATTGGTCAGGGAAAATACCTTTGAATACACTTAAATGAAAAATAAAGCATAAGACATCAACAATGAATAAAGATATTTCTTTAAGAATATTATTAGAAAGTATTTGAAAAACATCAGATTTTGATTTAGAATTTTTGAGGCTCATAATAATTCTATGAGTTTCAAGTGATGAAAAAGGCTCAAAGAAAAAGCTATGCCTTTGATAAAGCTCCGAAGATACAAGTGAAATATTTCTAGCATTACCATGTGTGTTCAAAGTTATTTCCTAAGCAATACCTGTAAAAAAATCGTTGAAATGATTACCAACAATTACAGGATCATTAACTAAATTTCCATTAACCTCTAGAGAAATAGTCGATGACGTAGTGGTATCTTTGTTCAAGATAGAATTTATGATTTTCCATTCAGTTTTTGTATCACCTCTATTATTATTTAACCGTGAAATGTAATAATTATCTTTACATCTTTTAATTTTGGGCTTGATATCTTTAGAAAGTTTATTATAAAATTTCCTCAACCTTGTATTGTTTGCGTGTTTTTTTTAAAGACAATCTTAATTTATTTCTTTTATGTATTAAGTTTAATAAACTGTTTGATATCCAAGGTTTCAGTTTTTTCCTGATTTTTTAAACTTTGGAGCATTAGAACAAATATTAATATGGTTACATAAGATTTTGAAAAAATTCGAGTAAGCAGCTGAAGGACAATCAGAACCAAAGACATTTTCCCAAGATTCAAATAACAAATTTCGTCTTAAACTAATAAAATCAAGAGAAGCAAAATTAATATAATCAATATGATTATTTTTAAGTTTACAAACAGAAAACGAAATATTTAAACTAGTCATACAATGATCGGACAAATTAAGATCTAAAATATCACTCACATGAGAAAAATTATTATCTTTGTGGACTCTTATAAAAATATGATCCAAACAAGTACCAGAAGATGGTCGAGTAGGCTCAGAAACAATTGAATCAAAACCAAAAGAAGATAGAAGCATCATATAATTAGTAGTCTCCTGTGAGTGAGAAAGTAGGTCAATATTAAAATCGCCAAGCAAAATAAAGTTTTTACATTTTTCACCAGATAAAAAATTTGAGAACTCTTCCACAAATTCAGTAATTCTACATTTGTGAAGTCTGTATACACAAACACAACAATAATCAACATTTCCAATATTAAAAGAAACTTTGATCAAATCACAGGAATTAAGATTGTAGTTATAAGATAAACATCTTAAATCACTTCTACAATAAGCAGCCACGCCACCAGAACAATAAGAGGAATTTCATGTTGCAATAAAAGAATAATTTGGAATATTGTAATCATCCTTTTCATTTTCAAAAATCCAAATTTCACTAATAAAAATAATATCAGGCCAGCTAGATAAAGAATCTAAATAAGTCAAAAGAGTAGAATAATTTTCTCTCAAACTTCTAATATTCTGATGCACTATTTGAAAGTGAGGTGAAATATTATCCATCATTACGTTCATGATTATTAATGAAACCAATTCTCCTTCTTTCAACCGAAATTTTCCTATTTAAAGTAGGACATTGTTTATCGTCTACGCTATGATTTACATCTAGATTAAGCTTGAACCTAGTATTTGTCCTAACACAGTTTATACATTTATGCCCAGTAGACCGACAAGCAGCTTGTAGATGTTCACCGCCCCATTTTTTACAAATAACTGAAGTGGCAGAACAATTTTTAGAGCTATGGTTATAGCCGAGGCATTTTATACATTTCCTGACATCATAACTCTCATACACTTCACATCTATCCCAACCTATTTTCAATTTGCCTTCGCTCAACATATGATTATAGTCATCAATATTTAATTCAATTACTGCATTAAATATATTCACATTTTTATTTGACTTAAAATTTCGAATAATTTTGACATCATCAATATGCTGAAATTTATTTTGCACCAATAATTTACTCCTAATTTCTTCACAACTATATTTATCTGTCATACCAACTATTAGGACTTTCTGGTGACGATTCTTCGGTATAACAACCTCATACTTGTTATTCAGATTCAAATTATTTTCTACTTGCGTTTTAATATTTTTAGCAGAATCCACATCTTCACAATAAACAGCAATAGTCCCATCTTTTCTGCTTGAAACTCCATTTAAATTTACGTTTAAGCTGGCCGGGTCAATTTGACATTTAAGCTCAGATTTGGTGGATTCAGCCGACTGATTAATCTTAGGTTTAACCAGTACCATAGGATTTTTTTTAGCAATTTCCGCGTATGTTTTTTTGGTATTTGAAGTTTTTAAGATGTTAAGGCTTATGTCCTTATATATTTTTTTAATCTGAACCTTGAAGTCATCTGCAAAGTTTGAAAAATTTTTAAGCTCTAAAATACCAGCTTCACAAGAATTCTGTGCAGTTTTCGTAAATTGAAGTCTCTCAACATATCTAGATTCAATGGCATCAAGAAGATTTTTTATTTCAACTTCAATTTTATTTAGAGATTCATCAAATTTGTTTTTATATTCCTCAAGAAGACTTTTATTTTTATGTACAGCATCCTGAATATTCATTAACACTAAATCAACATTATGTATATAAACTATACAATCATCACAAATATATCTGATTCTGTTATTTGTACCCAGAATATTACTAATGGATTGATCAACGCCAGAACATTTCATCATCGAATGAAATATTTTTCCACATACTCCTGAACATCTTATACCTGACTCACCACGAATAACATTTCTACATGTGTGGCATTCCGACATCATAAATATATTGTTAATGTAAATTTAAAAAAAAAAAATTTATTTTAACCAAATAAAAAAATTTACATTTTAAATTAATTTATAAACCATATGCAAAAAATGTTATAAAAAGTTATAAATCAGTTTTACTAATGTGCGATCACTGTTTGGTATAAAGAGAGTTTGAGAAATTCTGTTTGATTCTTTTTATTATTTGTTTTTGACAATTTAATTATAAAATAATTATTGAGTGACAGTTTAATCAAAAAAAAAACGTGAAAGTGAATTGTATCCCGATACTGTATATACAGACAATTATAGCAGTAACACGCATGAATATAAATTTTATTTTCTTTTTATTTTTAAAATCACTTATTAATTATTATTTGATATTTTAATTTGAGATATATCATTTGTTAAATAATTTAAAAAACAAATAACTAAAACTTAATTTGAAATGTAATTTTAAATTGATCACTGTAATTATACATCATTATTATTATATTAAATGTTAAAGAAGTAAAACCAAAATATGAATTTGCAATTTGTAAACAATGAAAAGTTTATATAAAAAATTATTGTTTTTTGTAAAAATTTGAAAAACTTTTTTACACCATTTGTATATTACATTTGTGAAATATCAATAAATGTTTATGATAAAAACTATGAGTACTTATTAAAAAATAAAAATTCCACGGCCAGTCCGTGCTTAATTTTGTTTGAAATGTTTTTTTGTGTTTCTGGAACAACTTTCATTTCCCGTATCAGATCCACGCATCGTCGCATGGCGATTCCCTCGTCCTCCCTTTTGCATGAAGACTCTTCGAGGCGAGTTCGTTAGGACCAGATTTCCTTGCTTCTCAACCTGCACAATCATCGGTGCTGGCTCCACCGCTTCACGGCCCATCTTCCGTGACTGTATTTGGTCACTCTGTCCCTTAATTCTTTTTGGTGTCTCTGTTGACAAAACCAACGTCAGGGGAGACCTGCGCGTCTTCCCGCTCCTGGAAAAAAGATTCGTATCCATTCTACTCTCTTCTTTATCTCCACACTCCATCTCTCTTTCATTATTTTTGTTTTTTTTTCTCCATTTGGTTCCCATGAATTTCGCGGCAATAAAAGGTCAACAGCAGAGGCTGGGGTAAGGTCACCCGATACTGTGGTAAGGTCAGAAAAAAACTCTCTGAGGTGACATGGTATCAGAGAGGCTCCGTTTGCGATAGCTAAGTATTACCCCCTTGCTACCAACTAGTCCACTGTGCACGGGTCGCATCACACCACTGGATTAGGGGTTGATAGCAGTTTGTACGCCGCTCAAGCATCATCCAACCTAGCATGGGTAACCCTACCAGGGCCATATGCTCCCGCCAGCGTAGCATGATGAATCATTGCAAGCTAAGTCCCCACACCACGTCAAGGTCACTACCATGTGGAACACTACCATGCATATGTTAAAATTGGTCAAAATGTTTTCAAAACCCTTTATATACACCAAAAGATGATATAGAGCAAAAATACCAGTCTTGATTAATTCCATCATATTGCACTGCCCCTGCAAGCTTTACCAACTTTATAATATCACTCCTAGAATTGACAAATTTATGTTTAGCAACAGTATCCAATGGACTTATTGTTATTGATATATCATCAAGAATATCATTATCATGTCGTGGGTTCAATACTAAGACTAGATAACTCGAATTTTTACGAATTTCACCTATTCATATCGTAATAGAGTTCTAAATGAGATTTATAATGTATAAATAGATAACTAAGCAATTTATAATTTGAGAACATCTATTGACAATTTTCGTAACTAGATATTTGTAAGAGAGG
This sequence comes from Argyra leucocephala, assembly GCA_963942445.1. NCBI lineage: Eukaryota > Metazoa > Arthropoda > Insecta > Diptera > Dolichopodidae > Argyra > Argyra leucocephala. The sequence goes on along the minus strand of OZ012679.1, from coordinate 52,321,815 downwards.
TGATAATGTTATTACTTAAAGTGGATAACTATAGATGTCTAGTTTTTTAATCGAAAAAAAAGAAGAAAAGGTAGAAGATAAGTGGATAACTGAAAGTTGTGACTTTAAATTCACAAATTTTGTAGCATTATTCACAATAAAAATGTTTTTTTAGACTTTTCTGTTTTTCTGTTTTGTTGATTATTCAGAATACATACCTATTGAAATAGGCAGTAGTAGCGGCAACAATGATCAAAAACAAAGTTCAAATAATTTTACCCAAGAGGAAATTATTCAAGGAGCTGATTTACAGGGAATGGAAGAATATCCTCAAACTACTGACAAATTTAGGAAAAGAAAGAGACATTTTGACAATATAGGGCAAGAAATATAAAAAAAAAATGTAAAGCACATGGAGAAGAATATGTTGGCGCTAGAGGTATTTTTAAACCAAAGGCGGAAATGAAGTCTCCATGTACATCCAAATGTAAACGTAAATGTATAATATCAGACGAAAAAAACAGTTTGCGATAGCTAAGTATTACCCCCTTGCTACCAAATAGTACACTGAGCACGGGTCGCATCACACCACTGGATTAGGGGGTTGATAGTAGTTTGTACGCCGCTCAAGCATCATCCAATCTGGCATGGGTAACCCTGCCAGGACCCTGCCATGAAATGAAGTCTCCATGTACATCCAAATGTAAACGTAAATGTATAATATCAGACGAAAAAAAACTGCAAATTTTTAAAGAATATTACAAGGACATTGGGAAATTACGAAAGACAACGTGATTTTATAAACATCAACACAGATAAGAGAAAATATAGCGTAAATTATTACTTACCGGTAAATAGTAAAAGAACGAAAGTTTGTAAAACAATGTTAATTAATTGTCATAAATAAAGGAGTCATCGACATTGCTCTAACTAAAAGAACGAGTACAATTATCTGCGTTACCGATAAGAGAGGGAGGTACATTAAAAATAAACTACCACTCGAAATGAAAAAACAAATTAGAGCATATATTGAGTTTTTCCTGTAGTACCTTCGAATTATAGTCGTTCAGACACGGAACGAAAATATTTACATCCTAATTTAAACATAAAAGTAATGTACCGCTTATATATTGAACTGTGCGATTAAAACCAACAAGAAAAGGCTAAGGAATCGACTTATAGAAACGTCTTCAAAAACGAGTACAAACTAGGATTTCATTGGCCAAAAAAAGATCAATGTCGTATCTTGCGGGTTAATAGTGGACAAAACATACCTGAATACAAGAAACATCTACGTAATAAGAATATTACAAGAAAAGAAAAAAATACAGACAAGGAAGAAGCTGAAATGTAATGTTAGTGTTGAAAGGTTAACAATTTTATTGCTAGAAGCTTCTGGTAATCCAGTTTTCAAAAATGTTAAACCTATACCACCTGTTATAGTTGATGAGTCAACTGTACCAGGAATTATTTTATTTTCATTCTTGAAGAAAATATATCCGGGTGATTTATAATCTTTGTCATATACTACAGTGTATTGTAAAGAGTAATCGAAGTGATTCTTGTTCAAAATTTAATGGTTAAGTTTGTTTATTCGGATATATAATTTGATCAGTCTTGTCGTTTTAATTGTCTTGATTACGATTGATTTAATACATTATTATAGTCTTGTAAAATTTTATTCAAATTTTAAACTTTAATATAAATTTTAATTTTAAATGAGTTATATTTAGTTGACTCCAATTTGGATTTTTATTTTTTCAGTTTTAACTGAATGGATAATTTAATTCTTTAATTTTTTTTTTGCTTTTTTTGTTTTTTCAAAATTGAAAACTTAAAACTTATGCATCTTATAAAGATTTTAAAATTATAACAAACTTAAAATAACGACTTTCAAGCCTTAAACGAAAAATAAATAATAAAAAAGTACATATTTTTCCAAATATGATGTACAAAATAATAAACTATATAACGTAAACTTAAACTTTCTTTTCATTTTTTTCAGTCTTATAAAACTTTATTTTGATTTACAAAATATCACAAACTAATTATTAATTAAGTAATTTTATTTAAATAAACATTCATAATACTGTACGTGAATGTCTGGTAAGAACTTATAAAGACTTCGTATATCAGATATCTTATTTTTAATTATTTTTTTTGAACATGCGTCCCGGCTCCAAAAACTTTTGAATGACAGTTTCATATAAAAATTGCAACAATGTTGTAGTCATGACTTGATTCTTATTTTGCAGTATACATGAGTCGCTCCAAAGTATAATATTTTCAATCATACCAAAATAATTTATAACTCGTTTTAAAATTTTCATCAAAGCGCTAGCAATTTTATTCCCGGATCTATCGCATTTTATTTCATTCCAAATTACACAGTAAGTCTGGCTAGTTCTTTTTTTCAAACAAACAGTTGCTATTAAGTTAAAAACGTTAAGTTTTCTTTTGTAATAAAAACTGGATTACTCCAAATCTACCTGTTACCTCTATTGAAACTACATTGCAGTCTTTGAGGAAAAATAGAGTACCAAAAAATAAACGAATATGAGAACTTACTTATACAACAGATAAATATCCAACACAATATGGTGGAAAATGTTTCTCAAACGCTACAGTCTATAAATGAGAATTGCAATGAAATAAAATTAGCTTTAAATAGACTTTGTGATCTGAGGCAGAAAGAGTTAGAAGAAAAATTATACAACAATAAATTTATATTAAAACTAAAAAAAATGAAATTAAAAAAGATTCATATTACAAAGAGAAAACTCTATATTTTCAAAAACAAAGCAGTATAAAAGTTATTTTAAGTTTTTTTTTTATTTTTAATTTGTTTGAATATCGTTAATTATTTGAAAATTAAAATATATTTTTTGTTATTGTTAAATTGAATTACATTTAGTTATATTCTCTTATATTTAATAATATGGATTCTAATAAAATAATTTTTTTTATCTATTTAATTTAATAAACTTTAATTTTTTTTATAAAAACTTGTATTCTAGTGTTAGAGTAAAATTTTTGTATATTGTCGAAAATAGTCGAATATTTTCCTTTTAATTTTACTGATATGCTTATCATACAGATACGCGTATTTCGTCTACTACTTCCTCTACTGCAGTCGAATACAAAACACTGAAGAATTCTGTAGTAGACAAAATACGCGTATCTGTATGATAAGCATATTAGTAAAATTAAAAGGAAAATATTCGACTATTTTCGACAATTAAAATTTTAATGTTTTTTTTCATTTAATTATATAAAATTTTACAAAAGTTCATTTCGGATTTGACGGACTTCTGCGGCATATCTGCTATCATCATTATGAACTAATTCTCCCTCGTTATTTCTGTCATCGTCGGTTCGTTCTGTAGTTGTCTCCTCTTCTTCCTCCACGTTAAAATGTGCAAAGCAGCAGCAACATTCACTATTTGCACTACTTTCTGGGGTGAATAATGAAGTTGACGTGCACCTAGTAAGCAACGACACCAATTTTTCCAAACACCTATAGTTCTTGCGACAATATTGCGACCAGAACTATGGCTCTTATTAAATCTTCCTTCTGGAGAACTATTTTGTGTCACACGAAATGGTGTAATTAACCACGGTTGGAGTGGATATCCTGAATCGCCTAAAAAATATAAGTATTAGCATAGTCAAAACAAAAATTTTTACAAATAAAACCTAAAATCCTTGAATAACGATCTCCATTATCACAGATACCCCTGAAGTATGATGCTACATCGCTATTATTCCAAATGAATGAATCGTGAGTAGCACCTGGATGTTTTGAATTTATATATCTAATCCTTAATTTATGATCACATATCTAAAAGAAAAACAATTATAACCAATATTGAAATCAACACACATCAAAATTCCTGGTATATTACTTTTCTCCATAAAATATATCCTTCCTTCTCTCTTTTCCGCTTCGGTTATTTTTAAGGATATCCATTTAATACATTTAGGTACATTTATAAAAATAATTGAATACATACTTCAGTTAACAATCCTGAAAATGTTGGTTTTGCTATTCCAATTTTAAAATCTTGTGCAACTCCGTGTTAATAACTTCCTTCTGTCAAAAATCTTAAAAAAACTGCTAACTTCGTTTCAACTGATAACGAAGATGATTTACTTGGAATTGGAAGACTATCTTTTAACTCTCGTAGTACATAGTCAAACGCCAATTTATTAAAGAAAGCGAAAATTTTTCACAAATTTTAAAAAGAATTTATAAAATACTTTTTAATTTTAAGTAGAAATTAAAATAAAACATACTCAGCATCAGACAATTCAAATATGTCTAAACCTTTTCCTCGAATTTCCCTTCTGTGATCTTTTAATTGGCAACCATTTGATTCTTCATTCGAATTGAAAAAAAAGAAAATCGAATCCATGTCTCGCTGAATTTCTTCTAAAATGATTTCTTTTAAAAAATACTTACTATTTTGCGCGATAATCCACTTGTTATATTTTTCTAGGTAATACCATAGAGTAATCATATAAGGTATAATACTACGTTTTAGTACTTCTAGGTATACAGGTATACTACAGCTACTAAATAAAACTCACAAATAATTTTTAAAAATTCACAAATTGTATTATTATTATTTTTTCATGAAAAATCTCAATTATTTTCTTTTATTTAATTAATTTCAATAAATCTCTTTTTTTATAAAAACTTGTATTCTAGTGTTAGAGTAAAATTTTTGTATATTGTCGAAAATAGTCGAATATTTTCCTTTTAATTTTACTGATATGCTTATCATACAGATACGCGTATTTCGTCTACTACTTCCTCTACTGCAGTCGAATACAAAACACTGAAGAATTCTGTAGTAGACAAAATACGCGTATCTGTATGATAAGCATATTAGTAAAATTAAAAGGAAAATATTCGACTATTTTCGACAATTAAAATTTTAATGTTTTTTTTCATTTAATTATATAAAATTTTACAAAAGTTCATTTCGGATTTGACGGACTTCTGCGGCATATCTGCTATCATCATTATGAACTAATTCTCCCTCGTTATTTCTGTCATCGTCGGTTCGTTCTGTAGTTGTCTCCTCTTCTTCCTCCACGTTAAAATGTGCAAAGCAGCAGCAACATTCACTATTTGCACTACTTTCTGGGGTGAATAATGAAGTTGACGTGCACCTAGTAAGCAACGACACCAATTTTTCCAAACACCTATAGTTCTTGCGACAATATTGCGACCAGAACTATGGCTCTTATTAAATCTTCCTTCTGGAGAACTATTTTGTGTCACACGAAATGGTGTAATTAACCACGGTTGGAGTGGATATCCTGAATCGCCTAAAAAATATAAGTATTAGCATAGTCAAAACAAAAATTTTTACAAATAAAACCTAAAATCCTTGAATAACGATCTCCATTATCACAGATACCCCTGAAGTATGATGCTACATCGCTATTATTCCAAATGAATGAATCGTGAGTAGCACCTGGATGTTTTGAATTTATATATCTAATCCTTAATTTATGATCACATATCTAAAAGAAAAACAATTATAACCAATATTGAAATCAACACACATCAAAATTCCTGGTATATTACTTTTCTCCATAAAATATATCCTTCCTTCTCTCTTTTCCGCTTCGGTTATTTTTAAGGATATCCATTTAATACATTTAGGTACATTTATAAAAATAATTGAATACATACTTCAGTTAACAATCCTGAAAATGTTGGTTTTGCTATTCCAATTTTAAAATCTTGTGCAACTCCGTGTTAATAACTTCCTTCTGTCAAAAATCTTAAAAAAACTGCTAACTTCGTTTCAACTGATAACGAAGATGATTTACTTGGAATTGGAAGACTATCTTTTAACTCTCGTAGTACATAGTCAAACGCCAATTTATTAAAGAAAGCGAAAATTTTTCACAAATTTTAAAAAGAATTTATAAAATACTTTTTAATTTTAAGTAGAAATTAAAATAAAACATACTCAGCATCAGACAATTCAAATATGTCTAAACCTTTTCCTCGAATTTCCCTTCTGTGATCTTTTAATTGGCAACCATTTGATTCTTCATTCGAATTGAAAAAAAAGAAAATCGAATCCATGTCTCGCTGAATTTCTTCTAAAATGATTTCTTTTAAAAAATACTTACTATTTTGCGCGATAATCCACTTGTTATATTTTTCTAGGTAATACCATAGAGTAATCATATAAGGTATAATACTACGTTTTAGTACTTCTAGGTATACAGGTATACTACAGCTACTAAATAAAACTCACAAATAATTTTTAAAAATTCACAAATTGTATTATTATTATTTTTTCATGAAAAATCTCAATTATTTTCTTTTATTTAATTAATTTCAATAAATCTCTTTTTTTATAAAAATTTAAAAATACACAAAATCACACAACACCATAAACAATTTTTTTTGTATTCTAAAATACTTAAAACATCTGTAAATAAAATTTTGACATTTCAAATTTGTTAAAAAATTTTACCGCTCCGTTTTTGTTCAGCGTTTTCAATGAACCTAAATTTATTGCGGCGGGAGTACTTGCGAATCTGATTTATTCCAGCCGCAATCAAGTTTGCGTTTTGTAGGATAGGCATAAAAATATTGACTAAACTCCACGATAGAATTTTCTTATTTTATTACTATTGATTTGTATCTATTATATGATCTAAAAGAAATATTTATCAGCTTTCGGACTCACTTTTATATATATTTTTTTAAAAAAACAAACAAATAATTTTGCTATATACGCCACTTTGGAAATTTTTTTCGGGCACTTTACATACGGCAAAATTAACGCATATACGTCAAATCAGAAAAAATTATACACTTTCAAATATATGAAAAAAAGAATAAATTTATTTAAGTAAAACAGCCTTTATATAAAGAAAAAAATAATTTATTGAAATAAAAAAGCTTTCTAATTCATTATGGCTAAAAATACTATAGTAATTACATGTTTTATGTGTTTTAGGAACTTATACTTAAGAAGAGAGTTGAATTCAATTCATATCACTGGAAATATTATCTTAATTACCATATTATATTATGAATTTAATAAAAAATTTAATAAAACAGTTCTTTATATTGATTAAAATTTTAATAAATAGTTTATATTTATTTATAATATTATATATATATATATTCATTTGAATGATCTTTAATTTAATATTTTTAGATTTTAAGTTATTTAAGAACTTAGGAAGGAAAACCACGCTGAATATCTATAAATTTTTCAAATACTTGTCAAACACTATGCACACAATCTACTTCTTGTATCTGGGAGTGTCCAGGTTCTGAAAATTTTTGTGTAATACTTTTCACACTTGGATTGTCGCTTAAAAATCTAAGTAACGCTGTCGCCAGCATCTTATTTTAATTTTGCGCGAAACACGAATAACTCCACATTATTATGTATTTAATATTTGGGTAAACCTTAATGAAGAGGCTTAAAATTTTATATATACAGCTACTACTATCATTTCCACTTCGTCCACCTCTTATTTCATCCCATACACAGCAGTATGTTAATTTTTGATCATTATGAAATATAACTGTAACAGTCATATTATACACATTTACCTTTCTCTTATAATAAAAGCAGGAAGCGAATCCTTTAGAAAGTCAAAACAAATAACAACTGTGTCGGTAGTCTTGTTCTGGCGATCCAGGTCTCGTTCGGCTTTTAATCCTTTTGATTCAGTTTTATGTTTTTCAAAATCTAATATTTCATTTATTGTTGGATTTTTGTTGTACACAGCGATCAAATTGATCTTTTCTGGGTTGTAGAAATGATAAATTGAAGTTAAAGTTGAAATGATCTCTCTAAAACTTCTCGGAAACTGGTTGGAATAGTTGCTTTTCTAAGTAGAGCGCATACATTTTTGTTGAAGTTAACTCGGGTCTTAAGTATTTTCGCCCTGAAGAAACTCGTCAATAATGAGTGTCGATGGTGGAAAAGCTACTAATGTGAGCATTGACTACAGCTACCCTTTCAGGTTCGACACAATGTTTGATGTTTTTTCCCCTTTTTGATGGTAAAGGTACCCCAGATGATTCATCGTGAAGATTTTTAAAATAATAGTAGAATCTTTTCTCATCAATATCAAGGGTATTTAAAAAAAATACTCAACAAACTCTATTAGATCTTTCATTGCAAACAAAGTATATTGAAAAGTGCTCTTTTTCCGTTCTGAATCCTTAATACGCTTTCTTACTACATCTTGTTTTTTTTTACAAATTTGCAGTAACAGGTATTTGTTTGTTCATCCGAAAGCGTCCAAAATTTAGAAAAAATATCTTTCCTGTCAATGTCGGAAAAAGTTTTTCCTGCACATATAAAAACAATTATTTGTACATGATGGCTTAATTTGTCGACCCTTGAATGTTTTTACTTTTTGGTTTTCATATTCCTGACCCTCTTGACGTAGTTTTTTTCTTACATACTGTTTCCATAGGGCAGGTAGACGACGTTTTTTCTTTGTTTTGGGGTAGATGAGATCGAACCAGATTCTTAAAATATAAAGAGATAAGGAGATTAAAAATTAAATTAAAATTAAAAAGAATTATAAAATGAACTAAATGTAAAAATAACATTACAATCAGGCAAACAAACACAATAATAAAAAAATATATAAATAAGTAAAATAATATATAAATAAATAAATAAATAAATAAAGATAGAACCAGTGGTGGGATTCAAAATATTTAACAACCGGTTCGCATCCGGAAAACAATTGAGAACCGGTTCGGCCGTAAAAAAAAAATCAAAAATTTGTTATCGTTTTTATTTCAATTCATTATTTAATTTCATATATTATTTTAAATTAAAACAGTTAAAAAAAGGTAATAGAAACAGGATAGTTATTATTATTATATATATAATTGTAAATAAAACCTCTTTGGTTTTGAGTTGTTCTTAAACTAAAGCTTTATTTCTATTTTCTTTTTAATTACAAAAACTTAATAACTAATTATTACGTTGCTTATTATGATTGAGCAACGTATTTATGCTGACATTCATTTATTACATTTATTAATTACATTTATGAACTAAGTCATTCAAGTTCGATATTTGATACTTGTTTACTTAATTCATAAATGTCTCACACGCATTTCCTGTTTACTAAATTCTGTTATGTTACGAAACAGAATAATGCTTATGAAATAAATAAAGGGTCAGTGAACAGAGTTATATTAAGAATTGAATATAACACTTCCCCCTTTAGATTTTTCCGTCTCGGAAAATATTTTAACATCAGCTATTTTTTCTGTTAATTTAACTGAATTTTTTCTTTTAATTATAAAATTTCTTATTAAAATAATTGATACTATGATAGTTGAAAGTAAAAAAATAAATGAAAAAGTATAAGTTGTTACATTATGTTTAAATTCAATAAACTCAATACTTTCTCGGTTTTTAACATTATGAAAGTGTATGTTTTCTAAAGATACATTATTAATAATTTTAGTAAAGTTAAGGTTTGATTGAGGCATAATAAAATGGCTTTCAAATTTTTCGATTTTCTTAAAAAATTTAAAATTTCCAATGCTGATTTCCCGATTAGAAAACTGAATTAAATTATTTTTTTTAAGAGAAATTTCTCGATTTGTTGTAATATCTTTCAAATAAGTTAATTTTATATTTTTGGTTATTATTATGCCTTTATCAATTTCTTCAATAGTTTCTTCTGAATTTATAATGTAATTGCATGTATTATTTATTTTCAAAATATTATGTACACAAAGATTTTTATGATTTCTTAATTCTATTTTTGTTTTTACATTATTGTATTCAAATACAAAATTATCGTTCAAAATTACTTTTTCATTTTCACAATCAAGTTGTTCGTTTTTTGAACTAGGAAATGGAATAATAAATGCATCGAAAAATTTATCTTTGGAAAATTGGGGTATTGAGATTACAAAAATGATGGTGTCTTCTTCCTTTAAAATAACATTACTTTTAATAAATGGCAAAGTGTTTACTGAAACGTTGAATTTTTGTATTTCTTCGTTTGTAAAAATATCATGGGCTAGTATACCTTGTTGACTAAATATAATGTTGTCTTTGATTGTTTCTACAAATTCGTTTATGTGAGATATGTGTATATATGTGTATAGTGTGTATTCATAACTTTTTAATTTATCTATCACAAAACTGCTTTGATTTATAGAGTTTGTTAAGTATTCTTGAAATTTTAGGTTCTGTGTATTTATGTGGGTTTTAATTTTATCTAACGTTTGTGACATTTGGTCATTGATTATTATCTGTTTGTTGGATTGATCTATTAAATTTTCTGTATTAGTAAAGTGGTTATAGATTTGGTCTGCGTCTTCGGAATCCATTGTCCCTGTTACAAATTTCAAAGTATTTCCTAAAACGTTTATTAGACCTCTTTTGAATCTATGTGAATGGGGAATGATAGTTCTTATATTATGTTTCATAGATTCCATTTCCCTATTCAATAAATTAAAATTAGGATCTTTTTCGTTCAAAATTTTTTGACTTGTTTCAATAGTGTTGTAAATGTTATTAATTTCGGTTAGATTAATAATGTGAAGTATTTTGGTGTAACTATCAACCATTGGTCTTTCGTCCAATTTTAAAATTGTGAATCCATTTTCTGTGTATATTGGTGTAATATTCAGATCATCGGCTTCGACTGATAACCAGAGAATAATGAGTAATAGCATTTTAGTCATTCCTAAAATGGGAAATAAATTAGTTCAATTTGTATGGTTATATTTTCGTTTTATTTGATTTTTGTAGTATTTGGTGTTTCTCTTGTTACTTTTGTCATAAATATAATCATCGGTTTTAGAAAAATTTTCGAGTTTTTTGTATTTTGTACTATTTTTTGCTATTTGTCTATTTTTTACTATGTTTTCTGTAAGTTTAAAATTTTTGTTTCTATTTTTATTAATTTTTTCTAAATGCTTTAATTTTTTTTCTTTAAATTTTAGTTCCAGATTTTGAATTTCGTTTCTATCAAAATTTTTGTTTAACAAGTCCATCGGTTTTAACTTTGTAAAACTGTGGATTGTGTTATTGTAAAAGTTTTCAATTTTAAAGATACGATTGTCAAGATCATCGTTATCATGTTCGGCATTCATCACTCTTAAATGCTCGTTAAGAGTACCATGAAGCCTTTCGATGTCACTGTTTCCGGTTTTTGATCCGGCTGTCGTTTGATGGAATTCGATACTATTTTCTTTTAAAAATAGTTCGACGGCATTATGGATTATACATCGTTCGCCATCTGAAACTAATTTATTCATTTTGCCTAAGAATTGAATTCTTTGTTTGATACACTCTAAAACTGAAATCCAATTTCTATCATTTAATTTTTGGACGGTAGCATATTTTGAAAATTTATCTATTGTGGTTAAATAAAGCTTATTTCTCTCTGGGTACCATATATCCATGTGAACGATATCGTTGAAATTTTTTGGAGTATCAGTAAGTTTAAAAGGTATTTTAATAGGTTTCCTATCGTGTTTAGCAATACTACAAGGGTCGCAGTTATTAATTATTTTAGTTATTTGCAGTAAAAGATTAGGAAAGTAGTATTTATTTTTTAGTTCATCGAACACTTCTGTGATACCTCTATGATTTTTACTTAAGTGCTCTTTCTTTATAATTTCTAACATTTCATTTCTATCCGTAATGTCTGTAAGGTTATTGGAGGATTTAAGAATTCTCAAGTTTTTATTATTGCTGAAATATTGAACATAAAGTTCTTGAAATTTCACAAAGAGAGGGATGTCATTACAAAAAATGCAAAATAAACCTTTATCTTTTAACACTCTTTTCATTAGACTTAATAAATTGCTATTTTCTGTAACAGTAATATGATTTTGAATTTTCTTATGAATAATTTTAATTACATATCTCTCATTTTCACCTTTTTGTAAATGGATTTGATTCTTGAACAAGTTTATTGGTTTTTCCGTTATGTAAATGTAACTGGTTTCGTCTTCACGAGCACTGTTAATTGTAGCATCAGTTGACATTACATCTACATCAACGGGAGTGGCATTTTCGTTGTTCTCATTATTAAGCAATTCATTTGAAATGTAACAATTTTCCTTTGAGTGATTTAAATCTTGTTGAAATGCATTTTGATCAGAATTACATTCTTTTGCGTTACTAGAAATTTCTATTCTTGATAGGTAGTCCGCTACTTGATTTTCTTTACCTTTTACGTACTCGATATTAAAATTGAATTCGCTTAACTTTATTTTCCATCTCTGCAATTTGCAGTTTGGTTCTTTCAATCCATTTAGCCACACAAGTGGTCTATGGTCTGTTTTTATTATAAACTTACGCCCGTATATGTAAGGTCTAAATTGTTGAGTTGCCCACACAATAGCTAAGAGCTCTTTCTCTATCGTTGCATAATGGGTCTCATGTTTGTTTAATGTTCTTGATATAAATGAAACAGGATGATTATTCTGTGACAGCACAGCGCCTATTGCCACGTTTGAAGCATCTGTCGTAATTACAAAAGTTTTTTCGAAATTTGGATGTATGAGAATTGGATCGGTTGTTAAAAGATTTTTGAGCATTTTAAAAGCAGATATATATTCTCTATCATTTACGTTAATTTTTGCACCTTTTTTCAGATACCTAGTCATAGGGTATGCGATTTTAGCATAATCTTTTATAAATTTACGGTAATAACCGGTTAAACCAAGAAAACTTTTAATCTGTTTTTGCGTTGAAGGTAGTTTAATACTTTGAATGGATTCAACTTTTTTGGGATTAGGTTTAATACCTTTTGGAGTAATTATATGGCCTAGAAATTCGGTTTGTTTAGTAAGAAATGAACATTTGTCTATCTGTATTTTCAAATTGACCTCTGCAAGTCTATTGAATATTTTTTGAATGGAATCTAAATGTTCCTGAATTGAGCTTGAAAATACTAGAATGTCATCCATGTAGACAACGCATATTTTATTGATAAATTCCTTCAAAACATCATTTATGAGCCTTTGAAATGTCGCTGGTGCATTCTTTAGACCGAATGGCATTCTTAAGAACTCATAATGACCAGTAGAAGTTGAAAAAGCTGTTTTATGGCGATCTTTTGGGCTCACTTCGATTTGGTGAAATCCTTTTGCCAAATCAAGTGTAGTGAAATAATTAGCTTTACCTAATTTTTCAAAAGCATCGTCTATATTCGGTATAGGGAATCTGTCATCGACTGTGGCTTCGTTCAGCTTTCTATAGTCGATAACAACTCTCCATTTCCGTTTTCCACTGTTGTCCATTTTCTTAGGTACAACCCATACAGGTGCGTTGTATGGTGAACTGGAGTGTTGAATTATTTTACTACGAAGCATTTCTTCTATTTGGCTTTCAACTTCTGTTTTATGGATTTCTGGGTACCGATACATTTTGCTGTATATTGGTATATCGTGTTTTGTTCTAATCTGATGTTTAATGTGATTGGTAAACGATAAGTCATCACCGTCTTTGTAAAATGCTTTTCTATTATTTAAAATTAATTTGTGCAAAAATTTTAACTCTTCGTTATTTAAATGAGATGTTACAATGTGATCTATTAAATTATATTTGTTTATTTGATTTGAAAAAAGTTCGATTGAATTTTCTTTAAAACTATTTTGATTATAGTGTTCCTCACTTTCATTTAAAAAAAATGGAATAAATGCATTTCTTGTTTGCAATACCCGATTTTTGTAATTTACAATGGCATTAAGAGGAGCTAATATGTTATTACCAATTAAGCCATCGAACTTATCATGAAAATTGATTTCTAAAAATGAGGCCATAAATTTTTTTTCATTAAAGACTTCAAATATTGGAAATTTGCATTGTATACTTGTGAAAATATTATTATTAAGAGTTTTAAGACATTGTGTTTTAATAAACCTTTTCCACTTTGGTTGACACAAATTTGGGTTTATGATACTGGATTCTGCTCCTGTATCAATTATAAATTTAAGGGTTTTTACCGGGCTTTCTATTACTATATAGGGAAGATTATTTTTTCCTGTAATTTGAAAATTTAGTTTCTCATTTTTATTGGTATCCATAGGTTCGCTGTCGTTTTTATTGTTTTGTCTACTGTTATTTTTGTAGCTTATTTGAGATGGTTGCTTATTAAAATTGGAGTTAGTTACTCTATTTGAATTAGATGATTTATTATTATAACTATTATGTTGATAATTATTTGTGTTGTTGTGAGAACCTCTATAAGTGTTCCTATTACTATAGTTACTATTATTGTTTTTGTTATTGTAACTGTTGTTATAATTACTATTACTACTGTTATTATAATTATTATTACCATTGTTATTACTACCATTCTGTTTGTGAAATTTAGTGTAAGATTGATTGAAATTATTATTATTGTATTGATTATAGTTATTATTTCGTTTACTTTTTAAATTTTGATAATTACAATCTAAAATAATCCCATAAGCTGTGTCCAGCGTATCAGGATTTCTACTTAGGACAACGCTTCTTGCTGGTTCCGGTAAATTATTTTTAAAAGTTTCTAAAGCTATTCTCTGATTGCTGTTAATAGCTGTAACGTCTATTGGACCATTTAGTTGATAATAGTTGTTAATTCTACATAAAAGTTTTCTAGTTTGATTATAAAAGTTTTCTACGGTAGTTTCTACTCTACATGATCTTATTTTATCAATCAATTTATCTGATGGTAATTTTTCACCGTGATTTGCTATTAGGAGATTCTTTATATCAGACCACTCCACGGCGCTTCCATGTTGCCTCAGAGTTGCCCTGGCATCACCCGTAATTTTGTCCCTAATATACCCTTGTACGATCATTTTGTCAAAACTTTGAAATGTTTCTATAGTTGGCATTAATTTATCTATTCGCTCAATAAATTCAGGTAGATAATTTTCGTCTCTACCATCGAAAGGTGTTATTTTGGAGACAAAGTCAAGAGTAAGTTTTATTTTTTCTACTAGTTCTGTCATCTTACTTTTTGAATTTTGAACGAAAATTTATACAATTAATTATAACTTCTTATTTATTATTTTTGTTAATTTAGTTACAAGATTGTATGTTTTTTCTTTTCTTTTTTTTTTTGAAAATTTATTTTTATTTATTGTTATTTTATTTTCATCAATAATTTTAACAAAAAATTACATCTTAAACCTTAATTAAACTTAAAAATAAAATGTACCTACTTGATGTTATTCCTGAATGGTTGATTTTAAAGGTGATTATTGATTTATGATATTTTGATTGCTGATTATTGATTGTTGATTCGACTTTGGATTGCTGATTACTGATTGGTGATTTGATTTTTGATTGCTGTGACGTGAAACTTTTTTTTTTTTATTTTTCTTTTGTTTTAAAGACTAGAACTATTTTGTTTATTATTATTATTATTTGTAGTATGTCACAAATAATTTTACCAAATAAATTGAATCTTTTTTTTATTTTTTTTTTTTTGTTTTTTTTTTTTTAGTTTTGTTTAAAACTTGAACTGTTTAGTTTTAGTTAAAGTTTAATTATTATTGGACTGGCTTGTTTTTTATTAGTTTATCGTGTTTTTTTGCAAAGTTCTCCAATTTCCACTTTTAAGAAAATAATTCTAATTTACACTTCTATTATTTTGTGGTTTTTTTTTTTGTTTTATTTATTTACTTATTATAATTGTTAAAAAGTTAGATTAATTTTTTTTAAAAATAAACAGAATTTATTGTTTTTTATTTTTTTTGTTTTTTATTTATTATTTATTATAATTTTCGACAGGTTAGATTAATTTTTTTTTTTTTTTTTTTTTTAAAAAAACAGAATTTATTGTTTTTTTTTGTTTATTTATTATTTAAACAGTTTTGGTTCTTCCGTGTTTTCTTTTTCTTCTTCGAAAAATTAAAACACTTACGACTGCGCCAATTGTAAATAAAACCTCTTTGGTTTTGAGTTGTTCTTAAACTAAAGCTTTATTTCTATTTTCTTTTTAATTACAAAAACTTTCCTGTTTACTAAATTCTGTTATGTTACGAAACAGAATAATGCTTATGAAATAAATAAAGGGTCAGTGAACAGAGTTATATTAAGAATTGAATATAACAATATAAAGTGTTTAAAATTATTTCAAATATTTCCAAATTGAAATTTGATTATCATTATAGTTTATTGGTGCAGGTTTTTTTACTCTGTTGTCATTATAGTTTATTGGTGCAGGTTTTTTTACTCTGTTGTCATCTGCAGAGTGATTCTTTCTCAACCAAGTTTTAACAAATCGTTCAGGGTTCCATATGTCCAAAGGAAGACCAATTAAATTTATTACTATGAGATTAGCAACATTTTGAACAATTAAACGGTTTCTTTTTAAGGAATATATTAGATTCATTGTAGAAAACCCTCTTTCTGCTTCCGCAGAACTAATCGCTACAGTATTGATAATGTTTTTTGCTCTTTGTATTGATTTTGGAATGACAAAAATTTCGCGATTGCTTATAACATTTTCCAAAAAGTCACGGAAGTCATTTACGTCGATTTTGTATTTAAAAATATCTGTGAATCCGACCAATTTCTCTTCTGCGGCTATCCATGGAACCACAATCTCATCGATGTTCCAAGAATCATGCTCCAGAACACTAATAACTTCAAAAAGTTTATTGGTATCATTTTTCGTACTTTTTGTTGCCAATAAATGGTCATCATCATCCATTAGTCTTGTTCTCATATTAGGAATTACTGCGTCCAATAGTTTTTGGCGAGGGAGTCTACTGTAAATTGTATGCTCTATAAAATTAATATCTTTAAAAGCATCTGAATTGATGACTTCATTCACTTTCTTTTCATATATACCTTTATTTTCTTTAATCATTTTAATGGCCAACATGGATCTTCTTATTAAATTTTGGGCTCGTAAAATATTTAAATTTCTAGCTTGAAGCGCGTTTGAAACATGTGAAATTTCTTGCAAAATATCAATCATTATTGCTAAATCTATTAAAAATAATTTATTGCGAAGTCGATTAGCCATTCCTGAATATTTCGTATTAGGAACAAAATATTTATATAAAGCTGGATAAGCCCTCCATACAGCAACTGTTGCTCTTAAGCTGCAAGCGGCCCATCTAGGTCCTAAAACTCTGCCAATCTTTATAATTTCTAGCCCAAGTTCTTCAGAAATATTCTTAAGTTCTAACTGATTTTTATTTGATTTATGAAAAATCACGTATATTTTATCAATAAATATCTTGAAATGATTTATTTGTTTTATTGTGTCAATAGAATCATCTAAAACCAATTGCAGACGATGGCTTAAACAATGCCAAATAATTACCAGGGAAATCTTTTGAAAGTCTTGAGCTGACACCTGATTTACGACCAAGCATTACACTTGCACCATCAGAACAAAATGCAATCAAATTTGATTTCAAATAATTTATATCGAATCCAACTTTATATATACTCTGTAACATGGTCGTGTATATGGTTTCAGCATCTTGTGCTTCCAATTCAACTAAATCTAGAAATATTGTTGTTGGCACATCAGAATCTTCAACTTTTAAATAAATTATTAGTACAGATTTACTAGATATAGTCGAGGCTTCATCGATTATGATGCAAATTTTCAAATCCTTTGCGATTATTTTGCAAAATATTTCCTTTTTTATTTCTGATGCAATGTGATCAATAATTTTAACTGCAGTTTTGCGAGAATGGAGTCCCACTCCCATGCTCAATCCATTTTTAACTGTATTAAAGATTTTGCATGTAGAATCGACGTATTTTTCATTACCTTTATCGAAACATTGCAAAATTACGTCTTGTGAACGATCTTTTAACTGCTGTCACTAACTTGGTGAGCCTTAGATGAAAAGTGTTCATTCATTTTTTTTTCGGAGAGATGCTTGTTGAATGGTTTTATTTTTTCCAGATGCTTCAATATTGCAGCTTTTCCATTCAACTGATACATGAATTCCCTTCGCTTTTATTGAATCTATTTGCGCGCAATAATTACAACCCAATTTTTTATTTCGAACTAATAAGCCATCATATTTCTTCTGAAAATCTTGAAATTGCAAGGGCTTCCAGCAATCTGGGAGATTGTGTTTTACTTCGTCATTGATTTGCACAGTATTAGCTGAATGTGGCGATTCTGCTTCTACAGTTTGTATAATATTACTTAATTCCCCGTTTGTTATTGGCGTCATATCTTGACCAGGCTGCACCTTCTTTAGAAAAAAATCAGACAAAACTGGTTGTCCACCGCGCTTCATGATGGCTAAAATAATACCGAGAAATTTAACATATAATTAAGTAAAAGTAACACAATTTAACATAAATTTAACGTCAATTGTTTTCTCATAAAATTAATTTAACAATAAATATTTATTAATATATACTTACAATTTTAATACAATTTGTTGTCACAAACACTACCTAAAGAAAACTGGAAAAATATAAAACAAATTTAAACCACACTCACGAAAACTTTTTAAAACCATAAATTCAAATCATAAATTTTTGGCAAAGCATACTTCGGTAAATTTTTTGAATTTCGTATTCGATTGTTTACTTTTTTTTGAAAATTTTTGAATTTCCTACGCAATTGTTAATTTTTTTTGATAGTTTTTGAATTTCATATGCGATTATTTACTTTTTGTTTCATGCTAAATTGTTGGTAAGCACTGCCGGTTCTGCGAACCCAAAAACTTTGAGGGAACGGTTCGCACGAATCCCACCACTGGATAGAACCATAATAAAACAATAAACAGGCACCAGCAAATTAATATTACCTGAAGAATTATATTCCGATGGCACCAACCGAAGTTCTTAAGCTTTATCCATATTTACATTACAAGTATTTGATGGACAGTAATTTGAGATATCAAAATCTTTATCTTGCACAAATCATCTAAAATATTCAAATATTTTCAAATTTGTTTTGCATGTTTTTATATTACAGCTTACCACTTGAAAAATTGGATTTTGCTGATTGTTCTTCATCAGGATTATTTAGATTTTTGATATTTTGAATTCTTTTCCTTCCTGACAGCAAACTGGTCTGGTCTGGTCTGTCCTTCCTGACAGCAAACAAACAGTAATCTTTTATTAAATTAAAAAGGCAAGTTTTTTCATGAAATTATTTCAAAACATTTTATTACCGCTTGAGGATTCAGAATAATTGTGGTACTTCTTAGTTTTACGTTTACTTGATGAGCTTGCTTCATTCTGTCTAGTATCAAGTACACAATCTATTTCTATAATGTAAAATAAACTCGTTATTTTTTAAATTATTAATATTTCAAATTATATTACTTTTATTACCTTTTAATAGATTTGTTTGGCTTTCAAGATTTTTATTGAAAACCTCATTTACCTAAAATAAGTTAGAATTTTTACAATTATTCTTTATTTAAAAAAAAAAGTAGATACCCTCAAATAGTAGGCGACAATATTGGACACGGAGAAGACATTTCATATGTCTTACCTCTACGACAGCTAGAACATAGAACATTACTGAGTTTAATTGTTGCTATGTACATGAACAGTAAACTTAACATTATTATGAATCGTTATGTTAAGTTTGTTGTTCGTAAATATGAATTTCGAGTATTACGGTAAAACGAGTTGATGTATATTGCTTTGCCGTATGGCGCATACAACAAATGAACGAACAAAGCAACATTTTTTCTCAAAAATTTACTTTTTGCTGTATGTGTAAGACAAAAGGCACGTACGACGTACCGCATAATAATTCTCGCAAAAATTATTATAATATTTATCGCATCGCATGTGTACTTTGGTACACATACAGAAAATCAATAAAAAAATATATTAAAACTTTTAACGTATTGCAAATTTGCCGTATATGCCAATGATTGGGGTATACGGCAAAACATTAGAAAAAGATTATCTCAAAAACTATAATAGATACAAAAAAACGGACCAAAGTTTTGAAAAATTTGCGTTCTGAAACCCCGACTACGGCAAATCAATGTTCAGTCGACGATTTGTCTTACTGATAATTTTTGTTTAAACGCTTTTTACTCCGGTCTTAATTCTGTGGTAATTTGCCAAAAGTTGATATCTATGAACTTGCAGTTTTTCAGGAACGCTGTTTAAAATTTTTTTAAATGATTGTCTTTATAAAATGATATTTAACTAGAAAGTGGTATTAGTTTAATATTTTTTGCTATGTTTTAAAAAAGGAATATTTAAACATTAGTTTTAATAATATTGGTAAATCAAGTTATAATAAGTTATGAGACAAAGAGAAGATAGCTATTATATTATAATTATGTTTTGGCAAATTAATTAAAATTGTCGTGAATAACATAAGTAATTTGCCAAAATCTGATAAGTAATAATTAAATAATAAGACTTTGGTTATATAAATATAACTATAAAAAGTTGGATTAATTTTATTTTTTTCTTTTAATTTTCAATGGAAAATAAAATAATAAGTATAAATTTTTTATTTTAATATTTTCAACTAATAAGAAGTTTTAACAAAAATCATATGATAAGCATATTTTATTTAGTAGAGAAGTAAAAGGAAAATATTCGACTATATTCAACAATTCAGTTGTCACTATTTTAATTATGATGTTATATGGTATAATTCCTTTTTGTCTCTCACCCCCTTCCCTAAAAACTAATGTTTATTTGGAAAGATTTTGGCATCAAAAAAATGTGTGCTTCACATGCTGCATACTGTAATTCACAAATACATAGACATAAAGCAAAGGACCTTAATAGTTATTACAATTCTCGCACAAGTTCAGTAAACGTTTGAAGAATAAAAGAAGGAAACACACATTCCTGTAAATTAACAATATAGAATAAACCATCCATATAAAGACAAAAAACCGGTTTTTCAAACTTTTTAAAAGGCTTTTGTTTTTTATCTTTTGTTTTCATTATTTTTTTATTTCGTGTTTTCATTATTTATTAGCGGACTAATCTGTCCGCTTAGAACTACTTCATCTGATACTTACTTATCACCTGCCGACAGTACATCGACACACTTAGACCGGTGAGGTCCATTGTGATACCATGTGACATCTCTTATCTTATTATTAATAAAAAAAATTTTAAAAGAGTTTTATTCTTATGTAAAATTCTTCTTTTGAAAAATTCACCCTTTTTACTTAGCAACTTATAACTATTATTTTTATGTATACATATATTATTGCTTGAAAAATACAAATAAAATCCTTAGGTACAAGAGTAAAATCCTTAGGTAATTTCAATAATTCGATAAAATTTAATCAAAAAACTAGTCAAAATCTGTTTTAAATACAAAAAAAAAACAAAAAACTTCACTTAAAAGTATGATGTCCCTAATGTTTGCCAAAAAGGATTAAATGCCGCCATTTTCACACTTGTTATCTTTCTATTAAATCTCTTAACTTTTTTTTCTCCTTTTTTAAAATATTTTGAATTCCATAGCTAGTACAAACAAAAAATAATTATAAATAAATTTTATCACTCGGAATAAAAAATATATATCTATTATCTTATTATTATAATTTTTTTAAAAAAAGTTTTACTCTTACAATTTAAATCTCATCCATCATTTTATACAACTAACGCTTCGCAAAAGGATTTAAATATGACTGCGTGAGGAAATTAAATAAAAAAACACCCATCCTCATACACACATACATAAGAAAATCTCCAACATTCAATTCAATAACTTTCAAATTCTTACAGAGTGCTCAGATTTTCTAAAAGAAAAATCGCAAATTTTCAGAAATATATCGCAAAAAATCGCCCAATGAAAAAAAATTCGCCCAAAATCGCGATTATATTTTGTATTTCAAAATTTTGTTTAAAATCTTGAAGTTTAGGTTCACATGGAGTGTTGTCGTTGGAAAATTTTCAAAAGTAGTACAGTAAATGGTTAAAAAGAAGTAGTTTTGAAGTATGTACTTTACAAATAAATCAAAATTTTAGAAATGAAATAAAAAAAAAGTTTTGTAATATTTTTTTGGATATTTAGTTCATTTACCCATTCTTTAATTTTATTTTGAAAATATTACGTTAAAATGTTAAAAACGAGAAATTATTGCTAATATTCGTAACAAGTATTAAAAGGAAACAGACAAAATACCTTAATTTTTTAAACGAAGTGCAACACCAGAGCAATCTACTATTAAAGTTATTTTTTTGAACTTAATACCTAAAACAAAAACTTACAAGTTTCAATTACAACTCACCCACAAATTCCCGTGGCGCCTATACTTGCAGTGGATTATTTAGATAACTCTTTAATGATAAATGATATAATTTCCATCACTTTGCGCTTTTATTCAAACAAATGTAATAAGTTTGTAAAATTGTATTATTTACAATAATAATAACAATAACGATAATTAAAAACAATAATTTTTCAAAGTGTTTAAAAAGTGTCAAACTTTTAATTTAAAATTTATTAAGTTTAATAGAAATTAATTTTTTTTTACTTGAAAAGTGGAAGTTTACATACTGTGTTTATAAAATAAATGCTAGATGTCGTCGCGATTGCGGAATGGTTTTAAGGTTATTTTTACAGTGCTCTCTTGAAAACCTAGATGTCAAGTACAATATTTTTTTCTTAAATTATTGACAGGGAAAACAAATCGATAGTGGGAAAAACTATAGAATTTTTAGGACTAGAAAATTTTCTAGCAAAAAAAAAAAGCGCAAAAACAAGCGCCTTGCGCTTTTTTAAATTTTGTTCTCGCAAATTTAAAAAAGAAATCGCTCAGTTTGCGATAAATCGCCCAATCTGAGCACCCTGGTCTGAGCTGTGTGAAGTGAAGATACAAATATTATATTTGCTTAAAGTATATAAAACAAAAATATGAATTTGCGAGTTCATATTTTTTTATGTTTAACAAAAATATTCTTAAACTGAAGTTTAACGAAAAATTATGCTGATATTGAATTTTTTATGTTTTTTCAGTGTTTGAGTCGATAAAATATAAAAAATATTTACTACACTTATAAAATTTAATATGTGAACTTTATTTTAATGTAAATTAAAAAATGTTGAAATATAAAGTTGAAATAACCTTTTTTAAAGTACATATTTTTACAATTAATAAACATTTTTGATAAACAAAAAGGTATTGTTTTGTATTTTACTAATTATTATCAATTTCATTTTATAGTCAAATGTGAAATAAAATATAACAACTTTTTGGAACATCGTTTATATTTTCATTTTACTCAAGATGAATAAGTGGTATAACAATCTTTTGTCCATGTTGGTAAGGCACAGCTACTAGTTTAGGTTTTAAAGGTGTTACAAAAAAATTGTTTAAATATTTCAGTGGACATCCTTTTATTATCATTTTTAACTATTATTCGTTCTAACTCAACAATATTATAAAAATTAGTCAAAAACCATTTATTATTTGTTTCATTTGTTAGACTAAAATTTTCAAAAATAATAGAATTGAATGTTTCCTCAGAATTAATTTTTTTAAAATAGGATATATTTATGGCGAAATTGGTTCGTGTTTTTCAATTTGACTTATTTCCATTATTCGTTTGGCTCCCTGCGCTAATGGATGAATTCCTGTGCGTAGTAAATTTTTTAAAACATATAATTGGTTTTCAAAAGGATAAGCATGAAACGTATTCAATGCTCCAAACCTTTCTACTTCATCAACTAAACTCATAAATTGTGAACATTACTTGTAATGCAGTGTGATTTGTAAAGTTCAATTCAATAAAATGTTCCAAGAATCATTTGGCTAGTGGAAGTAAACATTTGTATCCATCCACAGAGCAAATAGTTCATCATCTTATAGCGCTACAGCTCTGGGTGAGCTTTGGCCTTCATCACTATGCTCCTCCAAAAAGGTCGATCTTGTGCCGCTTGTCTCCAATTTGGGATTTGTAGGATTTGAGCATCGTTTTTCACGTTGTCTGCCCATCTGCTTCTTGGTCTTCCTCTACCACGGCTGCTATCGGGCTTTCTATTCAGTACCACTGCTTGCTTTCGGCTTTCGCTCATTCGACTTACGTGGCCAGCCCACCTTAGTCTTTGGGCCTTTGCAAACCGTACAATGTCCTCACTATCAATCATATTATTGAGCTCGCTGTTGCTTCTGATTACATATTCTCCATTCTGCAATATATTTGGGCCGAGTATTTTTCGGAGAATTTTTCTTTCAAATATGCGCAGGCTATTCTCCTCGGCTACGTTCATAGTCCATACCTCACATCCATACGTCACTATGGGTCGTATGAGAGTTTTATATATTGTCATTTTGGCCTTTCTTGATATTAATTTTGATTGAAGCAACTTTCTGTTTGCATAGTAGCATCTATTTCCGGCCTGAATTCTATTATGAATACAGCATTGCATACTATTATCACTTCTTATTGTTGCTCCGAGGTATGTAAAGGTTGTAACTCCTTCAAAGTTGTACTCTCCAATTGTTATATTCTGAGTATTTCTTATTTGTTCATTTCTTGACATTTTTAGATATTTTGTCTTGTCTTCGTTGATTTTTAAGCCTACTTTTTGTGTCTCCGCTTCTAGTTGTACAAATACTTCTGCCATATATCTGTAATTTTTTGCCATGATTACTATGTCATCCGCATATGCCACTATTTGTGTTGTCATATTGAATATACTGCCTTTCTTTTCTAATTTTCCTATGGCGTAATGTAGTATTAAGTTAAATAATAGTGCGGATAAGGCATCTCCTTGCCGTACTCCCGTTTCTATTTTAAATTCACGGGTTATTTGGTTTTGTATTATAATTTTAGCTTTTGATTCATGCATTGTCATTATGATGAGGTTTGATAATTTCTGAGGTATTCCCAAATGTCTTAGAGCTGTTAAAATTATGTTTCTATTTATGCTGTCAAATGCTTGCTTGAAATCTATAAAAAGCATGTGAAGATCTATGTCGTGTTCATAACATTTCTCCATGCTTTGTTTCATGACCAATATCTGGTCAATCGTTGATCTTTGGCTTCGGAATCCGCATTGGTACTCTCCCAGTATTTCTTCAGCAAAGTAAGCTAATCTGGAGTATATGACATTGGATAATATTTTGTAAGCACAGCTTAATAACGTTATCCCCCTGTAGTTGCTGCATTTCATTTTGTTTCCTTTTTTGCGAATTGGACAGATTAGCCCCACCTTCCACTTCTCCGGAATATTTTCTTGCACCCATATTGTACATATTAACCTATGTATGTTTTTATGCAGAAATTCTCCACCTTTTTTTAGAAGTTCAGCTGTTAGCTTATCTTCTCCAGGAGCTCTTCCATTCTTTAATTTATATATAGCTTGTTTAACTTCTTCGTATGAAGGTGTCATAATTAATGGCTCTGCTGTATGCATTGTAATCTGCTGCCGTTGTTGTTCCTCGTTTCTTATATTTATATTTAATAGTTCATTGAAATATTCGTACCATCTATTCATAATATCGTCATTTTCTGAAAGCAAATAGCAAGAGCAAATAGTTATGGCGCAAAAATTTACAAGAAATGTTCATAGCCATCATAATGTAAATTGTCTTTTAAAACCACAATAGCCAAATAATATAAAAAAGTACGATATTCTGTTCCTTTCCAGTGAACCAGGCATTCAAGTCCCCTTTACAGCTCTATGAATTTCTGAGGGAAGTTTCATATGTTTTAATTTGACTATTATATCTTCTATATCTTTAGCAGAAAAGTCATCAATCATTTGGGTTCTTTTGAAATATCCAAAAGTCCATCCTGACAAAAGTTTTTTCACTATACGTAAACAAATTATACCATATATAAAAATAATTAGAATCATCTTAACTAAGTGTATACCCAAATCTATAAGGTGTAGTGAATCTCCAATTGGAAAGTCCTCTACCATAACAATCGGTAGTTCTTCAAGAGGTGATGCTTCTTAATGATGAAGTTTACACACTTTTTTTCGAAAATCATTATTAGTTCTCTTATTCAGTTCGCAAAAAAACTGTGCAATTTTTTACATATTCACCGATAACGGTGCATTTCAAACATCCGTCTTTTCTGTTAAAGTAACTGACACCTAAAATAATAAAACCATGTTTTCGTTTCAATAAAACTAACAAATGTTAAAGCAAACCTTTAATAAATGCTCTGGCTGGTGAATCACATATGAAGCATCTGATTCGCACATTGACTTTATGATTTTTAATGGAAATTCCATTTAACAATATTTCTTTACATTCATCAATAAATTGACCTAAATATTCGTTTAAACTTGACGGGTTTCCCCGGCCACTGTATATTCCAACCATTGACTTGCAATTCTTAAATTCATGAATATTGAACAAAATAGGCCAGAATTGTGATTGAGAACTTTTAAATACTGATAAATCGTCAATGTTAATATTCAAAGAAATGTTAATTGATCGATCAAGGGTAGTGAAGTACTGTTTTAAGTAAACTTCCAAACCATTGTGCCAATAGAAACCGTTATTACGAATAGGCTTCAGAATAACCGTTGAAGGAGTTCTTAACAAAGTTTTAGGATCTGTTGGAACAATAGGTGCAATTTTTTTCAAAATCTTAAGTAAACGTCCGATAGTTGACGCATATATCACCAAAAAAACAGCTAATAGTGGCGGCAAATTGGCAATGTCAATTAAATGACATAGAGAATAGAGATATAACTATATGTATAAGTTTTTTTTTGCTACAATTTTTAAAAGATGAAATATGTAATTTTTTTAGAAAAAGTATTAGAAACTTAATTTTCTTGAAAAAGAGTAAGAATTTGAGGAAAAGAAAAAGAAAAAAAGGCCAACATTTTTTAAAAGGGCTTCAAATATTAAAAAGAGCTAAAAACGGCCCTAAAGGGCCGAAAATACCATCACCGCCTTATCTATACCCAATCGCCATTTTTTATTGATACTAAAGGAATTAAATGAATGCAAGCATTGAAAAACTTCAAAATAAATGAATTAAAATAAATATTTTGAAAATTTCTTAGGCTTGTTTTATCTTTTGGAAACATTTAACTTAAAATTATTATAGGGTGTTATAAATTTTCGTGGTAGAAGACCAATATTTACGATAAATTTGAAATGGCAAGGAAATTTAATGTTTAATTAGGAAAATATTCACATTTTTAACTAACTTACAATATCACATTTCTGTATTATTTTATTGTAATAAAAATCTAGATCAATCTAGAAAAATCTAGAAAATAAATTAGATAAGCATCAATACTAATAAAAAATATTAATATGTGTATCACAATAAAAATAATAAAATAAATGTAATACACATACATACATTATGACAACATTATTTCCTATCATTCGCTCTATATCGGCATGCTTACACATGCTTCTAAAACTAATTTATTTAAACGTTTAAAAAGTTACGTGCTCTAAAAGAGGAGCGTAGGAGACTATTGTGGAGCTAAAATAAAAATTTGATTAACTCTATAAAAGATAAAAGCCCTAAGAACGGATATAGAGCTGTTGTTTTTTTATATTAAAATCAAAATTACCTACTATTACATTATTATTAAGGTCGTTTAAATGTGCACGGAAAAAAATTTTGGGCAGATTTTGCTAATTTTTTGGCGAATACCAATAAATATTTGATTGATTTTGGGATAGTACAGTTTTAAGGAAATTCTCCTAAAAATTTACGAAATATTTTTCGTTTTATATTCAGATTAAGTGCCAAAAAATTCGCAGCATATGTTAATTTCTTATGC
Source organism: Argyra leucocephala (assembly GCA_963942445.1). Lineage (NCBI taxonomy): Eukaryota > Metazoa > Arthropoda > Insecta > Diptera > Dolichopodidae > Argyra > Argyra leucocephala. The sequence goes on along the minus strand of OZ012679.1, from coordinate 52,294,140 downwards.
AATTTATTCGAAAATAATAGCTAGCTATATTGAACTGCTTTACCAATATTATTATTTGTTTTAATGCAGTTCCCTTTAATTTTATAGCGCTCATGTAAAATATTTCGGGGTAAAAGCTTATTTTTTTATTACTTTTGTGAAAATAATTTTTGTAAATCAATGGTATCTCACAAATTAACGATCAATGGTATCTCATAAATTAACGAATATCGTTAAAAGATTTGGGGTAAAGATAAGAAAGTTTTTAGGGAAAAGACAAATATTTTTTTGATAGATTGTTAATAGATTTAGAGGAGCATGTTAATTTTTCCAGTTACTTTGGTGTACTAAATTCACAAAAAATTTTCAGTATTTCTAAAAAATAATAAAAAAAACCTGCATGAATAGGTAAATAAATTTACGAATATCGTTAAAAGATTTGGGGTAAAGAGCCAAACTTTAAGAGATTGTTAATGAAAAATGTTGCTATAAATTCATGGAATGTGGCAAATAGTTGCTTTATATATTTTGATGAGTGTCGTTCAAAACTTTGCAATATATATCTAATTTTGTAACATTGTTTTTATAAAATATTTTCTAAAATTTGTGGTGATTACGGATGCATTTGAATATTGATTTTTACAATATGAAGTATTTTTTTTTAACCCTTTAATAAATAAGTTTAAAAATGGTATAAAATTTAAAAATCTTGTGTTATATACATATTTGTTTTTTATTTTATTTATTAACTTAAGTATAGTATACATACAGAAATAGAATTTACTTATACACATAATGTAATTTATATAAAATAATGAACTTATAATAATATTTCGTAGGTACCTACTTATATTAAATTAGAAAAATTAAATTTTCCATGTTGTGCATTGAATAAATTTGTAATCTATTTACTAAATTAAGTATGCTTAAATTATTTGTTCTTTCTACTACAAAAGCTTGCTTATGGTCATCATAATAAAGACTATTCAATTTTTCAACAACAAATTTGGTTGACTCATCAGAAAGTACAATAACTGAAATAATTACTCCAAAAATTTTAAAAGAACTTTCTTTATCGTATCCTATTTCTATGATAGACCCTATTTTGTACCTAATATTGTGAAACTGAACCCATGAATAAAAATCAACCTGTTGTAAACCAAATTTTCTAATTATATAAAAATCGAATGGCATCTTACGACCGTATGCATTAATATTGTCAACTAATCTGTTTCCCGTCATGTGACTTTCGTGCAATAAATACCTTTCAGATATAGTATGACATATGTTTTTTCGACTGGTAGTGGAATTAGCAATATCTTTAAGTGTCTTATGCTTTGCTTCATGACGCATTGACCACAAGTGTATCAATGGGCCCACTTGGTTCATAATAGAGCTGTAGTGAGTCATGAAGTGGTGTTTTGGTCGCAAATGCGTGTTAAAACGTTCTTTAAATATAATATGATGATAAGTAATTAATTGTTACTTCATAAACAAAATTTGCATCTATTGATTCCGAAAAAAGTTTTTCCGTGATTTTTTTAATTACTAAAAATGCTTCCCATTTTTCATTATTTTCTGGAACCCAATCACCAATTAAAATTCCCAAATATTTTGCTAACCAAAAAATTTCCGATGAAGAGTACCTAAGTTTTTTTGCTTTAAGATGTTCCTCCATTATTTCTGATGGTTTGTTTATATGATGATAAAAACTAAAGTCAAAAAGATTTATTCTTTCATTGAGGGATCGTAAAGTAAAAAAATTATCAACTTGTATGAATTGTGATATTAAAAGAGATATTTCTAAGTTTAGTACCCCTTCTAGAAGGTCGTGCATCAAATCTACAGCCATATTTTCGGTAGCATGAAAGCTTGGAATTTGATTAAATACACATTTTGAAACAATTCCCGTCTGCGATATATTGTTCAAATTTAAGTCATTTGAATAATTGTTTTTATTTCTCAATTTTTTTTTCAATTTTCTTCAACATCATCTTCTTTTTATATTTAAAATTAACTAATCTGATCTAAGTCTGTCATCAATGCATTATACTTTTTGTCGTGTTTTGTTTTAATTTCATATATGTAAATTTGTATAAACAACCAAACTGGTGCACACGATGCAGGAAAACGAGCATCTAGGGCAGTAAAACATTTGAAACATATATCAATGGCCCTGATAGGGTTGTCCACCTTGTAAATGTAATTATCTATTACAACATACGATTGTTTAATTGAAGCTGAAATAAAAAAAAATTAGTTACTCGACATCCTGAAACTTTTAATAACTAATTACAAAAAAAATCTGCAACAACAGCGACAAAAGACTGCAAAGTATCCTTATTTAGCTGACAAAGCTTCCGACGCTCTTCAAGTTTTTCTTTTAAAGCCCTTGAATCCTTAAATTAAATTAAATTAACTTATTTACGATCATAACATTATCCACAATACAACTTACATTAATTAATACTATAAAGGAATCTTGAACCTCTTGAGTGGTAAGTTTTAGACGCTTACTTCCGATTGTCTTTGTTGAAATGTATACACATGAAGATAGCAATTGTGAAAGAATTAAAAATCCACATATATTGCTATCCTGGCAGTTCTTTATTAAACATATATCCAACAATTTTGGTTTCTTGCTTTTAGCATAAGTTATAATCTTTTTATTAATATCTTCCCATTTAGTAAAAAGTTTATTACTTTTGTTTAATTGTAATATCTCAAAATCTTCTAATAGAATAGTTACTTTCATATCCGTACAAAAAATTATTTCCATACGAAGCGTGTGCGTTTCTATCCAATATTTCCTAAGAGTATCCCATGGTTCATAATTTTGTTGCAAAAATGCATCTTTTTCATAAATATCTTTTGCAAAATTTGTAGGATATATTTTATTATTTTCTCTAGATGGTTGGATTTGTCTTAACTTTTTTTTTAACTGTGAATAAGCTTCGTATAACATACCAGTGGGACCAGTTGTCTGCTTTATCTCAAGATCGTTTTTATATGGGATGAAGTATAATTCACTCTTTTCATTCTTGAAATTGCTACTAATGCAACTAGCTAAAATAATAAATCTGGATGAATTTATTTTGAATTCAGTTTCGCTTCCGACTGACTCAAATTCTTGTTGTATAATAAGATTTGCCAATTTTTGGCGATGATATCGGTCCAAAATTTGGTTTTTTTCATAAAATCTTTTTATGAGAAGTCCGTCGAGGCAATTTAAATAATGAGAAATTGATTATTTGATAATATTTTCAGTTCGATTTAAAGGAACTGAAATAATTGAATTATCTAAAATAAATTCGGACTGTGATTCCAGTGATGTAACAGCTGTATCTAAAAACTAATCAAAAATATATATATACTATTTCAATATTGGTGATATATTTCAGGATATGCAATACCTCATTTATATTTGAAGTGGAAAATTCTGTTTGGAAAGAGCTCGATGATGGAATTGAAAAACTTGAACTTGAAGGGTTCGACAAAGTTGCTGCAGTTGAGTTCGTCTAGAAAAAATTATTTTTTATTTAACTCATTGTTAAACTTAATTTAATCAAACAAACCTCATTTAAAAATATTTTTCTGTATGCAATCCAAAATTTTTGTCTTGGACCTGCTTTAGTTATTACTGTTACTAAAGTTTCGTAATCCAAATTTTCAAATGATTCCTTATCGAATTCCTGTTCTGTATAAATATAAATAAGTATACTTATAATATATATTTGACATACCAATTCTGTATGACAGTCGTTATTATTTCACAAGTATAACTGTTTAACTAATTTAAAAATTATTACCAATGAATTTTTGTAAATGTTCCAACATATTCATTTCACTCAACTTTTCTTCCAGGTAAACTTTATTCATTCTCTTAGTTTTGTGGTTTTTTTTTGTAATATAAAAACAAGTAGGTATATTTCAGTGGAAATAAAAATATATAAATATGTATAGGTATCCACTTATTTTAAAAAAATTTCTATGATGAAAAATTAGTTCTAACTTGAATATTTTTAAAAGAAAATGTGAGAATATCAAGTATAGGTACATTTGAAAATGATGTTCACACACTTATTTAACTTATTTCAAACTTATCTTTAATGTAACTGAAAATATTTAATGTATATCAGCTTAGTCTAAGTAAATTAAAGCATAAAAATATAAGCTTTTATTTTTTAATTTTTAAATAACGTTCACTTTTATTAATTTCTTATTTTGTAATATTTCTTATTTTGTAATTAACTGCTGCCAGAATATTTATATAATAATATTGTTTATAATTTTGAAATTAATTCTAGAGTTTTACTTAACTCAAACAATATTTATGCACTTAAGGTAAAAATTTCTATGATGTAAAAAATAGTTCTAACTTGAATATTTTTAAAAGAAAATGTGAGAAGTATCAAGTATAGGTAGGTACATTTGAAAATGATGTTCACACACTTATTTAACTTATTTCAAACTTAACTTTAATGTAACTGAAAATATTTAATGTATATCAGCTTAGTCTAAGTAAATTAAAGCATAAAAATATAAGCTTTTTTTTTAATTTTTAAATATAATGTTCACTTTATTAACTTTTTATTTTAAATTTATATATTATATAAAATAATCATACATATCTAAAATAATCAAATATGATTTCAATAAACACAAAACAAAAATTTAAACTGTTCTTACCCCGACGCGAGCTACTATACGTAATTGAATTTGAATGTTTGAAATCACCATACCACATTCAATAGTTTTTTTTTTGGGAATTCCCCTAAATTTTATGTAAGTGTTACCTATTTTTTAACTGCGAATAAAAGCTACTTTGCGCTCTTTACTTTATTATTTGTGTGTATTGTGAAAAAAATGGATAGAATCGTCAATTAACATTACACCACTCGCATATTTTATTTAGGCATCACAGGAATATCTTTTAGAAACGCAGTCAAGTGATTTGCACTCTTTACTTTATTATTTGTGTGTGTTGGAAATAAAATTTGGAGAGAATCTTTAATTAACATCACACCTAACGAACATTTTGTATAAGTATGACAAGAATTTGTATGGCTAAATTAGCTTGTATTTTGACAGTAACACTAAAGTAAATTTAACTGAAATCAATAAAAAAAATTGACAATAGTACTAAGAAATTTTAGGTACTATTACTAAATTTTAAATGCGGAATGTAAATTTTTATTGGCTTCGTACTTGCTGCTATTTTATACAAATCCAGCTAATTCTTCCTATGATTTACGTTATAAATTTAGGTACAAATGTCTCCTTTTTTTGTAAATATATTCGTAAATCACTTGGCGATTTGATAGTGAAAATTTTTTTCCGTGTGACTCCAATAGAGTGAAAAATTTATCTAAGTTGCTTTTATTATTATCTGATGGTCTATTACTATTATCTGGTAGCTGAAATATTTATATTTTGATTTTTGAGGTTAACAATATATCAACTTCATTTTCCTTAATTCATGTTTCAGCAAAAATTATCACATGAATTATGGAAGTCAAAGTATCCAACATGTGTGTGAATGTATGCAAAAATTTTCAATCGTGGATCTAATGTATGGACAGATGATGTATGGAAAATAATGGCTTTTTCATCCTGAATGTATGCAAATTTTTGTTTAGAAAGGTGTTTTTAAATATTTAATTCTGAAAGTATTGAAAAAATTGTAGGCTAATTTGAATGAGGGTTGTGACTTGGGATTGAATTGGAAATAAATAAAAAATTTAACTTTGGAATGAAACAGTGGTGGCGGCGGTGGCGGCGGCGGTGGTGATTTCATGAAACGACGTTAAGCTTTAAATAATGAAATTTTTCATTCTAAACGTATTGGAAATAATTTAAAAATTTAACTTTGGAATGAAACAAAAAAGAAAACAAAACATTTTGACAGGCGTTAATTTGAATGAAGTGGCGGTTATATTTGAATAATGTGTGATGTTATATGGAATAGAGCTGAGTGAGGGTGTGTTATGAAATAGAAGTTAGGTTGGAGGGAATAAAGAAAAGGAAAACAGCTGGAGTTTTGTCTGAAGCTATCAACCCCGCCGAAGTTGTTAACCTCACCGAAATAAAATTTTAGGCGGTAATCTGAAGCTGTCAGGTGGCCGAAGCCCCGCCCAAGTTCCAAAGTTGAGCGCCGAAGCTCGCCGAAGTTAGGGTTGTAATTTGGGTATAAGTTTTTTTGATAGAGTTGGAACTTCAACAGCTTCGGCAAATAGATTTTAGGTTGATGATGCCACCGCGACCGCCGCTGAACTTCGTTGTCCACTGAAGCTCCACCCAAATTATCGAATTGATGCCGAAGTTGTACCAAGTTGTCATTGAAATTGTTGTATCAGCGACCTTGGATAGTGTTATGAAATTATTAAAGTATCCTACAGTAGAAATAAATGTTCATGGTTTTATGATAAGAGAATAAAATTTAAAATTTAAAATTTTTTTTTTGCTGTTTTTATTGTTTTAATGTTGGATAATTAGAGTTTGTAATGTATGTTCACGCAACATAATAGAAATTTTGAGTAGAGTACCCTACCAAATTGTACGATTTTAAAAATTGAAAAAATGAAAACTTGCGGTTTTAAAATTTTTAAAAGTTCTTATCAGTTAGAAATGTTTTTATATGTGAACAAATAATGCGTAAGCGGAATTGTAGTGTAAAAATTAAAATTCGTCCATCCGTCCCCCCATCTATCGGTCAACATATAATTATTGTTTGGGAAGAATAATAAAAATTAAGAAAATATAAATTTAGCATATAATAAATAAATTCTTCTGTAGATGAATTGGTTAAGCTGCTTCTATCTCTGGTAATACTCAAAATAGGTTAAGTATCGATTCTAGTCTGATTCGTCAGTAGATAAGCTATGACAGTTCCGCGCCACTTTTTCATACAAATTTTGTATGGAGAAAAAATTCACAATTTTAGTGTTGCCGTTGTAGTGAAATTTGAATGTGGTACAATGTTGGATATATTTATATGCATACATGTATACACATATAATATATGTGGTTGTGGTAGTGGTTGGATAATTGTAAGGTATAATGAAATTGATATTAAGATTAGAATGTTGAAAGTTGGGATTAGAAGGTTGAAAAGTTACATAGAGCTGAAGGGGATGGGGCCTAGAATTGGAGTGGGGGGGTTGGAACAAAAACAAAGCTGAAAAGAAAAAGAAAAAAAACGGAGACATATATTTCGTGTAATAAAATGATATTAGTTTATTCTTATCACATTTCACTTCTTATTTTATAACTTGAGTTTTTTTTAAATTATTCTAAGTTCAGAAATTAGGGAATGGAGTAGATTGTAGCATGCATTTAAAGTAAAAGAAATGTTATTTTTTAAATTATTATTTTAAATTATAAGTACAATAATGAGAAAATGGAGTAAATTTTAGCATGTATTTAAAGTAAAAGAAATGTTATTGTACACCAGCCAGCCGCATACAAACAGCACAAGCATAAAATATTTCATATACCCTCCATATAAATTATGTTTACTTTTCGTTTTATCTTTCCTTCTTCATTCTTTTTGTTTTTGTTTTACGTATAAATACACCAAAATTATACCCAAATGCATGCAAATTCTCTCAGAGAAAATATTTCGAGTGTTTGATAAAATTATTATAATAAAGTAAAAAGCTTTTATGATTGGCTTGAATTTATGAATGTTATTAACTTTTTTTTAAATTATTCTAAGTCCTAAAATTAGCAAATGGAGTAGATCGAAGCACGAACTTAAAATAAAAGAAAAATTATTGAGTAAAGCTATTTTTTGAAATTATTCTAAGTCCAAAAATTAGAAGATGGAGTAGATTGTAGCATACATTTAAAGTGAAAGAAAAGTTATTGTGTGCATTAATTGTAAAAACTGAAAAATAGTAAAAATAGCCTTGAATTTTGTCTTATCAGCATTTTTCAAAATTCTTAATATGCAAAAATAAAAAGGAATAAAAAGTTGTTGGGTTGTAATATCTCAAGGTAGAGAAACACACTTTTGATGAAGTATTATGGAATTGAGAATTTATTTATAATGTAATGAATGTCATGTTGGTTAAAGGTCCGAGGTTGCCAAGTGCGAAAATTGGTTCAAGAACCCCAGCCCCCACACCCAAGTCGAAGTTCCCAAGTTGTGAATCCCGCCGAAGTTCCAAAGTTGTGGGCCGATGTGCGCCGGAAGTTGTTCCTGGAAATAGGAATGGGTATGAGATGTCGCCACCGCAGCCGAACTTCTTGGAAATAGGAATGGGTATGTGACGCTGACACCGCCGAAGTTCTAAAACTCCTCTGCCGAAGTTCCGCTACGAACCATCGAAGTTATTGAAAATGGGTATCCACCGAAGTTGTTGTTGTTGTTGAATTGGTACCGAAGTTGTACCAAGTTGCCATTGAGGTTGTTATTAGAAGCATGTATCAGCGACCTTGGATTATGAATATATTGTTAAAGTATCCTATAGTAGTAGTAAATGTTTTATTTTTGTGATAAGAGAATAAAATTTTTAAAATTGAAAAAATGAAAACTTGCGGTTTTAAAAGTTCTTATCAGTTAGAAATATTCATATATTATGAAATAATTATGACAAAATTGTTGTTTTGCTGTTTTTATTGTTTTAATGCTGAATAACTAGAGTTTGTAATGTATGTTCACGCAACATAACGAAATTTTTGAGCATAGTACCCTACCAAATTACATTAATTTCTGAACTTATAATTATTTTCAAGAAAAATATTGATAATTTATATAGAGTTTAACAATTTATTTTTTTAAGTCAAAATTTTGATGTAGTAGACTTTACTACATTAATTTCTGAACTTATAATTATTTTCAAGAAAAATATTGATAATTTATATAGAGTTTAACAATTTATTTTTTTAAGTCAAAATTGGTAATATGTTAAAAAAGTAGTGGGGGTAGTCGTATTCTATATAAATATAGCTTGATGAGTAGTAAAAGTTTTAATTAGCGATTAGCTATCAAAGAAAAGTAAAAGTGTTTAAAAATAAAAATCATGTGCGCAATAAAAGTAGATGATATATGGCTTGCTACTAAGGCAGCTTTTGAAAAAGCGCGGCAAAATAACTCGCTAGTAGAGAATGCTATCAGAGAATGTTCTGGCAGCTTAAAAAAATTTACTAGAGTGTTAAAAGATACTAAAACTAATGGTTCAAAATCGTACATCATTAATAAAATGCAATTGGTGCAAAGCTATCGGACTCAATTAAAGGTATTGAGAATAAAAACAGGTGGATATATTAAGACTAACCCAAACAGAGAAAATTATGTTAACAATAATGTTAAATGGGAGGAAGGTGAAACAGCGTTTAATGGGCGCATAAGGACTGGAGTGATTACCAATCTTGGTCATAAGGAGCCTTTAAATTTTTTGGAGGATTGCAGCAAATTGTTTTGCCGCAGAATAAATAATTTATTAAAAAAAGAACATGCAGTTAAAATCAATGCTGTACTATGTGGAGAGTTTAAAAAATTTAGTTGTGATAAAGAACTAAATGAGCTTAAATATATTAATACTAGAAATAAAGCTCTATATAATAATACTGATGTTCAAAATTTTTTTTCTGAGGATATAAAAAACCCAATATTGAAGAAATTGGAGGAGTTCCAGGAAAAGGATAGCGGTTGGGCGTTATTTTCAATTATTAATCTAACGATTAATATTAATAAATTTACTCCTCAACTAGGATCATCATACATCGAATTACCACCACAAATAAAGAAAAAAATAGCTTGTGTAAATGTTAAAAATAGCGATGAAGCATGCTTTGCTTGGGCAGTTACTTCAGCCCTTCATCCAGTTCATCGCCATAATCATCCAAATAGGATAACTTCTTATCCACATTATTCGGAGGTTTTAAATTGGAGTAATATTTCATTCCCAATGACTACACAACAGATACCACGATTTGAAAAACAAAATGACATATCAATTAACGTGTACATGCTAAACAAAATAGGAAAAGCTTCTTATAAAATTTTACCAACGTATTTGACAAATGAAAAGCAGGATCGGCATGTAAACCTATTATTAATACAGAATAAGTATTATAATGAGGAGAATGTTGATGATGATGATGATGTTGAACCTATTCATTATCATTACGTTTGGATTAAAAATTTATCGAGACTTCTATCGTCTCAGGTATGTATTAAATAAGAAATTATATAACTATATAACTATATAATAACGATAAATAATTATATATGAAGTAACTAATTAAAATATATTATAATTCACAGCTTTCTAAACATGATGGGAAGAAATATTTTTGTGAAAGATGTTTGCACTATTTTTATACAACATCGGGGTTAGCTGGGCATACAGAAAACTGCATAACCCAAAATTTTTGCAAAATACGACTACCAACAAAGGAGCAGTCAACTTTGGAATTTAAAAATTTTAAAAACAAGGAAAAGGCTCCTTTTGTAATATATGCCGATTTGGAATGTATACTTGAAAAGGTGAATAATTTTAATAATAATAGTAATAAGTATCAATATCATAAACCTTGTAGTATAGGATATTATGTAAAATGTTCATATGACCCCACGCTATCTTTTTATAGAAGTTTTCGGGGTGAAGATTGTATTAAGTGGTTCGTTAAAGAACTATTACAATTTGTTGAGGATGTAGAAACGGTTTTTCTTTGTGATTTACCTATGGATGATTTAACTGAAGAGCAAATTTCGCAATTTAAAATGGAAAAACTCTGTCATATTTGTGTGAAACCTTTTACTGATGATGATGTTAAAGTACGTGATCATTGTCATTTAACGGGAAAATATCGCGGAGCTGCACATCAGGGGTGCAATATGAATTTTATAGATAGTCACACAATACCAATTGTGTTTCATAATTTAAGTGGGTACGATTCCCATTTTATTATTAAAAATTTAGCGATGGACTTGAAGGGGCGAATTGATCTTCTCCCCATTAATAAAGAAAGGTATATTTCCTTCACAAAAACTGTAGATGAAAGTATAATAAAATATCGTTTTATTGATTCATATAGATTTCTAGCTAGTAGTTTAGATACCCTAGCATCATATTTACCAACCACACCAATATTAAATTCTCAATTTTTTAAATTAAATGAAAATCAATTAGATCTCTTAAAACGCAAAGGTATTTTTCCATATGATTATATGGATTGTGAAACCAAATTTTCAGAACCCTCTTTGCCTAAAATTGAGGATTTTTACAATAAATTGAATAATACTAATATCAGTGAAAAAGATTATAATCACGCCATAACCATATGGGATAAATTTGATATTGAAAATTTGGGTGAATATATGGATTTATATATGAAAACCGATATCCTTCTGTTAGCTGATGTTTTTGAGCAATTTCGCGATAGTTGCATTAAAACATATGGGCTAGATCCAGCTCATTATTATACATTACCTGGATATACTTGGGATGCAATGTTAAAGTATACTGGTATAGAGTTGGAACTGTTAACGGATATTGATATGCTAATGTTTGTTGAACGGGGTATTCGTGGTGGTCTTAGTCAATGTTCCAAAAGATATTCTAAATCTAACAATAAATATATAGATGATTTTAACTCCGCTCAACAATCCAAATACTTAATGTACTATGATGTTAATAATCAGTATGGTTGGGCAATGTCTCAATATTTCCATATGGAGGTTTTAAATGGGTTGAAAATACTGAAGAATTTACAGCTGATACAATTTCTTCTATTTCTGATGACTGTGATAAGGGATATATTTTTGAAACAGATTTGGAATATCCTAAAGAGCTTCATGATGTACATAAAGATCTACCATTCTGCCCTGAGCATCGTTCCGCACCTAACTCTAAACAGAAAAAGTTAATGGGTACTCTATATGATAAAGAGCGATATGTGCTCCACTATCGAAATTTAAAACAGATACTTGCACATGGGCTAAAACTTAAAAAAATTCATCGAGTTGTAGAATTCGACCAATCTCCATGGCTCAAGTCATATATTGATTTGAATACAAGACTTCGTACGCAGGCTAAAAATGAGTTTGAGAAAAATTTATTCAAACTTATGAATAATGCAGTATTCGGTAAAACTATGGAGAATGTGCGAAAGCACAGTGTTGTGAAATTAGTCACAAAATGGTTAGGTCGATATGGTGCAGAAGCTTTAATAGCCAAACCAGAGTTTAAAGCAGCTACCATTTTTAATGAGGATTTGGTAGCCATCGAATTAAATAAGACTGAAATCTATTTTAATAAGCCTATATATGTGGGGATGGCAATTCTAGATCTAGCTAAGACCACTATATATAACTTCCATTATGATTATATGAAACATCAATTTGATAGAAATTGTTCAATTTTATATACAGATACAGATTCTCTAATATATGAAATTTTGGATGTTGACATATATAAAATTATTAAACGTGATTGTCACACGTATTTTGATACTAGTGACTATCCGATTGAGAATAAATGGGGTATTCCACAAGCGAATAAGAAGGTTTTAGGTCTAATGAAGGATGAGAATAATGGTTGTCTTATGACAGAGTTTGCAGGTTTACGATCCAAAATGTATGCTATTCGCGTTGAAGGTATTGATAATGTAAAAAAATCTAAGGGTGTGAAGAGGAATATTGTGAAAAATGAGATAACATTTGATGATTATGTGGAATGTTTGAACAATAATACCGAAAAACTTATATCACAAAATTTAATTCAATCACGAAAGCATGTGGTGAGTAGCATCACCCAATCAAAAGTTGCGCTAAGTCCTTATGATGATAAAAGGTACTTAATAAAAAATTCATATGAAACGTTACCGTGGGGTCATTATAGCATTATGGATATGTAAAAATTATATATTTATGGATATGTAAAAAATTATATATATATATATATATATATATATGAAAATTTAAATTTGATATAAGTAATTTTTTAATTCTAAGAGGAATTTGTAAAATAAAACATATGAATAATGCAAATATTTTTTGTTTTTATTTAATTTTTCCGTTTATATAATATTTCAGGAATTTTTATTGATATAATAGAAGGTTTACATAATGAATAATATATTTCTGCTTATGATTCAAAATCTAAAATTAATTTTTCGCTTTTACTGAATGGGGTTCTTTTTCTTTCGTTTTTAATTTTTCTTTTAATTTTTTCACTAATATTACTTATTACTATTAGGGTAGGTCAAGAGATAAAAATTAGAATATAAAAAATACAAAATTATAAAATTTGAAAATTACAAAATTAAAATTTAAGAAATTAAAAATTATAAAATTGTAAAACTATAAAATTATAAAATTAAAAATTAAAATTTAAGAAAATAAAAATTGATTTATTATTAAAAATCTTAAAATTAAAAATTAAAAATTGTAAAATAAAACTATAAAAACTGTAAATTATTTTATTATGTTATTAAAATTATTAAAAATATTAAAACTGTTTTATTACACTATTATACTCATAATTAAAGGAAGAGGCACAGGTTTAGATATAATTATAATTGAAATATGACTCATCATTTAAGAATGTCTTATCATTATCAACATCTGGTTTAATTTTCGGTTTCAAGTTTAAATTATTTGACTTCTGATATTTCACAACATTAGTTAATTCTTTAATTGGTTTATAATTAGGCTCATAAGATTTCTCTAAAGCTTCTTCTTGTAAATTCGCCCCTGTTTTCAACTAATGATATTTTCTTTTAAGGCTTTTTTTTAACTTTAATCATTTCTTTCATTAGATTCCATCTTGTAATCAGTTTAATTGTTGCTAACTGAACTGGTAGCGGATCAGTTGTTGTTGCTAACTGAACTGGTAGCGGATAAGTTGTTGTTGCTAACTGAACTGGTAGCGGATCAGTTCTTGTTGCTAACTGAACTGGTATTGGATCAGTTGGTGAGGTTATGATTACAAAGTGAGACTCCGCTGATATTTTTGGGGCCCTATTCAGATGAATTTAACATAATATTTATATAATATGCTTGAGAGGAAATTACTTATAAGAAATGTGTTATATTACATTTTTTTTTTTCTAGGTGAGACTCCTCTAACAAATTGAGGCTCTTTGGGGGGATTTTGCAGATAATAGTTAACATTAAACAATAAATAAAAACAACCATTTTTATTTAATTTATTTCTATTTAATTACATTTAAATAAATTTTTAGTTTTACATTTTATGTTATTCCTTATCTCTTTTAGGTAAGATGGTGCCATCTGAAAGTATCTGGTAATATCTCCTGTTAATGCAACATATTCAAATTCCAGGATCATAAACTTATCTACAAAGCTGTCTGGTGAAGGGTGGTCTTCTATATATTTAAAATCCTCTTTTTGTATGACTTCACTATAAATATCTTTATTTGCATGATAAATGACGATATCCTGAGATGGATCATAAATAACATTGTCAAACTCAATCCAGAAATGCAGAGAGGGCGACAATTTTTTATAAGTGTATTTACCCATGCAAAATTTCACACCGTGATATTTTAACAGCTCAAAACAGACCAGGGCAGCCGGAAGACAAACAGCATACATGTTCTTCTTAATAAATTCATCGGCTACTATTTTACAGACTATTTTTATTAGACAATGTCTGTATTTTAAATCCTTTTGTAGGCTACTCATTTTTAAACAATACGTCTTAATTACTCTACAGCTAGTCTCGGAATGAAGTGTAGTTCCGTAATTATTAAATTTATGTATAATATATGTATAATATATATATTAATTGAACTATCTGATAGTTGTTCACACATATATATATATATATATAGAGTCTGTTACAGGGTCGGTTGCAGTTGATAGTCGAACAGGTACAGGGTCGGTTGCAGTTGATAGTCGAACAGGTACAGGGTCAGTTGCGGTTGATAGTCGAACAGGTACAGGGTCAGTTGCGGTTGATAGTCGAACAGGTACAGGGTCAGTTGCGATTAACTGAAATAGTGTCGATTCGACAGTATTCGTAGTTATGTGGTGTAAAATAATCCTCCTCCTCCACATCCTCCTCCTTTTAATACTCCTCCTCATCCTCCTCCTCATCCTCCTCCTTCTAATCCTCTTCCTAAATAATTTTGTAAACCTATCAGGTATGTTAATAAGGAAAGTTAGTTGCAAGTATACCTCTACAGAGAAAGGTTGTTAAAAATATTATCAAAATGATAGTTTGTACTATTTGTAACAAAAATTTTACACGAAGTGATAATCTAGCTCGTCATAAGAAAAACAAACATGGATTTGTTGGTGATAATGATAAATTTACGAATACAACTACAGACAATGAAACATCAAAGTCGAATATTAAAAAAAAAATGGATTATGACCATGATGATTTAATATCCATTAGTAAAATTAAAAAAATAAGAAAAGGAATTAAACCTGGAAGAAATCGACTACTTTTCTAAGCAATACTGATATAAATGAAAAATTAATGAAAGATTTGATTAAAATAAAAAAAAGTTTAAAAAGAAAATACCATGAATTAAAAACTGGGCGCATTTTACAAGAGAAAGCCCTAGAAAAAACTTATGAACCTATTGTCAAATCAATTAAAAAATTAACTAATGTTATGAAATACCAAACATTAAATAATTTTGAACTGAATCCTCAAATCAAGTCGGAAGTTGATAAGGAACAAGAAACTAAGCCGCAAACTGATAAGGACGATGATGAGTCATTTGATAATTTTTCTGGTACAACAACAACAAAAAATACAGGAGAAATAGATATTCAAAATTTTCAAACACCAACATCTAGTAATAATATAAATACTCTGGTTTCATCAAAATTTTCTCCTACATATGGATATAATAGGTCCAACCTTGATAAAATTTATGGACCTTATTTCGATTCGCAAACAAAAGCAATCAAATTAGGAACATCTAATTTTCAAATGGATGAAAGAAATCATAATATAATAATTGGCAATGAAGTTTTTGAAACAACAGATGGATTACGCGAGCTTTTACTTAAAAAGAAACCAAATAAAAATGTTTATACAGAGGATGATATGAAAAAATACAAGAAGATTCTAGAAAAAACAAACGCCCACAGAAGAAATGATAACTCCTTAGATCAAATTAAAGGAAATATAGGCTACAAATACAAAAATATTATTAGAAAGCTTTTTGATTATGAATATGATACGATAGACAAAAACACAACTGGTACAGGCTATAATCAATCATTAACACCAGTAGTATTACCAACATCATCATCATCAATACCATATTGCGAGACTCTAAAACAATACATTTATTGGAATGATCCGAATAAGTTAATTGATAGATTGAGAATTTTGCACACATCGAAACTCGCACGGAATAATAATAATGATCACCAAAATGAAATCAATTCTATTCTTGAAGAGCTTAGAAGAGTTGATATTATTGAATAAATTACGTTAATGCCTATATGGTCCTTGTTTTAAAGAATTTACTGTTGCTGACCTACTCGGTTGCTGTTATTGATCTACTCTGTTGCTGTTGTTGATCTACTCGGTTGATGATACTGTCCTGCTCTGTTACATATAAACAAAAGTCAAATGAATTCATTGATACATTGAGAATTTTACACGTATCGCATCTTGCTGGGAATAATAATAATAATCAAAATGAAATCAATTCTATTCTTGAAGAGCTTAGAAAAGTTGATATTATTGAATAAATTATTTAAATAATATAAAATGTAAAACTTATTTAAGTGGAATAAATTATTTAAAACTATCATTAAATTTATTGTACTTAATTCATTTTTATTTATGCAGCTGAAACCAAATTTAATTATTGTGCACCCCTATATGAAATAGCTGAAAATATATGCAACTATTGAATGAATGCATGTAGGCTATCTAGCTATATACTCATATGTAAAATTCATTTTATGTAAACTGTAATAAGTAAAATCATAATTTTCATGCAATTTCATTCATTCAGAACATTTTTAAAAATTCTGTTTTACCGTCGGCATTTATACATTAATTTTTAAATAGTTCGCATCATTATACTACTGACCTATATCAATAAAACAAATTTTTTTTGTTTTTCTTTTTCAAACTTTATCATAAGCAAATTTTTTTTTGTTGTTGTTTTTCCAAAATATTTTTTTAAAATAAATTAGAATCACAACATAATAATTTTTATCTAAAAAATTGCTCACAAGTTTTCATTTTTCAATTTTTCAAAAATCGTACAATTTCATAGGGTACTATGCTCAAAAATTTCGTTATGTTGCGTGAACATACATTACAAACTCTAGTTATTCAGCATTAAAACAATAAAAACAGCAAAACAACAATTTTGTCATAATTATTTCATAATATATGAATATTTCTAACTGATAAGAACTTTTAAAACCGCAAGTTTTCATTTTTTCAATTTTAAAAATTTTATTCTCTTATCACAAAAATAAAACATTTACTACTACTATAGGATACTTTAACAATATATTCATAATCCAAGGTCGCTGATACATGCTTCTAATAACAACCTCAATGGCAACTTGGTACAACTTCGGTACCAATTCAACAACAACAACAACTTCGGTGGATACCCATTTTCAATAACTTCGATGGTTCGTAGCGGAACTTCGGCAGAGGAGTTTTAGAACTTCGGCGGTGTCAGCGTCACATACCCATTCCTATTTCCAAGAAGTTCGGCTGCGGTGGCGACATCTCATACCCATTCCTATTTCCAGGAACAACTTCCGGCGCACATCGGCCCACAACTTTGGAACTTCGGCGGGATTCACAACTTGGGAACTTCGACTTGGGTGTGGGGGCTGGGGTTCTTGAACCAATTTTCGCACTTGGCAACCTCGGACCTTTAACCAACATGACATTCATTACATTATAAATAAATTCTCAATTCCATAATACTTCATCAAAAGTGTGTTTCTCTACCTTGAGATATTACAACCCAACAACTTTTTATTCCTTTTTATTTTTGCATATTAAGAATTTTGAAAAATGCTGATAAGACAAAATTCAAGGCTATTTTTACTATTTTTCAGTTTTTACAATTAATGCACACAATAACTTTTCTTTCACTTTAAATGTATGCTACAATCTACTCCATCTTCTAATTTTTGGACTTAGAATAATTTCAAAAAATAGCTTTACTCAATAATTTTTCTTTTATTTTAAGTTCGTGCTTCGATCTACTCCATTTGCTAATTTTAGGACTTAGAATAATTTAAAAAAAAGTTAATAACATTCATAAATTCAAGCCAATCATAAAAGCTTTTTACTTTATTATAATAATTTTATCAAACACTCGAAATATTTTCTCTGAGAGAATTTGCATGCATTTGGGTATAATTTTGGTGTATTTATACGTAAAACAAAAACAAAAAGAATGAAGAAGGAAAGATAAAACGAAAAGTAAACATAATTTATATGGAGGGTATATGAAATATTTTATGCTTGTGCTGTTTGTATGCGGCTGGCTGGTGTACAATAACATTTCTTTTACTTTAAATACATGCTAAAATTTACTCCATTTTCTCATTATTGTACTTATAATTTAAAATAATAATTTAAAAAATAACATTTCTTTTACTTTAAATGCATGCTACAATCTACTCCATTCCCTAATTTCTGAACTTAGAATAATTTAAAAAAAACTCAAGTTATAAAATAAGAAGTGAAATGTGATAAGAATAAACTAATATCATTTTATTACACGAAATATATGTCTCCGTTTTTTTTCTTTTTCTTTTCAGCTTTGTTTTTGTTCCAACCCCCCCACTCCAATTCTAGGCCCCATCCCCTTCAGCTCTATGTAACTTTTCAACCTTCTAATCCCAACTTTCAACATTCTAATCTTAATATCAATTTCATTATACCTTACAATTATCTAACCACTACCACAACCACATATATTATATGTGTATACATGTATGCATATAAATATATCCAACATTGTACCACATTCAAATTTCACTACAACGGCAACACTAAAATTGTGAATTTTTTCTCCATACAAAATTTGTATGAAAAAGTGGCGCGGAACTGTCATAGCTTATCTACTTTCGTCTGCAGAAGATTTTTTTTTTAAAAAAAGTCTATAAAAATCTGTATGAGGTTAAAAAGAAATACATTACAAATTTATAACTTGTATTGTACATTTAACATAATGTTTTGGGTGGAGAATATTCAACACGGATATAAATATTGTACTTGTACGAAAAAATGGAAATCATTTTCTATAATAAACTATAAAATATTTCATGATAGTTTAGAGGTGTTTCTGACTCCTGAAGGTGGTGAAAAGGTTCTACTACTTAGGATAAGAAATGGTGAAGCAATTACAAATATTTCGAACAATAAAATAGATGTTTTAAATTGGCAGCACATAAAACTTGAAGTAAATGGTGGGGATATAGCTATAAAGGGTGATATTTTATTTCCAGAAAATATGAGTCACAACAGATACATTCCAAACCATTTTCCCACAGATTGTCCTTTTATTGAAGAGGATGACTGGGAAAATATAAATAAACTTATAATGGATATATTACCAACAGAAAAAGAGGGAAGTGTGAATGCTGATGCAGCTTTAGAATCTTTAAAATTAAATATAAACAAGAAAGTTGCAGAGAATAATAAAATTATAGAGAAAAGATCTTTGTTGAAAGATAGACTTGATGAGGGTATTAAATTCCTCTCGCAATTAGCTGATAAATATGATAAGAATAATAAAACTGATCGTGTACAATTATTAAGAAAATTAAAAAATTAGCTTGTGATGATTCAAACTGAGAAATTGAATATGACAGATGTTTCTAAGGAAATGCATGAACATCATTTTGAAACGCTTCTGTACGTATATCAAGTGATTGAGAAACTAAAATATCATTACAATTATAATTAAATAAAAGTTCAGTATGATTCCTAAAGAGAACTAAACTTATCAATTTTCGAATATATAATAACAAGTAGCATAATAAAAAACCTCATAATAAACCAAACCTTTGAAGTGTACGTTTGCAAAGATATTCATATCTCTCAAAAACAAAAAAAAACAATATGAAGATCATATTAATTAGTATTTTGTGTCTAATACAATTTAATATATACAAATCAGCTCCTACTCGTTTTTATTTAAATGAAGAGAAACATGGATATATTAATTTTGATATCATCGGACCAAACAATGATACAATTAAGGTCGGACTCTCATTAGATTTTATAAAATATAGTAAAAGTCCTGAAACAGCAACAACAACAACAACAAGTTTACCAATAGAAAAGAATATTACAGAGCGAAGTATTTCAGATGAAGCTGATTCAGCTCCTCAATATGTTACAGTAGAAGAAGCAATTGAAGCTTTTAAGATGGATTTAATTAGAAAAGAAAGTGATATTGGTGGTGTAATTAACAGCAATGAAATTCTTTATAGACATTTTATACTTGAAGAGGGTGAAATACAAATTCATGTAAGATGTTCATAGGATAGCAATTTTCAGAAAAGAACAATTAGAATACAATGTATCGAATATCGTGATATCTTAAAAGAAAGAATTTTAAGTAATGGAGAAGTTGAAGAAATGACTATAGAAGATACTACATTCAAAAGTGAATATACTATATTAAATTTACCTAAAATAAAACAAACATTAAAAAGTGAATTTTTATATTAATTGATGTTAATCATAATGATGATGATCATAATAATTTGAATGATTCATATGTACTTATATCTAATCAAAATATAATATTAATAAAAGAAAAAAAACATTTTTAAGGTTTTAATAAATTTGTTTTATTTATCCAAGAATTGTGACTTGATGGGAAACCAAGCCATTTAACAAGTTTTGAATACATCATTACCAATTATTATGTTATAATTTTGTTCATCAATTCGAAAAGTAGATGCTCCTAGTTTACTTGTATTTGTTTGTAAATCAAAATAAGGTCCATAACTTTTATCAAGTTCTGATTTGTTGTATCCATATGATTTTGATGGTGTTAGTGTATTATTTTCAATATTTAGATTTCTTAATGGTGTCGCTCTCTTAGGTGTTGATGTTTCAAAATTGAATGATGACTCATCATTTAGGAATGTTCTATTCTTATCAGCTTGTGGTTTAACTTCGAGTTTCAACTTAGGCGTTGATGTTTTTTTAAAATTGAAAGATGACTCATCGCTTAAGGAAGTCTTATCATTATCAACATCTGTTTTAATTTCCGGCTTCAAGTTAAAATTGTTTGACTTCTGATATTTCACAACATTAGTTAATTCTTTAATTGGGTCTATAATGGGCTCATAAGTTTTCTCTAAAGCTTCTTCTTGTAAAATTCGACCTGTTTTTAACGCATGATATTTCCTTTTAAGGCTTTTTTTAACTTTAATCATTTCCTTCATTAGCTTCTCATCCATTTTGCAATCAATTTTAGTTGTTGCTAACTGAACTGATATCGGATCGGTTGATGTGGTTAACTGAACTGGTATCGGATCGTTTGGTGTTGTTAACTGAACTGGTATCGGATCGGTTGGTGTTGTTAACTGAACTGGTATCGGATCGGTTGGTGTTGTTAACTGAACTGGTATCGGATCGGTTGGTGCTGTTGATGTTACCATGTAGTACAGTAAACTAAAATAGTTATGATGTAACCATTATCTATTTATAACTTAAGAAATTTTTCCTATAACGTCCATTGTTTAAAGAACTATCCTTATCAACCACTACAAATCCATAATTATTCTTCCAGCAATGTGAACATAAATTTTTAAATTGATCGAAGTTCATATCAGAATTAACATGATCATTGTAAATATGTTTTAAATTCAAATCATCTTGTTTGAATGCAATTATGAAATTTGCATTGTCTCGCACTAAATGCTTAGGAATACGAGTATAACTTTGACATAAATAGAAGCTGTCAACATGATTATGGCGACCCATACAAAAATATGCTCTAATGCTATCTTGTTTCTCACAAGCAACATCATCAAATATAAATATTGATTTTTTTTTAGCTTCTGATGGAGCAATTATTTCAGAATTATTTGGAAATTCATTGTATCCCATACCTTTAACGGAATTTATTGCCTTTCTCAAATATTCATATTTCGGCTGATGTAATGACTTTGAGTAAATGTATATGTTTTCGAAATTAAGACCTTTAGAGTCTAAGAGCATGCTTAGCATAACATTAGTTTTTCCACAATTTGACGGTCCAACAATCAATCCCCGGATACTATCGGGTAATAATGCACCATGCTTTCTTTTCTTTTTCAAGCTTCCTCGATCAAAATTTTTTATTTTAATGGGGTCATCCACTTTAACAAACTTCATTCTAACAACTGATTAAAATCTATATAAATTCAAGTTTATATACGTAATAGGCAGTCAGTTTATATCGATAGTTAATCGAAGACATAAATATGATTGATCACAATAAAAAATTAATCAGACGTAAAAGGCTGTTTAAAGGGAGAGGAGGAGTAGTCAATACGCTTATAAATAATTTACCATTTGAAGCGCATTTACCAGGATATAATTACTGTGGACCTGGAACTAAACTTCAAAAAAGATTATATCGAGGTGATAAAGGTATTAATCAATTGGATGAGGCTTGTCGTGAACACGATATTGCATATTCACAAAATCGCGATACAAACGAACGTCATAAAGCAGACAAAATATTAGCTGAAAAGGCTTGGCAAAGAGTCAAAGCAACAGATTCAAGCATAGGTGAAAGAGCTAATGCACTTCTAGTTTCTGGTGCAATGAAGCCTAAAGTTAAACTTGGAATGGGCTGTTCAGCTAAAACAAAAACGAAACAAAAATTATTAAAAAATATTATTCAAGAAGCTGTTAAGGGTAGTAAACCAACAAGTCAAAAAGATACAATCAAAATTGCTTTGAAAGCAGCAAGAAATGTAACTAAAAAGGGAAAACAAATAAAATTACCAAGAGTTCTTCCAGTACCTAAAGTTGGTGGAATTTTACCTTTAATTCCAATTTTGGCAGGTCTGTCAGCTGTGGGAGCTCTCTCAGGAGGAGCTGCTGGTATAGCTAAAGCTGTCAATGATGCTAAAAGCGCTAAGAAGCAGTTAAATGAAAGTGAACGACATAATAAAACAATGGAGGCTATTGCTTTAAGAATAAAAGATCTATATTTAAAACCATATAAGAAAGGTTTAGGATTATACTTGAAACCAAAAAATTTTTAAATATGCTACCCAAAAGAGCTCTAACCAACATTGATTTAAACAATTTTGGAAAGAAATATCTAAAACATTTTCGTGGAGTTTTCATGAAAGATGATTTACCTAAAAGCAAACCTTGGAAATATAAATGTGGAATTATAAATTTATATAATTCTATTGGATTTGGTACTCATTGGGTAGCATATTATAAAAATGAAGATAATATACAATATTTTGATAGTTTTGGGAATTTACAACCACCAGCTGAAGTTGTGAAATACTTGGGAGATAAGCTCACATATAATTATGACACATATCAAAAATTTAATACATACAATTGCGGTCATTTATGTTTAGCTTTCTTATCAAATTATAATTCTATAAACAAAAAAACAAATTTTAAGCGAATAAAGAATAACAAATAAAAAAGATAAAAACTGATTTTTTAATTTAAATTTTAATTTATAGTAAAAACTGACCTACATTAATATCAGCTGATCAAAAATGAAGTTCAAGGTTATTTTGCATTACTCAGATAAAATTAAATAAATTATTCTTCTGATTTTAATGTTTTGCCGTCGGTAATTTGATATTATTTCTATGCATGAGATATATTAGGAAGGTCCACCATGATTCCCGATAATTTGCTCAACAAAATTTTCTAGCATGGTTTCCTCATCATCTATATTAAAATTAAAAAAACTAATCTGAAATCTGAAAAAATTTATATTTGAAAATCTGAAAATATTGAATAAAAACAAATAAAAATAATAAAAATGTGTTTTCTTTATTTAATTTATTAATAGTACCTTTTACACTTTTTTATTTTTCATTTAAAAAA
The DNA here is from genome assembly GCA_963942445.1 of Argyra leucocephala. Classification (NCBI taxonomy): domain Eukaryota; kingdom Metazoa; phylum Arthropoda; class Insecta; order Diptera; family Dolichopodidae; genus Argyra; species Argyra leucocephala. The sequence continues at coordinate 52,270,132 of OZ012679.1, read as the reverse complement.
CTAATCTGAAATCCGAAAAATCTGATATAAAAACTAATTTTTTTTTAAAATGAAATCAAATTTTATTAATTTACACATTTAAATTCAATATCTATAAATCTATCTTTTTTATCAATTATTTTAAAAAAATATTTAATTTCGTTATTATTTAATTTTTTATTTATTATAGCTACAATTGCAGCTGTATGTTTGTTAGCATAAAATTTAGGTAAATAAGTAAAAAAATTTGTAGTATGTAAAACGATACATCGCACTTGCTCCTTTTTATTTTTAACAAACTTCGATTGCGTTTCCCGCAAGTTCATCACCTCGTAGCTTTCATTTAATTTTAATTCTGACATTGGAATAAATGTTTTTTTTTTGTTAATATCCTCAATAAAATTCTGTAGCAAAAGGTCTTCATCAGTACCACCACCACCATGATTCCCGATAATTTGCTCAACAAAATTTTCTTGCATGGTTTCATCATCATCTATATCTTCATACATTATATTATTATGATGATGAACCACGCGTTGCTCTAGAATCTGCTCCTCTTGCTTTTCTTGCTGCCTCGAAATTTTTGGTGATGTTGATGTTCCACTCATTTTACTAGCTCTCTTTATTTTTTTTTTTTGTTAATTATTTAATTTTTTAATTAATAATTTAAATTTATAATTTTGTTTTAGCCACTTCAATGGTTTGATCAATAATAAAACTTAAATAAAATTAGTTTATAAGATTTACATAAAAATTCACTCAAGGAAAAATAATAAAGCGATAATGGGAAAGCTTTTAATAAAAAGGCATGTTTGAGGTTTTATAGTACTGCAATTAAACGAATGACTCAAATAATTTTAGAATTATTTTTAAATTGCGAATTGATTTAGAATATTTTTTTAAAATTGCTTAAATTATTAGAGGATGTATGCGGTTTTGCAGTGCTTGAATTTATTTATCAAATCTATTATTATGTTAAATTAATTATTTACAAACCGTATAAAAATATATATTTCTTAGAAACAGTTTTGAGGAATATGAAATTTTAATTTTGAAGATATTATGTGGTTTTTATGAGCTCGAAAAATTATTTTGCTAGTTTTATGTTCCCTAAACATTTTTTCTAAAAAGTAATCTTAAGAAATCAGAATTATTCCTTTAAATATTTGTGGTTTCTCATAATTAGTCTTATCAAATTTTGTTTATTCATTCTTAAGACTGTTGTTATTTTATATTTATTATTTTAAATATATTTACAAAATAACAAAAGTCTTACTCAAAATTTTCTTGGATCAACAACAATATAAATTTCTTGGAAAATAACAATTTTCTTAGTTTAATAAATTTTTAAATAATCAAACATATTTTTACATTTAAATGCTTGCCACACTAAAACAGCATGATTATAATCAGCATCTGTACATGATGTTTTTGTCAACTGATTATAAAACGAATTTTGAGGCGGTAAAGATTCATATAATTTCCCCCAATCATCTAAATATTCATAAGGAAATATTCCTTTTTTTGTAATTAAATTAGAATTTTCACCAAAATTTGTTTTCACATGTATTCTTTTCTCATTATTTAAATTACTGAATAAAATATCAAGTGCCTCATTCATAAATCGAAAACTATCAAGAAATCTTATAGTAAAACTTTCATTTTCTTCTAATAACAAAATTCTCTTAGAAAGAGAAATGTATTTTTCTTTATTTAATGGTATAATATTTATATCACCGTAAGTGCAATTGAGAGCTTTAAATAATAAATGGCAGTCATATCCCGAACAATTATGAAAAAATACTGGGAAATATGTTGGTTTTCTAAAATTTAAATTGCATTCAGAATGAGCAGGACCCCTATAACTACCAATAAAGTGACAATGATCTTTTACTCTATTTTCAAAATCTAATTCCTTACCACAAATATGACAAATAGTATCCGTGAGTTGTCTCAGCTCTTCATTCAATGTTAACGGTGTCATGGGTATTGTTTTCAAATAATAAGATTTGTACAAATTTCTGCAAGTCTGAATTAATGAGTGAATAAACTCCGTTGCGCAGTTTAATCCTGTACATTCTACATATTTATTTAATTTATCATCAAACGAACATTTAATAAAGTATCCAAATGCAACTGGAATATGCTCCTTAATGTTTGTGGTTGATGAACGATCAGGATCTGGAATGCATGTTGATATTGATTTTAAAATACTCTCACAATCTGCATATATTATAAATGGAGCTTTCATTTGTAATTGATAGTTTGTATATTTTAAAATATTATTATCTTCATCTGATAGTTTGCTAACAATTTTACCACATTCATCTTTATGAATTGTTAAATTTTCAATCATGGAGAAATACTGTACTAACAACTGTATAACAACTATTGCAGATAAATATCCGACTACTATGCAACGTTAGCGAGCTTCTAATTAATCTGGATAAATCATTTATATAAACAAAATGATAAACATTGTTTTCTTCTATTAACAATAGATTTATATGATTCTGCTTTTCTTTTTTTGTTAAATAAAACGGACCAATCAATTCATAATCACTCGTTTCTCTTTTTAAATTGACTCCAAAAACGTTGACGCTTATATCCACATTTATTTCCTCAAATATATGGATATCATCGACTTTTATTGGAAACAATATATCACCAAATTTCACAATTTTTCCATTATTTAAATTGATTTCTGATGCTGATATATCATTTATATTATAAGATTCAGGTTTCCAGGATAAATATGCTACCGGTTTCAAAGCAGAAATTAACGCCCATTTGAAGCAAAATTGATCGAAATTATGTACATTAATACAAGCTTTTTTTTCGTCACATAAATAGGCAGCTTAAGATAGCTAGATCCTCTTATTGGTTGATATTTATTTATATTAATTTCTAAACCTACAATTCGAAATAACGCCATCCACTATCCTTCTCTTGAAACTGTTCACTTTTCTTTGTTAAAACTTCAACCATTTCATCATAAACGGAATTAATATCTCCATCATTTAAAATTATTTTCATTTTTGATTGAAATGATTTGATGCTTAATTCTAATTCCTCATCATCACCAGGAACCATTTTACCATATTCACCGAAAAATTCAACATTCACTTTGAACCCATGATGTTTTAATAAGGATTCTCGAAGAACGATAACAAAATCTTCTTTGATTTTCTTTAAGAATACATGTGGGTCAATCAACGCCTCATCAAGATTATCAATTAGAAAAGTTTGAATCCTACTTTCAAATGATTCCCTTATTATTCTCACGTGAGGTTGCAACTTTTCAGCCGCATTCGTTTTATGCAAATTCGTCCTCAAATGATTGCTCCAATTTACAGTTAAAATATCACATTTTATGCAATATTTATGAATTTTCATGTGAAGTTTCAAATTACATGTATTTACGAACTGTTTTTTACAAACGTAGCAATTGAATTGTTGTTTTAATTTTTTAGACTCCATTTAATTTTTCTATTTTTTATTTTATTTTTCAAAATATTTTGTAATATGTATTGCAGGGTTTAAGTTTCAAAAATTTAATGATTATAACTATTTTTTAAAAAAAATGTCATTAAATAATCATACCTAATATTTATATATAAATATTCACGATTTATCATAATTAGACTTAGTTCTGAAATTTTTAAAAAAAATTCGGATGTATCTGGTTTTATAGTACCCTATGTTTTAACAAAGAATTTTTTTCTCCAAAGTAATTTTTAGAAATACATAAGGGGATTCCCTGACGTCATTTTAAAATTTATGTAGGTGTAGTAGATACACTCGCCTTATACAACTTTCAACATAATTACTTTTTGTTTTCTTTTTTGTTTCATTCCAAAGTTAAATTTTTAAATTATTTCCAATACTTTTAGAATGAAAAATTTCATTATTTAAAGCTTAACCTCGTTTCATGAAATCACCACCGCCGTCGCCACCGCCGCCACCACTGTTTCATTCCAAAGTTAAATTTTTTATTTATTTCCAATTCAATCCCAAGTCACAACCCTCATTCAAATTAGCCTACAATTTTTTCAATACTTTCAGAATTAAATATTTAAAAACACCTTTCTAAACAAAAATTTGCATACATTCAGGACGAAAAAGCCATTATTTTCCATACATCATCTGTTTTTTTTTTTTTTTTTTTTTTTTATTAACTTTTTTTTATTTTGTTTACGATTTATAATGCCTTAACCTACAAAAAATTTTATAAAACAGGTTTTGATTACTTTTTATGTAATTAACATAAAGTTCGGTTTGCTCTTTGTTTGTTAATTTGTCTTCTTAAGTTTAGTTTAAAAAGGTAACAATTGTTATTTATACATTTCATGTATTGTGTTATTGCAAGTTTTTGGTAAAAATTATTGAAAAAACCAAATTAATTATTATGTTTGAATATAAAACTTAACCTACCTTATTCTAACTTAATCTACAAAAACTATTTACTAGGCTTTGTCTTTTGACAATAAGAGATTCTAGCTGTTGTTTAGCCACCAAAACTCTCGTTTTGTAAATGTATCTTTAAAAGGAATGCACATGTCGTATTTCATTGAGTCTCTGTTAATATTGCCTGGAGTAAATTCTATTTTTTTATTCGTAGCCCGTCTATTATAATGAAATAATATAGGGACGAAATTTTGGCTTTGGATATAGCCTTTGCTATCTAGATAAATAAAATGTTCGGGTGCTATAAAACCCGTTTTTAATGTGCTTTCTATGTATTCCTCGTTATGGTAAAATACATGAGATATTAGACCATTTTCTGAGGTTTGTTGAGCTCTATTGAAATGATTCCTAATCAATTTTATAATAAAATTGTCAATCCTGTTTATTTTAGATTCATTATAAATATATCTATTTGAATAATAATGGATATATCCAGTTTCAGGCTTACGGGATTTATAAGAGACTAACGAATTAACATTCGCTGAAATCAGTTTAAATTTACATAATGTTGAGTTCATCAGGGCTAACCAAATCATAGATAAATTCTATTTTTCTAGAATTCTCATTTAACCTACTTTCTATTTGTTTAAACTTGTCATTAATTGATATAATATTTTTTTTAATATCTTCTAACAATAAATTTATATTACCATTATTTATATTTTGATTCGAGTCATTTGACCTTATATTAGTTTGGCTATTCCTGCTGGCAACACTGGAATATGATACATTAGGTTGGATAAAGTTTCGCATCATGTTATGTTTTAAATAGATTTTTTCTTTTATTTTATTCCTTACATCGTGGAGTTTTTCCAATTTTTCTTTATATTTAGGACAATTCTTGTAAGATGCAGGGTGTCCGGTTTCCTTGCATAGAGCGCACTTAAGGAGCTCTTTAAGATCGCCTTTTTTTATTTTGCATTCATTAGGTGCATGGCTCTCTCCACATTTTACGCACCTATATTCCATGTTACAATTGACTGCCGAGTGGGAGAAACGTTGGCATCTTTTACATTGTAGTATAGGTTCTTTATTAATTTTTTCCCATGTGACTATTTGGTTATCTATCGCATTTATTTTTCTGATGTCAGCGATTAAACTATTTGGTTCTGCTTGAATAATGTAATGTGGTAAAATTCTATTTTCTGCTATTGATTTTTTGGTTTGCAATCTGCTAACTTTTGAGAATTTCATATTTTCATTTTCAAAAGCTTTTAAGCATTCAAGAATTTCTTCGCATGAATAATTATTGTTTAAACCTTTTAACACCATAGTGATCTTTTTCTCTTCTATTGGGGTGTATGTATAAAAATTTGTGTTTGATTGTTTTAAAACATCACAAACCTTTTTAAAATCTTGTATGCTGCTTATATAAATAATGGAGCACGTGTCATTTATTTCTTTAATAAGAAAGTTATTTATTTTTAAATTGATTTTTATTATTTTTTTTAGGTAATTAATGTCAGTGTTATAGACATTAATTGGGGGAACTTTTTTATTTTTTATGTCTGCTGATTTTTGATTATTTATGTTATTGTTGTTATTATTATTATTATTATTATTAATACTAGCAACATTATTATTGTTGTTGTTATTAATTTTATTATTATATATGTTATTTTCATTTATATTTTCTAAGTTATTACGATTAGTATTAGTGTTTTTATTGCTTTGCTCAACAGCATTTGAGTCGATATTCTTTTTTTTTTGTTTTTCTTTATTATTTTTTTTTTGATAGCACTTCAATGAATTCTTCGAATTCTGACTTGTCTGTATTTTCTTTATCGGTATCAATGCTTGTATTTGTGTTGATTTCCGTTATTTCGTCGAGCTCTTCGAGCTCCATGAGAGCTTTAAAGCTATTCTCATTCTCACTAATATTTGTATTTGTATTTGAACTATTAACTGTTATTTGATTAATCAATTTTTTTAATTTTGAGATTTCACATTTAAGTTCATTATTTTCATGTTTCAACACTTCATTCTCACTGCATTTTTTTGTTTTATTTTTATTTTTTGTCATTATGTTTTTTTTTTTTGTTCTGCATAGAATTTTTTTTAATTTATAATTTATATGGTTTTTTAATTCATTATCCGATTTTGATTGCATAAGACAATCTCTTTATACGAGGCACTCCTAATTTAATATTTAAATATATTTTTCACAAAAGATATAGTTTTTTTTAATTTAATTTAATGTGTTTTTTTTTTTTTTTTTTTTTTTGATAAGCCGGATTGATTTACCACGTCCGTTCTCTACGGAAGGTTAAACTCGACTCCATACATCATCTGTCCATACATTAGATCCACCATTGAAAATTTTTGCATACATTCAGGATGAAAAAGTTATATTTTCCATACATCATCTTTTCATACATTGATCCCCCATTGAAAATTTTTGCATACATTCAGGATGAAAGAGTTATATTTTCCATACATCATCTTTTCATACATTGATCCCCCATTGAAAATTTTTGCATACATTCAGGATGAAAAAGTTATATTTTCCATACATCATCTTTTCATACATTGATCCCCCATTGATCATTTCTCCATACATTGAACCCCCACATCTATACTACTAACAAATTTAATTTTTTTATAGATCTTTTGAATTTAGAAATTAAAATAAGGAGTTAATTGTTCATTAATAAATACTGTATCTGCAAACAATTCGTTTCAGCTTCGCGTTCGCCAATGTGTTCAATATTTTCGTTTTCTTCCGAAACGAAAATATTGAACACATATTTCCGTTTTGAATATTTCCGAATTATCATCGCTATGATTTTCAAGGTAAAAATTTGGATCAACAACTTCATCATCAACTTCGCTTATATCACAATTATTTTTTTCTTCAGAAATTTTATCATAATTTTTTTAAATCTGTCTTATTCTAGATTCGTTCATTTTGTTTGATCGTGCAATATTCTCTATAATCGGAAAATTATAGAAAAAGGGTTAAAAAGTTGTATAAAACTTCAAATGGATGATTTTAAAAGATTTTTTTTTTTAAATTTTAACATAGATGTGTAGTAAAAATTTTTCTGTGAAAAACTAACATTAAACTGGAGGTGTAGTAAAATATTTTCTATTAATTGCTTACGTTAACTTAGACGTGGTAGTAAAAAAATTTCTAAGAAAAAATCCCACAATTAATGACGAGTGGTAGTTTTTACACCTCTTACTAAAGTTCTCTTCAAGTGCTTTACTTACAACATGACAAATAATACTGTGGATAAAAGTATAATATAACTAGAGTGTACTGAGAATATCACCTTGTGAGAGAGAAATGGACAGAAGTTATAAAGAAAAAAAAAAGAGAGTGTAAAATTTACCACCACGTCATAAGTTAAAGGTTAAAGATAATGAATTCTTATATAGTACATATTGTTTTTTTTTCTCCTTTGGGACAATATTATTTTATAGTTAATCATTCTTTAAATTTGTTCTCCTATTTTTATTGGAAAATTAGAAAAAAAAACCAATGTGAGTTAAATTTTTTTTTTTTATATAAGACTTAAAACTAAAAAACAAAATTATAACAAACAAAAAACAAAAAGAAAAAAATATAACTATGTTATATGAATTATTATATTTAATATTTATAAAATATAAAAATTATATTTAAAGTAATTTAGTTAGTCGTTCATCCACCAATAATTATTATTTTGATAATTGATGTCTCTTTGAGGTATTATTGTATCGAAGTTGAGGTTTGGCGAGTTGTGTTGGTCAAAGATTATTCTTTTATCTGTTGCTCGGCGATTTACATGGTATATAATTGGTACCTTATTTCTTCCTTGTATATAACCTTTCCGTATCGAGATATGTGAATGCTTCAGGAGGAATAAATCCTGTATGCATACATTTGTTGAAGTACATCTCATTTGGATAAATCAAGAGACATATGTAGGAGTTTTCTTCTATTAAATGTATTTTATCAAAATGTTTCCTTATCAATAAAAATATCTATTCTACTTATTTTGATTTTCTCGTAATTGTGCTTATTAGAATAATAATATTTATCTGTTGTGTTTATTTTTCGTGATACATTAATGCAAGCTCTTATACATGATCTTTCAAATTTTCTTATTTTTTCCATTAATGTACTGTTAATGTTAAACCATATTGGACATGCATATGCTATAATTGGGCTTATCAGTGATTGGTAGCATATTATTTTAACCCGATTTGAAATAATTTGTGAGTAGAATAATTTTTTTAATGAAATGAATGATTTTCTAGCTTTATTTAAATGGCTCTTTAATATGACTTATGTAGTTTAAATGATGATGTAATTTAATTCCCAAATATTTAGTTTATAATGAATTTTTAATGTGGTGTCCATTTGGTGTATTAATGTGAAAATTTCTCCAGTTTCTTTTATTATTTTTATTAAGATGTTTGTAGGTATTTCTGAATAGAATTACGTCACATTTCTCAAAATTTATTTTCATTTTCCAATCTGCACTATATTTAATAACTATGTCGAACATTTTTTGTAATTTACTTTGTGCTATTGACGCTATTTTATGGGGATAGTATGTTGTTAAATCATCTGCAAATGCTATACTAGGACTATGCTCTAAGCTGTTATTTAGAGAGTCTAGTAAAGCACTTATGTATATGTTAAAAATAGAACTGGTGAATTTACAGTTCCCTGCTGAAGTCCATTTTTTACTTTGAAAATTTTTGTCTTTTCTTTTTTTTACTTTTTTTACTTTAATTATTTACTTTTCAAATGTCATATTTTTAATTAAGTTAATAATATGTTTTGGTATGCCAAGTTTTATTAATTTGTAAATTAATCCGTTCAACCAAACTGTATCAAATGATTTTTTTAGGTCTATAAAGCATACGCCAACTACTTTATTTATATGTTTGGTACTAATTTATTTACTGCATGTATTGTATTATGTTTGTATTTAAACCCAAATTGATTATTTGGAATTATTTCTTTTATTTTTACTTCATTCAAGATAACATCATCTATAACCATTTCGTATAATTTGCTTATATTTGGAAGTAAACTAATAGGCCGGTAATTGTTGGGAGAAGATGGTGATTTACCTGGTTTTTTAATCGTTACCATATTTGCAATTTTCCATATGCTTGGGAAATAACTATTGTTCAGGCAATTGTTAAAGATTTTACAATATTCACATATTATTGCTATAGGTAATTGTTTAATAACTATGTTGGGTATTCCATCCACACCTGTAGATGTTTTGTTTTATAGTGTTAATATTTTATTTTGTAAGGTCTCTTTTGTGATGAAGTAATTTTGTGTTTGTTCTTCTGTTAAGTTATCTGATTTTTTATCATTGCAGAATTGAGTTATAACTGGCATTTGTGATCGAAAGAAAGTATTTATTGTTTTTTTTACTCTTAATTCTAAATTGGAGTATCTATCGTTTGTTTGACTGTGGACTTGTTCTAAATGAGCTCCCATTACTTTGAATATATCGCTTTGTTCTTTAATAATATAATTATTTACGCTATCTTTTTCTAATTTGTCAGAATTTACTCCTACGTTATGTAATATATTGATATTTTGATTATCTATTTTTAGTAACTTTGGTGGCTTATTGGATTTTAATCTATAGATCTTATTAATTTCTGGAAACATATTCTTTTGAGAATGTTTTATATTTTTTATTCTGTTTGTCCAATATTTATTTATTGAGATATTTATTTGCTGTGTAATTAGTGAATTTATATTGGCTAAGATAGACTTTAATCTTATTAAAATGTTTGACTCTTATGCCTACGAAGTATCTGTAGGGTTTTATTTTTCATTTTATCCAGTATGCTTTCATTATTTTTTATTTGGTTTATTGTTTCTTTCATAGTTTTTGTTATGATATTTTGTAGGTTGTGAATATTCTCATTAATTTCTTGTTCATTCAAATTTCTACCATTTGGAATATGATAATTCATATTTGTGTATACTTTTCTCCAGTTGTGTATGATTTGTCGTTTGAATTTAGACCAGTTTGTTGTATTATAATCGTATAAGAACCCTTGTTCATTTTCAGTTTCCAATGTAATATTTTCTTTTTTATCCCATGCTATTTCAGTTACTACAGCATTGTAATCACTGTCAAAAGGTAATATATTAAGCTTGTTTAGGACTATGTATTGTTTTCAACTTCAAGTTAAAACGCGTATCTACTAAATACAGATCTAAATAAGAGTTTGCTGGTTTGAATGTTGGTAAGGAAGTTGATATACAAGGAGATGTTGTATTTTATATGTTATTTGATTGTCTGTTATAAATTTGGTTAATTGCGATCCCCTAGCATTTTGGATATTGTTGTTCCACCTAGTGTGTTTCGCATTTAAATCTCCACAAAAACATAGTAATTATTATTACTGTTTAGTTTATATAGTTGGAACAAACTTTCTAGATCATTTCTAAAATCAGAACTGCTAGAATTTGGAGCATAGGTCGATATAATAACTAAATTATTACCATTATTTAGCGAGATGTTAATTGCACATGTTTCTATGCAGCATAATTTATTTTGAATTGTTATTTCTTTGCATTTTATTTCGTTTTTCAGCAATATTGCCACTCCTCCTCCCTTGTATACTATTGGGTCTATCTTTTCTAAATACTTTATAATTTTTGAAAGACAATTTATGCTTTTCGTTTATTTTTGTTCCATTTAGGCATAATATATCAGGATGATGTAAATTAATGAAATCTGCCAACGTAACTCTTTTATTATTTGATATTATTGAATTTGTATTTAAACTTATAATTTTTAATATTTTTGTTTCATTACTAAAACTATTCATGGTATATGTCTACATTTTCATATAGGAAATCTTTCCTCGCTCTTTGATGGTTAATAGTATTTTCAATTTTTGACATTTTTTCTGTTAAAGCATTTAATATATTCATTTAATATTTTTTTTATATCGAGCAAAACCTCATTATTATTATTTATATGTGTATAGTTTTCATTATCTGGGTGTATTGGATTAATTTTATTTTTATTAAATAATTGGGAGAATTTTGTGTTCGGATCTATGTAGTTATTTAATTTATTCATTTTACTGGTAGCTTTTGTTGTTGTTGCTGTTTTTTATTTTCGATTTGTTGTTTCTTTTTCTGATAAATTGAACAATTTCTATAAGATGCAGGGTGACCTTTACTTTTACACAAAACGCAATATAAATCTGCCCTTTCGGTTTTTTCAGTTAAAAGGCATTCGCCTGGCTTATGCGAATCGCCACACTTTACACATCTGTACTCCATATTGCAATTATTCGCAGTATGATTAAATCTTTGACACTTAGTGCATTGTGTTATTTCACTTATTATATATTATTTTATATTTATACTAATATTAATTTGTCTTTAGAATTAAGTAGAGATTGGGTAAGTTTAACAATTTTCCTTTTATTTATTATTTTTTTTTTTATTATTATTTACAATGGTAATTTTAATTTGATTTATTTATTATTATTATCTTTTTTTTTCACAAATAATTTTTGCGCTTTAAAAAAATTTCACGTCCGTACTCGACCACGGTAGTTTTTTCACTCCCACCCATACATGTAGTTTTTCAATAAAAATTTTAATGCAAAATTTGTTAAAATTCAATATCCTTAATTATATTTACTTATTTACAAATATAAAATATACATTTTATTAATGTAAAATAATATCCAGTTACGTTAAAGTTAATCTACGGCTTCGAAACTCCAATATACATCCATCCACGTCCACGTTATGTTAAGAAGATAAAGTATCATCTCAACCGGAAAGAAAGTATGACAAATATATGACGTTTTGAGTATGAGACTTATAGTATAACATTTAAAGTATAACACTTAAACTCGAATGTTTGATAATGCCATTTTCGTTTTTCGCAGTTTTTCGAATAACTTTCCCAGAATTGGCAGCAAAATTATTGGTCTGTACGAACAAAAATCTTCTGGCTTTTACATGGTCTCAGAATCATTATTATCTCTGACGTTTTCCATTGAATTTTGAAGTATTTTAAGCCTTAATAGAGCGTTGTATATAAGTGATAGTAACTTGAGTCCTTGAAGAGATAATTCATTACAATCCTACCATTAATTTTATCGAAACCCGGTGATTTACTTGTTTTTATATCTGATTTAATGATACTCCTTATCTCAGATGCTGAATATTTTTTTATTGGTAAGTTCATGAGAAAGGGACAACTAATAATTTCGTTTATTTGACATAGTTCGGCTTCTGTAGAACATATGCTCCAAGGTTGAAATACTTTGGAAAGATAAGCTATCTATAAAGATAATATGCAGCAAATGTGTTATCTATGTCTTGGTTACTGTGGACCCAACCGCCGTTAGGTTTCCGTAGTGGGGTTTTCGTATACGTTGGCTGTTTTAATTTCTTTGTAGTTTTCCATAATTCGTGTTCTGTTGATTGCTTTGGTTTTAAATTTGAAAGATATTGCTGGACAGCGTCATTTTTGTACTTTCATAGTGCTGCTTTCATTTTCTTGGTGCTTCTGTTAAGGTTTCTTTTGTTAGTAGTATTGCGATTGTTTTGCCATATCTTCCTTAGCTTGCGTTTTTCTCTTATAAGGTTTCTAATATGCGTCGATTCATTAGTATTTGGATTTTTGTCGTTTGTTGTTGGAGTGGCTGACCAAGCGGTTTCTTGAATTGATTTCGTGAAACACTCAACAGCTATATCAATGTCGTTTTCTGTTTTTAATTTAAATGGTAGATGTACAATCTGTTGGTTAACAGATCAAGTGAATGACGAATATTATTCCAATTTGTGTTCATCAGCTTTATAATGTTGCAAAGTCACCCCTTGACTGTTCTAATCATGCTTTTAATTTTTGAGATCTTAATCCTTTTTTGGCTTTTCGTATTTGCTTCCTTAACAAAATCTTCTTTTCTGGGATGTTCGTATAAATTCTAGATTTGCCTATTCTCCGCACTTTCCGTTTTTTTCCCTTGGATACGGTCTAATATGTTCCAAAGCGCTTTTAGTTACTAGTTGGCTCGCGAAAGGTAGTTGAAGATGTCGTCGTTGAGTATTTTGTTCATCAAGAGTTGTAACTTTCTGCTCGATCAGTTACAAATGCCTCAGCATAGTTATCGTTAATAAAAACTAAACGATTCCAGGTTTTTCGAATGATGAGATTATATTTTTAAGCGTAAAAGTACTTTCATATGCTCGTTTCTCCAGTTGTGGTTGCCTGGATTGTTTATCATAAAATTATTGAAAGCTATTTTTAAAGCACTTTTAAATGGGCCAAAAAACCCCATGTCCAATGATTCTAGTTTATGTGAGCAGTGAGGAGCTAATGACAAAAGCATGATTCAATTATTTTTGGCAAATTATATGACAGGTAAATAGCAGTGACTATTAAAATAAAATGCGGTGGTCTTTTGAACTACTTGTATGGATCTGAATGTGCTTTAAGATTTCTGGAAAGAGTTCAACAGTCATCTAACCACTTTTAATGGCAAGCCCCAGACTGTCACTTGGTGCTTCGTTTAAAAATTGGTCTTTATAGTGAAGTCTTGAAAATAAAAATGTAGAGGGAAGGAATTTCCTGCAGTATTTATAATTTCAATAAAAGTTACCCTCGTTCTCCTGTAAAGATTTGACCACCCAGTTTTTTCGATTTTTCTCCAATGAACTGTGAAAATAAATAAAAACTTTTATTTGACCTGATCTTGATAAATGTAATTTTTTTAGAGCTAACTACTTTTGAAGCTTGCAAAAAAATAGTTACACCTGTTTCATCTATATTAAATATTTTCGCAGTAGGAAATTAAATCTTTCCATGACTGTAGTTCTTGGAAAATTCGTCGACGTTGGTCTTGTTAAATGCAGTGGCACGTGCCAGACTTTTTTTTCTGGTTTACGTAAACTAAGTTCAGAATGGCGTTTCATAAACCCGTACATCCAGTCTTTACTGCTTTTTTTTATTTACATCCCAATTGCGAGAATAAACTTCTCCTAATTGTTTAGCATACTGAAAACAAAGAGTTTGATCGTAAGTCAAACCGTAATTTATTTGCGAAGAACGCGTCAAATATTCTTTTAAATAATTTTCATCCTTGTTTGAAAAAACTTGCTAATGTTTATATTTCTCCATTTCAGGACATTTTCTCGAAATAATGTAATTATTATTTATTATTTTATTTATTTATTATTTTTATTTTATTTAGTTCATATAAAACTATTTACAATTACAATAATATTCATACATTAATAAATAATTAAAATAAATTTACTTAATATGGAGTATATATAATTAAATTCATTTAAAAATTATCCTTTACATGAATTTTAATTTGGTTTTTAAATCTACTCAAACGGTTTTCCATTTTTAATTCTGTAGGAAGATTGTTATATAATTGCAAACCTTTGTACATGATCATATTTTTTGTTTTTTCATTTCTATAAAAATCTAGTCTAAAGTTAGCATTATTTCTTGAATTATATTCATGTATGTCTCCATTATATACAATTTTATTACATAAATAATTTGGGTAAAGCCCGTTTTTTATTTTAAATACAATGATCAAAACATTAATTTTAATTTGTTGTTCAATATTTAACCATTTTAACGTGTCCAACATTGCATGTACAGAAGCATAACGATTCAATCTCAGAACAACTCTCATAGACTTGCTCTGAAGTCTTTGCAATCTACCCATCATTTCAGAATTACACATAAATAATATGGAAGAACAATATTCAAAGTGTGGTTTGATCATATTATTATGTAAATTGATTGCACACTTAATAGATATTTTATTTCTAATTTGATTAAAAAAATTTACTTTTTTAGCGATCCTTTTACAAACATAATTAATATGACTTTTAAAATTTAATTTACAATCTATTATTACTCCTAAGTACTTTATCTCTTCGATTCTTTCAATGTTTTTATTATCTATTATAATATTATGATTTTCATTTTCCCTTCCATTAATAATTAAACATTTAGTTTTATCTATATTTAATTTAAGTTTATTCATATTTAGCCACCTACCTAAACTATTTAAATCAACATTTATTTTATCAACACATTCACTTAAACATTCTCCAGCAATATATAACAATGCATCATCCGCAAATTGTATCAATTTACCATAATTCACCGCCTTCTCTATATCATTAATAAAAATCAGAAACAATAACACACCCTAGACACTTCCTTGAGGCACACCATATGACACCTCGATTGGATCTGACAAGCAACCATTGATTTTTGTTCTTTGAGTTCTTTCATTCTTTAAATAAGATTGAAACCATTCTAATTCTATATCACAAATACCATACTCCTCAAGTTTACATAATAAAATATCACGATCAACAGTTTCGAAAGCCCGCCTTAAATCTAAAAATACGGCCACTATTACTTTGTTATCATGTACTGAAATTTTCCAATTTGTGATAACTAGATTTATTAATGCCTCACAGTTCCTCCTGTTTCTCTAAAATTTTAGCTTCTGTTAATATGGTATTTACTGGTCTGAATTCATTTGCATTTTTTGTGGTTTTAACTTTTTCTATTGGAACCACAATCGATTCTTTCCACACGTTAGGGAACATTCCAGATACTAGAGACTGGTTAATTATAGATAATAGATTTTCACCAATAAACTCATAGGCCTCAAACAATAAACCTGCACTGACAAAATTTATATCACGCTTGTTATTTAGCAATTTTAATGTTTCTTTTATCAATTGTTGTTGTTTTAAATTTAAATGTACATGGTTTACTTTCAATATAATTTACATATGTTTCACATTTAATGCTTCTATTAATTTGTTGAATGCTTTCGATAAAAAAATTTATTAAATTTATTGGCTATAGTTATATTATCATTCACTGTTTCATTATCAAAAATTATTTCAGATATTTCAGTAAAACATTTGTTCAAAACAAAGTTTTTAATGTTTTTCCACATAATTTTTTCATCATTAGATTCTTCAATTTTTTTACTTATATAAGAATTTTTGGCTTTATTAATTTGATTTTTATATTTATTTCTCAATTTTTTGTATTATTCCACTCACTTATATTATTTGTCCATTTTGCAATTTCATATTGATAAATTTTTTTATTTTTTAATACCCTATGTTCATTTTTAAACCATTCTACTTTTGGAAATTTTATGTTATTTTCTACTATGTAATTTTTTATTAATTCTTTTAAGTTAAAACTAAAACCATTTGCTTTGCTATTAACATCGGTATAATACACGGTCATAATATCACTTCTTGTAATATTATATAAAAAAATTTGTTTATTATATTTTAGCACTTTTATTATTCTATTTTTACTTTTGATTTCATGTTTTGTTTTAATATTAATTCTAATAGTTTCATGATGACTTATTTTTGAATTTTGATCAATATAAGCGAAAATGTCACTGTACTTATTAGTTAATACCCAGTCTATAAGTGTTTTTGAACTATTAGTAACTCTAGTATATTCATTTATTAATTGTCTAAAAGCATTATTATCAATTATTATTTGTTCACTAAAATTTTTAATATTGCTATTAATTAGCCAATTTATATTAAAATCACCAATGATTATAATAGTCTCATTTAATTCACTCAATTGTTCCATCATATTTTTAAAATGATTCAAAAAACCACAATTTATTCTTAAATATTTAAGTTTATATAAAGTTATTTTCGAAAAACTCAAATATTAATTAAAAAAAAAAATAAATAGGTTATAAAATTTAAATTAGTTGAAAAGAAAAAGTATCAAACTCAGCCATATAACTAAGAATTAATTACCATAACATAACATTGTAAGTAGGTTATTTTCTTAATTTAAAAAATTTATGTAATCTTAAAAACTTTAAATTTAATTATTAAAATAAATAATATGTAACAAAATAATGAATTATACATGTAACAAGTTTCAAGTTAGTTTTACGTAAAATAAAAATGTTCTTTGAAAACACGTGGAAACACGTGGATGCGTAATATCAATAAATTTATGTTAAATGCTGTACTGTAATTCAAAAAATAAGTTTAAAGATAAAAATTAAGTATAGTAACAATATATAATAAATAAAATAATTATTTAAATAAGTCTCAAAATATACAAACATGATACCAAGCTAATAATATAATTTTATCAAAAGAATAATGTAATTAAATTTAAAAATGATCTTTTAATTTTATCTTTTAAGAATTTAGTATTTAAGAAATAAAACAAAATGTTTATTACACTTCCATATTTTTCAACACTATCAAAGAAATTTTAATAAAACGTTAAATAATAATATATTTCTTTTAACTCGCCTAGAGTTGAGTCTAAACGAGAGGGTGCCAAGTACACGCATGCTTCACATGTATATCTAGATTTAAATTTAAAGCATTTTGAATATTTTAATTGGTTTATTTTGGATCGATTATGTAAACTAAAAATATTTTATTTATCTTACACTTCCCTTTACACTTTATTTAAATTTAAATTTAATTGTAGATTTTGTCTGAAGAAGTGCCATTACTATTATTTAAGAAGTATTGTAAATCTTAGATTAAGTCTATTTAAGAAAAGCTAAACTCAGAATATGATAATGTACAATGGCTTAAAATTATTTAATGAATTACCAACAAATTTAAAAATAAAAAGAATTTTAAAACCTTTAAAAAATATTTAAATAATTATGTTAAAGATAACATTGAGTAGAAATGTAATTTTTAATTTTATAACAAATCATTTACTAAATAATTTAGTAAGAAATTACTAAATAAATAAATAAAGAAATAAAATAATTTATGTTAAAATTCTAAGATTAATTTTTAGATTAAAGATATATTTTAAAAAATATGTGATTAAGCTTTAAATGTAAACTTAATTATATAAATTATAAAATTTTAAAATTATAATATATACTCTAGACGAGCACTCTGCTCTTTTGGAGAAATGAATTAATAAATAAAAATAAAAGAAAAACAATTATATCTTAAATTAATAAAAAAATTTTATTTAGAAAAAGTCACTTTTTATTCACTTGTTATTTTTACATTAATTTTTGTCTCCACATTTCGAAGCATTTTTCTTATGAGATTATCATAACATCATTTAAAAGATTCCGCATTAAAATATGCATTCCAATTTAAATCTACCGCAGGTCTGCCGCCGAAATCTACCTTCATGTTCATACGTAAAAAAAACCTGGTAGATTTCTGCAGTTTTTGCTGTCAGATTATTTCAAAATATCAAGATGGGCAAAATAAAATTATCGGTAAAGAAATAAATTTTTACTATTATTCTAATGTCAAACCAACAATATTAGGCGTTTTTGTTTTTTAGTTCAGAGCAGACTGTCAAAAACAGATTCGTGTTTTTTTTTTGCTCAGAGCGTTCAGAGCTTGAAATCCGTATTTTTTATGCGCTCAGAACGTGTTCTATGTGCTCGATTTAAATTAACAGAGCACGTAGAGCGCTTGAATATTAAATGTCAACAAGAGATGTTTGGTGCCTATTATGTATTTCGACAACGATTACGATTTGATCGAACGAAATGTCAAAATGCAAAATTGCCATTATGTACTTCGATATCGTTCAGAAATTGTCGACGAAATCGATAAAGTTTATCGATGTAAAATTTTACCACGAAAGAGACATCGAAAGAGAGATTTTGTACAAAATATTTCAATTTTGAATTGAAAGGATAAAATAAAAGAGATTCAAATATATTTTATTTATATTGGACAGTTGGTGTTTTGTTTTATATTTATGATATTTTTTGAAATAAAAATAAATTTAAAAGTAGGAAATGAAAGTAGGTATTTTACTTTATTCTTCATAATAATTTTTGATTGAAATAAATTTTAATAGGAATAAAAGGCCAGTTACAAATAAACTGCAATACGAAAAGTTAGTGTAAATAATGATAAACCATTATAAATTTTCCAAAGAGGTACCAGGATATCTTGCACTCACAAAACCAATTACCTGATTATGATCACATATCTAAAAACAAAAACTGTTATAATAATGTAAAGTAATTACAATAAAGTATAAACTTATCAGAATTGCATTAATGCTAAAAAATCCCTTTCTACTATAACATAAATGTTGTACGTTTTGCTTCGTTGATTTAATTTGAATAAGATTTCCATCTACTGCTCCAATTATTTCAGTAATTCTGCTTTAATCATAAAAATAACGTTTGCCTGACTTTTTCCTTCTAGTGCGTAATGGAATTTGATCCATTTTGCACATAATTATAAACTGCAAATACATATTAAACTTCTTTAAGAACCAAAAAAAATTAGCTGTGCTAGTCCGACATGAAAATCATTTCCTACGTTGAAAATCATTTGCTTGGTACAAACCGCACAGAATTTTAATACACTAACCAATTTAATTATATTTGGAACCGACGTGTTACTTATTGGCTATTTAAATTTTTGCCCTAATTTAATAGTTTTAATAATGTAGATAATAATTCATCAAATTCATGTTTAAATAACCTACGTATAATCTTCTAAATCTAGTGGATTAGAATAATCCCGAATATATGTTCGCTTGTTTTTTAATTCTGCAATTCGATAGCGTTTTTCAGCACTATCAGAAATTGAAAAATTTAACTCTGCTCAAATCATTTTATTTTTAAAAACTTATAATTTTATAATTATATTTTATTTAAACACTTCAACTTATTTTCAACTTAAAAATTTTAAATATAACACTATTGTTTTGTTTTTTTTTCGTATAATAATTTGAATTTGACAGTTCAAGAATGAAACATATGTAATTTTCATCGTAGATTTGAATTTTACAATGGCACCATTTTTAAACACTTTCGATCAAATTTTCATCGAAATACATAATGACACTAACGATCACAATCGAATAACTTTAACGATAACGATGAACGATTCGATTAATTTCGATCGAAATACATAATAGGCACCTTATTTTAAAACAAAATAGATGACGCTACTATACGATAGTAAAAAAAGTAAACCATTTTAAAATTTAAAATAAATATCCACAGTATTTTTTACAATTTAAGAAATAATGGCGTCGTTCATTAAGCTGTGATAGTAAATAATTAATATTTAATCAAAAATAAATATTTTTAGTTTAGACTTTTTGTAAATCTTAACTTTTGTAAATTTCAAAGTTTAAATTCGATATATTATGACAAATGACAATTTGAAACAACAATAAAATAAAAATGACAGTTTACTCAAATCGTGTTTTTTTATTAAATCTGAGCGCTCGGAGTATATCTGTTCTGCTCTGCTCAGAGCGCGTTCAGATCTATGCTCTGAACTAAAAGAGGAAAATGCTTATTATGTTATAATTTTATGCATTATGAATAATTTATATTTTTTTTATTTTAATAATATTCGATTTTATTAATATTGAAAAATTGCGTTGTAAACAACAAGTTCCTTCTACTTTATGTATAAAAAATAATCGAAAAATGTTGACCTGACATATAATTCCCAAATTTTTTTTTTCAAACGTTAAAAATACACCATAAATTTGAAATTTTTGGTAGATTTGTTTAATCCTTACCGAAATCACCCCACACATATAAATTTTGGTACATTTCTATCACTTTTCTACCCGTATTGCATAATGAGAGGACATATGTACCTATTTGTCTCCGGTACCATTTTTTTTCTTTTCATTTTTATAATATTTTATCAAAGAATACCCATTAATAAGAAGATGCACTAGAAGTCAAGATATTTTTACTACTACATTTACAAAAAAAACTCATTAGTTAAAGAAGCAAAGAACTATTGTAAATATTTTCTCAAGTTGTGAGAAAAAAAGAGTATAAATCATTTAAAGAACGACTTAATTTTTGCAATGTAATTTTAAATATCCCACGAGAGATTTTTGTTTATTTATTTAGCCCACTAGAAATTTTTCATGTGTACAGTCGTCTAAAATTTTGTGTTCGAAATTTTTAAAAATAAACGTATTAAATTTATTAGGGTATGAGAATAAATTTTTTCAGACTGGACCAACACATTGACAAATTATAAAATTTTATTTCAGTGCATCTTCTTATTAATGGATATTCTTTGATTCTATTTTGATTTCTGTTCTTGTTTATTTAAATGTTCATATTCATACGGTTTATATACTTCTGTTCTGTAGTCTTTTTCTTTCATATTTTCTTAAATCAAGTGTAAGGAAACCAAAAATATTTGGAAAAAAAATATTTGGTTGGTTTTCAGTTAGTATTAGTAGTAAAGCATATTTTCCATTCTTTCGTACGTAATATGTATACGTTCATTGTTCATAATGTTATGATAATAAACAAGACTAATACTAATGGAACAACATAAAACAAGGCTAAAACACAAAATTAATATTTTATAAGCTTTATATAGTGGAATTTTACTATGAAAATTGATGAAAGACCTTTTTTTAAATACATATTTATTGGAATACTAATTGGAATATTAAATTTTTTAAAATCTCAATACTCCAAAATATGTAAAAAAAGATTAAATTTTAGCCCATTCTTTGGACGAAAGTTAAAAAAATTAATTGTTTTTAAGTTATAATCCGATTTGTAAGTGGCCCACTATTTTTCCCCTAAGACTGAGTATATTCTTTTTAAAAAACAGGCCTACTATTGAGCTTTCCCCTTCGAGTGTCTTAGCCTATTAATTAGTGTTAGTCTTGATAATAACCAACCAACACTCTGACCTCTAACTATGCAGTTACAAGCAATAGTATGCAAATTTGTTTTTTTAGCGAATTTTTAATTTCAAACAAACATTGTAACATTATAACCAGTAACCACAGTATTGCACAAAACAATAAAGCACATTGAAGTAATTGAAAAATTTATAAATTATTTATTTTTTTTCTTAATATTGTATATTATTATAAATAATATCAAAGAGTATATTAATATAAGAGGTGTCATCTGGATATTATATGTTCTTGCTAAATGGTAGTTGTACTCGTAATTGACAACATTTTTCTCTTTTTCTATTTCGATCATATCGATTCACAACACAAACAACCCAATGCATCCTAAATAGACAGGTATGACAGGTGAGACATCCTAAATAGACATGCATGATTTTTAATAAAGTTAAAAGAAAATAAACCCGTGTTTTTTTTTTATTTTTGTGAAGTAAATTAAAGGTATGTAAAAAAGACATCCTAAATAGGATGAATTTTAGAATTTAGGATGTCTTGATGTAATAGTAATAAAGCCAACATTGTGCTGTTTTCCTCAACAAATCAATTTAAATCTAGTAAGTAAAGAAACTTTAATTAAACATTCTTTTGATAACTAACATAACTTTAAATATTTTTTATTTTTTCTTTCTATTAATTTCTATTGTGACAAAAATTCTTGTAAATGAAAATATAAAATAGGTAAGTATGCTTAATTATTAATTTTTTAATTCACTTAAAACGTATAAATAATTATAATTTGCATTTTAAGCATGTACATTTCGTTTTTACTTTGTAATAACATTGAAAAATTAAAATTTTGCTCTCCATTTTTCAAACTACTATAACTTCATATACAACATTTTAATTACATAGTTAGGATTACATGAAAACTTTTAAAACACAAATCACTTATTTTCCAATTAGTATATTCTTTAAATTAATTAGATTTTTGAAATTCCAATTAGATAATTAATTATTTATTGATATGATAATATAATATCACTAATATATTATTGATTTTTTTACTTCAAAGTTTTAAAAAAAACTTGAATTTCCTCTAAAATTCTTATATGAATCAAAAATCTCATATAAGAAATTTCTTTGTTTACATTTTTCTGTAACCTCTTCAGTATCATTTGGAATTGAAAGTTCTGGCCTGTCTATTTAGGAGGCCCTGCACAACCTTATTATCCGTCAAAACTACAAAACATCATTTCTAAATTGTGTTGACTGCAAATATGCTATTGTGTAATGTGTATAATACCTTGAACATAATGAGCGCAGCCATCATGGGGTCATCGCGCAGAAATACTACTTTGAAAGTTGAAACATATGAAAACATATGCAAGTGCAAAAAATGAAAAGTTTCCAACGCAGCCATCGCGCGAAAGTTTATTTAATAAGAAAAAGTTAGCAAAACAATGTCTGTTAACGCTTTCAACGTTTTACATTCTGTGCACAAAGTTATATTGCTGCGTTTTTGACATATAGAAACTTTGTTGGTTGCGTGATGACTGCGTTCATTCTGTTCAAAAGGTAACAGCTACAGTATGTTGTATGAGACAACCAAATCTTTACAACTGGTGATGATCAGTTGTGTTTTTATATATATTTATTATTTATGTAGTAGTTAGGTACTTGTTTTTTTTCCATTTATTTATTTAGTTTATTAACTATTTTAATTTTATTTTTACAACATAATATATATATAAAAGTTAAAATTATGTCTATTATTTTTACAAATTTTCTTTTACGTTAACTACTAATAAACGTTTAAATCGATTTAAATTATTTTCATTTCTTAAATAACTAGGCAGTTCATTAAATAACTTTAAACCGTTGTACATTAACATGTTCTTTGTTTATTCGTTTCTAAAAAAGTCTAACCTAAAACTAAAAATATTTCTTAAATTATAATGGTGAATTTCATTATTATATACTAATCTGTCACATAAATACTTAGGATAATTTTTATTTTTTATTTTAAAAACTGTTACTAAGACATTAAATTTAATTCTTTGATTTACTTCTAACATAAAACTAACTGAACTATACCTACCGATTTTTAAGATTATTCTCATCACCTTATTTTGCAGTTTTTGCATTCTATCTATTATTTCATTGTTTGACATAAATAAAATCGATGAGCAATATTCAAAATGAGGATACAATCTTATAGCATTTAGGAAAGATAGTCTATCTCTAATCCTTAATAAAAAATATATTTTTTCCCTATTTTTTTACAAACATAATCAATGTGATTTTTGAATTTTAATTTTTTGTCTATTATTACTCCTAAGTATTTAATTTCATCGACCATTTCTATTATTTTACCATCAATAACAACAACTTCTTCCACTATGCTATTTAAAATCATACCTTTTGTTTTTGATACATTTAATTCTAATTTATTCATTTTAAACCACATACTCAAATGTTTTAGATCATCATTCATTTTCGTTATACATTCTAATGTACTATCAGCAGCAATATACAAAAGGCCATCATCCGCAAATAGAACCAATTTTCCATGAATCTTTGAACATTTTAGCGTTAATCAAATTTTTATCTCTTATTATTCATAGAATGCAAAACTTTTTTTAGGTGATTTAAATTTAAAGTTTTAAATTTAAAACAACAGCGCACATTTTCAATTTTTTTAATATTGATATACATATGTAAGTAAATAGTGGAATATTATTATTAATGTCTTTTATGCTTTGTACAAAGTACGAGTTAAATTTATTTGCAATTTTTAAATTATTATCGCACTTTTCATCTTCAAATATTATTTCATTAATGACTTCTTCCTTTTTATTGAGCACAAATGTTTTTATGTTTCTCCACATAGTTTTTTGGTCACATGAAACTTCAACTTTATTACGAATAAATTGATTTTTTGCTAAATTTATTTTACCCTTATAATTATTTCGAAGTATTTTATAATTATTCCAATCAATTCCAATCTCCACATTGCAACTTTATATAACTAGTCTATTTTTTTCCATTTTCAATAACCTTAGCTCATTTGTAAACCAAATATTTTCCACAGTTTTAACATTTTTTTCAACAATAAATTCATTTATAATATTATATAAATTTGAACTAAATAATTCTGCTTTAGTATTGCAATCACTGAAATACATTGTCATTATATCACTTCTACAAATTTTTACTCTCAATTTGTCTTTATTTGAATGTTTACTCTGAATTTTGGAATTATTTGTAGGGTAAAATTTACAAAAAAAAATTTTCTTTTCTACAAATTTTATTGACGCGCAAAAGAAGGGTTTTTCTCTTTAAAATTTATTAGGTAAAATTGAAAAAGTAGAAAGGTATTTTTTCCTAACTAAAAGGTGTTGTGAATCGTAATAGCACTCCTAATAAAAACAAAAAATTGTAACATATCTACTTTTTAATTTATTCAATAAAAACAAAAAATTAAAAATATTAATAAATATGCGTCCTTGGCTTCTTTAATTAGTTTATAAAAAATAAAAAAAAAGTTTAACTAAATAAAATTATTAATTATATAACAAATGTTAGAAGGTCCCTAGTTTATTTGTAGTTCTAAAATTTTTTGTTTTAATCTAAGTTTTGGTATTCTATTAATTGCTTCATTTCGCAAATTATTTTTTTAATACTAAATGTTTTCCCTTTTATGTTTTAATTTTTTTTTCTCTATATTCAATTGTTCTTTCTTTACTTTCTTTCCTTTATTTTCAGGTTTTTACTAATATGTACCAATACTTTCTTCTAATATATTTTTTCCGTCCTTTCAAATAAAACTTTTAGTTCTTTTATGATATTCTTTAGTTGTTCTCGGATTAGCTATGAAATCTCTAATGCCACAAGCCAAATAAACAAAATCCAAACACGATAAAATCCCATTTTTCAAAATCCAAATGCGACAAAATCCAAATTTTAGGAAAATAGCAAGCCACCCACAAACCCCGGTCCTTATTTATTGAAACCCTGTTTTCGCAAACGGCAAACTTTTAGTAAAAAAATAAAATAAAACAAAATTTACAAAAGTTTCTTATTTTTTATATGTAAAATCAGAATTTGCAAATAACAGTATCCCCCATTTAAAAATTTCGATTTCAGCTAATTTCGGCGACTTTTGGTCTTAAAAAACCGATTTGCGGTTCTTTCTGGAAGTTGAAATTACCACCAATCGATAGAGAACCCTCGAGTTAGTTAACAAACTTTTTTTTAAATTTTAAAATATCGGCTCCTTCCTCTTTTCTAGTTCTATTTTTTATGCTTTGAATATTTCAGTGTTTAATTATAGTTTTGTTATTTTTAATGTACACACTTCCTGCTTTCGTTCTTTCAACTTTGACCAAAGTCATTAAAAAATTTAATCTCTCAGAATTTCAATTATTTCATTTACACCACAATTTTTTTTACCTACAGTTATTAATATATCATCAGAGAATTATCAGAGTATTATTATATTTCATAAAATACAAAACTTTTTTACCTGCAATTATTTTCAGCTGTTGTGCCAGCCTTTTGAGAGACAGCGAGTTCTGCGTGTCAGAGTAACTTTTAGAGTTCCCATCTTCAACAGACCAGGAGTGGCAGCACGTAAAACGTTTACGCTCAAAAATCAACGTGAAGTATTTTAATGCCAAAGATATTTTTTGGTAGCATGTAAAACATCACGTTGAAAATTTATTCCGAAAACTCGAAAAAATATTCCGAATGTTCGAAAATTATTTTGACAATCAAATTAACCCATTTAAAACTTCAAAAAACATATGTTTTTCCAATTTAATGGAGGTTTGAAATAAAAAGAAATGAATTTAAATTTTTTCGAATTTTTTTTTTAATTCTTGTATTTCGCCTTATTATTTTCAGTTTTGAAGAACAAAATTGTTATAAAAATCGCAAAAATAATAAAAATGATGTGCCCGTTTCAATAGATATAGAATTTATAATAGACTAAAATAAAAAAAAAATAAATAAAATAAATGTAAACAAACCAATTCAGTTGATATTTTATATGATATTTTCAATGAATTAGAATATTTACAATGAATTTATTTATTTATTTATTTATTTTAACAGTTGATCCTACAGATAAATCTGTAGGCCAACTTTATAGGTCCTTTTCCCTTTCGAAATGTGGGCCTTTTTTTATTAAACTATATTAATTATTTGGAATATATTTTTGTATATATTATATATTTATATTATTTTTTTTTATTAGTTATTATATCTTTATTAATTATTAGATTATATTTGAACCGATGTGGTTGTATAGAAAATTACATTTTCAGTAATTTTCACCATTTGAAAAAATTTTCGGTTCTCACGGGGTTTGAACCCGTGCTCCTTCGGTCGTTACATTACTACACTCGAGTGCTTTACCACTCGGCTACCGAGGCCACTACAATGAACTAATAAATATAGTTTTTTATTTAAATAAATTAAAACACTCAATTATTAAGAAATTAAAAAAAAAAATTATTTTATTATCATATAAAAAATGCTTGAATTATCACAGAAATAAAATAATTTTTTTATTGCAAACAAAAATACTTCAATTATTCCTGAAATAAAATGTTATCAAAAGAAATTAAAAATTATAAAATAAAAATAAAAATTATAAAAACTATAAAATTTAATGTTCTTAAGATTTAAAATTTTATTATATTTAAATTTTATATTTTTATTATTAAAATAACACAAAATTATTAAAAAAACGAACTTTCCCGTATAAATTTTAGTTCACGGTAAGAAAATTACAGACGTTTAAAAACCAACGTTCACGTTAAAGAAAATGTACTTGACGTTGCTTACATGCTACCAAAAGTGCTAATACGTCTTTTTGACGAACGTGAACAAGTTACGTGCTGCCACTTCAGAACTCTGGGCTATACAAAACATTGTACTCTTTTTTATTTTCAACGTATCATTTACAGAACCACAATGCCAAGCGATTTACATCATCATTTATTATTCACTTTTTCAATTTCATAAAATATTTAAAATTTTCTTCGGGAGGCACAAATGCTAAATTTTTTAACATGCACACATTGAAGCTAAGATTTTCATCTGTTTCTTATTTTATGGACAAATCTAATTTGTTCACTTTACGCCATATTACTTGGCTTAAATGAAAAATACAAGCTTTAGAAATAATTTCAGGGAAAAATGATTTCAAAGCAATTGGAACTGCCCTTTCAAAATTAGTGATAACTTTTTCAGATTTGAGCGAAATATTTCTATCACAGCTTATTTTACATAGTATCAGCTTATTTTACATAGCCATTAGCAAACACTTGCAAAAACAAATATTTTCCATTATTAAATCATCACACATTATTTTTAATATTATACTTAAAACACAATTTATAAAAAAAAGTTTCAAGTATAATAATAAATTAAATGTTTTCAATGTTAACTTAACATTACAATTATCCGAGAATTCACCGAAATTCATTTCACTTCTTTTAAATATTACTACCAACGACAATATGCATTTATGTGTTAAAACTTGAAACTAAAAATTATTTTTCCATTTGTTTTTGGATTTTTTGTTATATTTGGTAAAATGATGTTTGAGTTTTATCACATTTGGATTTTGAAAAATCGGATTTTGTCGTATTACCGTTTTCCCCCTTTATTTCTATTGAATTGAGTTTGCTTGTCTGTTTGATTTTTTATTAAAACTGCCCTAACGTTTTTGTTTATGCTAAAATTTTGAGGAGTAATGACAAGTTAAATTTCAGTTAGATAATATATTAGAGTTTTTAGTTAAATATAATAGAACGAATAACACCACCCCTACCTGTCACTCTCACGTTGGAAATATTATTTAAAATACCAACAATAAAATAAATAATAATATTATTATTCAACCCCCTACCTGTACTATTTCATTGGATAAGAAACAACCAGCCAGATTCCAGCTGCGAAAAACGTCAAATTGCTACCTGTGCAAAGAGAATAAATTAGACGATTAGATTTATTTAATCAGTCGAGTACAAAACACTTAAGAAGTCTGCAAGCAGTAGACGAAATACGCGTATCTGTAGGATTAGCATATCAGTATATCATTAAAATTAAAAAGAAAATATTCGACTATTTTCGAGAATTATACAAAAATTTTATTCTAACGCTAGAAAACAAGTTTTCATAAAAGTATTGAAGCAATTTTGTGTCTCTTCTATATTTGATAAATAAAAAATTATATTTATAAAATTGTAATTATACAAAATATTTAGCTAATTTAGTAGTTTCACAATTATTATTTGTGTTCTCAATTTTTATTCTTGTTTTGTTATTAATGTTCTTTTCGCTATTTTTAGGTTATGCTTTTCGAAAAATTTGAAATTTGCTCAACCTTTGACTAACGGTCATATTCGATATAATTTGATTAATATAACCGCTTATATTGAAATGCCTTAAGAGCGAATTTGACAGTTGTTCGAATCGGATCGGATCGAATTGATTATAATCTTGTCTTGTCTTGGGGCAAACAAACAAATTACAAAACTTAGCTTTTCGTTTAATTTCAACATTAGCTTAAGCCGACTAAGTTTTGGACCTTTACAGCTGTATAGTATCTGATTTTATGAGTTCTTTGACAATAATTTTAAAGTATAAATCACAATATTTACAGTTTACAAAAATTCATAAAATTTAAAGTACCTATTTAGATTCAAATTTAAATATGTACATACTTTTTGGTTTTGGTTTGTTTTCTTTTTAATTCAATTTAATTTTCTTTTTTCTTAATTTTTATTTTTTTATTACGAACATATTTCTCAAATTCCTTTTATTTTGAAGTTTACTGAGTAATCTTTGACATAATTATGATTTATGACTTTTGATTTTCGTTTTGCGCCGATATTTTATTATTGAGATCAACGAATTAGAATTAAATGGAAGTGACTATCCCATACAAAAATACAAACATTTTGTCCATATTTTTTTAGTACTTCTCTTTCTGTTTGGTTTGTTTGGATTTCCTTTCGTCAAAAAAAATTTTTTTTCAGTGTTAGGCCAATATAGTTTTTTTAAATAGCAAATTAGTAAAATCTTTGAGTATGAATAAAATAAAAGGTATCAAAATATAATCTTAATAAAAAATAACAATGTTTTTTCAATTTAAACTTTCTTTTACTTTATTACCGTATTCTATTATTACACAGAAAAGTATTGCTGTTAAATTATTTGAAAAAAAAAAAATCATTCATGTTTCTGAAATATTGAAAATGTAGCAGTAGTGTGTAATATATGGATATATGAAATTTTCAAAAAGTACGAACACTAGCAATGAAGTAGGCAAAAATAAAATTTGTTATTGTCAAATAAATATTAAAAAAAGTCAATAAAATTTTTGATTTTTATTATAAATTGTTAAAAAATTACAAATTTTAAGGAAAAATGGAACGTAAAAAGAAGATTTGTATCATTCCAGGCTGTAAGTCTCATTTGGAAAAAGAAAATTACGTGTCTTTACATATGTAAGTATTATATTTTACATCTTTTGAATTTTTAAAAGAGAGAAAATATATTGAACGCAACGAATTAGAATTAAATGGAAGTGGCTATCCATACAAAAAAGTGTCCAATGTTTTGGGTATATTCCTCTCTTTCTTTGGTATTTCCGATTGTCAAAAAACAGAAATAGACGAATATATTCGTTCAATATATTTTCTCTCTTTTCAATGGAAATTACTTTGATAAATAAACAGGATAGTGCTCTGAATTTAATATGCCTCAATTTGTATGTTTTTTGACTTTATTTTTTTTTATTTAAATATGATGAGTAAGAATATCTAACAATAATGGATAAATTAATCAAAATTAATTAAATTAATTTAATTTTACTATGCTTTTTTAAATTTGGTATCCATTTTGCAGTTTGAATTCCTTCAATCCATCATTGTTTCAAACCATCGTCTTTTGGGAAACTACAAACATATATATACTTTTTTTAAAATTATATCCAATATATTCAAATATATATATAATCCAATATATTCAAAATAAATATTTAAAATGATATTCAAAAAAAAAATTTCTTTGTCCGGATATTTAAATTATCTTAATACTACACTGTTTTGTTTAGAAGTTTTTAAAAATTCAAAAGATGTAAAATATAATACTTACATATGTAAAGACACGTAATTTTCTTTTTCCAAATGAGACTTACAGCCTGGAATGATACAAATCTTCTTTTTACGTTCCATTTTTCCTTAAAATTTGTAATTTTTTATCAATTTATAATAAAAATCAAAAATTTTATTGACTTTTTTTAATATTTATTTGACAATAACAAATTTTATTTTTGCCTACTTCATTGCTAGTGTTCGTACTTTTTGAAAATTTCATATATCCATATATTACACACTACTGCTACATTTTCAATATTTCAGAAACATGAATGATTTTTTTTTTTTCAAATAATTTAACAGCAATACTTTTCTGTGTAATAATAGAATACGGTAATAAAGTACAAGAAAGTTTAAATTGAAAAAACATTGTTATTTTTATTAAGATTATATTTTGATACCTTTTATTTTATTCATACTCAAAGATTTTACTAATTTTCTACTTAAAAAAACTATATTGGCCTACACTGAAAAAATTTTTTTTTTGACAATTGGAAACCAAACAGAAAGAGAAGTACTAAAAAAATATGGACAAAATGTTTGTATTTTTGTATGGGATA
The DNA here is from genome assembly GCA_963942445.1 of Argyra leucocephala. Taxonomy (NCBI): domain Eukaryota; kingdom Metazoa; phylum Arthropoda; class Insecta; order Diptera; family Dolichopodidae; genus Argyra; species Argyra leucocephala. Next base: position 52,238,308 of record OZ012679.1, on the reverse strand, counting down.
GCCACTTCCATTTAATTCTAATTCGTTGATTGAACGAATATATTCGTCTATTTCTGTTTTTTGACAATAAGAAATACCAAAGAAAGAGAGGAATATACCCAAAACATTGGACACTTTTTTGTATGGATAGCCACTTCCATTTAATTCTAATTCGTTGATTAAGATCGTGTTGTGTCGTGTTCCCTTCACATTTCTCGAGACACACTTTTTCAGTTTCAGTTATCATTTCAAATTCTCAGTACGTTTTGTTCGCCGCCGGTTAGAAATAATTTTATTAAAAACTTTGAATAATAAACTAAATTTAAATAAAAAATAAGTGTAAATGATAATGGGCAATGGTTATTATAAAGTTAAGTTAGGTACCTACTAAGTAGGTTAAAATTCTTTAAAAATAAAAGTTTTAATAAGTTGTTAAAAAGAAGAATAGTGAAATTTGTTTTGAGTTTGAAAAACATTTTATTTTGCAGAAAACTAACATGAACTTAAAAAACATCCAATTTTAAAAAATTTAAATTAATATAACTGCATGTTTAAAAAAAACGTTTTTTCACGTTTTACTATATTAATTGTAATTTAATATAAACAATATTATTAAGAAGTATTTTTTTCAATTATTAATTCAAAAGTACCAGATCATGCGGTGAAAGAATGCTTTAGCATTTAAATTCAAAGTAGAATAAGGAACTAAGTGAGAGTAATTTGTTATTATTTGGTGACTTATCTTAAATGATGAAATAAATATACCTTAACTAAATCCAATCAGATATTATATAACAATAAGAATGTCAAAATATTTTTGTTGGTAAGGAGGAAAGAATTTATTATTTTGCAACATGTTTTTTGTATGCAATTTTGCATCAAAAAAATGTTAACGAGTTTCCACAGTTTCCACTTTATTAATAAATACTTACAAAATTTTATATACATATGTATTATCAGAAATTATGTATAATTTCTGGTATTAACTATACATTAAGATATAAATACATAAATGCATTATATTATATTAATGCATTAAGATATAAATGATATATTCAATCAATAACATTCATCATTTAAATGTTGTACTTCGTAGATATTAAAGAAAGTATAATTAAAAAATGCTAACCAGAATTTTATGTACAAAAACAAGCATGTTGTCAATGTTGTCATTAGAAGTGTAGTGTAGGCATTCAGTTATTAGCTAGTGCTAAATGCATTGAACTGATATAATAAAGTATGGTAACTTAGGTTATCAAATATAAAGTTTAAAAAGAGTTCTGTTGATAGAACGATATAGTAATCATATACATCAATCTTATATGATTACTCTATGATAGAACATACGGAGTAAATTTCGAAGATGATTTAAAGGATTCGCTTACTTTTCACTTGAAATTTAAATGCTAAACACCAACTATTTAATATCATCTAATTGATAAAATGATAATAAATTTGAAATATATGTAGGTATATTTTAATGTAAATATTGTCAAGTACATGCTTGCCTTAAATTAATGGGTCATTATCTCAAACCTTGTACATTTGAAAAAATTATAAAAATGTTTTTGTTTTCTAATTTTAATAAATTTTTTTTCTAATATCGACTATTATTTTAAGAACAAATTAAATATTTTTTTACATATTTAAAAAAACTGCTTTTAGGTTTTTTGAAATTTAATATGAACTGGTCAAGTTGGTCAAATTGTTTAATATCGCTGTAAGAAATTGATAAATAATTAGAAATTAAAGCTGAAAAATAATTTACAAAATAAACAAAAAATAAACAAAACATTATATAATAAACAAAAAATAAACATTAAAAACATTTTCAAATCTAAAATATAATATTTCTCACTTAATCATTCTAAATATCAAAGAACACAAATCAAAAATCAGTAGTTAATTAATAAAAAAGTAAAAAAAATGTTAGTGATTAAAGTGCCAAAAATATTTTGGTAGAAGTTAGTAATTTTTGTTAAATAAAAAAAGCATTCAACAAGTTCTGATTTTGCATTTTTGCATGACATTATTTAAATTTTTTTTTTTCTTTAATTAAAAGTAAAACAAAAAAAATAAAAATAATAAATATAAAAAAATGTACTACTTAAGGCATATAAAGTAAAAAATAGTAAACAATACAACATAACCACGTACAAGCACCAATTATGAACACTGATTTCTATTTTTAAGTGAAAAATAAAATTGCAAAATAAATAATTAAAATTTAAAATCAATTGTAATGTAATATAAATATAATGAAAATGATTTTAATATAAAACAAAAAAATTATTTTGATTAATAATGAAATTGACTCTAATGTAATTTTATTTACTAAGATAAAAATTAGCATTGAAAACATTTAAAATAAAGAAATTAAATTCATCAGTAAGCTTTTGAAGAAGGAAAAATAAGAAAAACTACCAAACAGAATCTAAATGATGAGAAAGAATGCAAAGTAAGAAATTATCAAGAAAAAACAAGAAACATTATTTTTAGTGCTAGTTAGTTAAAAAAAAAACAATATTTTTGACAGTAAATTAAAAAAAAAAAAAAAAAAAATAGTATCCAATGATAAAAAAACGAAATTTATACAATGAAATTATTGCAGTTGAAGGAAAAACCAAATTTTTAGTATTAAAATAAAATATTATTATAATAAATGTAAAAACATGTGTACATATATAAAGTGCAAAAATAGGTACAAACCAAGCAACAGTAGCTGAACCAACAAAGCGAAAAGCGTCAGTTACATTAAATCTATTACAACTTAATATAGATCCATTTACGGGGGTTGAGCACATCCAAGAACTCTATGGCAATCAGGAAGACATGTCATACTTCATTGAAGCCTTATACATAACACCGTATACATAATCATGTGACAGTGGATGGACAACAATTTTTTTGCAAATTAAAAAGAAATAATATTTCATGCAATGACGGCTAAATTAAAAGAAGAAGCGGAACAGGTGTTAAACATTTACAACAATTTATTTGTAGGATCAAGTCAAACCAACATCACGAACAACTGTATTGAAGAAAACCCCGAATGAGCAAATTTACAAAGAACTGAGATACGTCTAATATAAAGGTACTGTGATACAATTTTAATAATAATATTAGATAGTTATACTTAATTAGGTTAAACCTGAACCTTTATTACTTATGAAAAAAAAAACAATTAATATTTAAATATTAATATTTAACTTATACTATCTTGTACTCTTTTACAATTGAGTATTTAATTATAAGGTTAGATAAAAAAGATGCATGAGAACATTTATTTAAATAAAAATAATTTTAACTATAGTAAAAATAAAATTTTTGAAATAAATTTTGTTATGGTAATAATATTCCTCAAAATAATAACAAATTTCTAGATGTCAAGTACATTATGTACAATAACTACTTTATTTATTTATTTATTTATTTAACAAATCTAAAACAAGCCCAATAATTGCTCGTACAAAGTGTACTTATACTTAATACTCTCATTCTAGGCTTTACAATTAATAATTTTTTTATTTGCCTTACTTAATAATACTTATAATGTAACAGTGCATAAAAATAATAAAATAATTCAAAGAGTTATTATTACTTTAAATTGAAAAATCAAATAAAACAAAATAAAAGTATAATAATAAAGGAAATAAAAAAAATTTGTTAGTTAAATCATAGAAAAAGTAGTATAATAGAAGTCCAGCGTAGAACAGATTTTTCTGGCAATTTTTTTCAATAGCCTGCCTCGTCACTCTTGCTTTTTATTTTTTTCTCTCGATACTGTAATTATATTTTATTAAACAAAATTTCTTACTGTAAACCAGGGATGAAAAATGAGTAATCTGAATTGTATCAAAAGTATAATAAAAATTGTACTGAATTGGAATTAATTGTACTGAATTTTGTTTTTCTTTGCATGAAGCTAAAACTACATTAAAAAAGACTATTTTGAATAAAAAAATAAAACATTACTTAAACACAAATAAATAAAAATTTATTATTTAAATCATATCATACAACAAAAAACAAAACAAATTCAGTTATTAAAACATAAAAAAAAATTAAAATAAATCACATAATTTTTATTTTTAAAATCCTAATCTAATAATACGTCTTGCTGCATAGCAGCATTTTGTAAATTTTTTTTGATTAGCTCTTTATTTATCCTAAAGCTATGACATTGGTCATTCTTAATTAAATTCTTGCTTTGAATCAATGCAGAACAAGTATTTACTTGCAGTCTATTTCTGCATTTTGTTTTTATTAAATTATTTATTGAAAATATTCGCTCAACATTCGCAGAGGAATGTGGTATCGACAATATTCCCTGAGCTCAGCGATAGATATTGCCGAACATAAATTGATTTAATTCATTTTTTATTAACGAAACTTCTGACCAAAATTCCGAAATAGAAGAATTTTTAAATTTCTTTAAAGAATCACAATCCGCTAGAGCGCGAAATTCATAATTGATTAATTCAACCTTTTTAAATTCATCTTCGGAAAAGTAATTTAGTACAAAAGTTAAAATTGAGATAGTTTCACCTGACATAATATGTTCCGGTGAAAACGTTGGTAGAAAGTTTAAAATGTTGTTTTCAAAATTTATTTTTTTGCGTAAATTTTCACAAAACTTAATGTAAAATAGTTTCACATCACTTGTGTGGTGTAATAAATTTCTGTTTGAGTGCCACAATATATTTCATTAATTGGTATATGGTTTTCATGTAAATTCAGAGTAGAGATCGAAGTTCTGTCTAATACTTTTTTTTTAATAAAATTTTGACAAAATTTTTTAAATAAAGATTTCAAACGAGGAATCAAAACATGTACCCTTGCATCTTCCGATTGCATTTCTATATTGATTTCATTAATTATATTTAATAAATATGATAGAAATAAAAAATATAACTTCATATGGTGGTTCAAATTGGTTGAAATAAAATTAATATTTTCGTTTCCAAAACCTCCCTTGAAATCACCCAATCCAAAATAGTGCTGTAAAGCAGTCCACTTCTCGATTATACGGTCAATTACAGCCTGTAAGTTTTATAAATTAATAAATTATATTAATAATAAAGCAAAAACAAATTTTACTTGACGTGATAGCCACCGTGTGGTAGAGTATTTTAAAATAACATGATCCTGAGCAGCAAAATATTTTTGAAACTTAGTAAATTCTTCTTTTCTACTCGGACTATTGCTGAAATGATGATTTATTGATCGAATAGGTTTGTCAATATTGTCTGGAAGTACAATGGCAGCAGCTTTTGAAATTAAACCAAGATTGTGGCAAACACAACCGTTGACTATTAACTTTGGAACAATTTCCTTTAATTTAGTTTGCACACCGTTATGCTTCCCCATCATTACAGCGCAGTTGTCAGCAGTAAACCCAATTAAATTTTTTTTAAAGGAATGTTATTTTGTTTTAGCACGTCAGTTAGAACATTAAAAATTGCTTAAGCAGCACATTCAGTAACTGGCGTTTAAGCCAAAAATTTATCCTGACATTTATTATCGAAAATGCGCACGATAACTGCAAGATTTTTTGTCATAGTACTGTCTGTACTTTCATCTATAATGATAGAAAAATATTGACGATTTACAATTTCTGATATTATTATAGTATTTTCTGGCCCTGTCAGGCTTTTAATTATTTTCTGGCTTTTCTGACGATTAATAATCATTTTTTGTACAATTTTTAAATCTGTAATTGAATTTTTTAAAAGCAAGTTTAAATGATCTCAGACTGCGAATGGAAGATTGTGTTCAGCTACAAATAAACTTAATGAAATTTCCAGGTTTTTTGCATTGTCTGAAATTATATCTGCATCTTCTTTTTGGAACATATTTTCCATTTTATTTTTTTGTTTTGCACATTGGTAAGCTTTTTGATGTGCTTCGCTATTGTCATGTCGTTCAATATTTAGTTTTTCCACCAACAACGAAAACGTTGCAAACCATACATTTTTTCCCGTTTTGTTTTATCCTCTATGAGCCACTTATATTGTGTTTTCCATTCATCACGAAATAAAATAGTGTATTTCTTTTTCTTTTTTAATAAACCATTCTCGTCGGAAGCTTCGTCGGTGAAATTTGATTCTTTTTATTGACAACATAAATCAAAAGTTAAAACTACAATCAAATTAAAGAAAGTAACTTACAGGATAATTTCGTCTTCTTGCACATTCTCAATCTCTGCTGCATGTGAATTATCTATTGATGTTGAAGGTATTGCACAATCAGTTACCTTATCGGTTTGTATTTTTTTAACTAACCACCTATTGAGTTGATTAACAATTTGTATTGAAATTATGAAATATATGCTAATTAATACATAATTTATATTATAATTAAAATAAACATTTATATTCACTTCACCTGTCCATTATTTTCAATAATATAGAAGCAGCGGCACCGAACACAAAAATATTTTTAAAATAACGCTATCAATACAAAATTTAATAACAATTTTAAAAATTTCATAACCTTTTGACATTTTTCATATTAACCGTTTAAGTTTATGTATCGAAAAGATAAAAAGTCAAGGGGATGACATCTGGTGGAAAATATTTAAAAAATTGATCTTTCAATTTAAAAAGTGAGAAATTGTTTTGAAATAAACAACATTTTGTAAATTATTATATGTAATTTTGTAAATTAAAACACACTATTTGAGTAGATTTCAGTCAATTTTTTAAAGTAAAGTAAAAAACAGTTAAAATTGTTTTTTTATTATTATTTATTTAGGATTAAAAACTATATTATTTTACATTGCAATTCCATTACAATTTATTCAGCTATTATTTCTCTGTAGTCGGCAGGATGCTATTTTTTGCTACCAGATGTACTTAAACTTATCAATAAAAATAAATGCAATTAGAATTATCAGTTTCATGTAAATAACCAACGAATTAGAATTAAATGGAAGTGGCTATCCATACAAAAAAGTGTCCAATGTTTTGGGTATATTCCTCTCTTTCTTTGGTATTTCCGATTGTCAAAAAACAGAAATAGACGTGCAATATATTTTCTCTCTTTTTAATGGAAATTATTTTGATAAATAAACAGGATAGTGCTCTGAATTTAATATGCCTCAATTTGTATGTATTTTGACTTAAATTTTTTTTAAAAATATGAGTAAAAATATCTAACAATAATGGATAAATTAATCAAAATTTATTATTAATACATATATGAAAAAAATATGAGAAATACAGCGCTTTCTAGTTTTGAATTTTAAAATATTTATTCTTTTTTTTAGATTTTAAATTCTTTTCTATAAGTTTTTTCAATAGATTGATTATAAAATTTTTTACATATTTGATATTTATTATATAAAATTATATAAACTTATTGTTGCCGATTGTCTATCCTATACTTATAAATATGTAAATAATATGTTATTAATATATTTGTATCAAAACATTTTCTTTTTTCCACACCTTTTTCAGGCCTATTCCACTTCATTTTACAATATGGACTATGTGCAATCATTTTTTACACTTTTAAAGTTTCTTTTAGAAAATATAGATTAGTGCCCTTTGAAATGGATTAATTTTGTTAATTTATTTCTTACACTGTTTTTTTCATTATGTAGTTTTAAGGAATGATGTATTCGTGTATTAAAATAAATTTCTGCAATACTTTTTATTAATAAACAATAATGATTTTCTAAAGGTTTTTGGTCAAACATATGATTATAGAAATTTTGAAAAATTTTAGAACCTATAAAATTTATAAGAACTTTGGAAATTAAACTATATAACAATTTTGTTTTTTTTAAGCTATTCGTTTGTCGAAATAATAATTCGCAAAACTTACATTATATCCACTACATCTTTAGAAGGGTAAGTTAAGTAACCTTCTGTTTTATATGAAATTAATGAATATTCCATTGTATTCATTTCCACGTCACTTGCTATGATTGCAGAAATACATATTGCACATTTCAATTTTGATTTCAGCTTATATACAACAAAGCCAGCAATATATTCTACAATATGTTCAGCACAAGCAGAAAGTGGTTGAAATTCTAAAAAAATAAATAAATATTTTGAAATATTAAAAAAAAAAATTTCTTTGTCCGGATATTTAAATTATCCTAATACTACACTGTTTTGTTTAGAAGTTTTTAAAAATTCAAAAGATGTAAAATATAATACTTACATATGTAAAGACACGTAATTTTCTTTTTCCAAATGAGACTTACAGCCTGGAATGATACAAATCTTCTTTTTACGTTCCATTTTTCCTTAAAATTTGTAATTTTTTAACAATTTATAATAAAAATCAAAAATTTTATTGACTTTTTTTAATATTTATTTGACAATAACAAATTTTATTTTTGCCTACTTCATTGCTAGTGTTCGTACTTTTTGAAAATTTCATATATCCATATATTACACACTACTGCTACATTTTAAATATTTCAAAAACATGAATGATTTTTTTTTTTTCAAATAATTTAACAGCAATACTTTTCTGTGTAATAATAGAATACGGTAATAAAGTAAAAGAAAGTTTAAATTGAAAAAACATTGTTATTTTTATTAAGATTATATTTTGATACCTTTTATTTTATTCATACTCAAAGATTTTACTAATTTTCTACTTAAAAAAACTCTATTGGCCTAACACTGAAAAAATTTTTTTTTTGACAATTGGAAACCCAAACAAACCAAACAGAAAGAGAAGTACTAAAAAAATATGGACAAAATGTTTGTATTTTTGTATGGGATAGCCACTTCCATTTAATTCTAATTCGTTGTAAATAACATGCCATGTAAAAAAAAATACAAACGAATGCATGGAAACAAATCAAAATCTATATTAAAGTAAAATTCATGTAGAAAGAAAACAGCGTAATTATTTTGTGTTTGATTTTTTTTTAAGTTGTCAGATTTTATATATTTTCAAAAACAAAAAATTGATGATTTCAGAGCGAGAGTGTATTGAATTTGGGCTCGAGTGTATTAATGTACTTTCTGAAATCAATTGTATCGAAAAAAGTACAATTGTATCGAAAATTTCATCACTGCTGTAAACTGTTATTTTATTATAAAAGCAAAAACAAAAAATAATATTTTTTATTAGAAATCAAATAGTAATGAGGATATCCTTTTAATTTTTCAGTTTTGGTTATTATTGTGTTTGTGTAATTTGAAATTTTTTTCAGTTAATATCTACCAAAATTTCAAATAAGGTTATCATTTTTATCGAGTAGTCTTTTAAAAAAACAAATATTTTATTTTTCTCAATCCATGTAATGTTATAAAATAATTTTATAAATGCTGAATTGTGCTTTTACATATGTATGTATGTATATTTATAATAATAAATAATTTTATAATGTTTGAAAATCAAAAATATATTTTTTTTACTTATTTGAATAATTGTAAAAATATAAAATTTAAAAAAATTCAAATAATAGTGCACGCACATTCATTCACATGATGATTTCTAATATAACTACATACATATTACATATAGCAATGTATGTATAAATTTACAAATAGAATCAAATTTTGTTTTTAAAATTTTTTTTTTGAAAAGTATTCAATGTTTTCTATATGATGCATGAATATACATATATTGAAATAAATTATAACAGATAACAAAAATATTTAAAAAATTAATTATTGTTGTTTTATTATAGAATATTTTTTATTAGAAAATTAGCAATCAATAACAATATATAATGCTGTACATTATGTATGTATATTTATGTACCTTTTTCAATCAAATTCAGCGTTTTTCCAAACAAATTGAACACTTCGTCAAACAAATTAAACAATTTCTTTTTCAAATTATATGGGAAATACATGGGCAGAATTCTCATGCATCGCTGCAGAATTCCGTGTGTGCCAGACACATGTGCATATTTTATTTGTCAAAAATTGTTTTGTTTTGAAATAATGTAGATAATTGCCGCCATTGATACACATACAATTTGTTTGTAGGTATAGTAATAAAATACAAAATAAAATAATTTTTGAAGGATTTTAAAGTTAAATGTTATTAAAAGTGTTTAATAAAAGTTTTAATTTAATAATTTTTGAAAAAATTTTAATTACATATTTTGTTATCTATCACTATCATGAATGTAACAAAATATAATTACATATATGAATAAATTAATGCTAGTTTGTTGTGCGTATATTTTCTAATATTTAATATTTTAAAAATTTATGATGAATATTGCAACAAAAAAGAAAGAAAATCTAGACTATGGACCAGGGAAATTTTCGTTCATTTCAAATTAATTAGTTTTTCTTCAATTACTTAATTTAAAATAAATTTTTACAAAATTGATGATAACCTATTTACCACAAAAAATAATAATAAATATGTAAATATTAAATAAATTTTATGACGTTTGTCATTATTTTTTTTATTAGTATGAGAAAATGACAATTTTTACAATCTTTCGTGTTGGTAGCTCTGCCGCTGCGCAGCAAAAATTAGAAATAGAGATATCCTGCATCAAATTTTTTGCGTGCAGAATTGTAATTGGTTCCATATAAAACCATGTATTCTATTTTATTTTTGCTGCGATGCATGCATAGTTCTGCACATGTATTTCAGGCATTAAATAATTTTTTTTAACCAAATTCAACATTTTTTCAAACAAATTAAAAATTTTTTTTTATCAAATTAATCTTTTTTTAAACAAATTAAACATCTTCTCAAACAAATTTAAACAGTTTTTTTTATAATTTTTTTTATTTTTGTAAAATGATACAACATTTTACATTTAATAAATTAAGTGATCAATTTTAACAGATTTCTTTTAGTAAAAATAAATAATTTATTTAGATTGCAAAATTTAGTTCTTCTCTGAAAATTTTTTTCAAAAAGATAAAAAAAGGAAAAAAAAGTGTCTAATTTGAAAAAGAAATTGTCTAATTTGTTTGGAAAAATGTAGAATTTGTTTGAAAAAAAGTATAGTAAAATAGTACATGCTCAATCCATAATCAAGTCGTTATTTAAAAAAAAACATGATATTTACACATCTAAATTTTCATTTCTTTCTAAACACTAAACATATAGAGTTTCGTGGGCGCAAATTTTACAAATTTTTCCTTCATTTTCATTGTTTCTTAATATTGATCTGAAGGCACCAAAGATGAATTTTATTGGTGGAAATTTTTTTATTTTGAGCAAACTTTCTCGACTTAAAATTTTATTGATTTGTATGAGTTTTTGTTAAATTTAAAGAACAATCTAGACAGGATAATTTTTTAAGAACTTTGTTAATACGTCACAAAGTACAACTCAAAGAAAGATTCAAAAAAATTTTTGAGTATAGCAAGTCAATTGATTAATTAAAAGTATGTATGTATTAACAAAAATATTGCCGAAAATTAAAAATACTCACAATTCATATCAATTCCGGCACCTTTCAAAAAATGTCAATTTCCCACCTATTTTAGCTCTTCAACATTATTTAGTCATATAGTAGGTAAATATGTAAATGCAGCTATGAACGCAACAAATAATTCTGATTTTAACTTTTTTCATATAGTGAGTAAATAAGGTTTACTCACTTTAACCAACTGCTGGTTAATTTAATTTAATTAAATCTTTAAATTCTTCAAAACTAAAACAACTATGAAGAATTGTCCATATTTCTTCGAAGAGGAAATGTTAGATTATCTTATAAAATTAAAAGTTCTAAGAAATTCATCTGCACAACAAGTTGGAAATATTTTTGCAAATATTACGAGCATGAATTTTTTATACAACAACAATATGTTTTCAAATGGTGTAGCAGATCATGACAAGCATTTGGACATTATTGTTAGATTCTCGTTATGAAAACAATGACAAACGTAGAAAATTCTGAATTTGAAAAAAACCAATGTAAAACTGTGCATTTCTAAAAATATTCAAATAAGTGTTATCGTAATTTACCGTTAAAATATTTTATTTATGAGTTTATCAAAATTAATAATTAGTTTTAAAAATATTTTTAAACTCTGTTATAATTTCGATATATACATATGTACATGCATACATATAGAAAATATTGAATACTTTATCTATATATTAGAAATCATCATGTGAATGAATGTGTGTGCACTATTATTTGAATTTTTTTAAATTTTATATTTTTACAATTATTTAAATAAGTCAAAAAAATATATTTTTGATTTTCAAACATTATAAAATTATTTATTATTATAAATATTCATACATATGTAAACGCACAATTCAACATTTATAAAATTATTTTATAACATTATATGGATTGAGAAAAATAAAATATTTGTTTTTTTAAAAGACTACTCGATAAAAATGATAACCATATTTGAAATTTTGGTAGATATTAACTGAAAAAAATTTCAAATTACACAAACACAATAATAACCAAAAATGAAAATTCAAAAAAGTATTCTCAAACCAATTGTAATGGTGCAAATTTTTTATGGCGCTGCTGTGAAAAAGTGTTTTTGATGCTGTTCGACATAATTTTATTCCATAGCTCAGATGACTGTGGAAGAATGCATAGTATAATGATTTTTTGACTAATTGTGACAATATATTTGACTTTTTACGAAAAATTCCATCGATCGAACTCAATTTTAAATTGAAAGGTAATCTATAGGTATAGTTATATTGAATAGTAACAATCTTAATATACTTCCTTGAGGTACATCATTGCTAATTTCTTCCTTTTCACTCTTCATTTTCATTCATTGTGTATAATGGGTGCGACTATTTAGGTATGATACGACTCAGTTCATTTTATGCCGAAATTATGAAGTTTGTGTAAAAGTATTTTATGGTCCACAGTGTTAAATGCTTTTGATAAATCCATGAACACTAAGGAAACATGTTTTCTTTTATCCTTTAGTTTCTGAACACAAGTAACTGTATTGGATTTCTTCTTAAAGCCGTATTGATGTATTAAAAGTAGTTTTTCTTAATTTAAAAATTTTAGTAATAGATTACTTACTATTTTTTCAATAACTTTTCGCAAGGTTGGTGCCAAACAAATCGGGATGTAATTATTTAAGTCACTTTTACACCCCGATTTGAAAACTGGTACTATTTTACCAATTTTTAATTGATTTGGAAACAATTCCTCTCTAACATTTGTGATGACATATTGTACACATCAAGTGCTTTTGAGTTTTTAAAATTTTTTATGATTTTAAACAAGTATTTATTTATTTATTATTTATTTTAACAGTTGATCCCTACAGATAAATCTGTAGGCCAACTTTATAGGTCCTTTTCCCTTTCGAAATGTGGGCCTTTTTTTTTTTTATTAAACTATATTAATTATTTGGTATATATTTTTGTATATTATATATTTATATTATTTTTTTTTATTAGTTATATTATATCTTTATTAATTATTAAATTATATTTGAACCGATGTGGTTGTATAGAAAATTACATTTTCAGTAATTTTCACCATTTGAAAATTTTTTCGGTTCTCACGGGGTTTGAACCCGTGCTCCTTCGGTCGTTACATTACTACACTCGAGTGCTTTACCACTCGGCTACCGAGGCCACTTTAAACAAGTAGTTAACTAACTATTTGTTTTTGGGTACAATTATTTTGACTTTCGCTTCGTCGTTCTTCAATTCATTTAATATTTCATTTTGTCTTGCTTTTTATTGGAATTGTACAGTATTTCGTTAATATAAAACCACGTTTTGGTAAGGTTCTTATTCTCTGAAAATTTGTTTTCATAATATGTTATTTTTTTTCTCTACGCATACTGGTCACAATGTTTCTATAATATTTTTGTTGTCTTTCTAGATCAGTATTTGTAAAATCATTTGTCCATTTCGACATTATTGCCTGCTGATCTTACTGTACCCATGTTAGGTATTAATTTTTTTTTCTCACTACTTAGGATGTTTAAATTTAAATTTTCTGTGACCATCAGATATACATGACTTGGATTCAATCATCAACTTGATTGGCAATATGTTGTGAGTACTATGTATATGTTTGGTATGTATTGTCGCCAAAAAGGTTTTTATTGCTTTATTTTGAGTTATTTGCAAAATCACTTAAATTTTTTTTTTCTTTCAAAAATTCATTAATTCAAAAATAGTTACAAATTAATGCAATATAATAAATAAATTGAATAACAGTTTTAAAGTTGTAATTTTGACACACATTGTACGTATAAGAATTTTACGACTGTAGCCGAAGCTATCTGATGATGGTCTTATAACTTATTAACCCATTTTCGGCCAGAAAAAAAAACATCTTGATTATTAATTAATCCATTGGTTTTAGGATAATTGATGCCCAAAAAAATTCAAATCCGTTGTAGATTGGGGCTAGCACGTTTCACTTCGGAAAGGGCTTTTCGAAAAATTGAACACTGGCCGCTATTTGACATTTTTTTTTGTTCATGAAAATCAAAAATTAAGTTTATATTTTTAGCAATTTGACTCAATTTCAGCAAAATTAAAGCTAAACAATGAATGAAAATATGAAATAGAGTTAAACAAAAACTTTATTGAGATAATTAAAGAAAAATTAGTTAATATAAAATGTTATAAATTTTTGAAATCTTAATACAAAAACTATTTTTCATGATATTTTTCAAAGCATTTAGTGTGTAAATAGACGTTGCAATTCCTGCACATGAATTTCTTTGACTTGGTGCATTTTTTCAATTGACATCGACGATATTTTCCTTCTGCTTTGGAAAAAACATGTCTGCCTGCCTGATACTCATGGTAAATTATGAGGCTGGTATTCTTCTTGAGATGATTCATATTAAAATCCCAATAATAACTTTTCAGCAACGAAAACTTTTTTGTGGCATAAGTTTTTTATTTTTATATTTCACTGCAAAACAGTTTAGCTTCCAGGCATTTTTTTTTTTTTTTTTTATATTATAGCCAAAACTTAGGTTTTGAACCTTTAAGTACTTGCGTACCGTTGACTATTTGAAAAAGGAAAGGATAGTTAGAGGAAAGGAAAGAAAAAGGAAGAAGAAAAGTTTTGTGGGAAAGAGCGAACAATGTTGTTAATATTCGTCTTAAACCTCTGTAAGTCATAAATAAAAAATCCTTCTCTCATTGGGAATACTTCGATTGGGACGCGGTTCCACAATCGGGATGTTCTTACTATAAAAGAATTTCCATAGCCGGACTTAAACCATCTCGGAATTTCCACTGTGAAAGGGTGGGCACTTGATGCCTCTCGTGTTGTGCGATTGAATTGCTTAAGAGGAGGAAGAAGTGATTTTAATTCCTCGGAACAAGTGCCAACACCAAGCAGATATCTATAAAATAGAGTAAGTGCTCCAACAATACGACGATGACCAAGTGGTATAAGGGATGAGGTCACATTTATGTCGCCTATAAGACGAATGGCGCGGTTTTGAACTTTGTCCAAAAAATTTAAAGCGGTTTTTGGTGCACCTGCCCATAAATGTGAGTTATACTCGAGCTTGGGTCGTATATATGCTTTATAGATTTTTAAAAGGTCTCGAGATGAAAAATAAGTTTTGCAGCGGCTCAAAAATCCTAAACATTTTGCGGCGCTTTTCGCAATATCGAAAATATGCTCATTCCAGTGCATATTTTGATTCACTCGCATTCCGAGAATGTTCAGATCTTTGAATCTTTGAGTCGCTGGATACCTTCATTTTGAAGCCGGAGAATTGGTTCGAATGTTGTTAGCTTGTTACTAACAAAACAGCTTTGAGTTTTTGAAGTGTTAAACTCGACTCTGTTAGCTTTACCCCAGTCGACAATTTTGGCAAGGTCGTGATTGAGCGCGCCGGCCATCATTGTTCTTTTGGAGGTGACTGCGGAAGCTGTAGCATTAGTTTGTTTTAGAAAATCATATGATGCTACTAGAGTGCTGTCATCAGCAAAACTATGGATTGGATTGAAAGTTAATTTGAGAAGGTCATTAATGAAAATGAGAAATAGGGTGGGGGAAAGGACAGAGCCTTGTGGAACACCAGCATTGATTTGAAGTTGGTCGGAAAAAGAACCGTCAACTGAAACTATGATAGATCGATTTAAAAGAAAACTTTCAATCCATTTAGAAAAGGTTGAACCAAGGCCTATAGCGTTGCATTTTGCTATAAGAGCAGAATGACAAACTCGATCAAAAGCCTTAGATATATCCAGAGCTACAACAGTAGCTTCACCAGATTGATGCAGGCTGGTGTTGAGCTTCTCGCAGAGGCATGTCATGAGATCACCGGTGGAACGTTGGGCTCGAAAGCCGTATTGGCTATCATGAGTTATACCTCTACTGTCAAGATATTTCTTCAGCTTATGATTAATTAAGATTTCCATCGTTTTTGAAATAATGGAAGTAATAGCTATGGGCCTATAGTTTGAAGGATTGCTTTTGTCACCTTTTTTAGGAATAGGATAAACTTGGGCAACTTTCCAATAGGACGGGTAAGTTCCTGACGAAAAGGACAAATGGAATAAGTTGCGCAGAGGTTTAGAAATAGCGAAGGCAATGTGTCGCAGCACAATTGCAGGTATACCATCAGGACCGGTAGATTTTTTTATATCGAGATTCTTCAAGACTTTTGCTACAGCTCTTGTTCTAAAGTAGATCCTTCCGAAGGAATAATTTAGAACAGGGATTGATGAAGGATTTTGGGCTGTAGGAGGGAGTGTGGAATTAGCTGCAAATAATTTTGCGAAGAGATTAGCTTTTCCAACAGAATCTGATATAATAGTACTATTATTATCAATCATAGGTGGAAACGAAGACTTGCAAAAATTTTGCCTAACATTTTTAGCAAATGTCCAGAAAGACCTGCTGTTGTTGGGGAGATCAAAGATTTCTCGTCTCAATCTTTGGTTATGCAGGAATTTTTGCTGATTGATAATTTTTTTACATTTATTCCTAACCACTTTATAACTCTCATACTATTGAAGAACTCAAACCAGCAATCCACAATGGTAATACTATTTTTTACTCTGATATTTATATTGATTTTACAGGAGTGACGATCAAAATAAGACACCATCTGTTCATTTATTGAAAGATTCTCAGACCAAACACCAAATTAATATAGTTCTGACAAAATTTTAAAATTTTCAATTTTTTATTATTTAAGTTTATTTATTTACCTGATTATTTAAGGTAAATAATTACTAGTTTTTAATTACAAAAGATAATTTTTAGTTACTATTTTTTCTTACCTGGATTTTATATTACTATAATAAATTATTATGCTTTCATCTTATAGACTTTATTGTAAATTTGTATTATACAAAGTTATGAAATTTTTTCTTACATTTTATATCATTTTTATATTGAAAATGTTAGAAATCTTATTTTAAACAATTATAAATAGTATCTACGATTAAAAAAAATTGTTCCGGATTGAAAAAATTGAACAGTAATCATAAATAAATAAAAAGTATGAAAAAATATCAAATTATTAGTCGTAAATAAAAATGTGAAATAGTGGCCAGTGTTCGGTTTTTCGAACAGCAATATTTATACGTTTTTACACATTCTGGTGGGGTAAAATTGTCCATAAATATAAGAATATGGAAAATATGACTCTTTGACAAGAAAACCTCATCATCGGTTTATTCAATTAAAAATTTAAAATTGTTTTGTTTTCATTACCAAAAAATTGTTAAAATTAGAGTTTTTTCACACCCTCATTATCTTGAAAACGAGTGAGTCAATTTTAAATCTAAAACACTTATTTGAAAGCAAAGAGTCCAAACAGAAAAAAACTTTAATAATAATAGGCAATTTTGCTGTTCGAAAAATCTGCCGAAAATGGGTTAATAATATAAAAATTCAATTGTTTGATAATAGTTTTGTTTCGTTTTAATATAAAATAAATACAATCAGTTGGAAATTCATTAATAATTTACATTATATAATTCAAATTTATTGAAAAATTACACATTTAAACATTAAGAAGATGGACGATTTTTTTTTGTATAGATAGAAATTATCAATTGACTTAATCAGGCAGATCATTAAAACTTTTAAAACAATTATAGAGACAATTTGTCTTTTGACGGTTTGTTTTTGAACATTGATAAATAAAAATTGCATTTGTTTCGGGTGTTACAATTATGCACATCTACATCTTTGCAAAATGAAATAATGCTTAATTTGATTATTTATAAATTTAAAGCTTAGAATGTACAATTCACGCTTATATTATATTCTCGAAATTGAGGTACTTATCAGAATAAATCATACTCATGAGTATAATCTGGTAACAAATTAAATAAAATGAAACTATTCTATTTAAGGAGGCTTAGTTCCTGACAATAGCAGTAGTTTTCCACATTTAATGAGTATAGATAAGCCGGTAATTTGTTAAATAAATACTCAAAATATTGTAGATATTGTAGTGTAAAATTGCTGTACCGTACTTAATTAAGCACGAAAAGATTGTACCTAAGTTACTGTCAAGAACGTAAAAAAAAAAAAACTCGCTGGGTGCAATATGGGGTAATTATGAATTAACGCAATGGCACCGTTTTCCGTCCGCCTTCCTGATTTCGACTAATCCAAGAAAATATCCAATTTATAAAATAAGATGGAAACCTATCTTTTTTTAACTTGAAAACAATAATGTTATGTTATGTGATACCTATAATATGTGATATCTTACCTGGATAGTCGAATGGTAGTAATCGTCAAAATACATCATCATCATCATTGTCCTGCAACCCCATCCGTGGGGCATAGGGCGGAAGTAAATTCTTTCCATCGGCTCCTATCTGCGGCTAACCTCTTCAATTGACGTGTACCCTGAGGATTCCATTCGAAACATTGTTTCGCGATGTTGTTAGGTTTCCTCAAAATATGTTCGATCCAACGCAATTTCCTCTGTCGGATTTCCACGTCTATTTGTGTTTGTTTCGTTTTTTGCCACAGCGTTCTGTTGGAAATGGTTTGTGGCCAACGAATGTTTAAAATGCGCCGGACACATCTATTGATGTACGCTTGGAGTTTTCTGGTGATGTTTCGTGGTGATGTTTACTTTCCTTGTTACGCAAGCGTACAGGAGAACAGATTTTACACTTGCGTTGAAAATTCTTATTGTTGTGCGCAGAGATATGTTGCTTGCCTGTCATATTTTTGAAAGCATCCCGAAAGCAGTACGGGCTTTACTGATGCGGGCTTCAATATCTAAATCAGTTAATTGAACGTACTCAGCTCTTCGATTCGCATTTGTTCATGGAGGATCGGATGTTGTGATGTGTGAGTTGTGCGCATGATTTTAGTTTTAGCTGAATTAACCTTTAGGCTTTTCCAGTGTCATACAGCTTTTGGCACATATCGTTCAAACCTCCATTCGTATGTGACAATAAACACATATCGTCGGCGTAATCTAAGTGGCTGATACTTTCGAAAGGACGCCACTGGATACCGTTGCTCTCGTTTACACCCACAGTAGTAGTCATTATGTCATCCATTACTACTAAAAACAATATGGGTGATAAAATACAGCCCTGTCTTACTCCCTGAAAAACCTCGAAGTAATTTGTCAGCTGTCCGCGATGTGAAACGCGACATCTTGCATCTTTGTAGGATTCTTTAATTATAGCTATAATTTTTTCTGGAATGCCTCTCCTACTGAGTGATTCCCAAATATACTCTCGATTTACTCTATCAAAGGCTTTCTCAAAGTCTACAAACATGAGATTTAGCGGTGCTTTAAATTCAGTGGATTGTTCAAGAATTATTCGTTATGTGTTGATGTGATCCACACACGAATGACCACAGCAAAAACCGGTTTGATGTCTTTTGAGTGTGGCTTCTATTCTGCCTTTAATCATTTCGAGTAGTATTCCATTAATTTCGAGAAAACTGAGAGCAGAGTGATACCTCGTCAGTTATTGCAATGATTAAGATTACCTTTCTTTGGTATTTTGACAATAACTCCTTCCTTCCATTCGCTTGGATATTTTTCTTGTTCCCATATAGCGTGGAACAAAGGTAACAAAATATCGGCTGAGGCATCTGTATCAGCTTTCAGGAATTCGGTGGGTATTTCATTTACTCCTGCTGCTTTGTTGTTTTTTAAAAGAAGTATTGCGGATTTTATCTCGCTTATACTTGGGGCTCCCACATCGATACCCCTAAATGATCTGCGCATTGTTGCCCTAGTAGAGCTTGGGGATACATTTTCTTCTACGAATTGCTCGTTTAACAATCTGCAGAAATGCTCCTGCCATCTTTGCAGTTGATCATCCATAGATACCAACACTCTCGTCCAAGATTGTTTGATGCTCTTTACTGTTACGTTTGGCAATTTTGTTCGTAATCTTGTAAAGAGTTTTGACATCTCCTCTGACATCTCCTCTGTTAGCAGCGCTCTCAGCTTCCTTTGCAAGATCTTCAATTATTTTCCGTTTGTCACGTCTTACTTATGTGCTAATCTTAATAGTTCTTTTTTTTGCTGATTGGATTCAACATTAATTTTCATCTTTAAGGAACTACGTTCAGCAATTTTATCCCATGAGGCTTGTGATATCCATAGATCGCTTTGGGTAGATAGCGAAGGTACTGTTTCAGAACCGGATTCTACAAATACTTTTTTGGTATTATCCCACATAACATCTATAGATACATCTTGCTCATTTTCAACCATGCTGTTGCTAATAGAATTTGGCTGTGATTCTTTTTGGAAACGTAATTCGTTGTTATTTGCTGATTAGGCAGCTTGAACTATGAAGTATTTGAATTTGATTCCTTTGATCAATTTTAAGTTGATCTAAACTAGAGTCATTTTTTTTGTGTAATAAGGTGTGATGTCTCTTGTTACACTGAAGACAACTCTTGGTGCTTGAACAATTCATAAATCGATGACCAAATCCTAATCAATTTAAACATAGAGCTTTTACCTTTGTGAGTTCAAAACGCTTGGGTTGGTTTAGCTGGAGAAATTTGTCGCACTTCCGAATGTTGTGAGTACCTTGGCATAATGCACATGCAACTGCAGGGGTAACATGAAATGCTTGGGCATTAGCTTTACTCCTCTGATTATTCATATTACTTATTTGAGTCTTCTGAGGTGATTTTCTGCTATTTATTGCTTCTAAGGTTCGAAAATCTGGCTTCTAAAAATTCCTTTAAAGTTACCCAAGATGGACACTGTTTTTCCTTACAAATTTCCTGCTCCCATAGTCCTTGTGTCTCTTGTGGCAACTTATTTAATGTTTGGAATACCAAAATGGGATCCGAATTCTTTGTCCTAATGTCCAAATTTTATAACGCGTGCAAGTATTCCGAGGTGGTGTCTAATAACGTCTAATGTCTAATAACACCTCGAACACCTTGATCAGATTCTTGATGTATTTTATTTTGAAAATAGGTATTTTTAATTGGGTGCTTACTAGCACCTTTTTGTTGTCATACCGATCCTGCAATAGGGACCATGCTGGGACATAATTTTGTGCGGTTACTTGATACGATCTTAGTAGTTGTTCTGGCTCGCCTGCTAGATACATCTTTAAGTATTGTAGTTTTTGAACTGAACCTATTGAACTGTTTTCATGCACCATGGTTTTAAATAAATCAAAAAAGGTTGGCCATTTTTTGTAGTCTCCATCAAACTTGTCCAACGAAATTTTCGGGAGTCTCAGGCCACATTCCAGGTCTGGCCTCGATTTTTGTGATTCTATGAGACTTTCATTAGATATTTTCGAACCTTCGTTTAACAGTTCCTCATATCGATTTTGCATTGTTTCAGAATTGTTGTAATAGAATGATTCTACTTCTGAGAAAACATCGTTCCCGAAGTAATCATATTTCTTGGACACATCCTTCTCCGTATAACGCTTTGTTAATGTAGCTTCTTGACCCTCAACAAATTTGCTCCAATAATCCTGGAAAGCAGCCAAACTTTTTTCATAAAAGGTTTTTGTTCTTTTATCTTTCCCTGCCATTTTTATAATTACTATAACAGTTTTCTAGCATCTCATGTTGAGCCAGTTGCTTATTGATTAAGTCTTGCATTTTAATAATAAGAAAAAAACAAAACACTGACCACTTTACCAACATTTGCATCTCTGCCGGGTTGATGATGATGAACGTAACCGTAATACCGTATATCGTAACCGTACCGCGATAAATCGCTATACACCACTAATAAATCCTTTTTATTTAGAGCTTTATTCAAAGCTCAAAGTACCATATTGTTTTGTGAAAAAATACACTATACCATAAATAACTTTTTTTTATAGATTTAAAATTTTTAATTTTATTATTGTAAAAAAAAAGTTATTTTATTTTTTACAATCCAGTTCGAAAGACCAAAATGTTTTGTATTGAACTTAAAAGTTGATTCAAATAAAACTACAATTTAAATATTCTCATAAAAAAATGTAATAGAAATTATTTTCTATGATTATAAATTATCATGAATTCTAAAATTATTTAAAATTAAATTGATATTCACCCATATTCTGTTAGACCCATCTCGCGAGATCGCGTGAGAATATCTCTGACGAGATAGTTTTGTATTCTCTTAGACCTTTGACGAGTCGAGATAGCCATTTTTTATCTCGTCAAAAATTGTAAGCAATAGAGTATCTCGTCAAAGTATTTTGTGTTTTTTTATCAAAAAATTGAATTAAATAAATAAATTGAATAGATAAAATAGTTAAGTAAAGATTAACAAACAATTTTTCATTATTGTTTCTGCATTATTATTAAAATTGTCAATCATCTTTACTATTACTGTTTTACTACTGTTTATGTACTAAACTAAAAAATATTTAAAACATAAATATATTTATATTTATTTTTCATTTAAAAAATATTTTAAAACTAATACTAAAACCCCACTAACACTTTCCAAAAATTTTATAAATCATATTTCGTTTATATACCAATAATTATTTTTGATAGTAAAAATGATCAGTACTACCAACCAATAAAATGTTCTATCGCGCCGCTTACAGTGTCTAACAGAAAGGCATATTCAGCGAGACGAGACGAGATGAATTTTTTTCTTCTCGTCAACGATGGGTCTAACAGAATATAGGTGATCATTTCTATAAATTTCAAATGTTTTAAACGTTTTCAAAATGATTGATTAATTACTGATTTTCTTTTTCACTATTTTATCATTTATTTTTCTTGACTGGAATACTATATAATGATTTAATGCGTTCGCACAATGGTTTCTGATTTTGTATATCTGACTATATTCGATGTGACGCGCACGCAAACCGATTTCCAAGGGATTTCTATTAAATTAAATAGTAAGATTAATATTAAAATTTGAATTGTAAGTTTAAAAAGTAACCGATATAGTCAATGACCAAAAGTCATTGATCAAAGGACGAAATACAAAAAAATTACCTTTATTAAGTTATTATGTTATGTTATCGATTGAAATTATCGATTAAATAAAAACGTTACCGTATTAATAATATTAATTCAGTTCAAACAAATTTGGACATTGTAAATTTATATAAAATTTAAAAGTAAATGTTGACGAATTATGTTTGGTTTACATTTATTTTAATAATACAAAATTCTTGCAAAATACTTTAAAGTTGTTGCTATTAAAATGTCGACATTAGATTTGTCAGATTCTATTGAGTATTGTTCTGAGCATATATCAACACGGCAATATGATTTTATAGTGAAGATTCATTTTTAGATACGTATTGGGCGTAACGAGATTTAATTAACAAACGTGATCTTGAAAGAAGACAACATAATGCACAGTTTCAAGACGAATCCTTGGTATAATGTTGGTTGATGTTAGTAGAATTCATTGTTGATCTTGTTGTTCTTTTGTGCGTTTTAGGTCAGCTACTGGATTCAATACACTTTTTTGGTTATTTTTGTTTTGATTTCTTAAATTTTTTTTTTGAATTTTATATTTTTTTTTTGATATTATTTTGTCCTTTTTATATAGATTTTAATTGATTTTATTTTGCCCTTTGACAATAGTTCTTCGGAGGTATTTTTATTTTTTGTTGTTTTTACCACTTTTATGTATACTAATTCAGAACTTAATTTTACCTTATAATAGAATGATTTAGTTTTCGATATAACTAGTGAATATAATTTTATATTATAGAATAATTATTTATTTTTTTATAAAAATTTTGTTGGAGCTTATGTGATGACGCTATGAAACATACTGTAATACACCGACTTTTTTACTTGATTTGGCACTCTCCTGACAATTAATTGAAATATTCCAGCAATTTTCCTTCCTTTCAAGTAACTGATAGTAATTTCGTCATGTTAAGGTAGTTTTAAGATCTGTAATATGTATTTTGCTGAGTATATTTAATGTGTAAAATATTAACTTTAAGCAATAAGTTCAGAATATCTGAAATAATATTTTGATGTTTGTTATGCGTAAGGGATTTAAGATTATAAATTTTTTTCAATTATAAAATAATAGTTACTACAATTCAGGTAATTTCGTCAACAAAATTTGTCGATTTTTTAATTTCGTCATATAATATTGTTAATTTCGTCTTTGGCTTATCACTTTATACCTATAAATTATTTACAGATTAGTAGGTTATTACAGAAAGTATTGAAAATTAAAAAAAAAAAAAAATTTACTTATCAAAAGTTTCTTATTTTTTGTCGTAGAATCTGAATTTGCATTAAAAAATACCCCTTCCTATTTGAAAATCTCGATTTCGGCCAATTTCGGCGATTTTTGATCTTAAAAAACCGATTAGCAGTCCTTTCTTCGGAAAAAATACCACCCATTTAATAGAGCACCTTCGATTCCTCTCTTAATAGAGCACCCCAACTTCCTCTCTTAAAAAGCTGATACGCACGCTCTGGAACACCCGGTATATTAGTATATGGGTAAATATTTCCGACCACCAGTTTATTTTATATTTTTAAGGACTTTTTGTTTTCACGGGAATGACAATTTGGCATGATGGAAATGACAAATATATAGTTATTGGACGAAAATTACAATATATATCAGGGAAATTACTTTCTTGCTTGTTTAATAAATTAATGAGTCTGGAAGCCATGACAGATTTAGCTATTGGACGACAGCTTGCGGTATCATGTTTTGGACCCTTCTTATGAAATGGTTTGATATAGACATATTTCCAAAATTGTGAATTAACCATTATTTTAGATTTAAAAATATTTTTTATCAAAAAAGAAAATCAAATAAAAGAAGACCCATCTGAAATCTGCGAAAATGATAATAAAAATATATATATTTAATTTATTATATTTGAGGCAAATGCTGATTTAGATGAATGTCCTTTAGATTGGTGGAATCGCTATGGGTATATTTATGGTAATTTAAAGAAATTACCTATGTAATTCGTCCAGTTTATGTAACGAAATTTCATCGAAATCAATAAAAGATAGAAAACTGAACTTCAAAGAAAACTAAATTATGAGTTAACAATTTTATATTAAAAGTTATTTATAAATAATAACACTATTTAAACTTTTATGTTTTATTCTAGTGAAAACCATTTACAATTTATTAAATACTCTTTTACAACAGCTGCAAACATTGCAAAAATTCAGAATTTAATATGACTAAAATCTATGTAGTTAAAAAAGAACATCCAGAATCAACTTCCATCTTCTAAACGTGTTGATTTATTCCATTTTCAAAATAATACCCTAAACATTTTCGATTATCATTTTAATTTGTAAATTTTTTTTTTTTTTTATATTGTTTAATTAATATGTAGTAACTGTTCTATAGACAAGCGGTTTTTAATATATGTAAAAAAAAAAATATACATAAAATAATTAATATATGGTGATATTTAAAAAAAATTAAGAATAAATAAAAAAAATACAAATTAACATAATTTATAAATTAAACAATTAACAAAATTAACAAATTTAAGTAAGTAATTATTTTAATATAATTATAAGAACAGAAGAAAAAAGGAAACTTATCAAATTGTATTCAAAAATATCAATTAAACTTATAATTATATATTAAGAATTATAAAATAACGAAAAGAAAAGTGTTCTACAAAAGCAAAATATTATATACTAAGTTAAGCAAACAATAAAAATAAAAGTTAAAAACACTCTATGCAAAAAGCATGCAGTAACGAGTGTAGTTACAAAAAAAATATTTGACCAAAATAAAAATAGAACAATAATAACGAATAAAAACCGAAAATAAGAGCTTATAGCCCTATTAAAAATAACTAAAAATAAAAACCAATATCTATAAAAAAAAAACAATTAAGTTTAATCAAATACAAAAAATTTACGTAACTATGCGTACAAAGTCATTTACTTGATCATGATTGAAATTAAAAAGCCAGAGTTTAACCAAACTGAGTAATTGAGAACCATAACAATTGTTAGTTAAAGGTGGAGGTAATAAATTATAAAGCCGAGGTGCAATTGCTGAAAATGAGCGTAAAAACTGATGTACATTATGAGGGGGTATGATAGCTAATCTTCTGTTGTTGATTCTCAGATTATATATTTCAGAATACCTACTTCGTAAGTAACCACTTCTATTAAATAATACTTTGAGGACTCGAAAGTAAAAAAGATGCTTCAGAGGTAAAATATTCAAACATTGAAATAAAGGGAAGCTGCTTTCCCTACGATGTTTTTTTAAAATTAGTCTGATAACACACTTTTGTTGTATTAACAAAGGTTTAAGATAATTATTAAAAGTACCACCCCAATTAACAATTCCATATTGTAATTTAGAATTAAATAAACCATAGTATACAGACGTAAGCAGTTTAGAAGAACAGAACTGCTTAAGGTGATAAAACTGTCTAACAACTAAATGAAAATACTTACTTAAAATTCGTGTATGAATTGACCAATCTAACTTAGAATCTATTGTAACACCTAAATATTTGAAGGAATCAACACAATCAACTTTAAAACAACCTGCGGAACATTTCGTTAAAATTACATAATTTCTGAGTAAGAAGAGAATTATTATGAGGAAGAGGAAATCTTCTACATTTAGCACAGTGATACAAAATATTATTGCACATAGGAATAGAGCTACCTAAACTAAAAAACATAATTTTAGTTTTATCACTTAGCAAAACCAGCGACGTAATAAGTCCAAGTCATAATTAATATTACACACATTTTCAAAAAATGACTTATTATTGTAGGATAGACCAACATCATCAGCAAAGGCAGTTGAACAACCCTTAAATTTTTGAAGAAGAACAGAATTAAAGAAGATTAAAAACAATGTAGGACCCAGAACAGATCCTTGAGGTACACCCAAAAAAATACTTTTAAGATCACTGATGGTGTCATCAATTTTAACTTTCTGAGTTCGACCCGTTAAATACGAAGAAGGTAAATCAAAAAAATTACCTCGGAAGCCAGCTTCATACAATGTGCCTAATAGGATTTTATGATCCACAGTATTAAATATTTTTTTAATATCAATAAATAACGCAGCACTTTTTAGTTCATTATTAAGAGCTTCATAAATACGCGAACAAAAAATCAGAAGTGCATCTTCAGTAGATCTGCCACTACGAAAACCAAATTGCTTACAACTTAAAAAGTTCGTAAGATCTAAAAATTGAAGAATGATTCTTTTTTTTATCACTCTTTCAAATATTTTGGAGAAAGAATTTAACATGGAAATGGGACGATAGTTATCTGAGCAACTTTTATCTCCTTTCTTAAATAAAGGAATTGCCTCAGCAATTTTTAGAGCATTAGGAAAAATTCCAATTTCAACACAGCAATTAAAAATATGAGCTAGAAAATCCACTATATTAAGACTAATTTTTTTTAAAACAAAATTAGAAATACCTAGCGTATCGAAATTAGAATTAGTTAATTCCATTATCAGTCTATGAAGTTCAAGTGAATTTATTTCTTCAAAGTAACAACTTTGCTGCTGCCAAACATCTTCAACTATATACAGCTGGTTACTGTCACAAATCTCAGAACTAAATTCTGCAGTAAGACTACTCATATCTGTCAATTTTTCATTAAACTGGTTTGCAATAACTTTTTTATCACTTACAAGAGAATCCCGAATAGATAGATAGAGAAGTAATAGATAGATAGATAGATAGGGAAGTAATTGAATTACTAGAATTTTTATTTCGATGAAGTAAATTGTTTACAACTTTCCATTCATTTTTTGCGTTACCTTTGGCATTTGACAATTGTTTTATGTAAAATTCTTCTTTAATTTCCTGAATTTTTTTCCTGAGAAGTTTTGAAAATTTTAAATATTTTCTTTTTAGGCTGGAATTATTGGGAAACTTGTTGCATGATGTAAGTAATTTCTTTTTTTTTGTCAAGTAATTTTTTGCAATGTGATGTTTGCAATGTGAGTTTAGGTCAAATGTGCTATACCCGATTAAACAGATAATTTTTGGTCTTTTAAATCTGGGTACATACCTTATCTATAATCCAAAGCTTATAAACAAATATTCATTCAAAGTTTTACACTTCAAGAGAACGAATGTATTTCAATTGAAAATGAAATATTTTATTTTGATAATAGTTTTCTTCACAATAAATTTTATAGAAATTTTATCGTGGGGTAAATATTCATATGTACATACATGTATGCACATACATTTTTTTCTGTACATAATCATTGAATTTATATTTTAGGACATGACAATGTAATAGATCAAAATGAACTAGAAAAAAATAAAAATTCAACTAGAGAACATTTTAAGAAGGGACTTAAACAACATACAATGAAAGTTGGTATTCGACTTAAGAACTCTCAAAACGATGAAGTTGAAATACTTTCATTGATTTCGGATAACAATAAGTTATCACTGAAATATTACAAAAATGAGCATAAAGTTATTTTTCATATAAATATGGATATTCAAAATAAAACAAGTTTATGGGAAATACAATATCCGAATATCAATGTAAATATTTAAAAAAAAAAAACATTTTATTTTGATTTTTAATTTTAATTGAAATTTTTTTTTATTTTTTTTTTATATTCGAACTATCAATTTAATTGATAAATAAAAGCTTGAAGTTGGTGGTTGGCATTATTTAGTTTATCGTTTTGGAAAACTTTATTTTAAACTATGGATTGATTGTGAGCTAAGAAGAAGTAAAAATAGTGACCTTAAAACTTTAATAAATATAAATGATAATATACTTAAAGTTTTCGGAAATAATATTTCATTAAAACATGGTGATAACGATGATGTAAGTAAACATTTTTTAAGACAATGTTGGAATTAAAAATTATCGATTTAAAAAATATTTTAAACTTTTTTTCTAAAGTGTGTAAATAGACAAACAGAATAATTTGGTAAAAAAATTTATTAATTTATTTAGGATTTAATCTTATTATTTTATCTATTTTTGATATTTTTTTTCTTTATCATCTATATTCAATCATGAAAAAAACTTAAACAATAAATAATATATTATTGAACATTGTTATATTAAATTTTAATACATATACATTAAAACGTTAGAATTAGATTATAGTAGATCGTTATGGCCGTTATAGACTTTCAAGCTACTATGTATATATGCAATTATTTTTCTAATTGAATATTTTTAGTATAAAAACATAATGTGGAATATTTTTTGAATGCACAACACAACATGCACAACAAATAATTTTCAATTTGTGCTTGAAAATGCGACCGCTCACGTCCGCACAGTCGCCACACAAAAGTCCAACATATGTCGTCGCATTCCCGTATAAATTGTGGTCAGAAAATACCGCTACATGGGTCCGGATTGACGCATTCTGAATGCAAGAGTAAGTTTGAGTCAAGCACAACTAGTACTCTTTTGATCGAATTTCGTAATATTTAGAGGGATTATATGGACTCATGAGTTAGCAATGCGATGGAAAATAGTTCAGAAAAATAACATTACATGCGTCGCCTTGAGTCAAGCACACCTTATGCTTTTGTGATCGAGATTTGCAATATTTTGCGGGATTATATGAGCTCATGAGTTAGCCATGCGAGGCACTCATGCGATAGATAAGAGCCAAGCAAATAGCGTTTCATCATAAACTCACTGACCGAATAATTGTGACTGGCATATTATGACTAAATAAATAGCTTACACTCACGTCAGTCATCAAAGTGCTGACTGCTGCTACTTTTCAATTCAATTCATATTTATTTGTATTCATATATATTCTCGCTCGCACTTGTATGTTTAATATTGTATCTCAGTTAGTAAAGTCTGTTTATTCATCTCATTCGCACTTGTATGTTTAATATATATATATTACATTAATAGTAAAATGTCAATATGCGAGAACAAAATTATAAAAAAAAAACAAAAAAAATTGAAAATGATGAAAAGAGTTTAAGTAATTTACTCTTAGAAGTTTTAAAATTCAATTTTAAACATTATAGGCATATGAACGCATGAGACTAAAAAAAACTTGTGCGATTTTAAAAAAATATTGTACTCTTAAATTTCGGTCGCATGCGGTCTCATGTGTCTAATCGGTCGCAAATTATTTGTTGGGATGGTCAACTTGTAAATTCCACTTCAATTTACTATCGAGAGCTCCCGGGACGCAAGTGATATTATGCATTTGAATTTTTCACATTATGATAATATATTTGAAATTATTATATTATGCCAATAAATTGAGTTTATATCGATCTTAAAAATTCTCCTAAAAGAACTCGCAGAAATTTAATAAAACATACAGAAAAATTTGTTGGCTGAATTTGTACGATCTCGACAGGGTTCTTACAAAAATACATATTATGTATATTGATTTTGTCCAGATTTGTTGTCGAAGCGTATTAAGCACAAACAGTTAGTTTTTGAACCTCAAACATTTATAATAAGCCTTAATTATTAAAAACATATTTATGTATATTTAGAGATGTTCCAATACATAACATGACAAATTGCCAGGATAATAAAAATAAAATAAATAAAAAAAATAAAATTAATTAAAATTTATAAATTTCATATATTTTAGATTCATAGATTGATTACAACCAACAAATAAGTTTTATTGATCATCCTTCCTTAGACTATTCTTTTAGTGACAGATCTACTTGTAAACATTCTTTTAATTTAACTAATTCGCAAATTCGCATTAACGACAATGACACTGAAGGTAAGAATTATAAAAAATATTTTAACAATTTTTTTATCTAATACATTTTAATTTAAATTTTTTTTTTTTTTTTTTTTTTTTCCAGATAGTAGTAAATCATCGAAAGAGGCTTCAGGGACTACCTATTACCGGGGAAGGCAGTTTGAAGGACTGTGGGACTTTAACCCACTAAAAACTCCTATCATTATTGCAACATTAAAACTAGTCTTATAGACTAACCATTAATTTACATTTAACTCAAAGAAACATAGATACCTTTGATCTACCAAAATCCAATAAGGTTTTAATAGATAAAAGGTTTTAACCTAACTCAAGTGGTCTTGTTCGTTTTAGTCGCTTCACAAAGTTTTGATTGTCAATTAAGCTAGAAGCTTCGGTATTGACATGTTGGATCAGACGAGTTTTATGCCGTGCAGCGCATTTAATTATTTCGTCTTTTATAGATGAGATCTTCAGATCTCGATGAATATCGGCATTGCGAACATACCATGGAGCATTGACTATGTTGCGCAGTACCTTATTTTGGAATGTTTGGATAGTTTGAATATGGATTTGTTTAGCACATCCCCATATTTGAATACCGTATGCCCAGACTGGCTTCAATATTTGATTATACATCAAAACTTTGTTATAGGTCGAGACCGTAGAATTCCGCCCAATCAGCCAGTATATTTCTCTATATTTGAACTGGAGTTCTTGTTTTTTGATTTTTACATGCTCTTTCCATTTCAGTTTTGCATCCAAGGTCATGCCAAGATATTTAGCTTTATTCTCGTATGGAATCACGACATCATTAATTTTAACTGAGAGAGGAGTTACTATGTTTTTATAGGTGAAGTTTACATGACTAGATTTGGCTTCATTTAATTTAATTTTCCATTTTTTGCACCAGTTGGAAATTTCGTCATTAGCTTTTTGCAGTTTGTTTGTAGCTTCTTCTATAGTAGAACCAACTGCCATCAACGCTGTGTCATCTGCAAAGGTTGCTATTTTTATATTTTCTACATCTGGTATATCACAGGTGTATAACAAATATAAAATTGGACCCAGTATACTACCTTGCGGTACTCCAGCTTTTATATCTCTTAGAGAGGAGTATTCATTCTCATTTTTAACTCGAAAAACTCTATTTGAGAGATATGATGAAAATAATTGAACATAATTTTTAGGGAGCAAACAACTTATATTTTTGATGAGTCCTTCATGCCAAACTTTATCAAAAGCTTGGGCTACATCTAGAAATACTGAAGAACAAATTTGTTTATTTTCCAGTGCCCTTTCTATAATGTCTGTTATTCGATGTACTTGATCTATTGTTGAGTGTTTTTGCCTAAACCCAAATTGGTGATTAGGTATTATATTCCTGTTTTCTATGAGGGGTTGAATCCTTCTCAATAGTAACTTTTCAAACAACTTCGATATTGTAGGAAGCAAAGATATCGGCCTGTAGGATTTGGTGTCGATAGCAGGCTTTCCTGGTTTTTGGATCATTATTATCTCGGCAACTTTCCATATACTAGGTACGTGTTTAAGTTTAATACAGGCATTCATTATATATACCAAGAGTGTGAGAACTTTGTTGGGTATATTTTTTAGCACATTTGAAGTTATTAAATCAAAACCTGGGGCTTTATTTAATTTTAGGTTTTTTATTTCCTTAATTACTTCTTTTCGACTTATTAAGGGAATATTTATATCTTCATGGTTATATATTTCAGTTAGATCAATAACAGTGTTCATTTCATTGGGCTTAAAAATTTCAGCGAGATGATCTGCAAAAGTGTCAGCTTTTTCTTTATCGCTTCTTGCCCATGAGCCATCATTTTTCCTCAGTGGTGCAGAATGCACAATAGACTTCTTCATTTTACTCGTAGCTTTCCATAAAGAATAATTTGTTTCTTTAGTAGCTGTTAAATTTTGTAGGTAATAATTCAGAGATCTATCATTTAATTTCTTTATTTCTCTCTTTAGCTCCTGACTTTTATTATTAAGATCCGTTTTGCTGGATGGGTCACGCGTTTGTTGCCACCTCCTTCTCGCTTTTCGTTTCTCTTTTACCATGTTAAGGATATACACCGGATATCTAGGGCTGATTTTTTTTGATTTTTTTGTCTTAGTACTACTCCAAGCTGCAAACTGGACAGCTTGCATAAGTTTTTCAGTAGCAGTTTCTAGTTGTTCCTCATTGTCTAATGTTACTCTTAAGTTAATTTTTTCTAGCAGAATCTTTTTGAAGCTTAACCAATCTGTAGATGAGTTGGTTAAAAATGGTTTACAAGATTTTTTCACTATTGTTGTATTTAATTTTAGGACGACAGCAGAATGGTCGGAATTGAGGTCATAGTTATCTTCTATAGATGTGAAATTAGTTGATACTTTTTTCATTATAAAAAAGTCTAACACATCAGGAGTTTTGTTTATATCTGCAGGCTAATATGTTGGTTTTCCTGTTGAAAGAAATAAACAACCTGTTTCTCTCAGCGCCTCTCTCAGTTCTTTACCTCGAGTAAGGGTCATCCTGGAGCCCCATTCTAGATGTTTAGCATTGTAGTCACCTCCAAGAATAAATCTTTCACCTAATTTCATTAATAAGCTCTTGAACATATGTTTTTTTAATAGCGTGATTGGGCGGGCAGTACAGCGCTCCTACGTTGATATTTTGCTTTGTGCACCTTATTTGTACGGCTGTGAGTTGCATTTCTGTACTTTGTATGTTACAATGTTCATGATGGGTAATAAGATCATTTACTATGACCGCACTACCTCCTTTTGGTAGATTGTCAGGGTGCGTTGTATGATATACTTTGTATCCACGAATTACTAAATTGTGCCCCTTTGTTAGATGGGTTTCTGACACGAGACAGACATCTATGTTTCGTAAGTTTAGGAACATTTCCAATTCTTGTTTTTTGTTGTTAATGCCATTCGCATTCCAAGTACATATAGTGATTTTGTCCTTATTCATTATCTAATTGAGTTATGTGGCATATCAGGATACTTAACAGTATACCTACTTTCCAAGTTATCTAATCTTAGTGAGATTCTATCTACCAGACTCATTAGTTTTTCCATTGTTTTTAATATAGTTCCGTGCTGTTCTTTTTCTGCAATCAATTTCGTATTTGTTGAACGAGCTCTTCTCGGAATTTGATTGTTTGACGAACGAGTTCTTCTCGGCGTTTGATTATTTGCATTTGATGAATAAGCTATTCTAGGTGTTTCATCAGCAGTGAAATCTCGATTTTTTTTCATATTTTTATTGCTTTGGTAGACATCTTCATTGAGTTTGCCTTTTGCTATGGCAGAATAAGTTACTCCCTTTATTACTTTCTTTGATATAAATTTTCTTGGTTGTTGCCTTTGAACTAGTTTTGGGTAAACAGAGTTTCTCCTTTTCTGAAGTTCTTTGGCAATAAGACATCCTCTGTAATTTGCTGGATGAGACTCTTGGCAGTTGGAGCATTTTGGCTGTGAAGTTTTCAGCTTATCGCATTCTGCTGTTAAATGTTTACCAGCACATTTCACACATATAGGCTCCCTATTACAAAATTTTTGCGTATGATTATAACGCTGACATCTTTTGCACTGAGGAATATCTTTGCTTTTTCTCAGAGGTTCAATATAAACTATCATGTTTTGAATATGATTGATTTCGTAAATTTTTTTCATGTCTTCCTTACTATCAAAGGTAAGCATGAAAATTGGGAGTTTAACAGTTACCTGTTTATCATTTTCCTTGACTTTCTTTATCATATTTACTGCATTGATGATATTGAATTGCCTATTATGAAGCTCACTTATTATATCTTCTGGCATGCAAGATTGGTGCAAGCCGCGTGCCATGACTTTTATTGGTCTATTTATTTTGCTTTCATAAGTATGCCATTCGTACTTGGTATCATTGAGATCTTTAGCTAGATTTCTATAATCCATTTCCGTCTCCAGATTTATTTTCAGCTGCTTATTGTTTAGCAATTTTATTTCATATTTTATATTTTTAGCTTGCATCATTTTATTTAATGGTTTGAAATCATTTATGTTACTTATGATTAGAGGTGGAATTTTGGTTTTCCTTTTGCTCACAAATTCAGTTGTTTTGGAGTTTTTTTCCTGATAGGTTTTTGTTAAACCAGATGGTGACGATTCAACTTCAGGTGAAGAAGTAGCTTTTCTTTTTTTATTTGATCTTTTGTTTTTTTTGAGCAGCCAGTCAGTTTCTCTGCTCAATTCATCTTCATCCGTGAAATATTCTTTTTGCTCGATGATTTCATTTGGTGCATTACGTTTTTCTCTTTTTTTCAAAGCTTCGTTTTCTGCTCTTAATGCCGAAATTTCTTTTTTTAGTGACATACATAATGCCTCTATTTCGCTTAGCCTCTTTTGGAGTATATGGTTTTCGTTTGGTTCTTTATTATTTTGACTCCGTATATCAATTATTGGCTCGGTCATCCTTGATGGCGACCTTGGAACCCTCGCACTCTTTTTAAAAGGGTTAATCAGCTTGTCTAAATTGTTGTTCCCCACTGGCGACTCATCTGAAAGTCTAGTACATTCAGCCAAGCCCTCGCCGGCAGCCGTGGTCTCTGCCGACACTTTGGTAGATATCCCTACCGAGTTTATTTTGTTATTTAGACTATACATTATTATTTGTTTTTATGTTGCATTTTATACCTCCTGCCAGGTGATTTTAACTGCCGCCCCTCTGGGATCAGCCGCAGACCAGGGAGCCGCCTATTTTAGGTCAAACGCTTCTGGATTTTTTTTTTTTTTTTTTTTTTTTTTTGTGCCGGCACTCACAATTTCAATTACCATAGATCGCGTCCGCGCACGTGCTAACCAAATCGATTTACTTAGATATTGCGCCAAGTGTTCGCATTCACCCGCTCTCGTTAGCCTTACAAGTTACCAGGTGGTACCCGGCAGATAACTATGTTACCTACCTTCGAGGAGGTGAGAGTCGGATTTGATGGCAGAGCTGTAGATGTTTTACCAGATGGCATTTCCTAGTTTTTATCGGAAACATAGGTTAGCATATGTTCCGTCTAGAGCCTTTACCACCCTTTTACCACCCTTTACCACCCTTTTACCACCCTTTTACCACCCCTAAACAAAAAATTATAAAGTATAGCATTAATTAAAATTTTTAATCAATAGTTGGGTTTTTTTAACTTGCAGAAATGCTCACAACTACTTATGAGTAATTTGTAAACAAACCGTATAAAGTTTACTCATAATTAGTTGTGAGCACTTCTGCAAGCTAAAAAAAATGTGACTAATAATTCAGATTTTACACAAAGAACATAAAGAAGATACAATGAATAATATTACGAGTCAATAAATATTACAATTAAAGTAGCCAAAAAACATGGGTGAAAACTTGGGATAATAAAAATCGATTTGCAATCCTTTAACAGTTATGATGATTTAAAGATTTTAATATTTTGAAATTACCTATTTTAGTGTTGGTCTTATGATGTGGCAAAAGTATAAGATAGAGCATGAATACCAAGATAGACCATAAATAAGTATAGTTTACCGATTTATTTTTATTTTTATAAAACGACTTTAATGACATTTTCTTTATTATTTAACTTATACCCTAATAACTCGATCGAAAAGATATAATATAATGGGTTGAAAATTTTTTGAAAAGAGTATAAAATTAGTTAACTTTTTTTTTGTACACGCTTGACAGTAACTTAGGTAGAATCACCTTTTCGTGCTTAATTAAGTAAGGTACTGCAATTTTACACTACAATATCTATTTCGAGTATTTATTTAACAAATTACTAGCTCTACTCATTAAATTTAGAAAACTACTGCTATTGTCAGGAATTAAGCCCTCTTAAATAGAACAGTTTCATTGTATTTAATTTGTTACCAGATTATGTATATTCTCCATTATTTTTTGTAATTTATTATATCCGAATGACAAAGGGTGAGGTCGAAAAACCAATAAAGTATTTTTTGACCTCACCGGGAATCCAACCTGGGACGTTTCGCTCTTCTTACTGCGCTGCCCAGCGTGTAAATAATTTTTTTCAAACGCCTATACAATCAAAGGAAATGGAAAAACATAAAAAATAATAATTCAATATATTAATACGGTAATAATGTCTGTAAAACTTTCCACCTCGTTAAATTAAAGCAAAAAACAATGGTACGAACCCAACAGTTTAAACGTGAAGCTTTTTCAAAATATTACCGTTAAACAATTACCGACTAAAAAATAAGAAAAAATTAAAAAATATTAATTTTTGTGCCCGAGCGTATTTTTTAAATAAACCGAATTATTATAGAAAAACATATCCAAGGTCAAAACCCATATAGAAAAACAATATATTTAATACAAGAACCATATAAGATTATTTGAATAATAGCAAAACATCATAAAACCAATAAAATATGAAGCTTTTTAAAATTAGAAGAATGTTTTGAAGTCATCAATTAAAATTACCAAAATAATAAAATATCTATTAAAAAATATCAAATCTCCGTCGTTTGTGTCTCTGAATTAGCCACCTCGAAATGTTTCTAATTGTCAATTCAGGCACATCTTCAAGTTCAAATAGATGTTTATTTTGTAAAGCAAAATATTGACAAGCTGAAAAAAATATTTCTCTTATTTCCATGGTATAAGACCCACCACTTGCTTTGCCACTTTTAAAAATTTGCTAGATTTGCTAAAATACCTTCTTATAGGAAAAACACCAGCAAGAAGATATTATAGAGAACATATCAACGAAAACTTTTATTGTTTGGCCGAGATAGAAAAATTTATGTTGAGTTAAATATTTAAATGAAGATGAAATAAATGTTTTTTAATGCTGGACCGGTGAATGTTACGCCGAGAATAGCTAGTATATTATAATAAAAAAATGTGATACTTGCAATTGATGATAAGGGCTGATTATAATCATGTTGCCATTTGATTCTGCATCTATAATTGGTCCAAATATTACAACATCCAGTTTTGATTCCTAAATTAAAAATAAAATCTTAAACTAAATTAAATTCATAAGAGCATCATAATATTTAACCATATCTAATCTATAGGTACATTTTATCCATTGGATCAATTTCAAGATGTACATGTAAATAAAAAAAAAAATGTACATGTAAATGTTGCTTAGTTTTTCATTATTCGCCATATTTAATTTTGTCTCTCTCAATATATATTGAAGAAAATAGGATATTTTCTATTTTTTTCTTCAATATATATTGATGATTTTTTTTGTTATTTTTGTTTTTTTAAAGTTGTTTATTTTAAGTTGAAACTTTATACTAAATACAATAAATAATCAAAATGTATATTTTAATAAATATAAGATTCAGGATCATGAAAGTTTGTTTATCAAATTAAAATAATTTTCTTTTTTCCACACCACCCAAAGAAATATTCAACACATTTTGGTTGCGCTTCAATACATTTTGGTGACTGCTCGACCAAAAACATCCCTTGTTTGTTGTCGATTTCAACAGACCAAGTTGCATGATCTAATATATTATATTTAAATTTAGCAGATAAAGTACTGCTCTCTATTTGTGGATTATTACTAATTTCTGAAATATTATCAGATAAAATATCGTCAATATTTACGCAATTGGTTCCTGATTCATCATCTACATTCTCGCTCTGATTATCATCAATATTCTGAAGTTGTGGCTCATTGACATTTTCTTCTACATTGTTTTCAAGTTGAGACATACTATTTGAATTACATATTTCAATTAAATTAGTGTTCGAAATTGATGAACTTTCGTCTCGTTTAAAAAATTTATCTAATGATCCAGCAAGCCTATTTAATTCTGCTGATTTCCGGACCTGTTTTGCTCTTTTTTGTGCGCCGCTTTCATAACATCTTTTCGACATTTCTAATTGAGGTAAAAAAATTAACAAAAACAACAGTTTAAAAAATAAATAAAAAACTAAAATAAATATATTGATAACACAACTGAGACTATCTTACCTGACACCTGATGTTTTTCTTCTATAAATTTGAATATATGTATATGTTTTCAAACTATGTTCGTTAACACAAATTTAATTTGAAAAGTGAAAATTACAATTTATTAAATATATAAACGAATCGTTAAACTTAAAATTAATATGTAATATCCGCACTTATACTAACGGTAGACACAAAAAATGTAAATTATTAATAATACCGTGTTTTATAATTTGCGATGCACATTATCCACAACAATTAAAATAAAACGTATTTTTGTTTATAACTTTGAAACAATATTACTTTTCACTAATAAGACGATATAATAAACAAACAGAAGATAACAATTTGAAGCAAAAAACAACTGAATTATTAGGTATATTTGTTTCAAATTAAATTTTTGTTGCCAACTAGATTTTTTTGAAAGTTAAACGAATTTTGAATTTTCAAATTTGTTTTTTTTTTCTTTCAACTCGTAGTAATTTATGGTATTGGAGAAGTTTTTCTAATGTATTTAATATTTGGTGCCCTCAAAAATAGGGGTCCCAGTGCGATTGCACTTGTTCCACTTGCAATAGTACGGCGCTGTCTACTAGCCACAGTCCTAGTAAAAATATAATGTAATATTAACTAAGAATATTATAAAAATATTCTTTTAAGAAAAGGTAGTTACCTAAAACTCGCTGCATTTGCCAAATACCAAATTGTAACCATTAACTGTTTTTCTAATGGAATTTCTAAACGAGTAGTGTTTTTTTTTTTGTCAAATTCATTTAATTAACCACAGATAACATCAAAAGTTTGAGGAAACATTCCAAAATTTATTGGCAATCCAGCATTCTGGACACAATTACTTCGGCGTAATTTTGACAATTTATCTTTGTTTTCTTCTTCTTGTCCCCATCTTCGTCGTTAAATAATATAATATTAGCTCCTTTTATTTCCATACTCCAACAATATTTTTTCAATTGATGTGTCATTATTAACAAATATATATTTTTTGTTTAAAAAGGTACAAAAAATTTACAATAATGTCAAAATTTTTATGAAAAATATTTGGTTGGTAACAATAGGACAATTTTTTTTTTTTTTGCTATCTGACAATACTCTTCTCACTCTACTCATTTTTTAATCAAAGTGATCTGAAAGTGTTTTTTAATCAGATTACTCAGATTAATCTGAAAGTAATCTGCTCGATCTGCTGATTTAAATAAAAAACATAACAAGAGTTATTAATTTATGAATTTAAAAGGTAATTGTGCATTCTTGTTTGTACATACTCAGTAATGTT
The DNA here is from genome assembly GCA_963942445.1 of Argyra leucocephala. Taxonomy (NCBI): domain Eukaryota; kingdom Metazoa; phylum Arthropoda; class Insecta; order Diptera; family Dolichopodidae; genus Argyra; species Argyra leucocephala. The sequence goes on along the minus strand of OZ012679.1, from coordinate 52,198,052 downwards.
ATAGGAAGATAATAAATCACCTACTAAAGGTTTCTCTTCTCATTTCTCCTGTCTTTCTTGACGATTTAAAACTGATTCTCCAACTTAGTAAATTTTCTAAAGGAATTGCATTATCTTTTAATTTTCGGTTATTTTCCGGTATATTCAACATAATGTCTTGGAGCTTATAATACTTTTTCTAAAATGTTCCGAACAAACTCTTAAATCTTTTGTATTCATTTTATATTTACGTGCACATGCAATAATTCATTTTTTTAATTTATCTTTATTTTTGGGAAATCTTAAATATCTGACTTTTTCATTTTGTTTATTTTTCATTTTCATATCAGAAAAATGTTTACACCCAAATACATTAGCTTATCATTTTGGCTTAAGTTTTTTAACTTTTAATCTGTTTTAATTATATATTTATATATTTAAATAATGTTATTTACTATTTTTCACTGAATTATTGTTATTATTATATTTTTCACAACAAAAAAAATTATAAACGTTTTCACAGCTGTTCTTCACAAAAACACTGAACCAAATGACGAATCTTCAAAAAAAATGGCGATATGCAAACTGTACTTCTAATGCAAAGGTACTGCAACGGTTGTAAGTATTTATATTTAGTTGTTGTAGCCTATTATCATTTGCTGTTTCATTTCTCCAATTTTCTGCAACCTGAAGTCCATCTTCATTTATTGTGTCTTCAGTAGGGCCAGCATAATGTTTGCAGTGCTTTTCAATTAAAAAGTTGTGAAGGCAAACTAGATTTTATTAATTAATAAAAATATTTTAATAAATAAAATAAAACACTTGTTAATATTTCACTGATTAAGAAAATATATGTAAATTTTCTTATATATTTTATTTTAATTTAATATTTTAATAAAAATAAAAAATAAAAATATGGGCCGACATGTTTCGTCCTTCTAAGACATTATCAAGAGCAAGTAAATACCATAAAATTTAAATTTAAAAGATGAAAAATTAAAATGTAGTACAATTATATCAGTATAAATAGTAACTGGTAAATTACTAGTAAATTATACATTTATTAAAAACACTCATATGATTTTAATATTAACTAAGATTGACATGTTGTAAGCGAAAAAGTTTACAAAATACAGAATTTGAATTTAAGATTTAAAAAAATTACTATTAAGTAGCGGGCTCTCATTAGTTAGGTCTAACTGATTGTTTAATAATTTGACTTTTTTAATTTTAATTTATTAATATGAAAAATTGTATATTTATCCAAAACTCTGCTACCTGTTAATTCCTTTACCAATTCCAATTTGTCAATATCGGTAAAGTGGTCTGAATATTTTAAGTGATGAGCTAAGCCTGATGACGGATAGGGAGAAGATACCGATTTTATGTGTTCGGTAAATCTAGTTTGGAGGGTTCGTTTTGTTTTGCCAACATATACTCCATCACATTCTCCACATTGAATTTTATAAACTCCACTTTTTGTTAAAATATTATCTGGCTTCGGTTGTCTTATTTTATTGTTAACAAAAATATTTTTTAAAGTGTAGTTGTTAAAAAAATTTTATTAAATGTAGTAAAAAAAATAGTATTTATTAAAGTAATAAGTTCTGTTTAAATATTTGATTCAATTAAGTATTTTATTACATATAATATTAAACGAAAAGATATTTTTTTTTTTTTGTCGTAAGTAATAAAATTTTAAAAATAACAACGAATTTAAAGATTTATCAGATAATTTCGACCTTATTTTGGTGCAAAAGTTGGAAGAAACGGAAAAAGCTCTTTTAGAGTCCGTTGAAGTGGGTTTAATTGAACATAGAGCGTTGAACAATTTTTGCAAATTTTCTGTACGTTTGCTGGTATTTTTATACAGAGTAAGTTCCTGTCTTAATTTGTCAAAATCAGTTTTCTCCATTGGTTCCTCATTCCCACTTTTTAATATTTGGTGCAGTTCCTCCTCAATAGTAATTTCTTTTTGTTGTTCATATTCAACCAAAACATCTACTTGCTTATTAGATTCATTTTCGTTTACTATTAAAGTTGGGTTAGCTTTAAATAATCTTTTCATTATATCTGTTGCTAAATTTATCGCTTGTTTTGATGGAACATTATTTGTATCCTTCAGGTATTTTAAAAGATTCATCAAATTTACACGACACAACACGCTTAGAAATATTAACCAATAATGCAGTGCTAATTTGAGTATTAAATTCCTTGTGTTTATTTTTCATGAAATTTATAGTAAGGTCTGCTGAGAGCAATGTAGCATCTTTTCTTCCGAGCGTTTCAATAATTAACTTAATCGGTTTTAAGTCTTCACTCTATTCGTTGAGAAGTTTAAAATTTATGTCATCCAATAAGTTGGTTGCATTCAAATCAGCAAGTGCTTCATCTATAACTTCCCGAAGTTGTAGAAAAACGTCAACCATGTTTCCCATTGAATTCCAACGTGTTTTAATGTCCAGTATTAGCTGGCGTTCATGACCAATTTTTTTCATTATTTTTCCCTGTAGAATACTGCTTCTTATTGTAGAATATCTGAAGAATTTTACAATTTCTCGGATCATTTTAATATTGTCATTAATATCAAAATTATTATAAAGCATTTCTTCTTGACAACCAGTTTCAATAATACTTAATACATCTAAGTCATTATCCTCAAAATTGTCGTCATCGGAATCTAATTCATGACCCTTTTGGTAATTTACGTCTATAGCATCAATTTTATCACGTGTAATGTATCACTGTATAATGTATCACATACACCTAAGTGAATACCATGATTGAGACATAATTGAAATATCACAGAGCATTCTCGTCCAAATTTTACCATAACCTTGGCGCCATCACTTGTTGATCCAATTATATCTCTTTCAAAATCAATGTTAAAACTAGCTAAATGATTAGTGACCAGTGTAACAAATTGAATAGCAGAACAAGTTCCAAATATTCTGACTAAACCCAGATTATATGGTTCTTTCTCTTCAGCATAATGAACATTAATATTAACATTAAAGATGATAAAGGATTTATTCACGTTCGTCGACACAATCAAAGAAAATACATTGTACTCTTCATGAACTTTATTAATGAACTATTAAATTAATCCTTTATAATTAATGACTTATAAATTATAATGACTGAATATATTTTTGACAACTGAAATTGGGGTGAGTTAAGAAAACTATTATATAAAGTTGGGTTTACATAGTTTCTAATTGAAAGCTAAGTTAAGTTATAATGAGAATAAAAAGTAAATAAATTTCAAATTAATTTAACTAAATGTTGTAAAAACTAACACCCCTTCTCAACATATAGTGAAATTAAATTAACATAAGCCAATTGTTCTTGCGTGTTTTTCGAGCTTTGGTCCATCCAATGGTTTGGTTAACATATCAGCGACCATGTTGTTAGTAGGACAATAAACTGCTGCAATTTTTTTTTTTTTTTTTTTGAGATATATGTTGGTGTACAAATTTGTATTTTATGTCGATGTGCTTCACTCGTTGATGGCAGGCACGATTGTTAAGCAATTTAATACATCCTTGGTTGTCTTCAAATACCTTGATAGGAGTTTCTATTTTCTGGTCAAAATCCTTTAATACTTGGACTATCCAGATGAGATCTCTAACTGCTTCCGCAAAAGCAACGAATTCAGCTTCAGTAGATGACAATGATACTGATGCTTGTTTACGACTCGTCCATCCTACTAGTGCTCCATTGAAAACAAAACAATATCCGGTATTTGATCTTCGATCTATTTGGTCTCCCGCCCAATCAGCATCTACATAACAATAAAGAGTTTTATCGTTGTCGTAATTACCTAGTTTTAATTTGTAAGATTTTGTAGCTTTCAAATATCTGAAAACTCTTTTCACTTCGTTCCAGTCACTTTGGATCGCTTACACGTCTAGCTAATATTGACGTTGCAATAGCGATGTCTGGTCTTGTATTTGTTGATAGGTATAACAATGATCCGATTGCACTTCGATAAACCTCGTGTGATGCGAATGGTTCATCGTTCATTTTTTGTGTTAAATAACCAATATTCATTGGTGTGGTTGAATGCTTGGCATTTTCTAGATTAAATTCATGTAATTTGTTTAAAATATACTTTTCTTGATTCATATAAAATATGTTATCTTTATCTCTTTCGAATTGAATCCCAAGATAATATTGTAAAGTGCCAAGATTCTTCATGATGAATTCAGTATTCATCAATGTTTCAAAATCATCAACAAGTTTTATATCTGTTGATGCTACTACTATATCATCTACATGATTTGAAATATAAATGAATTGTTGATCGACCTTCTTTTTATACAAACATAAATCATTTTCACTTTGTATATAACCGTTTTTCTTTATAATAAAATCGAATTTCTTATTCCATTCATTAGCGCCTTGTTTAAGACCATATAGGTTTTTTATTAGTTTACACACCTGATTGGCATTACCTACTATAAATCCTTTAGGTTGCTTCATGTAAACTTCATGAGATAACTCGCCGTTTAAATATGCTGTTTGAATGTCAAAATGTCTGACTACCATGTTTTTCATTCCAGCCACAGTAAGTAATAATTTTAGTGTTGTCGGATTTGCTACTGGCGCAAAAACTTCGTCATAGTCAACTAGGGCAACTAAACGTGCCTTAAACTTTACTACATTCCCATCCTGATCTGTCTTTGTTTTGTACAACCATTTGCATCCAATAGCGCTTTGATTTGGAGGCAGGTCTGTGATTTTCCAGGTTCCGTAATTATAGAGTGAATTTATTTCTTCTGTCATAGCTTTTAACCAATTGACTGAATTTGGTCCATTTATAGCTTCTTCATATGTCATTGGGTCTGGATCATTTTGTTTCGTAACTTTATTTGCTTCTATAATCAAACGTTTTGGTGGTACACCCTTGTTTGGTCTTGTAGACTTGCACTCTTGTATTATGATCTTCATTGTTTTCCCCTTCTGTATCATTACCAGCTGTTATAGTTTCATGTTGAACTGTTTCGTCTACTGGTTCAGTATTTAATATTTCGACTTCATGATTTGGTTCTTCTTGTATTTCATTTTGAATTTCACTTATTTCTTCTTTGTCAGCTTCAATGAATTTTACATCGTGACTAATTTTGATTTTGTTCGTACGACTGTTTAGTAGACGATAGCCTTTTGTACCTATTTCATATCCAACGAAATATAATTTTTCTGCTGTATTATCTAATTTTTTATGTTCGTCTTTCGGAATATGGACATAGGCTGGTGTGCCAAAAATACGAAAATAATTTAAATTTGGTTGTTTGTTGTACCAGAGTTGATATGGGGTTGATTTCAGACTTTTGCTTGGTAAACGATTAATTATGTGATTTGCTGTATTCACCGCCTCTCCCCAATATTGTTTGTGGAGATTCGCACTACTTAGCATACAGCGCGTCATTTCTATTAGTGTTCTGTTTTTCCTTTCTGCTACGCCATTTTGTTGCGGCGTTTTGGGACAAATATTCTCCTCCTCTGTCGGATCTGATAATTTTGGGCACCTTACCATATTGCGTCTTCATCATTTCTACAAATTCAACGAATTTTTCTTTTACATCAGATTTTTGTTTCAGCAAATATATGTGGTTGTATCTAGAGTAATCATCAATTAAAGTAAGTATGTATTTATTACCTCGAGGTGTAGGAACTTGTAGTGGTCCACATACATCGGTGTGCACTAAATCCAACTTTTCAGTTGATTTGGTTAATGATTTTTGTGGAAATGGATCCCTGGTTTATTTACATTGTAGACATATTTCACAGGTATCTTTATGATTACAATTTTCAATTTTCATGTCGACTGCCAGCTCTTCCATTTTATGAATATCAATTAAATTTCGGTGTCCAAGTATCTTATGCCATTCATGAAGACATTACGAATTTTGTTGATTCATTACGTTGAAGGCTTGATGGTTTGCTTTGTAAATGTCGTTTCGTGAATTCACCATCATTAATGTTTTTCCATCTTTATTTATTTGACATTTTTCATTTTTAAATATAATATTGCATCCATTTTTAGCTAATTTACTGACTGATAATAAATTGCATTTGAGTTTCGGTACATATTGAACTTCATTCAATTTAATTTTACCACATTCAGCTTTAAATTCAACTATGCCAGTACCCTTTATTGGTAAATTCCTACTATCGGCCAGTTTAACTGAATTTATATCAGCTTTATTTAGTTTCGTAAAAAATGGTTCATAATTGCACATGTGTGAAGACGCACCTGAATCAATACACCATTCAGATAAATTCACTTTATTTTGGTTAGCTATTAAACAAATTAAAACATCTTCACCATCACTTTTATCTTCATAGTTTTTCTGTACTACGTTAATTTTATGTACACGATTCTCATTTTCTTTCTTCTTTTTCCACGCTGTAAATTTATGGCAATCGATTTTTATATGCCCTTTTTTCTTACAGAAAAAGCAATAAACTTTAGAACTGTCAAAAGCGTTATTTATTTTGTTAACTTTATAAACTTTTTCACCACTTTCATTTATGTTTTCTGTATCTTGTCTTCTTTTATACTCTTGTAAAAGCTTATTTTTGTCCATAGTTTTTGTCAAATCTACTTCAGCGCGAGATTCAAGTGCTGTAATCAAGACGCTGTAACTGTCAGACAAGCTAAACAAATACAATGCTACTGCTAAATTATCTGCTAATGGCTCACCTAATGTGTTCAATTCATCCATGCATTCATCCATCGCATTTAAATGGGTTTTCATGTTCCCTCCTTCCGGTAGTATCATCCGACATAACCGTCTTAAAAGTCTATGTTGGATAAAGTCGATTTTTGATGATACTCCTTCAGCGATTCCCACATTGCTTTGGATGTAATTTTATTTTTTACGTGTATAATTTGGTTATCTTCTATTAATAAACCAATATGAGCACGTGCTTTGGTGCTTGATCTTTTTTGTTCCAGTTGGTTAATTGTGTTGCATCTATGGGTGCTGTTTCATTTATAACTTCCCAAAGATCTTCTTTTATTAACAATAGTTCTATTTTGTATTGCCATACCTGGTAGTTATCGTCATTTAGTTTTGCGATTTGTAGCTTAGCTGCTTCCGGCATTGTGTGGTGTGTTCAAAATAAAATTATTTATTTTCACGAAATATCCTAAATATCGTATAAATAATACGTCCTTTATGTGTCTCTTTTTACTTTGTTGGTGTGGTAACTAAAATCTGGGCCCATAACCTCTTAGATTTAAAGATGATAAAGGATTTCTTCACGTTCGTCACCACAACCAAAGAAAACACGTTGTACTCTTCATGAACTTTATTAATGAACTATTAAATTAATCCTTTATAATTAATGACTTATAAATTATAATGACTGAATATATTTTTGACAACTGAAATTGGGGTGAGTTAAGAAAACTAATATATAAAGCTGGGTTTACATAGTTTCTAATTGAAAGCTAAGTTAAGTTATAATGAGAATAAAAAGTAAATAAATTTCAAATTAATTTAAATAAATGTTGTAAAAACTAACACATACTTGTCCACTCATCCAGAGTAATACTGAATCTCTTGCTTTGATGTATTTTCTCTTGAGTTCATGTATTATTTCTATTTTTTTCACCATGTAATGTTTGTGTACCAGGTTCATTACGTCGGTCGCATTTTTTTGAAAGGCCTTTGGTACATTTTCCTATTGATTCTCTGATGAATTCTGATCTTGTAATGGCTCTGATTGATATGCCATCCACAGCCGCCAACTTAGAAACAATTTCTTCCAAACTTTTGCGAATAACAAAATTCATCATCGTTTTTGGAACTTTATAATATCCTATTGCATAGGCTTCGTCAGCAGCTGATCTTTTTTTTAAACCAATTCCATGGATAATGTATAGATGTCTCGACATTGCAGTTGTGGATCCATTGTATTGAATATTAATGTATTGCATAGTTTAGAACAAGCTTTAGCATGCTTCAACCTTACACCCGCATAAATCGTAAAATAATTCCATACTTTTGATGTTTTATTATTATTTGACATGGTTGACATGGTTCATGTTGTATATTTCTTTTAAATTTGTATTATAAAGAATTTATTAAATTGTTGAAAATTGTTTACCTTTCCTAGTACAATTTAACTTTTCACGAACTTAATAATGAAAATTATTTAAAAATTAAAATTTCAGAAGTTTATACTAAATTAAAATTTCAGAAGTGTTCACTTGTTTTCAGTTAAGATATATGTACATTAATAATAAATGGAAATAAATAAAATGACTTGCATAATGGAAATAAATAAAATGTTTTATTAAATTAGACGTCGCCTACTGGTATAATATTGGTACAATATTTTTTGAATTTTTAAATTTTTAGATTCGATAAATCAGGCGCCGAACTTCGAATACGATTCTAACGTTGAAGGTTCGGCGAATTCGAGTTCGAGTAATTCGGTTTCCGAAACCCTAGTCAAAAGACACTAATTTCACATTTTTGGGCAATATTTTTATTGCCTTAAGCTTGTTAATTAATTCAATATAGTTGTTAACTGAATACTTTGGTTTAAAATTAATAAGATCAGGTACCATTGAACACAATTTCTTAGCTAATTTTTGTGCTGGAGCCTTAAAAGCAGCAGCTACTGGACGTAGTGGGATACCATCTTTGTGTAATTTAGGTAATCCGTATAGAATTGGAGCCATAGCCTTATGAGATTTAAATTTAATTTTTTCTTTTAAGTCAAATATAAGATTAGATTTATTAATTGAAATGTTAATAAGTTTTTCAAATTTTTGAGTTGGGTCATATAGTAACTCTATTGTTCACTGAAAAAAGAAATAGGAATGATTGTCGCTTTTTTTATACAATTTTTCCTATTTTTATAACAACAAGCGGTATAGTGGACATTTTTAACAATTATTCCTATATTTTTTTGTAAATTACCATCCGTTTTTAGAACAATCACCATATTTATTTTTATAATAACTCCCAATTTTATAGTAGTTTTTCTTGTTTTTTTAATAACATTTCATAAAAGTATACGACTTTATTGGAAAACGTATAAAAAATGTAGGAATTAGACCCAGAAAATTTAGAATAGTTCTGAAAAATTGTTAAAAAATATTGAAAATATACTAATAAAATAATAGTTATTATTTTAGTTGTAGAATGTTTCTTACAAAATTACGAATATTCATTTAAAAAATGAGAAAAACTGATCACAAATATGAGAAACATTACTAAAATTATAGTAATGTTTGCTAAAAAATAGGAAAATTGAGTGAAAAAAATGAGAAAAACTGATCATAAACATGGGAAACGTTACTATAATTATAGCCATGTTTCCTAAAAAATTGGAATATTGACTAAAAAAAATATGAAAAATTCCTATAATTTCAGGAAGTTTTACTATACTTTAAGACATTATTGCTCTCATATTTATAGGAACTTTTCAATAAGAACGTACTAAATAAAAACACCAAAAATATTATTTTCAAGAAAAAAAATTTATTTTATGATTTTTTTAGTTATTTAATTTTTATTTATTTAAAATTACTAATGAACTAATAATATTAATGATTCAATATTTTTATAATTATTTATAATTTTTTCTTTAACATAATTCTTCTTTTCACTTCTAACATGTTGATGTAACTTTCAAATATTTGTATTTAATTTTTTTTACATCTAAGTTATTTATTATATTATATTAAAAACACCTACGAAAATTTTGTGCGACAAAATCAGATGTGGATGGAGAGTTTTTTTTTCATTAAATATCTTCTCAGTAAATTTCTGTATGTGCTCTTCCACAAGATAGTTAAGCTATAATTATTCAAATTATAAAATTATATTTTTTAAGCAACTAGTTTATTTATACTTACAGCAATAAACATAAAAAATGATTGTTGGACTTCGGTTTTGCTTAATTTATAACGATTTCTTTTCGCACTTTCTGGCTTTTCCTGTACAGTTTTGTATACCGATGAAGATAATAAAAATGGAAGAACAGCAAAACCCGCAAGTGGTTCTTCTTATTTTTTTTTTTTTTTTTTTTTATATTATAGCCAAAACTTAGGTTTTGAACCTTTTAGCACTTGCGTACCGTTGACCATTTGAAAAAGGAAAGGATAGTTAAAGGAAAGGAAAGAAAAAGGAAGAAGAAAAGTTTTGTGGGAAAGAGCGAACAATGTTGTTAATATTCGTCTTAAATCTCTGTAAATCATAAATAAAAAATCCTTCTCTCATTGGGAATGCTGCGATTGGGACGCGATTCCACAATCGAGATGTTCTTATTATAAAGGAGTTTCCATAGCCGGACTTAAACCATCTCGGAATTTCCACTGTGAAAGGGTGTGCACTTGATGCCTCTCGTGTTATGCGACAGAATTGCTTGAAAGGAGGAAGAAGTGACTTTAATTCCTCGGAACAAGTGCCAACACCAAGTAGATATCTATAAAATAGAGAAAGTGCTCCAACAATACGACAATGACCAAGTGGTATAAGGGATGAGGTCACGTTTATGTCGTCTATAAGACGAATGGCGCGGTTTTGAACTTTGTCCAAAAAATTTAAAACAGTTTTTGATGCACCTGCCCATAAATGTGAGTTATACTCGAGCTTGGGTCGTATATATGCTTTATAGATTTTTAAGAGGTCTCGAGATGAAAATTAAGCTTTGCAGCGACTTAAAAAGCCCAAACATTTGGCGGCGCTTTTCGCAATATCGAAAATATGCTCATTCCAGTGCATATTTTGATTCACTCGCATCCCGAGAATGTTCAAGTCTTTGAGTCGCTGAATAACTTCATTTTGAAGCCGGAGAATTGGTTCGAATGTTGTTAGCTTGTTACTAACAAGACAGCTTTGAGTTTTTGAAGTGTTAAACTCGACTCTGTTTGCTCTACCCCAGTCGACAATTTTGGCTAGGTCGTGATTGAGTGCACCAGCCATCATTGTTCTTTTGGAGTTGACTGCTGAAGCTGTAGCATTATTTGTTTTAAGAAAATCATATGATGCTACTAGAGTGCTGTCATCGGCAAAACTATGGATTGGATTGAAAGTTAATTTGAGAAGGTCATTAATGAAAATGAGAAATAGGGTGGGTGAAAGGACGGAGCCTTGTGGAACACCAGCATTGATTTGAAGTTGGTCGGAAAAACTACGTCAACTGAAACTATGATAGATCGATTTAAGAGAAAGCTTTCAATCCATTTAGAAAAGGTTGGACCGAGGCCTACAGCATTGCATTTTGCTATAAGAGCAGAATGCCAGACTCGATCAAAAGCCTTAGATATATCCAGAGCTACAACAGCAGCTTCACCAGATTGATGAAGACTGGTGTTAAGCTTTTCGCAGAGGCATGTCATGAGATCGCCGGTGGAACGCTGAGCTCGAAAGCCGTATTGACTATCATGAATTATACCTCTACTATCAAGATATTTCTTCAACTTTTGATTGATTAAGATTTCCATCGTTTTGGAAATAATGGAAGTAATAGCTATGGGCCTATAGTTTGAAGGATTGCTTTTGTCACCTTTTTTAGGAATAGGATAAACTTGGGCAACTTTCCAATAGGACGGGTAAGTTCCTGAAGAAAAGGACAAATAGAATAAGTTGCGCAGAGGTTTAGAAATGGCGAAGGCAATGTGTCGCAGCACAAACGCAGGTATGCCATCGGGACCGGTAGATTTTTTTATATCAAAATTCTTCAAGACTTTTACTACAGCTCTTGTTTTGAAGTATATCCTTCCAAGCGAAGAATTAACAACAGGGATTGTTGGCGGATTTTGGGCTGTATTAGGGAGTGTGGAATTGGCTGCAAATAATTTTGCAAAAAGGTTAGCTTTTCGAAAAAAATCTGATATAATTGTACTATTATCAATCATAGGTGGAAATGAAGATTTGCAAAAATTTTGCCCAACGCTTTTAGCAAACGTCCAGAAGGACCTGCTGTTGTTAGGGAGATTAAAGATTTCTCGTCTCAACCTTTGGTTGTGCAGGAATTTTTGCTGATTGATAATTTTTTTACATTTATTCTTAACCACTTTATAACTCTCATATGTGTTGACAGTTTTATTATTCTTGTATTTTTTATAAGCTTCTTCTTTGGATTTCAGAGCTTTGCTGCAGAGGTCATTAAACCAGCCTGAGGGATTTCGTTTTATACTTTTAAGGCTATTTGGAATGAAGGTTTTCATTCCTAATAGAATCCTTTTGGTAATCACCTCTGCAGCAAAGTCGACATTTTTATATTGGAAACACAACGACCAGTTCGATGCAAAAAAGTTGTTGAAGCCTTCCCAGTCAGCTTGGTGATAATGCCAAACTAGTCTTTTGGGAGAATTAGAAGAACTGGTTGTTGTGCCTACTTCGAAGCTTGTGCTTACAAGACAGTGGTCGGAACCACCTAGCGGAGAGTTAACAGAGATTGAATATTTCTCTGGATGGGTAGTTAGGAATAAATCCAGGAGATGTCCGTTCTGGTCGCGTCGGTCTGGTATCCTCGTAGGGCTTTTGACAAGTTGAGAAAGGTTGAAAAAGTTGGAAAAAAGTTCAACTTGTTTGCCTTCGGGACTGTTGTGACTAGAAAAGTGAAGCCAGTCCCTGTTATGAATATTAAAGTCTCCCGCCAAAACAATCTCAGATTCGGGAGTGGTTTCCAGAATTGAGTTTATCTGATTGGATAGACTTTCTATTCGCATATCAGTTTCTAGCTGGTTTGCTTGAGGCGATCTGTAAATAAAACAGAAGTGAATGATGCGCTTATCGACGTGTATTTTCATCCAATTATATTGATAAATTGGGTTGGAGCACTCAAAATTTTGAAGTGTCTTATAAGCTACATCATTTCGTATATACAAAGCAATCCCTCTATGGGGTATAAAAAGTGGCACAAGCGAATAATTATTGATATTAAAATTAATATCATTATTCACAACTTGTGTTTCACTTAGTGCTAGAATTGCTGGATTTTGAAGCCGTAGATGGCTTTCGACGGAATGGAAATTCGTTGATAGACCGCGGATGTTACAAAAATCTATCTTAAACATTATAGCGAACAATTTACAATAGAATAAAATTAACAGAAGTAATCCAAAAATAAAAAACAACAAAACAAAAAAAAAAGAACCTAAAAAAAAATAAATAAATAATTTAAATTTTTAAAATCTTTTTCCCCTTTAAATTTTAAGTTTTTTTTTTTTCTTTTTGGCCTACATTACCACTTACTTGTACCACCCCTGTAATGAATGCAACTGAGACCAATATCTACACACAACAGTTTTTAATACCTTATTGAGTGTAGAAATATTCTCAGAGACATTCACTGCAGGTTAGAACACTGAGAAAATTACGGTAATAACAACAAAAAAAAAACAAAAATAAAACAAAAATTATAATGAATTAATGAGAGATTTACAAAAGAAAAAGAAATTTAGAAAAGAAAAACACAAAAAAAAAAATTTGGGGCTTAAGATAATGTATTGGATACGGTTTGAATTTGAACAAGAACGAGTATGTTATGTACGTGCGCGTCATGATTTACTATTGACAGCTAAGACGAAGAGTTAACAACATTTATAAAATAATAGAATATAAGGAGAGAATGGAATAAAATTTAAGTTTTGGCTATTGTTAATTTTAGATAAATATTAGATAAATATTTTGATTAATGCAATTATTATAATTTAATTTTCCGTTTTAATAATTATATTGTTATTGACACTGAATTTAGATTAAATATTAATAATTTTTTTTTTTCTTCTTTTTTCTTGTTTATTTAAAGCACTATTTCAATTGTTTTTGTTTATCTCTTTTTCATTTTAATTTTAGAATTTTAAATTTTAAATTTTTCCTTTTTTTTTTTTTCTATTAATTACACCGCACAAATTCACATGCACTTAGGTCGAAGTACAGTGGTAAACTCGAGTTTAAAATAATCTTATATACAGCAAGTATGGATAAAAAAACATTTCTTTGATCTGAATAAGTTTATTATACAGAATACATAAAGTGGATAAAATTTTAAATAAAATTTCTTATAAACTTGTGTTAATATTGCAGAGTTTCCCTGATTAAAATTTAGAAACCTAAGAATATAATTTTTTTAAATTGCTTACCCTTGAAAATCATCCACAAGTTCGATCATGTTCCACTCAATTAATTTAAAAAAAAAATCACTTACTTAATGACAAATCAATCACTATAAAATGTACTTTACAAATAAAACGACGCCCAGACTATAAGGCTACGTGAAACTAAATTTTCCGCAACAAATTTCTTATTTATTATATTTTTAACATTATTTGTCCAAAATATAAGACCTATTACAATATTTATTAGAAATTCTACTTTTGAGAGAAAATTTTTCCTTATTATGATAAATAACTTCTTTTAATATTTTGAGAAAAAATAGCAGTTTAGCTCAGATATTCTACAAATAGTTTGTAGTAAATTTTCTTATATAAAATATAATAGTTATTCTAATTGTTTTTACATTTTCATAAAAAAGTATGAGATATTGCTATTTATTTTGTAAAAATTCCTATAATTTATTAGGAATATATCTCACATATTTGCATTTTATGTTTTGAAAATATCTCAATAAAATAATAAGTTATCTAAATGAAATTGGATTTATTTTTTTAGTGAAATACCCAACAGATATAAGGAAAATTACCAAGCGATTAAATTGTTAATGGCTTTGTAAACCTTTTTTAAAAATAATAAGAACTTGACTCAAAAAAATTGTAAAATTTACAAAAAAATCGGTTCTTATAGAAATAGGAAAATTTATAAACCATTTTTTTTTCAGGGTATTCATATCTTTTATAGTATTTAACATTTTCTCAATATACGATTTATTGTCCATAATGGAAATTGTATTACCTTTGCATGCTTTACATAAAATTAAATTCTCATTTTTTAAATTGTCTTTAATATTTTTTATATATATTGAATTATTTTTTGAAACTACTTTCTCTTTATTATTAATACCATTAACATCAATACATACATATTTATTGTAAGCAACCATCAGAGCTTTCGTACACTCCATTCTACATTCTCTGTTAGCATCAGGAACAGTGCTGCCGTTTTAAATATACTGAAGGCAGTACAAAGTTGTTAAATATTGCAGTACTTTGCAGTACAAAATGTAAAAGTAACAGTAAAGGAGAAATTATAAAAAAAAAGGGTCATTGAGTTGAGATATTTTTTAACTATTTGTTAGAAAATTTATCAAATTATCATTTAGCTATAGCTTCAATAAAATAAAATAAATAAAAATGAAATAAATTTTAGTGAATTCCTTTTATCATTCTTAATTAATTTTAATAGTGAAAAAGCCCTCTCAGCTGCTGCACTACTATGAGGCAAACTCAAAACATTTTGTCATCAAATTGTTTCAATCATTTAAAAAAATTTTCAAAAAAAACTTGATACCAATATTCTGCAAAATCTAAATCTTTCGATAAGCATTTAAAACTGATAAACTTCTCCATTCTGGGTTTACATCTTCGAGATTATTTTCATCATCATTTATATTTGGAAATGCAGATAGTACCTTCGAGAAATCTCCCATATTTTTCAGATCCAAACATTGTAATGCCAAAAGTTTTACATCTTGAAAAACAACTCTGCCAAATTTGTTCTTTATAAAATTCCAAACAGTATTGCTTAATATTAAGAATTGCGTCACAAGTTAACTTAGAAGAGTTAGTAAGAAGCTGATCGTTTACTCCTATATATTCTTATATAGAAACCCTCCTAATTCTTATATAGAAACATTCAAAAATAAATTTGAATTTGAAAAACTATCATTTGTAATTTTTCCATCATGGTTACAAAATTTCCTTTAAAGACTGAAAATAATATATGACCTCTTGCCGATTCTGACTGAAACTCTAAGTTCATTTTGTTGGCAATATTTAAAATATATTCTAAAAAATTATAGTAAATTTTATTATTTATATTTAGATTTTCAAGAACGTCTTTTGCTAAATCTGAGTTGTGCTCAAAATTTTGAAGTAAAAGATAATGATGTAAGTTATTCCATTGAGATAGTATTCTTGTTAATATTTGTTCTAAGGAAAGCCATCGAGCTTCAGCCAGTCTCAGAATTTTCACAGGTTTGGTATCAAAATTTTCTTGAAGGCAACGGAATTCTCCTTGACGTTTCGAACTGTGAGAAAAAAAGTAATAAACATTTCGAACCAGTTTTTCTAAATTATTCGGCAGTTTTTTTGAAGCAGCAACAGAACACAAATTGATTGAGTGACAAATACATCCCATAGAATAAAGATTAGGATTATGTTTTTTAAATAATGTTTTTACTGCACTTTTAGCACTCATCATGACAGACGTATTATTAGAAGCCTATCATATTTTCTTTATTTATGCCATTTTTTCAATTCAAACTTTCAATACCAATCAAAATAACAATCAAAATTTGTTAGTTGAATTAAAGTTAGAAATTTGTTCTTTATTTCACCTATTGGGTAATCAAAAAATCTACACAAAATTACTAAATATTTAGTATACAAAAAATAAAATAAAATTAATAATTTAAAAAAAATATTTAATTGAGTATTGCAGTACTTTCTTGATATTTAGAGTGAGGTTACAGTACGTAGTACAACTATTAAGATTGCAGCACAAATACTGCAATTGCAGTACTTCGGCAGCACTATTTCAGGAATAGCCGCATCCGTGTATACTCCAATCTCTGATAACTCTCTTTCTCCTATTTTTTGATGTGTGAGAGCAAATTTTAATCCGTTGTTTAACAGATTAATTTCTTCGAAGAAATTAATATTAGAATGATTTATAATTCTAGCATAAAATTTATTTTTATTGTTTAAGTATTCATGTTTAATGTTGTGTTGTTGTTGAAAAAGTTTTTTTAATTTATGTGTTTGTTTTTGAAATTGTATAAAAGACAGCTGATTACCCTTTTTATGTGCACCTTTTTGTATTAGATCACATTCAATATTATGAAATCGAAAAGAGAGCTCAGAATGTAGAATTTTTAAATCTATACTTAAATTAATTCTAATATGATAATGTTTTTTAATTTCATGTTTTAAGAGTTTAACTTTTGCGTCATACAGAATTTTGGCGAATTTAGAATTGATGTTACATTTTAAATTAATATAATTAGGAAGAATTTTCTTTTTTATGCATTGAATATTAAACCAAATATGATTGTTAGTATATTTAAATTTTATTAAAAGTCTTTTATAAAACACAATAATCTTGTGTGATTTAAGGTTCATTAAAAAATCTAAATTTTATTATATTTAAGACTCTGTCTTTGATGCCAATATAGGTCTCCGGTAGATACGCCATTTGGATGACATTATTCCGAAAGCGTTTTCTATTGTTCGACGGGCTCTGTTTAACCGATAATTAAATATTGCCTCACCAGCAGGCATTTTACTTTCATTTCTGCCTGGATAAGGCCTCATTAAAGTTGCCAGAAGTGGGAAGGTTTATTCTCCCACTATGCAAAATTTACCAATTCTGTCGCTGTTACAAAATTTCCGATCCGAAGGGATATTTAACGGATTTTTCGAGTTTATAAATTCTATGTAAAATTCCGAATTTTTAAATATACCACCGTCGGAAAACCTTCCTGATGCACCAATATCCACCATATTAAATTTATAGTTGGCGTCACACATGGTCATAAGAACGACAGAATGGGAATTTTTATAATTATAATTTGCCGAACCTTTTCTGGCAAAACACTAAAAAATATATTTTTAATTTTATATTTATATAAATTTACTTAATCATATTACCTGTATAACTGCCATCCAAAGCAACCAAGCTGTTAGAAAAATTTGTTAGTTTTTCAAACTCTTGCACCGTTTTGCACCAATAATCCTCGGTAAAAGCAGGAAAAACCCGTTTATGTAATACCTTCCAAATGGATTCCTTCGAGTGAATTCAGTAGAAAATAGTTTTGGTACTAGAGTGTTCCTTCATTTTTTTTCAATTTTTATGTTTCTGGTTCCAAATCTCCTTTTTGAATAAATTCTTGGAATTTTTTCATTTTCTAAACAAAATTTTAAGCTATTTTATTGCTTTTACTAATTTTTGTTTGTTTTTTAAACTAAGAAACCCCATAATTATAACTAAATATTAAATTTATATTCTATTCTAATCTATATTCTAATTATAACTTAATATTTACTTAATGTTTTATTTATTTATAATTTAGGTGTCTTTTATGTTAAATTATAACTTAATATTAATTTTAATATTTATAAATTAAACTTTGTTTTGCTGCTGCGATAAAAATTTCCGAAAAATGTAAAAAAAAAAATTCAGAAATTTCTCTACAGATGCCAAATTATTACAACAAAAATTTTACATCTGCGTATAATTATCTGCAGAGAAATTTATTGAAAATCCACCTTAAAGCAGAAGTAGTATTTGAGTTTTCAGTAAATATATATATACTGAAGATCACATATTAAATTATTTCTACAAAAATATTCAGATAATTTATTGTTTATTTACATAACTTTCTATAATTTGACTAATAATTGATGACACAGCAGTAGGTCTTAAATTATTTATATCGTTTTTGTCACCATCGTTTTTATATATAGGAACTACTTTATTGGTTTTCAAAAGATCAGACACACCACCTTCTTTGATTGAGGTATTTAAGAGTACAGTTATTGGTGTTAATAATTGTATTTTGCATTGACATGGTCTAGTAATGGAATGGTCAACAAAGAAAAACCCATTAGATTCAACAATTGTTTTATATTCCTGATATTATATTTGTGTCTATGATATTGTTTTATATTAAAATTTAAATCTCCTACGACTAGTGAATTTTGCAAATTTGAATTATGTAAATGATTACCAAAAAGTGTAAGAAAATTATCAATTGAATTTTTGCTATTATCAGGTGGTCTGTATATGGTTGTAATTTCAATTATTTTTTTTTTTTTTTATTTAAAACCTGTTAATAAAACTATTATAATAATTGTCACAAAATATTTTTAGTGTACCTTTTCGATTTGAACGACAAGAAAATTTTTTTGTGTAATTTTTTATATTTATCATATCTATTTCTTCTTCTAACATCCAAGTCTCAGTGAACATAATTATATGAATAGTGGTTGGTATGTTATCAAGAAGATATTCTATCTCATCAATTTTGTATTTTAGAAGTCTAGTCAAAATTAGCATCAAATATATCATTTAAGTTTCTAATATTGTTTTATATGGGTGAAGAAATATGGTTTACATATTATTATATAATGCATCATTTAAAGCGAATTGACTTAAATTAGAATCTGCTAAGATTCTTATTATTTTGCTTTTTTCCTTCTCCCTTACAAAAATGTTTCCCTCTTTTACCCAAACATATTGACCAAAGTTAGATTTTTTTAGATGTCTTGCTTTTTTATGTAATGAACTAAAATATTAAGTTAGACTTCCATTGATAAAAATTGTATGAGAATTATTATGTGTTTCATTGAATATTGTGTTAAATTTCTTTGTCTAATTTCTGTGTTTTTTTTTTGTTTTTGCTTCCATAATTTTATTTTTAATCTTTAAATCCCTATTCTTAACAAATATTTTCTTATGCTCACCTGAGTTTATCGATATATTATTTTTTAAATATACTTATTTTAATGTCGACTCAACTGCAATACCTAATTCATTGACAATTTGTTGGCTACCTCTACTGGTTCTTGATCAGGAAGTTGTCCAACACCTGCAATTTCAATACATTTGGCAAGTTTAGTTTGTTTAATTTTTTCCAATTCAATGGTATTTCTGTCCACTCGTGGTTTTAACGTTTCATTTTTATTACGCAAATGTATATTCTCATCTATTATAGAATTAAAACAATCTTTACCAGTGAATTTTTTACATTTGTAAGCTTTATATTTTGTATAATTACATTTTGATATCTTAGATAAACCATTAGGGCGATATCTGTAGTACAAATTCTGTTAATCAAAAAAAAAAGTTCACGCAGAAAGAATGAAAATATAGGACTTATACGCAATCTATATAGGTCAAACATGTAAGAGTTTTAATACTAGGATGAAATAACATAGAATGTGTATACAAAAAGGGGAAAAAACAACAGGATTAAGTGAACATTGTATATCCGAAAACCACAACAAGTAATTTAAAACCTTTACATTTAATCAGTAAAGGAGAGAAATTAGATTTGTATGAAGGCTTAGTAAATTAAGAAAGCAATAAAAAAATAAACAAAGCATTGTTAATAATCAAATAGAAATTAATAATTTAAATTCTTTTGCTATTTATGATTGTATTTTCAATTATCAATAAATTTATTATTTGTTACCTATAATCTCTTTTTACCTTAGTTCACTTTAAATTTAAAATTTTTGAATTTCAATATGTAAACTTCACCTGGTTTTTTTTTTAAATTTATTAAAAATTCTTTTATTTAATGCTTTTAATATTTTGTTTTGTATCCATTTATGATCCATGATTATGACCGAAAGGTCGAAAAACGTGTCGGAATAAAATAAATTTGTGAAATTAACAAGAGTTTTTTTATTTTTTGAAAAGGTATTTATTCAGCTTGTTTCTTACAGAAAATATATCGATTGTATCAAAATATGTTTTATCCTATTATAATTTTTGACATAGGTTTTGGCGCGAAATTTATTCTGAAAATTATTTTAAAGTGAGCGTTTGGTTAATTTTGTTTCAATAACTTCATTATTAATTATTAGTAAGTTTCATTAATTTGAAATTACGTTATTAATTATTATTTATAATTATTATTACTTAATTTAAATGTGATTAAATTTAAAAGTGAAATATTAATATTGAAGATAATGGAAAAAAGTAAAATAAAATTTGAAACATCCAAGAAAACAATCAAGAAATGTAAGCGAATGGAAACGTTCAAAGGATAAAGGTGCTTTGATGTTTCAAAAGAAAATAGTATGTCAAGAGGTGGATGATGGTTATCAATAGTACAGAAATATATATTACTGGATGAAATACCAGAGTTGGTCGAGTTAGATGAAAAGACCAAATCCAATTGTTTATTGAATTTATTCTTTACATCACTAATTTGTTGGAAGTCATAAGAACTTACCCCATCAATAAAAATGGTTTCATGTGTTGTTGAGACATCATATGTAAGAAAACAATCTCCCGCAGTGGAAGGGATCCGCTCTAATCTGGAGAAATTAAAATCACCGACGACTAATAGGAAATTAGTATAACTGAGAATTGTTGTAAATTCAATTTCCTTAAATGCAACTTTGAGTATTATTATAATAGTGCTATTAGTTCAATTAACTTTGATACACTTTTTAACACTAATGATGTAAATTCCTGTACTCTTAAATTCTATGAAGAAATTTGTCAATGTTTCTTATTATCTACTCCCTATAGGGTTAATAACAATTCACCAATGTCACCCCCGTGACATTCGCAAGAACTCCCGAGCTTTGAGGAATAAACGTAATGTCTCATGGAAATTATTCATTAAAAATAGATCTTCTGCTTAAGCCACTTACTCTGACTTCATTACTAAATTCAAGTTATTGTCTGAATCCATTTATAATTCCTACCTTAGTAATATTAAAACCAATATATTTACTAATCCAAAAAAGTTCTTTGACTTCATCACCAGAAAACGTAAAGTCGATGGTTATTCACCAGTTTTTAAGCTTGACAGTGATCTTCTAATGATCCATCTACAATATCCAACTTATTTGCTTCCTACCTCTCTCGCTCACTTGTTAGCAATAATAATTTTACTATTAACAGCTCTTACATTAAACAACAAATATAAATTGACTTTGGTAGAGTTTTATCACAGTTATTATCACTCAAAAATGATTATTCCTGTGGGCTAGACAACATTCCTCTAATAGTTTTTGGAAAAAATCTTATATCATTGCTAAAATTCCTTGCATTCCAAAGTTTCTTGAATCCAACCTAATTAATCATTTTTATTCTTACCCAAATTAATTTATTTCTATAGACCAACATGGTTTTCAGAAAGGAAAGTCAACTGTTACCAATTTAATAGAGTTCGTTTCAGAAACTATTAATGCTATGGAATATGGGCAACAAGTTGACGTCCTATTTACAGATATTAGCAAGGCATTAGACGAAATTGCTCATGATTTAATACTAATCAAACATAAAGCAATAGGTTTTTCTGGTAACTGTCTTAAATGGATGAAGTCATATTTATCTAATAGAGAATATCAGGTCTGCTTCCGCTCTTCACTATCTCACCTCTTTGATGCCTCATCTGGGGTACCCCAGGGGAGCCATTTGGGCCCACTTTTCTTAGTTTTAGTGGAAAACCTCAAAGCTCTATTATTGAATTTGATTACCATCTTGGAAATCAAACTTTTAACCGTTCTGAGTTAATTCGCGATCTAGGTGTTAGGTGTTATTCTGGATCACAGGCTCAATTTCAGAGCACATTTCAATTCCATTATTAATAAAGCTAATTCTGTGCTAGGTTTTATAATGCGCTGGGCCAAAGAGTTTACAGATTCCTACATTACAAAACATTTATATATCACATATGTTATACCGACACTTGAATATGCTTCGCAAGTTTGGTCTCAATATCGTAATGTTGATATCTCACGTATTGAAGCAGTTCAGCGTAATTTTTTACGCTTTGCACTACGGTCCTTTTCAGGGTCTGATCCTTTTAAACTTTCTCCTTACGAAGATACATTTATCCATCAAATTATTGCTGGGAATATCCTGGCACCCAAAATTATAGATTTAATAACTTTTAGAGAGAATTCACGTAATTTACCTTCCGTTGACCTGCTTAATATTGTACCTACTGACCTGTTTAATATTGTACCATAGTATCTACTGACTACAGCAAATTTGAGCCTGTGTCTAGAATGTTACCTGGTTCTAACTGGAGAGCAGCTTGTTTTGATACTAATCTGAGTAAAAGAAGCTTCAAATTAAAGCTGTTTAAGCGATAAGTAGTTAAGGGAATTGATATTTGGTGTTTTTCTATTTTCTTTTTGTATTTAATTTTTCTATCTTTTTCACTTTCTACTAACTATAGTATGTTAGTTATTTATTTTTCTCCTAACTATAACATGTTAGGCATTTATTTTTATCTCTTAATTATATCAGTTACTAACGGTGATGGAAACTAACCCACTGGATGATGATCTCACCGCTTAGCAAAATGATTCAAGTTTTCGTCTATAATGGACGTCTGATTTGCTTGCTCTAAGCAATATCTGACAGTAAATAAAATATGCAAACTTAAAACTTCAACTTGAACAACTATTTTTAGCTGTTAAAAAATAAAAGTACTACTTAGTGCAACCCAAATCGTTCTGCGGGCAAACTTTCTGATCTAAAATTGTGTGCGAGGCTACATATTATATGAAAAATTCAATTTTTCTTATTTCAGTGCATATTCAAGAACATTTTTTTTATTAAATCGTTTATTATTTCAGTACATACTTAATTTTTAAATATAATATTTATTAATGTAATATTTGTTTTTCCTTGCGATCACCCAATGATTTTAAATCTACATAAATTTTGGTAGTTGCACATCCTAATTGATTTTCAAGATTTTCGTCTGTTAATGAAGCGCGAAATTTAGTTTTATTAAATTTCATTTTTGAAAAAAAGCTTCACAAACACATGTAGATCCAAGGGCGCTTACAATTTTTTGAGCAAATAATCTTAAGTTATATCCGTGTTGTAAAAGTCAATTTTTGATGTCGTTGTATTAATCAGCTTCAACTCATTGTTGCACTGGAAATTAATTATTTTTATCTGTAAAGCTTCTGGAACAATGGAAACGTCGACTTGAAATGAAGAAGAAAATATCTCAAACGTTTTGTCATATTTTGTAAATGCTGAGAAACGACGATTTAATAAGTTGATAGTTTTCCAATTTTATCAGCGTACTTCGCAAAATTAGGAGTTTGACTGCTGTTAAATTGTTTTAATGAGGGAAAATGGTGAAGATTACTATTCCTAAGTTGGCTCTCAAATAAAAGTAGATTACTTTTTCAAAGTTGGCTTGATTTGGAATTCTTTGATGTGATTACAAGCATCAATAATTAAGTTATCTTGCCACTGTAACTTCTTGTTTAGCTGGTTAATTTTTTCGGTTATATCTACTAAGAACCACAGGTGCAATAACCAAATTTCATCATTTAAATTTGAAACTGGAATTCTTTGTTCACTCCTACTATAGTTATATTTTTGAACAATTATGCATTTAAATTTTCTACTTATGAATGAAAAGAGAAATATATGCACGAATAAAAGATTTTTTTTTGCAAACAGAGAGATTACGTTTTTTAATTTTTGAACCCGAGCGATAAATATGCAACGGGCCACATCAAAATACGAAAAGGGCCTCATGCGGCCCGCGGGCCATAGCTTAGCCACACCTGACTTGGTTGGTTGGTTGGTTGGTTATTAGGGTGGATATAAGAGACTGCCCTCCGACTGTCTTATTTCCTTCGCACGTAGGCCTCACGGCCCGTTGTACCCCCTCTCAGCAATTTCACCTCCGCCTCTCAGCAGACTCCGTTACTGAACCAATTTATACCTCTTATGAATCTAACAATTTCTGCCGGTTTTTTCTTTTTCACTTCCGAGAAGTCCTCCCAGTAGTAACCCTCTAAGATATTTCTCTGCGTTGGGCATATGCAAAGTACGTGTAGCACCGTTTCCACCTCTTCTCCACATCCTCTGCACATATTGTTTTCTGTAAGGCCCATTCTGGCCGCGTGTCCTCTCAGCATGAGATGCCCTGTAACTACGCCTACATATAACCTTAGGTCGGCTCTATTCAGCGCCAGAATCACTTGTTTTTTCCGCATCCGGTATTCCCCAGAAATTCTTTGTCTGAATAGCCCCCTCCGAGCTTCTCCAGGTGTTCAATTGTGTGGTTTTTTCCCACTTTATCGTGTTTATTTTCATGGCCTGCATTGTTAGTCCAACCACTAACTCCTCAGACTCATCGTTTCTAGCGCCTTCTTTTGCAAGTTTGTCCGCTTTTTCATTTCCTTCTACACCGGAGTGGCCCGGTGTCCAGTAGAGTAAAACTTCATTTGTCACTCCTAAAGAGTTTAGTGCTTCTCTGCAGCAGATAGTCGTTGCTGCCTTCGTTTTTTCGTTATTTATTGCTTTGATGGCTCTTTGGCTATCACAGCAAAAAATTATGTTTTCTGTATCTATACCTCTGTTTAGAAGCATTTCTGCTCCTCTTTTAATTGCCATGATTTCACATTGGATGGTCGTGGCATTCTTATTCATTTTTGTTTTTGTTTCTAAGAAAGGATCTGCGCAGTAGATACCAATTCCACAATTCTCACCTTTCTTAGCCCCATCTGTGTATATCTTTATATGGTTTTCGTATACTGCGTCGGTGATTTTACTCTCACCGTTTCGTGGTATTTTTATCTTAAACCTTCTGTCTGGACATTGTTCTACATTACTGTAGTCCCATTGTCCTTCCTCTGTGAAGATTTTTCGGAACTCTTCGCTTACGTTGAGGTCCGTTATTTTCTCATGTGGTGTCTTTCTACTTACGACCTTCCACTCTCCTGTTATACGTAAGCGTACAGCTGTATCCATTGCTGTACGTTTTGTATGAATTTCTATAGGTGTTATGTTCAGCATTGTCTCTAAGGATCTTGTTGCTGTTGTCTTAGTTGCGCCAGTGATGCCTAAACAGCATTGGCGTTGTATCTGTGTTAGTGTTTTTATGTGTTTTTTCCTCTCCAGAGCGGTCCACCAGATTATCGACCCGCAAGTGACCATAGGTCTTATTATACAGGTGTAAACCCAGTGCACTACTTTTGGAGATAAGCCCCACGTTTTTCCAATTTATACTATTATATTGTAACGTTTTTACAATATTATTATATAATGCATCATTTAAAGCGAATTGACTTAAATTAGAATCTGCTAAGATTCTTATTATTTTGCTTTTTTCCTTCTCCCTTACAAAAATGTTTCCCTCTTTTACCCAAACATATTGACCAAAGTTAGATTTTTTTAGATGTTTTGCTTTTTTATGTAATGAACTAAAATATTAAGTTAGACTTCCATTGATAAAAATTGTATGAGAATTATTATGTGTTTCATTGAATATTGTGTTAAATTTCTTTGTCTAATTTCTGTGTTTTTTTTTGTTTTTGCTTCCATAATTTTATTTTTAATCTTTAAATCCCTATTCTTAACAAATATTTTCTTATGCTCACCTGAGTTTATCGTTATATTATTTTTTAAATATACTTATTTTAATGTCGACTCAACTGCAATACCTAATTCATTGACAATTTGTTGGCTACCTCTACTGGTTCTTGATCAGGAAGTTGTCCAACACCTGCAATTTCAATACATTTGGCAAGTTTAGTTTGTTTAATTTTTTCCAATTCAATGGTATTTCTGTCCACTCGTGGTTTTAACGTTTCATTTTTATTACGCAAATGTATATTCTCATCTATTATAGAATTAAAACAATCTTTACCAGTGAATTTTTTACATTTGTAAGCTTTATATTTTGTATAATTACATTTTGATATCTTAGGTAAACCATTAGGGCGATATCTGTAGTACAAATTCTGTTAATCAAAAAAAAAAGTTCACGCAGAAAGAATGAAAATATAGGACTTATACGCAATCTATATAGGTCAAACATGTAAGAGTTTTAATACTAGGATGAAATAACATAGAATGTGTATACAAAAAGGGGAAAAAACAACAGGATTAAGTGAACATTGTATATCCGAAAACCACAACAAGTAATTTAAAACCTTTACATTTAATCAGTAAAGGAGAGAAATTAGATTTGTATGAAGGCTTAGTAAATTAAGAAAGCAATAAAAAAATAAACAAAGCATTGTTAATAATCAAATAGAAATTAATAATTTAAATTCTTTTGCAATTTATGATTGTATTTTCAATTATCAATAAATTTATTATTTGTTACCTATAATCTCTTTTTACCTTAGTTCACTTTAAATTTAAAATTTTTGAATTTCAATATGTAAACTTCACCTGGTTTTTTTTTTAAATTTATTAAAAATTCTTTTATTTAATGCTTTTAATATTTTGTTTTGTATCCATTTATGATCCATGATTATGACCGAAAGGTCGAAAAACGTGTCGGAATAAAATAAATTTGTGAAATTAACAAGAGTTTTTTTATTTTTTGAAAAGGTATTTATTCAGCTTGTTTCTTACAGAAAATATATCGATTGTATCAAAATATGTTTTATCCTATTATAATTTTTGACATAGGTTTTGGCGCGAAATTTATTCTGAAAATTATTTTAAAGTGAGCGGTTGGTTAATTTTGTTTCAATAACTTCATTATTAATTATTAGTAAGTTTCATTAATTTGAAATTACATTATTAATTATTATTTATAATTATTATTACTTAATTTAAATGTGATTAAATCTAAAAGTGAAATATTAATATTGAAGATAATGGAAAAAAGTAAAATAAAATTTGAAACATCCAAGAAAACAATCAAGAAATGTAAGCGAATGGAAACGTTCAAAGGATAAAGGTGCTTTGATGTTTCAAAAGAAAATAGTATGTCAAGAGGTGGATGATGGTTATCAATAGTACAGAAATATATATTACTGGATGAAATACCAGAGTTGGTCGAGTTAGATGAAAAGACCAAATCCAATTGTTTATTGAATTTATTCTTTACATCACTAATTTGTTGTAAGTCATAAGAACTTATCCCATCAATAAAAATGGTTTCATGTGCTGTTGAGACATCATATGTAAGAAAACAATCTCCCGCAGTGGAAGGGATCCGCTCTAATCTGGAGAAATTAAAATCACCGACGACTAATAGGAAATTAGTATAACTGAGAATTGTTGTAAATTCAATTTCCTTAAATGCAACTTTGAGTATTATTATAATAGTGCTATTAGTTCAATTAACTTTGATACACTTTTTAACACTAATGATGTAAATTCCTGTACTCTTAAATTCTATGAAGAAATTTGTCAATGTTTCTTATTATCTACTCCCTATAGGGTTAATAACAATTCACCAATGTCACCCCCGTGACATTCGCAAGAACTCCCGAGCTTTGAGGAATAAACGTAATGTCTCATGGAAATTATTCATTAAAAATAGATCTTCTGCTTAAGCCACTTACTCTGACTTCATTACTAAATTCAAGTTATTGTCTGAATCCGTTTATAATTCCTACCTTAGTAATATTAAAACCAATATATTTACTAATCCAAAAAAGTTCTTTGACTTCATCACCAGCAAACGTAAAGTCGATGGTTATTCACCAGTTTTTAAGCTTGACAGTGATCTTCTAATGATCCATCTACAATATCCAACTTATTTGCTTCCTACCTCTCTCGCTCACTTGTTAGCAATAATAATTTTACTATCAACAGCTCTTACATTAAACAACAAATATAAATTGACTTTGGTAGAGTTTTATCACAGTTATTATCACTCAAAAATGATTATTCCTGTGGGCTAGACAACATTCCTCTAATAGTTTTTGGAAAAAATCTTATATCATTGCTAAAATTCCTTGCATTCCAAAGTTTCTTGAATCCAACCTAATTAATCATTTTTATTCTTACCCAAATTAATTTATTTCTATAGACCAACATGGTTTTCAGAAAGGAAAGTCAACTGTTACCAATTTAATAGAGTTCGTTTCAGAAACTATTAATGCTATGGAATATGGGCAACAAGTTGACGTCCTATTTACAGATATTAGCAAGGCATTAGACGAAATTGCTCATGATTTAATACTAATCAAACATAAAGCAATAGGTTTTTCTGGTAACTGTCTTAAATGGATGAAGTCATATTTATCTAATAGAGAATATCAGGTCTGCTTCCGCTCTTCACTATCTCACCTCTTTGATGCCTCATCTGGGGTACCCCAGGGGAGCCATTTGGGCCCACTTTTCTTAGTTTTAGTGGAAAGCCTCAAAGCTCTATTATTGAATTTGATTACCATCTTGGAAATCAAACTTTTAACCGTTCTGAGTTAATTCGCGATCTAGGTGTTAGGTGTTATTCTGGATCACAGGCTCAATTTCAGAGCACATTTCAATTCCATTATTAATAAAGCTAATTCTATGCTAGGTTTTATAATGCGCTGGGCCAAAGAGTTTACAGATTCCTACATTACAAAACATTTATATATCACATATGTTATACCGACACTTGAATATGCTTCGCAAGTTTGGTCTCAATATCGTAATGTTGATATCTCACGTATTGAAGCAGTTCAGCGTAATTTTTTACGCTTTGCACTACGGTCCTTTTCAGGGTCTGATCCTTTTAAACTTTCTCCTTCCGAAGATACATTTATCCATCAAATTATTGCTGGGAATATCCTGGCACCCAAAATTATAGATTTAATAACTTTTAGAGAGAATTCACGTAATTTACCTTCCGTTGACCTGCTTAATATTGTACCTACTGACCTGTTTAATATTGTACCATAGTACCTACTGACTACAGCAAATTTGAGCCTGTGTCTAGAATGTTATCTGGTTCTAACTGGAGAGCAGCTTGTTTTGATACTAATCTGAGTAAAAGAAGCTTCAAATTAAAGCTGTTTAATCGATAAGTAGTTAAGGGAATTGATATTTGGTGTTTTTCTATTTTCTTTTTGTATTTAATTTTTCTATCTTTTTCACTTTCTACTAACTATAGTATGTTAGTTATTTATTTTTCTCCTAACTATAACATGTTAGGCATTTATTTTTATCTCTTAATTATATCAGTTACTAACGGTGATGGAAACTAACCCACTGGATGATGATCTCACCGCTTAGTAAAATGATTCAAGTTTTCGTCTATAATGGACGTCTGATTTGCTTGCTCTAAGCAATATCTGACAGTAAATAAAATATGCAAACTTAAAACTTCAACTTGAACAACTATTTTTAGCTGTTAAAAAATAAAAGTACTACTTAGTGCAACCCAAATCGCTCTGCGGGCAAACTTTCTGATCTAAAATTGTGTGCGAGGCTACATATTATATGAAAAATTCAATTTTTCTTATTTCAGTGCATATTCAAGAACATTTTTTTTATTAAATCGTTTATTATTTCAGTACATACTTAATTTTTAAATATAATATTTATTAATGTAATATTTGTTTTTCCTTGCGATCACCCAATGATTTTAAATCTACATAAATTTTGGTAGTTGCACATCCTAATTGATTTTCAAGATTTTCGTCTGTTAATGAAGCGCGAAATTTAGTTTTATTAAATTTCATTTTTGAAAAAATGCTTCACAAACACATGTAGATCCGCTACAGGCGCGGATAAGGGCGCTTACAATTTTTTGAGCAAATAATCTTAAGTTATATCCGTGTTGTAAAAGTCAATTTTTGATGTCGTTGTATTAATCTGCTTCAACTCATTGTTGCACTGGAAATTAATTATTTTTATCTGTAAAGCTTCTGGAACGATGGAAACGTCGACTTGAAATGAAGAAGAAAATATCTCAAACGTTTTGTCATATTTTGTAAATGCTGAGAAACGACGATTTAATAAGTTGATAGTTTTCCAATTTTATCAGCGTACTTCGCAAAATTAGGAGTTTGACTGCTGTTAAATTGTTTTAATGAGGGAAAATGGTGAAGATTACTATTCCTAAGTTGGCTCTCAAATAAAAGTAGATTACTATTTCAAAGTGGGCTTGATTTGGAATTCTTTGATGTGATTACAAGCATCAATAATTAAGTTATCTTGCCTCTGTAACTTCTTGTTTAGCTGGTTAATTTTTTCGGTTATATCTACTAAGAACCACAGGTGCAATAACCAATTTTCATCATTTAAATTTGAAACTGGAATTCTTTGTTCACTCCTGCTATAGTTATATTTTTGAACAATTATGCATTTAAATTTTCTACTTATGAATGAAAAGAGAAATATATGCACGAATAAAAGATTTTTTTTTGCAAACAGAGAGATTACGTTTTTTTATTTTTGAACCCGAGCGATAAATATATTTTTGTAGTAACATTTTTTTTGTGATAAATTCTGTAAAAAGTTTTTTTTACAGAGAATAAATATCATGCAACGGGCCACATCAAAATACGAAAAGGGCCTCATGCGGCCCGCGGGCCATAGCTTAGCCACACCTGACTTGGTTGGTTGGTTGGTTGGTTATTAGGGTGGATATAAGAGACTGTCCTCCGACTGTCTTATTTCCTTCACACTTAGGCCTCGCGGCCCGTTGTACCCCCTCTCAGCAATTTCACCTCCGCCTCTCAGCAGACTCCGTTACTGAACCAATTTATACCTCTTATGAATCTAAGAATTTCTGCCGGATTTTTCTTTTTCACTTCCGAGAAGTCCTCCCAGTAGTAACCCTCTAAGATATTTCTCTGCGTTGGGCATATGCAAAGTACGTGTAGCACCGTTTCCACCTCTTCTCCACATCCTCTGCACATATTGTTTTCTGTAAGGCCCATTCTGGCCGCGTGTCCTCTCAGCATGAGATGCCCTGTAACTACGCCTACATATAACCTTAGGTCGGCTCTATTCAGCGCCAGAATCACTTTTGTTTTTTCCGCATCCGGTATTCCCCAGAAATTCTTTGTCTGAATAGCCCCCTCCGAGCTTCTCCAGGTGTTCAATTGTGTGGTTTTTTCCCACTTAATCGTGTTTATTTTCATGGCCTGCATTGTTAGTCCAACCACTAACTCCTCAGACTCAACGTTTCTAGCGCCTTCTTTTGCAAGTTTGTCCGCTTTTTCATTTCCTTCTACACCGGAGTGGCCCGGTGTCCAGTAGAGTAAAACTTCATTTGTCACTCCTAAAGAGTTTAGGCTTCTCTGCAGCAGATAGTCGTTGCTGCCTTCGTTTTTTCGTTATTTATTGCTTTGATTGCTCCTTGACTATCACAGCAAAAAATTATGTTTTCTGTATTTATACCTCTGTTTAGAAGCATTTCTGCTCCTCTTTTAATTGCCATGATTTCACATTGGATGGTCGTGGCATTCTTATTCATTTTTGTTTTTGTTTCTAAGAAAGGATCTGCGCAGTAGATACCAATTTCACAATTCTCACCTTTCTTAGCCCCATCTGTGTATATCTTTATATGGTTTTCGTATACTGCGTCGGTGATTTTACTCTCACCGTTTCGTGGTATTTTTATCTTAAACCTTCTGTCTGGACATTGTTCTACATTACTGTAGTCCCATTGTCCTTCCTCTGTGAAGATTTTTCGGAACTCTTCGCTTACGTTGAGGTCCGTTATTTTCTCATGTGGTGTCTTTCTACTTACGACCTTCCACTCTCCTGTTATACGTAAGCGTACAGCTGTATCCATTGCTGTACGTTTTGTATGAATTTCTATAGGTGTTATGTTCAGCATTGTCTCTAAGGATCTTGTTGCTGTTGTCTTAGTTGCGCCAGTGATGCCTAAACAGCATTGGCGTTGTATCTGTGTTAGTGTTTTTATGTGTTTTTTCCTCTCCAGAGCGGTCCACCAGATTATCGACCCGCAAGTGACCATAGGTCTTATTATACAGGTGTAAACCCAGTGCACTACTTTTGGAGATAAGCCCCACGTTTTTCCAATTTATACTATTATATTGTAACGTTTTTACAATATTATTATATAATGCATCATTTAAAGCGAATTGACTTAAATTAGAATCTGCTAAGATTCTTATTATTTTGCTTTTTTCCTTCTCCCTTACAAAAATGTTTCCCTCTTTTACCCAAACATATTGAGCAAAGTTAGATTTTTTTAGATGTTTTGCTTTTTTATGTAATGAACTAAAATATTAAGTTAGACTTCCATTGATAAAAATTGTATGAGAATTATTATGTGTTTCATTGAATATTGTGTTAAATTTCTTTGTCTAATTTCTGTGTTTTTTTTTGTTTTTGCTTCCATAATTTTATTTTTAATCTTTAAATCCCTATTCTTAACAAATATTTTCTTATGCTCACCTGAGTTTATCGATATATTATTTTTTAAATATACTTATTTTAATGTCGACTCAACTGCAATACCTAATTCATTGACAATTTGTTGGCTACCTCTACTGGTTCTTGATCAGGAAGTTGTCCAACACCTGCAATTTCAATATATTTGGCAAGTTTAGTTTGTTTAATTTTTTCCAATTCAATGGTATTTCTGTCCACTCGTGGTTTTAACGTTTCATTTTTATTACGCAAATGTATATTCTCATCTATTATAGAATTAAAACAATCTTTACCAGTGAATTTTTTACATTTGTAAGCTTTATATTTTGTATAATTACATTTTGATATCTTAGATAAACCATTAGGGCGATATATGTAGTACAAATTCTGTTAATCAAAAAAAAAAGTTCACGCAGAAAGAATGAAAATATAGGACTTATACGCAATCTATATAGGTCAAACATGTAAGAGTTTTAATACTAGGATGAAATAACATAGAATGTGTATACAAAAAGGGGAAAAAACAACAGGATTAAGTGAACATTGTATATCCGAAAACCACAACAAGTAATTTAAAACCTTTACATTTAATCAGTAAAGGAGAGAAATTAGATTTGTATGAAGGCTTAGTAAATTAAGAAAGCAATAAAAAAATAAACAAAGCATTGTTAATAATCAAATAGAAATTAATAATTTAAATTCTTTTGCAATTTATGATTGTATTTTCAATTATCAATAAATTTATTATTTGTTACCTATAATCTCTTTTTACCTTAGTTCACTTTAAATTTAAAATTTTTGAATTTCAATATGTAAACTTCACCTGGTTTTTTTTTTAAATTTATTAAAAATTCTTTTATTTAATGCTTTTAATATTTGGTTTTGTATCCATTTATGATCCATGATTATGACCGAAAGGTCGAAAAACGTGTCGGAATAAAATAAATTTGTGAAATTAACAAGAGTTTTTTTATTTTTTGAAAAGGTATTTATTCAGCTTGTTTCTTACAGAAAATATATCGATTGTATCAAAATATGTTTTATCCTATTATAATTTTTGACATAGGTTTTGGCGCGAAATTTATTCTGAAAATTATTTTAAAGTGAGCGGTTGGTTAATTTTGTTTCAATAACTTCATTATTAATTATTAGTAAGTTTCATTAATTTGAAATTACATTATTAATTATTATTTATAATTATTATTACTTAATTTAAATGTGATTAAATCTAAAAGTGAAATATTAATATTGAAGATAATGGAAAAAAGTAAAATAAAATTTGAAACATCCAAGAAAACAATCAAGAAATGTAAGCGAATGGAAACGTTCAAAGGATAAAGGTGCTTTGATGTTTCAAAAGAAAATAGTATGTCAAGAGGTGGATGATGGTTATCAATAGTACAGAAATATATATTACTGGATGAAATACCAGAGTTGGTCGAGTTAGATGAAAAGACCAAATCCAATTGTTTATTGAATTTATTCTTTACATCACTAATTTGTTGTAAGTCATAAGAACTTACCCCATCAATAAAAATGGTTTCATGTGTTGTTGAGACATCATATGTAAGAAAACAATCTCCCGCAGTGGAAGGGATCCGCTCTAATCTGGAGAAATTAAAATCACCGACGACTAATAGGAAATTAGTATAACTGAGAATTGTTGTAAATTCAATTTCCTTAAATGCAACTTTGAGTATTATTATAATAGTGCTCTGACTTCATTACTAAGTTCAAGTTATTGTCTGAATCCATTTATAATTCCTACCTTAGTAATATTAAAACCAATATATTTACTAATCCAAAAAAGTTCTTTGACTTCATCACCAGCAAACGTAAAGTCGATGGTTATTCACCAGTTTTTAAGCTTGACAGTGATCTTCTAATGATCCATCTACAATATCCAACTTATTTGCTTCCTACCTCTCTCGCTCACTTGTTAGCAATAATAATTTTACTATCAACAGCTCTTACATTAAACAACAAATATAAATTGACTTTGGTAGAGTTTTATCACAGTTATTATCACTCAAAAATGATTATTCCTGTGGGCTAGACAACATTCCTCTAATAGTTTTTGGAAAAAATCTTATATCATTGCTAAAATTCCTTGCATTCCAAAGTTTCTTGAATCCAACCTAATTAATCATTTTTATTCTTACCCAAATTAATTTATTTCTATAGACCAACATGGTTTTCAGAAAGGAAAGTCAACTGTTACCAATTTAATAGAGTTCGTTTCAGAAACTATTAATGCTATGGAATATGGGCAACAAGTTGACGTCCTATTTACAGATATTAGCAAGGCATTAGACGAAATTGCTCATGATTTAATACTAATCAAACATAAAGCAATAGGTTTTTCTGGTAACTGTCTTAAATGGATGAAGTCATATTTATCTAATAGAGAATATCAGGTCTGCTTCCGCTCTTCACTATCTCACCTCTTTGATGCCTCATCTGGGGTACCCCAGGGGAGCCATTTGGGCCCACTTTTCTTAGTTTTAGTGGAAAGCCTCAAAGCTCTATTATTGAATTTGATTACCATCTTGGAAATCAAACTTTTAACCGTTCTGAGTTAATTCGCGATCTAGGTGTTAGGTGTTATTCTGGATCACAGGCTCAATTTCAGAGCACATTTCAATTCCATTATTAATAAAGCTAATTCTATGCTAGGTTTTATAATGCGCTGGGCCAAAGAGTTTACAGATTCCTACATTACAAAACATTTATATATCACATATGTTATACCGACACTTGAATATGCTTCGCAAGTTTGGTCTCAATATCGTAATGTTGATATCTCACGTATTGAAGCAGTTCAGCGTAATTTTTTACGCTTTGCACTACGGTCCTTTTCAGGGTCTGATCCTTTTAAACTTTCTCCTTACGAAGATACATTTATCCATCAAATTATTGCTGGGAATATCCTGGCACCCAAAATTATAGATTTAATAACTTTTAGAGAGAATTCACGTAATTTACCTTCCGTTGACCTGCTTAATATTGTACCTACTGACCTGTTTAATATTGTACCATAGTACCTACTGACTACAGCAAATTTGAGCCTGTGTCTAGAATGTTACCTGGTTCTAACTGGAGAGCAGCTTGTTTTGATACTAATCTGAGTAAAAGAAGCTTCAAATTAAAGCTGTTTAAGCGATAAGTAGTTAAGGGAATTGATATTTGGTGTTTTTCTATTTTCTTTTTGTATTTAATTTTTCTATCTTTTTCACTTTCTACTAACTATAGTATGTTAGTTATTTATTTTTCTCCTAACTATAACATGTTAGGCATTTATTTTTATCTCTTAATTATATCAGTTACTAACGGTGATGGAAACTAACCCACTGGATGATGATCTCACCGCTTAGTAAAATGATTCAAGTTTTCGTCTATAATGGACGTCTGATTTGCTTGCTCTAAGCAATATCTGACAGTAAATAAAATATGCAAACTTAAAACTTCAACTTGAACAACTATTTTTAGCTGTTAAAAAATAAAAGTACTACTTAGTGCAACCCAAATCGCTCTGCGGGCAAACTTTCTGATCTAAAATTGTGTGCGAGGCTACATATTATATGAAAAATTCAATTTTTCTTATTTCAGTGCATATTTAAGAACATTTTTTTTATTAAATCGTTTATTATTTCAGTACATACTTAATTTTTAAATATAATATTTATTAATGTAATATTTGGTTTTCCTTGCGATCACCCAATGATTTTAAATCTACATAAATTTTGGTAGTTGCACATCCTAATTGATTTTCAAGATTTTCGTCTGTTAATGAAGCGCGAAATTTAGTTTTATTAAATTTCATTTTTGAAAAAAAGCTTCACAAACACATGTAGATCCAAGGGCGCTTACAATTTTTTGAGCAAATAATCTTAAGTTATATCCGTGTTGTAAAAGTCAATTTTTGATGTCGTTGTATTAATCTGCTTCAACTCATTGTTGCACTGGAAATTAATTATTTTTATCTGTAAAGCTTCTGGAACGATGGAAACGTCGACTTGAAATGAAGAAGAAAATATCTCAAACGTTTTGTCATATTTTGTAAATGCTGAGAAACGACGATTTAATAAGTTGATAGTTTTCCAATTTTATCAGCGTACTTCGCAAAATTAGGAGTTTGACTGCTGTTAAATTGTTTTAATGAGGGAAAATGGTGAAGATTACTATTCCTAAGTTGGCTCTCAAATAAAAGTATATTACTATTTCAAAGTTGGCTTGATTTGGAATTCTTTGATGTGATTACAAGCATCAATAATTAAGTTATCTTGCCTCTGTAACTTCTTGTTTAGCTGGTTAATTTTTTCGGTTATATCTACTAAGAACCACAGGTGCAATAACCAAATTTCATCATTTAAATTTGAAACTGGAATTCTTTGTTCACTCCTACTATAGTTATATTTTTGAACAATTATGCATTTAAATTTTCTACTTATGAATGAAAAGAGAAATATATGCACGAATAAAAGATTTTTTTTTGCAAACAGAGAGATTACGTTTTTTTATTTTTGAACCCGAGCGATAAATATGCAACGGGCCACATCAAAATACGAAAAGGGCCTCATGCGGCCCGCGGGCCATAGCTTAGCCACACCTGACTTGGTTGGTTGGTTGGTTGGTTATTAGGGTGGATATAAGAGACTGTCCTCCGACTGTCTTATTTCCTTCGCACTTAGGCCTCGCGGCCCGTTGTACCCCCTCTCAGCAATTTCACCTCCGCCTCTCAGCAGACTCCGTTACTGAACCAATTTATACCTCTTATGAATCTAACAATTTCTGCCGGTTTTTTCTTTTTCACTTCCGAGAAGTCCTCCCAGTAGTAACCCTCTAAGATATTTCTCTGCGTTGGGCATATGCAAAGTACGTGTAGCACCGTTTCCACCTCTTCTCCACATCCTCTGCACATATTGTTTTCTGTAAGGCCCATTCTGGCCGCGTGTCCTCTCAGCATGAGATGCCCTGTAACTACGCCTACATATAACCTTAGGTCGGCTCTATTCAGCGCCAGAATCACTTTTGTTTTTTCCGCATCCGGTATTCCCCAGAAATTCTTTGTCTGAATAGCCCCCTCCGAGCTTCTCCAGGTGTTCAATTGTGTGGTGTTTTCCCACTTTATCGTGTTTATTTTCATGGCCTGCATTGTTAGTCCAACCACTAACTCCTCAGACTCATCGTTTCTAGCGCCTTCTTTTGCAAGTTTGTCCGCTTTTTCATTTCCTTCTACACCGGAGTGGCCCGGTGTCCAGTAGAGTAAAACTTCATTTGTCACTCCTAAAGAGTTTAGTGCTTCTCTGCAGCAGATAGTCGTTGCTGCCTTCGTTTTTTCGTTATTTATTGCTTTGATGGCTCCTTGACTATCACAGCAAAAAATTATGTTTTCTGTATTTATACCTCTGTTTAGAAGCATTTCTGCTCCTCTTTTAATTGCCATGATTTCACATTGGATGGTCGTGGCATTCTTATTCATTTTTGTTTTTGTTTCTAAGAAAGGATCTGCGCAGTAGATACCAATTCCACAATTCTCACCTTTCTTAGCCCCATCTGTGTATATCTTTATATGGTTTTCGTATACTGCGTCGGTGATTTTACTCTCACCGTTTCGTGGTATTTTTATCTTAAACCTTCTGTCTGGACATTGTTCTACATTACTGTAGTCCCATTGTCCTTCCTCTGTGAAGATTTTTCGGAACTCTTCGCTTACGTTGAGGTCCGTTATTTTCTCATGTGGTGTCTTTCTACTTACGACCTTCCACTCTCCTGTTATACGTAAGCGTACAGCTGTATCCATTGCTGTACGTTTTGTATGAATTTCTATAGGTGTTATGTTCAGCATTGTCTCTAAGGATCTTGTTGCTGTTGTCTTAGTTGCGCCAGTGATGCCTAAACAGCATTGGCGTTGTATCTGTGTTAGTGTTTTTATGTGTTTTTTCCTCTCCAGAGCGGTCCACCAGATTATCGACCCGCAAGTGACCATAGGTCTTATTATACAGGTGTAAATCCAGTGCACTACTTTTGGAGATAAGCCCCACGTTTTTCCAATTTATACTATTATATTGTAACGTTTTTACAATATTATTATATAATGCATCATTTAAAGCGAATTGACTTAAATTAGAATCTGCTAAGATTCTTATTATTTTGCTTTTTTCCTTCTCCCTTACAAAAATGTTTCCCTCTTTTACCCAAACATATTGACCAAAGTTAGATTTTTTTAGATGTTTTGCTTTTTTATGTAATGAACTAAAATATTAAGTTAGACTTCCATTGATAAAAATTGTATGAGAATTATTATGTGTTTCATTGAATATTGTGTTAAATTTCTTTGTCTAATTTCTGTGTTTTTTTTTGTTTTTGCTTCCATAATTTTATTTTTAATCTTTAAATCCCTATTCTTAACAAATATTTTCTTATGCTCACCTGAGTTTATCGTTATATTATTTTTTAAATATACTTATTTTAATGTCTACTCAACTGCAATACCTAATTCATTGACAATTTGTTGGCTACCTCTACTGGTTCTTGATCAGGAAGTTGTCCAACACCTGCAATTTCAATACATTTGGCAAGTTTAGTTTGTTTAATTTTTTCCAATTCAATGGTATTTCTGTCCACTCGTGGTTTTAACGTTTCATTTTTATTACGCAAATGTATATTCTCATCTATTATAGAATTAAAACAATCTTTACCAGTGAATTTTTTACATTTGTAAGCTTTATATTTTGTATAATTACATTTTGATATCTTAGGTAAACCATTAGGGCGATATCTGTAGTACAAATTCTGTTAATCAAAAAAAAAAGTTCACGCAGAAAGAATGAAAATATAGGACTTATACGCAATCTATATAGGTCAAACATGTAAGAGTTTTAATACTAGGATGAAATAACATAGAATGTGTATACAAAAAGGGGAAAAAACAATGAATTGAATTTCTATAGGTGTTATGTTCAGCATTGTCTCTAAGGATCTTGTTGCTGTTGTCTTAGTTGCGCCAGTAATGCCTAAACAGCATGGGCGTTGTATCTGTGTGAGTGTTTTTATGTGTTTTTTCCTCTCCAGAGCGGTCCACCAGATTATCGACCCGTAAGTGACCATAGGTCTTATTATACAGGTGTAAATCCAGTGCACTACTTTTGGAGATAAGCCCCACGTTTTTCCAATTGCACTTCTGCAGAACCAGTTAGTTCTTAGTGCTTTATTTTTCCTTTCCTCTAAGTGTTCGTTCCATTTTAGTCTTATATCTAAAATTATTCCTAAATATTTAACTTTCTGTGATAAGTTAAGCCGTGTTCCCCCTATGCTTGGGGTGTTCATATTACTTACTGTCCTTCTTCTATTAAAAAGGCATAGTTCTGTTTTCTCTGGGTTCAGCTTGAGGCCATTTTCTTGTGTCCAAACCGATACAAGATTTATGGCTTCCTGCATTTTATCTCCTAGAACTGAGTCTTTTTTGTTGGTTATGATTATAACCAGATCATCAGCGTAACATGTAATCTTAGCTCCTTGTTCTATTAGGGAGCCATAGAAGTGGTGATAGAATGCCTCCTTGAAGCGTGCCTTTCCCCACTATTGCTTCCATTTTTTCGCTAACAAAATTTGCTTGGATAATTCTGTCCCTTAGTAGAGAGTTAGTCCATCTTACTAAGTATCCGTTTTTATATAATTGAAAGCTCCTTCGATATCGATGAAGCATCCTAGTGCGTATTGCCTTGTCATGAAGGCGTTTTCTATTGTGTTCACTACGCTATGAAGTGCAGAGTCTACTGATCTGCCTTTGATATAGGCGTGTTGACATACGTTGATGTCTTTGTCAATCTTGATTCTTATTTCAAGTTCAACGATCCTTTCTAAGCTTTTTAGTAGAAAGGATGTTAAGCTTATTGGTCTGTATGCGTTAGCTTTACTATAACTAACTTTATTTGGTTTTTGTAGGAATACTACTTTGGCTTTCCTCCATTTCTTAGGTGTATAACAATACCTAAGACATGCCTTGTAGATTTCCAAAAGTTTGTTCAGCAGAAGGTTACACCCTTCTTGGAGCATTATTGGGTATATTTGGTCAATTCCTGGGGAATTATACTTCTTGAACGAGTTAATTGCCCATTTTATTCTTTCATGTGCTATCATCCGTTTTACCTTTTCGTTTTCGGTGTTCGATATATTTATATATGGTTCAGAGTCTCGCGCATTTGTGTTGTTTGAGCTTTCCACAAAAGCGCTACCTGGAAAACTACTGTTTATCAGCACTTCCAGTGATTCTTTCATATCTGTCGTCATTGATCCGTCATTTCGTTCAATCAGTTCTGGTTGTGAGTGTGTCTTGGATAAGACTTGTTTAAGTCTAGACACTTCTCTCGTGTTCTCTATTTGCTCCGTGTATTCTTTCCAGGCTTTCTTCTTGGCCTTCTTACATTCAGATTTGTAGCATCTTAGAACTACTTTGTAGCTTTCCCATTGGGATTCCTTATTTTCTTTATATGCACGATTATATAGTTGCCTAGATTTTTGTCTGAGATTTCGTATTTCCCGATTCATCCACTTTGGAAAAACGTTTGTCTTGAGTTTTGTAATTGGACATGCTTCCTGGAAGGATTTCGTAATAGCTTGTGTTATATTACTTACTTCCTTGTCTATCTCTGGGGTAGAATTGAGTTGATTGAATGTCCTCAATCTACCCCTTAGTCTGTTTCTGTATAGATCCCAATTACATTTCTTTGGGTTTCTAAAATCGCTTTCTCCTGGTTTATCCAGATTTATACCAATGATTATGTGGCAGTGGTCCGAGAAAGAAGGTTTATCGGATACCTGCCATTTTGTTATCATGCGTGTTAGTTTGTTACTTGCTATACTTATATCTATTACCTCTCTTCTATTCTTATTAATAAAAGTTGGCTTATTTCCTTTGTTAAGTATATTCATGTTAGTAGTACTCAAATAACCTAAAAGAGACTTACCCCTATTGTTATCGTTTGTACTACCCCATACTTTATTGTGTGCGTTAGCGTCACATCCTATCAACAGTTCCATCCTGTGTTTTTCCGCATATTCTATTATTTTTATGAATTGTTCAGTCGGAGGGCTGGCTATGTCGTCATACGGAAGGTATGATGATGCCATCCCTATCTTCATTTTTGTATTCTCTATGGCTACTTCAAGTTGTACCGCAACTGAATCCTTACTGATAAGCTGCGGGATTGATACAACTTTTAGTAGTTTCTTTATTATGCATGCTCTTGGCTTACCTTCACCAGTAGCATAGAAACAGTTAAAGCTCTTGGTACTCCATCCTACTATCCTGTCATCCTTTGTACAAGGTTCCTGGATTAAGGCTAGGAGTATGTTTTCATTTTCCATCCTTTCCAGGAGTGTGATCATTGCCACACTACTTCTGTGTAGATTTGCTTGAACGATTATTGTGTTCATGCTTTCTTTATTTTTTTTTTTTTTTTGTTTTTTATTCTCGGGAGGATGGTTCTTCCTCCGGGGCTCACCCAACTCCCTTCTGCGTAGCTCAATACTGGCTGCCACAATTGTGGAGTCGAGTGAGTCCTCTGAGGAGTCGTCCGTGAGTCCATAGTCCAACAACCCTTCGTTGTCCGATACGGCCTCTTCGTCGAAATTGAAGGAAGCTATGGACTCATTCTCGACTTCAGAACCTCCTTCCTCACTCATTTCCAGCTCCTCTACTTGTTTCAGTAGCGAGCTGGTGACGGTCTTGTCACTGAAGAGGGAGTCGATTTCTTCTAGACCCGTTTCCGTGTCAGATTCTATCGGTTCCTCCTCCTCAGCTACTACTTCCTTTACTCCTGGTGTTGCCTTATTTGCCCTCGATTCAGGGATTATCACCTTCACTCTTTTACCAAGGTAAAAAAGTGAACATGAGG
This sequence comes from Argyra leucocephala, assembly GCA_963942445.1. Taxonomy (NCBI): domain Eukaryota; kingdom Metazoa; phylum Arthropoda; class Insecta; order Diptera; family Dolichopodidae; genus Argyra; species Argyra leucocephala. The sequence goes on along the minus strand of OZ012679.1, from coordinate 52,155,211 downwards.
CATCCTTAATAATCTGTAGGGCACTTTCGGGAACACCAAGTACTAGCCAGGTACCTCTATCCTGTGTTTCTCTCCTGAGTACATTCCATTCAGAGATCTTGAGGTCCAGGTCACCATTTATGATGCCCAGGGTCTCAAGTATCTCCTCGGATGGCATGAACTCGTTTGAGAACTACATTGATATTGTCCTCAGTCTTGGAACCGATGCTTTATCTACCACCTGTAGATTGGCACCTTCCCACATCATCTTGTTTTCCTCTACTCTCTTCTGTAGGAAATTGAGAGCGAATTCATTCTCACAGGTTACCTTAAAAATGTCACCATCAAAGAGGCTCCATTCAAACCTGGGAATCACCGCTCGTTTCCTTACTTCTGATAATTGCCATCCTCTAAAGGCTTGTGCCAGTTTCAGCCTATTGGCCTCCACTGGTATTTTACCTGCAGGATGGCTTTTATCGATGATAGCAACTTTGAGGTGCTCCTTAGCTGCTTGGCTATAGGATACAGTCCCCGTTGCTTTTTTCTTTTTCGGGTCAGGTGGCGTATTGTCATCTGACCTGATTCTCTTTTTGACATCGGTTGGATCCAGTTTCGGGGAATCTTTCAGATTCTCCGTCCCTTTCACCAAGGATGTGTTTGTCTTTTTATTTTCTGTAGTCTCTTTTCCTGAGACATTTATTTGTCTTCCCAAGCCCTGCTCTTCTACTTGCTTCCTTCCGGCAAAAGTCTGCGATACCACACTTGATTGCCTTCCGTCCGTTTTCGAATATGCAGAACTTGGTGTATCTTTGTAACTCTGAACTCTGAGATTTGGTCGTGCGATTTTGCCGCATTACCTGGTCTCAAATGCGTTCTTTTTATTTTCTTTGTTTTATTCAAATTTATCGTTCTTGAATCGCCACCACGTAGTGGCACGCATTCGGCTTTCGGTGTGTGGTGTTCAATGTATCTTCTGCTGGCAGTGGTCCCTTCGATTACTGGCACGCAGATACCTTCTGGTAAATCGGATTTTGTATCTGGAATCATTACGTTTTTTGCAATGATCCTTTCAACTACTGTCACGCAGATACCTTCCGGTAACTCGGCTTTCGTCTCCGTGGATCCTACCATTGATTTTTTAGTAAAATGCTTGGTTCCCTTCGGTTCCCTCCGATTTACCTTCAGTGCTCTTCTTTTGACGATTAGAGCCTTGATGGTTTAATCAGATTTCACCTCCAGTTTCCAAGCAAGTGCTGCCTTCCGTTCCCTAGCGCTATAAATAATTTCTATAGCGTTTGGTACGTAGGGCTGCTTTTTTGTTTTAGTGTTTTGTTCGTGTTTCCTGTATTCGTTCCTAGGTTCGGTTATCAAATTTAAACAAACCGCTGGCGACCTATCCCCAGAAGTGCTGGGGCCAGGCCCGCCGGTAGTCGCGGCCGGTACCGACGTTTGCGTATATATCCCTACGCGCTCTTCTTCATTTTTGTTTAGATTCATAAGTTTTTTTTTGGTATTTGGATTTTCTTGGTTTTCCTTCCTCCCCTTGTGGCCGCTGTCGGTTTTTAATTGCCATCGCCCCCAAAGATCATTGGTTGTACTTAAGCCCCCTCACCACGACAAGGTGAAATCCAAGAGGGGTGGTCAGGCACACACCTGACTTAGTGAACTCTTATACTAATTGAAAATATTTTTATTTTGCTCACTATCAAATAATTCCTTTAATTATTTTTATTCTACGTATAAAATATAATATTAGATTAAGAAAAAATTCAATTCTTAAATAATATTTTATCAAATAAAACTATTTTACCCTTTATCAGACCCTAAAAACCATAAAAATTAATTTTTGCTAAAAAAATCTGTCATCGATACAACACAATTGTCATCAACAAAAATTTAGTTTGTAAGTAAGAAATTGAAAGACAAAATGAAAGAAGAAGCAACTGCAACAATGTGTAATATAAATCATTATTGCTCATTAATATATGCAACTAGTTATTTCATTAAAATCCTCTTTTTACTTTGAAGTTTACTGGGTAATTTTAGCTTTGATTACTTTGCTGTCAGCTTCTCTTGACTTTTGTTTTGGCGGTGTTTTCTTTTTCAATAATGTGATAAATTGGTTGTATTGGGTATATTAATTTTATTGTTAATTGCAATTATGTTGTATTGTAGGTATTTAGTTTCATTTTTATATTTCTCGAACGGATTCCGGTATGAAAAGTTAAATTTTATTAAAACATTAATAATAAACTGAATTTGATTTATAAACTAAAATTATAATCTGTGAAGTGAAGGTTAAATTTTTTTAAAAATAAAAATTTAACTTAGAAACTAGAAGAATAGTAGAGAATTTTATTTTGAGTTTGAAAACATTTTGTTTTCAGAAAAAAGTGCATTTCGCTTAGGAGAAACCGAACTTGACATTAAAAAATTTAAATTAATATACTGCAGGTTAAAATAAAATTGGTTTTCAGCTTTTCCTAGATTAAATCCTAGATATAAAATCGTTCGAAAATATGTGTAGAATAAACAAAAATAAATCTGCCGAAAACATTGTTATTAACATCTGTAATTCTAAATAAATATGAACAATAATATTATGTAGAAACGTGTTTATTTTCAACTATCAATGCAAATTGCAAAAGTAACCAATCCTGCGGTGGAAGGATGCTTTATGTAGCTTTGGCTTTGGTTACATCGGAATTTTTAGAATACATAATTTATGTTAAGCATTTATAGAATGATTTATTAGAAACTTAAAGAATATGTGATTCAGTTTTAGATCTAAATATTATATACGACAGATAACGGTTACGTTTAAAATTAAATACATTTGTATATTTAAAAAATTACTTTTAGTTTTTTTGAATTTAGTATGAACTGGAGCAGTCGGTAATTGTGCAATATTGCATTAAAACATTGAATTTAACTAAAAACGAAAGAAAAAGTAAAAAGAAACTTAAATATTTTACATTACAAACAACTACATAAGTAGGTAGTTAAGTATAAAGATAGAAAATAAAAAAAAAAATCAATCACAAAACTAAATAAATTTAACCAAAGAAAATTTAAATTTAGTAAATAACTAATTCGCAGTACAATAATAAATGGAAACTGAAAAGTTATTTATTATATAATATAATAAACAGGAAAATAAAAAAATAAATGCAACAAGTTCTAGTTCTAATTCAATGATAAAAAAAGAAATTCATTCAACGACAATACGTGATACCTACCTATTTTCAACTTAAAGTAAAATAAAAATAATACTTTAAAAATATGTAAGTATGTACATATATTTTTTATATAATAAATATACTTAGATATAAGTATAATAAAGTGAAAAACAGCCAGAAAAAGCAGTAACTAACTCATGCAACTACGGCACAAGCAACAATATTATGACCACTTTGATTCCAATTAGGAAAGAAAAAATTTAAGGGAACTAACTACTTAAGTAAAATTACAAAATAAATAATTAAAATTTAAAACCAATTGTGATAATTAGTTATTGAAAAATAAATTGTCGAAAATAGTCGAATATCTTCCTTTTAATTTTACTGATACGCTTACTGATATTGCAAAATAATTATTATATAAAAGAAAAAAACTGTAGATTTAAACTAAAAAAATTATAACTACTTAAGTACTTAACTTAATAATGAAATTGATTGAAATAAATTTTACCAATTTATTAATGTAATGAGAAATTTTAGCATTAAAATTTAAATAAATCGGTAAGCTTTAAAGAATGATAAATAATAAAATTCATCAAACCGAATCTAAATAATGAGACCCAAATTAAAAATGAGCAACAAAAATATAATAGTTAAACATGATTTGTAGTGCTAGTGATGAATATCAAAACAAAACAATATTTTTGATAGTAAATTTTAACAAAATATCACACACTAATGTCTAAAAAATTTTCTGGTAAGTACTTAATTAGCTATAAAAAAAATATTTGTTGCAATGAAAGTTAAAATAAAAGGAGCAGCGGAAAATGTGTTTAACATTTAGTTATAACAACTTATCTACAAGGGATCATAATGAAAACCAACTTCAAAAACAACTTTATTGAAAAAAAAACGTGTGAGCAAAACTACAATGAATTAAGAAACATCTTATAGTTATAACAACTTATCTACAAGGGATCATAATAAAAACCAACTTCAAAACAATTTTATTGAAAAAAAAACGTGTGAGCAAAGTTACAATGAATTAAGAAGATCTAATAGTTATATATAAAGGTACAGTGATTGAATTTTGTAACAATATTAAATATCGATACCTTAATTATAATACTTAGTACATAAGTCATTTTACGCAATTTGTCAGGAAACAAAATGTAATTTATTTAAAAAAATTATAACTATTATGCTAATATTGAAAAACTACAGTTTTAAAATATTTAAATTTTGCATTAAATATATTTTTTATTAATTAGAATAGAGAAAAATTACATACGTAACTTATACATATATTTGAACTACAATTTGTGTTGACTTAGGTTTTATTAGACTTTAAGTAATTAGTTCTACATTACCTCTACTAACAGAACACTGTAAAAATACTTTTCATTTATTATCTTATATGAATGAAAAAAATATTTTATCATTTTGTTTATTTTTATTTAAATATAAATTAATTCCACTTATTAATAATCTAAAATAATTATATGAATTCATTTAATATCAAAATAACATTAAATCAACATAAAATTTTAAAACAAATTAAAAGTAACAATTTAGTAGTAGTTTTAGTTATAGATGCTTCTTGCATTCCAGAACAATATTTTTTTACATTATTAAAATTATTTGACATTACTATATAAATACTTAATTGCTAATTCAGTTAATACGTTAAACTGTTCTATTTTTGTATGACAGTTTTGTAATCCAGTTATTAATTCTTGAGATAGTGAGAGCAACTCGCTATACGAAAATAAATTATTCTCATTATCCAAAATGTTACTGTTTGCATTATTAGTGTTAGTGTGATTAATATTATTATTATTTATAGTATTAAAATTAATACTATTTAAATATTGTTTTGTGGTACTTGCATATGTTTGTTTGTTATTACCGCTACTATGAATTTCTCTCATGTTATAGTTGGCTTGAATTGCTGCATTAGAATGATTTCTGGTTGAAGTACTTGATAAATGAGAAAATTGTTGTACGTCATTTATATTAGTTCTTAATGTTCGAGTTTTTATGATTAATGGGGGTTTTCACATCTGTATTCCTTTCGTTTCTACCTAACGAAATCCTCGCTTTCACACTATATTTTGTATCAAGTATTCTTTTTGTGTAAACGTATAAAGGTTTTATATGTGTATGTAGATATTTTTCTCATTTGAAATAATTTTCAAAGAGGAAACATGAAAAATAAAAATTATGGGCAAAAGGTTTTGTTGAATTCCATATTTTTTTGTTTTGTTTTTTTTTTTTGTTTTTGTTCTTGAATAAAAGGAGATTATTTTTGAAAGCGGTGTCGTGTATGGTACAACAAGAAAGGTTTTTTTTTTTTTTTTTTAATAATGTTACATACTAATAGCACAAATAAATAACATAAAGTTATTTATTTGTGCTAATAATATAACATCTTACCATATTATTGTACGAAATCATATTAAATTAATATTTTCATTTATTCAAAAAAAATTGTATTTGTCTTATTATTGTTTTTACTTATATACAAAAAAATACATAATCATAAACATATAGTAATAATATTAAAATAGCTAAAAAAAATTTGTTATGTACAATAAAAAAATAAAACTAAAATCCCTTCAAATAAATTCAATAATAACATGTCATTAATTTTTATCATCATTCTTTTTTCCATCACGTATATTCATAGTTAATATTAGAGTGTTAGACTAAATTCTTTAAATTTACAAAATCTAGATAACTGTACTCATAATATATAATATGATATATGATATCACATCCTTTTCTTTTTAAATTTAAAAAAAATATATTAAATGCATTAATATGCATGTTTTAATTTTTTAAATAGTAAATATTATCGTTTTTTTTTAGATTACGTGTAACGGAGATGTTAAATTAATTTATCTGTAAGTTACTACATAATATAAATGCAAATAAGTTAAACCCTTTATTATTATTAGCTGAAAACACACCTACATATCGTATTAACCTGTTCCTGTACAAATTCATAATTAAATTTTTATTTATTTTATTATTATTTAATATTTATACTTACATATATGCACAAATAACTATTATACATGCAAGCATAAATACTAAAATATTATCCAAATAGCTCTCTTCTAATAGAGCGTCTTTCTTGTAATCAGCGTCTTGTAATAAAAAAAAGAAAAACAAAAAACCTAAAATCCCTTCAAAAAAATTCATAATCATATTTTTTCATTCATTTTTGTCATCATTATTTTTTTTCCATACATTTCTTTCAGAACTTCGTATCCAACCAAAATTCAAAATAATAATAAATTCTTTTGTTGATAAAAAAATTCTCAGAGTGAAAAAATTCTCAACTTTAATGTTTCTACGTATTTGTAAAAAAGTACCAGAAATATTTCTGATCAGGGTTTTAAATAAAATTTATCTAAAAATTAAAGATTAGTCAAAACAATAAATGGTATTTGTTTGATTTTATTATTCTTTTAAATAAATTTTAAATAAAATTCGTTGAAATCAATTAATGTTTCGATATATCAATAAATCGTCGGGTAATTATGAATTCATTAAACGTTTTAATGTTTTCTACTAATTAAAAAATCTGAAATTAACTAATTATGAAATGATTTCTCTTTATATCATCTAATTTACATTAGTAAAGTCATTTAATTTTTTTTTTTATTTATTCATAGATTAGTTAAAACATTAAATATATTAAGTAAAATCATATAATTCAATTTTATTTAATTGAAATTAAATGTTTTTTCTAATCAATTTTATTCTGTCTTTTATTTCTGTATAATAAAGTGCACTTGTTTGCACTTTTGGACAAATTTTCACACTTTGTACATCCATGGCTAATGCTGTAGTTTTACCTTCTATTGATAGATTTTTGTCTTTGGCATTTTCGCGCAGCCTCTTTGTTATTTATGTATTTATCATATTCGTTCTTTCTAATATTTCCCACCTCGAATTCACAGCCCGGATTACATTTATCTTTTTTCGAAGCAAAAATACGGAAATTTATTTTATTAATACGATTATAAAAAAGCAGTCAGAAATAGGTCTTACATTGTGTTTCATACATTTAGATTTATACTCATCAGTATGTATGAGTGTGTTCTGGTTTTTAATGAGTAATGAGTGTGTTCACAATATTTCCAATACTCCCCTCACGAATTATTCATTAAACTAAACCTAGTCGATTTCTGAGAATAATGAATCTGGATGATGCTAGTGGTTTTGTTAGAATATCAGCAATCATAAATTCTGTTGCCATATGTATTCATATATGCATCTTAATAATTCCTTTTTCAATTACTTACTTCTCTAGTGAAATGTTCTTTTATATAAATACGTTTTGTTTTTTGACTAACGATTTGCTGCTATTTTTTGAGCTGATTGATTGTCGTTATAAAGAGTAACTGAATTCGCATTTTTCTCATTTAATACATTTAATATTTGTTTAAGATGTATTGCTTCTTTTGCACAGTCTGTAAGAGCCGTATATATATAAGTTAATTTTTATAAATAAAAATTGTATAAAATAAAAAACACAACTGATTAGTTCCACAGTTACTTTTATTCTCAAAATTCTTTCTTTTTTCCTAATATAAATTGCCATTGTTTCTACAGAAATTCGCTGAATCAGCGTTTTGATTGTGAAACGTTAAGAACAAAAAATATAAAATAAATTACAAAAGCTTTTAAAGAAATTAGCTGGATCAGCGTTTTAGTTTAAGTTAAAATAAAAAGTATTTGAAAGTTAAAAATAAAAGGTACAGTTGCACTGGATTGTTTATGCTACTGGAATGTAGAGCGTGATTGCATGCGTTAACTCCTCCAGAAACTGAATGGACGCCTTCTAGAAATTTGAAATCTTTTATGTAGTTCTTGGAAGAGCCGGTGTCATTTAAGATTTTTAGCTCTTGACCGTTAACTGTTTTTTTTTAACAAACGGTAAGAGCGACCTTAGTCTGAAAAATTAATTTCGTACTCGTGCCTTTGGTTAGATTGTTCGTCATCGTGGTGGCTGTAGTTCATAACGTGTGGATGAGCATCGTCGTCAGCTTCGTTGTCTTTGATGTCGTCGTGACCGGCAAATAATTGACCTTTTGTACTTTTTGGAAAGGAGATTGAGTCGAATCTATCGTGTCTCTCGGTCTTTTATTGAAAGTGTTTCCAAAATTTTGATACATGATTTGTACGCTGTTGTTGTTGACCCGTTTTATTTCTTTGATGAGTTGTCGATCGTCTAAATTGTGAAGTTTTAGCGTCGACTTCCATTACACAGAACGAAAAACCTTAGTAAATTTAACTTTTTTATGTGTGAAAAAAACAATAAGCACAGTTATTTTTCATCCAACAGTTCGAACTGTCGAAACGACTATAAAATTGTCAATTTTACGATGTGCAATTACAATTTAAATTTGGTTCAATTGAATACGTAGATGGTTAAATTAACAGTTTTATTGTTGTTTGCTAACAGGTATTGTTATTGTATTAAATTTTTAAATTGTTAAAATAGAATCAGTTTTAAGTTAAGACAAATGCAAATTTGGTTAATTTAAATGTCCTTGCTGTTGAAATAACTTTTATTATGGTTGTTTAACAACTGTTAATATGATTAATATAACTTATATTTGGTTTTATTAACAGACAATTCAAGTTCGGACAAATGTAGAAATTGTTAAGATTAGGTACTACAAATTTCACTTTTTTTTATAGTTGAAATGACAATACATTACAGAGTGTGCCCAAAATCCTATATAACAAATGAGAACAAAAACTAAAGATTCGTTTTAATTTATATTTGTTTATTATTTTAACAAAAAGTTCACAAAGATTCTTAAAAATAATATTTAAAAATAGAATTCATTGCATTAATATTTGTAAACCTAAATATAATTTTAATTTTTATTATTGATACATTTTTTATTTAGTAGTATTTTATCAATAAGTTTTCCACCTTTTAGGGTTTACTTTAAATAAAACATAAAAAATTCTCAAAACAACATTAAATCAAAAAACAAATTGCTTTAATATTCTTTTTTAATTATCTAATTAAGATAGAAATATGTAAATGTATTTACATATGTACATTGTACATATAAATAAAGAAAGACAAAATAAAAATTAATAAATAAAATTAAAAATATAATAACATTCATTTATTTGCAGCTCCCCAGCAGCTTTAAATAAATAAATAAAGTATTAAGTAATAGTAAAAAATTAAAAAATTAAAGATAAAATTATGAATTACATCTATGTTTTTATATATATGTACTTCAATATCTTATTCTAAGGACTTCTAATCCATTATTTAACTGAATTGAATCACTGGGTTCCCACATTTTGTACTTTTAAAATTTTTTATTTACTATTGAATACATAAGAGTATGCTTTATAGTGATAATTTAAAGTAATATCAAAAATTTTACATATTAAATTTACTTCATTATTTATTAAGATACATTCTATAATTTCAAAACATACATTCTATAATATATTTATTATTTATTTTTAAAATATCTTGCTAACCCGCAAGATACTTTCCTTTTTTTTTTCTTTTTACAAAATATGAATATGATTCATATATAAATTAGTTATTGACCGATTTCCCTGTGACAAGACAGCACCAATTGCTACGTTTGAAGCGTCCATAGATACTACAAAACATTTCTCAAAATCTGGATGAGCGAGAATTGGGTCACTTGTCAATAAATTTTTAAGCATTTTAAATGCATTTATGTACTGTTTATCATTTAAATTTATCTTCATTCCTTTTTTTTTAAATTTTGTTATTGGATAGGCAATTTTTGAATAGTCTTTGATAAATTTTCGGAAATAACCACCTAAGAAACTTTTTATTTCTTTTTGTGTTTTTGGAAGTTCAATATTTAAAATAAACTCAATTTTTTTTGGATTTGGTTTAATACCATTTCCACTTATAATATGACCTAGAAACTCTGTTTGTTTACAGAGAAATGAACATTTGTCGTCTATTTGAACTTTTAGGTTTACTTCGGCTAGTCTACGGAGTATTTTTTGGCAGAATCTAAATGTTTTTCAATTGTGGTAGAAAATACCAAAATGTCGTCCATGTAGACTACACATACCTTGTTTATGTACTCTTTTAGTACGTTGTTTATTAGCCTTTTGGATGTCGCTGGTGCATTCTTTAGCCCGAATGGCATTCTCAAAAATTCATAGTGCCCAGTAGAAGTTGAAAAGGCTGTTTTGGGACGGTCTTTAGAATCCACTTCGATTTGGTGGAATCCTTTAGCCAAATCGATGGTGGTAAAATAATTAGCTTTGCCGAGTTTTTCAAAGGCATCATCGATATTCGGTATAGGAAATCTATCTTCGATTGTAATGTCATTGAGTTTCCTATAATCGATGACTACTCTCCATTTTTGCTTTCCACTATTGTCCACTTTCTTAGGGACAACCCATACCGGTGACTGATACCGTGAATTTGAATGTTGAATAATTTTATTACGGAGCATTTCCTCAATCTCCTCCTCTATCTCTTTTTTATGTATCTCTGGGTACCGATACATTTTAGAATAGATTGGTATTTCATGTTTTGTTTTAATGGAATGTTTAATATAATTGGTAAAAGATAGGTCGTCACCATCTTTATTGAACACTTTTTTATTATTTATAATTAATTTATGTAGAAGTTTAGTTTCTTCTTTGTTGAGATGGGACCATTTAATGTGGTCTAATAAATTTAGAGTGTTAACCTCGTTTAAAAATATTTCCCCTGAATTCTCTGGGTAACTTTTCTCATTGTACTTTTCTTCATATTCATTCAAGAAAAATGGTATGGCATAATTCCTGGTTTGCAATACCCGATTTTTATAATCAATAGTTGCATTGACAGGAACTAATATATTGTTGCCGATTAGGTTATCGAATTTATTATGAAACTTTAGTTCCAGAAATTGTACAAAGTAGTTGTTTTCATTGAAAATTTTAAATTAAGGAAATGTACACTGAACATTGGTACGAATTTTATGACTTAAGGTTTTAAGATGTAATGGTTCAATGATCTTTTTCCACTTTGGTTGACAAAGATCCGGATTAATTATACTAAATTCCGCTCCAGTATCAATTAAGATCTTTAACTTCGTTTTTAATTACTATATAGGGTAGTTTTTTATCCGACTTAACTGAAAATTTTGCTGCCCGTTAGCAGAGATGTCCATTGGTTCACCTCTTTCATTTCTTTTGTAGGAAGAATTTTGTGTTCTATTATTACTCCTATATGAGTTTTGAGAAAATTGTCTACTTGGGTTTGAATTTAATTGTCTTCTAAATTGATTTCCATTGCTATTGTTATTAGTTGCGTTGTTTTTAAAAGTTGGAAATAAATCTTTTGAATTTGAGTTATTTTTGTTTGAGTTATACGAGTTAACGCGGGAATTATTCGAACTTTGAGAATACTCATTGTTATTTGATTGATGTTCCTGAGTATTATATCTATAATTTTGTTTATAACAATTAGTTTTAGGTCTTAGATTTTTATAATTGCCTTCTAATATGATATCATAAGCCTTATCTAAAGATTGTGTGTTTCTACTGAATATTACACTTCGAGCAGGTTCTGGTATATTGTTTTTGAAAGTGTCAAGTGCTATTAGATTATTACTTTCAACCACCTCAGTTTTTAATGTATTATTCATAAAATAATAATTGTTTAGCCTGCATAAGTATTTTCGAATTGTGTTATAATATTCTTCAATATTAGTTTTAATCCTACAACGAATTTTATCAATTAAATTATCTGGCTATAGTTTTTCACCATGATTCCTAATTAAAATTGATTTTATTTCAGTCCATTCAGTTATATTTCCATGTTGTCTTAAAATAGACTTTGCATCATCAATAATTTTATCTTTTATGTACCCTAGCAAGAAATTTTTATGAAAAGTGTCGAATGAATTTATATCAGACATTAAATTATTAATTCTTTCTATAAATTCTGGTAAGTATCTAATTATCATCCTTACCGTTGAAAGGTGTTATTCTGGTAATAAAATCAAGCATTAGCTTAATTCTCTTCATACCAATCTCGTCAGTCATTTTTATAAGTAAATTTACGAATTAAACAAAATAAAAAATTATAATCTACAAATATGTACTAATTAACGAATATGAAAAATTTACAAAATAAAATTGGAATAATAATCCAATCAATACTATTATTATTACTATTGTTGTTGTTGTAATGTAACTGTTAATATTTTTTTTTCAATTTTAGTAATTAAATTTATGGTAATAATTACATTTATATAAAAATTTGCGTACAATTTATTTTAAAAAAATTATGTTTTTTTTTTTTTTTTTTTTAATTTTTTTTATAGTTTACTTATTTATTTAGGATAAAATAGTTAAAATAGTTAAATTAATGTGTATTCTTAATATTAAAATACATACAAATGTATCAATTAATACATTTGATACCTTTGATTGTTTTCTTATTTTTAACTCTTTTTACCTAGTTTCCCCTGTGGTGGTTTATTGAAATAAATCTTATGGTTGATTTGATATTGATACTTCCTTTTTTTTCGCTTGTTTCACTTCATGTGTTTCCTTTTTGTTTTAATTTTGATATTTTTTTTTTTTTTTTATTTGTTGTTTCTTTTTGTTTTGATTTTGTTGTTTCTTTTTGTTTTAATTTTATTGTTTCTTTTTGTTTTAATTTTATTGTTTCTTTTTGTTTTAATTTCAAATGTGAAGAATTATTTTAAAAACTGTAGATACCGTTATGCTCTCTTCGAGTATTAAAATAAATCAAAATGTCAATTTTACACTATTAATAATTAAGGTAATTAGAATTATATTTCGATGTGGTTTACAAGTTTTTGTTAATGAAATGTGTTCTTATTTTATATTTATTATTCCTAATAAATTTTTTTTTTTTTAATTTTAATTTTTTTGTTAAATATTTTGTTTTTAAAAGAGCTTTTTGTATTTAAATTTTGTTAATTTGAACTTGATTACATCGTAATCCTTGATAATGGTGGATAATGGTGGATTTAATATTGCTCTTCTTCCACTTTAACCCTTTCAAGTACCTGAGAAATCCGATAACTTATCTAAAAAAATTTATGGGGCCTTTTTTTAATTTACACTTATTGAAAAAAAATATAAAAACAAAAAAAAAAAATTTTTGTTTTTTTTTTTTTTTTTTTTTATATATTATAGCCAAAACTTAGGTTTTGAACCTTTAAGTACTTGCGTACCGTTGACTATTTGAAAAAGGAAGGGATAGTTAGAGGAAAGGAAAGAAAATGGAAGAAGAAAAGTTTTGTGGGAAAGAGCGAACAATGTTGTTAATATTCGTCTTAAACCTCTGTAAGTCATAAATAAAAAATCCTTCTCTCATTGGGAATGCTGCGATGGGGACTCGATTCCACAATCGAGATGTTCTTACTATAAAAGAATTTCCATAGCCGGACTTAAACCATCTCGGAATTTCCACTGTGAAAGGGTGGGCACTTGATGCCTCTCGTGTTGTGCGATTGAATTGCTTAAGAGGAGGAAGAAGTGATTTTAATTCCTCGGAACAAGTGCCAACATCAAGCAGATATCTATAAAATAGAGTAAGTGCTCAAACAATACGACGATGACCAAGTGGTATAAGGGATGAGGTCACATTTATGTCGCCTATAAGACGAATGGCGCGGTTTTGAACTTTGTCCAAAAAATTTAAAGCAGTTTTTGGTGCACCTGCCCATAAATGTGAGTTATACTCGAGCTTGGGTCGTATATATGCTTTATAGATTTTTAAAAGGTCTCGAGATGAAAAATAAGTTTTGCAACGGCTCAAAAATCCTAAACATTTTGCGGCGCTTTTCGCAATATCGAAAATATGCTCATTCCAGTGCATATTTTGATTCACTCGCATTCCGAGAATGTTCAGATCTTTGAGTCGCTGGATACCTTCATTTTGAAGCCGGAGAATTGGTTCGAATGTTGTTAGCTTGTTACTAACAAAACAGCTTTGAGTTTTTGAAGTGTTAAACTCGACTCTGTTAGCTTTACCCCAGTCGACAATTTTGGCAAGGTCGTGATTGAGCGCGCCGCCCATCATTGTTCTTTTGGAGGTGACTGCGGAAGCTGTAGCATTAATTTGTTTTAGAAAATCATATGATGCTACTAGAGTGCTGTCATCGGCAAAACTATGGATTGGATTGAAAGTTAATTTGAGAAGGTCATTAATGAAAATGAGAAATAGGGTGGGTGAAAGGACGGAGCCTTGTGGAACACCAGCATTGATTTGAAGTTGGTCGGAAAAACTACCGTCAACTGAAACTATGATAGATCGATTTAAAAGAAAACTTTCAATCCATTTAGAAAAGGTTGGACCGAGGCCTACAGCATTGCATTTTGCTATAAGAGCAGAATGCCAGACTCGATCAAAAGCCTTAGATATATCCAAAGCTACAACAGTAGTTTCACCAGATTGATGTAGGCTGGTGTTGAGCTACTCGCAGAGACATGTCATGAGATCACCGGTGGAACGTTGGGCTCGAAAGCCGTATTGGCTATCATGAATTATACCTCTACTGTCAAGATATTTCTTCAGCTTATGATTAATTAAGATTTCCATCGTTTTTGAAATAATGGAAGTAATAGCTATGGGCCTATAGTTTGAAGGATTGCTTTTGTCACCTTTTTTAGGAATAGGATAAACTTGGGCAACTTTCCAATAGGACGGGTAAGTTCCTGAAGAAAAGGACAAATGGAATAAGTTGCGCAGAGGTTTAGAAATAGCGAAGGCAATGTGTCGCAGCACAATTGCAGGTATACCATCAGGACCGGTAGATATTTTTATATCGAGATTCTTCAAGACTTTTGCTACAGCTCTTGTTCTAAAGTAGATCCTTCCGAAGGAATAATTTAGAACAGGGATTGATGAAGGATTTTGGGCTGTAGGAGGGAGTGTGGAATTAGCTGCAAATAATTTTGCGAAGAGATTAGCCTTTCGAACAGAATCTGATATAATAGTACTATTATTATCAATCATAGGTGGAAACGAAGACTTGCAAAAATTTTGCCCAACATTTTTAGCAAATGTCCAGAAAGAC
This sequence comes from Argyra leucocephala, assembly GCA_963942445.1. Lineage (NCBI taxonomy): Eukaryota > Metazoa > Arthropoda > Insecta > Diptera > Dolichopodidae > Argyra > Argyra leucocephala. Next base: position 52,139,961 of record OZ012679.1, on the reverse strand, counting down.
CTGCTGTTGTTGGGGAGCTCAAAGATTTCTCGTCTCAATCTTTGGTTATGCAGGAATTTTTGCTGATTGATAATTTTTTTACATTTACATTTATTCCTAACCACTTTATAACTCTCATACGTATTGACTGTTTTATTGTTCTTGTATTTTTTGTAAGCTTCTTCTTTGGATTTCAGAGCTTTGGTGCAGAGGTCGTTGAACCAACCTGAGGGATTTCGTTTTATACTTCTAAGACTATTTGTAATGAAAGTTTTCATTCCTAATAGAATCCTCTTGGTAATCACCTCTGCAGCAAAGTCGACATTTTTATATTGGAAATACAACGAGCAGTTCGATGCATTTAAAAAGTTGTTGAAGCCTTCCCAGTCAGCTTGGTGATAATGCCAAACTAGTCTTTTGGGAGAATTAGAAGAACTGGTTGTTGTGCCTACTTCGAAGCTTGTGCTTACAAGACAGTGGTCGGAACCACCTAGCGGAGAGTTAACAGAGATTGAATATTTCTCTGGATGGGTAGTTAGGAATAAATCCAGGAGGTGTCCGTTCTGGTCGCGTCGGTCTGGTATCCTCGTGGGGCTTTTGACAAGTTGAGAAAGGTTGAAAAAAATGGAAAAAAGTTCAACTTGTTTGCCTTCGGGACTGTTGGGACTAGAAAAATTAAGCCAGTCTCTGTTATGAATATTGAAGTCTCCCGCCAGAATAATTTCAGACTCGGGATTGGTTTCCAGAATTGAGTTTATCTGGTTGGATAGTCTTTCTATAAGCATATCAGTTTCTAGCTGATTCGCTTGAGGCGATCTGTAAATAAAACAGAAGTGAATGATGTGCTTATCGGCGTGTATTTTCATCCAATTATATTGATAAATTGGATTGGAGCACTCAAAATTTTGAAGAGTCTTATAAGCTACATCATTTCGTATATACAAAGCAATCCCTCTATGGAGTATAAAAAGTGGCACAAGCGAATAATTATTGATATTAAAGTTAATATCATTATTCACAACTTGTGTTTCACTTAGTGCTAAAATTGCTGGATTTTGGAGCCGTAGATGGCTTTCGACGGAATGGAAATTTGTTGATAGACCGCGAATGTTACAAAAATCTATCTTAAACATAATAACGAACAATTTACAAAGAGAAAAGGAAAATAAATTAAACTTAACAAAAAGTACCGAAAAAAAAAATATATATATATAAAAAAAAAATATATAAATTAAATTTTTTGGCCCACGAACCACTTACTTATACCACCCCTGCAATGAATGCAACTGAAACCAATATCTACACACAACAGTTTTTAATACCTTATTGAGTGTAGAAATACTCTCAGAAACATTCACTGCAGGTTAGAACAATGAGAAAATTACCGTAATAACAAAATAAAAAAGAAGAAAAAATTATAGTGCATAATGAGAGAATTTTGTAGAAGAAAAAGACAGCCGGAAAAGAAAAACGAAAAAAAAAAAAAATTATTTTAATATGAATTGAATCATGATTTTATTATTGTCAACTAAGACGAACAGTTAACAACATTTTGAATAAAGGAGAGAAAAAAGAAAAAAATTGTTTTGGCTATTTTTAAGCTATGTATTATTTGATTTAATTATTAATCTCAAGTAAATTTTATTATTGACACTATTTTTAAATTGTTTTTATAATTTAAATTTTTATTATTTTAATTTTTTTTTTTTATGCACTCTGATTTTAGTTTATATCTGTTCATTAATCATTAATTGCTTATTTAAACGTTTATTTATTACACCGCACTTTTAATTCACATATACCTAGGTTGAAGTACAGTGGCAAACTGGATGGTTAAAGTGGAAAATTTTGGGGTGGCGTAATACTTGCCGTTAGTCGCCTAAGAATTTTAATGGTGGCAATATATGTGCCGTTGTCTTTTACGGAAGGGAAAAAAATTAAAGATTTTTAAAATTTTCTGTCATTATTTTACTAATGATTAATGATTATTATAATAACTGGAATAAAATATAAAAACTTCACAAGATCCGTTTTTGATCAAATCGGTCAACACCACCCATTCGCTTTGTATACTCTTTCACCATTTCTGGACATTGTATATCAGCTTTAGCTCCATTTGTTTGTGTTCGCGAAACAGTTGTTTTATTTTTTGGATGAAAAGCTGTCGAGATCACGTTGACCTCTTTTGTATCCATCCATTGCCCAAAGCCAACATTTTTTTTGACTCTCCATATGTAGTTTCCTTTTTCCATTTTAGGTTTTTTTGTTTTGCAATTCTTGGGAGATCTTTTTTATTTATCCTTACAGTTCCAGTTGAATATATATTATCTTTTAGTAGGTCTTCCAACAATTCAGTGGAAGAAAAGAAATTATCGAATGCGACATGAATTGGCCAATCTTTATTTTTCAATGCATTACATAAATTTTTAACTACTGAAGCACCTAGACCTCCCTCTAAAACCTTTGCTGATTTTCCGGTATAGATATCATATTGATATAAATATCCTGTTTTAGAATCGCATCGTGACCAAACTTTATATCCTCGCTTTATTGGTTTCATCGGCATATATTGTTTCAAGCTTGATCGACCTTTAAACAATATCATGTATTCATCTATGCTCTGCGATGAGGAATCCTTTGCCATGTTACTAAATAATTTATTAGTTTCGTCAACTAGGGGGCGTACTTTATATAATTTATCATAATTATCCACTCCATATTTCGGTAATTTAGTGTTATCATTTAGATGCAAATTTTCCAATATTTTTTTGAATCTGTTTAGTGACATAACAGATGCGATTGCTTCAACATGATATAAAGGATCGGTTGACCAATATAAATTTAAAACAGGTAATGGATGAAGCCCCATGTAAATAAGAATACCAATAAAACAATATATTTCGTTTTCTGTAACAGGTTGCCAATTTTTTGATATCTTTTGCTCGGCATAGCGGTTTGTTTCAGAAACAATTAACACCATAATATTGTCATTGAAAAATTTAGTGAAATAATCAATCGGCTTACTTCTACTTGAGAATCCAAAGCCGGCAGCAGGCTCGATCTCAACTACATCAAAATTTGGAATATCTGATGGCTCCGAATCAATCATTTTCCAATCATCTTCGTCACAGTCTGAACCATTTTCGTCACAATCTGAACCATTTCCGTCCCCCAAATCTTCATCCTCATCAGCCACGTATTCCTTTTCTAATTGTTGGTAACAGGACGAAGTTGATGGTTCATTTTGGTGTTTTTTCAAAACTTCTTCATCTAAAACTTGCTGATCCTCGTCCTCACTCTCCAAACCGATTCTTCAAGAAAATCAGCAAGCATAAGCTGTATTTCTTTTTCGTTCATGGGTTTTGATTTTATATCTAAATAAAAATAACAAAAATAAAATCTAAAAAGAGCAACGGCAATTATATTGCCACCTACCTTATTACTTGAAACACAACGGCAAATATGTTGCCACCTATTAAATATTGAAATATTCATACTACCTTCACTTTTAAAACTTCTTACCATACAATTCGAATACATAAAATGTTCCTCTTCAAATCGTATTACTACACTGAATAAAATAATAAATTTTACGATAGAAAAAAGCAAGTGGAAAAAAAAAGAAGGAAATTCCCTTTTTCAAAATTTCAATGTTTAATAAAACTTCTTATTTTTAAATTTAAAATTACCGTTTGGTTGTTATATTTGATATTTTTTAATCGACGACATCTCTACTTTATTAGATAAAACAAAAAAGAGAAATTAACGACGTAATAGATAAATTTTTGTGGTGGCAATATATATGCCGATGTGTGTGAAAGGGTTAAATAATGCACTTAATTTATCCCTAATTATTTATTTATTACTATAACCAAATTATCTTTATTTGGGTACATTTCACTTTTTTATTATTATTTTATTTACTTTTAATTAAATTTTAAATAAGAATAGTTGGCTTTATTGATACTTTACTTTTTAATTTTTTAATAAATTTTTTTCTTTTTCCGACTGCGCCAATAATATAATAAGAGGCTCTTGCTTTATTATGACTTTATTTATTGAGTTCTTCTTAAAAACTAAACTTAGATCTAATTAAAATTTACACTATTATGTAATGATATAATGAAATCAATACACTTATAATTATAATTCTGAGAGAGCGAGTTCAAAGCAACGGTATAAATGTATAATGCAACACTATGCTTTGCTTGATCTGAATACCCTAAAAAAATACCTTTATTTGAACGAACATCGAATTTACCTTTATTTGGGTTCTTATCTAAAATAAAACATTTTGTTTCAAATAATTGAAAATGTTTAACACTTGGGTTTTTCCCTGTCCATAATTTGTGTGGTGTTTCTCCATTCAACGATGTACTGATACACCTATTTCTTATATAATTAGCCGTGTTTATTGCTTCAGCCCAACATTTTGGTGAGACGTTTGACTGTATCATAAGACTACGTGCTGTTTCTAATAGACTTCTATTTTTCCTTTCAGCTGTTCCGTTTTGCTGTGGTATGTGTGGTACAGTAAGTCTTCTGTTAATTCCATTTTCTAATAAAAATTTGTCAAACTCTGCATTGCAATATTCCAATCCATTGTCTGATTGTAGAGCTTTGATTCTTTTTCCTGTTTGCAATTCTGCATAAGCTTTGAATTTTTTAAACGCTTCAAATACATCACTTTTTCTTTTTAACAAATATACTTCGCACCATCTGGATCTGTCGTCAATAAATGTAACAAAGTACTTGGCGTTACCAATTGATGTGGACGTACCGGTCCACATACATCACTATATACGATTTCTAATAGTTCATTTGTTCGAGCTGGACCACGCTTCGGAAATGCTATCCTTGAGTGCTTGACTTTAATACAAGTTTCACATACCAGTAAATGTTCTTCTTTTCCAATATTTAATCCAAAAACTTTTTGTTACCTTGGCCATCTCAATTAAGTCAGTAGCATTTATGTGTCCCAATTTTTCGTGCCATGTTTGTAGTTTCGAATTTTTCTCATTTTGTAAAGCGACAGCAGCTGTTGGGTCATACCTTTTTAAAAAATACAAATCTCCGTCTCTATCTGCAATGGTTAAAATTTCCTTATTTGGTGTAATAATTTTCGCACACGTTTTGCTGAAATTTACTGTATAACCTCTATCGGTGATTTTTGATACAGAAAGTAAATTAGTTTTTAAATCGGGAACATACATCACGTTTTCCAATTTCATAGCAACGTGTTTTTCTTTATCTGTTTTTGCTATGATTTTCACATCACCGACGCCTTGAATTTGTGTTTTTTCACCATTTGCTAAATTCAGTGAATTTTCAATATTTTTGAATTTTAAAAAATCTGTTTTTTCTCCAGTCATATGGGAAGTATAACCGCTATCCAGACACCATATATTTTCGAACTTCCGTTCGGTTGTAATCAAAGCAATTTCAACATCTTCAGGCTTGTTGGGAACTTCTCTACATACTTTAGTGTATTCCTCTGTTATTTAGAGTATTCCTTTGACTAGGGAAATCTATGGCTTTATGACCGACTTTTCTACAACGATGACATTTGTATTTAAAGAATGTATTTGACTTACTTGATTCATCCCTAGAATAACTTTTATTTTTTCTTCTCCAGAAGTTTCCTCTAATTAGTATAGCATTTTGATCGTTATTTATTTCTTTTACTTTGCGTGCATCTGATTCTTCAATAATTTTAATTTTTAACGCCTCGGAATTAATTAGTTCATCTCGGGCTTCAATTGCACATCGAACATTTTCATACGATTCAGGCAAACTATAAAGCAACATAATTGCTAAAAGATCTTCATTTATGAAAATTTCCATGTCCATTAATTTGTCAACAGCATCGAAAAATGTGCGTACATGCTCCATTATATTAATGGTTTCAGTCATTTTTGGCAAGATGAGTCGTTTTAGTAATGTGGCCTTTCTTGCCGGGTCTTTTGATTAGTAAATGGTATGCAATTTTATCCAAACTTCATTCGACGTTTCACATTTTTGTGTTTGTTTTAATTCACTAGGATTAATGGATAAAATTAGATCTGATCGTGGTTTGCGGTCTTCGTCTTTCCACTTCATTGCAGCTACTCTTGATTCTTCATTTTGTGCATCAATTTTCGGTTTAGGTTTTCCTCCACTAACATATGCCCATGTATCATTTTTTATTAGTAATGCTTCCACCTGAAGCTTCCAGGTGTCGAAATTATTTTTTCCAAGGACTTCTATTCTTGTGGTTATGTTACTCATATTTGTTCCTTTACTCTATGTATTCAAATAAAAGTTCTTTAATATTTCTAAAAAAAAATTCGAAGGTAGTCTCTAACCCTACTACTTCGTATTTTATCAATTATATCGACCAACACATATAATTCACATATATCGACATTTCCTTGTAACCTTATAATTGCTTTTGCTGCTTCAGTTATTTTATTTTTAATATTATCTAATAATAACCCTTTACTCAGTTCGTCACAAGTTGCAATTAAGGGTATAAGTTTATCAATCCTTTCAATGAACTCTACTAAATAATCAGGATCCCTACCATTGAAGGGGTTGATTTGTTTTATAAATTCTAATATGAATCTGACTTTTTCGACCTCTATTTGTGTAGTCATTTTAAATCTTATTTATTTAATTGTAATTAAAATCAGTAAAATTATTAATTTGAAAATATGAAAATAAAGTATACAATTAATACGTATTTACTTATAAATATATGTATTAATCCTAGATTTTTTTTTATTTCGTTATATATTTACTTTACTACTTAAAATTTAAATTTAGAACAAAAATATACATTTTTTTTTATTGTTTTTAGTGGTTTAATTCTAAAAAAGTGTTAGGGCCCTATTACACATCAATCATTCGTCAACCTTTCATCCATATATTGTTAATCATGCAAGCAAAATTCCCATCAATCATGTCATCAATCTTTTTTGACAAGATCAGCTGAGGCAAAAAAAAAATTGCTTTTTGGGAAATGTTCCGATAATGTTTTTTTGAAGTTTGTGTTTAAAAAAAAAACAGTTCATCTTTGAAATAAATTCAATCTAAAATCAGTGAAAGTGAAATACATAAATTAAAGACAAAAAGAAAAATTGAAAAATATATATTTATTAAGGAAATATTATATCAAAATTTGAAAATGAATTCAAGTAAGTATTATAAGTGTATTTTGTTATATAGAGTTAGTAATTTTAATTCCAGGTCCTCAGGTGGCATGTAATTAAACATGAATACAATATCTTTTATTTTTTTTTGTGTAATGGAACTTGTAGTTTTTAAATGTATTACTTTAGGAATTTGTCTACCAAACCTTTCTTTCGAGTATTTTGTTTAAGCTATTATTTTTGTCTAACCATAAAATAAAGTTCTGAATATCAGGAATATCAAGAAGAATGACTTGTAAAATTTTAATTAACGCACTGGCCAGGTCATTTGCGCTCAGTACATTTCACTGTTAATATTACAATGACCAGTTAAATTATATGTGTTGAATTTTCTTTTATAATAAAAATTTCCTGTTTTTCCTGTTGGTAGCATAAAAACTTTTTGAAGATCGTAGTAAATCGATCGATCGATCTATACAAAAACTTCATTTGAAATAGAACACTCAAGCGTAAAATATTTTTTGACATTTTTTGTCCAATATCAATAATATCATATTAATTGCAGATTGGACACTTAAGCACTATAAATGTAAAAAAAAAAATTCATTTTCTATGATATTGAACAAAAGCAAAATTAAATATCTCAAAAACTATTATAGATATATATCTTTTGAATATCAATCTTTTGAAATATTCACCCATATATTGTTATTTTATTGTATTTTTATGTTTTATTTTAGATACCAAAATATCCAACACTATCAACTTCATAAAGGAGTATCAAAAAAAAGAGTGCCTTTGGAATATAAAGGCAAAATCATACAAAAATATTATGCTAAAAAATAAAGCATATGAGGAGTTTGCCAAAATGTTTAAGATGTCAACAACGGACGTAAAAAAAAAAATAAATACGTTACGTACAAATTTTTTTAGAGAAGAACGACTGGTAATTTTTTTTAATTTAAAACTTAATAATTTTTTAACACAAAACTTTTTTTTAGATGAATAACTCCAAAGCCAATGGGGCTGGTGTTGACATCTACGAAACCAAAATATATTGGTTTAATGAAATGAAGTTCATAAAAGATGTCGTACCTCCTCGGCCAACTAAATCAAATGTAAGTCGATTATATTAAAAAATTATATTATATTTTTTATTTTTATATTTACAAATTTTAAATTACATTTGAAATTTTATTCTTATGTTAAATCACATTGAGAGAGTTATAAAAGACCTCTTACTGATCACACACATATACTCCTTATGAATGATTTTTTTCATTTAAAAATTGATCGATAATAGTTATTTGCAGTCACTGTTTTGTATTGCTAACTGTAAAAAAATAAATTCAATTTAATATAAAAATTTATTTCCTTTTTCCACACCACCTTTGAGGTAAAGAAATAGGCGCCTTTTTTTTTATGTGGTTTCCCCAAGAGGCCTACTCCACACTTATTTATTTACAGTTTAAAAAAAAAAATACAATTCTTCAAAAATTATAACAATAAAATAAAAAATTTAAAAAAAAAACAATTCATTTAAAATAAACAAAAAAATTTTAAATAAAAAAAATCCAATTCTTGAAAAATAAATTTCAATAAATACTTAATATCTGCATAACGAATTTCAAACTTAAAAATAAAACACTATAAAAAACAATAATAATTAAATAATTTAATTCGATCAATAAATTCAAAATATTAAAATTAAATCTCGCGTGTCCTTTCTTCCACTTCAATTCTTTTTTGAAGGATAATATTGTTTAGTTGCTGCGTGATATTTAAGGAGTCTATTTTTGGCAAAGCCCGAACTTAAAATAGTACTTTTATATTGTTATGGAAAAAATATTTATTAATATTTATAAATATTTGTCTGTGTGAATAAAATAACTTTTATATTTAAATTTCGTTTCTTTATTTTAGATTTAAAAATATTTTTCATCAAAAAAGAAAATCAAATAAAAGAAGACCCATATGAAAACTTAGAAAATGATATTAAAAATATATATTTAATTTATTATATTTGAAGCAAATGTTGATTTAGATGAATGTCCTTTAAATGGGTGGAATCGCTATGGGTATATTTATGGAAATCTAAAGAAATTACCTATGTAATTCGTCCTGTTTATGTAGCAAAATTTCATCGAAATTTCATCGCTTAATTAAGTACGGTAGTGCAAGTTTATACTACAATATCTGCAATGTTTTTCGAGTATTTATTTATCAAATTATACTGATTTATCAACTTAGAAATGTGGAAAACTACTACTATTGTCACTAGCTTAGCACTAAAGGATAAGCATTCTTAAATAGAATAGCCTTATTTTATTTAACTTGTTAATTATTTTATTTTTGTATATTATAATTTAATACAATATTATTTGTATTGTTACTTATTTGAATTTGTATAATTTATTTACTAAATACTAAGTACTTAATTTTAAATATTCTCCTTTTAGGCTATCATAAATTGCTTTCACAACCTCCGGAATAAATTTTGATATGGTAGGTTGTGATATTCTTGTGAGAAACTCTAGACTTTTTTGCGAACAGCCACTTGCTATAAATCGTAGAGTCGTAGCAAGCCTCACCCTGCTGGAAATCGTTTCCCTCATGTGATTCTATTTTTTTTGGATTTTAGTTCGCACCTATATTGAAATGAGATTTATTTAGTGTTTTAATTAACTTTTGATTTTCTTATTAATAACTTACCATCGAATGCAATTTTTCAAAAATTTCTATGTTAAGACGACAGAAATTTTTGAAATTGTCCTCGCCATCACTTAACAAGTGTGTCAACAATTTATTTTCTAAGTCGAAGTAGGCTGAACCGTTTTAGGTTTTCATCTTTTTTCTCCTCATCTTCGCGCATCTTCGCTGCAATACATAATAGTAATGCGGCACCAGCAGCCGCTTCTTTATTCATATTTAAACATATATGTTGTTCTAAAAAGAACAATTTTATATTAATTTTGATAAGTATAGTTATTATTGTAAAAACACAATTGATATATTATTGAAATATGCAAAAAAAATAATTTGTTGCTTTTTATACGCAACATTTTCTTTAATTCAATTTAAACTGCACTCAAAAAAAACATTCGCCCAGAAATTATATTTTCAATATTCATATACATATGTTTCGAAATTATCAATAAATTCAGAACACTTCCACAATATGTCATTGCAAAATGTCAAAATATGGGTAAAAAGATTGATGAGTGCATGATTGATGTGTAATCGGTCATCATTCTTTTCATCCATATATTGACAATATATGGATGAATGATTGATGAAAAGATTGATGTGTAATAGCCACCTTAGAATTTAAATTTAGAACAAAAAATATTTTTTTTGTTTGTTTTACTTTACTCTTTTTGTGCAATATTGCCACTTTTACATTGAAAATAAAAAAAATAATAGTTATGACAAGAGCCGCTTACTTTTTTTTTTCTTTTTATGGAAATTCCTCTTCTTTTATCTTCTTTTTGTTGTTTTTTTTTTGTTGTATTTTACAATTGGCTACAGTTTTAAATAATGCATTTTATTTTTATTTACATATACATTTCAATTCCTTTTGTGATCCTTATGTGTCCTTACTAAAACTCACCAATAGATGGAAAAATTTAATGTAATTGTATTATTATTTTTTTTTTTTTGATGTTTCATTAACATAGTGTATAGTTTGAAAAGATATGCAAATTCTAAATTTAATATTTAGAAGCCATTTTTTACACTTTTAATTTCAAGATATTTTTAATTTACACTTTTTAAATAGTTGTACATAATGAAATTATTAAAGTTGTGATATATATTAAAATAATCCTTTTTAATGTTTTACGCTATTTTATTTACTCATTATTAATCTTATTAATACTATCTATAAAATAAGTATTTAGATTTTCTGCAATGGCTAATTTTTCTCCAATAATTTCTCCATCAAAATTAATCTTACTTATTTCAAAACTTTTCAGATTTTTGATCGTAGGAATTGTCAATTTTACGTCTTATAAAACTATTTTTTGCATATTTTATTTTATTTTTAAATTTATTTCTCACGATTTTATATTTGCACCATTCTTTCCTATTATTGGACCATACTGCAGCATAATATTGTGTATTTTTTTCTTGTTTTAATGCCGCAAGTTCATTAGAGAACCAGTTACCCTATATCATTAACATATTTTTAACTACAAATTAATTAAATAGGTTATGTAAGCTTTCACTAAATTTTTCAGCTTTTGAATTGCAATCTAAATAATAAGTAGTCATTATGTCATTTCTACATATTTTAGTTCTAAATTTATCTTTAATATATTTAAATATACTTAATTGATGAAACGTGTTATTAGTTTTAATACTTGTATCTGCAACAACATTTATGCGTTTCATGATCACTCACTTTAGCATTATTATCTATCACAACTTCAATATTTTCATAACAATTCGATACAACCCAGTCAATTAATGTTTTTGAGGATTCAGTTACTCGTGTATAATTTTCTACTATTTGTTTAAATAAATATGCTTGCAATATTTCTTGCATTTTTAGCTTAATAATATCATTTTTCATCCAATTAATGTTAAAATCATCCATTATTATAAAATTTTCATTCATTTCACTCCACTTTTCTATATAATTATTTATTTCAATCATAAAATTATCATTAATATTAATACACTTAGGTGAGCGATATAAACCTATTACATGAAATCGATTGTTTCCGCAACTTATTCTAACATGCAACAACCACACTTCATTCCTGATACTTTTACTTAATACAATTTTATAGCTCCAACTTTTTTTAATATATAATATAACACCTCCCGTATGCGTTGAATGACTATTTATATTCAATAGGTAATAATTATTCAATTGTATCAAGTCATCATTATCGTTATCTGTAAAATGAGTTTCTATTAAACAAATTATATCAACACTATAACTACTACAAATAATTTGTTCTAATACTGAAAAATTATTCATCACTCCCTGTATATTAAAATATGAAATTTTTACATTATGATTAACATTCTTTGGTTGCTAATATCTTTTATCTTTTTGTTATCTTTATATATTTTAAATTTTTTGATTTATAAATTTTTTATTTTATAAATTTTTTATTTTACGAAAACGCAATACATATTTGCCGCTTTATGTTTTTCTTTTAAAGAATAGTAGAAATACTTATTAAGTCTAGTTATTACAAAAAAAATTATTTAAACTTAAGTTAATTATGATAACAGATAAAAGATTGATTTTGATTTAATGCAGAAATATAAGTTAACTTATAGAAATTTCTATAAATTTCGTGTATGTGAAAAGGATTTTCCTTTAAAACTTATATTAATGTTATCCTACTATTTTTTTTCTACCAAAAGTCTAAAAAACCAAAAACGATAATACGAAAATAATTAAAAAACAAAATAAAATAAAGAAAAAAAAATTTTTTTTTAGAAATATTTGCCTACAATTCAAGCGTTCTAAAACTACCAAAATAAACTTTAGAATCGCACCTTGATATAAAGTTTACAAAACAAGTGATGATTGTAATTACGGAAAAAGCAAATAAAAATTTTTTTTTTTTATTTTATTTTCGACTTTTTAGTGAAAATATTTTGTTAATAAAATATGTTATATTTTTAAAGAACAACACATATAACCAAATATCACTAAAATTCACCATTACGCAATTTGTATTATTGCTCATACTTCAAATCTGTAATAATATTTTATATTGTTGTAACAAATTTTATAAAAATATGTATATTTTTAAAAAAATTTTGTAGATTTTTGATTACATACCTTTTAATTTTTTAAATTACGTATTAAAAAATTTTCACTAATAAAAAATTACACACTTTATAAAAAGAAACCATGTAAAATGCAAAAAATATTTGACGTAAAATCATAGATAAAATTACAAACTAAATAACTATACAGACAGAGATCAGTTTCATACAATTCCTTTTTTTCAATTTTACATTAAAAAATACTTCGAGTCTGGCTCCATTTCTGCAAATAAAAAACATAATAGTTGCGTTTTTTTTAGCTTGCAGAAGTGCTCACAACTACTTATGAGCAGGGATGTAGTTGTTAAATTTTTTCAAGGGGAACGCTAATTTTAAAAAAATACTTATGTATGTACATTTTTTTTATTAAATAACAGAAACATACAATAAAATAAACAAAACAAAAAACAACAAAATTAATAATAAAATAAAAAAACAAAAAACAATAAATTAACAAAAAAAAAATGAAAGTAAACATAAATATAAAACTATTTAATTAGCAGCTCCCAAACTTCTTTATTTTCATTTTCCTTGTCCTCACTTTGAAACACTTTTCTACTATGGGAATTCACGGCTGAACCGTGGTGTAGCAACCAAGACTTTACCAGACTTTCTGGTTCAAATTTTATTGACGGTGGACCATTTAATTTAATGTAAAGTATATCAGCATCATTTGTTAATAACAATCTATTTCTTATATCAGTAACTATTAAATTCATGGCACTGAAACCTCTCTCGGCCTCAGCACTACTGATAGAGATGGAATTACTTATGATTTTCACATGCTTAATAAATTCTGGTTCTTTCTCAATTTTTCCAAAATTAGAAACATATTCACGCATTGCATTTTTTCCAGATCTTATATCGACTTGGAATATTTCACATATTTCCTGTACTTCTGAAATTCCGTAATTAATATTTAAATCCTCAATTTCCCAAAATTCTGGATACAATATTTTAAATAGTTGTAAATATTTTGAATATTCTCTGCCATCATCATGTTTGACAGTTCGGAACGATCTCTTTTGTAAATTTTCCTCTAATCTAGATAAAAATAATGTTCTATTTATTGAAGATATTTTTCTGTTGTCCGTTAATTTTAAATTTTGAAAAAGAAAAGATTTTTCCGCTTCCAGACAAATTTTTTCTTTTTCTCCGGGAACTTCAATAAATTCATGAATAATTTTAATTGTACGATTTAATAATTTGTCTGACATAATCAGATTAGAATTCCGATCTTGTAGTTGAAGAGACAAATTTTCTAATTCGCTTAACACATCATACAGAAGGGATAAATCTTTTATAAATTGAATAGATGAAAATTTTATAAACATTCCTTTGAACTTTGCATTATTTTGATTCATTTCAAAATATCTATATAAAACTTCGAAACTTTCATACACAGATTTAACAACAGTGAAAGTGCTAGAGACCCAACGAATAGTAAAAACCTTTCCAATTTTTCTTAGGTTTTTTCCTAATTCTACTGACAGTTTTTCTATTTCCTTTTGTCTTTTTGGAGATGGGTGAAATAAATTATACAATTCTTGAAAAAATATTTTAAAGTGATTTACGGCTTTGATATCATCAATCGTGTTTGTTATAGCTAATTCTATTCTGTGGTTTAAACAATGCCATAATATTATGTTTTTGAACATATTTTTTAGCTGAATACCTACGCCAGAATTTATACCAAGCATAGTGCTAGCTCCATCACTTGTAAAACCAATCAAAGATTTCAAAAGATATTCATTTGTCATGCCATATTTTTTCAAATTGTTTAAAATTGCAGCAACAATGCTATCTGAATTTTTATCTTCAAGTTCTATGAGATCAAAAAAAATTGTCTGACTTTTTTTTGGGAATGCAGCTTTTAGGAAAATTATTAATGCTGTTTTTGATGATAAAGATGTAGATTCATCAACAATTAAGGAAAATTTTAAATTATTTTTAATGAAAAAATCTATAATTTTTTTTCTGTACTCATTGGCTATATGCTGACAAATTCTGGTAGAAGAGAAACGTGAATGTAAAGTAGTTCCCATGTCCAATCCATTTTTGATTTGAAGTTCAACTAGTGATAAATGGTCAGTAAAGGGTCTATTTGATTTAATGCAGTAATACACTGTATTGAAAATTTTATTTGTAGTTTCAAAAGCATAAGAATTTTGATTGGAAATCATACTTTGAATTCTATTTTGTTTTTTTTGTTCAATAATTTGACTTGCTGAAATATGGGATTCCGATTCCAAATGCTTTTTTATTTTTTTTCTTAATGAAGATAATTGAGCAGATTTTAGATGCCCATTGAAGGTAACTTCAAAATTACACCATTCTTGAGATAAATGCATTGAAATAGTATTGTTTACATTTAAGTGTGCAACTTCATTACAGATATTACATCCCAATTTTTCATTTTTTCCATCTAGCCATGGATATTTTATTTGTTTGTCTAAAAATTGCTGTTTGTTCCATACATTTGGAAAATTGTTTGGATTATTAATGGTAATATCATTATTAATATTTGGCTCAACCTCAGAGCTTGTTTTTTCTTGTTCTTGTTCTTCTACTGGTTTATTAACATTAGAATTAGAATTGAAAAAAGAATCTAATGTTTGCTGCTTTCTTTTCATGGTAATTTATATAATTCTTTCTATTATATTTTTAATTAAAACAAAAACTGAAATTATATATTTTAAATAGACATATACACAAATATTTTTGGAATTTCGATTGATTATGTCAAAAAGTTGACTTTAACAGAATAAATGTCAAAATACAAATTTATTTAATGACAGCCCAGCAAGCTTTGAAAATATTTCTCATACCCAGCAAACCACTGGTTTGTGTTTCAGAAAAAGAGAATATTCCGATGGAAAATTATAATTTTAATGTTTATACATTTATTAGAGCTATTTTTAATATGAAAATATCAAAGCATTTTAGGGGGAACGCGAATTGCGATGGAAAATTATAATTTTATTGTTTATAGATTTATTAGATGTATTTTCAATATGAAAATATCACAGAATTCTAGGGGGAACGCGTTCCTACCAAAATTTTAACAAAGGGAACGCCGTTCCCCCGCGTTCCCCCTCTTCTACATCGCTGCTTATGAGTAGTTTTTAAGCAAAACGAAGTAAATAAATTTTTAGCAAAATATAACCTCAGAATTTTATTACATATTTAAATATGAAAGATTAAAAAAAAATCTATTATTTAAAATCAATACAGCCTTCATGGCAAATCAGAATTTCCTTAAAACTACAACTTTTCCAATTGAAATTTAGAAGTAATCAACTGAATTTGAAGTGACTACTTCTAAACTTCAATTGGAAAAGGTCTTAAAAAAATAAAGAAGAGATGAATACTTCCAGTACTACTTTTTTAGTTCAAGGATAGATTTTTTTTTCCTCATACTTGAAAGGGATGGTGACGATGAAATATCAGCTATTCCACGTCTATCTCTTCATGCGACAAATTATTATAGCTACCTACACTGACGCTATGTGCTGAGGATATTGACGGGTTGTCATGGAATATGTCGTCCATTAAATTAAAATATGGAAATTTAGTTAGAGCCGACCCTGTACCTCTATCCTTCGCACATTTATATGCGTGATGGAGGCACCTTCATTTAACGCTGACCTGTTCATATGTTGTTTCTTTTGTCTACAAAAATATTATAGGTAAAAATAAGTTCATATGTATAAAAAATATATATTATAAAATAGGCTATGTTAAATAATAATTATAAATTATGAAAACTTATTATTGTTACTTATCAAAAATATTTACCAAAACATTAAGGGCCTCTAAATCAATTAAAACGAATTCTTGTAGAAGTTTCGGGGGTAGTTCCTTCTCATCACCCGGAAAGTATGCCGAAGCAACATTGACTTTGGTTTTATAGTTATAGAGACAGCTGTTATGTTTCTGTTTATTTGTGGGTTTGGATTTTCAGTGTTGAATTTCCTATTAAATAAATGATGCAAAATAAAACAAGTCATCATTATCGTTATCTGTAAAATGAGTTTCTATTAAACAAATTATATCAACACTATAACTACTACAAATAATTTGTTCTAATTCTGAAAAATTATTCATCACTCCCTGTATATTAAAATATGAAATTTTTACATTATGATTAACATTCTTTGGTTGCTAATATCTTTTATCTTTTTGTTATCTTTATATATTTTAAATTTTTTGATTTATAAATTTTTTATTTTACGAATTAATTTTGATTATATTCGCCTTGTTTGAAAGTAAATTTGCAGGCATATTCTAACAGATCTTTAGGTTGGTCTAAAATGAGCTCTTGGTTGTTTTTAAATAGTTCTTTTGTAAGAATTATGTTGTTAATCGTTTTTTGTTGTAAAACGATTCCTTTTGTCATCTTTTATAATTTTTAAATTAGAAAATTTTCGTTCTGCCGTAGCACTACTATGTGGTAAACAACATAATATTAAAAAATATTCAGATATTTCTTTATATACTAAATTTCCAATTCCATTTTTTATTTTCCCTATTTGAATCCAGAATTCAACAATATCGTCTGATTCATATTTTAATAGATCAGTTTGACCTATTATATCCCTCCATTGTTCATTTAATATTTCGATATCTACTGTATTGTAGGGAAAGTTTGATATAAATGGTAGTATTGAAGATAGTTTTCCAACAATAATTTGCTTTGGATTTAAATATTCAAGAAATTTTAATTGTTGATTACTTAAATTAAATCTTTGTTTAATTTGATTACAAAGCTCTACATAATGATTACACATCTGTCTTTCCAGTGTTATTACATCGGAATCATTTCCATTTACTTTGATCAAATACATTGAATTATAATCTATATTCTTCATATATTCTTCATTTGATATATCTTTTTCTACTTTAATAAATTCTTGTTTTATAAAACTCTTCATTAGCTTAAAAAGAAGATTTTTTATATTTTCAGATTAAGGTATGAATTCTCGTTTGCTCCGATTGAAAAGTCTACAATACTATCGTCTGCTGAAATTTCAAAATTATATAAATTAAAATAGTTTATAAGAGCTTGTTTTTGTTCTAGAACCCTATTTAAGGCTGGTTCTAGTGATAACCATCTTTGAGGAACGAATCTTAAAATTTTGTGTGTTGGTGTATTAAAAGCATTTTGAAAACCTTGGAATTCTACCTGTCTTTTAGTACTGTGCGCAAAATGCAAATAAATGTTTTTGATTAATTTTTCGATTTCTTTGGGCAGTTTTTTACCTGTTTTGAAAACACATAAATTTAAAGAGTGACATACACAACCTTTTGAAAACAAGTTTGTATTTATTTCAGTTAGTTTTGTTTTAACATCGTTTATATCGCCAACCATTAAAGCTGCGTTATTTGAAGAAAATCCTATAATGTTATGTATAGGTATTCCAAAATCATCAAATTTTTGTATTAAATTTTCAAATATTTCATTTGCAGATGAGCCCGAAAATTCTATCAATGTCAAAAATTTATCATTTATGTTATTTATTTTATCATTGAAAAATCGAACAACCACTACAAGTTTCTTTTATTTTCTCATTGGAAATTTAAAATTTCTATTTATTAAAAAATAAAAAGTTTTTTTTTTGGATTTGGAAATCTGTGTCTTGTTGAAGTTAAATCCGTACAGTACGGAACACAGCACCGAATGTTAACCATTTTATAAATAAAATAATAGGTATAAATTATATAAAACTTATTTAGACTTAATATTATTTAACACAAAACAAAAAACTCAATCAATATATTAACAAAAATAATTAAAATTTAAACCAAAATAAAAATAACCAAATATAACGAATTTAACAACCATCAACTATGACATCTATAAATAGAAGGACGAAAAAGTAATGTGTCATAAAAAAAATTGTAGATTTAAAACTAGCGCTTGAAGTGGGTGTAAAACTTATTAAGTTTGAAAGGAAAAAATTTTTGTTTGAAGTTAGCATACCGTGATGCAGCCTTCTTGAAACAAACGGAAAAGAATCCAATATTTCTATCGTTATTTCTTGTTTTTTTTTTTTAACTTTTATTAAGAGTATTAAATATTACGCAAAGCTGATTTTTTATTTCAGCAAAAAATTTTGATCGTATGCAAACATTTTGCCGCTTTATGTTTTTCTTTTAAAGAATAGTAGAAATACTTATTAAGTCTAGTTATTACAAAAAAAATTATTTAAACTTAAGTTAATTATGATAACAGATAAAAGATTGATTTTGATTTAATGCAGAAATATAAGTTAACTTATAGAAATTTCTATAAATTTCGTGTATGTGAAAAGGATTTTCCTTTAAAACTTATATTAATGTTATCCTACTATTTTTTTTCTACCAAAAGTCTAAAAAACCAAAAACGATAATACGAAAATAATTAAAAAACAAAATAAAATAAAGAAAAAAAAAATTTTTTTTTAGAAATATTTGCCTACAATTCAAGCGTTCTAAAACTACAAAAATAAACTTTAGAATCGCAGCTTGATATAAAGTTTACAAAACAAGTGATGATTGTAATTACGGAAAAAGCAAATAAAATTTTTTTTTTTTTTATTTTATTTTCGGCTTTTTAGTGAAAATATTTTGTTAATAAAATATGTTATATTTTTAAAGAACAACACATATAACCAAATATCACTAAAATTCACCATTACGCAATTTGTATTATTGCTCATACTTCAAATCTGTAATAATATTTTATATTGTTGTAACAAATTTTATAAAAATATGTATATTTTTAAAAAAATTTTGTAGATTTTTGATTACATACCTTTTAATTTTTTAAATTACGTATTAAAAAATTTTCACTAATAAAAAATTACACACTTTATAAAAAGAAACCATGTAAAATGCAAAAAATATTTGACGTAAAATCATAGATAAAATTACAAACTAAATAACTATACAGACAGAGATAAGTTTCATACAATTCCTTTTTTTCAATTTTACATTAAAAAATACTTCGAGTCTGGCTCCATTTCTGCAAATAAAAAACATAATAGTTGCGTTTTTTTTAGCTTGCAGAAGTGCTCACAACTACTTATGAGTAGTTTTTAAGCAAAACGAAGTAAATAAATTTTTAGCAAAATATAACCTCAGAATTTTATTACATATTTAAATATGAAAGATTAAAAAAAAATCTATTATTTAAAATCAATACAGCCTTCATGGCAAATCACAATTTCCTTAAAACTACAACTTTTCCAATTGAAATTTAGAAGTAATCAACTTAATTTGAAGTGACTACTTCTAAACTTCAATTGGAAAAGGTCTTAAAAAAAAATAAAGAGAGATGAATACTTCCAGTACTACTTTTTTTGTTCAAGGATAGATTTTTTTTCCTCATACTTGAAAGGGATGGTGACGATGAAATATCAGCTATTCCACGTCCGTCTCTTCATGCGACAAATTATTATAGCTACCTACACTCACGCTATGTGCTGAGGATATTGACGGGTTGTCATGGAATATGTCTTCCATTAAATTAAAATATGGAAATTTCGTTAGGATGGAGGCCACTTCATTTAACGCTGACCTGTTCATATGTTGTTTCTTTTGTCTACAAAAATATTATAGGTAAAAATAAGTTCATATGTATAAAATATATATATTATAAAATAGACTATGTTAAATAATAATTATAAATTATGAAAACTTATTATTGTTACTTATCAAAAATATTTACCAAAACATTAAGGGCCTCTAAATCAATTAAAACGAATTCTTGTAGAAGTTTCGGGGGTAGTTCCTTTTCATCACCCGGAAAGTATGCCGAAGCAACATTGACTTTGGTTTTATAGTTATAGAGACAGCTGTTATGTTTCTGTTTATTTGTGGGTTTGGATTTTCAGTGTTGAATTTCCTATTAAATAAATGATGCAAAATAAAACACTTTCACTTTTATTCCCTTTTTTTGATTTATACTATTTTTATTTTTATTATTTTTGTTTGTTAAAAAATTAGAATTAATTGTATATAAATTTATTTAAGTTTGCTTAACTCTGGTGATGTGATTCTCTGCAAAGAGTTTAATTTACAAAATCACATGGATCAACGTTCACAATTAAGTGCATTCATTCAGGTAGTCAATGTAAATTTTTACTCAAAAATTTCAACTTTTTGAACTTTAGAAATGCTTGAATTATTATGGATTAAGGTGCTGTATAAATCATAAAATGATGTCCACAATTGATAATCTCCGGAGAACTTTGATACACTAATTTTAGGCAGGTAAACTTCTTCCCTAGGCATCGTCTTGCTTAGGCTTGGACTTGTAGTGACTTGAGTACTGTGATGTAATCTGTTGCAGTCCTCTCCCTAAAGCATCCGGAAATCAACCACAAACGTCTCCACGTCAGTCTACAGATCCTTTTCTATATACTCTTCACAGGCTTGACTTGAAGACTGTACTATTTTTGTGTGGTTTTCTTCAAATTAGTTCCGCTTGGCTGTAACTTGCTCCTGTTTCGAAATATAGTTTAGTTTTACGGCTAGACGAATCTTTTTTGTAGTTCGTCTGTAGTTTTAGCAGCGAACAGTATATACTGTTTGCTCTTTTACAAAACCTTCCATTTTGCTTTCCATTTTAATTAAAGTATTTTGTTTTAAAAAAATTGTATATTTAAAAATTAAACAACTGCTTATATATTCATTATTTTATTAAAAAAAAATGTTTATAAATATATTTATTATTTTAAATTTTTTTATGTGTTTAATTATGTCTAATTATTATATTTTTATGTTTTCAATAAATTATAATTAGAAAAAAAATTTATTTTACGATTTATTATTGAATTAACCTTGACTAACCTTTTAATTGGATATATTTATTATTGAATTAACCTTGACTAACCTTATAATCACAGATCCGGTTCGAAGGACCAAAATCTTTAGTACGCCTACTGATGAGTACGCCAATTGCGCCAATTGATGAAATTAAAACTTTTGATTAGTTGAAATTAAAACCTTTGATTTCACCTTTGAATAGATATTTATTTTAATGTTTTTTATTCAACTACAATCAATTTTTATTTTTTTTTTTTTGTTTAATTCGATTTAACTTTCAGTATATTTCACTAAACTTTCCCTTTTTTTATTTGATAATTATATTTGTTAATATTTAAATTTTAATAATGATTGTTCCTTATTCAACATATCACCTTTGTTAAACTATCAATTTTTTTTATCTATAAACAACACAACTATTTGAAATCTCTTTTAGAAGGGGTGCGATTTCTAATGTAAAAAACTTTCTTTTTTTAATTTTTTATGCAACGGTCTTCTTTTATGAGTTCATTGTCTTTTTGTCCTTGAAAAGTTGTTATGACTTTCAGTTACCTATATAATTTCAAATCTTTCACTCGCTATTATTTTTACTTATAATGCCTTTGTTATACTATTTCAGTGACTTACTTTTATATATCCGATTCGAAGGACCAAAAATGTTTCGCCAAGATGACTATATTTTAATATATTTCTAATAGCGAAATATAACTGCACTCTCAAATAAAATATTTAAAATTAAATTTGTAAAATTTAAATAACATATATTTTAACTTGACCTACTTTTATCATTTACATACAATTACAATCAAAAACCAAGAATGATAGAAATATAAGATTGCGCACTCCGGTGTTCAATTTTTATTTCTACTGCGCATATACGTCACGAGTGAGTTTGATTTTTGACTTTTGATATTGACAATTATTATACATATAAAATAGTACAAGAAAAATATAAAATAGAAAAATATAAGAAATAAGTGTTGGAATAAATGAATAAAATAAATTAAATAGAATAAATAAATAATTCATATTAGTAAATAAATGATATATAAATTTATTCAAATTGTATCATTAATTGATGTTGATATATTAATCGTGAACATATAATTGCTGAAATTTTATCAACAAGGAAAAATGTAAATAACTCACAAACAACAAATAGAAAATTTTGTTGGAATTACATTTGGTTTTATTTTAATTAAATTGATTTTTATTGATTTAGATTAAATTAATTTTGATTGATTTTAAGTAATTAGACTTTTACGAAATGAAGATAAAGAATTTTTAAACATAAATACATTAAATTATATTAGGCATTAATTGTCTAAATGCCTATGTTACGTATCTAAGATATCAACTTCATTGAAGGTTTGGATAAACCACCTTCGGTAAGGTGGTTTATCCATGTATGCACATCATCTTCAGGCTGCTCAAGGTAAATTGAGTCCTTGAGCTTATGACAAATATATCCTGCCAAGTTCTCCAGGCCGTCGTATTCCATTGACTCCATTTCATCTCTGTCTTCTGCTTCTGGTGCTAAACTAATGCCTTTTAAAATAATACCTAAAAAAATCAATTCAATTTCAATAAAAATGTTGGGCTTTCACGTCCTTCTTTCACTCCCATAGAGCTTCGGCATAGCTGAGATGCATAATGACTCCGGGGCTGTGCTTCGATGTTTTCAGGCTATATAGAAATTTAATTTAAATTTAATACATAGTTATAATTTACCAGTTAGTGGATGTCCAATTGCGACCAAATCTGGTGTGTCATCGGTCGCCACATTAGCGTTAGTGGATAATACACCTTCGTTATATCCTAAAATATATGACCGCAACCTATACTTAAATTCTTGCCCGTCGGGATGATCATGAAGGCCACCTTTTGTCCGAATTAAACCAAAAAAGCTTTCCAAAATGTCCTGGTTGCATCTATAAGATAGTAGATACGTATACCCGAAGCGCTGTTTCATATCCTGAAATAATAATTTAAGCGCGGTGTTGGACTGAATAATACCTGTTAAAAAATTCATTATTTAATATTACGTGTAATAAAGAAATAAATTGATGGATTACCTTTTTGAAAAGGTAGTAAAGATTGCTTCCCTATTACTCTCATATTTGACATCATTTCATTCATGCGTTCAAGAATTGAATTTTGCAGATCAAGAGCCAAACCATATGCATGCTTTCGTTGCCTTGAATCAACGTTGGGAATGCGCGTATTCATAACATCAAACCAATCATTAGTCTGTAATAAAAATATTTATTTATACATATATATAAGAATCAAAAAAATTTGTTTAAATATTACGAGCTTAAATAATTCGTGACATTCCTCCCAATTTTCATTTTCCAAAAATCCAAGACTTGCTGCTCTTGTTATACTCTGGGCAATGGTATGAGAAAAAAGTTTTGTTGCTATTTTGACTTTTTGGCGATCTGCTCCAGCAACACTTAAATGGTGGTTTGTTATTTTATGTGTTATTGTTAACTCAGAAGAAGTGCAGGTTAAAAGTTTAACAATTATTTCCTTCGTTACAGGTTTTCCGTTTATTACAAATCCATGATCGATGAAATGATTTCTCAGCAACTTGATTAAGTGAGGAACATCTGCAAAAACATATATTTTTGCTTCATCGTATAAGAACCTAAAAGAATAATATTATAAAATAATTATTAAATAATATAAAATATTTTGATTTACCATGGCTTATCAAATTCAATGTTAAGGTCATTGTATAAACGCCGATTACCTCCGCCTAGATCGCTAACTATTGCCACAACTTTGTAACCGCATTCAAAAACTGTTCTTAAAATTTCAAACAATATTGTTTTATTCATCTGACAATCAAAATCATAGAATATTGGCTGCTTCCAGTTGCCCATTAAACCTGCACAAAAATATTTTTATTAATTATTTTACTTATTTAATTTTATTTTAAATATTTTTTACCTCTGAGCATTACCACTTGAACATAATTAGCTGGGGCCAAAGTGGAGTCCGCTGATCTGTCATAGCAGTAGGTTTTTCGAATTTTCATCTCATCGAAGCTGAGAACACAAACCTTTTGAGCATCATCAAGTTGGGTAGCTGCAGACATTATTTTTACCACTGGCTGGAGAATTCCCGGTGAGATATCAATTTTTTTTGCCCAACTCTGCAGCGTTCGAACAGCTGGAAGAGGAAAATTCTTCTTGCGGAGTAATTTGTAAGCCTTGGAGCTTGCAGAATGCAGTGTAATAGACCTGGCTATATCTTCTTCAGTCCAATTTAATCTTTTGGACCCATTTTTCAATTTGTTGATTTGGCCTATTGTAAAAATTGTTTTTAATTTGTCCTCCATATTTCGTTTTTCGAAATCGCTTTTAGCTAGTTTAAGCTCCAATGACTTGATTGTTAGAGCATTTTTCTCTAAAATTTCCTTCAGCATATAGTTTTCCCGTTTCAAAGATTCCCTAAAAATGAATTATAATATTAACATTGTAAAATAACTTATTATAGGTTGATTTATATTACATTTTTTCTTCTAAATGCTGCAAAAAAACATGAAGAAAGTACAAAAAAACTGGTTGCAAAATAGCCAGAACAAAGAATTTGGTACATTGAAGGAAATTATCAGTTCCTTCATTTCTTTCATCTTTCGAATCGATGTTCGTAGGTACCTCGTGAACATTCGATTCCGCTAGTAATGTTTGAACCATTTTTTTATTGTGCCGATTTTGAAGACGGGCACAACGGTTTTTTGATAATTCTACATTGTCCACACTGGGAACAACTCCTGGCTTTAATTTAAAGCCATTATTTTTACAAAGTCCTAAGAAAAATTAAATTTTTATATAAATATAAATATAATTTATATTTATAATTTTAATATAAATTATGCAATATATAAATTTTTAATACTTACCCATTTCAAATTGAAGATTTCTTACAATATCTTCCGGTTTGAAATGATCCGAACAAATTCGAGATGTCTTTGTGTTGAAATCATCTCCTCTCCTACAAAAGTGTTTCCACTTTTTCAATTCTTGGGGGTCTTTTGGAAAGCAATAATATCTAAAACTTTTATTACCCGCTTTTTCATTGTTATTATTGCATCCAAAAACCGCGCACCTCATATTTACTTTTTTTTTTGTTTTAACAAAAACAAAAATTCGCAAATTACTTATTTCAAAACAATCAAAAACACTTCTACACTTTTACACTTTTAACTTTTTATATTTTTAAATATATTATTTATAATTTATTTATTTTTAAACAACTTACAAAAATATACACTTTTTCAATAAGAAATATTCTTATAAGAAATTTCAAACTCACCGCATACGTCACGAGTTTTGAAAAAAATGTAAACAAACATGGCCGACATGCGCAATGCGTAATCTTATTTTTCTATCATTCTTGATCAAAAACTTTGATACTCGATTATTAATAATTATAAGCAGTGCTGCCTCTTGCTCAAATTTTTTTGGGCTATTCAAGTTTAAAAATTAGGCCAAAATAAAAAAAAATGGGCCAACGAAAAAAATTAACAAATTATTATATATTTCTGACATTTATTACCATAATTAACTTAAAATTTAAATTCATGTTTTGAAATTAAATAATATTTAAACAAAATAAAAAAATTTCATCTTTATTTCATATTTAATATAATATTAAATTTCATATTTAATATAATATTAAAAACTGTAGTTACATATTTATACCTAGATATTTTTATATATATATTTTTTTTTATTATTATATTAAACTTAAGTTACATTGTATCATACAATATTTTATTATAAAAACAAACTGAAAGTTTGAAGTCCAAACTTGAACTTTTGAATTTTGTTTTTGTTCGACTGAGAGTAGTTCTTTTGCAGCCATTATTAAATCAATTGTTTCAATGTTAAAAGAATTAAATTTTTTAGTTTTAATAAGGTTTAGATCTGCGAAACATCGTTCTGCGGCTGCAAAACTGTTTGGTAAACAAAATATGTCTAAAATAAATTTAGACAAATTTAAAATTTGTATTCTTCTCAACAAAATTCGTCCCCTACTCATTGCTCAAAAAAATTGTATTCGATTAATCATGAGGAAAAATAGACTTACACCTAGTTTTCCACTATTTAGAAAGCTGGATATACTACCTATTAGACAGCTATATGTATTCAAAACACTAAAAATTTATTTCATTAGATCAGGTTATCTTGCCCATCGATTTAGCTCTCACTATAATCTGCGAGTCAATAACCTATTTTTAATAAATGTTCCTAGAGCATATACATCACATTTTCGCCACTTTTATGACTTTTTAGCTCCCAAAATTTTCAATACGTTGCCTTTCTCTTTAAGATCGGATAGAACTTCTATTACTTTTATCAAAAATCTTAGATATCACTTATTGAATCTTGATCATTCTCAAATTGAGTTGTTGCTAACTTAACCTAATTCTTTTAAATCTTTTAAGTTTTGTTTCTCAGGCTTCTATTATTTTGTTGTAATCGTTTATCTCGAATTTTAATTTTTTCTCATTTTTCCTATTTTATTTTCTTTCCTTGTTTAATTATGTTTAACTAAATTTAATTATTTCTATTGTATATATTGATATTTAATAGCTATAAGTTTGTATTTTATTTTATAATTTTTAAATTTTTTGCGTTACGTTTTTCTTTACTTTATTACTTTAATACTGAATTTTTTATTTTTATTTTTGTATTCCTGTAACTGTATTACTTTTAGCTCTGAATTATCAACCTAATATTGTTTAATTATATAATTTAATTATTTCTACTCTTGTTATTTCATTCATCACATATTCTCAGGAATATCAGAATGATCTTATATTTATCTAATTTTACCATTATTGTTTTGGAAATTTTTTAATTTAATTTATGATAATGTACTAAGGTATGTAATATGTAAAATGGTATAATAAATAAATGAATTTTAAAAACTAAACTAAACTTCTAATAAAAAATAAAAAATTAAATTACACTTCATGTATTTTTCTTAAAAATTATAAATAAACAGAAACAACATAAAATACTCTGACGTTATTTATCACAAGTTAAAGTTAATATACTTTAAGTATTATGTCATTAATTTTATTAATAATTTCCTTTTGATGGAATTCTGTTTTTGAATTTATAACAGTATCCAAATATGAAATAAAATTTTTTGTAATGTTATTTGAATTTTCTCTTGCCAACAGTTTATTTAATATCTCATCATGCCTATTCATCATTTGATGTAACATTACACTCGCAGTTTCCATTAAATCTTTTTTTATGTTTCTTTGATTTTTGTGTATAACCACATCTACGAAATTTGGGCCTGCTTCATTTCTATTTGTTGGTGGTGAATCTGTATCAGCATTAGTTAATGAAGTTGCAAAGTTTTCTAAGTAGTCTCGCATATTTTCAATGGGTACATTTGTTGTTGTATTTCTAAAATCTTATACATTTTAATTATATTTCTAGGAAATTTATAGTCATTCATATGTAACTTACTCATTTTTAATGAAATATGTTTGAAAATAGCTCATTTCGCGTAAAATTAGAACTTCTTTAGGTTTTCTTTTTTTTAGTCGAGCTACCACTTCGTTCCTTATTCACTTCAATCAGGTACTTTCTTTTTAAATTTTTCCAGACTTTTTGAAGATCCATTTTATTTTGATTTAATAATTTGCTAATATCATCCTACACCGTACAGCGGTTCGCATCCTGCCATTTTGATTACATTTATTAAAGTTGTTTCTATGCATTCTATGTCGAAACACATTTCTAATTAAACAATTAAAAAATTTTTTTACACTTTTGTATTTAAAAACATCATAAAAAACAACTTACCTTCATCACTATACTCCATTCTTTATGTTATTTAAAACTTTAAAAATATTATATAACTAAAATAAAAACTACTCTAAAAACTAATATGAAAATAAAATGAAAACACTATTATTATCATATTATTAAAACTTAAAAAAAAAAAAAAAAAAAAAATTAAAAACCAAGATAGGCATAAATATTTTATAATAAATTATATATCTATCCTTTTCTTTTACTTCAGCCTTCAACCAAAATAAATTGCCCGGAGAGACTATTTTGTGTATCTGTTAGTAAAATAAAAGTTTTTGTCTGGTTAAAAAAGTAAGTTGTTCTCAAGACCACCTCCACCATGTCCTCCACCATGAGACGTCCAATAATTTAGACAAATAGCTCTTAAAGTGTTTATCAAAAATAAATAAATTTTATTTTATTATTTATTTATTCATTTATTTAGTTAATATAAACTACTTACTTATATTTATAATCAAATCAGTTCATTATTAAGTAACATAAAATAATTAACTTCAAAATGTCAAATTATAAGAATAACAATAATTGTAACCAGTGCACGAAAAAAATCAATTTAAGAACTAATAATGGGCTCCATTGTGACGGTGACTGTAAAAAGTGGTTCTGCAGTGAAGAAGATCCTGCTTCTATTATCAAACAAATTTCTGCAAATGTTGGAATAGTCGTGGAATCAAAAGATGTTCAACATATCTATAAGGCTGGAACAAAATTTACTAAATCAGGTGAGCCAGAAAATATAATAGTAAAATTTGCTAACAAAGAGGTGAAAAATAATTTTATAACTGCTGTAAAAAAGAAGAAATTGAAAATGGATATATTTAACAAATCAATATCACAGGTAAATGACTCTATTTCTTTATCATTGAAAGACTTACACAATATTTTGGTCTATTATTTAAAAAGGCCAGAGATTTAAGAAAATTGAGTTTGCATAGGTAAAAAGAAAAACATCAACTTCAAAAATCATAAGAGTTTTACAAGATATTAATTTAAATGTCGACTGAAGTATCATCTGATTTGCCACTAAACACCCATGTTAAAACTAACTTGTATAATATAAATGAAATAACTATTAAAGAAAAAAATTCACTTAAAATTCTTTATTTGAATGCTAGAAGCTTAAAACATAAATTAGATAATCTCACTTATTTACTAGATTCTATTAATTGCACTATACACCTAATTATTATTACTGAAACCTGGATTGTAGATATAGATCTTGATATAGTTAATATTAAACAATATTCAAAAGTGTTCTCATGTCGTCAAAATAGAATTGGTGGAGGTGCTGGTAAAATATGCAGTTCATGATATATATTGTGATGAATATAATTGTATAGCTAGTATAAAAACAAATATAAACAACACAATTTTTACAATATCAGCTGTATATAGACCTCCAGAGGGTTCAATAACGCAGATTAGTAAATTTTTTTAAAAGTTCGAGAAATCTAAAAAATAAAAATTCACTTGTAACAGGTGACTTTAACTTCAACATTAAAAACATAATAGATAAAAATATAAAAACTTACAAAACTATTGTTGAAACAAATGCATTTTATTTCTGCAATAAGGAAATTACTAGACCAGATTCGAATACTTGCTTGGATCATGTTCTTGCTAATAATCCAAAATTAAAACTATATATTTCACTTTTTCATAATGATATATCAGATCATTTGGGTATGATAATTGAATTAAATAATGTAATAAATGCAAATAAAAAAAATAAACAAAATCAGGTGATAAAAAATTTAAATTATAATTTAATCAAAAATGAGTTGAATGGCGCTGTGAATTGATCACAATTCCATTCCAATTCCAAACTTAAATTTTTTTTTATTTATATGAGGGTTGGATTGGGATTTTATTTTTTCTTCCAACTCCAAACTTAAATTTTTTTTATTTGTGTTAGGGTTGGATTACGATTTTATTTTTTCTTCCAATTCCAAACTTAAATTTTTTTTATTTATTGAGCATCTGAGATCTAATCTTGAGCCTCGTATCGGATGCATGTCGATACTAGCTCCTTGGAGTTTTCCTGTTTTGCTGAGCTACCCGCTGTACGTTTCCTACACTCGCTTAGCTCGTGGCCCTTGTGTTTGCAATATCGGCAGTATTTTTCCTTATTTACTACGGCCACTTGTGATCTTGGGTGTGTTTGGTTATGATTCGGAAATCTATTTAGGTTTTGGGCAGAAGAATAGCCAAAATTTGTGGTTCTTAAATTATTTGAATTCCTGTTATTATAGTTATTATAGTTAGATTTGTTAAAATTTTTATTATTATTGTCGTTCGTATTATTGGTGTTGTTGTTTCCTCTGCGACATTTTTGGGTATTGTGAGTATTTGTTCTGCAGAAGGAACAATATAACTTACTAGTTATTACTTGATTTGGCCTTTTCTTGTAATGTGTTTAACTTTTCTTCTTCTGAAGCTAAATCGATTACGGCCATGAGTGTATTAAGCCTAGCAGTACGGAGTATAAGTCTCAACGAATTGCGCAGACCATTCACGAAACTGCCTAAAACGTTCATTTCGTTTAGCTTTCGTACCTCTGTTGAATCAGTTTCGAGAGCCGAAGTAGTTGACATGTTCAACTCTTCGAACAAACTCTCTGCTCTAGCAGCATACTGACTCACGGTCTCTCTACTTCCTTGTGAGAGACTATATATGTCAGCCGATATTAATTGTGGTGCACTGGTGTGGAGAAATTCATAGTAATGGATTTTTTTAAACTATCCCATTTCGTATACGCATGATATCGTAATAAAACATTATAAGCCCTCCCAGTCAGTTTGGATGTGATTACGTCTAGGAAAGCTGATTCTTCCTTTGCGCTCTTCATTCTTTTGAATTGGATCTCAGCTAGCTGCAAAAACCTATGCAGTGCTACTGAGTCACCACTATACTCCGGTATCATTTTCGTGGCTTATTCAACCTGTCCATGTTTCTTGTTTCGTAATTGATGGGTTTTTTGTAAGAATTTATGCGCGAATTACTAGATTTGCGTCGTTGGAGGTGCTAGGTGTGAAAGTACTGATTTTATTTGCTTTGTGTGTTTTCTTTAAGTTTTTGTGGCTAGAAATTAGTTTTGGAGGGGAACGAGCAATTGACTGAGATTTTTGGAAAGGATTTTCTATTTCCGTATATTTATTTCCGTATACAAATCCGTTTCACTATCCTCGTTTATGTCTAATAAAAGTGTTCCCTTTTTTATTCCTTCAACTAAATTATCTTCTGAAAACATTAATGTCGGAGCAGGAGTAGGCAGAGATTCAGTTTTCTGTATTTTTCTACCTCTGAGACAGGTTTATGTCGATGCCTGACATAAATATTTAGATTTTCTGTCTTAACAAAAATTATTGAAATATATTATTTTTTTTTTTTTTAATAAGCAATTCCCCAAAATAATCTTTTCTTTTTTTAATTTAATTTGATTTAGACAAAAAAAAATTAGATAAAAATTACACGAATTAACCTTTTAATTTAAGTTTTTTTTTTTTCGAGCGTTTGAAAATAGTAACTAATTTAGTAGTGAAAAATCAAAAAAAAAATTTTTTATTATTTTTTTTTTGTTTACGCAATAATCCTTTCCATCATTTGATATTTTCCATCATTTGATATCTTTTAATATTTTTTTTTTTATATATATATATATTTTTTAATTCGTACTATGCCTAAGGCAGCCTCACCTTAGGTACGAAGAGTAGGCTTGTTTCACAGTACGAAAATAATTGTTATTCAAACTTATATTGTTTTTTTTTTTTATAAGAGTTTAGTTGAATCTTCTCTCTTTTTTTTTAAACAGAAATAACAATATATATACAATATATGATCAATATATATTTTATACAAAAATTGAAATTTGATATAATATAGTATGTAATAAAACTCAAATGAAAAATATAATTTTTTGATGATTCTGGTGCTGTTAATGTTGATTCTTGTAATTGGGGGTTGTATTTTGTTGTAGTTTTTTGTAGTTGGTTGTTGCTTGTTGATATTTGTTGAAATTTGCTTGTTGATTGTCTTGTGAGTTATTATATTAATTTTATTTTTGTGTATATATATTTTTATTTATTATTGAATGTTTTCATATTGATATTTATTTTTGTATTTATATATTTGAATTATATTTCACTTCTTTAACTTGTTATTTATTACTTTTTTTTTTTAATTTTCGGATAGTTAAGCAGATGCTTTACTCAACAATCCCACCGCTGCCACCAATTTTGTTATGCAAAATATAATAATAAATTTGATAACTCAAATTAAAACAAATACTTGGTTGCTTTTGTTTATATATTATTTTATTAATTAATTTTATTATTTTTATTCTTTGTTTAATTGTTTCTATCGGACAACCGCACAACTTTGAGTTTGATTCCAGAATGAATGTTATTATTTTCTTCCACGCAGATCGAACCAATTCAATGAATACATTTGGTGACGCTATTGGTCAAATACTCGTAATTCGATCGTCACCACATGTATTCATTTTTTCTTTCAAATATTAGGCAATATGAATGCAAACATATGCATTCTTATTCTTATAGTTTTGATTTTTTTATAAAATAAAGAAATTGTGTATCGTGTGTGGTATTGTGTAATTTGAATGCATACAAAATAATGCATTCGTGTTTTATTTTTGTATTATGTGTTATTGTTTAAATGAAGGAAATTGTGTAATATGTGAGGTATTGTCAAGTGCGTAATTTATGTGCACTTGTCAATATTGAAAATATAATATTTGTTTTTTGAAAGAAAAGTAATAATTAACAATTTCTTAAGAATTAGAATCCAGCTTCCAGCTCTTTTAGAGAGATTTAAAATAATAAATAAAATAAATAAATAAAAATTTAGTTCCGTGCGTTTTTATTTAACATCTCTTTCTGGTAACTGCAGTAGAACTCTTTTTTCTCTTTGTCATCCAATTTCCAAAAGTCACAATGAATACCTTTTCTTTCTTTTTCTGAAAAATTTTTTAAACATTGATAAAAACACGCCTCAGAGCAAGATGGTCCAATTGATTTGGCAGAAATAAGTTTCCCTTGCCAGTTTGTATATTCTTGTCCACGTTGACGTTATTTTTTATACCATGCCGTTTCCCGTTTCACTTTGTATTTTTTTGTATATGTATAGTATACTAATACTAATATAAACATTCAACATTTAAAAAATATACACAAGAGAAATGATTTTTTTGATTGTGATTGAATTTTATCACATTCAACAATCGCTTTTCTAAACGAAAAAAATCAGTTTTAACATAGAACTTTGTTGAAGGTTTCACATACGACACTTGCTTGTTATTTTTTAATAATTATTGGTTACACTCGACAAAAGCATGATTCAAAATCTAGAACTTCTATTAAAATATTGATTGGATCAAATGAAAGAATAAAAAAGAAAATTATTTTTTTTTTCCAATTAAGGATCATGGATATGTCTGCAAAATTTTCGAGTTTTAAACAAAAACATTTTCATACATTTTTTTTGTAAATGTATAATTAAAAAAAAAAGAAAGTCCAGTCATGGGACTGGAGGTAGTAAGTGAAACAACATTTAAATACAGATGATTGATATTGAGATTGAGGTCTGAGGGTCGATTAAATTAGATAATTTTCATTATATTCTAAAAAAAGATACAATAGGCTTATGGTAACTGAAGTAGGAAATAAAGTTTTTGATTGGAATTTATTTAAATACCATGTAAAAACCGCATCGATCGTAGTTTTATATTTTGTTGAACTAAGTTTTCGGTCATTGCACAACGTCAAACTTAATGTTATCATCTGAAAAGTCAATAATAAAGTCTCCACTTAATATCATAGGTACATCGTGAAATTTTTCGCCAAATCTTTTTAGGAGTATTTCAGAACCTTCTTTGGTATAAATCATCAAATTTTCGAATAAAAATTGTTGTATCTGTCTCATGGATTTTTCAGGTGAAATATAAACGGCAATCATCAAAATTTGTTGGCCATTTTCGGAGTTGCAACGAGCAACGCATATTTCACCTATATCAGAAACATTAACGCCAATCCCTCTAGTGAATTGGGTATGTATGTTGATATATGAAGTGACAATGTTTGATGTATCTTGTGTATTGTGATAAATAGCTACTCCAGCTGCTGGGACTTCAGGTCTTTTATAACTTACAACAAAATTCAAATTCGGAATATGAATCTTCGTTGTTATTCATACGAGTTTCTCACAAAAGTAGAACATTTGATCTTTTTACAATGGCATCGTTTTTAAGATCAACTGCATGACCATGTAAACTTTGGCAATTGAATCAAAATAAGGATAATCCATTCCTGTTAGAGATAAATTCAAGAAAAGTTTTGGTGTTTGTTTTGTAATGTATTACTTTGTAACCTTTTTAATTCTAACATTACATCCTCTCGATGACTTGTTGATCTCTTGTGAAGCTTATCTGCTTCTGAAGCATTCAGAAGTGTTCCTGTTCTACCAATCGAAAATTTCCAACTTTCCCTAGTATTTTTTTGAGTAACCATAAATAAACCTTGAATGCTCATTACCCTTGTTAATGCTACGTATACTAATTCTCTAGGTTGTTTCCGATCGTATTCGTAAACAATATTATCATAAGCACCTACCTCACTGCGATTTGTGATTAGTCATAGCCATAGCAGAAATAAGTGGAAAATGTTTTCGTTTTACTATTATAGTTTTATTATTATTAAGTGGTATGGATAACGTCTGAAGAGTGATTGGCACAGCACCGTCTTGATCTTGATTTTGTTGCCGTTTTCGTCCACATGATTTAGGACTTGATTCTCACCTCTCTCCACATGATACAATTTTCCTACAGTGCCATTTGATAATCCATCTCCAACATCTATGTTATTAGTTATCATGTAAGGTCAATTAAGAACTAAAATTAATTCGTAAGGCAATCCACCAGTATCATCAGTTCTCATTTTATGCAACTTCTGCCTAACGAAATTTTCTTGCTCAGCATTATGACAACCAACAAAAACATCCGATGCCAAAGATATTATTTTATTTTCTACACAATTTAAAATGGAGTGATTGTACTCATTTACCGCGGCGTTTGTAAATATAAGTCTAATTCCTTCAGGACATACTGATTGAGCTTCTTCTTTTGTGATAAATCGTGATTCCATTACTTGTATTTCTTCTTGCGTTAGAATATTTCCATTTCCAATCTTCGTTAAAATTTCGACAAACTGACTATCCTCTTATCTCATTACTTGTTTAAATTCAAATTTTTTAAATTTTCGCCAAGGTGTTTTCCCAGTCATTCTATTTTAATTTGCTTAAGGTTTGGCGTGGCTTTTACTGGAGGTAATTGTAACAAATCACCGATGAGTATAACATCGAATCCTCCAAAATATTTTGCAAACACCCCAGTAATTTGTTTCAGACGAATATCAATGTGTTCCAATAATTCAGCGGACACCATGCTTACTTCATCAATAATAAGGACTTTAACAAATTTGAATAAAGTTCTATATTGATTAGCTTTTTTAATATTAAGTGGTATTAGCCTGGACAATGATATGCTTAATGCACTATAAACCACCTATAGCTGTAGCAGCCTTTCCAGTTGATGCACACGCTATATAGGCACTGAAAATGCCATCAGTATCTGAAAATCTATTGTATATTTCCATTATTCCTTTTATTACATAAGTTTTTCCACTACCAACTGGTCCAGTTTTTATCAGCAATGGTTCTCGCATTGATTCATCTGTAGATATCAGGTGGTGCATTGTATGAAACAAAATTTCTCGTTGTTCTTCATTGGCCCGGCGCATAAGATTATAAAAAACGATATAATTTATACCTGTAGCTTCTACATTCATCCCAAAAATTTTCACTGTTTCCCATGGCTTAATATTTGTTTTTAAAAATTTTAATTTGTCTTCAATAGTTGTGTCAAGGACAGTGTCAGGTAAAGTTTGTGTTTTAGATATATTTAGAGTTTTTCTAAATTTTCTTTTATAGTAATTAAATTAACTTCCCGCTAGCTGGTATTTTTGTGTTCTTGCTATATCCTGAATAATATTGATCAGTTTAAGGGAATATTGTAATTGTTTGTATAGACAATTCTTTGAAGCGCTCATTTGAAATTTTTGTAATATTGCTTTGATTACTATCTAGCTCTGAAGAAATTATTAAATTTGCAAGCATGGGTGTTATCTAAAAAGCCATTTTGTTCATAAAATTTCTTGACAACTGACCCGTTATAAGTTTTTAAATATTCTGAAACACTTAGTTGCGGCAATGAGGCTGAAAGATCTTCTAATAATTTTGTGAAAAAACTATCATTAAGAGTATTTTCAATAACATTTGATATTTGAATTGTAGATGGTTCAGCAATTTTTGCAGAATAGACTGTATGACTACTTTGATCCGAATAAGTTGATTCAACCTACAGAATATTTAAGTGGATAAAAATTCTAAGCGCGTTAATTATAACTTTGAATAAATCAAAATTTTCTTAGTGAATAATCATTGAGAGGTTCATCATATAAAATTAGATTTAAGTTTCAACAAGTATTACTTATTATCAAATACAATATTTAATGTCTTTTTTGAAAGATTAAATGAAATAATCACGAACTAATTTAAATTTTGTTTTTTGAGTATTAACAAATAATTTGTAAACTTTAAGCTATGATGAACTTCAATAATCGTTATTTTAAAGATATTCTAGCAATTACCTCGGAAGTTAGTGTTGGTGGTATTATGTTGAATTCTTTTTGGAAATTATGTCAAAATAAAATTCTTGGTCCTGGTTTTTTTCATATTGACTTAAAGTAAGTAACATAATAATACATATATACCTAGTTTATTACATTCATAAAAATATCATAGATGTCCGCCAAACTCTGGTTCTATGTACTATAATTATAAAGGTAACTTCAGCATAGTACTTCTTGCTGTTTGCGATGCAAACTACACATTTACTTTAGTGGATATTGGGGCATATGGTTCTCAAAGTGATGGTGGTATTTTACAACATTCAAAGTTTGGAAAAAGCTTACTCAAAGGAGAAATCAACTTTCCGAAATCAAAACCGCTAGAAGATAATACACCCCCATTCCCATTTTACTTAGGAGAGATGCAGCTTTCCCGTTGAGAAAAAATTTAATGAGGCCATATCCAGGACTGCTTCTAGATATAGAAAAAGAAAACTTTAATAAAAGACTCTCTAGAGCTAGGAGAACAATAGAAAATACTTTTGGTATTTTAACTGCTCGATGGCGTATAATAAGAAAAGGCTTAGAAGTCAATCCAGAAAATGCAGAAATTATTGTTAAATCGACTATTGTATTGCATAATTTTTTAAAAATGAACGATGGTTCATATTGCCCAAATAATTATGTGGATTCTTCAAATAATGATACAGTCATTAAAGGTCTATGGAGACAAGAAGTTCGTCCACTTCAGTCTTGTAGCAAAGTATCAACAAACAATGCAGAATCAACCAGTTTTGATTTAAGAAATATGTTAAAAGAATATTTATTTAAAAACAAAATTTAATTGAAATATTTTTTTTTATTATACTTATTTAGAAACAAAAACATATAAATAAAAACAAAACTAATTCAGAATTCTTCATAAAAACAAAAACATAAACAAAAATATTTTTTTTCAATTCATATAAACTTAAAAAATAACTAATTCTTAAAACAAAATGAAGGAATGTAAGAAAATAATATAAAATTATATATAATTTATATTATTTTCTTACATTTCTTCATTTTGCAAAATTTCTGTAAATTTTTTATTAATATAACTTAACACCTCTATTTTAAATTTTTTTGATGTTTGTCATCTATTTGCTTTAAGTAGCCTTCGATTGTTTTTAAAAAACAATCGTCTTCATTATTTGAATTTAGACGTTGATCTAGAAATGTATTTACATTTTCTATTACGTCCGTAAACTTCTTACACGCTATATCATATTGATTGTTTTTTTTGCTGTTTGTGAAGGTGTTGGTAAATTATTAAAATGGGAAGATTCTAAACTTTCATCAAAAATATTATTTTCTAATTCTGGATGGAGTCCAATCATTTCGTTATCATCATCTCTAAAATTTGTTCCAGTTCTACAAAAAAATTGTTTATTGAGAAGTTACACAGTTGGAATAAAAAAAAGTTATTATGTATTTACTTTTTTGGTGCTACATGCTCTTGTAAAAACAGCATGTGAGAAAAAAATTTCCACTGACTTTCTATTTCATCTGCAGCACTTCCGGATGGGATTTTTTTTGCATTAAGTTCTTTTACAAACCTATCTCTTAAGCTCTTCCATCGCTTAGTGCAATCTTCAACTAAAAAATTTTAAATTTTAGTTGCTAAATGAAATATTTTAAAAGATAGTTAACTTACCCTTTTCTCCAACATTTTCTGCAATTTTTGCCCATGCTTTTCCTTTAACAATCCTATTTCTGTATAATGAATTTTTTTTATTAAATAAACATTCATGTTTGCTTATTTCAGAAATTGATTTTTCTTCAAAATCCATATCGTTAATTAATTAAACAAATCATTATTAGCAAAACAAACAATTTTACCTGTCACAAGCGTATAAAGTTTCAAAAAGTTAAAATTTAAGCAACTTTGCGCTTCACACGCGTTTTCTACTTTATCATTGAGTTTACGTTAATATAAACCAATGTATTTAACTTCAAATGTCAGAAGCGTAAGAATTTGTCAAAGCATCAACGCGTTAAAAGTCTACATTGAGTTTTAGCCTTAATTCATTCTCACATGACATTAATATTCATTTGTGCAGAACATTTTTTTTGTTTATAATTCAAAAGTCATGGCATACTAAGTAACAGTGTTGCCACTACAAATCTGTGAAAAAAATGCATTCAAATCAAATTGATAGTGCAAATCTTGAACTAAGAGTGCACAAATACAAAATACCATATACAGGACCTAAGTATTAAAAACATTATTTCTGAATTAGTATAAATGAAATAAAACTTATTTTCTTACAAAATTTTAATTTTTATTTATTAAAAAAAAAAAAACAAAAATATGCAATTTCATTGCGTGTTCATTAAAAAAAAATTAATTTAAAAAAAATAACAAAAATATCACAAAATGATGAAAATATTTAAAATTCGGTAATTTTTTTTATTTTATTTCTGTATGTAGAACTTGTAGTAAAAAAAGAAAGAAATACTGCATTTAAAATTTTTTCAACATTTTCTACCAACTAAAACCAAAAAAAAAATCACATGACACAAAAAAAAGTTAGTCTTTTAGTAAAAATATGAAATTATTTTTTAACATATTTCCCACATTCAAAATTGTGGGTATCTAAATATCTTATTAAATCTAAGTCAGGAACATATGTTTTTGCATTGCATTTTTTTATTAATTGTTTTGCATACATAATGCTTTCGACGGTGCAGACATTCAAACGATTTCGTTTTTTAGTTTTAACATCATTCATGATGGAAAAAATTCTTTCAGCAGCAGGGCTGCTGTGAGGTAATGCTGCAATTGTACACATATACTTTGCAAGTTTTTCGAACATGGCTTGCTCTAACATATTTTCTTGTTTTACTAAATTATTCCAAAATTAAAGAACATTGTTTATTCCAGTAAATAAGAATTGTATTTTTTCTTTAGGAAATATTATTAATGATCGCCATTCTAAATTTAATTCATCAATAGAAACCTCATTGAAAGGAAATGCTTCAACAAGAGCAGTAATAGATGACATTTGTCCATTTTAATTTTTCTAGGATCAAGGTATTCGAGAAACTGTAATTTAATATCTGCAAAAACAAATCTTTTCTTGATTTCGTCACATAAACTTATATAATAATTTGAAAGATTATGCTTAATTTCCAACAGTTGAG
Organism: Argyra leucocephala; assembly: GCA_963942445.1. Lineage (NCBI taxonomy): Eukaryota > Metazoa > Arthropoda > Insecta > Diptera > Dolichopodidae > Argyra > Argyra leucocephala. The sequence continues at coordinate 52,099,515 of OZ012679.1, read as the reverse complement.
CTTCGGAAAATTTTTCTTTTACAAATTCCTCAAATTTCACACCAAAATACATTTCTTTTACATTTAATTGATAACTTTGGTTTTTGTAATCGACGTTAATATTAATATATTTAACTTGGATAAAGTTTTGTAAAACAGTATTATAAGTATTTTTAACTAAAGGAAGAAGAATATGTATCATTGTTTTCTCCGATTGAAAAGCAATATTTAGTTTGTTTACAACTTCTAATATATACGATAAAAATAAGAAATAAGCAAGATTTATGTCAGTCATTTCTTCAACAATACATTTAACAATGTAATCATTTTTGGTTTCAAAATCTTGCAATATAAAATAATGGGAAAGTGGGGTCCATTGTTCTATGATTCTTTTAACAACATTTTCAAATGAAAGCCATCGCGTTCTAGATAAATTTAATATTCTATGGATTTGAACATCAAAGGCCTCTTGAATTTTTAAAAAAACGAATTGACGCTGCGAACTATTACAAAAATATCCATAGATATTACTTGTTAGTTTTACAAGTGATAAAGGTAATACTTTAGATGCACCAGTAGCACAAAGATGTAATGAGTGGCATGAGCAGCCAAGATAAAACAAATTTGGATTAATACTTCGTAGCTTAGCTCTGACTCCGTTAAATTTACCTTTCATCACAGATGCGTTATCAGTACCTAAACCCATTAAATTTTTTATAGGAATTTCATTCTTAGAAAGATGGTTAACAACAGCTTCATATATTGCGTTGGCATTGCATTCTTTCACTTCTAATAGACCAAAAAAACAATCTGATATTGAATTGCTGTGTTCATCGAAATATCTGGCTAATAAAACAAGGCACTTTTTAGTGGTTATATCTGTGCTTTCGTCTAGAATTAATAAAAATTTTGTCTTTTTTAGGATTTCTGAAATTTTGTTTAAAGCATATGGAGCAATTATTTGAGAAATCATTGCAGTAGCTTTCGTTCTAGCGCAATTAATTGAATTTGATTCAGGAAAAGTGTTTGAAATAAATTTGGCAATGTGTCCATTGTATTAAATGGCAAATTATGTTGTACGCAGTATAAAACTGAAACTATTTCATTTTTTAATTTTAAAAATTTTGAGGTTATTGTTTTACTATTGTAAATGACTTCCTTCAATGTTTTTTGTTCTTTTCCAACTGCAATATTACGAATATGTTCATCACTTTTTTGATGACGATCAATAATATATTTTCTGGGCAAGAGAGTTTTTTGACACAGTTTGCAAAATGCTTTATCGTTAAAGTGCTTGCCACCCATAATTATTTTCCCACTCGCGTTGATATTTATATACTTTTTTTCTTTTTGTTCTACCTACCCTGAATATTCAATTAATAAATAAGCAAAATGTTTATGATGATAAATAAAAAAATTATTTTTCAATTACTCTAAATCACTTTCAGAATTGAGAGAAGATTCAATTTCAACATTATTTTTTTGTTTGGAAGTGCTCGGCTCTTTATCTGTTTCTTTATTTTCACTGTTGGTAAAGAAAAACTAATTAAGTAAATAACAAAATCGATTATAATATAATTTATAAGTTACTAAAGTTGAATAAATTTAAAAACTTACTTCGACATCAATTTAAAATAATTTTTAATCATTTTAGAAAAAATATAGGTAACCTTTATTACTTTATTGTTGTACTTTTTCTTTTAAATTATTCTTCCATGTGATAGTTCTGATGTTTGACACGTTGACGTTTTTATTTTGATGTTTAAAATTATTTCCATATAGCTTTTACGTTTACATGCTGAATTTAACGTTTACATGATTAATTGTGTAACTTAAATTTTTTTTAAAAAAATGTAAGGATATATTAGAATTTAAATTCTGACAAAAATAAACCCAAGTCATTAAAATAGTGCACGAATTTCATCAAGAGTGCGAAAGTTCACAAGTATACGGAAGAGTGACCTTTTGTGCACTAAAGTGCAATAGTGGCAACACTGCTAAGTAATAGAATTTATTCTATTCTCTAACACAGCGTTTCTCAACCTTTTTTACCCTGCGACCCATAAAATATGAAAAAAAATCACTCGACCCATTCTAAATAAATATGCATATATAAACAAGGGTTCTTACAAAAATGTAATGGAAGCGTTTGTAATAAAATAAATTGATTTAAGTTATTTTATTTTATTATTAATGACTTTTTTGTTGTTGACATTAATTTACCAGGTTATTAATTCTTGCATCAATTGATTTACTTAATGCTATTCTTAATGTAGCATCCACATCGTCAAGTCTATTTCTGTATTTATTTTTGGTACCAACTAAAGCCGAAAATCCAGTTTCTGCTAAGTATGTAGTTGCGAAAGGCAGCAGCTTTTTTTATCGCTTTGTCGCTCAGTATCGGGTATTCTCTTCGTATTTGTATCCAAAATTTATGCAAATTCTTTTGCATAGAAAATTGCTGTTCTAGTGTTTTATCGCAAGATAGTTCAATTAATTTTTCTTCCTCAGATGCAGATAAAACATTGGTTTCAAATTCTAAAAACGGATTTTGTATCCACATATTACCAAAACGAATATCATTAGAAGAAGGATAATAAATAAGAAATTTTTCTTTCAATTTTGCTAAATGCTCTTGTATTATGGAACTTGTATTTTGAATTTCCACCTGATTTAAAAATTGTTCTTCAATAATTTGATAATAACATGAAAACATATCAAATTTAGCTTTTTTAGTTTATCCAGATATCAAGTTTTTTAATAAAGGCTTCTATCTTATTATTGCATATAAAAAGGTTTATCATAGTACCTTGCATTGATAAATTTAACTCATTAAGTAATGAGAATATATCAGCCAGGTAAGCAATTTTAGCAAGCCAAGTATTACTTGTGAAATGTTCTGTTAGTTGTGATTTCTGGTCGTTTAAAAAAATTTCTATTGCTACTCTCAGGTCGAAAATTCTTTTGAGCACTTTACCCCTCGAAAGCCATCGTATGTGCGAATATAGTAACAAATTTTTGTGTTCGGAACCCATTTCTTCACACATGAGCGAAAAAATACGGGTCTTTACGGCACTATTACGTATTTGATTTACTATTTTCACACATTCATTTAAAACTGTATGTAAATCTTCACTCATATTTTTGGCGGCCAATTGCTCTCGGTGAAGAACGCAATGAGTTTTAATTAAATCTTTATGCGAAACTTGCTGTATTCGACTAACTACGCCTTTGTGTCTTCCAACCATTGCTGCAGCACCGTCAGTACAAACACCTATGCACTTATTCCAAGGAATGTTTTTTTTTTCAAAATATGTGTTGATACTTTCAAAAATTTGTTCAGATGTTGTGAAAGTTAATAATTTTAAAAAGCATAAAACTTCTTCTTGAATGCTTTCCAAATCAAAATCAATATACCTCACATAAACTATTAATATAGCATTACTAGATACATCCGTTGATTCATCCAATTGTATTGCATAATATGGTGATTGTATCAATTTTCCAATTAATTGCAATTCTATGTCCTTAGAAATAGCTTGTATTCGTCGGCTTACGGTATCGTTAGACATAGGAATATTGTTAATTTTTGCAGCATATTCTTCACCAAACATTTAAATATCTTCCATGCATAGTTTTAACAATACTTCTCCGATGGTATATGCTTTTTTTGGTTTAGCAATATGTAAAGCTGCCAAAAATGAACATTTTAAGGATTTTTTATCTGTTGTAACAAAATTTGTCAAACTTAATTTGTCGGTTTTTAATTCATTGCGCTTTCTGATGAAAAAATCTAACGATTTGTCTTTGTAATTATTGTATCTTGGGGAGTAAATTAAATTTGTGGTATGTCTGATAGGAAGATAATTAATAGTTTTTATAGCCTTTTTATGAATAATATCAAGTTTTTTTTAAGAAGATTTGCGAGTCCTACTCCACACTGGATTGAGATAAATTAAGTTAGAAGAAATATAGGACCAATATATAGTATACAATGTGTTTTTATTGAAAAACTTCCTCAATCGTTTTAATATGAAAACATATGGAAAAATCTTTTTAATAATGTGATCTATATGTTCTTGCCACTTAAGTTTACTATCAATAATGTTCCGGCATGGCGGCATGTTTCCAGCTCCAACCAACATCTACAAAAAAAACGAAAAGAATTCGCTTGGAGTACACTACATCAACAATAATAAAAATATAACATTTACCTAAAATTCATCAGCATCAACCAGCGATGTTCATCAGCATCAGTAGGTTTATAATGTATTCTCTACTCTGAAAGAATTTATTATTATTAATATGATCAATATTATTTATTTTAATGTGCTTGTTATTTAAATATTAAATATTTAAATAATCAAAGTATTACTTACTTGTTTACTTTTATTTCTATTAATTTGTCACTTTGACGTATTATATTTAAGTCTCCACTATAATTATATAATTTCGAATATCACAGTTTTTGAGTGATATTTAATTTGAGTAATTATATCGAGTCAAGTTTTTTTTGCATTCTGTTATACAAAAGATAACATATATGTTCATTATGTTTTTCATCGATCTAGATTTTTATTTTCAAGGTCAGTAAACTATTCATGTATGCATTATGTATTATTGTATTTCATACATTAAATTAGATTTGTTATATATTTAAGGTCATTGAACTTAGATTTATAAGTTACGTTAGTAAATTGTAATTAATATGAAAATTGAATTATATCATTCTCTTCCATTTTAGAGTTCAAAGAAACAAGTCGTGGTAATTAAGTCGTGGTAAATTAAGAATAAAATTATTAGATTATTAAAGGAGTGTTTCATTTATTTTTCAACTTTACACAAAACAATAATCAATCCTAAATAATTAAAAATTTTTACTAATTCGATTTGATTATTTTTATAGGCTTCTTGGGCCACTAGGTGGATCAACATTGGATCCCATGTACAAATATCAACATCTAGTATGGTCAATTGTTGAACACAATCCACAACGTGATTCAACAAAGTTTTAAGATTTGTGCTGCTTTCGGTTGTCAGTTTTTGAAAGCTAGTTAAAAGATGTAACTGCGTGTTTCCTAAAATTCGTTTATTAAAAAAACGAATTTTAAATTTTTCCCAAGCCTCTGGATAGTCTTCATTTGTTATGGGTGTATGTTTGAGCAGTTACGCTGCTTCCCCAGTTACGTACCCTTTCAAGTAATGTAATTTTTGTACGGGCTCCAACTGTTCGTTATCGTGAATCAATGACTTAAACAAGTTGTAGAAGGAGCTCCAATTTGCATAACTACCATCAAACGTTGGCATGTTTATTTTTGGTAATTTTAGTTGATTACTTGCGCTCGACTTTACCATACCATCCGAGTTGTAAAACATTTTTGTATTATTATTAATTGAAAGTAGTTCTACACACCTCTCTAATTCACTCTTAAAGTCTAAGTGTGTATCTGCTACCTTGGAGTATGTATCTTCAGTGAAATATTCTTCCTTACAGTCAGTTCATTCTACTAGCCCACAGGTCTTGGTTAATCAATAATTCTTCTATTGTTTTTGTATCAATAGTCATTTTATTTTATTTTGTGTATACTTAATCTGTATGGATGTCTCTGTATTACAATTTATTACTATAATCTATAGTATAAAGTTGATTAGAATAGTTGGTGACAATTTAACGAATTCTTCAATTGCTTGTGCTCTTTAGATTCTTCGATTGATTCACCTCTATATAGATATCCGGCTCGAAAGACCAAAATGTTAAACCACAAAATAAAAACACAATTTTTTATTTTTAAAAAAACACTTATTTTTTTTATTTTTTATTTTAATTAATTAAATCTTTATTTATTATTTGTAATAATCATTAATTTCATTTAATGATAAAATTTATTACAAATCATTTCATTTAAAAAAAAATAGATTACAAAAAAACCAAAAATATATATATTATATAAAAAAATTGTTACCAAAAAAAAAACCTTGCATCCAAACTGCATGCTTCAACACCAGAGATAGTAATATTTTTGTTTTCTTAATATTTAGAGACATTTTATTTTTATGGAGCCATTCCTCGATTTTATCTAATTCATGAATGATTGAATTCCTCAATTCTTGCTCGCTATCTGAGGAATATTTATTAACAGAATCATCGGTGAAAAGCTGTAGGGATCCTTTTAATGTTAACCTTGCCATATCATCAATATAAACTTTAAATAAAATTGCGCCAATAATTCATCCTTGAGGAACAGCTTTTTTGATATGCTGTGTTTTGTTATGGATAGTATGATTTGAAAAGATTTAACTGATTACGATTTTTAGTGGACTTAATTTTTAATTAATGGACCTAATTTTAATCATGATCTACACAACCAAACGCTTTTTGCAATTCTAAAAACAAAGAAGCTGTTGTATTTTCTATCATCCATATTTTTTGATATAAAATCGATTAAAGCTAAACAAGTAGCTGTAGTGTTTGAGTTTTCCTCAAAACCATATTGCTCTTTATGTAAGATACCATTACTATTTATGAAATAAGTTATCCTACTCTTAATAACTTTTTCAAATATTCTAGAAATCGAACTTAAAACTGATATTGAACGGTAGTTTGAAGGATATGTTTTATTGTCAGCTTTGTGTATGGGTTTAACAGTCGGAATCTTTAATGATTCCGGGACAACACCAAGTTCAAAAGCAGTATTTATGTATTTAACTAAAATTGGGCTTATTTGATTAGAATACTTTTTTAATACTTTAGAAGATATATTATTATAACCAGTTGCACTATTTAATTTTATTGAATCTATAGTGTTTTTAACTTCTCCTAGGTTAGTGGGTGTTAGAGAAAATTTTTCGTATATATTTTTTTAAAAAAATTGTTTGAATTTAAGTTTTTGTTTTTTAAATATGTATTTTTTTCAGTATTTCAAAATTAATTAGGACCATAAATTAGAAATTATGTTTCTTTTGCTTTGTGGAGTTTGAGAATTTAATGAATAAATTACAGATTGTACTGGATCTGTTGAGGTGTTTTGTTGAAAAGTGTCATATTTATGATCGATAATTAGATTATGCAATACAATGCAGGTTATAACAATATATTTAGCATTATTTAGGTTTTTTAATTTTAAATGTTTTAATATTTGAAATTTACATTTAAGAAAACGAATTGAATTTTTAACGCATATTCTAGTTGAACTGTGTATATAATTGAAATATGTTTGCTGCTTTGTTAAATATCCAGTATCTCTATAAGGGGTAATCTCAATCTTATAAACTAAACCTATTGCCAAATCAAACTCGATACTACACGATACGTAGTCTCCTTTGCTCAGCATCCATAACGTGACATACAGACATATTTCTAAATCGACAGGTGTTCTACGTTGTTTTTTTTCTTTTCCAGTCCAATTGGAGGTCTTGAGAAATGAACTACAATGAGAAAATATTAGTTTTTATCAAATCAAATATTTAATAATTATGCGTAAATGTATAATTCTAACCTTAAAAACTTTCCGTTCCATGCGAAAATGGTTTACAAAAATATCATTAGGCATTGATTTAATTATATTAATATAATTATAAGTTTTTGGATTACTTCTTCTAATATTTAACAGAAGCATACATATTTTGATATATTTAAAATTTTGTTTTATTTTTTTCTTTTTACTAATTTTTCTGTAGAAACTTCAATAACTTTTTTTAAAACAATATTTAACAATTTTCGCGATAGAGACATTGTTGTTCATAAACACAAAACTGAATGTTAAATGAATTGTCAATATTATCACCATTGCCAACTCAATATTGTAGCTAATATTGTTTTTTTCAATATTAAGTTTATGAAAATGTCTTAAATATTGATAAACTGCAACAAGTACTTTTATAATTAGGATATTTGAATTATAATAGTTTTCTTCAAATACTATTTTACTGTTTATGTTATTGGCTATATATATTGCTGCTCCACCATAAGGTTTTTCGCAGTTGTAAAAATAAACTGAATATCCTGACAGATTATAAAACTGATTTTGGTGTTTTAAAAGCCAAGTTTCTGTTAATACAATTACATGTATTTCACAAGGCAAAGTGTTAATTAATACTTCCAAATTATTTAATTTATTCCTTAAACTTTGCATATTTAAATATATTATATTCAATTTTTTTTTATAATTTAGCATTATATTTTGGTCCAAGCCTGTAAAGTAATCAACTTTGATATTTTTGTTAGCGTCAAATAACATTACTGTAGTTGGCAATATAGTTGTTTTGCATACATAATGATAACAGATAAGAGAATAATTTAATAGAATCTAGTAATAAAACGTGTTCGTAACAATTAAAACGTGTATAATAAATAATATTTTGAATTTCGACAATAAAGTTTTGTAGTGATGATAATAATAAAATAAATAATAATCTGTAAGTAATTTGTAAATTACTTAATAAATTTTTTTTTTAGATTCGTAATATCATTAAGCTTATTAATATAATATTAATAAAAAAAATAAAAAAGTTAAGAAAATGAAAATATAAAATAATATGAAAATATTTAAAAACAATGCAAGGTGCAAATTTTAAGCTATAATAAAAAAAAAAAGCTTAATCTTAAATCTAAATCTAAAAAAAAATATTATAATATGTATTTAATATTTGAGTGTTAAGTGATTTTAAAAGTATAGAAAAAGAAAGAAATATATAATAAAAAACTTAATATTAATAATAATACAAAATAATATGAATGAGTGTTAGTGCAATTAATGTAAAATAAAAAGATAAAAAATTAAAAAATACAAAAAATACAAAACTATTTAATGTTAAAGATGGCATTAATTTTGATAATATCATTAAATCCATTGATATTGAAAATTCTGCTGGTATTATTTTCGCGTAATTTAATAGTGTTGTTTTTGACCCATAGAAATTGAAAGTTTTTTTTCGCCTTCTCAATTCTTTTGCCTCAAAATATAATTTTTTTTGAAGTTGAGACAAGTGGTGACGAAAGAATATCTCTTTGTTTCTTTCTTTCAATAACCCAAACTCTGAAGTTAAAAAGATGACACTTTCGTTTTTTCGCTATTAGTTCATCCTTAACTTTTTGTGTTTTGAAATGAACAACATAGAGATTATTTTTATTTTCATTTTCTTTGAATGTTTTTTTAATGTTTGATAATATTTTCTTTATATCGGCTTTACACATTTTAACATTCAAATTTGTCGCCATCTCAATAAACAAATCCTCAAAAAGTTATCGATTTCAGAAGGTAAACCAGCGACCACAATGTTATTGGCATTTGTAGAGGCCGATCTACCTGTGCTTCTAAATGATGGAATTTGCCTCTCAGATCCTCACAATTTTCTTTTATTAATTTAATTTCAGTTTTGAGTGCAGTGTTTTCTTGAATAATTGATGTACATTTTTTTTGTGACATCGTTGATTTTATTAGATATGCGATTTGTGTATATTTAATACTAAGGGGCCTAGTGTTTTTAAATATGCACCTACTGTGTTAAGTGTGCATTCTGCTGAGTTGAATTCAGGTAGATCAAATGAGAAGAATGATAAAAATATCTACATTTTTGGAATTATCTTCCTCCTCAATAAATATAGAATCATTTAGAGCAGGAGTACACTTATTACATCTCCATGAAATATTACCTGCTTTTATCGAATCGTATAATTCCTCAGAAACTCCAGCACATTTTATATGAAAAAGACCTTTGCATTGACCAACACAAACCACTCCTTTTGATTTTCCAATTAAACTTTTTTTTGCATGATTTTTCACTACTTTGTTTGAACATTTTTGCTATTTTTATTAGTTTGTTTTATTTTTCAACTTTTGTTTTTTTTTATAATTTTTTTATAATTTTTTTTTATATTTTTTTGTTTTAATATTTTTTGTGATAAGTTCAATTTAGATTTATTTATTTATTGAGTTTTGTTTTATATTGTTTTATTTGTACATATTATATTGTAACAAAGAAAGAAAATATAAATAAAATAAACGTAAGAAATTATTCTTTGGTATTATTACAATTATTATATTTTTTTAGTTATTCTTTTTCTATGAATTTTAAATAATTTTTTTTAATTTATACAAGCGTGCAAAAAAATACGTGTTGATACTTCGACTTGACACAATGACCGTATACCGAACCGCGTACCGTGACTGTGAAGCGTATACCAAAAAACTAAAATAAGTTTTTGTAACACCATTCAAACTATATTGAATTTTATTGATCGTATCTGTATTTTCCTCAAATTTGTTATAAAAAAAAAGTGAACTAATGGTTGCCACTGCTCTAAAATTCGGCTGACCACTTGTTCTAATGACAACCATCGTGTATTGCTTAAACCGAGAATTTTTACTGATTTCAAATCGAAATAATTTTGAAATTTTTTAAATTCCTTCTGCCTTTTTGAAATATGTGCAAAAAACATATATATATATTCCTTGCTAATTGTTCTATTTCGTTTGGTAAAGTTTTGCAAGCGGCAGAGGAACATAAGCTAATTAGTGGCATATACAGCCCATAACGTACAAGATGAGATTATCATTTTTTTTATAAGAGCTTGAACCCCTTTAGATCGTCATAATCTCCATCATAATTGCTGCATTATCTGCAGCAAATCCTATAAGATTTTGTATTGGTATATTATTATTTCTAAAGAAATTCATAATTTGATCATAAATACTTTTGGCATCTGCCGTTATTAATTCAATTAAGCATAAAAAATTATCCCGAAAATAGCCAACATGATAATCGAAATACCTAGAAATAATTGCTAAACATGTATATGTAGATACGTCAGTTGTTTTATCTATAATTAATGAGAATTTTTGTTTCTGCAATATATGAATTATTTCTTTGAAACAATCGTCAAATAAGATAGAATTAATAGTTTCTGTGGGCTTTGTTCTTCCACATTTTAAAATTTTAGGAATAACACTATCACTTGCAATGGTTTTAATCAATTCTATTAGAGGCGTTACAAGCGTAAACGGAAGATTATTCATTATTTTAAGAACAATTATTTTAATTTCCGCAATTTTTGTTTTCTTTACTTTATAATTTAGGTTGACTTTTTGGAATAGTATCAGCACGTATGTGTGACCCTGAATTTACATGCCCCTTAATGTGAAATATATTATTCGTAATAGTTTTAGAGCATATTTTGCAGTAGGCCTTATTATCTTTATTTTCAACCCATTTATATAATGAAAACCAAGAATCGGAAAAATTTTGCTTACGTTTTTTTTATCTGCTTCTTTCTCTGAAGGTTATGTGGTATATCTGTTAAATCAGTTTCTGTACTACTATTTGAAGACAGTTCAACATTAAATTCCTGATGGTGAGATTTTGAAGCTGAAGTTGTGCAAATACTATGACTTTCCTTTGTTTTTTTTAATATCCACCTAAAATAACAATTAAACCCATAACTTACAGAAAATTTTTAATAATATTTGAGTAGTTTAGTTTTAGGTATGTATTTAATATAATTTAACTTCGTTTATTTATATTTATGTAATATAAATTCTCTTTTTAGGTATATATATATACTTATTTATTTCAAATTGCAGCACAAAATTAAACTATAAATTATTTTTTTTCTAAATGCCAATAAAATTAACAATAAACAACGAACAATTTGAATTTTTAAATTTGAGTGATCACAGAAAATCTTTGGCAATTTGACATATTACTCCTACTTATAAAAAAAATGCTAACTATTTTATTAATTTCTGTTTTAAAACAAGTTTTTTTATTATTATTTAAAACTATTTTTTTTCTATTAAGAACAAACGTCATGTACGACTCGCATTACAATCTCAATTGAAAAGATTAAAAATGAAAACCGTTATAATATCTTTCTTTGTGTGCAAAGTTTTCTAAGTGCTATGTCTTTTAATTGTGTTTGTAATAAGTTCAAAAATTTTGCTCTAACACACACATGTTAAGTGACGTACTTAGCATATTTGTGTTTAATCAGTAGGTGGTGTCGCGCAAATCAATTCAATTTATTTGATTTGATATTTTTCAATTCAACTAAAAAAATTCCCGGTGTCGGGAGAATCAATTTTCAACTATTTGAATTAAGTTCAACTAGTTGATTCAATGTTTTTCAACTTTGAATTTTTGACATTTCAAACCAAAAATTTTGAAATACCTAAAATATTAGTTGGAGTTTTGTTTTATTAGTTTTCACATTTATAAATAATTTAAAAAAGTTATAAGTTTATAAGTGTGCAAATAAATTTGAAGTTTTTTTTTAATTTTTGATTTCTTTTTATACGTTTTAATTTGTGGACTATTGAAACTTTTTTATATTTAATTTTAGTATTAATTTTAGTGTTAATTTTTGTTAGTTTGTACTGTAAATATTTTTATTAGCTTATTTGTAAAGACTTAGTGTTAAGAATGAGTTTTATCTGGTTAGATGAGTATCTAGAAGTTTCAGAGGAACTTCGACATGAAGAACTTAGATACTCACTATTAGTGCATTCAATTATTCGAGTTTTTTTACTATCCGAATATCGAATAGTTTTTTGTTGAAATATTCGAATATTCGGATATTATTCGAATTATTGTATTTTCATGTAATAGCAAAATACATAGTAGACTGTAGAACCAATAAAGTCAATAAAAGCATAACTAATACCAAAGAAATAAAAGAAGAACATAGTAAAACGCAAAATTAATTATTACCAATTCATTATTTTACTTGAGTTGAGAATTGAGATCCTCTTTTTTAAATATAAATTATAAAAATAATATTGCAATATATTAGGAACATAAAAACGTAAGATTAATTATTATAAATTCATTATTTCATTTCAGACACTCTTTTTTAAATATAAATTTTAAAAATAATATTGCAATATATTAGGAACATAAAAACGTAAAATTAATTATTATAAATTCATTATTTCATTTGAGAATTGAGATCCTCTTTTTTAAATATATATTTTAAAAATAAAATTGCATTTAAATGCTTTGACTTCAAACTACTTCTTAGCTTTGATTTTATAATCCCAGCCGTAGAGAAAACTCTCTCGGTAGCTGTTGAAGTTGGACTAATTGTTATAAGGGCGTTGTACAAAATATTTAAATTATCTGTTCGTTTTTTAAACGCATCTAAAAAGTTAAAGTCTTTAGTAAGTTTTTTCTTACCAGTTGTGGATTCAGAAAAACCACAAGCATTTGTTGAAATCGTTGTAATGGAGCAGATTGCTTCATGGAGCTGTTTTTGAAGTCCATTATCATCATTTGTGTTTGCATTGCCTTCAGTAGATAGCAGTACATCATCATCATCATCACCATTGTCAGTATCGTTATTATTATTGAGATCTGCTGGATAAATTCTTTGCATAATATTTTCTGCTAAATCTTTAGCGGAACTTTTGGATGCATAGGTAAAATGTTCTGTTGATCGCGGTATAGTTCAAGTTTCAAGATATATAAGTAATGTGGTTAACACTTTATCTCTTCTTTGGTCCATTCTTTTTTTTATTTCGATAAGTAATATATTACTTAAATCATTATCAATTCCCGTAAAAGAATTAAATAAAAATTTATAAACGCCTTCAGCTGTTACGAGTGTTACATTATCTTTACTGAGCTCTTGAACTGCTACTTCAAGTGGTGTCAATACATTAAGCAAGTTGTTTAAGACTAATACATCACTCTCAGGCATAGTTGGCATACCTAATTCAACTAGTGTATGATTAATGCAATCCTTGAGTCGTAAAAATCGTCTAATCATAGAAGCCATTGAATTCCACCTTGTTTTAACATCAACTAGCAGGCGGAGTTTTTTATTTTCTTGCTTCAAAACATATTCTTGCAATTTGTTATTTTTAGCTGGAGACTTTCGAAACATTTTGACTATTTTTCGTACTTTGTTAACAACAATATAAAGTTTTGTATTCAAGTCCACTAAACAATCTTCTTCTGTAATTTGTAAATTCAAATTGGTATTTTCAATTGGAAAATTACTATAATCAACTGACTTGGTGTCATCATTTTCATCATTAAATGAGCTATAACTATATTCACTATCACTGTCAATTGATTCGGGAGATAAATTATCGTCATTTTCTAAACATTCTCCACTATAAGTTTGTTCTGAATGTTTTTTTTTATACAGCGAATCAACTATTGCTAAATGTAACGCGTGGTTATGACATAGTTGAGAAATAGCAGATATATTATTGCCATATTTCACCATAACCGCTGCGCCATCATGAGTTGATGCAACAATATCTACGTCCATATCAATGTTGAAATCTTTGAGTTTCTGTTTTATATATATTTCAGTGTTTCTAGCATCAGCCTTTTCTTTAATTTCTACCAAACCTAAGTCAAAATTTTCAAATGATTTTGTACTACTATGATATGCACGTAAACTGACTTTTATATATCTAATAGCACTATTGTCGGTCCATTCATCTACAGTTATTGAAAATTTTCCATTTTCCTTTTTGTATAGTTCAATTTTCACTATCATTTCCTTTTTCATTTGATTATAAAACTCATAAATGTATTTCCATATTGTAGCTTCACTTGCTGGCATCTTGAATTTGTTATATTCAAGATAACCTTTAACTGCTTCTGATTTTCTTATTGCATGAACAGACATTCCATCTTTAGCAGCACATCGCGATAATATTGCACCAAGAGATTTTGTATTTGTTGGTTTAGTAAAATCTAAAATTGTGTTATTATCGCTTTTAGACTTTTTCGGCAGGACTTCTTCCACATTTGGTGTTACAATTGAGAGGCCGTGTATTTTCAAATGGTTGATTAAAGGACTGGTGGTTGATCCTTTGCAACATAGAATTCTCGAACATTTGAGGCATACAGCTTCCTTATTATTTTCGTGTTTTTTAAAGTAGTTCCAAACATCTGACTTTTTTTTACGATACATTATGTGGGCTATAACAAAATAACATCGGTATTTATTTGAATTTCTAATTAAATACTTTATAATTACCTTTATGAGCTAAGCTTCTTCAAAAAAAAAATAAAAGATGATCCATCAAAATTCAAAATAAACGATATTAATTTTAAACGAAATGTCAATTAATAATGAAATGACAAGCGAAGATCCGTGCTGCCAATTCTTTTTCTTTAAAACAGCTGATAGAAGCTAGATAATAAATCAAATAGGGTGCGTTTTTTCGCTCATTTTTATCGAGCAAAATTTGAAAAGAAAACCAATAAAAATATTCGAATATTCGAGGATGGTATTCGAATAACGAATAGTTACTATGAAATTTACTAAAATATTCGGATATTCGAATATTCGAATATCCGAACTTGAATGCACTACTCACTATCAATGAGAAGGCGATTAAGGGATAACTTCAATCCATTGGAAATGGATGAAGTTCTGTAAGTTTTGTTTTCTATTCATTTTATTTTTCATTCAAGTATTGTTTTAAATTTTATATTTAAAAAAAACTACAGATTAACAAAACCTGTGTTTGTAAATCTTTTGACCGAATTGGAGCCTAAGATGAAAGGTGATACCTATACATCTATACCACCAATAATAAAGTTTTTGTGCTTGTTAAGATTTTGTGCACAAGGAAGTTACCAGATGAGTGTTGATAATGATTATAATATAGCAATTGGACGGTCTACAGTGTCAGAAGTCCTCACGGAATTATTAAATATTTTTGAAGAACATATTTCGCCAAAGTGGATAAAATTTAGATCTTCAGCAGAGGAAGAAGAAAATGCCAAAAGGTTATTTTACCGTAAAAGTGGACTTCCGGGTATAATTGGGTGCATAGATGGAACACACATTAAAATACGGTGCCCCAGTAAAAATTTGCAGCACCTATATTATAATCGAAAAGGATATTTCAGCATAAATGCGATGATTGTAAAATTTATATTTATTAACTTGAAAATAAATTTAAATAATTGTTATTGTTTTTCAGGTTTGCGATCACAACATGACTATAAGATATATAAGTGATATCCAGGATCAGCCCACGATTCTATGATATGGAATATTTCTCGCCTGAAAGAAATATTGGAAGAAAAGTATTGTCATGGTATAAGAAACCAATGGTTATTAGGTGTGTTAGTTGTCTATTTTTCTTTTATAATTTCTTCTATTTAAAATATAACTTTCTTAACATATTTTTAGGTGATGCGGATACCCTTTGTGCCCATATCTGATAACGCCGTATAGAAATACAGAACCAAATTCCAGAGAAGCAAATTTCAACAAAAAATATTTAAAAGCAAGAGTTATAATAGAAAACACAATTGGTTTGCTTAAAGCCAGATTCCGATGTTTACTGGGTGCCAGGGAGTTGCACTTCCAACCGAAAAAAGTTACCCAGATTGTGAATGTATGTGCGACACTTCATAACATTTGTTTGCATCACAATGTTTCATTTGACGATGTCTCAGAAAGTGAAGCTCTAAATGAATTTCAGAGAAACAAACATACAAATAAT
Organism: Argyra leucocephala; assembly: GCA_963942445.1. Lineage (NCBI taxonomy): Eukaryota > Metazoa > Arthropoda > Insecta > Diptera > Dolichopodidae > Argyra > Argyra leucocephala. Next base: position 52,083,061 of record OZ012679.1, on the reverse strand, counting down.
GAAAATGAAATTAATGGAACTAGTGAGCGAATTTTAGAAGGACAAACAATTAGAAATAGACTACGTGACTCACTAATTTAAAATAAAATATTAGAATTTTTTAAAAATATATAAGTTCACTTTATTAAATAGATACGTTTTATTCATTTAAATTAAAGAAGTTATTTCACAACATTGGTATTTCATTAATAGTTATTTTATTATATTTCAGTCTCTTAAAAAAAGCTTAATATTAAATAATTGAAAAAAAAAACAAAAATAACGATTTCAATCTATCAAGGAAAAAAAAATTAATCCAGTAGTTAAAACAAAAAATCTAAGTAATTCTTAAAAACTATTTACTTATTGGTGTTATATATTTAAAATAATCTAAATTCTAATTACAGCCGATTTAATTATGGCATGGCACTTATTTACAGCAAATAAAAACAAATAATTCAAGTAAAGGAAAAAAATAACTAACTTCAGTTGTTCCAAACAAAAAAATTATTGTCTTCTAGTTTATAATTTAAATAAAGACCAAAAGAAAAAATATTTTAAATAAAAAAAATTGAGCTGCACGTTTGAAAAAAAATTAATTACGTTGAAATTTTTGAAGTTCTAAAAGCTCTCTTTTGATTTCAATTTCTTTTTTGTAAGTTTCCAGTCTTTCCAGTCTTTCTTTTTTATTTTTAATAATTCACGATATGTATCCTTTTTTAAATAGTACAGCTTTTTCGTGTATTCTGCCGTTGTTTTATTATATTTCTTTAATTCATTAAAATCCTTGGCATGATTTTCCAGGATTTCTATACGTTTTCGTAAAAGGTTTCTTTGTGTTCTGTTTTCATTTCTACTGGAAATTACTGGTGTCTGACGATCAACCACTTCAGCATTTTCTACAACATTTTCATTTTCAATATTTTCTATAACATCTTCGAAAGGCAATCGAAGGTCATGCCCTGGAGGTTCCACTTGTACATCTAATGATAAAAATTCGGAAATTTTTTGTTCCGAACTACTTAGATGAAACAAGTTATTAGGACCTCCTCCCGTGCACCGAATTTCCTTTTTGTTGTTAATTATTTTTTTTTTACCTTATTTTTTAAATCGATCCATACGTAAAAGTCATAAATTTTTTTATTTTTGCTTAATTTTTATATCAAAAACTAACTCTTGCCCATTATCATGTGTTTTCATGGGAGGGCCTATTAAATTTAAAGTCGCAGCAAAGACCTTCCACTTATCGTCCGCTTCTTTCTTTTTACATAAATTTTTACCTATTGTTGGATTGTACTCCATTAATTCCACTAATTTGTCTATTTGGTTTTTATTGCTAAAGCTTCTTTTTCTGAAAATAATATTTATACAAATAAAAATAAAATAATCCAAATTAATCTGAAATTTTCTTACCTTATTTGTAAATTATTACTTTTAATTTATCACAACAAATTACAACCAATCAAAGAAAATTCAAATTTCAACTAAAAAAATTCACAAAAATTGATACACGCGACAGCGACAATTGAAATATTTCGGTTTTAGTTGAAAGTCAAATCAAAATTGAAAGTCGCTACACCACCTAGTATATCAGTTTTTGTAGTAGAAACATTCTAAGAAAACACTTAGCATGTTTGTGTTTGACGAATTTTTATTTTTTTGTGGTGGTATAATTCCAACTGATGTACTTAGCATATTTGTGTTTTTAATCAATATCTCAGTTTGTGTAACAGAAAGATTCTAAGAATGCACTTAGCCTTTTTTTGTTACGTCGACCTTGCACTTAACTTATTTGCAGCATGCTGATCTCGGAAACTAATACACGCAATTTATAAATTTAGTTTGAAGTTTTATTAAAAAAAAAAACACTTTTTTAAGTTTTAAAACTATTTATTTTCAACCGACAACTTTTAAACATAAAATATATCTGAAATTAAAATTCTAAAATTATATTTAAGTACATTCTTAATTATTATGATATTTTGCATACTCATCAGTTTACATTTTATTTAATATTGTATTGTAATTGGAGTATTTGCGTTAGTTTTAAGCGTGTTAATATTTTGTGAGAAAATATTGTTTCCCAGATTTATGTCAACAGGAAGTGCTGACGTACTGTCTACAATATTTGTATTGGTGGTGGCATGTGGTTTATACATAACTTCTCCAACGTTTAATTTAGAATTCTCCTGAATTCTTTTAATAATGAATTTTTTTCTTAATATTTTCCACGATGCAAATATTCCAAATACAATGGAAGTTATTACAATTGATGTGATAATTAAACTATATGAAATGTTTTTATGATAACTTAAATCTTTAATTTCCTTGACATTATTAAAATTTTCTAAAATTATTTCATCAAAAGTAATTTTATTTTTAAATTCTTTATAACTTTTATTTACAGGATAATAAAATCTTTCATTAACAATTTCTTTAATATTTGAAAAATAATGGTCTAACATTTTGACCGTACAATTATTAAAATGGATTAATACATTATTTGTTACAATTAATTTTCTATTGTCACAAGTTTGATTCAACTCAATATTGTAGGCATTTTTTATAATAATAGTTTCTTCATCTATTTCTATGATTTCAGTCAAATTATTTGTTATTAATATACAATTCTTTTTATAAATACAATGCTTACTTAAATTAAGTTCATTTAATGTTTTTAATTTTTCATAACGATAAGTTGAATTATTATACTCAAATACGATTTCGGTTGCGAAATCAATTTCTTTCTTTTCTTTATTTGGTATTGGAATTATCATTTTTAATTGTATTTCTTTTATTTTTTTAGGGATTTTAACAGCAAGCATTAGTGAATTATCTAAAAATTTGGTTGCACCTATCTTTATATATTGTAATTTGAAAAAATCTATATTGTATTCATTTATTTCGTCGTTATTTTAATTTTTTCTTTGATGAACTGGATTTTGAATAGAAAATCGAGGTAACGATTTTGTTGAATAATTGGGTCCTGTATATTATTTAATTGTTTGAGTATCGCTTCTCTATCGGATTCTATTATAGTTTTTAGTTGTTTAAGTGACGTGCTGAATTGTCCGTTAATTTTTACTTGTTCATTTGTAGTAATTATTAGTTTGTAGTTATTGTCCTCAACTGTACGTAAATGTTTTTCGATAACTTGTCGGTCTTCGTCGTCCATGGTGCCAAATAACCATTTAGATGTTGTTCCTATTGCATTTACTAGTCCTCGTTTGTTTCTTGTATTATTTCTTGGTGTAATAGTCTTAAGTTTATTAATGAGCTGAGAGATCTCGGTTTGTTTATTTATTTATTTATTTATTTAACAGTGGACCTACAGATTAATCTGCAGGCCAACTACAGGCCCTTTTCCCTTAATATTGATTTTTGATTTACATTTAATTCTTCTATATGATATGAGATATTATTAAGAATGTTGGTGATTTCGTTTGGGTTGAAAATGTGGATAACTATGTCGGTTTTTGTTACTAATTCGGTTTTGTCTAAATTTATTTCTACAAATCCTGAATTAACATCTATCGTGCTTACTTCTAATGAAGCTGAACTAGGTGTTGTCAGTAATAAGACCGTCATCAGTATTTTCCAGACCTGAAAATTTTAGAGGTCGTTTAATGTTAGTTACATGTATGTTTCTAAGATTAGCCTTTTTAAATTTAGGCTGTTCTTTGTGTCGAACTGCCTTATAATTCCTAACGAAACCTGTCGATCTTGTTTCTTCATAGATTTCCATAAACTGATTTAGCTTTCCTATATTTTTTAGTTTGGTTACTTGTAAGTTTTCTTTAATTTGTTCAAAATCTATCTTATGATTTTGAACTTCAATGGGTTTGTTTTTAATGGTTGAATGATATCTTTCATTGTATGCTCTTATAGATTGTTGGATTAATCTCCTGACTGATATATTGCTTTCTTTTTTATATTTAAGTATTCTAAAAATTTCGGCGATGGTACTGTGGAACCTTTCAATATCGGAATTCCCAGTATGATTATTTGTTTTTGGTTTTGTTTTTTGGTTTTGTAAAATGGATTTCTATTTGTTCATCTTGTAGAAATTCTTGTATTCTTATTGCTTTAAACTCGTTGTCTGCCACTATTTTTCGGGGCTTGCCTAATTTGCTAAAATGGTCTTCTAATTGCTCTATTATCGTTACATGATTTCTATCAGTAAGGTAGTAAGCTGCTCCGAATTTCGAAAATTTATCGATTACTGTCATAAACCTATTTTTCATAATAACATATGTGTCAATATGTATTATATCATTTATTGCTACCGGAGTTTCGGTGTACTTAAGCTTAGGTTTAATGGGTTTTCGATCATACTTTACTGTTTGACATACGTCACATTGATTGATTACTATCTGTATTAATTCTAACAGATTTGGATAGTATACTTTATTCTTAATTTGATTATATGTTTCTTGTATGCCAGAGTGAGAACTTTCTCGGACATGATAGAAAGATATTTGTTTGACCGCTTCCGTTTCGGTTTTGAAGTCTTGTGCTCTGTATGAGCATTTAATAAATTTAATGTCGTTACTATTACTATATAACTCTATTATTTTATTCTGTACTATGTTATATTTATTGTCAGAAAGTTCTGAGAATATTCCTACTTTCCCTTTATTAAGAAATTTCCTAAATATTTCACCTAGTCGATTGAAATCATGTTCAGCGACGTAAATTATTCTTTTATCTAATAATGTTTCAAATTCTACTGTTTTATTATTTGTTAAGATAATTTGGGTTCTGTATTTATTAACTATTTCTTCTTTTATGGGTATGTGATCTAATAACTCTTCCTCTGCTGAATGGACCGTACCCATGGTTGTATCTTCTATATTAAATATTTCGAAATCTGAACAGTTTTCGTCATTCAATGGTACGTTTTCATTTACTTTGGTCTGCATAATGTTGTTATCCTTATGCTCGATTCGACTCAGAAAATCCGCCACCTTGTTTTCTTTTCCTTTCAGGTATTCTATTTCAAACTGGTATTCTCCCAGTTTTAGGAGCCATCTCTGATGTCTTGGCGAAATGTCCTTTCCTCTATATTTAGCGTGTAAGAACTTAATTGGCTGGTGATCGGTCAATATTTTGAACCTTTTACCGTACAGATAGGGTCTAAAATAATTCACCGACCAGAGTATTGCAAGAAACTCTTTATCCGTTGCAGAATAATTCTGTTCATGATTGTTTAGTGTCCTTGAAGCAAAACATACTGGGTGCCCTTCTTGTGATAGCACTGCTCCAATGGCATAATTTGAAGCGTCAGTTGTCAATGTAAAAGACTTTTCAAAGTTAGGGTAACGAAGGATAGGGTGACTCGTGACTAAAGTTTTGAGCTTCTCGAAAGCTTCAACATAATTAGGGTCGTTAGTATTGATTTTCATATTTTTCTTTAAATATTTAGTGATTGGTTGGGCTACTTTGGCGTAGTCCCGAACAAATTTTCTATAATAACCAGTAAGACCTAAAAAACTCTTTATCTGCTTTTGAGTTTAGGGAATTTCTAACTTTGCAATAACTTGTATCTTATTTGGCTTTGAGACCTTGTTCTGTTAATACGTGTCCCAGAAATTCAGTTTCTTTTTTCATGAAACTGCATTTGTCTATTTGAATTTTTAAATTATTCTCCTGTAATATGTTGAAAATCGTGTTTATTGCTCTAACATGTTCCTGTAAACTGGTGCTGAATATTAATACGTCATCTAGGTATACGACACAATTTTTGTTGATATAATCCCTTAACATTTCATTCATCGTTGGAATGTTGCTGGAGCATTCTTGAGTCCAAACGGCATTCTATTGAATTCGTATAGTCCATGAGATGTTACGAATGCTGTCTTTTTCTTGTCCTCCTCTTTTATAAGAATTTGATGATAACCCTTAGCCAGATCTATTGTTGTGAAGTATTGAGCTTTACCGATTTTATCTAAAAGAGAGTCGATATTGGGTAGGGGAAACTTATCGTCTACCGTAACTTCATTTAACTTACGATAGTCTATGACAAGCCTAAATTTCTTTTTTCCTGAATTGTCCATTTTTTTCGGGACAACGATCAGCGGACTAGAATACTAGCAGACTAGAATACTAGAATACTAGTTACTTTTCCTAATGATTCCTTGTTGCTCCATTTCTGTAATTTGTTTCCTTACTTCTTCCTCGTGTTGCGGAGGATACCTGTAAAGTTTGGCATTTATAGACTGATCGGTTGTTGTTATGATTTCATGTACGACAGCTGTTGTGCTTGTAAGCTTGTCACCCTCTTTGTAAAATAGTTTACCGAATTTTTTAATAATTTTTTCTACCTCCCCATACTCTTCGGTATTTAGATTGTTTAATTTAAGGTAATTAATATTAGGATCTACAACTTCTAATGTGTGAATTTCTTTAAATATATACGGATTGTTAGCAAATTTTATGCAGTTATTGTTAAGAGTAATAGTGCCTTCATCTCAATCAATGACACTATTTAAATTTCTTAATAAGTCAGTCCCTATAATAAATTGATATTTTCTATTATTTAAACTTTTAATTTTCCAACGAATTAATGCATTGCAAGAAACATTTAATTCTTTTGGAGCTGGTGTGTGAGCTTCCCAATTTATTGTATCTTTTCCGCTAATTGTGGAAAAATGTATAGGTTTAATTTTTTCTTTTTTAAAACTAGTTATTTTATCGTCAATAATGCTAAACGAAGAGCCTGTGTCTATTAAGTATTTTGTATTATGGACGATTATTTCAACCATCGGAAGGTCATCCGAGGCTAGTTGAGAAAAAACTCGACGTTGTTTGATTCATTATTATTTTGCTTTTCCTTTTGAATATTTTCAACTTCCATTGGTTCAATCTGTCCTTGTCTAGGGTTATTCTGTTGATGGCTATTTTGGCCTGAATTTGCCCTAAAGTTTCCTGACTCTTGATTAGACCTAAATGGATTATTATTATTTTGTTGATTATACCTATTTTCTCTGTAACTATTTTGATAAGATTGCCTAGGATATTCTTGATTATCCCTACTGTTATGTTTGCTATTAAAATTGCTATTATTACGATTTTTATAAAAATTACCAGATTTATTTGAGAAATTACTTTTTTGATTTTTATTATAATTTAAATCTTTGTTGTAACTTTTAGTATAATTGTTTTGATTTTTATTATTATTTGTTAAATTTTTATTATTATTCTTATAATTAAAATTATTATTTTTTTTAAATTCTGGTCTGATACAAAGATCTTCAAACCGTCTTTTATTCATTATTGTTAAAACTGTATCCAAATCTTTTTCTTCATAAATTTTGTCAAGGAGTGTTCCCTGACTAATTTCTTTTATACTATTTACTAACATGCTATTAATATTACTTAAATCTATAAAACAATCTTCCTTATAGTACACTTGCAGTTCATCTGCTTTGTATTTAATTTTTTGTATTTCAATAATTAATTCACTTACCGAATTACATCTTATGTTACTAATTTTTTTATACAATTCTGCTGGCTCGGTGTCTGGTCTATATCGAAGCCGCAAAGTTTTCTTGATTAGTTCCCAGTTGTCCGGTTGTGGTAAATTTATGATGGTATCTTTTGCCTCTCCGTGTATTTTCTCGTGGAAAATTGTTCTTGTGATTAGTTTTAGTTGATTTTCGTCCCGTATTTCCGATAAGTAATATTCTACATTACTTAAGAACGAATTAATGGTTACTTCTCCTGTTCCTGTAAATGTTGTCATATATTTTACCTCCCTCATTATTCTTTCTCTTTGTTGATAAAGCATTTCACGTTGTTTAGCAATTTCATGTTGCTGTTGGTTGTTTTCATTAATCTGGTATTGTTGTAAGGCTGCTGTTAATTGTACCGGCTGTCTATTTTTTTCCTGGATTTCTGCCTTTAATTCTTCGGTGTTTTGTTCTTGAGACATATTTCTGTTTAAGTCGTATTTATTGGTTTTCTTCATAAATTTCGTTAAATTTTTTTTTTTTAAAACTTTGTTTTGTTTTCTTATTTTTTTGTGTAATTAATGATTTTTTTCTTTTTTTTTGTTATTATTAATTAACTTAATGTTTATTTAATATTTTAATTATAAATTTATTAATATTAAATTTTTAAATTAATTATTTTTTTTTTTTTTTGTTTATTTTGTTCGATCACTGGATTGCTAATTTTATAACAATCCTACCGACTGCGCCATTTATAAATTTAGTTTGAAGTTTTATTAAAAAAAAAACACTTTTTTAAGTTTTAAAACTATTTATTTTCAACCGACGACTTTTAAACATAAAATATATCTGAAGTTAAAATTCTAAAATTATATTTAAGTACATTCTTAATTATTATGATATTTTGCATACTCATCAGTTTACATTTTATTTAATATTGTATTGTAATTGTAGTATTTGCGTTAGTTTTAAGCGTGTTAATATTTTGTGAGAAAATATTGTTTCCCAGATTTATGTCAACAGGAAGTGCTGACGTACTGTCTACAATATTTGTATTGGTGGTGGCATGAGGTTTATACATAACTCGCACGCTAATGAAATTTATACCACTGAAAGAGGACCGTTCGAAATTAGTATTGGTGTAATAAAACGCATTTTGAAAAAAATGTCACTTAGCATAAGTGTGCGCTAAACCATCGATATATATATTTATATGCATGTAACACGCAAAAAATAATTTAGAACATATGGGTTGCTAATAAATTATCGGTTGGTATACCCAGACTATATGTTATCGTTTTAAATGTTTCATTCATGATTTTTGATATTTGCTGTGGAGATGAAACCATGCCATGGTTGTCATGGTTGATAACTTTAATACCACTATTAGGGTTTTGGTAAGATTTATTTAGCATTATTGATTTGTAGGTAGCCCACAATTTTTTTGGATTTCCGGGATCTTTCATAAGTTGTTCTGAACAGTACTTTGATTTTACTGCTACAATTAAACTTTTTACTTTACATTTGTATAAATTAAACAAGTCTACAATATGAGGATTTTGCGAATATTTTTTTTTATATTTTCCAAAGGAGTCACGGATCTTTATCATTTGTGAAATTTCCTGATTCATCCACTCATGTTTCTTTTTGAAGGTTTTGCTTGGGAGAAAACGGATGTACTTTTGAACTAATTAACTTAATACTTGAACCACTTCTTCAAAAGTTTCGTATGAGCTCAGACTATTTCATACTTGGTCCTGAGTCAAGCGTTCATAGTTTAGAACTGTTTTAGAACTTAATGAAGTTTCTTTTATTGAACTTAAATTAACACTAACAAATAACATTTGATGATCAGATAAGGAAGTATCTGCTATATGCAAAGATATTCTTTTTTTCCTGGCAGTACTTAACCTTCGTTCAATCTGGCTTGTCGCTGCGCTGAAATTCTATTTTGCACAAGTGTCAAACCACTTTCTTCTGCTTCTTTTCCTTTTTTGTATGCAGGAGGGGTGTCGGTTTGACCATGCTCATCTGCATAGATCTCTCTGCCTCGTTTCTTTCCATTTGCGGAGGTTAATGCTACATTTTGCTCTCCTATGCTGGGGATTTCGCTGGTAATTTTCGGTTGTTCCTTCCTTTGGGTTCTGCATTCGAAAATTACTTCTATCGCTTCCTGTAACTTTATTAGGCCATTTTTGATGACCATACTAATGTTCTTCTGCTTGGCAGCAGCTTGCAGCATGACTTCTGTCAGAGTACTGTAGATTTAGCATATCGATGATCAAATGATCAATTATTGTTTTCGAGGAACTACCAAATCTTGTCGCGAATTTTTCTGACATTTTGTTGCAAATGCAGAACCCATTACTTAAGAGAGTGTTGCAATAGTCACGTATATCTTTGCTAGTTTCGTTTAATAAATTAATGTTAAAATCTCCTAATATTAGTGAATTTTTATTAGATAGAGTAATTTCATCGATTTTATGGATGAAATCTTCACTTTTTATGTAATGTGATTTGTAACATGCTATAATATTTATATTGTGATTCACTAATTTTACTACTAATTATGTGCAACAAAATTCTGTTTCAGTAACTATAGTACTGCTTATAGAGTTTTCTACAAATATTGCAACTCCACTGTAAGAATCATTTCTATTTAAAAAGTAACCAGTGTATCCAGAAAGGTTAAAAAATTTATTTTCTTCTTTTTTGAGCCATATTTCGGATAAGACAATCACGTGAATATCACATTGATATGTAGCTATTAAAGATTCTATATCATACAGTTTATTGCGTAAACTCTGGATATTGAAATAAATGATATTTAGATTTTTTATGTATCTCGGTAATATATTTTCAAACGACCCTGCAAAATTATCAATTTTAATCTCCTCATTAAGATTTATACCATTTATCTCAGAATTCATTTAAGAGATAACAATAAATAATAATAAACAGGAGTGGTATTCTGTATTGTGATAATCACGCTGCGACTGTCGCATATCCATAATTGGTATTCTATATGGTGATTGTCACAGTGATAGTCGCTTTTTTTTTGTGATTTTAGGGTGACAGCTAATTTGGTGTCACTCATGATGAAAATAAATGAAAGTTTGGTTGTTTTATAAGATTTTAGACTTTTAGATTTTTTATGTTTTGGTTTTTTAAGATTTATTATAATGTAAATATTAAAAAATGCGAGTTTTAGAATTAGAAGTCGCTAAAATTGCAAATGATTTTAAAATAATGGAACTGAATAAAAAATGCTGTGATTATGTGTTCATTTTTTTTTAATAAGTTTGAATTTTATTTTGGTTTTCAATTACATATAATCATTGATTAATAATACTATAAAGATCGACATTTTCATACAACAGAAAATGTTCAGCTCAATTTTTCCAAATTCTCTTCATTATATATATTTTCTGGGGTATATTCAATGTGTTGGTGCATTTTCTATATTCAATTTGAATTTTTAAAATGAGCGTTTTATACGACTTTATTCTCTAAATAATTTGTATGTGTTTAGTTTCTCTATACTGTTCTTGAATATTATTGTTTTTAACTTTTTGTTATTTTAATTTGTATAGGTAATTTGAATTTTTTTTAATTGATAGGTACAAAAATTTCAAATTGGATAGCATTTTTATCGAGTAGTCTTTTAAGAATATTTTTTTTTTATTTTTCTCTCAATATACATTGTAATAAAAGGATTTTTATAATTGTTGATATTGTGCTTGTATATTATTTGTAATAATAAATTAAAAAATTATAATATAATTTTATAAGGTTTAGGAAACGAAAATATTTTTCTTGTTTTAATTGAATAATTTTCAAAAATAAAACAATTTCAAAAAATTCAAATAATAGTGAACATTCATTCACGTTATGATTTCTAATATATATTCATACATACATATACATATATGTATAAATTTACAAATAGAATCAAATTTTTGTTAAAGTTGTTTTAAATACAATTCTAAATTTTAAATTCAATTCAAATCGGTTTTTAGGTACATACGTACTTATATACCTACGTTCAATTATTTCATCTCTAATATTTCATTATGAATAGCTATTTAAATTTCGTTTTCAAATTTTGTGTTAATTTTTTAAAAATAGTATAACCCACATGTATGGCAGTTTGACACTTTTTATGTGCAAAATCCAGCAAAATATCTAATTGCTAATTCTTCAAAATTACTAACTGATTTACTATGTGATTGAACTGTATTTGAAGTTGAAGCTAAAACATTTTCCTTCTAATTTCTTCAGGACAATTTTCAATAATAAAATCTTCATGAGCCAAATCATTGGCATCAATGTCCAAATAATTGTTGTGATCTGTTTCACAATTTAAGGATGTATTTTCGTTATAAATACTCGCCTCGTCTTAGCAAAAATATTCCCAATTTGTTGTGCAGATGGATTTCTGCAATAATCACCAGCAGATCTTATATGAGAAAACATATTTTCTAACGGATGTTGGTTCAGTCTGCGAGTCATCAAGAAATTAATATTCTATCAATTTGATCTTTCGATAAAGATAATACAGCAGTTATTGTTTGGGCCATTCCATTAATGGAAACATTTTTTTTGGTACTTTTAATTTTTGATTTTTTAAGATTTCTAGCCTTTCCTCTAAGAATAAAAACGGAGAATTTTTAACGGTTGTGAATTCAAAATTTTTAATTTTTTGTGTTAAAATTTGAAGAAATTGAGTAATCAATTAACTAGTTAACTCTTAAAACAAAATCAACAGTCAGATTGGCTTTATTACTCAATAAATTAAAAAAAATTCGATCAGTGTTATTTATTGCTTTTATGGCTGCATATGTACTATGACTAAATAATTGAAAAGCTGATTTTACTGAAATTTTTTCAAATGTGTTAGAATTAATATGGGTGCTACGAACTTTAGGTAAAATTGTTGAAAGCTAATAATATCATTATTCCAGTTTTCAAAATCGGGTTTTATAAAAGAATTTCTGACAGATTTTATAAGATGCCATATCAAACAAAGCATAAATTTTATTTCCATTCCAATCATAAAAAAGGGTCTACCTTATTGACACCAAGTAATTCATAAGTGTTTCGATTTGTACTGCATTAGTCACAAGCAGGTGCAACAGTATTAGAACCAATCTTTGTTAGCTCCTTAAGATATTTTAGTAGTAAATTGATAAAAAAATGAAAGGTTTTAAAGTTACTCTTTTCAAATTATTTTTGGATAAATTGTAACCCTATGCGTACTTATAACTTTCTTGTAAACTTTGAATCATAAAGAAATGTGCTTCTGTTGTTAGTTTTTGTTTTCTATCCCCATCTAAATCTTCCACACCATCTATACAATCCCTTTTTATACTGTAAGATGTTTCTTTTTCTTTATAAATTATTTCCTTTAGAAATCCATGATTTTGGTAACTGGTACATTTTATGAAAAAGAAAGCCTTTTAAAAATAAAAATTTGATTCTATTTGTAAATTTATACATATATGTATATGTATGTATATATATTAGAAATCGAAACGTGAATGAAATGTTCACTATTATTTGAATTTTTTGAAATTGTTTTATTTTTGGAAATTATTCAATTAAAACAAGAAAAATATTTTCGTTTCCTAAACATTATAAAATTATATTATAATTTTATAATTTATTATTACAAATAATATACATGCACAATATCAACAAGTATAAAAATCCTTTTATTACAATGAATATTGAGAGAAATTTAAAAAAAAAAATTTTCTTAAAAGACTACTCGATAAAAATGCTATCTAATTTGAAATTTTTGTACCTATCAATTCAAAAAAAATTCAAATTACCTATACAAATTCAAATAACAAAAAGTTAAAAACAATAATATTCAAGAACAGTATAGAGAAACTAAACACATACAAATTATTTAGAGAATAAAGTCGTATAAAACGCTCAAAAATTTAAAAATTCAAATTGAATATAGAAAATGCACCAACACATTGATTATCTTCCGGAAAATATATATAATGAAGAGAATTTGGAAAAAGTGAGCTGAACATTTTCTGTTGTATGAAAATGTCTATCTTAATAGTATTATTAATCAATGATTTTACTTACTTGAATATTCTTGTTAACTTTTAATTATAAAAAAAAACGTCAAGGTGACAAGTTTTATTTTAAGTCTCCACTATAATTATATAATTTCGAATATCACAGTGTTGAGTGATATTTAATTTGAGTAATTACGTCGAGTCAAGTTTTTATTGCATTCTGTTATACAAAAGATAACATATGTTCATTATGTATTTTATTGAATTATATTTTGATTTTCAAGGTCAGTAAATTATTCATGTATACATTATATATTAATTAATTCTATATTAAATGGAACTCGTTATATTTAAGGTTATTGAACTTAGATTAATAAGTTACGTTAAATAATTGTAATTATTAGGAAAATCAAATTCTAATGTTCTCTTCCATTTTAGAGTTCAAATCAGAAGGTTGTGAACAAATTAAATAAATTAATTTAAATAAGTGATTGTGTTTTAATTGCTTTTTTAGAATTAGAACTATTAATATTAAAATAAAAATTTATAACATTTTTATTTTGAGTTTTCCTAAATTGGATTCAATACAATCAGTTTAGCGCAAAACAAACACTTTTCTTTAAATATTTTCTTTCACGGCATTTTCAGTTTGCTCTAAATACAACTTATAGCCTTTTCTTATATTCAAATCTGGTTCTAGATATGTTTTCTGTCTAGCTTTTCTACAATAATGAGAATGCACAGTTTCAAAGCTTTCTATATGCTTCTTTACTTTATTCAACGAGGATCCGTAACGTTTATTCTTAGTTTTTTAATATATTTATTGTGATTTATGCCATAAATAAAGTACTTAGGGTTGCTCTTTTTTGTTTCCCTGTTATATTTGGTCCAGAATTAGGTAAATAATTTCCCAAAAATATGGGATCCCCCATCTTGAATTATGACTTATTAATTATTGTTTTAATGTTTATTTGTTCTTTTAAAGAAGAATTATTTTCTTTTTTAATTTAATTTAATTTAACTTAAAAACGCTAAAAATTTTAATTTCTTATTTTTTTATAAATTTTGACTACCTGCTTTAATAAATTTTACTTTTTAGATTGTAAGTAAATTATCTATAGACTTTGACAAAGTTAATGTGTTCACTTCTGATATTTGCTTTAAATGCTCAGAACTTTGTTCATGGCTTACAACGTTAGTTATATTATTTGTTATATATATATATATATATATAATATATATATATATATATATATATATCAGTGACGGGGCGTGGAATTTTCAACTGGGGAAGCACTTATAGTTTTTGATTAAAAAATAAGAACGAAACATCATTTTACTTTGGCTTTTTTCTTAAATTTTTTTTAAATACTATTTTCTATATATTTTTTTTTCATATAAAATTAACTTTAAACAAAAGAAAGACAATACAACATAAATAAACTAATTTCAACAAATATATAGATAAACAATAAATAAAAACAGATACTTAATCTATTCGACGGTCTTTTAAAATAAAATTATCAATGACCTTGTCATAAAAATCATTTCTACTTTTTAAACTTTTTAGTAACTCTTTTTCTATTGCAATTTTGGCTAAATTCGTCAATCGAAATTGCTCACATCTATTTCTTAATGTAGTTTTAATTCTCTTTAGGCAAGAAAATGAACGCTCAACTGAAGCTGTTGTTATAGGAACTGTTATTATTAATTTATAAAGCTTGAAATATTGAAGGAGTTGCTTAATTCTGTTTCAATTAAAAATTCTAGTATTTCGGAAATATTGCTTTTGTTCGTAAAATTTACATCAGAAAATATAACTTTAAGCTCTGACTTTAACAAAGCAATATCAAAAAAGTTTGGATATGAATTTTCTATGTTTTTTATTAAGTCATCCGGGAATTCGATATTGAAATGTTTATATTTTGATATATTTGATAGTTGTATAAATTTAAATGAAGGTAAGCTAGCAAATCTGTTATTTAGTTCCTCAATCACATGGTTAACAATGTCGACTATTAAAATTTTGAAATCTTCTTTAGTATTAAAGTTCTTATTACTGCGAAGTTGGACAATTTCTCGCATTTCCAAATTTTCTTTTAGTTCCACATTTTGCCAAAAATGTTCAAAATTTTCTACAATCTCATTTATATTTTTTTTGAATGTCTCAATATTATTTAGGCATGACTGCATATCGCTTGATTTACTTTGTAATATTTTAAATAATATATCGGTCTGTGGGAAAAATTCGTTGAAGAAGTATAAAAGTATAATAAATTTTTTATCACTTAAAATATGTAGCAAGCCTTTAGCTTGCAAAACAGTTTCATTGTCCCAATTTTCATCACTATCAATGATATTCTCAAAAAATATTACAAGATAATTCTTTACTTGGAATATTGTTTGAACAACTCTACCATTATATTCCCAGCGTGTAGAAGCAGCAGTTGGAATTTTTTTTTTAACAATAAGGCTAAACGTTGCTAGTCGTTTTGATGAGTGATTGAAAAAGCTTACAAAACTATGTAAACTTTTGAAAAATGAAGCACAATGCTTAATTTTTGAGCATGAATGTGATAACACTAAATTTAATTTATGTGCAAAACAGTGTATGCATTAGGAATAATTTCTTTGACTTTCATCTGTAAACCGTTAGTGTTTCCAGACATAACAGCGGCACCATCATAACTCTGACAAACCAGTTTATTTACAATTTCAAGTTTTTTTAAATATGGAATTATAAAATCAAATAGGGATTGGCTTGATCTGCTTAACGAAACATCAACAAATTCCATAAACCTCTCGACTAATTTACCATGGTTGTTTACGTAGCGAAATACAATTGAGAGTTGAGATTTATTTGAAACATCTGTGGTTTCATCTAACATCATAGCAACGTATTCAGTGCTTTGAATTTCTTTTTGAATCTCATTTGTTAAAGCATATGCAACGGATGAAATAAGGTCATTTTGAATGTCACCAGATATTCCTGAAAATACTGTGGCATTTTCCAAATGAGCTTTTAATAAAGGATTATACGAAGCTAATAAATTCAAAGTTTCCACATAGTTTCCTCTATTTAAGGAATCAAATGATTCGTTATCACCTCTAAAAGCTAGTTCTTGGCACGCTAAATGGCAAGTGACATCAATTAAACATTTTAAAATTTTTCTGTTATGAGTCACTTTCTCGTTATATTTTTGAATTGATAACGATCGAGTTGAATCTAAAACGTTTTCAAATCGTACCCTTCCAAAAGTTTTCAATGAAATCATTCCCGCTAAATGACAACCTTGAAATTCCAATAAGAATCAATTTTTGAATATATTTCAATATTATAATACCTGTTTCTTTATGTTTTTTTGCTGCTTTAGATAAATTATTCATATCATCAAATCCTGATGCTGTCCACACTGAATTAATGTTGGAAAATAGAAGACATGGTCAACAATACAATTTTGTAGTTGCCTTACAACCTGCTAACCACGTATACGAATCATAAAATTTATTTGAAAAATGTCGATTACAACGTTTTATTGTCGTTGTTATTAGTAAAGCAGGCATTGGTCTACCCTCTTTAATAATTAACAGCTTTTCCTCAAAATTTCTTGCAGAAAATGATTTTTTTATTAAACTTTCAACAACACAATTACAATTCTCCATTTTATTTATTTATAAGAAATATAAAACTCTGTTTTAAATTTGTACACTTGTTAACAAAAATTAATTGTTTGAAAACTGCATGCATAAAATAAAATTATTGTAGCCAAGGAAATTAAACAAAGCAGCAATCAGCATTCAATAATAAAAAAACTACAGAACAACATACTTAACAAATCATTTATCCTTCCCTTCTACTACTCTCTAAAACAAAAAACCCACAAAACTACAATACAATACATTCCATATTTCCATATACATTTTCTCAAATTCACTTCACATACATATTCTCATTTCTCAATATTACTCTTTCAAGTCAACCACAATAATGCACACAAATAATTCATTCCTTGATATTTTTTTTATTTGTAAATTCATTTTGTGTCATGCGATATTTTGTTGTTGTTTCCCTAGCAGTTTTCAGCAATTTTCTAATTATATCAGGTAAAATTGGAATGAATATCAGCAACTCATTCAATTTTTCTCTATTTTATTAGAGAATTTTTCTACTAGGAATCTAAATAGAGATAGTGTGTTTGAGTGTATATATATTGTGTTGTTAATAAGGGGAAGGAGAATGATATTTAATTTGTCATTATATGCAATGTACGTACAATATTATTAATTGTTATAGCTACAGTGGCAAGAGAAGAATGATTTTTAATAGGCATTATTTTCAAATATTTTAAATTTGTGGTTGTTGAATATCTCTTATTCTCTTATTGAATGATTGAAAGAATAATAGAAAATAATGATGTTTTAGTGAAAGGAATTTTAATAAAAAAATATCGATTCTGATATATCGAAATATTTTCTTAAGAAATATCGATCTTCAATTTTTTTCAATAATATTATCGATTAATCGATTAACGAATATAATTCCCAAATAAATCAAATATTTCTGAAAACTTGTAATGAAATTAATTAAAACACATTTTAAATTTTTTTATTAATGTCCTTTTATTTATTCTCTTTTAAGTGAACCTGAAAAGTAAAATTTGTATTAATTTATTAAAATAATTAAGGATTGAAAATTATAGTATTAAAAATTTAAGAAAATATACATATATAATAATATACATAAGGAAAGAAAAGAAACTCACACGCAATGCAATAAAACTAGACTATCCTACCCACACACAAAAGACAAAAACTAATTACATATAATATTAAAAAATAATATATAATAAAATGTGAATCAAATATTAAGCTGCTCAATTTTAAGTGAGCTCAAAAATAATAGTTTATTTAGAGTTTTACCCTTCAATCTATTTCGCTTTTCTGTCATTACAGCACTAGCTTTAGAAAAAAGTCTTTCAGCAGGAACGGAAGTAGCTAATATTCCAACATATTTTGGAGCTATTTCAGCTAACTTTGGAAAATATATTTTATTTTTTTCCCAAAAAATAATGGGATTTTCTGAGAGTGACGAATCCTTTGTAATGAACAAAATGGCATTAGCAGCATTAACAGCATATTCGAAATGTAACTTTTTGAAACGAGGGTCCAAAATAGTTGCAACTGCAAGTAATGGATTTTTTTCAAATCCTGATAAATCTTCTTCAATCTTAAATTCCATTTTTTCCTTAAGTTTTGACCCAATCAAAGTTTCAGGTTTTATTTCAAGTATACCTAAAGTTGTTGTAGGAAAAATTGATTTTAATTATAATAAATAATAAAGTAAAAAACCTTACTTAATATCAGACACTTAATGAGTGGAATAACTTTTCCTCCAGTTACGTTCTTTTGAGCGCTAATTTCTGTTGTTAATTTTTCAAAAGGTTCAAGTAAGTTAATTAAATCTTTAAGAACTTCAATCGAAAAATAATTTTACTGCTTTCACCATATTAGTTGCGTTATCAGTAACTATACAGTTTATTTTGCTTTTTTTAATATTCCATTCTTCACAAATTTCTTTCAAACATCGTGATATATAATCTCCTGTATATCGTTCATTCAATTCCCGTACTCCGATTGTTAAGCTTTCGAGTTCATTATTTTTGATATAGTGAACCGTTAAACCTAAAAAATTAATTGTATTCAACGTTTCAGTCCAAATGTCCGTTGTGATACAAATCCATTCTCTGTTTTTTAATTTGTCAATCTCCATTAATTTCAAAGTATCATACTTGTCAAAAATTTTTGCTTTTATAGTTTTTGAAGATGGTAGTTTAATCTGAGGACATAATGTTTTCATAAGATGCTGAAAACCGCAATTTTCTATAGTTTTAAATGGCAGATTGTCTTTAACGATGAACACAATTATTGAATTAATTATTTTGTCATAATGGGAACCATTTTCTGAAAATAAATTATTACTAAAATTAAATGCATACAAATTTAGAATAATATAACATAATTTACCCGAATAATTTGCTCTAATTTTAAAGGATTCTCTAATATCAATGTCTGATTGCGAAGAACAACTGGGCTTGGAGCTTATTGAAGTCAAGCTAGACAAGCTATTAACATCGGAATATCTTTCTATGCACTTTAAATTGAAAAAA
Organism: Argyra leucocephala; assembly: GCA_963942445.1. Taxonomy (NCBI): domain Eukaryota; kingdom Metazoa; phylum Arthropoda; class Insecta; order Diptera; family Dolichopodidae; genus Argyra; species Argyra leucocephala. Next base: position 52,063,426 of record OZ012679.1, on the reverse strand, counting down.
AAAACAAGACAAATATACTTATTCAATACCTTTAATTTGGACTTGTTTACCTGTTTTTTTGATTGTGTACATGACTGGGAATCTGCATCTAAAACAGCGAAATGAGCCCGTTTGATATGAGTCCATAAATTTGTGGTGTTTCCACTTGATTTTACTTTTTTAAAACATAAATTACATTGAACGTCTTTGTTCTTTGTAGTTTTGGAAAAATATTTCCACACACTATTTTCACTCATAATTTATAAGCAATTCAATTAACACTATTAAATGAACTATTAACACAACGGTTGGCTTATTGGCTATGGAATGGGGATAGATGGATATTCAAAATTAGTTTTGTTTGTAGTTTGTACAATCCAAAAAGAGCTCAATTATTTTGTATTTTGACGTTTGACTTTTTGACTTTAGATTTAACATGCGTTTATAAAATATGAAAAATTTTGCGTTCAGAAATTTTTTAAATAATGTAATTTTTTTTCTGTACACATATGTATTAAAATATCGATAATGAATATCGATAATATCAAATAATTATTCATTATTAAAAATCGATTTTTTATCAAAAAAAATGGATAATATCATCGATATATCAAATATCGATAAATATCACCGATCACTATGATGTTTATATAGGCATTATTTTCTAAACATACATAATGCAGTTAATATCTGTGCATATAATTTTTACTTGAAATTTTTTTTTCATTCGATTTGAATTTTTGTAGTTAAGTAATTTTTATATTAAATGAAATATATATATTATATTCAGTTGTAAAAAATAATAAATAATATTTTGTTTGGGGAAGCACTCATTCAACTCAATATATGGACGCTTCGTGCCTGATATATATATATATATATATATAGTAATGGTTTCGAGGGAAGTTAGAAGTTTTTATCGTTAATAAAACACAGAAGAATAATTATTAATTTAATTTATTTTTCTTGTTTTAATTTTAAGAGTTCTAGACTCTTTTGATTTCAAAAGTGAACTAAAAATTTATTTTACAGAAATTTACTTTCTGGAAAAGTTGTTACAAGATAAAAAAAAAAAAGGTTTATTAATTATTACAAAATATTTTACTTATCTTTAAATGCATAAATTTAATAAGTTATTACAAAATTTCCAAATTTATGCATAATAACAATAATAAAAAGAAAATAATTATATTCAACAAAGAACCAAAATAATGCATATCAAAAATAGTGCAACGATAACAAATTTCTAAGTGGGTCGGTCATTGCTTTGTTTAATTAGTAATATTTTTAAATAGGTCGGTCATTGCTTTGTTTAATTAGTAAAAAAAAAACAAAACAAAAAATGAAATTTGAGAATTGAATTTTTGTGTATGAAAATAGAAAGTGATATTGAAAAATGTTATCTTTCAATGTTGTTTTAATTTATGGGATTTGAAGAGGGTAATCTTTTAATGAGATGATATCATTTTGTGGAGATGATATAACTCCTCCCTCCTTAAGTTTCGACTCCTGGCGAATACTCTTTAATACTACATTTAATTTTGGAATTTTAGACCGTATTTTATTACGGAAATAAAATGAAACAAGCAGGCCAACAATAGCGAGCATTGCTATTGTTGAATCAACTGTTAAACTCGTGTACCATTTCCAAGTATTTTCGTATTCTATTTCTTGGATATTTTTGGTGTTATTAATATGATTGTAGTACAAATCTGTTAATTGAATTTCGTTGACCACATTTTGAATACTGACGTTGCGGTCAAAGAAGTGTATTATGTTGTTGTAATATTCTTCCTCGAAATTTTCTTGTCTAAAAGTATTAATTGAAATTTTACAATTTGAAAATTTAATAATATTGTTACCTTTAATTGTAATTTCTTTTGGGTTTTGCCCACAATTATTAAAAAGTAAAGCTTCATCTAAATTCTTTGTTATAACAATAGAATCAGATAAAGATTTTATTTCTGTTGATAAGTTTTTGTGATAGTTGCATTGCATTTGGTCTGTGCTTAACAAATTTGATATACAATTATCGTTAAATGATTTTAAATCTTTTTTTAAAATATCTTTTTTATTTACAATTTCAAAAGTATTTTCTTTACAAGTAATTAATTCGTTAACATTAGTATCTAGTTCTAAAAATTTATTTTTATTAGGAATCTTTTCTAAAATATTTTTAAAACAATTTTCTTTAGTAAAATTTGGTATTGATATTACAAAAATAATTGTATTTTTATTAAATAGTACACAAAGTTTTATGTATGGTAACATTTCAATTGTTATATTATAATCTGTAATTTCTTTATCAGTAAGGATGTTTTTTGACAATATTTCCAACTTACTAGCTAATATTACTTCTTTTATATCAGAAATTTGTTTATGTAACAAGTTAATATTTTCATTAATTTCTGATTTTAATTTTATCAGATTATGATTTAAAGTGTTAAAGATTTCAGGTTTTTCATGTAATTTAATTATGTTAGTTTCCAGTTTGTTAATTGTTTCTTCATATTTTAAAAGGTCGATTATGTGTAAAATTCTTTTGTAACTATGGATTATTTTAATTTCGGTATCCTGAACGAGTATGTAACCATTGCCGTTAGTAATTTGGGTTACATCTATTGAGGATTTTGCTATGACATGCGTTGTTATTAGTAGAATAGTAAAAATTATTTTTATCATGCCTAAAAAGGATAATATTTATTAAAAATAAAGGTAAAGATTTATGTTTGATATTTTAATTTCTTTTTGAATTGACTTTTATATCTTGGTAGTGTTTCCTTGTTAATTTTTAAATGATTTTCATTAGATTCAACAATGTCAATTTTTTTATGGTATGGATGTAATTTTGTAACTCTATTGAGTTTTAAGTAATTAGAGGGCTGCTCTTGTTTTCTTTTGGCATTTAATTTATTAATTACCTTTTCCTTAGTTTTAGTTATTCTCTCGAATATTGCCGCAAAATTTTCTGGTGTTATTTTACCGTTAATAAAATCTATGGGTCTTTCTCCCGTAGTTGAATGAATTGTTTCATTGTACGTTTTAACGATTTGAGTTATTGGGTCAATGTCGTGCGGAATGCCTTGTTCTTTTTCTATGGCTTCAAGAATTCTTAGGTGTTCATTTAGGGTGTTATGGAAACGTTCAATATCCGCGTTACTACTTTTATTATTAGGAGTAGTGAAATGAATTTGTATATCCTCATTGTCTAAAAAGTTTTTAAAATTAAGACTATTGAATCCCTTTTCTTGGTCAGTAACTATTTTTTCTGGTTTACCGCAAGAAGAGATATACTGCATTAGGGCAGTTTTGAGATCGTTCCAATTTCGTGAATTTAGGGAAATTATTTGTGCGTGTTTAGTAAATTTGTCAATTAAGGTAAGATATGGTTTTCCTTTTTTATGGAACCAAATATCCATATGCACAATTTGTAAGGGTTTGTTTGTAGTTTCAGAAATTTTGAAGGGTAATTTTAACGGATGATGTTCGTATTTTGCAACATTACAAATGTGGCAATTATTAATAATTTTTTGTATTTCCAATTTCAGTTTAGGGAAATAAAATTTATTTTTTAAATTCGAATAGACATCATTAATACCTCTATTAATACCAATATTAATTCTTGTAGTTCGTTACGATTTTCTACGTCTTCCAAAATCGATGAACATTTGTTTAATTTAAGGTGTTTATTTTTTGAGAAGTATTTTAGGTAAGTATTTTGAAAATCATTATAAATTTTAATATCGTTTATCATTATTCCGATGATACCTTTCGTTGGAAAATGTTCCTTAAAGATTTTTACAAAAAGGTTTTCATCTGGATTTTTGTGTAAAATTGAGATTCTATTTCTACCATTAATTTTCTTTGCACTTATTGAATCTTTATCGCTTTGATTTATAATAACTTGGGTTTTATAGAAATTTAGAGGTGATGTTGAGATAGGGATATATTCTGTATTATCTTCCTCAGCTGAATGCATTGTAGCATCTGTTGAGCGAATTTCATCTATTTCCATTTCACTTTGTTTGTGATTATTTAAGTTAGATTGAGTCAAATAAGTTTCATTGGAAATTAATTTCGACTCGTGAAAGGGCATCGGCAACTTTATTTTCTTTTCCACTTAAGTATCCGATGTCGAAGTTAAACTCTTCGAGTTTAATTTTCCATCTTTGTAATTTGGAGTTTGGCTCCCTTAAATTGTGAAGCCATTGAAGTGGTTGGTGATCCGTTCTAATGGAAAATTTACGGCCAAAAAGATATGGACGGAAGTATTTCGTTGCCCAAACAATTGCTAGTAATTCTTTTTCTATAGCAGAATATTTACATTCGTGCTCATTTAAAGTTCTTGAAGCGTAACAGATTGGATGATCTTGTTGTGAAAGAACTGCTCCAAGTGCGAAATTGCTAGCATCGGTAGTTAAAGTGAATTTTTTCGAAAAATCAGGATAAATTAGAATAGGGTCGGTAGAAATTAATAATTTTAGTGTATTGAAAGCATTTTTATATTCAGTATTAGAAATATCTATACGTTTATTTTTTTTTAAACAACTAGTTAGAGGCTTTGCTACTTTTGCAAAATCTTTGATAAATTTACGATAGTATCTCGCGAGTCCTAAAAAAGATTTTATTTGTTTTGGAGTTTTAGGAATAGGGAATTTATTGATGGCGTCTATTTTATTGGGGTTTGGCTTGATACCTTTAGTCGTGATAACATGACCAAGAAAGTCCGTTTCTTGTTTCATGAACTCACTTTTATCAAGTTGAATTTTCAAGTTGGCATCTTGAAGTTTCCTCAATATCTTTTGTAATGCTACAAAATGTTCTTCCTTGCTTGTACTAAAAATTATAATGTCATCAAGGTAAACATAACAATTTACTCCAATGAAGTCTTTTAAAACAAAATTCATTAAACGTTGAAACGTTGCTGGAGCATTTTTTAAGCCAAATGGCATACGCAAAAATTCGTAATGACCACTTGTTGTACTAAAGGCTGTTTTTTCAATATCTTCTTTACTTATTTCGATCTGGTGGAAACCTTTAGCAAGATCGAGGGTTGTGAAATACATTGAACGACCGAGTTTATCAAGAATATCGTCAATATTTGGAATCGGATATTTGTCGTCGATAGTGATGTTATTTAGTTTTCTGTAGTCAATGACTAGGCGCCATTTTTGTTCACCAGTTGCATCTAATTTTTTTGGTACAACCCATAAAGGGGCTGAATATGGGGAAGCACTATGTCTTATTATGCCTTGATTGAGCATTTCATCAATTTGCTTATTAACCTCTTGTTTATGGATTTCTGGGTATCTATAAATTTTGGTGTAGATAGGAAGCTCATTTATAGTTTTAATTTGATGTTTGATAGCATGGGTAAACGTTAGATCATCACCTTCGTTATAAAAGGCTTTATTGAACTTTTTTATTATATTCAAAAGTTCTAGTTTTGTAGATACGTCTAAATGATCGCATCTGATTTCATTTTTACCCAAAAATATTTCATTTTGAAATACTTCCAACTCCTTTAACGGAACTGGAATGAAATATAAAGAATCTTCATTTTCATTGAAGAATAACGGAAGTATGCTTCCTGTTTTCAATTTTAAGGACTTTTCTTTATAACTAATTTCTGCTTCTAAAGGGACCAAAATATTACCTCCTATGATTCCATCAAAATTATTATGGAATTTCATTTCTAAAAATTTTATTTTTGCTGTAGAATTGAATTCTACAAAAGATTCAATTGTTATTAACGTATCGCAAGTAGTGTTACTAGTGATAGTTTTAATATTAATAGGTTTTATTTTACTAGCGTAAATAGGATTACAAATGTTTGTATTAATTATACTCATGGAAGCACCTGTGTCTATCACAAATCTTAAAGGTCTTCCATTTGATTGAATGGTTATATAAGGTAATTGTTGGTTTTCCCCGAGGCAGTTAAATGAAAATTTTTTATTTCGCTTTCAGCTGAATTTGTTTTTACTTCTATAGTATTAATCTTTTGGTTTACCGTAGAAGGTTCAACATCCATAGGTACAACAGTATTATTATTTTGTTGACGATTGTTGTTATGATATCTGTTGGAACTATGTGGATTTGAATTTGAATTGAAACCATGTGAATTTGAATGTGTGTTATGATTGGGTGGTTTATAATAATTGTTAGTATTTTTATTATTATAATTATTATAGGAATTATTATGTCTATTAAAATTTTTGTTAGTACTAAAATTATTAGAATTTCTCTTTGTATTATAGTTAAAATTGTTAGAGTTAGAAGTATTATTAGGATAATTAGAATTGTTAGTTTTATTATAATTATTAAAATTTTTTTGACTATTTATTTTTTTAAAATCATTATTATTATTATTATTTCTGAAGGGATTATATTCAGCATAATTCCCTTCATACAGTATGTCCATTGCTGATTCTAAGGTGTTAGGATTACGACTAAAAATTACAGAACGCATTGGTTCGGGTAATTTTTCTTTGAAAATGCGTAATCCTGTATAAATATTGGCTTGTATCATTGCGTTGGAATTTGGTTGATCTTTTACTTTATTGTTTAATCTGCGTAAAACAGATTTAATTTGTGAGTAAAGATCAACGCAAGTACTATTGAATTTAACACATTGTAATTCTTCATAAATTTGTAAAATGGATTTTTTTTCTCCGAAATTATTAATCAATACGTTTTTTATTTCAGGCCAGATTGAGATGTGATTATTTATCTCTATTGATTCCCTAGCCTTACCAACTAATTTTGCTTTTATTTTATTTAGTAATATGACCTGACTATTTTGGTCATATTTTGAAATTAGTGGTATTACATTTTCTACTAATTCTATAAACTTATATAATTGATCGGACTTACCGTTGAATTCTGGAAGCTCCGCGATGTATTTCATCGGGTCCAGTGTTAGTGATAATGGTGTTGTAACTTCGGTTGATGTTTCAGATGTTTTATTTTGTGACATTTTCCTATTTTCCTTTGTTGTTTTTTCTTTTTAATTAACTTCTAGAGTTGTATTTGATTTATTTTTTGTTTACACTTTTATTATAACTTTTTGTCTTTAGCTGTTATTATGTTTATTTTAAATTAAGGAATTTGTATTGTCTGCCAGACTCAGCAAGACATTAAGCAATAGTGGTAGTCTTATTTCAAAAGAGAAATTTTGCAATACTTTTCCTTTTTATTGTTCTAATTAATCACTTTTTGTTTGTATGTTAATAATTATTTTATTAATTTAAAAAACATTTATAAAATTTGTTTCGAAAACAACAAAAAATTTCAAATTTTAAAACTGTTGTTTTCTTTATGAGTTCACTTTTTTTTTTTTTTTTTGTTTTAACAATTTTTTAACTTAACCTCTTTTTTTTTTTTTTTATAAAAAATCCTACCGACTGCGCCAGTAATGGTTTCGAGGGAAGTTAGAAGTTTTTATCGTTAATAAAACACAGAAGAATAATTATTAATTTAATTTATTTTTCTTGTTTTAATTTTAAGAGTTCTAGACTCTTTTGATTTCAAAAGTGAACTAAAAATTTATTTTACAGAAATTTACTTTCTGGAAAAGTTGTTACAAGATAAAAAAAAAAAAGGTTTATTAATTATTACAAAATATTTTACTTATCTTTAAATGCATAAATTTAATAAGTTATTACAAAATTTCCAAATTTATGCATAATAACAATAATAAAAAGAAAATAATTATATTCAACAAAGAACCAAAATAATGCATATCAAAAATAGTGCAACGATAACAAATTTCTAAGTGGGTCGGTCATTGCTTTGTTTAATTAGTAATATTTTTAAATAGGTCGGTCATTGCTTTGTTTAATTAGTAAAAAAAAAACAAAACAAAAAATGAAATTTGAGAATTGAATTTTTGTGTATGAAAATAGAAAGTGATATTGAAAAATGTTATCTTTCAATGTTGTTTTAATTTATGGGATTTGAAGAGGGTAATCTTTTAATGAGATGATATCATTTTGTGGAGATGATATAACTATATATATATATATATATATATATATCTATTTTATTATATATATTATATTATAATAAATAAGCTTTTGTATTCAATTCTTTTAACCAATTTTTCCATTCGTTTTTATATTTTTATCATATTTGAACTTTTTCTTTTCTGGCTCACTGTAAGATAGATATATGTTTACAAGATTGCTTAGATACTTTTTTATTTTACAGAGTTTAGACCAAATTTTGTCTTTTCAACCAAAATGTGAAGAATATTTTTATTGATTTTTGAAATTATAATGCAAAAAATATAAACTATACAAGGAAAAGCATTAGGTGTAAAGAAAAACCTTATGTAAAAATTTACAGTAATCAATTTTATTTTAGAACTCTTAAGTTATAAATTATTAATTATGTTCACTAAATTAAAGGATAGGTAGTTTTACAGTATATACAAAGAAATAAAGAAGTCCTTAAGTTTAAAATACAAATTGAATAATAACTTCTGCTACTTTTCTATTAAATTAATTTCCTCTAGAATAGATGGTTTGTCTTTTGATTTATCGATGCTGAAATAAATTTTCATACAAGCTTTTTTTAGTAAACAAAAAGTTTCATAAAATCAAACATTAATCTAGCTAGTAATTATACTTACTTATTTAATAAATTTTTGTAAATATTTTTTATTTTCAAATATCCAATTTTTCAAATCTTCACGCGCACCTTTCAATTGATACTATATAGTTTTCTTACTACATTTATTTTACATTTACTAGTAGGAACGCCCCATGCTCACGCACGGTTGAATCATTTAAATAAACTTTATCACAAAATTATATCTTAACCTATCTAAACCAACTCTTTTTCATAAAAGGAATAATAGACTTATCATAGAGAAAAAAGAGATAATAGATCACGCGGCAATTGGATTTGTTTACATTGAATTGCAATTGCATCTTCATAATATGTGCGCAGTAAATATTATCATTCCAATTTTTTTTATTAGTTATTCAGTTCATCAACGTTTTGAATTTTCTATTCTGTAATTTTGATATTTTCTATTTTGAATATTTAAAAAATTTATTTAACCCATTCAACGCATCACCTTTCTCGGTCTGGTATACGGTTGCAAAAACAAAAACGTAAGCAAAAAAGAGAAAGGTATAAAAGCGTAATATGATATTCATTTTATATATGCATGCATATATAAATATTCCTATTTTCAAATTTTTCTGATTTTGTGAATTACTATTACTATTCTTTTATGAACCAACGCCGCAATCTCATATTTATCAAGAAAAAAAATCAATTAAAAATAAAACAATATAGTTTGTTCTTTTTTTTATTTTATCCTTTTTATTTTATCATTATTATTTATTATATTTTATTCATTAGCCAAAAGCAAAAATGATGATAACCATATATGTAGGTGTGTATGTATATATAATTGACCTATATATTATAATATACAATAAATACTGTCCGCCTAAATGATGTATCTGGAATGGATACATATAGGTATGCATACAGAATCAAATTGTTAAAATAGATGTATAAAATTTTTTTTATAATTTATATTTATAATTTATAATTTAAAACGATTTTAATTTTACACAGTAGTCACACATATAAACAATTTTTTTTTTAAGTAATTTTGGTCTATTATTAGTATTACTCTTCCTTTTATTATTTCAATCATATTATAATTTATTATAGGGTTGCCACTTAGGTCCAATAATACCGAATACACTTTTTTTATACAGCGATATACTTTTTTTTAAATTTATATTTTTTATAAATTTAATATTAAAATCAATGTTTTTTCAATATTCTAAAAAAATTTAAAGAAAATAATTTTTGTTCAAAAAATATTCTAAAGTTGACATTTTTTTTTTATATTTAAGTAGTGAAACTGAACTTGAAATGATAAAAAAATCAAAAAATATTGCCTAGTTGACATTTTTTGTTATATTTAAGTAATGAAAATGAATTTGAAAAGAGTTGAAAAATCTGTTGAATTCAAAAAATTAGATCCTTAATCTTGAATATTAATATTAAAATATTTATTTTCTTCAAATTACATTTTTTCAGAAATTTATATGAAGTTTTTGTTAAGTGGCAACCCTAAATCGATACACGATAAAATAATAAAAAATAGTTTAATTTTATTTCTTTCAATACATATGTGTATGGAGTACCCAGTCCTAGTGTATAGAAACCACGCCTCAATGTAATATTTGCTGATAGTGTGGATTGTGAAATGAGAATTTCAAATTTTGTTTGGTGTTGTTGTTGTTGTTTTTTTTTTGCAAGATTCTATCTAAATTTTATCTAAATTGTGTATTTCAGAAACTAAAATTCAATATGTTTATAACAATTTTGTAAGTTTTCGATTAATTTAAAATGTATTTTTACTTAACTAAGCCATAAAAAAATCAGTTTTTAGTTATGACGTTCTTTCTGCGAAATTTTTTCCAAGTACTGAAATATTTAAAGATATGACATTATTGTTAAAAATATAAATAGGTAATGGTGCAATTTTTTCCAATACTTGAGTTACGTTTGTGTATAAATAAAATAGCTAAACAAAATTTATTTTAAAAATTTTTATTAATAAAAACTAAAAATATTGTTCATAAATTCAATTTGAACATAATTAAAACAAATAACGATTATAAAAATAAAAACAAATTCATTTTGAACATGGTAATAAAAAAAGAACTTTAAAGTAACCTTAAAGTACTAATAAAAAAGGTACTTTTAATCACATTAAGTCTTCATTAATTATAACAATTATTATAAGTTTTCATAAAAAGATCTATAAAATCTTGAAATATGATTTTTGCTTACTAGATACATTAAATCATTCTTCTTTTTGTCGGATATTCCTGGTTTGGAATTGTACATATTCTGTAAAATAATGTTGGGGAGCTTTTTCGTCTTGCTAATTACAGCTTCTTCAAAATTTTCGTCCATATACGATGTTTTATAAAAAATTGTATTTGGAGTTCTCTTTTCAAATCTTACGATTTTTATATCAAGAAATTTAATAAGTTCATTGTTTGCATTTTTTGTAATTTTAAATGACATGTTTGTTGAAATTCTTTTTATGTTATAAAAGTCCTCAAAGCATAATTCATTGACTTTGAACGGTTCTCCGGTTTTTTTGGCAAGTTTTATTGTTGAAATGATGCTTTTTTACTTCTCTCTCAATTAAAGAATGCGATGAGTCCCCCTCATTCTGGGTGTGATCTTTTATTAAATATTTATGAGTTATACTTTCAATATTTAACTTACGTGCTGCATACAAATATAAGGATAACATAAATTTGTTTTTTTGCTGTCTTGGACAATTATCGGAATAAAAAATGAAGTTACGTTTGCCTTTTATGGATAGATCTTGTAAATATTTGAGGACGCAGGTTCCTAATTCATTTGTGCCTCTTTAGGCATTTGATTAATCCCATACATAACACTCTTCAGTATTTTCAAGCATATTATAAATGGTAAAATTTAAAACGTTGAGCCTAGATTTATAATAAAAGACCGATACGTCTCCTTTTGGCAATTGCATTACTGCTTGCAAATCGTAGACTGCAACAACTTCAACCACGTCAACTACGTCAACCTTTTTTTTATCATTTTCCCTTAATAGTTGAAAACCCTTGATAGTTTTTTCTCATCTAAGCGCTGATCGTTATGCATTGCATAAAATAAATGCAATTAATAAGCATTGCAGACGTCGCACAAATCTTTTTTGGGTTGAAAAAGCGGCTGTTAAATTCTTCTGTGAAGATTCTGAGAAAAAAGTACGCTGACATTATCTGGCTCTGCCTCTATTGGTGCTTGCGTTCTTGATTTTTTGGCCAACTCGATCATTAATTTTGAACGAGAGTTCATAACAGTATTAATAGACTAACAAAGCGATCATAAAAGAAATTATTTAGAATGATAAATACTGGAATGGTCACAAAAGTTACGATATGTCTCTGCAAAAATAGCGTCATAAGTATAAATAGTTCAAAAAACATCATGAAATCAGAAAACATTTTTAGCAAAAACAGAGTCATAAGTAAAATAATACAAAATTAATAATAACATTAGAAAAATATTATTTCACGATAACGTCATAATAGAAAATAAAACAACCTGGAAAATTAAAAATCAAAAAAATATTTTTAACAATATTGTCATAACAAGAAATAACACAATTAAAAAAAAAATATTTTTCTTCAATAACGTCATATTTCGAAATTAATCCAAAGGAATTCACGCATATCGTTGCAGAAATAAAGTCATAACTCAAAATAATACTTTCTAAATAATAAAAAAAAAACAAAATCAACAATACATACCTTAGCAATATCGTCACAACACAAAATACAACACTTCTTTTAAAAAAAGTATGCACCCTTATTACTCAACTTCTAAGCCATAACTGAGATAAGACTGTATTGAAACAAAATAACTTCTCAAATATACTAACTCCATAACGACACAACTCTCTCATGCCGAAAATAATGAGAATTGAGTTAAATGGATTGAATTATTTGAAAGAACTCACTCAAAACAATATTTTGTAGTACTCAGGTCAAATATGACAAATTTTGAGTTATGACGGTCTTCTCGCAAATGAGCGATATGTTGTATGTATATTGTTATAATTGTATTCAAAAAAATAAATGTTTTCTTTTTCTTCTTTTCTGAGAGCCTAGTAATTCATCGTTTCACCAACGTATTTTATTTTTAATTTTCTGTTTAATTATTTATTATTTATCTTATATTTTTTAATGTTTACAATGAAAAAGAATTGTAAAAAATGTTTGCAGTACTTTTGTTAATTTTTTTTGTACTATTTTAAGTTTTACTTATTACTTTGGTGGAAATTGGTTAACACTTTCTTCATTAAATTGTTTGTAGGGTATACCTACTTCAATGTTATGTATATGTGTAGGTGAGAATCAAAGTGAAAGTATTCCATTTAGAAAAATTTTGAGTAAAATAAAAAAAAACGTTTAATTCTTTTCAGCATCAAATTTTTGGCAAATGAGTTAAGCTAAACGACAGAAAAAATAATATACAGAAGCACAATCCCATATAAAATTTTTGTATGAAGATAAAATTAACGATTTTATAAGAAAATCAATAGCTCCATTTCTCGTTCATATATAATTCTACAAATACAGTGCAATGCATTTGAACATGAAACAAAAAGATAGAAAATAGACTAAATTTGAGAGAAGAAAAAACTACCTTTATACCCCTGACAATGTGGACGCCGTCGGACGGCGTCAAATGTCAAATCAAAGTTGAATACAAGTATTTGTATGAAACCTGCCAATGTAGACGCCGTCCACGCAAAAAAGTTAAATTTATTTTAACTTTTTCACCGTCAAATGTCATTTTTCCATTTTTTTTTAATTGTGTAAATAAACAATCAACAAAAAAAAAATATCGAATCGAACTAAAAAAATATTATTTATATTTTTCATTTTTGTTCAAAATTAGTTTACAAACATTTTCTAAATTTGTTTAATTGAAAATAAGGTGAATAAAGAATGTTAAATTTATTAATTTATAGCTAAATTTATGGAAAGATTATTTTTTTAGCTATTAGTCCAAAAATATGGATTTTGATTTTACTGATGACTTTTTTATCATATTTTCAACCATTTCGACATGCTATATAGCATATTTATGGATGAAAAGAAAAAAATTGAGATCCCGGCGGTTTTATTGCAGACCTGATAATTTGAATCGTATCACTTCTGGATTTTATATTAACAGTTTTATGGACCAGCTTTCCCTCTTAGAAAAAATTTGATGCGGGCTTACCCTGGGAAATGCTTATCATTAGACAAAAAAATTTACAATTATCGAATATCAAGAGCGAGGGTGATTATAGAAAACTCTTTTGTAATTCTAGTAGCGAGATGGAAAGTTCTCCAAAACTGTATAAATTGCTATCCAGGAAACGCAGAAAAAGTAAAAATATTTTAATTACAATGTTTATATTTGTACTATGTTTATATTGTAACTAAATTTTTTCTCAGATTGTATTAGCTACGGTTGCATTACACAATTTTATTAAAATGAATCAGCACTCGGCTCATCTATATTGCCCAACAAACTACGTTGATAGAGAAGATGACACTGGAAATATAATTCCAGGTAAATGGAGGGAAGACGTGAAAAAAACTGAAACAAGAAAAGTGAAGTTTGGATCTAATAATTCTACAAGAGAAAGTTTTAATCTACGTGATATTTTAAAAAAATACCTAATAAATGAAGGTGTAATTGATCTACAAAAAAAAATCAAATAATTTTTTCATGAGATATTCTTAAACATTTTATTTTTTATTTTTTTTATATTTAATATTGCAAAAATTAATTTTTTTCAAATAAATTTTGTTTAATTAAAATGTATTGCTGTCAATGCTATTATTTTGTATTTCTTCTAGCTGGCATTTGCACAAATATGCTAGAATCCTCTTTTCAGCTTTATTTTTATTTTCTGAAGATAAGCCATTCAATAACACCTGAATCCGTTCCATACAACTTGAAGATGTTTGTTGTTTTTTTTCCATAAATTGCCGCAATGAATCCATGGTATTAATAATGTTTTCTCCTACAGCATTATCAATATCTTTTTTTTTTCGTGGCAATGTGCTACTGGTTGTTGATGAAGTATTTTCTAATTCTTCTACAAAATCTTCGTAAGAGTTGGTTTCATCATCAATAAATCCTTCCGAATCAACATAATTACCAATGGTTCTAAAATTATAAGAAAATATTAGACTACACCACAAAAAAAAAAAAATATTTAAAACATACTTTCTTGGTGCAATTGTATCTTTCAAAAAACATAAACTTTGATAATGTACCCATTCTGGCTTTGTTTTAGCAGCACTGCCAGATGGTTGTTGTTTTAGTTTATGTTCTCGCACAAATTTGTCCCTAAGACTTTTCCATCTACTGGAACATTCTAAATCTAAAAATAAACGAAATATAAATAAAAAAACGAAATATAAACATTAAATTAACATTTAATTATATTTAAAATATATTTAAAATCTTTTATTTCATTTTTTCTTACTTGATTTTCCCAAAGATTCGCCAATTTTTTTCCATAATTCCGATTTGACCGCTATATTCTTGAATCCAGAACTTGATTTATTAAATAAAACTTGATATTTTTTTACGTTCTCTATTAAACTTTCTTCAAAATTCATTATTGAAAAAACAATTTCTTGATTTTAAAATCTATCTTTAATTAAAGGAATAACTTACTAATTATCTATGAGAATAATAATTATTTTCTTATTTACAAAAATATGACATTTGGCGCCGTCGACATTGTCTAAAAATTTTTTTAAAAATTATTTTTTATTCTTGACGGCGTCGACGCCGTCGACATTGTCTCAACAATTAAGGCTAAAACTCAATGTAGGCTTTTTACGCGTTGATGCTTTGACAAGCTTTTACGCGTTAAGAACGTTTCAGACTTTTACGCTTTTAAAACTCAATGTATGCTTTTTACTTTATATGTTCTGTTTTAATATAGTTTTGAGTCAAGTGAAAAAAAAAAGAAATTTTTTGAAAATGTTAGAAATTTTAGAAATTTTTGAAGTTATTATAATATTATATAGAATGTGGGAAATGCTGAACTCTTTGCATTTGCGACAGCAAAAACGATTTTGGGTGCGGGAGTTATTTGTGGACAGAAAAATTGAAGGATTTTTTGAAAAAAATTTTATTCGTCTCAGAGAAGAAAATCAAGAAGTTTTTCAAAAGTTGACTCGGATGCATGTTACAAATTTTGATTTACTAATTAATCTGGTTAAAGAAGGGTTATATAAAAACTCTATTCGAACACCAATATCACCATTGTCGATTATTTATTACTCTTATGTAAGTAAAAATGTTATTTGATTTGAATTAAAATATATTTGAATGTTTTGTAGTTACCTAGCACATGGAGACAGTAAACAGCTTCTTTCTGCAGCATTTAAAGTTGGAATAAAAACTATACGAAGCATAACTTTGGAAACTTGTAAGGTGATATGGAACTCTTTATGTTCAATTTATCTTTCTCCACCAAACGAGGACGAATGGGAAAATATTGCAACAGACTTTAAAAGTATGTGGAACTTCCTCAACTGTGTTGGTGCAATCGACGGAAAACATATTGACTTAAAGTAAGTAACATAATAATACATATATACCTAGTTTATTACATTCATAAAAATATCATAGATGTCCGCCAAACTCTGGTTCTGTGTACTATAATTATAAAGGTAACTTCAGCATAGTACTCCTTGCTGTTTGCGATGCAAACTACACATTTACTTTAGTGGATGTTGGGGCATATGGTTCTCAAAGTGATGGTGGTATTTTACAACATTCAAAGTTTGGAAAAAGCTTACTCAAAGGAGAAATCAACTTTCCGAAATCAAAACCGCTAGAAGATAATACACCCCCATTCCCATTTTACTTAGTGGGAGATGCAGCTTTCCCGTTGAGAAAAAAATTAATGAGGCCATATCCAGGACTGCTTCTAGATATAGAAAAAGAAAACTTTAATAAAAGACTCTCTAGAGCTAGGAGAACAATAGAAAATACTTTTGGTATTTTAACTGCTCGATGGCGTATAATAAGAAAAGGCTTAGAAGTCAATCCAGAAAATGCAGAAATTATTGTTAAATCGACTATTGTATTGCATAATTTTTTAAAAATGAACGATGGTTCATATTGCCCAAGTAATTATGTGGATTCTTCAAATAATGATACAGTCATTAAAGGTCTATGGAGACAAGAAGTTCGTCCATTTCAGTCTTGTAGCAAAGTATTAACAAACAATGCAGAATCAACCAGTTTTGAATTAAGAAATATGTTAAAAGAATATTTATTTAAAAACAAAATTTAATTGAAATATTTTTTTTTATTATACTTATTTAGAAACAAAAACATATAAATAAAAACAAAACTAATTCAGAATTCTTCATAAAAACAAGAACATAAACAAAAATATTTTTTTTCAATTCATATAAACTTAAAAAATAACTAATTCTTAAAACAAAATGAAGGAATGTAAGAAAATAATATAAAATTATATATAATTTATATTATTTTCTTACATTTCTTCATTTTGCAAAATTTCTGTAAATTTTTTATTGATATAATTTAACACCTCTATTTTAAATTTTTTTGGTGTTTGTCATCTATTTGCTTTAAGTAGCCTTCGATTGTTTTTAAAAAACAATCGTCTTCATTATTTGAATTTAGACATTGATCTAGAAATGTATTTACATTTTCTATTACGTCCGTAAACTTCTTACACGCTATATCATATTGATTGTTTTTTTTTTGCTGTTTGTGAAGGTGTTGGTAAATTATTAAAATGGGAAGATTCTAAACTTTCATCAAAAATATTATTTTCTAATTCTGGATGGAGTCCAATCATTTCGTCCATCATCTCTAAAATTTGTTCCAGTTCTACAAAAAAATTGTTTATTGAGAAGTTACACAGTTGGAATAAAACAAAGTTATTATGTATTTACTTTTTTGGTGCTACATGCTCTTGTAAAAACAGCATGTGAGAAAAAAATTTCCACTGACTTTCTATTTCATCTGCAGCAAAGTTATCTCTTAAGCTCTTCCATCGCTTAGTGCAATCTTCAACTAAAAAATTTAAAATTTTAGTTGCTAAATGAAATATTTTAAAAGATAGTTAACTTACCCGTTTCTCCAACATTTTCTGCAATTTTTGCCCATGCTTTTCCTTTAACAATCCTATTTCTGTATAATAATTTTTTTTTATTAAATAAACATTCATGTTTGCTTATTTCAGAAATTAATTTTTCTTCAAAATCCATTTTGTTAATTAATTAAACAAATTATCATTAGCAAAACAAACAATTTTACCTGTCACAAGCGTATAAAGTTTCAAAAAGTTAAAATTTAAGCAACTTTGCCCTTCACACGCGTTTTCTACTTTATCATTGAGTTTACGTTAATATAAACCAATGTATTTAACTTCAAATGTCAGAAGCGTAAGAATTCGTCAAAGCATCAACGCGTTAAAAGTCTACATTGAATTTTAGCCTATATTTTCATTATCAGTTGTTGGTGATATATTGTAGGAATAAGTTCTATGTCGGATATAAAGCAGCGATTGAAATTTTTTTTTTTTTAATCATTATTATGAATTGACGAAATTAAACAAAAAGGACACTAACAAACAAATTTTTTTTTGTTACATATTATGATTTTGATTACATATATGAATATGATTATCAATGCCTCTATAATCTTGCGAAAGGGATTTTATTTGTATGGAAAAACGAATATTTACGAAGATTTTCCATATAAATATACTTTTTTTAACGAAGCAAAAATTAGTTTCGAGGCTTTTTAAATATAGAGCCATTGCGATTATGAATTTTAAAAAAAGAACAACACAACATTTTGTTCTGATGCATGGTTCTATTAAGTATTAAAATTTCTAATGATGCCAAAATGAAAATACAGATCACAAGAACTGAGAAATAATTGGATTGAAATGGAATATATATCATAGAAAAATAATGACTATAGTTACCACTGTGCAATTCCATATTTTTTTTTTTTTTTTTTTTTTTTTTTTTTTTTTCTCCTATTACTCCGCGTGGTAGCATAGGGCTTCGATAGTGAACCTCCATTCCTCTCTGTTGAGTACTACTTCCTTAATATCGTCCCAGGTATAATTGTTGACTGTTAATTCTTGATCGATTCAATATTAGTGGTTTTTAATTAAATTTTTCTACGAGTCGTACCAATAGTCGGCAAGTAAAATAAATATATTTTAATAAAGTAATAAAACTGCAAAAACAGAAATGATTTTATTTTACAGATATATATATAATTTTAAATGGTTAATTCAACAGTAATAAGAATTTTATTTATCAATGTTGAATTAACTATTTAAATTTTTATATGATTCTGTAAAATAAATATTTATATTCAGTAAAAACTAATCTTAATAATATACTATCACTGTATATTATTATATTACACTGTACAATTTTTAAATAATACTCTTTAATAAATATATGGTAGTCCTTAAAAGGGCAGTTTGTTTTATGAAGTCTGATTATAATATTCCTATTGTAAAATTTTATGGTTTTTTGAAACGAATGAATTTGGATTTTTTTCTTTTAATTTATGTGTCTTGTTTTTTTGTTTAAGTTGAATGTTTAATGTTGAATGTGTCTTGCTTTTTTGTTTAAGTTTAATGAATAAAACAAAAAAAATTTGAGAATCGCAAAAACAAAATTCTCTTTTTTAAATAAATTACCAACTTATATGTATTGGTGGAGCTATGCTTCTTGAATTTTTTTTGAAATTTTAAAATAAAATCGTACATATTCTTTGTATGGACTTTACGCCTCTGTATCAGTGATGATATTCGTAATAATTTTAAAGTACTTGAATTTGAAAAAATAGTACTAGCTAAGTATCTTAAAGTGCTAAATAACATTTCATATTAAGAAAGACGATAAAACCAACAATTTTTAGTTTTCTTTAGTTTTAAGTTATAATTAAAGAAAGCCCCTATAACATGATTATTTACCAAAAAAATGAGATTTATTAAATGAAAACTAAATAATTTTATATTTAAATTCAAATTTCAAAACACAAGGAGTTAACAAATAATAAGAAAATATAAAAAAAAACATTAAACAAAACAAAATACAAAAAAGTTTAAATTTTTTCATATTAAGCAAATAGTTATAGCCATAAAAAATTTCTAGATTTCAAAAATTCAATTTTTTTGATTTTTAAAATTCAAAAGTTTATATCTGAATTTATTCTGTGGAAGATTCTTAATCATTAAATCAACACTTTTATAAAGTTTAATTTATTTTTTATACAAAATATTAAAAATAAAATTCCTAATGAAGCATTTTTCTGATTGCTGTAATTCGTACCTAAGAAACTTTAAATTATTGCAACATTTTTTTTATTTATTTATTGATTTATACTATAATCATACTCGAAACTCGAAAAACTCTATTGCGGTGTTTAAATATATTTGTTTACTTTTATTCTATTAATTCTTCATTCGAAATATTACTTAATTGTTTTTTTAACATTTCATCAGGAATTGTATAGTTAAAACATTGACAATTACTTGCTTTCAGTAAATCTCTTGTTTGAATTAAAGCATCGCAAGTGCTTACGGCCAATCTGTTTCTACACTTGGTTTTAATTAAATTCTGTATCAGAAAAATTCTTTCGACGTTTGCTGATGAATGAGGGAGTGATAGAACGCCTTGTGCAATACGAAAAATGTTCGCAAACATTGGTAAATCCAATTCATTTTTAATTAAACCAACCTCAGTCCAAAAATCAGAAATACTCAAATTTTTAAATTTTTTCAACTCCTCATAATCAGATTCGAATTATAATTTAATCTTTATTCCGAATTAATGCTCTCTGCGTTTTCTAGTTCTACATTTGGAAACATATGCATTAGTAAGGTTAGCACACTATTGGAT
Organism: Argyra leucocephala; assembly: GCA_963942445.1. NCBI lineage: Eukaryota > Metazoa > Arthropoda > Insecta > Diptera > Dolichopodidae > Argyra > Argyra leucocephala. Next base: position 52,042,928 of record OZ012679.1, on the reverse strand, counting down.
TCCCCAGCCAAAACATGTTCTACGGAAAATTTAGGAATAATGTTCAACACTTCATTTTCAAAATTAGTTTTTTTTCTAAGATTTTCGCAAAAAGAAATATAAAAATTTTTGATATTAAATCTAAATTCTTTAAAAATATTTTTATCAGCAATTAACTGATAATATAATTCTACTGCTGTCCCGAAATATAGCTGTTCATCTTTTAAATAATTATCGTATAAATCAATTGCATTTATGTCCGTACTATCTATAATTGACTTTTTCAAAAAATTTCTGCATATATTTTTAAATAAATATTTCAAGCGTGGTAAAAAAATATGAATTCGAGGCTGCTCTGATTGCATTTCTAAATTTATAGCATTAATAATGTTAAGTACGTAAGATAAAAATAAGAAGTACTTCTTAATGAATGGTGTTTTGAGCATGGTTGTAATAAATTGAATATTCTCGTTTCCATATCTAACTCAAAATCATTTAATTCAAAATAATATTTTAATGGTGTCCATTGTTCAATAATACGATCAATTGCAGCCTGAAACAATACAAAAATTCCTTATGAATAAAAATATATTTCGATTTTTGTATACCTGACGGGATAACCAACGAGTAGATGCATATCGTAGTATGGTGTGAAGCTTTGTACCGAATTCTTCTTTAAATTTAATAAATTCAGCCTTCCGTGCCGAGCTATTGCAAAAATGATGATTAATTTCACGAATTAGTCTATCTATGTCCTTAGGTAATTTAGATGCACCAGCTACAGAAACTAGATTTAAATTATGGCAAACACAGCCATTTACAAAAAGCTTTGGAACCACTTCTTTCAACTTAGCTTGTACCCCATTATGACTACCCATCATGACTGAACAATTGTCGGACGTAAATCCAACCATATTCTTCAAAGGTACGTCTTTTTCTTTTAAAAATTTTATGATAGTATCATAAATTCCTTGAGCAGTACTATCTTCTAATGTTACGAGTCCTAAAAATCTATCTAAACTTGTTTTCTCAAAAATCCTTATAACGATTGCTAAATTTTTACTAGTGGTGCAATCCGTGCTTTCATCAATTATTAGGGAATAATATTGCTTATTTGTAATAGTGGCAATATTTTGTGAATTAGAAGGACCAGTAATAGTTTTTATAATATTTTGGCCTTTTATACGATTTACATTCATCTTCTTAATAATATCAGAATCAGTTATGTGGTTTTTAAGACAAGAATTTAGATGATTTAAAATTTTAAATGGTAGATTGTGTTCTGAAATGAATATACTAATAGCTATTTCAAATTTCTTAGCTTTTAACAGCTTTTTCTTCATCAGAATCGGTTTTTGTAAAATTTGTTATTTTAATTGTTTTATTTTTTGTTTTTACTGCTATTTGATGCCCATCTGACAAACTATGTCTTCTAATATGCGACTCTCCCCCAACAATTCCAACATTACAAATTACACATTTTTTTCCTTGTTTCGAATTTTGTGGAATGAGCCAATAATACTTCGTTTTCCACTGTTCACGAAATTTTTGTTGATAATATTTAGACTTTTTATTTTTCGGTTCATCCAAAATATTATCACTATTAGCAAGAAATACAAAAATTAGGTATATATTAAATATTTGTCTTAAAAAAATGTGGCAGTTGAAAAGAAAATCATGGAAAAATATTCCTTTACTTCAGTATTTTAAAAAGTTGCACGAGAGGATTAATCATTTAAACTTTTGAAGTAAATCTTTAAATTAATTTATATTTCAATCAATTACCTACCTACTTGTACTTGTATCAATAACAAATAAACAAAAACTTACGAAATTAATATTGAGTTTTCATTTTCATCAACAGCAGTTATATTTTTTGAATTTTCATCAGAAGTAGATGCATATTTTTCATGTTCAATTAACCATCTGCATAAAAAGAATGTAAACTTTGTTTAAAATATATTTTATTATTTAATTAAACTTACTTATTCAACATTTTTCGACTTAACTTATGAGAATTGAGATTTGAGAATGAAACCTTTCTTAACCGACAAAATATGAATTTTGAATTTTGATGAAATACGTTGACAAGGTCATTGTCAAGATAATTTTGTATTATAAATCTGGTGTTAAACATTGGAAACTTGTGGATTGTGAAACAAGATTGGTGGTGAAAATAAGAAACTAAACTCTATTTTCAATTAATAAAAATTTGAGTAGGTAACATACATTTCAAAAAATTAATTTGAAATTAAAGATTCTCTTGTAATTTTGTTTTTTCTCAATTTTTTGAATACTTTAACAACTAAGGTTTTTGGAAGACTTTAAATAAGTAAGTACTAGGATTTCGTATGAAAGTACTAAGGTACTGCCTATAATCCAAAAGTACTAGATCTAGACATATCATCCCTGCTCTGTATATAAGTTCTCTGTGGCTAAACATAAGCATTTAGCGCTCGGAATTAGTGTTATTAACAGCCATATTCACTGGCTGTTGGGTTGTCTTTTATCGAGCTTTAAAATTTGGAGTTGTTCTGTTTTGAAAATACATATTGTTTTGAAAAAAACTGTATGGTTTTGAAAATACTTCAGAAGGGAATAGTTTTATTTTGTTTATAAAATTTTTTTAACATTTTTTAATAATAAAAGAACGAAATTTTTTTTTTTGTTTTTAATTGAATAACATTATTAAATTAAATTATATATTTCTGGAACATAGTATTAAAACAAAATAAAATATATTAAAAAATAAAAACAAAAAAGATTTCAGTTCATTATACACATATGTAGTTAATAAAAAAAAATCTTAAGATAAATAACAGTATTAGGCTTTTACAGGCTTATGTTCTTATAGTTATATTTTCAGGATTCTGTTGTTCACACGTATTATCACATTCGCGTTCAGGAAAATCACTATTTTCATTTAAAATATTTTTATAAAAATTTAATTGCTCAACTGACTTCCATTCATTGCCAAAATGCTTCGAAAGCAGTTTATCAACATCATTAAGTTTTGCATCTTTCACTCGAACACCCAGAGGCAATTTATTAAGTTGGATTTGCCGTAAATTTCTGCCGATTTTAACAGTAGACTTACTCCCATATCCGATTTACAAAATATTTCCCCTCTAACAAAAATCCTACCATTTTTAGCCTTTGTTATGTAAAATCTTTTGCAGTCTTTAAATTTAAAATACCACCTACCAGGAGGCTTTACATTTTTTTCGATTTCCAATTTAAAATTGTATACGGGACAATTATTGCTCCCCAAATTAATAATGGTACCAAATTGATCGTATATTTCTAAATATTGTTCAATATTTACTACACTCTCTTTAACTTTTTTTTCAATTTGGGCAAAGACTCTGTCTGCAGGCAAATATGAGTGTCCTGCTACCGGAAAAATAAACTCTATTTGTTTTACTTGTGGTGGAGCTTTTGTAGTTAGCCAAAATTAGCACATACCAATCATTGTTGAATTTTTATTTTGGCCTCCACATCCGTCAGCCATTAAACGAATCGTGTTTATACCTGCCATATTTTTATTAGTCAAATATTTGAAAACAGATGAGACAATTTCTTTTGATCCTTGTCCGTGACAATTCTCTGTCCAGTAATATAAAAATGTTTTATCTGTTGTAAGAGCACTGTTAGAGGTTCCTTCTACAATTGCAAGCAGATACATGTAAAGTTGTCGGCTTGGTATTATGGAAAGAGTTTCTATTTTGATTTGGTTGCCGAATATTATAAGAAGGCTGGTGGATATTTGAACTATTATGAATAAAATTTGGATTTCTATTTAAACTATTATTGTTACGAAAAATGTTAGGATTATAGGTACCATTCTGGTATGTTGTATTTGGGTATGTATTACTATTAAAGTATCTGGTTGTATAATTACCATTTCTATTATTATTGGAAGCATTTCTATTAAAATTTCGATTGATATTATTACGGTTTGAGTTATTTTGAGTGTTATTGTTACTAATGTTACGATTATTATTGTTTTGAGTATTACTTAAACAGTTTTGAAATGTATTATTATTACTAGTGTTACGATTATTATTGTTTTGAGTATTGCGCTAATCTTTGTAATTAGTATTAGGGTTGTTGTAGTTATTACTATAAGATTTGACAATGCACAATCCGATTCAAGCAAAATTTTCATTGCGTCTTCTAGTGACTGAGGATCTATGCAAGATAAGATTGGTTTTAAAGGTTTCGGTATTTTATTTTTAAAAATGTTCAAGGCACTCTTAATATTAGCGTTTAAATGTCTTTATAAATCGTCTGATCAAAAAAATCCAAAAATTTTTTGATAATCTAGTTGTGTTTTGGTATTTAATTTTCTAAGTATGAATTTTACGTCGTTATAAAATTCGACAGCATTTACCTTAAAATTTTGGCTTCTTAGCTCATCGAAGAGTTGGTCAACAGACAATCTGTCGCCAAAATTGTTATTGAGTACTGTTTTAATTTCTTCCCATGTAATGGCTTGGTTGTTAATTATTGGTTGTATATTGAAAATTTATATTTTATATATTTTTTTTTGGTGTTTGTATTTTATATACTTTTTTTTATTTAATTTAATTTACTTTATTATAATAGTTGTAATAACTTACGGTTTGATGTCGATGTCACGTCACGTTGTTTAGGTGCTGTTGCCACGTTGTTTAGGTTTTGTTGCCACTGCTGTTTGTTGAATAAAACTCTATTTACGAGTTATTTCGGTTTTCCACCAATAATAATAATGTTGTTTCACTGTGTTTTTTCGGTATTAAAATACTTTTTTTTTTTTTAAATGTTGTTAATTATAAAATGATGCAGTTCATTTACTCTATAATACCTTGTTTTATTAGGTTTTATTAACACTTAAAAAAAAGGTTACAAATTATTATATAGTGATTTGCGTTCACTATTTTTGATAATAATTTGTTTTACATATTATTATTTTTTTTTTTGTATTTAAAATGTTTTTATAATATAATACATATATGTGCCTATTACAGGTGTCACACCACTTTTCCAGTCATTTTTCCCAGTCACCCGAATGAAATTTACTTTCGTATTACAAGTCTCATCCGACAACAACAAATTTCTGAACGTATTTTTTATGTACTTTGACAGAAAAACTCATTTGACGTTTGAATTTAAAAAAAATATTTTTATAAGAATACAAAGTTGGTTGATGTGTTTTTTTATGTTTTTTTTGAAATTTTGTTTTTGTTTTTTTTTAAACTAAAATAAACAAAAATGTTTATCATCCAATTTTTGAATTAATATATTCAAATATATATATTATATAATATAAATTCAAATTCAAATATATATTATATATATAAATTATTTCAATAAATTTGTAAATATTTACATACCCTTTCTTTTCAGAATCCATTATTTAAATTTATATAGACACAAAAAATTACAAAATTACAGGCAAATGGAATCCTGTCACATATAAACTGCAAGTGACAATTGAGTCGCATTTTTCAGTCGGCGCGTGACAGTTGTAATAGTAATTAGTGTTGTCACCTGAAATTACTCGGATCCGACAAAAAAAGTGATACCTGTAATAGGCACAATAATGTTTTTTTTAACACACGCCAATTATTTTTATGAGTGGAGCGAAAGAAATAAAAAGCCATAATATAATTTGCTAAAATTTTTCATTCTTTATTTCTACTATTATAAATAGAAACCGAAATAACTTGTACGTTTGCGCACGATCAAAATGTTCTCTTTTGAAACAGCTTTGAAAACGACTAAAATAGTTCGTTGATGCACATAAATCAGGTCTCATAGTTTGAGTTGCATATGTTAAACAACCAATTAATTCACGATATGGAACATATTCACGGTTGCTGAATTTATAATTCTTTTTTTTCGAATTTCGAATTTAAGTAGAGAAGTTGATTTATAGTTGGTTTAATTTTTTCAATTAAAAAATTATAGTGTAAAAAATTTTGTTTTAATATATTGAAAACGTTAAATTTAATTCATGGTGAATAAACAATTAAAGTGAATAATTGTTTTACTTTAAAGATAATTGTTTTACTAAAACAATATATTGATTAAGTTTTTATTTTCTTTTATTAATAAAAAAAACAGTAAAACATTGCATGTATATAGATATTTATTTTTTAACCAAGTTATTTTTATTTCGAAAATAAACAGTTTACTTGACATTGCAAATTTAATGCATATTTTCTTTTTCATGATATAACTATAGTGCATTTATTTTAAATTTATTATTTTTGATTACTTATAAACTATCTAACTTCATTTAAATAAAAAAAAAATAAAAACATATTAACAAATACATATAAGAAATTAAATTCAGTTTCTCCACATTGCTCTTATTTACACAAACTGACTTGTCAGTTATCAAAAAGTTTTTATTTTATTATCATCAATCAACTACCATAATTAAATAGTTAGTGTGCCAGTGCTGAAAATTAATTAAGTAGTAGATAGAATTGTCCTGGCGTGCATTTAACGACGCATCAGAGATGGGATCAAAAACGAAATCAAAACGTAGATCTACAAACACGATTAATCAAAACCTGCGCAATAAAAATAAATATTTTGGTCTATAATGTGATTCTTGTATGAAATGGTTGCATCTGAAATGCTCTAAGCTATCAAAAAAAGTTTACGATTTTTTAAATGAAAATGAGGATCAACCATTTAAATGTTATAAATGTTCACCTCATTTTCACAAAACGATCCCGCAAAAAGTGAAGCATATTAGTAAAGATGGTCAGTTTGCATTGATTCTTGAAAGATTTGAAGGCATAAGCAATGAAATACGAGAGTTAAGAGAGTCGGTTGAATTTCTGAACTCGAAATATGACGAAATTAATAAAAAAATAAATGAAGTAGTTTTAGAAAACAAGAGAGTTAAGAAATTCAACAAGAAATTGAGTGATTGATAGTAAACTGGCGGTACGAATGGTAACAGCTCGTTGAGATCTTTGAATTTCCTTTTATCAATAGTGCCATCAGAAGGACAAAGTTTATTTAAGGGTTCCTTAAAAGGTTTGCTGTTTCTTTTGGCCAACTTTACTTCGTGGGTGTCTTGGTTATTTGTATGTTTGTAATGCATTCACTGAAAAAATTATTTACTAAAATACAGCGAATTTTTACTAAATTTTAACAAAAAATTACTTTATTTCGAGCCAAAGACATAAATCTTTATTTTAAGGAAAAAAGTTTCTTTAATTTTAAGAAATCAAAATGTTTTAAAAAATAAGGAATTTGTCTTAAAATTTAAGAATACTTTGCTAGAATTAAATAACAAATATACTAGATATTGCTTTAAATTTTAGTATTGACTTACTAAATAATAAGAAAAAAATTTTAAATTCAAGTAAAAAATTTACTTAAAAGAATGGCGAGCTTGTTTTAAAATTAGGGAATATTTTTTTGATTTTAAGAAAAACGAATTAATTTTTACTGGAATAGTTTACTAGAATTAAGTAAAAAAAATAAATAGTACTTTAAATTTTAGTAATGGACTACTAAATAATGAGAAATAAGCTTTAAATTGAAGTCAGCAAATTACTTAAAAGAATTACATAATTGTCCTAAAACTAAGAGAACATTATTTAGTTTGTAGGAATAATGTTTTGATTTTTAGTCAATCAAAGTACTCTCTTCTAGGATTTGATTAATTTTTAAATCGTTGTCAACCTCTAATTAATTGAAAAAATATTATCTTTTTTTTCAAAAATATTAAAACAATTTAATAAAAAAAAAAAAAAAAAAAAAAAAAAAGGCCCACATTTCGAAAGGGAAAAGGACCTATAAAGTTGGCCTACAGATTTATCTGTAGGATCCACTGTTAAAATAAATAAATAAATAAATAAAAAATAATTTTTATACAAAAGTCATATTTACATCATTATTACACAAGTTATGTATGATATTATTATATAAAATGAAATTTTCTTAAAAATAAGTATAGTAAGTATAAAAATAACTTAATTTAAGTTAAAGTTAATTTTTATTAAGATTAACCTTACAAAAAAACTTTTTTGTAGAATTTTTTTTTTAGGAATACATATAAACTTATACTATATTTAAAAATTATAATTTGGTTTTAAAAATTTAAGCCCATTAGAGCTCGTATAAATTTTTGTAGGTGGATTTTTTAAATCACTTGCTTGAACTAAACTGTATTTTTGTAATTTATTTCCTATTGAGAAAGAAGCAAAATGTTTATTAAAATTAAAAACTTCAATTTTTTTACAAAAAAACAAAATATTTTTAGAATCGCAAATAATTTCAAGAATTTCAAAAGCTTCAACTAAAACATTATTATTAAAAGTGTAAACTATATTTCCAATACAATATTTTGTTCCTCGAAATATGATTTCTTTAAAACAATTATATTCTTTTGAATTACAATCCAGTTCATTTATTTGATCAAAATACATACTGTTTTTTAAATTTTTTGTATTACACTTTAAAATTATTTCGCTACACCTATCCCTCGTTTTACACGGAAGATAGGTTCCTGGCAAAACCGTGTTAAGCGAAAAAATTAAATTTATATGAAAAAACCGTGTTAAACGAAAATAATCACAAATTTACCTATTTTTAATCATTTATTGAGAAAAAAATAATATCAGTAAAAGAGTTCAACATACCAGTCTGATAATATAAAACAAAAACATAATAATTCAATTAATTTTCAAACAAAATAAATGTAAAACAAAATAAATTTTTAAAAAATTCACCAAAAATATACATATCAATAAGAACTAACTTAATTTAAATTGCTGTCACTATCACTTTCAACAATTACATAGTCTTCTTTTAGTAGGTTCTATAATATCACTGTCATCACTGGATAATATTTCGTGACACTCCGTGGTTGATATAGGATTGATTTCAATTCGGGGAGACTTAGAAATAAAATCTGTAATTAACAATTGTGATTTGTTTCTAGTCAAATCTTTATAAACTTCTTCATATTGATTCAAAGATTCGTTAATAGCTCGCTGAAATCGGAGAGCTCGTTCAATATTCGGATCACGTTGTTGAAAGTAGTTTCCTAATTTTCTTCCTATTGCTAGTCCCTCGCGAACAAATTTCGCTGTGAATTGATCTGGCTCATCCTCAACATCAACATCAGTTTCAACATCATTCTCACTTACTTTATTGGCAAATTCAATTAAGTCATCCTCATTTAACTCTTGGTCTTCCATTACCTCAATGATGTCTCTCTGTGCTAAATCGTCAAAACCTTCTCCACCTATCGTATGAGCCAACTCAATTATGTCTGAATATTCTTGACCCAAAGATACTGTTAAATTTATATTTTCATAAACAAGATCAGGCCACACTGTTTTCCAACACGCATGGAGTGTTGATTTTTTAATTTTACGGTAAGAAATTCCTATATGCTTAACAGAATCCAAAATCGTAAACTTTTTCCAGGCATCGATAATTGAAAGAGAGCCATCATTTTCCAATTTATCTAAAATATACATAAAAGTGCTTTTAATGTACAATGCCTTGAATGTGGCAATTATTCCTTGGTCCAAAGGTTGTAACAAAGAAGTTGTGTTTTTTGGTAAAAAAACAACTTCTACATTTTCATGCTGCAAGTCTTGAGGGTGACCTGGAGCATTGTCCAATAAAAGAAGAGCCTTGAAAGGCAGCTCTTTTTTGACTAAATATTTTTTTACATCTGGCACAAAAGAGTTGTGGAACCAATCATTAAATAAAGTGGCGGTAACCCAAGCTTTTTTGTTTGCATTCCAATAAACAGGAAGATTGTTTATGTTTATTCCTTTGAACGAACGTGGATGCTTTGCTTTATTAACCACCATTGGCTTCATAATACAATCACCTGATGCATTGCTGCAAAATAGAATTGTTATACGATCTTTTGCTGCTTTGTGGCCACTGGCTGATTTATTTTGTTTTGCTAAAAATGTTCTCTCAGGCATTTTTTTCCAAAATAATCCACACTCATCCGCATTAAAAATCTGATCAGGAGAGTACGATTTACTGGCAATTTTTTCAGAAAACATTTGAGGAAATTGTTGTGCTGCATCTATATCAGCTGATGCTTGCTCCCCTTTTAGTTTCAAACTATGCAATGAATGTCTCTTTTTAAATTTTTCGAACCAACCGTGACTTGCAGTAAAAGGTTTCTTATTTGAACTGGAACTGGATGATAACTGATTCTCAAGTTTTTCGTAAATTTTTAATGCTTTGGCTGTTATGGCATTAGTATCAATAGGTATTCGTTTTTGATTTTGGTCCTCAAGCCATATTACTAATGCCTTTTCCATCATTTCCATAGCACTATTTCTTACATGAGATATTGTATTCATGCTCGTACACATTCCAGCTGCAACGCTTTTTCTGATCGAGTCTTCATTTTTCCGGATCGTTCTTATTGTAGCTTCATTCATTGAAAAAAATCTTGCAATATCTATTACTCTTTCGTTATTACGCAATCGGTCCAAAATTTTAATTTTTGTTTCTAAGGAAATAAATTTTCTTTTCATATTCTTTTTTTGAATTTTTTCCTTTGCCATGGGTAAAACTAAAATTCGAAAAATCAATCATAAGAAGTTATGAGATGCATATAAGTTTTATATCTACCTTCTAATTGTTCTGTTCTTAATTTTAACGCCAAATTACTTCACTTAGATACAAACTAATCCATCCAACAATAAAAAACAACTGATTCACTCAGAGAATTTACGTGCCACACAACACGAAAAGGTGATTTCCCTTTTTTGTATTTGAAACAATATTTTTTTTTGTTAATTATGGCGGCTTGCAAGTTGACCGAATATTGACGTTTCTCTAATTTTTTATTAAGGTTAGCATCTGATAAGAATGATCAATTAATCAATCGATTTACAATTAAATAATTTACATAATTGATTATGGATAATTAATAGAATTTTGACACTTTGTATACCCTCTTTTATTACAAGTTCAAAAAACTTAAGTTTTTTTGTATTATCTCGCTTTTTTTCTTGACAGAAAATTGTAAACTTGTAAACACATCAAACACTTGTAAACACATCATAAGTGGTATCAGAAAATTGTTAACAATAAATAGAATAGAACAAAATAATTAAATATAATATAATAAAATAATATGTACATAAGTATACATAATATCGAAATTTGTTTTTCTTGCAGTTTTTTTTTTGGAATTTTGATTTTAAAAACCGTGTAAGATCGAAAACGTGTTAAACGATTGCCGTGTAAAACGAGGGATAGGTGTATTCTTAAAAGTTATATTTAATTGCAAATGAATAAGGCAAATTAACTCTTGATGTAATATTATGAGCGTAAGTTTTTAATGATGTATGTTTTGATTCAAAAGTAAACGACCATAAAAATTTTAAAGGACCACTAATCTCAATGACTCTACAGTAATGAGAAGATAGTGATGTTTTGGCTTTAAGTTGTCGTTAAAAAGTAGGCAATCGATTTGGTTATAATTATTTATCAGTAACTTAAGTTTAGAATTTTTTTCTGAATTAAATGAACTACATAGCACAATATCTATTATACTCAACAAGTTGAGATAAAATTCCCATACGTCATCGTTGTTTGGAATAAGATCTCCAATAAGTAAAGAAAAAAAATGAACAAAGCTCATCATTTCTCGTGCTGAGAACTTCAGATGAAATGAATTAATTTGTGACAATTTAATTTCAGGTGCCATATTTCCAATTTCGTGTTCACCATAACTGAATGAATTTAGTCTGTTATTTAATATAAAAATAAAAATCTTTTTTTCTAAACAATACTTTAAAATGTGGCACACATCGTATCTGCAAATTCCCTCGAAAATATCGTGCATAATGTCTACAGTACTATTTTCAATAACGTGAAAAGAAAGAATATTATTAAACTCGCAATTTTCTATTACACCGAAATTATTCTCCGAAGATGTTAGATTGTTATTAAAATTTTCTATGGTCTTCAATTCTTCACAATTTTCCTCAAACATTTTTTGAGTATCTTTTTCCATACATCTACAAAATCGACAAAAGTAATTTGCAGAATGGTATTTTGAAAAACCTAAAATACTGTTTAATGCCGCATTATCCCCAACAATAAGACCTAATACAAAATAAACTACAACTTTACCAGAAGAAATATTAATTTCAATACCCTTGTTTTCTAAATCTTTAAGTTCTTCAACTAAATGATGAAATACTTTTGTATTTCCTAAGTCTGCTACATCTTGAGATTTAAAAAATCCTGCCACGAAAATATTATTAACTTTAGATAAAAGATGTAAGGGTGCGGTAGGAAAAGAATAATAAATCCCTAATATAGAGAATGAATGTGATCCCAAAGGATTATTTACCCCAAAAGCATCTGCATATAAGAAGTAAGGTATAATAATTTTCTCCGGATTATCCGAAGCAATAATTTGTTTCCATTTTTTTCCGGATATAAAATTTACTATATCTTCTTCTGCAGATAGTTTTTTTTATATTTGAAATAAACATTTCTAACATACCAGGAATTACAAAAAGTTTTCGAATCTGAAATTTTAGAGGTAATATAACACCTTTGGTTATTTTTTCGCCAATAACATTTTCATTTCTTAAAGTTACGTTTGCTATTGTGTTATTCAAATGAATAACTTGGGGTTTTTCATATAAATCTATCTCTTGTAAATATTTAATGAATTTAAATTCAGTATCGAATTCGTTAAAAGAATTTTCACAAAAATCATTAATTTGTTTCAAACTTTTTCTACTTTCTTCATTTAAGTTCATCTTCTAAAAGAAACTTTAAACTATCAGAAATACCGTTTGTTAAAAATTTAATATCATCTTGCATCATTAAAACATCTTTTCTAGCAAAATTGAATTTACCATATTGCTTACATGCAAGACAAATTGAATATTTTTTTAAATTTTCAAGTTTTTGTACAGTTGCATTGTTGTTTTTTGTTCCAAAATTATTTTGATTTTCTACAGTTTGATTTGAAGCGTCAAATTGTTCTGGTATTGAAATATTAATACCCTTATCATGATTCTCGAATCGAACGTATAAGTAGGCAAATTCACCGTCATGCGATCATAATTAGCGAAGCGAATGAAATACGTTCGATAATTTGGCGAATGAAAAATTTAGGTGACAACCGTAAAACAAAAATAAAAAAAAAAAATTTTTTTTTTGTTTATGTTTCAAAATAAATATCTTCAAATTTGTTTTTTTTGTTTATATTTCAAAATAAATATCTTTAAATTTGTTTATGAAATTTATTAGCACAAAAAAATACAGTTTCTTTCTTTTTATTTATTTTTCAATATTTAATTTGCGAGTGTTAAGTTAGCAACGACTTTTCCACAGCCAATGAGTTTATTCGCGAATTATGATCACATTTACGCGAACGTTCGACTAGCATATTCGCTTCGACTCATATTCGATTCGAAAATCATGATAAGGGTATTAAAGATATTTGAGAATTTTCTGTTAATGTTAAATTTTTTGATATGTTTTTAAATTTTAAACTTTCCGCTTTAATATGTTTTGAGAATGATCGGAAAGATGGAAACATGTTGGAATACAACATTTATGAACTCCACTGGATTGTAATTGATGTTTTATTTTTAAATGCTTGAAAAGTTTATTTATTTCGAAGATAACTTCTTTACATATAAAACAAATAAATTCCATTACTGAGTTTCATATATACTTAAAAAATTAAAATATTATTATAAAATTTAAATTATGAAGAAGAATGTGTCTGGTTAGTATATAAGCATAAAGGAAGTATAATATAGAGAAACTACGCGGAACAAAAAAAAATGTTTCAATATTTCTTAAATTTTACTTTACCGTAGAACCCCAGAGAAAAAATATATTTCATATGCCAAAATACCCCAGAGCGTAAATTATAATAATATCTCTTATAAATTATAATCTTTCTCTTGATTTTGTATATCGCATACGGATTCAATTATATTGATAACAATATTGCAATTCCTTAATCCTTCATTATAATTTATATATGTTTGTGTCGTGTGATATGTGTGCAAAAAAAGAAAATAAGGTAGTAAGGAAGAAGCCATAGAAAAAATGTAATATGTTTTGTTTATATTCACACATGCAATGATTTAATTTTTATTTTTCTGTGTTTGGCCAAAACAAAAGAACACCTGAAACAATGCCGTGTATAAATTGTTTTTGTAATTTTTAATTTTTTGATTTTGTTTTTGGACTGTATTTTTTATTAATTTAAATTTTAAAATAAATTGAAAAATTATTTTTGTACTATTGCGTTGAAGGGACATTTCATAGGTATCATAGGTAACTTAGATATGTTTTGAAAAAAAAAAATATATACCTAGGTATGAATTGAATTTGTGGCTGTAAAATTAAAATTCTTAAAACAAAAATTTCACAAATGTGTATGTACATATATATTTTGCAATAGGTAGATATATGAATATTTTAAATAAAAGCGGAATTGAAGTTTAATAAAAAACTAATAAATATTTTAAATGTACATGTAATCCTCCTCCATCACGTCCAGAAATTTGTGAATTACCCTCTTATAACACGCTTCGTACCTCTAGCCACACGGTTACATATTTTTATTTACGTATATGCAACAAGGTGAAGGTTTTGAGGATGTGGCTATTCAGGATCTTCAATATTTATTAGTGACGAAGGCGATCTGGTAGAATTAGCATTATAAACTGTAAATGAAGTTCTTTATGCGAACAGTAAAACTGATTGTTTATAAATAAAAATAATCATAACTAAACAAATACAAAAGAAAAGGATTCGCCTAAGCATAATATAAATAACAAATATTTTATTTCCTTTGTACCTCGTACAGTATCGTACAATAATGTTGAACATTTCAAAAAATGAAAATTTATAAAATATTTAACTTTGTTTTGTTGTTTTTTCTTTTGTTCATCAAAATAAAAAATAACACTAATGGAAGCGTCTAAACTGTTTTTATAATTTCTAATTCTTTGATTTTGTTCTTAGATTGAATTGGAGTTTTGTTTCAATTTCAAATAAAATGTAAAATTCTATTTAAATTACTTTTTTATTCGTTGAAAAATAACATTTCATAGGCACCACTTAGATAGGTTTTGAAAAAAAGATGTACCTATGTTTTAGAATTTGTGGCTCTAAAATTAAAATTCTTTAAATAAAAATTTTACAAATGTACAAATAATATGTACCTACCTATGTTGTAAAATATATTTTAAACAAAGAGAAAAAGCCGAATTGAAGTGTAATAAAATAATAAACACTTTGAATGTAATAAAAATAAATAACTTGAATATAAAAATGAAAATGAAAAATTAAATAAACAAAAATAATTTCTTAAATTTATTATAATATTACTAGTATTAACAATATTATAATATTAGAAAAAATAAATAATTTATTAATTTATGTTTTCAATTACTTCAATGTGCTTATCTTTTTTGTGCCACACTGCAGTAAGTAAGGAATTTTGCACACTATCGTAATTCATATATATATATGTATTCCTTGATTTCTTACTGTATAGTGCATAGTAGAGGTAGAGTGTAGGTTATTATGATTATCTTATCATAATATATTAACAATGAACGTGAATATTATTTTTGATTATTCTATTTCTATATTAAAATTGTTTAATTCTCATTTCTTTATGAATTTCCAATTTAAAGTAAGTTGTTTGTGTTTGCATTAAAAATGTAACATTTTGGTTCCATGACAAAATTTCATAAAGACAAAATTTCATATTTAAAACAATTAAATATTTAAATTTTTATTAATCATTATAAAATGTGGAAGAAATTGTCAAAATCTGTAGTTGATTAATAATTCCTTTCAAAATATGATTTTGTTTTATATTTTTATAAGAATTTTTTTATATAAGAATTAGGTGGTTATGCTGAAGTCCGTCGAAATTACAAATTAAAAAAGCGCTTCAAACGAATAATATCTTTTATCGTTTTCAAAAAAAAGTAATGTGTAACAAAAAATTACTTATAAATTTTAATTTGTATATACATATGTAATTAAAAATGTACAAGTTTTACTTTTACTTTATGTACATATATTACGTTATGTAATTATTAAAAAATTTATAACTTTTTACAAAATAAATAAAAAAAAACTTAAACTGTCAACGCCTTTTTTATTTGAAATAAAAAAAAATCTTCCAAAACATTTAATATTGATTTCTGCACAGACTTTGGAGTCGAATTTCAGAATACTGATATTTTTCGTATTCCGGTCGGAAATTTTTTTCGGGGATATTCCGCTTCGGACTTCAGCATAACCACTTAGTATTCTTAGTTTTTTTTAAGAAAAAAAAGTACCTTCATTACAAAACTAAATAATTTCAAATTTTTTATAAAAACTTAAATGGAATTTAATTTTTTTAAGTATGTAATTGTGTCTTTGAAATTTTGTCCCGACACCATGCATTTCATATTATTGGTATACTCTACCTCTACCCAACAAGTGTGTATTTGATACGACATAACAACCTTACCTCATTGCCACTGCTACACTATATGTATGTTATATAAAACCAAAAACAAAATAATAAAAAAAAAACAAGAAATAAAATCATTTTAAAGATTCTCTCTCCCAAAGCTAGAATCTATACATTTGAAGCTGCATAAAAGAAAAAAATTTAGTTCAATATTTTGTATGAGTTTCTGTTAACGAAGCCATCAAAATAACGTATTACAAAATTTTAAAGTGAGTTTATCTAGGTCCTACTGTGTATGGGGTATTTTCAAAAATTTTTTAAGCAAAAAAAAATCGTCACAAAATTTGTTCCGCGTAGTTTCTCTATATTATACTTCCTTTATGATATAAGTGTATCTGGTTAGTACTAATAGTTTAGTAATAATAAAATATAAATTTATAATATATTACATCTTTCTATAAATAACATGTTATAATATTTAAAAAAAGCATTGAAATTTTAATTTAAATATTCAGTTAAATATTAAAAAATTAATTTTGTAAATCTTTAATTAAACTATGTAAAATCCCGCTAGCATTATCATATTTTGTAAATATTTCATAAAAGTAAATCTGAATAAATTTTTAGTATGGCAATTGGACTGGGTATTTTAAATTCATCACATTAAAAATTTTAAAAGTAGTGTCAATTGCTTTTACAAAATTGGGTGCTTTATATAATGTATTAAAGTAATATATATAAAATTCGTTTACTTCATATATTTCAGGACCAATTCCAAATATTGTTGGTTGCAATGTTGTTTTGTTTCGGTAGCATAATTCTGTTAGTTCATCTATTTTGTTGTGTAAGTCAGCAAGTGTTTTAACATTCTGCATCATACTATCTCGTGACTCTGCTATAGTTATTTTCTTCATGATATTTTTTTTTAAAGTTTTGTCATAACAGCTAATGCGACCAGTTGGGCATAATTTTGCATGCATCACCATAAATATTAGTAGATACTTAGAATCTAGAAATAGTAATATTTAAATTTTTATTCTTATAAATTATATATTAAATTGTTAAATTACCACAATTATTTTCATGGATGTCCTGAATTTTTGTTAAAAGAAATTTCGAATTTTCATCTTTGACGTCTCTTGTTAAAATTGGTGAAATATTTTTACAAAATTCTTCACAAATTTCCCTTCGCCGGGTATATATTATTGAAATCTAGTTCAACCTAAAAATACAGTTCGATATATTATCACGTCTAATTTCAGCGGTAATTTTCCACTTCTCTAAAACTTCATTTAAAGGGCTGATATTGAATTTCAGCCAATTTTTTAAATTATCAAACTCCTCTGAAATATCGATAAGTTTTAACAATAATAAATTAAAATTTTTTATACGAAAAATCTTTAAAACTCACCTTGATCTTCAGTTGAGGGAGCAAAAATTTTTTTTTTAAAATTAACTTCAGAGGAATTATTGTCTTTTTTTGAAGTTTTTTCAACAGTTCCTTCATCCCTATATTTATATAAACAGTTGGGATATTTTGCATACAAAACACCACTAGGCTTGCGGTTTTTTATTCTCAGAAAGAAAAATTCCTATAAAACATTTAAACACTAATTTAATTTGAAATTATTGTTATTTCTTATTATATTTACTTTGACCTCAGTTGGAAAAATTTTAACAATATCTTCTGCTGCCTTTGCTAAAAAACCAGGAGTTTCTTTAAACTTTTCCCCTATCCAGTAATGAACCAATATGTCTGCCAAATTTCTTCGACATTTGTCAGACAAATTATTATTGGTGATAAAGTATTCTGTTATAAATTTTCCTTTGGCTGATGCCGCAATAATATTTTTAATATTTAGTAACTAAAAAACTTATTTTCTTTAATAATTAAAAACACTTTAAAAAATTTAATTTACCTCGTCACAAGAAGAATTTGAATTAGAAAAATTTGTTTCTTCTAATAAATTACTGTAACTGCCAGAAGCTGATACTGTTGTTGACAAATCTGGTGATGGAAAAGAGCTCGTCGATGTGTTGTCTTGCAAAGTTAAATTATTCTATAATTTTGATAGTAATATAATATTATTTTATTCTTAGTAATATTGTATATATATTTACTTGGTTATTTTGCTACTGAGTTAAGTGATGTTCAAAAATTGCTCGTTTTCCAAGCTTATTTAGTGGACAAATTAGATCCAAGTGGTGGGATCGAATATATGGCAAGCTTTCTAATGTAACACCTTGTTCTCAAATATTATAATAAATAAAATAAATTAACATTAATAAATAATAGTTCGTCAATTTCTTTTAATAATGTAGGTACATAACCTACCACTCCAATTAAAAATTTACTTACTAATGAAAAGACTAACAAATTCAGAGCCTTTTAGTTCTTGAAGAATGTGTGCTAGATATCAATTGCTTCCTGTATTGTGTTTTCTGAGGAAACTATTTCACAATTTTCTATTGGGTCCTGTATTGTGTTTTTTGAGGAAATTATTTCACAATTTCTTGTTGGGTCGTCAGATACAACTACTTCCTTATTAACTAAGTTGTTATTGTGATAATTATCACTCATTATGAAATATTATTATTAAGCCTCATAAAAATTTTTTATACTTTTTTACTGTGAGGTAAACAGTAATATTTAATTTATAAGTTTATTTATTTAAGCACTTAGTTTATTTATTTAAACATTTAGTTCAGTTTTTTTTTATTCAAAAATGTTTAACGTAATTTAAATAGGTAGTTGTTTTTTCTTTGGCAAATTAAATAATAATTTAAGTTATTATATTAATGTTTTTTAAATTAATTTTAATAGTTTTGATTTTTTATATAGTTAATAATAAATTGATATTTTGTTTATATTTTATCTTTAGTTTTGTTACTGATAAAGACTTTAGTAAAACTATAAAAAAAAGTTATGAATTAAAAAACCACGTTTTTCTTTTATTATTTAAAACTCATTTTAATAAATTATACATGGATTATTTCCCGAATGCGAACTTCCGCGACCACGCTAATAAGATCACTAATTGAATGTATTTAAAAATCAATTATAAAGTGTGCATTACCATGCCAATGCATACAAAATAATATAGCGGATTCATTTCATACTTTATCATAGTATAAATTTACTAAATTTTGAATTTTGGTACTAAAAATAAAAACTATTGTAATACATATTAGTATTATAGTTACTTGATTTTATGACAAATATTCTTCATATAAAAAAAAATAATTTAATACTAAACTGTATTCCATATTTAGGAAATAAAGTATTAATAACAAGTATAAATTTACTTGAAATTTAAACAATTAACAGTATTTTTATCTAGTAAAGTTTTTAGTGATTTTAGTACGAATATCATAAATATTAAGAAATGCTAATTTTAAATATTAGTAACTAATACTTGAATGAAATGAATTATTTCCTAATTATAAGAGCCAGTAGGTTTAAAATGAAAGAAATTTTTTTACTTAAAATAAAAACTGCGGTTTTGATATTTTAAGACCTAATCATTTAGTTATAAGGTGCTCCTATAACTAAATATTTTTGCTCCTATTTTACTAAGTCTAAAGAAACTTTCATTATATAATAAAATTTTTTTACTTGAATTTAAAATTTGCAGAGATTTTAAAATTAAGTAGTACTTTTCTTTAAAAGTAGTACATCTAATTTTTTCTCGTGATTGTGTTATACGTTAATGTGGTTCATCTTTTATAACCTGAATCCATTGAATTTTACGCCATTGAACTTTATTTTTATTCGTATTGAATTTGCGGTTGGTTATTCTTTGTTCAAATTGGTTAGATGAAACAAAATCTTCACTTTTCATTTCAACAATAATGAATAGATTTTAATTTTTGGCTTATTTGATTACTAATAAGTCATCAGGTACAAAAATATTGAAAGATACTTTTTCCCGCTTTTCTATCAACACAAAATCTTCATCACACGCTAAATAAGAGTGACCAGACACTAAAAATGTGTGGTCAATCTTATTCACAGTAAAATTAGACGATATACCAATGAAATTGCAAAAGCTGTACATTTTTATATTCCGGTTTTACCCTCCACATTGATCACTATACAGGAATACTTCGCAAAGTACGGTTCATCGATTCCATCATTTAGCCGTACTATTTGAAATCGAACTAATAGGACAATTTGTTTTTTTCCTGTTTTTCAATAAAGAAAACGAGAGTAATTGGTAATATATTCAAATAAATGTACACGTATTTATTAAAAATAACTAAACCAACAAAAACAATTCATTTTAAAATTATTAAAAATAAATTAATAAAATGATTCAAAATACTTAAATTATAATTGATTAAAAATACTAGATAAACAAAAATAATTCACTTTATATTCTAATGTTTTAATTAATTTTTTATTGCCAAAAAATTGCAATGTCTTGATCTTTTTTGGTTGTTTCTCCTCATACAATTTTTTGTAGCATTATATTGTATAGTTTATTTTTCGACGAATTGTAATGCTAGGATATTGTATATTAGGATCAACTTGCATAATATGATCTGAAACTTTTTCGATCATTGCAATAATTTTTGAAAGTTATTCAGCCGTTAATTCTTTTGCAGACATTTCAGCACAGTCATCGTTGTCTGAGTTGTCATTCTGTTCTTCATAAGCTCGTTGTTTGTCTATGTTAATAAGTGTTTCGTGATCGAGCTCATTCGTGCTAGATTGAATTCATTCAATTACATTGTCAAAATCCAGATCTTCGAAACCAAGTTGCTGTCCAGGGTCTACTATGTTGTTGGTAACTTCCAAAAAATGCGTTTCAAAACCAATGAAATCATTAGCACAAATCATATGATGTGTTTTCAAACGGCTTTCATATTGCTTGGTGTCACTTCATGCCATGCTTCGCCTATATTTTCCATAACAATTCTGATGGTGTAACTCTTCCGAAATTCTATTAAAGTAGGCACATTTTTTCCTGTTATTGCATCAATGGCTTGTAAAAAAGTACGGCGCAAATAATAGCTCTTAAATGATGCAATACCACCTTGATCTATTGGTTGAATTATCGATGTCGTATTTGGTGGAATAATTTTTTAAAAAGAAAAAATAGCGGTAAAGCGAAGGTTGTTAAAATACAAACCAAAACAAATGGATCAAGTTTTAAAAGATTGACAAATTCAAATCATTATTTAATGGTTGTGAATTACTTGTTTTTATTTACATAATTAGTTTTACTGTGACTGAATTTTTTTTTAAATATTTATTCGAATTACGTACTTGTTTTTCTTTTTATAATTATGATGTTGAAGTTGTTAAAGAATGAAGAACACATATTTGTTTTTGAATACTCTTGAATTTTTTGTCTTTATTTTTATAATTAGGTTTAAGCTGAAATTTTTAAGTTATTATGAATTAAAAATACTGAAATTATCGTTTTTATTCAGTTATTAACAAATTTTTTAATTTGAAATAGACATCATTATTTGATTTGGAATCCCAGTTCCTTCGTTATTTCTTTCTTCGTTTTCTGGAAATTCAAAAGGTTCATTTTCAAAGATAGTGAAGTTTTCTTCAAATGGAATATCATACCACCGGATACTTAAATTGTGTAAACAACAACAAGTACACGGAAAAAAATTTTGCGCAGATTTTGCTAATTTTTTGGCGAATACCAATAAATATTTGATTGATTTTGGGATAGTACAGTTTTAAGGAAATTCTCCTAAAAATATACGAAATATTTTTCGTTTTATATTCAGATTAAGTGCCAAAAAATTCGCAGCATATGTTAATTTCTTATGCAATTTATTCGAAAATAATAGCTAGCTATATTGAACCGCTTTACCAATATTATTATTTGTTTTAATGCAGTTCCCTTTAATTTTATAGCGCTCATGTAAAATGTTTCGGGGTAAAAGCTTATTTTTTTATTACTTTTGTGAAAATAATTTTTGTAAATCAATGGTATCTCACAAATCCAAAGAAAAAACCTGCATGAATAGATTAATAAATTTACGAATATATATATGAATGATATTAAAAGCTTTATGGTAATGATCAGAAAAATTGGCATGATTGGCTAAATTAAGTATGAATATCGTCAAAAGTTTTGGCGTTAAGAGCCAAATTTTAAGAGATTGTTAATCAAAAATGTTGCTACAAATCCATGGAATGTGGCAAATAGTTGCTTTATATATTTTGATGAGTGTCGTTCAAAACTTTGCAATATATATCTAATTTTGTAACATTGTTTTTATAAAATATTTTCTAAAATTTGTGGTGCGTAATCACTGTGCATTTGAATATTGGTTTTTACAATATGAAGTATTTTTTTTTAACCCTTTAATAAATAAGTTTAAAAATGGTATAAAATTTAAAAATCTTGTGTTATATACATATTTGTTTTTTATTTTATTTATTAACTTAAGTATAGTATGTATACAGAAATAGAATTTACTTATACACATAATGTAATTTATATAAAATCGTAGGTACCTACTTATATTAAATTAGAAAAATTAAATTTTCCATGTTGTGTATTGAATAAATTTGTAATCTATTTTCTAAATTAAGTATGCTTAAATTATTTGTTCTTTCTACTACAAAACCTTGCTTATGGTCATCATAATAAAGTCTATTCAATTTTTCAACAACAAATTTGATTGACTCATCAGAAAGTACAATAACTGAAATAATTACTCCAAAAATTTTAAAAGAACTTTCTTTATCGTATCCTATTTCTATAATAGACCCTATTTTGTACCTAATATTGTGAAACTGAACCCATGAATAAAAATCAACCTGTTGTAAACCAAATTTTCTAATTATATAAAAATCGAATGGCATCTTACGTATGCATAATATGCATACTCCGTATGCATTAATATTGTCAACTAATCTGTTTCCCGTCATGTGACTTTCGTGCAATAAATACCTTTCAGATATAGTATGACATATGTTTTTTCGACTGGTAGTGGAATTAGCAATATCTTTAAGTGTCTTATGCTTTGCTTCATGACGCATTGACCACAAGTGTATCAATGGGCCCACTTGGTTCATAATAGAGCTGTAGTGAGTCATGAAGTGGTGTTTTGGTCGCAAATGCATGTTAAAACGTTCCTTAAATATAATATGATGATAAGTAATTAATTGCTCAACTTCATAAACAAAATTTGCATCTATTGATTTGGAAAAAAGTTTTTCCGTGATTTTTTTAATTACTAAAAATACTTCCCATTTTCCATTATTTTCTGGAACCCAATCACCAATTAAAATTCCCAAATATTTTGCTAACCAAAAAATTTCCGATGAAGAGTACCTAAGTTTTTTTGCTTTAAGATGTTCCTCCATTATTTCTGATGGTTTGTTTATATGATGATAAAAACTAAAGTCAAAAAGATTTATTCTTTCATTGAGGGATCATAAAGTAAAAAAATTATCACTTTGTATGAAATGTGATATTAAAAGAGATATTTCTAAGTTTATTACCCCTTCTAGAAGGTCGTGCATCAAATCTACAGCCATATTTTCGGTAGCATGAAAGCTTGGAATTTGATTAAATACTCATTTTGAAACAATTCCCGTCTGCGATATATTGTTCAAATTTAAGTCATTTGAATAATTGTTTTTATTTCTCAACAACGAAACATCTTCTTCTACACTATTCTTTGTTTCATTCCGATGCATTTTACAAAATCTGCAAAAATAGTTTGCTACAAAGCATTCAGTAAAGCCTAGCATAGATTTAAGTCCTTTATTATCGCCAATGCAAGCTGCTAGTACAAAAAAAAAATTATTATCAAATATTGTGATTCCGTTGATCTCTAAATCAATTAATTCATCAATAATTTTTTGAAATACACTATTACCAAAAGACTTTTTATCTATACTATTAAAAAGCATTATTAAAAATATATTTTCAAGCTTCGAATTAAATTCTGGTGATATACATGGCAATGATATATAAACCCCACCTAGGTTTCCTAAACCACATTTTGATCCCAGAACATTGTTGGTATTAAATTCTATGATGAAAAATTAGTTCTAACTTGAATATTTTTAAAAAAAAATGTGAGAAGTATAAAGTATAGGTACATTTGAAAATGATGTTCACACACTTATTTAACTTATTTCAAACTTAACTTTAATGTAACTGAAAATATTTAATGTATATCAGCTTAGTCTAAGTAAATTAAAACATAAAAATATAAGCTTTTATTTTTTAATTTTTAAATAACGTTCACTTTTATTAATTTCTTATTTTGTAATTAACTGCTGCCAGAATATTTATATAATAATATTGTTTATAATTTTGAAATTAATTCTAGAATTTTACTTAACTCAAACAATATTTATGCACTTAAGGTAAAAATTTCTATGATGTAAAAAATAGTTCTAACTTGAATATGAAAATGTGAGAAGTATCAAGTATAGGTACATTTGAAAATGATGTTCACACACTTATTTAACTTATTTGAAATCTAGCTTTAAAGTAACTAAAAATATTTAATGTATATCAGCTTAGTCTAGATAAAATTAAAGCATAAAAATATAAGCTTTTTTTTTTAATTTTTAAATATAATGTTCACTTTATTAAGTTTTTATTTTAAATTTATATATTATATAAAATAATTAAATATAATATATAATTGTACATATCTCAAATAGTCAAATATGATTTCAATAAACACAAAACAAAAATTTAAACTGTTCTTACCCCGACGCGAGCTACTATACGTAATTGAATTTGAATGTTTGAAATCACCATACCACATTCAATAGTTTTTTTTTTGGGAATTCCCCTAAATTTTATGTAAGTGTTACCTATTTTTTAACTGCGAATAAAAGCTGCTTTGCGCTCTTTACTTTATTATTTGTGTGTATTGTGAAAAAAAAATTGATAGAATCGTCAATTAACATTACACCACTCGCATATTTTATTTAGGCATCACATGAATATTTTTTAGAAACGCAGTCAAGTGATTTGCACTCTTTACTTTATTATTTGTGTGTGTTGGAAATAAAATTTGGAGAGAATCTTTAATTAACATCACACCTAACGAACATTTTGTATAAGTATGACAAGAATTTGTATGGCTAAATTAGCTTGTATTTTGACAGTAACGCTAAAGTAAATTTAACTGAAATCAATAAAAAAAAAATGACAATAGTACTAAGAAATTTTAGGTACTATTACTAAATTTTAAATGCGGAATGTGAATTTTTATTGGCTTCGTACTTGCTGCTATTTTATACAAATCCAGCTAATTCTTCCTGTGATTTACGTTATAAATTTAAGTACAAATGTCTCCTTTTTTTGTAAATATATTCGTAAATCACTTGGCGATTTGATCGTGAAAATTTTTTTCCGTGTATTTATAATTCTCGTGACTTTTTCAGGTTTACAATGAAGTTGTCTTTCTCCCAGATGGCTTCTAAATCGATTGTTTTAGTACTCCTATAGTACGTTCTATTGTAATTCGGGTCTTACTGTGCTTAGTGTTAAAATTTGTTTCTCTCTCATCATTATTACGTCTATGTCTAAATGGCGTTATTAAATAAGGCTTTAAAGGATAGCCGCTATCACCTAAAAAAAATGGCATAAATTTACAAATAAATAATGAAAATAGAATTTTTTACCAAGAATCCAACTGTTTCTATCACCTTGTTCTAAGTTGTTGGAAAAATAAATATCAAGTTCACTTGAACTCCAAATAAATGAATCATGACTAGATTCAGGATTGGAAGTATCGACATATCTTATCAACATCTTATCATTCTTATCATCGCATACCTACACATTTTTGATTGGTTCATAATGTTATGTTATATGATATTCAGTAATTATATTACTTACAAGCCCTTACGATTATAATATAAATGCCGAACATCTTCTGCTGGAGTCACTATTTTGACATGTGAACCATCTACGACACCGATAACTCGAGAAAATCCAGTTTTATTATGAAATTCTGTCTTAATTAATAATTTTTCAGATTCTGTCATATCCATTTTTATGAATTTGGGACACATTATAGTTTCAAAAATTTCTAACATTTTCTTTAAAATTATAGAAAATTTTGATTGTGATACTGCCACATGAAACTCTTGCCCTGTTGCTCTCTGATAAGAGTCATAGGCAAAAAACGAAGAACAGCTGCCAACTTCAATATGGGAGGAACCGACTCTGACTGTACATTTATTTTAAGTTTCATCTTAAAATAAATGAAAAAGCCTCCTTATTCAAACTGAAGTTCTTTATAAAACTGTAATTTTTATTCAATTTAGTAATATTACCTACATTGTAAAAGTAATAAATGGACTTACATGGAATTGCTTAACTCCAATGGATTTGATTTATTTCTCATAAAACGATGTTGCAACGCTAAATTTCTACTTTCTTCTTCTTCACTTGTATCACTGAAAAATAATTCAATTGAACACATTTTAAATTTTATTTCTTAACTTTGTTTTTTTCTTCACTTTTTCATTTAACTTTTTTCTTCACAAATAGTAGAAAAATAGTATTTAATTTTAATATTTAATAAAATTTAAATTGATTTAAACAAGAATCAAACTTATTTGATTATGATTTGGTACTGAATTGTGTGGCCAACAACACAATGTAAATATTTTTGATGCATATATATTATGTAAATATAATTTCTGAGAAATGACCAGTTGGTAATTATATTTGATATTTTTGACTAAATGGTATAGTTTCTATTGCATTAGATTTACAACCTCCGACTCTTAGAATATTTTGACTATCAAAAGACATGGATTCATAAAAGTATTTTGCTCTTTGAATTTAAAGGTTGTTTTTTGTTTTTAATTCATTTATTATAGTAATTAATACTATTATAAAGTCTTAAATCTATTTACCTTCAAGCTACATAAAACAAAATTAGTTCAATATTATTCAATATTAAACAATTGAATTGTAAACATTTGATTTCATTGTTAAATGACTTCGATTGGATATTATTAACGATTATATTAACGAGTTTTAAACTTGAATCTGGTAATTATTCGAATGTTGACAATAGGATTAAACAAATGTAAAATATATGCTGTTGTTCTTTGTAACTTAATAAATGATGAATACTTTTCAATAAATTTCTCGGAATTTTCATGAGTGTTGATTCTTAAAGAAATTTTAAATTTTGCTTTTGGAATATCTTATTTATTAAAATTGATAATGTTGTTATGTACATGCAGATCAATATTTGATTGAAGAAAAGGTGGTCCATCCCACCATAAACTTGAATTTAAAATTTATTTTGTATTAGAGTGCCTCTTGAAATGAGATTGGCGGGATTTTGTTTCGACTCTATATAATGCCATTTTTTGATGTCTATTAAATTTTGAATGCTTGCTACACGATTTGCAACAAAGTTCTTCCATTTGGCTGGTGATGCTGAAATTCATGCTAATACTATTTGTGAGTTTGACCAAAAATACTGTTTGTAAATATTCAGTTTCATGGCTGCCTGTATGTTGTGTTGGTGTTCTGCTAATAAATTAGCTGTACTTTTTTTAACTCCAGTCCCGGAATTGTTAGCTTTTTTAAAGGTGCTACGCGTGATTTTGAACATAATAAGTTTATAGTACTTTTTCCGTTTTTATCTGTTGATTTAATATATGTATATGTATGTCCCATATAACTCAATAATGCTAACTGGAAATGTTTGAATGTGACAATTTATATTTAGTTTGCTTAATGACATTACTTGTTGCTGAAATAATTGTTTGAATTTTATGTGGTGGTTGTTCATCCCAATTTAATTTGAGTTGCCAAAGCTCTTGCATGATCATTTTGGCTAAAATGACAATTGGTGAATTTAGTCCTAAGGGATCATATATTTTTATATATCCGATAACATTCATCGTTTTGTAATTGCAATTTGATGATAATGGAATTCTATATAAAAATGTATCTTGACTCGGACTCCAGAAAATGCCTAAAGTTTTAATGACATTGTCTTGATCAGAGATTGATATTTTGTTCTGTTCCTGCTCATGATTTGGAATTTGTTGAAGTAATTCTGTTGAATTTATACCCTTATCATGATTTTCGAATCGAACGTAAAAGTTGGCGAATTCGCTGTCATGCGATCATGATTAACATAGTGAACGCAATACGTTCGGCAACTTGTCGAATAAAAAATTAAGTGACAGCCGTTAAAAAAAAACAATATTATTGTTGTGTTTCGAGTGAAAATGGAGGGTGCAATTAAAAAAAAGGTAAGAATAATATTTACAAAATTTATGAATAATATTATTATTGTATTTTTATATTTACTATATTAATATTATTTGCAGCATTAAGAAAACAAATAAAAACAATTTGATAAACTGATGCAGCTGATGAAAGAGAATCCTGATTTGACTTGTGGGTAGAGTAAATTCGGTTGCAATAAAAGTACATTAAAAGAGTTGTGGGATCGATTTTCAACCGAGTTAAATGCACTAGGATATCAAACACGAGCAAGCAAAAGAGTGGAATAAACTATTGTTTATTTATTTATTCACCTATGTACTGTGTGTAGATAATAATATGATTACAGGCTTGGCTTGACTTTAAATTAAAGTTAAAATATAAAAAAAACATAAATAAAGAAAATTTAAAAACCACCGGCGGTTAACCTTCTCAAGAAATTTCACTGACTCCATTGGAACAAGCTGTCGATGCTGTGTTGCGTATAGAACAGAATGTTAATCCAGAGGATAAAGAATTTGCACGCACCCGAAGTTTTGTTACAGATTGAAGTACACTTCAAGAAACCTTAAATGAAAATGAAACAGTAAATGAATCCGAAACACTCGAAACAATAGCAATACCACAAACTGCCTCGCAAAATGAAGAATAAATCAATCCCACACAATCGAAACAATAACAATACCACAAACTGCGTCACAAAATCAAATACGTGGAAATAAAACAATCATAGGCTAAACATTGAACAAGAGAGACTAGAATGTTAAATAAGCAAACTGAAATACAAGAAATAAAACTAGAACATCTAAAAGGTATAAAAAGGAGTATTGATACAAGATATTTAAAAAAAAAATAAAAGAAATTAAAGAAAAGGAACTCCAATTATTAACAATGAAGGAAGAATAAAAAAACTTAGAAAATATTGAAAGAACGAAACGACACATCGATAAAACGGAGATGAAAAAAAAAAGAGTTTTTAAGTAATATTCAACTAATGAAAATAACTTGTTATACTATAGTTTTTTTTATTTATGTAAACAATGTTTTTGTTTTGTTTTTTTAATTAATATGTTAATAAATATTTTGAATTACAATCTATAAGTCACGCATTATATTATTTCTTATTGCTTCTGCAATTGTATTGCGACCACTATTTTGATAATCATTGTAATTGTTTTCCAAATTATCTTCACTATATTCTATAGTATTCTGTGGATCTTGAACTTTAAAATGCTTGCAAATGTTATGTAGAGCACAGCAAACGTTAACAATTTGAACACATTTTTCGGCCTGTAGTATAATGTCCTTATTGAACATCGGTGCCAGGACTTTATATTTCCAAAAGTTCTCTCAATGATATTTCTAGCCTTGTAATGAACAGTGTTAAATTTAGATTCCATACTTCCTTTTTCTGCGTTTCTAAAAGGCGTCATTAGGAATGGACAAAGATTATAACCTGAATCACCTAAAGTTGTGTAGATTATAATATATACATTTATATACTATTTTATGACATTTGTTTACCTAAATAACACGAATTTCTATCACCATTTTCAAAATATTCTTCTAAGATTTCTTTTAAAATGCTCATTCTCCAAATAAATGAGTCTTGGTTTGAGCCGGCATAACGAGCATCAATACATTTTATTTTCATATTTTCATCGCAGGCCTAAGAAAAAAAATTAAAAAATTAAATTATTGAATTAGTTCCACTTCGTCATCCATTTCCACATGGTGTGACGTATTTGCACTTTCATCATAATTTAATATTTCAAACTGGTTTTGTTTTTCATTACCGACCATGTGGTTTGTAATCTTTGATAATTGTTGTTTTAGTGTTTTATTTTCTTTTTTCAATTTTTCTAATTTTTTTAGAATATTATTATTTTTTATAGTTTAACTCCAAGTCTAACACCAAGATTTTTTTCTTTTTTATTTTGTTTTTATTTTTTACTCTTGAGTAATAATTATTTTTTTTTTTATTAAGTTCCTTTATTACTATTTATATGCTGACTATTTTTATTATTCTATTTTTAAGTTTTATTAATTATCAATCAATATTACATTTAAATTCAGTATAACACGTCCGATCACTATGCCGGTTTGATGAGCACTCTTGTATTATGACGTGTTTATTGCACTTTTTGCAATTAGAGATTTTGATAATGGATGGACTCTGATAATGGATGACATTAACTTAAACAATTTTGATATAATTTGATAAGATGGCTTTCAGAACAATGAAAGCAACATATCATTTTTAAGTATAAATTAAGTATTTAAAATATTTTTAATAAGTTATTAAAAAGTTTAATATTTAATAAGTTCTTTTATTTATTATAAAAAATAACTGCCTATGTTTATTATAAAAAATTAATGATTAATTTCACAACTTTTTTTGTCAGCTTTAATTACAGAAATAAAATAGTAATAACATATAAAATAAAAAATGTTTATCAGTCTCCTTAACAAATTATCCGGTTTTTTCAACGTTCTTATAACTAATTTTTTTTAAATTTTTCATAATGCTAGAAAATATTTTTTATCTTCTGCCGGTAATTGCCTTTTTTATCTCCTTAATATCTGCTCCTTAACTCCTTAATATCTGATATCTTTTCTTTTGCTATTTGATAAAGAGTTACCGTAGAAATTGGTACTGAAAACAAATTTTTTGGAGTACTAAGCACCTTTCTCGATGCCTTTTTATGCAAAGAACTTTGTGTGTAATTTATTTGTTGAAATGAAAATTTAACTTTTAAATAAAAACTTCCAATATTTTCTTGTTCATACAATATAACCATAGAGTAATCATATAATACTCTATGATATAACTTTAATTTTTGAAAACAGAATTCTACTAAAGTTCAACTTACTAGTAGGATATTTTAAAATCCACAGAAATCATTGGTAGTATTAGTAACTTAATATTTTTAAAATTTATATTTTTAAGTAATCGCACAAAATGAAGCGGACTATGTACCTCCTTATTTTTTAAATATCTATCAATAGCTGAATGAATACAATCAATTTCTTGTATATTCGAATGTCCTGGCTCTGAAAATTTTTGGATAATGCTATCCAAATTTTGGTGCTCACTTAAAAATATTTTTATAGCCGTAACTATTGTCTTGTTACGGTTTTGTGATATACAAGAATCACTCCACAAAACTATTCTTTTAATTAAAGGAAAATTTATAAATATTTGTTTTAAAATTTTTATTAGCTCACTATCAAGGTCATTACCAGAGCGGCCACTACTTGCTTCTGTCCATATAGCACATTATGTTTTTTTATGATTATTTGGAGCTATAGCAATGCCTGTGAGATTAAGCTTCCGTTTATAAAAAATGACAATTACTCGTTGTAGATCAAAGCACAAAATGCATGTCTTAATTCCGTCACTAGAATCCTTATTAATTAATTCGGAAAAAATCGCTTGTGAAATAAGTGAAATAGAACTACCTGTATCCAATAATGCATTTAAATTGTTAAATAATTGTTTATTGTCTTCAGTAATAATGGTAACTTTAGAAATTTCGTTGATTGGAGTTATAGTTAATATAAGATCTCCTGATAGTCGACGTGTGAAATATCTCAGGACAATTTCCTATATAATGCCCCAATTTACCACACTTGTAACATGAACCTTTGGGTCTTGCTGTTTTATTGCATTGAGTGATAACATGGCCCAGTTCTTTGCAGTTATAGCCATGGCCGTATTAATAAGTTTGAGCGCCCTGGGCTAAATAAAATTTTGCACCTCTACATACTTTTATTATAAAAAATTTTTCAAAAATTCAAAACTTAAATATATATTTACGTAAAACAAAATTCACAAAATTTATATAAATATGTGAATATATGTCTTTTGCGGCATTTATTTTTAGCAAATATATCTATAATTTTCTTGTGATCCAGTTTCTCAAGGACATACGATTCTATTGACAAAATACTTAAATTATTTAATTTGTATTGTCCTAAAGATGATCTTAAATGATTTTTTATTCTCTTGAGAGTTGAAAACGACCTTTCTCCGCTACAATTTGTACAAGCGATACTTAAATATATTCGTAGAGTTGTTGTTATTGTTGTTCGGAAAAGTGCATTCAATTTGCGATTCAATTATTGTTCTTAAAATTTGCTCAGATTTAGATAATGCTGTTAAGTTATCCGATATTAAATTTACATGTTTAAAATGTAAACATTCCTCGATTAGACCATTTTCAAGATCATCTGGGTATTCTTTATATAAAATAGTTGCTTTTCCTCGTATCATATTTTCGTCGAAATGTTTTAAATTCATTAAAATTCCAAATTTAGTGGCAATGCGATCATATGCAGATTTCCGTTTTTTTATTTCTGCCAAAAGTTTATCAATAATTACATAAAAAATATTTATACGGAAATTACCATTTTTATCAAATTGTGTGTCGGCTGATGTCCCTTCATCGGACTGCTTTTTTCTTAACAGTTCTTGCAGTTTAAAATTCAAAACAACCCGATAGATTTTCTCCTTTCTTTTTGTAATAATTAAATGAATCTATATTTCGACGTTCTTCAATATATGTTTCCAATGAAGTGTATAATGTAACCACTGTTTCAATTTCAATTTCAACTTTCTGGAGGCTAACATTAATTTTATTCATTTTTTTTTTATTATTATTTCTTTATTATGCCTTAATTAAATTATACAGTTGAATTATTCAATTACCTTATTAAGAGCTTATACTAATGTATTTACACCTACACAGAAAAAAAAGAGTAGTATTTTAAAAAAAAAATTAGTTGAAATCAATTAAAGTTTACGATTGATTCTTAGCCATATAATGCAATTAGTCAATTTATACATATTTGATTAATTGATTTTATAAAAAAACAATCTAAATATTTTATTTAAAGTTTTGGTTAAATACATGAAATATTTCTTTGAATTAAAAATTTTTTTGTTAATGAATAAAATTTAAACCAACTAATGTATTTTTATGATACCACTAATATATTAGTTATTTTAACTAATCTTTTATTATGAATTAACGAAAAAAATTTGTATGATTCAAAAAAATATTTCGTATAGTTAACTAGAAAATAATTCAAATCAACTATTTTGTATGTATGACTTAAAAATAAGAAGTTATGAATTCTATTAAAAGGTTTCATTAAATCATTTAAAGTCATTTATTGATTCAAATAAAATATTGCTTCGAATTTACTAAAAACAATAAATGAATTTTTCTACACAGGGTTTTCACCTGTATGAAATGTTGAAAATCTAAAAACAAAAATTTAATTTGATTTTTAAGCTAAAGCTATCTGTTATTAAAAAAAATTACTAAACAGACAAATTTTCTCTAAAAAATACATAAATTAAAGTTCAGCTTTTTAGATTTACAACAATACATAATGTCAAGACGGAAACCTTGTGTAGTAAAATTCATTTATTATATTTAGAAAACTTGATATAATGTTAATCAAATTAAACTTACTTTTGCACTACTACATACATCATTTGTTTGTCTACATACTTTTTGATCTAATATGAAAAGTATATTTTTTTTATAAAGTTACTTTTCAAAAATCTTTGGGTTCTTGTATCTTAAAAAGAATTCACAATTAACCTTCTTCTCCAAAACAGCTTTTTCTTACTGTTATCTCTCAGTATAATGCATATATGTAATGTTGAATCGAGATTTTATATTCAAATATATTTTATGCACTTATTGTTCATAAAGAACATGCAAATTTTCAAAAAAGTCAAGATAAATTCTGAAATTTTTTAGAACTTTATAGTTTTAATTAGTTACAGGTTTATAAAACCTTTACAAAAAAGACATTATCTAACATTTTTTTATTCTATCTTTTTTATTTCCAATATTATATAACATAACATAAAACAAATTCATTTACAAAAGTACAGAAGTACAAAAATTACAAAGTACAAAAATTTATAAAATTTGTTTAATTACTATTATTTAAATCACTTATTAAGCTAATTAATGAATTACTTTTTTTTCCAGAAATTGTAAAATTAAAAAAATAAAATTCTATGAAATGCCAAACCTGCAAACACTCTTTGGCGTATTCTATGTTCAAAATTTGATGCACTTGAAAACATCCAGATAAGGCCTCCAGAAAGCTTTCAAATTCGTAAAATATTTCATTAAAGTACACAAAGAAATAATCTAATTTTTCTATGGATTCTCTAACAACTACAACAAATGGCTGAATAGTGCACCCTCTCCCTGCATATGCCTCTTTACGTCTTTTAATTTTGAGTGGTATTTCTTTTATGTTCTGAAAACAAAAAAATTATTTATGTTGGATGTATAATTTCTTAGATTCGAAATTACATTCACAAAAAGAGCTAGGCCATTTTGTGCGTCAATAATCGTTGGCTTCCACACAGTCTTTTTATCTTTGACTATTGTCGGCACCAGGACAGAATTTAATGAAATTATAATAATATAGTTCTTGGAATCACTGCTTTCTTCAGGAATGGTGTTCAGCTTACTCAATAGCTCTTTACTACGGTTATCTTTTATCAGAGTTTTATAAATTTTTATTATATTATTTTTAAAGTTTTCCCATTTCGTTAATATAGTAGTATTTTTTGTTGGAAATTTTCGCTCAAAATCCAATTTAATCTGCAAGAATTTTTTTTAAACAAAATGATTTTTCTTTGATTTAAAAACAAATTACTAATTGGGAACCAATATTCTGTTTTAAAATTGGCCATTCCAAAAATAAATCAACATTTTTTCTGAATGCTTTTGTCTCAATAAGTAGCTTTTTTTTTCACTTTTCAATTACGGTTTCTACGGGTGACTTATTTTGTTTCAACCATTCAAACTCTTCTTTTTGTTCAATAGTTAAATCTTCTAAAAGTTAATACATTTTTAATTCTGAAATCAAGATCAAAATGGCATATATATAATGTATATGTACCTACCTTCGTTTTCAGATTTAGTTTCTTCAACAATTTCTTCAGAAACCTTCCGTTTTAAATTATACCGACTTTTAACTAAGCCAGTTGATTGATACTTTTTGTTTAAATTATAAAATTTTTGAATTAAAATACCTCTGGTTTTGCTGTCGCCAATATATAAATCCTAAAATAAATTGCGTTTTAAAAAAAAAAACGTTTTTTACTCCAAAGATAAACCTCATTTTCTCCTTTAAATATATTAATTATTTGAGTTACAATGTTTTTGTAAGCAACCTGCGTCGGAAAATAGTTATTGTTTAAGCAATATTCACAAATAATTTGAATAAGCTATTTACGATCATTACTGGTTAAGTTCTTTTTATTTAAAATTTCTCTGCCAAATAATGATTCTTTCAAGATCGATTCAAGATTCTAAAATATTTCATTAAAAAATAAACTGTAATTAATAACTTTTTCCAATTTGTAATTACAATAAAATATTTTCAAAGTACCACTTCAATATTATTACTGTCAGGTTGATTTAAGGATTCAGCTTTTTTAAACTCCTTTGATAAAGCAGAACCCGCTGAAGAACTGGTTAACCAGCTTGTGACATCTTTAGATGAATTTAGTGATAAAGTATCGGCTAATGGAGTTGAATAACCCTAAATGTAACACATGTATTAAATATTCAGTAAAGTTGAAAACCAAATTTTGATAATCGTATTTTTTATAAATATATTTTAGTTAAAATCACTTACCTGCGGACCTCCACTGCAATACTTTTTCGCGAAATTTACAACGCAGACCTAATTGTTCAACTGGTATTAGTTCGTTTATGTCTTCTAGAGTGAGGTATTTTAATGCCTCCAAATCTATTTGTTTACCTATTGTATTATGAAAATATATATACATATAAATATTACAATATGTATTATAGTTAATTTTTAATATTTGAGGTTCCACTTTATATAATTTTTAGTTACAATTTAAATATAAAAGGAAGGGAATAGTATCTTACTACACTGAAGTTAAAAAGTTTAATACAGAAAATACTTTACCAGTTTTTTAACAATTTTAAAATATCTTACAAAAGCAAAAATATGAATCTTAATCTTTATTATCTTTAAAAATTATATTGTGGAAGAAAGCATGTTAATATTCACTGCAGTTTGCAAATTTTAAATATTGTACCTACCAATTAAATTTTGAACAAATTCTTCATCAAACCCCCATTCACGAATTAAATTTTCCAATGTATCATTATTTATAACGTATACAATGTTATCAAAAAAGAAGTTTTCTTCAGTCATACTTATACCTATTTCATTAGCTAGTTTCTTCACAGTTTCTTATTTGTTTCTAATTTTTTTTTAACAGCAAAAACTTCGATTAATTATAAAATTAAATTTTATAGAACAACCCACTATTTGACATAAATTTCTTCTGAAATTCGATATTATTTCGACACTATTAACATTTATTTTATTAATTTTTACACATTTATTTTATTAATTTTTACACATTTATTTTATTAATTTTTACACATTTATTTTATTCATTTTTAATTTAACATTTATTTTAATATGTCAAATATTATTTCACAATTTATTTAAATAAAAATGGTCCACTTAAATTCACACAAATATTTACACGCATACGTTTGAAATTTTCAATTCAACTGAATTAGTGCATTGAACAATTGAACATGCGATTATTTTGGCGGTATATTATTTTTATAGAAACAACAAATATAATTTTTTGGTTTTACTATTCTTGTTATCGAACAACTAATTATAAGTAGTTAAATCAAACAATCTGTGATTGACTTTGATACATTAAATTCATGTTTAATTGAATAAGAGTAAATTAGAGAAAATAAAAAATACCAATAGTTGATTTTACTATTCTTACTGTCAAACAATTAATGATGAGTAATTAAAACAAACAATTTGTGATTGACTAAATTCATGTTTGATCTTGTAAGAGCAAAATAGGAAAAACAAAAAATACCATTGCTTGTTTTTACTATTTTTTGTTGTTACTTAATTAATTGAAAGTAGTTGAATTGAATAATGTTTAAATGAATATGCAAGTAGTTAAAGTTTACGAATTCATACTAACGTTTGAATAAAAGTTTCTGTTGAATCTTTCAATTTATTATTCAAAATAAACATTACGTTTGTATAAATTAACAAATTTAAAATTAACGATTTGCTTTCGCTAAACCATTGAATCTTATTTTTTCTTTCATAACAAGATTGAACAAATCAATGAATATATTATATAAAATCAAATAATTTACTGTCAATTAATTTTCTTTAGTCAATTTTACTAATTTAATTTTTTCAGTGTATGACAATAATTATGAACTATTCTATTTATAATATATTTTTTTTAAGGGAAAATGGCAAGCAAAACCTTTTTGATCAATTTTTTTTTTAACCTAAAACTTAAAAACTAACTTAAACATAAAAATTTATTACTAAAAGCTTAATCTACAATCGCTCTTACTAGCGGATTTTCTGAATTTAGACAGCTCTCTAGAAATGCAGGCGATATCTTTGCTATTTGTTCGAAAACAGTATTGATATTTGCTATGTTATGCAATCTGTTGGTAGAAAAGTAAAAAGGTTTACCCAAGATTAATTTTAAAATCGCATTTTGCTTTTTTTGTAGCAGATTTAAGTTTGTTTTAGCAGCATTTTTCCATACGGGAAAACCGTACAAAAGAATGCTGCGAAAGATTGCTTTAAATATTAATAGTTTGTTTTCTACCGTCAAGCTGGATTTTTTATTAATAATTGGGTATAACATTTTTATGTATAAATCGATTTTACTAACGGTTTTAGTTATATGTGTTTTGAAAAGCAATTTTTTGTCCAAATGTATACCGAGATATTTAATATCCTCTCTTTCCCATATTATTTCGGTATTATTTAATAATAGGTTTCTGTTAGGCAAGAAACAAGATTTCCTTCTTTTTGTGAAGAAAATCGATTTCGTTTTTTCGCCATTGATTTTGATTTTCCATTTGTAATAAAATTCTTGAATTATTTTGAAACCATTTTCAAGATTATTTATTATTTCGTTTGGACATTTGGAAGATGATAATAAGGCGGTATCATCCGCATATAAACTTGTACAGCAATTATGAGGGCTCGGTAATCTGCTATGAAAAGGTTATATAAAATGGGAGAAAGTGATAAACCTTGTGGTACTCCTGTTGTGATATTTATTTTGTTGTACTGTGTCAGTCCGATTTTAACTGAAAAAAAACGATCGTGACGAAAACTTTGAATTAGCTTAACAAGGTAAACTGGAAATTCGTAATTAATCATTTTGTGAATGAGACCTTGATGCCATACTGAGTCGAATGCTTTTTCGACATCAAGTGTAATCAAGCCCACTGATTTTTTGTTATTTAGATTACTTCTAACGATATTTTTGATTCTACAAACTTGATGTGTGCTGGAATGTTTATTTCTAAATCCGAATTGTTCGTTCGGCAGAATATTCTTGTCCAGCAAGAAATTTACTAACCGAGTTTTTATAATTTTTTCAAAAATTTTTCCTAAGGAATTGAGTAAGCTTATTGGACGATAGCTTCCAATTAATGCTGGGTCTTTTCCTTGCTTAGGAATACATGTAACTAAGGCTATTTTCCATATTTCTGGAAAATAGTTTAGTTCCATGCACTTATTAAAAATTTTACTTAATATTTTACAGCTTGTCTTTGACAAGTTTTTAAGTACAATATTGGATATTTTGTCTTGACCGGGAGCTTTTTTAATTTTTATCTGCTTAATTATGGTAGTAATTTCTTTTACAGAAGTAAATTCAAGATGGTTAGTTGTTTGATGTTGTAGATTTTCAACTGAATCGTTAACCATATTAATGGTTATTGTGTCGCTATAGTTATTAGTCAGAGAATTTTGATTTGCAAAATAATCTGCTAATGCATTAGCTTTTTCTTTGTCAGTGGATAATAAATCGTTGTTATGTATAAATGCTGGTATTTTTGATTTTTTTTTTTTAAAACTTTGCAAACGTTCCAGAAGGGTTTAGAATTTTTATCTAAGGTAGACAAAAAACCGTTCCAGTTTACGTTGTTGAATTCAAAAATTTCTTTTCTGATCAAACAGTTGTAATGGCTAAATAATAATTTATGAACAAAGTATCTTGTTCTTTGCCATCGCCGTCGTTCTGCATTCCGTAATGAAATCAGATGTTTAATGTGATCGGGTAGTTTTGGTAGCTTGTCAGTACGTACAATTGATTTTTCCGGAACTATTTTATTTATTGTATCTTCTAGGCTTTCATGGAAATATTCGACAGCCTCTCTGGCTTGTTGCACATTCGAAATGTTGGTAAAGTTAAATTTTTTCAAAGATATGTTTAATGCCTTACCGAATTTTTGCCAGTTAGTTTTTTTATATAAAAATGTTTTCTGATTTTCTCTAATTTTTGTTGATTGATTGATATTAAATAATACCGGTAAATGATCAGAATTTAATTCATTTACAGAAATCGGATCAGTTAGATAGTTGGGAATATTTGAGAGAATCAGATCCAATGTAGATGGGTTGGATGGGTGGGAATTTTATTCATGGTTTCCAGAATATCATTCCAAAATGAAAGCATAAAACCAGTTTCGAGATAATTGAACTTCTTTTCCATACCTTCTGCTTCAATTCTAGTGGAACATTTCTGTGTTAAATCTGTAAATATATCATTAAGAGCATGCTTAAAATATTCATATCCGAGAACAAAAGCATGCACTAATTCAGCACGTGCTGACCATCGAGTGCTGCTCAGTGATTTTGGCATCTTATATTTCACAGATAAGCGACGTTTCAATATTTCCCAACGGCCAGTTGAAGAAGCGAAAAAATTATATATACCCTGAACGAAAAAAAATAGCTTCGTGGCTTCTAAACAACTTTCTGCAGCACACTCACATATTAAATTCAGGGAATGGGGTGCACATGGTACATAAATAGCCAAATTATTTTCTAACTTTATTCGTGCCTGAAGTCCGCTATAAATTCCTGACATATTAGAGGCATTATCATAAGATTGCCCCCTACAATCTTCTAAATCAATTCCGTATTTTTCTAAGAGTCCTATTACGCATTTTTCCATTTCTTCACTTTTATGACCGACATTTTCAATAAAATTTAAAAATCTCTCTACAGGAGCTCCCGCAGTGTTCACATATCTAACAACAATTGTGAGCTGATCTAAGTGTGAAATATCGGGTGTTGAGTCAATTATGATAGAAAAATAGTTGGCTTCCTTTAATTCTGCAATAATAGAGCTTCGAACATTGTTACCTAGAATTTCAATAAATTCATCACAAATTACTGATGACAAATATGATACTGTCCCTTTTCCTTTATTTGAAAAATCCAGTAAATGTTGCTGTAACAGTGGATCGAATTTTGCTAGTAACTCTATACATCCCAAATAATTTCCATTACTTTTATTGCCAATAATTTCATTGCTGCCCCGAAAAGCCAATCCTCTTGAAGACAAACAAATAATTACTTCAACAATTCGCTCTAAAATACTTTTCCAATAATTTATATTTTTGGTCGTTTCTATTATGGAAATATTTTTAAAATAGTCTC
This sequence comes from Argyra leucocephala, assembly GCA_963942445.1. Lineage (NCBI taxonomy): Eukaryota > Metazoa > Arthropoda > Insecta > Diptera > Dolichopodidae > Argyra > Argyra leucocephala. Next base: position 52,001,717 of record OZ012679.1, on the reverse strand, counting down.
GTTGACCATTTACTCGATTTATGTATATTCGCGTATTTTTTTTATGTTGAGCAGAGTTTTCATGTTGTGTAATCATTTAGACATGTTTCCAATCATTAAATCCATTAATCAAATTATTACTAGGTGATGTTTCAAATAATTTGCAAGGGCAACAAAACACTTTTCCAACTGATTGCGAATATAAAATCCAGTTACGTTTTTCTCTTTTCCCACTCAATAAAATTCTATAAAATATTGACGCAGTAGCGAATCTATTTTGAGCTTTATATGTAATTTTTGATGAACTGAAATCTATTTTCTGAATATCTACTTGAATTTCTGTTATATTTTGTACAATAAGATTGATTTTGTCATCGTTTAATTCCCCCCATTTTGCAACATCACGATAGTCAAAATTATCATTTCCAATCACTAGTTCCCGTTCTAATTCCTTTTCAACATTTTCTTTTTCTTTATCCACAATCAATTCCGGTTCAGACAGTTCTAAATGCTGTGGGATTACTTCAATTCCTTGTACTTCCTCCGTTTCTTTATTTATATTCAAATCATACGATTCGCCAGTTGAATTATTTTTTGTTTGAAAATAGTTTTTCAAAGATGGAATTTTTGTCAATAATAAATTATCTTTAGCTTTTTTTTCTTCGGCTAACTTACGATTTTCATACCCAGACAATTTTTTCCTTTGCGGATTCATTTTTCCGGTAATATCTAGAACATAATACTATTAATAAATATCAATTACTTAATTCATTTTTAATAGTACACTTTATGGAATAATAAAATAGTTTTCACTTACATTGAAACACAATTTATATTTGTTACGTTTTAAAATCCTTATACTCGTTATATTTTTCCTTTTTAAAATCTTTATATTCTTAAAATAATATAAAAAAAAATCACAAACAAAACTAAAAAAATAAATTAAATTCCGTTGCTCTTCATTTGTTTTTTTTATTATGTTCGCCTTCTGTTTATTTATGATAAAAGTTCCATCTATTGCAAAAAAGCACTTGTCATTTAGAAACTTTAAAAAAGATAAATTAATGTGATTCAAAATACAAGGTTTGCTCAATCTGTAAAATACAAGGTCTGCTCAAGCCGCCATTAATGAGGAGCGAATTTTTAACTGACAAGCAATTAATTTTATTTTTAAATTGGTTTTAAATGTGATTAAATAATTATGTATAAAGTTTTTTTTTCTTTGGTAATTTTTATAAGAATTTTAATAAAAGTTTGTGATACTTTAAAATGTAATCAAAGTCGAATTTAATTTAAGAAGAATTTAAAAAAAAGCAATTAAATTTCACCATCTTGTTTTCTTAGCGCCCTCGGATCGATGGCGCCCCTGGGCTGTAGCCCAATTAGCCCTATGGTTAATGGGGCCATGGTTATAGCGCCTATTTTTATTGTTTTTGATGGTGGTGGCTTGATTAGAATACTGATTAATATTTGATGGTTTTTGATGATTTGATGATTTGATAAACCATTGTGATGTTGATAAATTATTTGAGAATCTGCGCGGTTTCGCAATTGATGAAAATGAACTCAGAATGTCTTCTCTAGAATTAAACTGCAACACTTTTGCTTGATTTTGCAAAACCGTATCATTCATGCCTTCGATAATAAAATCACATAACTCTTCCTCTGATATTTTTAAATTTCTAGAAAGAATAACTTTTTCATGTAAATAATCAGAGAAAGATTCACCTATATTCCAAGTACGTGATTCAAAGTTTTTTCTAAGAATAATTTTTTGAGTCCGCCTTCCAAATAATTTTTCCATACATTAATAAGTTTGGTAATTGTAGAGTAAGGTGTTCAGACTTCGAATGGAACCATCGTAATTACGACCTTTAAATTTTTTTATAAAATTATATTATTTTACATAAATTTTCATATTTTCATTGGTTATTGCATAAGTTTCTTTGCATGTTTTAACATGTTGACACCAAGATGAAAATTCACCCTCTTCCACACTAAAATCGTACAATAAATCTTCTAAATATTTAAATTCCATTACTGGTTTATTTGAAATATTTTTTTCTTTTAATAAAATTTCTTTTTCACGAGCTAAAATTTCTTTTCCTTTGTCCAATATTTCTATTTGCTGACGTAAAATTTCAACCGAATGATCGCTTTGATTGTCCACATTTAATTCAATCTTTTGTATGTTATCAACATTTGATATAGAACTTGAATTTTTTGTTGGCTGAAATGAAATATGTTCACCACTTTCAATATTTTCATTAAATTAAACTATTCTATCAATTAAAACTTCCTTTGCACCACTAGATTTTTAATTCAGATCTTTACACTGTTTAACTAAATTTTGTTTCTTTTTATTTTTTAGTTTGTCCCGTAATTTTGCCATAGTTAATGGCACTTTCCCAGAACGTCAATTGAATGCAATTGAAAAAATCCAATACTCATTGCTAGCGCAACTGACAATCAATGTCATAATTTTTTTGCATTTTTTTTTTATTTTACTGCTATTTTGTATAGATTCTTTTGGTTGTTAATAACAAAGACATTTTTTAAAAAAAATTCAATATGAGCGATGAAGAAACGAGGTGAGAAAAAATATTTTTCTTTACACTTAATAGAAGCCCTTTTTATAAGTGTTTATTTTTATAGTAGCGATTGGAACAGAGAAATGATAAAACTACTGATAACCAAGATTAAAATTTGAAAACCAATTCAAATCAGGAAAAGGCAAAAGCAGTGTACTATGGAATTCCATTGTGAATGAAATTAAAAGTATTTGCCCAGAATTCCCTTTTCAAAAAGAATCATGCAAAATAAAATTTACCAACATGTTAACTACGTACAAAAGAATAAAAAAAAGAAATAATTTCAGTAGACAAAGTTCTTCTATATGGCCATATTTTGAACTTTTTGATGAGGTATATGCATTGTCGCATTTTATTAGTCCTCCACAAGAAAACATAGGTACGAGATTAGATTTACCATCTCCGCAAGAGGTAGAAAACGTTGAACCTTCCCCAAAGAAAAATAAAAGAGATGAAATACTAGAGTTTTTAAAAGAAGAAGCTGTTAAAGAAGAGCAGCGTCATAAAGAACAAATGGATATTGAAAGAGAAAGATTACAAGTTTTGAGAAGCTTAAGAGAGCTTTTCCACTCAGATGACGTTTAAATTTACCATATGTATTTTAATTTCTAGAGATTTGTTTTAAAGGCTGTGAAATAAAGCCAATTTTTTTTTAAATATTTTTTAAAGACTATGAAGTAAAGTCAAGTTTGTTAAGTTTTGTAAAATAATAAAACAATTTGTTTAATTTAAGTTAATTTAATAAAAGTTTAATTTAAATTCACATCTTAAAATTCTATTTAAGCTACAAAAAGCTGAGTAAGTGCCCTTCTTTTTTCTTTTGCTTCAGTAGAAACAGATAATGTATTGATGTTGTCAATATCACTTCCGTAATTAATGCTGTAATATTCTATGCAGATATCTTTTTCATTAACTCCTTATTGATAAATAATGAAATTATGAAGAACAACACATGAAAGAACAATGTCTTTCGCATTTCTTAATGTATATATTGGCAGGAATTTTAAAATTCTAAATTTTGATTTCAAAACACCAAAAGCATGTTCAATACAAACTCTAGTGGAGCTAAGATGATAATTAAAATTTCTTTCAGCTCGGGTAAGAAAACCATTATCTCGATAAGGTACTAAAACAAATTTTTGCAATGAATATGCAGAATCTCCTAGTAAATGGCTATCTTCTGGTATAAATAATTCTCCATTTCTTATTTTTTTATCTAATGGACTATTATGCCACACCCAAGAATCATGTGAACAACCTGGAAACCCAAAAAATATGTCAATAAAACATAATTTAGACTCGCATACACCCTGAAATTGTAATGTTCAAATACTTATCTAAAAATGTAGATTTTAATGTGTGTTTTGGAAAATAATTTTCTTGCCGTAGGTTTTGAAAGTCCTCAATAACTTTTTTAAAATGTTGATTTGTAGAAGGCCATTTTACATACTGACTTAATAATGAGCTTAAAAGTTGCGTAATTTTCCTAAATGCTATATGCGCAGTACCTCGTCCTATACCAAATCGATCAGCCGAATGAGTAATGTTTTGATTTACCAGTCTCCAAATTGTTAAGTACAGGGCAACCCTAGCGTTAATTTGTGGTTGGCCAGTCCATTGAGTTTTCCAATGAATATTTATTGTTTTTAGAAGTTTCTGAAAAACATTTTTTTGATTAATAAGAAATATTAAAAATATTCTTAAGTTATTATATACCTGGAAAGTGGATTTATTCATTCGGAAATGTGATTTAAAAGTATCATCCGAATATTTTCTAATTATTTGAACATAGTTTTTGTTTTTCACAATTTCCATTGATATTAGTTTTCTTTTTTAAAAAATATTTAAATAGCAAAAGATTTCTATAAATTTTTTTTTTTTTGTATCTATTTTTTATTAAAATTTTTTTTGAATATCTGTAATTAGTTTGTCTAATAAAATTTTCCTTAACACACTCATTTTGATTTTTTTTTATTCTATTTCTTTTTTTTTATTGGGCAAAAAAAACTTTTACAACATCAGTTATTTTATTTAAATATTATTAAATATTATTATTTATTCAATATATCTATTTGAAATTCCAAAACGTTAATGACTGCTTTAATTGCAATGACTGTCATTTACAAATTTAAGTGATTGACGTGATTGACATGATCAAATCTTTGACGTTCTGGGAAAGTGCCAATAAATTTATATATTTTTTCTTTTATAAAAGTTTTCATAAAATGCACACAGAATAATATGTATGTATGTATAATGTGTAAGAATACAAATTGTGTACCACTCAATGTCGGCATTGCATTAGTCTGGTCATCATAATTCATAAGTTAATATAATATGTATACATTTTCAGGCAAACACAGTAAGTGTAGGACGACGATTTTCTGCTTTATTTTTCAAATTTTGCATAAACTCAAATTTAATAATGAATGATTTAGTTATTTACCAAATGAAATAACTATGAATATAAACATTAAATATAATAAAACTAAAATTTAAATTCAATTATACGCGAAAATGAATAATTTAAAACGCTAAAAAGTTATTACTGAATTGTAATCATATAGTCTAAAATTTAACGATAAAACTAAAAAAAATAATTAAAATTAACTTAACAATAATTCAGCACCTTCACCGGTGTACCAATATAATATGTCCAGACTCGCACTCGTCACCAATTCTATTTAAACCTAAAATCGAAAATAAAAATTAATTATTTGCACTCAATAAGTCATGAACAAACAAACATACAACATTTCAACAAACAACATTACAATCAAACATAATATGAATATGAACTTGGAGGTACCTATGTACACATTTTTAAACAAAATACATACATGGAAACACATATAACATAAATAAATGCATAACATAAACAAACAAATTAATTGAAGACACACACACAGCATAGCAACATGGAATGCATAAATCTATACACGAACATGAAAACGAACATTCAATCCACTGAATTTATTTATCAGATTTCTATACACAGACACACACATACTCAAATTGAAAATCATCATGAATTGTATCAAGCATACAAGATCACTTACACAGAATTTTAATCACTAACCTTTACCGATTTAATGTAATTACTACGTAATGCCAACGGGGAGCGATAATTTTCCGGCATGGCGTCATGTTTCCAGCTCCAACCAACATCTAAAAAAAACGAAAAGAATTCGCTTGGAGTACACTACATTAACAATAATAAAAATAGAACACGTACCTAAAATTCATCAGCATCAACCAGCGATGTATCAGTAGGTTGTCATGTATTCTCTAATCTGAAAGAATTTATTATTAATATGATCAATATTATTAATTTTAATGTGATTATTATTTAAATATTAAATATTTAAATAATCTAAATATTACTTACTTGTATCTTCTTGTTTACTTTTATTTCTATTAATTTGTCACTTTGACGTATTATATTTAATTCCCCACTATAATTATATAATTTCGAATATCACAGTTTTTGAGTGATATTTAAGTTGAGTAATTATATCGAGTCAAACTTTTATTGTATTTTGTTATACAAAAGATAACATATGTTCATTATGTATTTCATCGAACTAGATTTTTATTTTGAAGGTCAATAAACTATTCATGTATGCATTATATATTATTGTATTCCATACATTAAATTAGATTTGTTATATATTTAAGATCATTGAACTTAGATTCATAAGTTACGTTAGTAAATATTAACTAAGATGAAAATTGAATTATATCATTCTCTTCCATTTTAGAGTTCAAAGAAACAAGTCGTGGTAATTAAATAAATTGCCAATATTGAAATATAGTGTTAATTTGTTATTTTATAATTTAAGAATAAAATTATTAGATTATTGTATAAAAGAGTGTTTCATTTATTTTTCAAATTTATACAAAACACACACAAATATGGAACATAAGAAGCCTGTACTGTTTTCAATTTTTTCTAAAATAATCTTTTTTTTTTTTTAATTTCCAGAACTTCAAATATAATTCGACTACTTAAAATCATTTAATTGACAGTCAATTTAAATTAACAAACATTCTATAACTAATAATTTAGAATTTTCTAAGCAGAATAATTTTAAAAATTTGTTTTTGAAATTTTATATATTAATTAACTGTTCATATGAGGAAATAAATTTTATTTTTTTAATATGAATTAGTCACTAATAGTGACTCACTATTCCACTTCTGAATTTTGTAATGAGTTCCTTTTACTAAATTAAGTCTTAAGCCGACTGTCGATCACCAACAACTGTCGTATTCAACTTTTATTAACATAATACATAAAAATACAGAAATGATATTATCGTTAGTATTGTATACACATAATTCTTATTCTATTGTGTTCTATTGTGTGCGTGGGTCTCAACAAACTTATAATATAAATTTAGTTGAGAGCCTAACTTTCAAATTACTACAAAACATTTGTCACAAAGATCCTTTCTCGGTTTGTGAAATGCAATATTAAATTCATTTTTAAAAATATCTCTATATTTTGATATTTTTACAGGGTTATGTGTTATTTCTAAATATAAGTTGTACATTTTTGTTAAATTCAAGTCTAATTCCAGATAACTTTTTTGTGTAGTAGAACGACAATAATGTTAATCTACAGTTTTGAACTTTTTAATGTGATCTCGTACCTCTTGTAATTTTTCTTCAGGAATAACAAATTTTGAATCTTTTCCTCGCTTCATTGACAATGGGCGCCCATTTACTTTGCCACAAAAATTATCGTAGAAATAATAAATTCTTCGTTTTGTTACATCTAAAGTATTTAAAAAAAAATTATCTATTTAAACGCGAACTATATTTTCGTCAATTTCTAAGTAAAATTTGTATGAATATTTTTTAGTTTCTGATAATTTACGGCGTCGCTTAACAATTTCACGTTTAACAAATTTAAAATAAAATGTAATCTTTTCTTTGTCAGACAGATTCCAAAAGTTCTCAAATATCTTAATTCTATCAGTTTTAGAAAAAAATTTTGTGCAAAGAAAAAAGCAAGTGTTTTTGCATGCTGTTTTAATACTGCTCGAGCAACTTATTTGCCTTTTCCAATTCTTGTATTGCTTTCCTGATTGTCTTAGTTTTTTGTTGACGTTATTTTTCCAAAGGTCAGGATTTTTCTTCCTTTTCCTGGTTATGTTTGGAGATAATCACCTTTGTTTTCAGTGATATATTTAATTATGTAAATAAAGTTCGATTTTCCTTCCACTAATAATATTATTTGTTTTTTTTTTCTTTTTTTTTTGTCTAATAAATATCGCACTGCGAATTCTAGTATATCGTAAGTGAAAAATGGCACTTTTCAGGAAAGCGTTTTGAAATTTTTTTTTTTTTAAATGGTTTTATCTTGAGCTGTATTGTACGTAGAAATATGATCTTTGCGTCAAAAGATAGAGAATTTCGCATTAATTGAATATTATAACAGCCTTTAAAGTATTTTGTTCAAATTTGGCAGAAATTAAAGAAAATTCCTACTAGAATGTATAATTCATAAAAATATTTAGTTGTAAGTGTACTTATGCTGTTATTTTTGAAAGTATATACGAATATAATTATTACAAGTAGACATACGATATACATGTGTGTTGTTTTTTTTCATATTTACCATTGTAAGTAGTAGTTATAACAAGAACGTTTGGAGAAAATGCTCCTTTGAAAACAGTAAGTATAGTTACAATATAAATGCACGCTTTTTGTTTTTTTATTTGAAGTTGTAAGTAGAATGTTTATTATAAGAATACTTGAGGAAAATTGCCCTTTTCAAAATTTATAAATAGTTGTATTATTTTATATTAAAATTTTAATGTAGGTAATATTAATAATTTGAAAAAAATTCCTTATTATTTAATTCAGAATTTAATGATTTATTTTAATTAACTTAAACATTTCAAAAATTCACAATAGTAACAAACAAAAAATATTAAAAATATTATAAAATAGCTATATTATTAATGTACAGAAAGTATAAATTTTTTTTGTAAAAAATGTTATCGTAAAAGTTTTATATTGTAATGTCAATATCGCTCTCTTCTTCAAAATTTTCAAGCCCCTCCAAAGCTGCAGTATTCGTATGTTGAAGGTTTTGATAAAAACTGTGATAATATGTCGGCATAAACTTTGTAAGTTCCAGCAAGTCTTTGTACTTTTGTGTAGTGTTTTTCAAGGTTTCTTCATATAAAATATTTGGTTTTTCATTTGATAAACCTCTTGCACGTTTTTTGCGACCACTAGTTTTTTCGGCATCATATAAAACAAGTGACGAAAATGTTGATTCTTCAAAAGAGTATTTAAACAAAAAGATATTGGGTTCCTTGCTGTCTATTTTGAGTTTTCTGATGTTATTCCATTTAATTTTGATATTGTTTGAGGTCTTATTTAAATTTACTGTATTTGTAAATTTTGTAAAATTAAAAAATTCTTTATTAGTCATTTCATGGACATTAAAGTATGGCTCGTTAACTTCACAGTTTCTTATTAAGGAATACCATTGCGAAGGGACGTAAAGCTTCTTGTTTTTTTTAGCTTTTTCTATTAGCGAATGCATACAGTCACCTTCATTTTGGGTATGCCCCTTTTCCAAAAAACTGTGGTTGATATCAATATGCATTAATTTGGAAGCCCAAGCATAAAAAACGAACAGACATTTGTTTTTATTTTGCCCAGGGCAATTATCGGAAAAAAAATTAAAAGTTTTGACACCTTTCTTAACATGATGTTCGATATATTTCAGAAGGCAACTAGCAACCTCATTTGAACCTCTCTTTGCAATAGTTTCATCCCAAATGAAGCAATCACCTTGACGACTGGCTAGCTCATAAATTGTAAAATTGAATATGCAAAGCTTTCTTTTGTTATAGTAAATGCTAGCATCCTCACAGGGAACTGTCAAAATTTTTTGAAAATCAAAAACAGCAGTTAATACTGTTTCGTCGCTTTTGGATTTCATTTTATCTTCTTCTTTCAATTCTCTAGCTATTTGTTTACTAATAATATGCAACTCATACGAATCTTTTGCATTTTTTCTTTCATTCTCATTCAAATTTTGGTACCTTGTACAATCGTTACATCTATCCTTTTTTGGGATATAAAAAGAAATGTTAAAGCACGTATTAAATATATCTCTATATTGCCTTAGGTTAACACTGTCTTTATCGGTATTATATTCTTTTTTAAGCCACTCTAAATACAATCTGTACATTTTCGCAACGTTCATATCACCATCAATAAATGTTCGAGAGGTTTGCTTTCTTAAGTAATGGGATTCTATCGGTGCAAAAGTATTTATATGGTCTTTAACTTTATTTCTTCGAATCTGATCCACTTCTGATACTATTCTCTCATATTTTCCTCGATTATCTCCACAAATATTTCTATTATCAGACAAAAGTTTTGAAAAAGCCGTTTCTACCATTTTACAACTTATATTTAAAGTGCTCAAAAACATTTTGGCGCACACTTTTACTTGAAAATTATTCTTAGCAAAATTTGATAGAAAATAATGGTTGGTACAAGTGCGGCGACTTTTACATGATGATATTCTAGTAATTTTTTTATCTGACTTTTTTACTTGGTTAAGAATATATTTCCATTGCAGAATATTGCTTTCTAGATTATAAAAATTATCAAAGTTTTTTTGTCTTTCAAATTCAGTTATTTTCTCGAAGCACTTTTGACGACAGTTACATGCTGGTCCCATTTTTTTTGGTGAAACTGTTTTACCAGTTATGTTGGACTTGTATTGAAGACCATGGAGCCTCGCGAATTTAACTTTGTTCTTTAACCAATCTTTTGTATTCCTTATTCTTTTCTTAATTTTCAATTTAGGCAAATAATCGTCATTATTATTACTAATTGTTTTATCCAAAAGCATAACATTTTTTATTTTGGGAGTTACGGGGCTTCCTGTTGGAGCACTTGAACTATCGGTAGAAGATGTGTCTGGTTGATACTCACTACCACTGTTAATGAAGTCCATTTCTTTTTTATGTTAAAATAGTTGATAAAATAAAAATTAATGTTTAAGTTTTACTTTAATTTTCTTTTTCTAGTTTCTAGTCTAAGTTAGTACCTATACAAATTAAATCATAGTTTTATTTTTTAATGTTCAACTTTTCGAATTCGGTTTTGATTCATTTTTATGGGCATGTTCGAATTGTTGAATTATAATTTAAGTATGACAATTTATGTTTAAAACTAAAAATTATTTTATAACTACTTTATAAAATTTATTTTATAATATTTTATTTAATTAATTAAATAAATAAAAAAAAAATAAATAAAAATATAAAAATTGTAAAAATCAAATCAGTTTTTACAAATTAATCACTAGCAAAACGTTTATTTGTGATATACTTGTAGAATGCATTTCGTTTTTTACAATTTTTTCTATTTTATTCATTTTTTTATTTAACTTTTAAATAATTAAATAAATATAGCAATATAATGTAGACTTAAGCTCGACACTATTTTTTTCAATTCAACATACCTTAATGATAAACTAAAATCGGATTTGAAACTTTGGGCACTACATTAAAAATTAAAAATATGTTTTCAGTCTCTAAAAATAAGTACATATAAATTTAGAATGGAAACTAAAAAAAGGGTAAACTTCTATCTAGAAACAATTCTGCGTTAATAAAATAAATGCTAACCTAAATTAATTATTTAAATTTGAAATAAACAAACAGAAAAACTTACGAGAATCTGATTCACAAGTATCTTCAGAAACGTTATCAGGTAAAATCAATGGAATTGTAGAAGGTTCAGCTTGTTTAAGCTGTTTGAAATTTGAACTTTCCCAAAATAAAGAGTTTGGATCATAATTACCTATGGATAAAAAGAGAGTTAAGAATTTTTTATAAGTAGAAACATCGAAGTTTACCTTTATCCTCTTTATTATCACGTGAGGTCGAAGGAACTGGAATGCTATTTTTAGTTGTAGCAGTAATGGGTTTACAATTTACTGAATTATCCACGTTATTATTTTCATTTGCAGATGCAACCGAACTTTCAGAAATTTTATTTTTATTAAAAACGTTATCTAATTCCAGTTTTCTTTTAGCTCTTGAATCTAATAACATTTTTGATTAAAATGATTTAAACATTCAAAATTTTTTATAAAAACAGCGTATGCAACTTACCCTTTTCTTTCACTGCATTTACCATTAAATAACCGCGATACATCTTTATTTTTGAATTATGTATGTAAAATATTATTGAGTAAATAAATTATTTTTATAAGTTGAAAATGTAAGCCAAATATTTCTTCTGACTTTCCGTACTTATTACTTTTAAATAATGTTTAATTTTATTGAAAATCACTTCACTTTTGTAAAAACGCATTTACTAACAACAACTGACATCAAAATCCGTTATTTGTCATCTCTTTAAAAAAAAAAGTAAAGTTTGACGTAGTATTTTGTATATATACGAAAATATTTTTTTTTGTTTTTGTCCAAACATATTTATCGTAAATTGTACATACCACTACGAAATTATTTATTAGTAATGAATGAAAATATCGTAACATATACTTATAAACTTCAACTTAGAAAAAAAAACATGCTTATCTTATCGTAACTTAACTTACTCAATAATTTTTGCAAAAATCTCCGATCATTAATGTCGTATATCAACTTACTACTACTTCATGTTTACAGTGTACATTCTAATGTATTGTAAGTATACTTATGATATACTAGAATGGAGCTTTTGAAGAATTTATGGAATATCGTAAGTCTTTTTTATGTCATAACTTTTGAGGGAGACATCGTATCAATATGAAATTTTGACAGTAGGTGCATTCCACGGATATCTTTTAAATGCACATATAGTTCTAGTAGGTCTTAAGTCGACTTACGATATACTAGAATTCACCGTGCGATTTATAACAATAATTGTAAATAAGTCACATACCGTTATAGGATGAATTAGATGGCAAGTCTCTTAAATTTTTAGTAAATTCATGGTTGTTCTGGTTATTTTAATCCTTGAAGCAACTTTCTAATATAATATACAAAATTAGATATAAATAAAAATTTTGTTCAAGAATATTACTTGGATATCGCACCGCACATTCTAGTATATTGTAAGTCTAAAATGTAATTTTTCAGGAGAGCATTTCAAAGTTTTCTACATTACTTTTACTTTTTTCTTGACTGTATTTTATATAGAAACTTCCCTCTTGTTTTAATAAGAGTAAAGGGTTTAATAAGCATTATGTATAATTAGCTTTTTAAAATATTAACTCTTTAATTTAGGTGATATTAAACAAAATTATATAATAGAACGGAGAATCTTCACAATCATTGAAAATTTATTATTGTATATCGACTTATCATAGAAATTTTTAAAATATGTTCGAAGAACAATATTGTAAGTAATCTTACAATATCACAGCACGTATTTCTCTTTTTCGTATGATGTCGTAAGTAGTACTTACAATAGAAACGCTTGGATTCAATATAAGATTTTGGGATTATAAATGTACTTACAGGGCTAAAAAGAAAGAAAATTAGAAGTAGAGAGAATTGTAAGTTTGTTTTAGAAACAAAAAGCATTATTTTTTATTTTATATTTCCAACAAAAATTTTAAATCCAATAAAAATTATTTTTTTGTTACATTCAATTTTTAAAAAAAAAAATACAAATTAAAAGTTTTACAGATATTAAAAAAAGTAAATTTTTATCATCTAAATTATTATGTTTTCTTCAACAATTTCTAAATCTTCACAATTTTGATTAGTAGATTGGAGATTTTTATAAAAACTTCTATAATACTCTGGCATGTACTCCGTTAATTCAATTAAATCACTGTACTTTGCTGCTGGGATTTTCAAAGTTTCTGTGAATAAAACACAGGGTTTTTCATTTGGAAATCCTGATGGTGTCTTACGTTTTCTTTTACCACCAACAAGCTCACTAAATAAAGTTATTGACGAATATGTCTCGCATTCAAAAGTATATTTGAAAAATAGTTTGTTTGGACAAGTTTTCTCAGTTTTAATAATTTTTATATTATTCCATTTTATTTTAAGATTATTGTCATCTTTATCTGTGTTGACCATACTTATAAATTTAGAAAAGTTTAAAAATTGTGTATTGGTCATTTCAATAACATCATATTTTGGTTCCGTTACTTTGCAATTTCTAATTAATGAATAAATTTGTGATGGGATGTATAGCGTTTTTTTTTTTTTTGTTTTTTCTATAAGAGCGTGAACCGAATCGCCTTCGTTTTGTGTGTGACCCTTTTCGAAGAACACATGCTTTATTTCAATATTCATGGTTTTACATATCCATGCATAGAAAATGAATAAACATCTGTTCTTATTTTGCCCCGGGCAATTATCCGAATAAAAATTAATTAGTTTTACTCCTTCTTTATTTTGTTCTTCAACGTATTGCAGAAGACAACTCGCAACTTCATTGGGTCCTCTTTTCGCTGTAGTCTCGTCCCACACAAAACAATAACCTTTATGGCTACTCATATCATAAATGGTAAAATTGAATACACACAATTTTCGTTTATAGTAATAAATACTGGAATCATCGCAAGGTACATTTAATATTTTTTGAAAATCAAATACGGCTGTTGCAACATTGTTATCTTCCACGGATTTTATTTTGTCTGCATTTTTAAGTTCTCGTGCTTTCGTCTTAGAATATAGATGTAATTTATGATCTTCATTTACATTTTCTTTTTCTTCATTTGTCATGTTTTCATACTTTGAGCATTCGTTACATTTATCTTTTTTTGGTACATAAAATCCCATGTTAAAACAATAGTTAAAAATATCTCTGTACTGTCTTAATGATGCCTTACTTTCACTTGTATAATTTATACTCATCCATTCAATATACATTCTATACATTTTAGCTACAGTTAAATTTCCATCGATATATTTTCGATTGGTTTGTTCCCTTAAATAATGTGAATCAATTAACGCAAAACAGTTGATATGTTCTTTAACTAACTCATTTTTTCTTTCACTTATTTGAGATAGTATTCTTTTATACTTTCCTCTTTTATCGTCTCCAAGTTCTCCATTTACCGGCATTAATTTTGAAAAAGCTGTTTCAATCATTTGAAAGCTTATATTAAATGTACTTAAAAATAATTTGGCACATACTTTAATTTTATTGCTATTAGGGAAGGATGATAAAAAATAGGTGTATGTACAAGTTCTACGACTTGCTCCGGAAACAACTTTTGTTATTTTCTTTTCATTCTTTTCTACGTGATTTATTATAAATTTCCATTTCAAGATATTGTTACTTAAACTATAAAATTTTGAAAAATTTAGCTGCCTTTCGGATTCACTAACTCTGTCAAAACATTTTTGCCTACATTGAGGAAAACATGAGGGGCCCATCTTTTTTGCTGAGACAGTTTTGGTTGTTATATTGGATATATAACTAAGTCCTCGCGCTCTTGCTAATTTAACTTGATTTTTTTTCCAATTGTTTGGATTTCGTTTCCTTTTCCTTGTTTTCAAACTAGGTAAAACAATATTGTTACTAGTATTTACCTCATAATTGTCATTTTTTATCGTTTTTTTCAATTGCGGCGTAAAAGGACTTCCTGTAGGTGTCTCAATGGTACTATTAGACGATATTGATGGCAAATATTCACTTTCAGAATCAGCGAAATCTTCTAATTCTGTTAATAAAGTGTTATGTTAGCAATCAATCTTTACATACGAGTGCTAATAATTTTTAAAAAAATAAAATATCTACTTACCAGAACTTGATATATTAAAGCATGACGTAGGATTCACTTCTTTTATCACATAGGTATTTGTTGTGGAATTAATTGTATCTACATAAAAAGTATATAAATAGTCACTATAGGTTATAAAAATTATAGTAAATTTGTTGTACCTGTGCTAAATTTACGAGCACCTGAAACTAATGATTTCGAAATATCAATTAAGTTCGCATTATAATTTTCGTGTAATAGGTTTTCAATATTATTATTTTCTTCTAGATTTTCATTCTGGTTTTTATTTAATATTAGAATCGGTTCAATTTTATCTAAGTCAAGTTTTCTTTTCGCAGCTGTATCTATTTTTTAATTAAATATTATGTGTAAAATTTAAAAATTTTAAGACTTACAATATTTGTAATACATACCAGATTTTCTTTTTAAAACCTCTTGGACCATTAAACGACCTCTATTCATTTTATTTTTGATTTTATTTTAAGTTTAGAATTGAATAATACTTTTACTTCTAGACAACAACGCAGTTGTTGAAACAATAAAACACTTTAATTTATCAAAAAAAAATTAAAATTTATATTAAAAACAGTTATAATTTTTTCTATAATTTGCAAACGTGTATGTTATAAGTATTACATACAACATCGTTTGTGTATCAGAAACACTTACATAAATATTGTAACATACACTTGCAATCACGAACTACATAAAAAAAAACAACTATAACTAATTGTATGTATACTTAGAAAAATGAATGTTTGAATATTTCCGTGCAAGTATATTGTAAGTCGACTTACAACACAAAATCACTAAAATTTTATATGCTAGTATATTGGAAGTCTACTTACGATGTATATGATCGGAACTTTATTAAAATTAAGATAATATTGTAAGTCTTTTTGGCGCAATAACTTTTGAGGGAGGCGTCGTATCACTTTGAAATTTTGACAGCAAACGGATAGAAACATTGTTTGTCTAAAAAACGTATCTTTCTAGTAGATTGTAAGTTGACTTCTTGATTGTAGTATCATCTTCTATAAATAAAGTGAATGTTATTTAAATAAAAAATAAAATCTTTTTATATTCACCGGAAAAATCTAAATCCGACCCATTATAGTCTGATAAATAAACATATTTTTTTGAAAGACAGTGTTTTCTTTTAAGCAATATGTTCGTAGTTCTTTATCAGAACATAATGCTTAAAAGAATATTGCAGATTCTGAATCATTTTCAGATATTGTACAATCCATAAATCTATTTCAAATAAAATATTATATTGTCATACAAAAATAATTAAAAAACAAAACAAAAAGACATTACGTATACGTATTACTCGTTATTAATGTTCGTGGAGACATAAAAGGAACTGGCGACGACATTTTCATACACTATTATTATTTTTACGTTTTACACACGACTGAAGAAAAAAATTTTATTGCCTTTCTTATATAGTATTAATGAAACATAATTTTTATGTATGGATATTGGATATGGAACAAACTTAAAAAACAAAATTGTAATTTGCGTTGTTTCACGTTCATACGATTATTAATTAGATTTCTTATGACATATGGATACGGAACAAATTAAATCTAATAAATAAAAAAAAAGTGGTCCAATTACATTTACTATGGTTGTGAACCAAACTAATCCTGAGCAAAAAAATTTAATAAAACCATTTTTCGATTTGTTCATTTATTGTACACTGATCCGTATAAGATACTCTTCTAGGTCTTTGGTATACAGATACATCATCGGTCAAAACGATTTTCATCTCAACTGGAGATTTTTTACACCTTGTTGGGTTGTATGTACTAATCATTTCTTTAATGACATCAGAATTACTTTTTGTTAGTTGCATGAGATCCATAAGTGTTTCCTCAACTATAACGCCTGCTTTAGCGGGTAGACATAAGTTTCTAAATTCCTTGAAAACAGCATTAGGTTCCTCTTCATCACTTTTAATTTTATTACTATAGTATTCAATATTTTTATTGATCATCTGATTTTGCGAATTACGCTGCTTATTTTCCTTGTTGGGAAATTCTGCTATGCCTTCGTTTTTTTTTTAATTCATCTCTGTTTTCTTTTACCATAATGTTTACATCCTTCAACACATTATTTCCAATCACGGCCTCATAATGAATATCGTTCTGATTAACGACAAGAAAGGTTATGTCTAACGAAATGTGATCTATTTCGACATTAATTATAAACTTGTCCAAAGTAGTGATCTCGCTCCTTCCAATACCAACTAAACGTCTGGTTTCAGGGTTTACTGTAATTGCATTTTCTTCGAACTCTGTGATCCACTGCTTGATGTCAGGTGAACCCGTTCCAGTAAAGGATGACAAGCTGAATCATCCTGAATATCTCTTAATGTAAAGTACGATCGCTCCATACTAGAAGACGTTTCCTGGATAGCTGTATTAATCGAATTGTTCTCGCTTATATCATCAGCCGGTAAATTGAAATGGTGAAGTAGTCTTTCTAGCAGCTCAGACTTCCTTCTATTCGTATTTAATCCCAACTCTCTTAATTTATCCTTTAAACCCTCCACGGTCATATTAGCGATTGTTTGAGTGTCCATTTTGATATAGTTATAATATACACTTAATATTACAATAACAAAAAAAAATAAAAAAAAATTAAATCATGAAAGTACCCACGCTTTTGTTTCCTCTACCCTAATGTACCTCGGGTAAATGATCTCTAAAAAAAAAGTAACAGAATATATTAAAGCAATAAAAGAAAGTGATACATTAAAAACATTCAGTAAGTATAAAAGATATCTGTTTAAAAATAAAAAAAAAATTTTCCTATTTCAATCTTTTGATTTAAAAAAAATACTATGCTAAATATATAAAAAAAAATAATTATTAATGATATGACTTCACATGAAATTTTCCTCCGCTCTTGGTTGATTTCTTAAAATAAAAAATTCTTCGCCCCTGATAAATTTAATTTGGTGCCTTTCAAAAAAAACTGTTTCTCCGCCCCTGATAAATGTAATTTGTTGCCTTTAAAAAAAATGTTTCTCCGCCCCAGATTAATTTCAATAACTGAATATTATTTGGTTGGTGTCTAAATTTGATGATTTTGATTTAATTTAATTGAAATCTCGTGCAACTTTTAAAATATTATTTTATTTTAAATTTTTTAAAGAAAATTTTCAAAAAAAAATTTTAAGTTTACTTATTAATAGTTTACTATTTTAACTAATTTTTAAAATTTTATGGGTAGATACTTGTGGGATGACTTCGCCAACTTTTGAAACTTTTTAAATTTCTTTATAAATTTTATTGAATTTGTTTTAATTTTTATATTAAATTATTTTGTTTAATCAATTAGATAAATTTTAGATTCACTTTATTGAGGTTTGTATTTTCAGCCATTATTTCGTTTTGTAGCAAAAAACACTTAAAAAGGTATAGTACCTTGTATGGTACAGTCAACTCCAATTAAATTTAAATTTTTTTTTTTTTTTTTTAAATCTGGTACAGTCTTGTAAAACACAATTTGATAATTTATTAAATTTGATAAACTTACATTAATGCGCTCGCTTTAAATATTTCACAGATGAAAAAGTCAATTAGGATTCTTGGTTTTTAATTATATGCTATTATATGTTTGAAATATGTTATAATAATAATTAAGTGAGAAATTTCATTTTTCCTTAGTTTCACTGTTTTAGTAAAACGTTAGTAAAACGTGGTTTATGAATTCCATTTTTATTTTTATATTATAGGAATTTTAATTATTAATTAAATTTATATTTTATTTAGTTTTTAATTATATTTTAAATTATCGAACACCACTTATGTATTCAAAATATGGTTAATCTTGATGGATTGGTTGAGCCCCCAAATCGTAGGATTCCACCTACAATTCACTTTAATTTATCGCTTTAATTTTAATATATTATTCTTATATAAATATTCTTTATTCTTATTCAAATATTTTTATTCTTCAAATAACTATACTCGTACATTTTAATTCAATTTAATTCAATAATATTTTCAATTACGATCTAAATATAATAATAATCTTTTTCAATTCACTTAAATTTAATGCTATAATACTCCTGGCTTGATGGCTGTTCCTTTTGAAGTAAAAGCATGCAAAATTTTCTCTCAACCTTTGCTCATTGTCTCTACTACTACTATTACTACTACTACTACTATTACTAACAACTACAACTATTACCAACAACTACAACTATTACCAACAACTACAACTATTACTAACCACTACAACTGCTTCTAGTGGTGCGTTGATATCCCACATTTATGAGATTTTTGTTCCATGCGCCAAAATTTTGAATATGGACCAAATTGAAATGAAAAATTATTAAAAATGTGGATATGGAGCAAACTCGATATTGAATATCTCCGTAACTTCTAGGAATTTTAAAAATCCGATCCGAAATTTGAAAGAGAATATTTTATTACCATAGATCTCATTCACAGTTTAAAATATCCAAAAATGGCGTATGGACCAAACTAAAAGTCAGTCGATGATGAAGAAAAATGGAAAATCAGCTGCTTTTATACATAATATTTTTTTTTGTTTGAAATAAAAAAAATTATTCCGAATGAAATGAGCTTTTCTTTCAATTTGTCCCCAAAGAAGAAATATTCACAAACCTCAAAAAACAATTCGGACGGAACTTGCAAAGAAACTTTTGTTTTGGAATAGTTTTTATGAAATAAGAACCATTCTGATTCTAATGAATAACATTCATTATTTTTTGATACGATCTGTCTACAATTTTCTCATTTTATTTTATTTAGTATTTTAAAAATGATGTAAACATATTTCATTGAATTTTCTTCAATTACATTATTTTTAAAATCAATGGGCATTTCGAGAATTACATCGTCGTCGTCACAAACTAGATTTTCATATGGATGAAATATTTCTTTTTCTTCAATATTCAATGATTGTCCTATACTATTATCGGTGGTAATATCTATCGGAACCAGAATAAAAAAACAACTTAAAAATAAAAAAAATGATAGTAATTTAATTTCAACCTGTGACCAGAAGTAGGTCGTCAGAGTCTTCTTTACAGTTAGCTGCATGCGAATGTTCTTAAAAAAGTTTTAAAGTTTTTTCAATAATATTATTAAATTCAAACATGGAGGGATTAGAATTATTTGGGGTCCTAGATCTTATTAACGAAAATAAATTTTCTTAAGAGTCTTGATTTAACCTGGAAATTAGTATAAAAAAATTATTTTCCTTTGCGATGTCCTCTAACAATAAAAATATGACCCTCAAAGTTTGCACCATTCCATTAAAACAGTAAACAGACTTATTTAAATTTGTAGAAACATCTTCTAAATATTTGGTCATTTTCTAAAATTGGAATACAAAAAAACGTGTAGCTCGAGAAAACAAATTAATTTGCATGAATAGACACCTTAAGATAATCATGAATATTGTTTTTTAGTTGCAATGCATTACTATTTGGATTATGACTAAAAAGCTGTTGACTATTCAGTGCATCAAATAACTTATAAATTTTTCTCACAAATATAGCAGTAGCTTCCGCAACATCTTTATTTTCTTCAAATTTTCCAACTTCTACCATAGTTCTTATAGCAGCTGAACAAGTTTGACTAGATATTTGCGTTGCATAACTTACCTTCATTTTGTCGAAAGTATTTGGGTAAATATGTTTGAGGGTCAGTTATGGAGCCATTCTAGCGGTGTTTGCAGAATCAATATTAAACATTTGTTTAATAACTTTCCATGAAACATTGCCATCCGGAGTCTTGATATCATATTTTATTAATGTATTCCGGAAGGATTTGATTTAATGAGGATAATCAAAAATAGCAAAAAAAAATTTGGAATTTATATAGAAGAACGGTGAATGTTTTGATACCCCAATATTTTTATAGAAACTTCTGTTACTGGACCCTTGATCGCATGAAACCACTTTTACGCCAAGTCCTAAGTTGGTTACTTCCTCTATATAAAATTTTATATGTTTCTCTAAATTATAACTGGACATTCAATTATCTGTGGCAGTGTTACCCAAAACGTATTTCTAGTTACAAAACAGTCCTCTTATTTGAAAAGCGCAGATGTATTTAGCTAATTTATTTTCTCGTTTGATGCCGGTATCTTCAAACCCCTGTATTTCATCATGATGAATATTATATTTTAAATCTTTTCTAATCATCATGTCATCAAATAGAAATACAACTCCTTTAGACCTGGAATCCATTTCTTGAATGCATTTTTTAAAATTTTCAAAAATATAATTATTTTTACCGGGTCTTAAAAATTTAATAGGAGCCCAATTGTTTAAAGACGTTTTTGACGGTAAGTTAAAATGGAGTATGTGAAATTATTATAGTTTTAATAATTTGTTGCGACTAAG
Source organism: Argyra leucocephala (assembly GCA_963942445.1). Classification (NCBI taxonomy): domain Eukaryota; kingdom Metazoa; phylum Arthropoda; class Insecta; order Diptera; family Dolichopodidae; genus Argyra; species Argyra leucocephala. Next base: position 51,980,011 of record OZ012679.1, on the reverse strand, counting down.
ATAAAATAGATTGTTTATGTTTCAAATAACTAAAATTACAGGTTAATAATTTTTGATTTAAATTTTAATTTAAAGAAAGAATTAACAGTTTTTATTCTAATTTATCATAATTTTAATAATATGTGTGATTAATGCGAAAGTTAGACAACGAATGAATTAACAATTTTTATTCTAAGTAAAACTAAAAAAGTACAACTGTAAAATTTATCAAACTGTGAGCAAATCTCCAAATAACATTACAGAGTGATTTAATATTTTAATTTTAAGTTTTAAACAATTTCAAATTCAAATTTTCAAAATATATATATTAGTCAAATTAAAATTATGTTCAGAATTATCCAGTATGTTCTAACAGATCTTAAATTAATGCTTTGCGTTAACGATTTCTCTTCCAAAGAATAATGTTTCCTTTTCTTTCCTAACAGCATTTTGCAAAAAGTTTTACTGCTAGACGAAACATTTTTTAGAGAATCGATTATGCTTTCAATAGAAGACGTTGGTATATTTTTTTCGTTTTTATTCGTTGGACACAATTATAACAAAATGTATATCTTTTATTAATTTCGTGTGTTGCATCGAGTTCGACATGTTGGCTATTAATTATCTTTCATATTAACCTCTTCATTTACTTTCTCTTGTGAAACAAATTTTACATATTTAGCAATGACTCATATATTTAGCAAATTCTTCTAAAGTCATAATTTGGGATGACGATTTATTAATTAAATCTTACGATTCATTTAATTCAAAATTATAGATGTTGATACTGCCCGCATTTGGTTCCAGAATTTTTATATTTTCTTCTAGCAAAAGCGTTTTTAGGTATTTTTTACCAAACCATTTTGTTTCAAAATGCTTACTATTTTTTTATTATATTAAAATCTAATCACACAGAATGAATAAATTTGCATTTACTTACAATATGTTATTTTTGTGCATACTTATATCAGTATAGATAGAGATACATTTATTCATAAATCACATTCAATTTAAAGAAAATCAGACTAGACACCAAATAGTAAATAATTATAAAATTATTATTTAAAATACATTGCTTTTGCCTTGTATACTATCAGCAGCTATCAGGCTAGTCTATGTAGTACTAATATAGACAGACCATCAGTTTCATACAATTCCTTTTTTCAATTTTACATTGAAAAATGCTTCGAGTCTGGCTCCATATCCATTGCCTGCAAATAAAAAACATAATACATACTCACACAAAAACAGCATACTCACTCTCCATGTTTTTTATTTTATTTATATATTTCTCAATTTTTGCAGATTTGTATTATTTCTCTCGATCTTAAATTAGTTTTTTAACCAAGCAAAAATTACTTTCGGAGCTTTTTAAATAAGAGGTGTTGATAATCATATACACCCATATTCTGTTAGACCAATCTCGCGAGATCGCGTCTAAATATCTCCTTCACTAATAATTTATTTACAGAAAAATTAATATAAATTAAACTAATACAATCAAAATAAATTACTGGTTAAAGGAAATTTGCCTTTTAATTAATAAATTAAATATACCACTAAAAACAAATCTGATTATCAAAAATAATATTTAAACATTTATATAATTAAATTTCTATATTTTTTATAAATGATGTACATACAAATTTATTTAAATTTTAAAGAAAAAACACATTGAAAAAGACAAAATAAAAAAATTATTTATATTTGAAAAATAGAATTCATTATTTCATCACGAACTCTTGAACTTAATGTATTTTGAGAGTTTTCACTATCGTTTTGAAGAATAAAATTTCCTCCTTCATCCTCAAAATCACGTGGATATTCATCGTATTTTGGCACTTTAAGTTTTATGCACAGATTATGCAAGGCACAACATACATTAATTATTTGCTTGCATTTGTCTAGTTTATAATGCAATTGACGCTCTCCAAGAATGCACCTGAACCTGTTTTTTAAAACGCCTATTGTCCTCTCAATAATATTACGGGCTTTCGAATGTAATTTATTGAATGCTTCCTTACGACGACTCAATTCAGTTGAATCATTAACTGCCCTGTAAGGTGTTATCAAATATGGTAACAATTCATAACCATCATCACCTACAAAAAGTTTTACTTTATTTATTTTAATCAATTTATTATAAATATTTTTACCTATTATCCATGTATTACGGTCTCCACTATCTGAATTTCGTTTTAATACGGGATCTAAAACACTACATTTCCACACGTGGGAATCATGACATGAACCAGGAAATCTGGAGTCAACACAAATAATTTGCATTTTGTGATTGCACACCTGTATAATTATAAACGTTTTTATTCTACATATATTTAATTTGAATTTAAAATATGAAATTTAAACTTACAAGCATCGTATTTAAACTATAGTAGCCTTTTCGATTGTAATATTGTCCTCGCAATTGTTTCTCAGGAGCAGTAATCTTTACATGCGTACCATCTACGACACCAATGATTCCTGAAAAACCAAATTTTGTATAAAAATACCGCTTTGTTTCAAATTTTTCTTCCTCTTCTGTTGGAAATTCAATTAATTCATTACACTTGTGAAAATATCCAGAACTTCCTTCAAAATTTTTGAAAATGATGATTGTCCTATACCAACATTATAATCCTTACCACCACCAAGTTGATATGTACCTTCTGCGAAAAATCTAAGACATGCACTTAATTTAATTATGGGGAGGATAGATAAAGATCGGGTAACTACTGGTATTTTGCTTTTCAATTGTTCCAATAAAAATTTAAAGCCTTCTTTCGACAGTCTGAAATATTTCAAAAATCTAAAAAAAACTTTTTGTTAAACTAAAATATTTTTTGTTTTTTTCTTACAGTGGTGTAGGAAGTTCTAACGGGTTTGAAGAATTCCTTATGTATCTTCTCATAACATTTACATTTCGTTGACTTTGTACATCTTCATCTTCTGAAGAACTGTACAAAACAAAAGAACTCATCTTTATTATTAGTCTTTCAATATGTGTTATAGTTTTTAAACTAATATGCACTTTAGTATTTTTTTATTACTAATTTTATTTATTATAGTTTTTAAACTAATATTTAAATTTTATTTATTTAAAACTTTAAATTAATTAACTCCAAAAACTTAAAAAAAGAAAAACACTTTTTGTTTATATACCTCAACAAGCAATAATTTTTTTGACAGTAAAAAAGTGATCAGTGCTACCAACGTAACGAAAATTTCTATCGCGCCGCTTACAGTGTTTAACAGGGATGGCATTGTGTAACTTTGTTTCAAACATTTCGGTCGAAACAAAATTTGGATGACATTACGTAATTTGAAACGTTAATTTATTTTGAAACGCGCGAAAAAACATTGAATCGCTTTACATAATTCCATTTTTGATTTTTTTCGTTAAAATTTCAACAATTACTGCTAGAAAATAATATTGAAATAAAAAAAATGGAGCTAAAAGAAATTAGATACAAGTAAAAGAAGCTAATAATAATACCAAAATTTTTTTTTTTTTTTATTCTGAACATTTTTTTTCTTGAAAGAAAATCATTATAAGTTTACTTAATTTTTCATTTTATTGGAATTTTTATTTCTGTGCGTTTCTAAAATAAATATTCCAATAAAAATCATGTATTAATTTATTATTTTTTTTAAAATTTACCTAAAAGCGTCAACTATTTTTCAATCGACAAAATTTGGTCGTATCAAATGTAAAAAAAAGTAGCGTTTGTTGTTTATACCTTACGCAATACCAAAATATGTCGTACCAATTTTGAAAAGATTGAAACAAAATAAAAATGGTCGAAACAAAATTATGCAATACCACTTTTTGAAAATAGTCGAAACAAAACGACGTTTCAAATTACACAATGCCACCCCAGAAAGGCAAATTCAGCGAGACGAGACGAGATGAATTTTTTCTTCTCGTCAACGATGGGTCTAACAGAATATTGGTGATAAACAAAATCATTATAAAAAAAAAAGTTTTTTTGTTGCTTTTTGTTTATATTCGTCAATTCATATTCATAATAAAGATTAATGAATCAAAAAAAAAAAGAACAACAAAAGCATTTCAATCGTTGTTTTATTCAACATACATCTTTCTCTTGTAAAATATCAGTAACAACTGATAATGAAAATAAAGGTATTTTTTTCTTCTCTAAAATTTCATATCATGGTTAATAGACCAGTGTTGCCAGATAAGTTCCTTATATCGTAGCCCAAAATGACAAATTTTACAGCCCAATGAAACCCAAACAAAGGTAGCCCAATACTAGCCCAAAAATTAATCAAAAGGAATGCCTCTTTTTTTGGAATCATAAAATAATTACAACTTTATTTTTACACATAAACATAGCACATTTATTCAAATTATTTTATCCTCTATATAAAATTCTTGGGACCATTTTATTTTAAAACAAAAACCAAAAACGAAAACAAATAACATTTGCCAAAATCAAATAACAAAACTTAATAAAATTTCAAAATATTAAATAACTATTTACGTTGACTATTTATAGACTACATTTTATAGATTATATGTATTTATTAACATTACAAAAATAAATCAATTATTTCAAATTCAAATTATCATTTTCGCCACTTTCTTTATTTTCATAAATCTGTCGCCCATTTGCAAAAAGGGATAAGTCACTCATAAACGATTTTTAGCAAATGTCGAAAAACTGATTGTGAGTTATCCATGAAAGTTAATGAATTTTTTTTTTCACATTATGATAGTAAAAAATGCATTCTTTTAGATGGTACCTATTTCGAAAAACATTAATTGATATTTTTTAAGAAAATTGGGCAAGCATTTCACAAATATCCCTTTTTGCAACAAAATGTTTAATCTATCCCCTTTTGCAACTGTAAATGGTAATTTATTGTTAAATTTAGTGTGTAATAAAAAATATTAAAACAAGAAGGAATTCTTTAATTCACTTTTATTTTTCACTTCATAAAAAACTTTCTCAAAATAAAAAAATAGGAACATAAATTTGTAAGAAATAACAAAAAATATAACATTATTAAATTATTTTTTTTTAAATATATCAAAATAATGATTATTCTTTTAAAGTCTTAAATCTTAAAGTACATAAAACAATTTTTAAATTGTTCCAATATCGTTTTCCATTATCTCATCAAAATCGCTTTCGTGATTAGAATCATGTGTAGCATCTTCTAGAACCGATTTATAATAATCTAACTTCTTATCGTTTTTCCAATATTCTCCATAATGTACACATAACAACTCTGCCACATCCTTTTTTTTCGCTTCTTTTACTGGTACACCAGTTTCTACCAAATTTATATTTAAATTTATGAATGACTTTCGTCGCTTTAGTAAAGTTTTCGATGTTCCAATATCATTTAAATAGTTTACTTCACCTTGTACAATTGGAATTCCTTTAAAATTTTTCGTAATAATAAAACGTTTAGAAGGTGCAAACTGAAAGTGGTAAGCTGAAGGAGATTTCATTACCGACTTAATAGCAGTTTTCCAATCGTAAACAGGACAACCATTATTGGAAGAAACTCGCATTACTGTACCCTCTGTTTCAAAAATTTTCAGATACTCTTCTGGTTTTATTATGTTTATCTGTTTTTTTATCTTTTTTTCCAATCGGCCAAAAACGCGATCAGGTGGTAAATATGAATGTCCAACAATTGGGTAGATGTATACCACTTTTTTGATGTTGGCGGGAGCTTTATTAGTCAACCAAGTACACAACATTCCAATCACAATTTGGTTTTTATTTTGACCGCCACAGCCATCAGAAAATAATTGAATTGTGTGAATTGATTCCAAATTAGTATTATTTAGTCGATCAAATAAGCATGAAGCAATTTCGTTGGAGCCTTTTCTATGTTCATTTTCAAGCCAAGTGTAAATAAACGTGTTTTCTTTTGTTTGCTTGTCTTTGGATGACCCAACGCAAATCGTAAAATTATATAGGTATAATTGACGTAAATAGTAGGATTTTTGATCTGGAGTTTTTGGCAATGTTTGGTTTTTTTGACAATCAAATGATAAATTTAATACGCCTTCATTTTCTTTTTTTAATTGTTTATAAAATTGTTCTGCTTTCAGTTGATGTACCCTTAGTAGAGTTTGGAGCTTAGATTTTTCCTGTGAGCTTGTAGCGGATCTAATGTTTTCTTTAAATTTAATGCAAGTTGAGCAACAATCTGTTGCAGGGCTACGGAAGCTAATATTGTAGTCGAGACAAAAAATATTCCGAAAATATTCATAGTTTACTATTGTGTTTTCATTACTTTCATTATACATATTGCACAAAGTTTTTATAGACAACTCACTTGGTAAATAATGTTTTTTTGTATTTTTTGATCTATTATAATGAGATTGAATAGGCTGAATTTTTTCAATGAAGTTTTTCACTGCCAACTTACGGTCCAAATAAAGCTCAGTTCTCACATCTCTACCTCTTTTTTCTGTAGGAAATTGTCCACTATTAAAATTTCGTTTGCATACTCCTTCGACTCTTCTTTTTCCAACTTGAAATGTTGATAAGAACATAGCTTTACAAACACGAATTTTTTTGTGATTTAGTTTTTGGAGTCGCTTTGGTAAAAAATACTTAATCGACTCTTCTTTATTATAATATTTTTTCAATTTATTTTTTTTCAAAGGTGAAATTTGTGTAAACCGTAATATAATTTCATCTTGTTTTATTTTATCTGCTTTATCGTAAAACATTTTATGTGCACTCCGAATATCTTGCATTGTTAAATCGGCACATTTATAACAACATTTATGTGTATGTTCGCATTGACAACGAACTGGAGAACCTTTTGAAGAGTGTCTATATGGAAATAAATCAAATTATTAAATCATGAACAAAAAAAAAATTTAGCTAATTAATATAAACCTTTTTAGTTTAGCTTCACTTCTCTTCCATGTGGAAGATAAAATTGTTTTCTTTCTTCCTTTTCCTAGAGGAGCAGTCTCTACTGTATTTTCACTAATTTGAACTTGATTTTGATTAGACATTGCAAACAAATAATAAACTGATAAAAATTTAAAATAACGCACTTCTTTTCACATTGACCATTCCAAACAAACTAGCAATAAATCACACAAACGTTAAAATAATAATATTTCCGGGGAATCCCCAAATTATATAAAAAAATATTCTTATTGGAACTAAAGAAACTAAAAATATTTTGAATCCCTGTTAAATTTGAAAACTTTAGTACTTTATTATTTTTTTTAGCTAATCTAATTTAAAGTACTAAACATTTTTATATAACAGAAAAAAAAATTATTTTGGTAAACTTGTCCCGTTTTGCAAGTTTACTTTTATTCTGCATTAAAAAACTTAACAACGTATCCCATTTTGCTAACAAATAATTAACACTGAACTTGTCCCAATTTGCACATCATTAGAAGAACGACTTATCCCATTTTGCAAATAATCTTAAGTTTTGGGTTGTAATTATCAGTGAAATTTGATGCATTTTGTAATATATTATTTTGCAAAACGATAGTGCTGTGAAACGCCTATAAAATGGTATACATATCTCATTTTTTTCAAAAAAGTGACTTGTCCCTTTTTGCAAATGGGTGACAGAAATATTATTTGTGAAGCGATTTAACGATGGTGTAAAAACATTACAACATATCTCCATAGCTGATGAATGAATAAACTCGCAAGATTGCATCTATAGTAGAAGGTTGAAGTTTATTTCTTAGCTTTGTTTTCACACAATTTAATATGGAAAACACTCTTTCTACTACAGCATTGCTCGAGGGCAAAGATAAAACCGATAGAGCATACATACTTAGTTCTTTAAAAACGGTTTCATTTGCAGCATTTGTAGTTTTACTAACTTCAGGAATTTCATTATTTTTAAAATGACATTTCAAATCATAAAATACTATTTTATCGTATTGTTCTTAAATAATTGTAAATTCTTTTTCCACTAATTGTAATAAAGGTAATTCATGAACATTTGGTCTCAGCTGGTTTAAACATATTTTTGGTGACAAGTTTTTTATTTTTTTAAACATATCGACATTTTCAGGTAATTGGTTTAAAATTTCCCTTATCAGCGTTTTTAAAAACTTCATCACATCAGATTTAATATTGTATATTTCTTCCGAATTTATTTCAACAAAATTACATATATTGACTTTTAAATCAAACTCTTCTACATCTATAAAATCATTTTCTGCAAAGGCTATGAATTCTTCAAAAGAAGGTATTTCATCACCCATCTAATAATTTTTAAGAACCCTTTTTAAAAACATTGAAATACAACAGTATATGTCATCAAGAGCTTAAAGATAATCTATATCACATTTTTGAAAATACAGGTTCAATCCGTTTACCTGTTTTAAAAGTGGTTGAACACAAAGTAAATATATTTCATTTTTTTTATCATTGTACATTTCGTATAATATTTTCGCTGTATGGCACTTTTCTGACAAGGAACAAATTCCAAAATGAATCTTCAACTCTAAATATTGCTCAAGTAATCTATTAATTGCATTATATCGACTTAGCTATCGAGTATGATTTATTTGAATTAATTTTTTTGGTTGAGACTTACTATTAATCAAGCTATAAACTTCCTTATACTTATCTTTTCTTAAAGAACTATGGCTAAACCAGTTGTATGTTTCTTTAATCTGAAATTCAAGATGAGATGGAAGTTCTTGTACTGCATTCGAAGCACATATGTTTAAACTGTTGCATATGCATTTCACTAACATTAAATTTGGAGAATCTTTTTTTAAAAGTCTATAAACTCAATGATTTTTCCCACAAAGAATACTAGGGCCCCAAAAAAGTTAAAATATTTGAAAATAGCCCAAAAAAGCAGAAAATTCGGGAAGGAGCCCAATTGGGCATTTTGTTGAAGTTAAATTTTTAATTTTTCTAAGTCAGGTATATTTCTTCAAACAATTATTATTAAAAACAACAATCCTTTTCCTCTTACCTGGTAGTGAAATCTCTGTCATCAGATTCATTCATCAGGATTCTCTTATTATTGTGATAATTAGTATTGTATAGTTATTATTATTATTATGAAATTTGTTTTTATTATTACCATTCTTATTATTATCACCAGTTATTACTTTTATAATTATTATAATTTCGGTTATTATTATTATTAAAATTATTATTATAATTGTTATTATGTCCTAAATATGTACCTAGTTTTACTATTGTCAAATTTATTTATTAAATTATGTCTAATAGAGAGTCTTTCATCATCTAATAATTTTAATTCTGAAAATCTGGAAAATATTTCCAGTGGCATTTGATGGCACATGATATTTTACTAAATTATCAAATTTTCTCTGAAACTATTCCCACTAAGTATTTATCGTTAGTTTCGGGGCTATATTTTTAAAGTTGATATTTTTGGTGACTGCAAAATCGATCATATCCGGAATTTTTTTCCTGCACACTTGGCCAATGTGTAGATTATCCACAGGATGAAGTATCGTATCCATTATCAAAACTTACTGTCCAACAGCCGTCATTACTTTCTACAGCCGTCTGCCTCTGGTTGTTATTAATCTTGTACCCCAAAACGGGTGTTTTGCTTTGAAATCCCCTGCTATTAGAAATCTGTTGCCTATAGGCTTGCAAAAAATTATCGGAAGAATAGGAAATATTTTGATTAGGAAGGCAATATACTGATGTCGTACGAGTTTTTCATCTTTAAGTTCTATGCGTACAGAGGTGGTGTGAATGCTGAGCGAACAACAATTTTGAAGTGGATACTGGCGAATTTTTTCCTTTATGAGAATACCTTTACCTTCGTGCCCTTTCATTTCAGGATGATTAGTTTAATAGAGTTTCGGAGTAAATCAAGATGTAAATTTGATGTATATTAAGTAAATTTTCTATCACAAATTTATGTTTGCATATTTTTATGTAATTCATGGATTGGTTGAAAGCTTCTGTATTAGCAAATTTTGATTTCTTATTAGTTCTTGTAACATGCTTTGCATAGAGACATAAATTGCATCATGGTTTGCATAACAGTATTAATCGTGTCTTCTAATCAAAATGAACAAGAATAAATTAATAGATATTTTAGTTGAAAATGGTGCATTTGAAATGGAGTGTAGTAGTAATGTGCGAAAAGTATCTACTCGATACTTAGTATCGAGTATTGACCAAGAATAAAAGTATGGGTTACTTTTCTGTAAAAATATCGAGTATTGAATATTGATCAAGAATAAAAATCTCTACTGTTACTATTGAGTATTGGTATTGTTTCAACTCGAAGTATCGATAAGAGTACTAACAATAAAAAAAATTTTTCTTGTTCAAAAAAGAGAATAGGGAACAAAACAGAATTGAAAAACTAAAAATGTGTATAGTATATGTATACATATTAATGTGACTACATGTAGAATAGACTAAAAAATTCAACGAATTAGAATTAAATGGAAGTGGCTATCCCATACAAAAATACAAACATTTTGTCCATATTTTTTTAGTACTTCTCTTTCTGTTTGGTTTCCAATTGTCAAAAAAAAAATTTTTTCAGTGCTAGGCCAATATAGTTTTTTTAAGTAGAAAATTAGTAAAATCTTTGAGTATGAATAAAATAAAAGGTATCAAAATATAATCTTAATAAAAATAACAATGTTTTTTCAATTTAAACTTTCTTTTACTTTATTACCGTATTCTATTATTACACAGAAAAGTATTGCTGTTAAATTATTTGAAAAAAAAAAAATCATTCATGTTTCTGAAATATTGAAAATGTAGCAGTAGTGTGTAATATATGGATATATGAAATTTTCAAAAAGTACGAACACTAGCAATGAAGTAGGCAAAAATAAAATTTGTTATTGTCAAATAAATATTAAAAAAAGTCAATAAAATTTTTGATTTTTATTATAAATTGTTAAAAAATTACAAATTTTAAGGAAAAATGGAACGTAAAAGGAAGATTTGTATCATTCCAGGCTGTAAGTCTCATTTGGAAAAAGAAAATTACGTGTCTTTACATATTTAAGTATTATATTTTACATCTTTTGAATTTTTAAAAACTTCTAAACAAAACAGTGTAGTATTAGGATAATTTAAATATCCGGACAAAGAAATTTTTTTTTTGAATATCATTTTAAATATTTATTTTGAATATATTGGACTATATATATATTTGAATATATTTGATATAATTTTAAAAAATGTATATATATGTTTTAGTTTCCCAAAAGACGATGGTTTGAAACAACGATGGATTGAAGGAATTCAAACTGCTTGTTTATTAATAAAAAGTATTGCAGAAATTTATTTTAATACACGAATACATTATTCCTTAAAACTACATAATGAAAGAAACAGTGTAAGAAATAAACTAACAAAATTAATCCATTTCAAAGGGCACTAATCTATATTTTCTAAAAGAAACTTTAAAAGTGTAAAAAATGATTGCACATAGTCCATATTGTAAAATGAAGTGGAATAAGCCTCTTGGGGAAACCATTTTAAAAAAAAACGCTCCTATTTCTTTACTTCAATGGTGGTGTGGAAAAAAGAAAATGTTTTGATACAAATATATTAATAACATATTATTTACATATTTATAAGTATAGGATAGACAATCGGCAATAATAAGTTTATATAATTTTATATAATAAATATCAAATATGTAAAAAATTTTATAATCAATCTATTGAAAAAACTTATAGAAAAGAATTTAAAATCTAAAAAAAAGAATAAATATTTTAAAATTCAAAACTAGAAAGCGCTGTATTTCTCATATTTTTTTCATATATGTATTAATAATAAATTTTGATTAATTTATCCATTATTGTTAGATATTTTTACTCATCATATTTTTAAAAAAAATTTAAGTCAAAATACATACAAATTGAGGCATATTAAATTCTGAGCACTATCCTGTTTATTTATCAAAATAATTTCCATTAAAAAGAGAGAAAATATATTGAACGAATATATTCGTCTATTTCTGTTTTTTGACAATCGGAAATACCAAAGAAAGAGAGGAATATACCCAAAACATTGGACACTTTTTTGTATGGATAGCCACTTCCATTTAATTCTAATTCGTTGAAAAAATTAGATATAAAAATATGTATACTCTGTTGTTGAATTTCAAAACAAATACAAATGGTTAATATTGTATTAATGTTTTTATTGTGTTCGTTGATCAATACTTTGAAGGTAATCGAGATTGATAGTGCAATGGATACTCGATACCGTGTTCGTTGATCAATACTTTAGTCGTAGTCGAGATTGATAGTGTAGTGGATACTCGATACCGTTTTCGTTGATCAATACTTTAGTGGTAGTCGAGATTGATAGATATCGAGTTCGTTAGGAAAAATTAAATATCAGTTTTTTAAGTTAAGATTTTTTTTTTGTTAATTAACAATCTGAACTGAGATAAAGAAAAAAACTGAAATATAATATAACACCAAAGATATTAATTTTTTAAACTAAAATAATTATTATGAATAATGTTTTATTTAATGTTATTTTTTTCATAATTTAATATTTTTATTCATTATTTAATATAAAAACTATTTTATTCATACAAAAAAAAACCCAAAATATGTAAACAAAAAATTAAATGAACTGAAGTAACGAAAAAAACTGAAAAAATGCATACATATACAAGTAAATTGCTTTTCATTTTTCCTTATAGTACGTTTTCAAGCTCATGTTTATGGGTAAACATGTTGTTTATGATAAACTGGTTGTTTACGTAGTGGTTTTCCCATACAAATTTGCTGAAAATCATAAACAAGTAGCGAGGTGTTTATCTCATAAACCACTTCAAAAACAAGTAACCCAACCATGAAATTTCGATTTTTTGTCGATTTTAAATTTTTTTTTGCATGACCCTTGATTTTGTTGTCATAAACTCATTTTGTCATTTGTCAAAAAAAACAAAAAGAAATCAAAACACCAAGAATAGATGAAATTATGTGAATTTGTGTGAAATTAGTTTAGCTTCAATTAATGATCATCAAAAAAACGCAAAATCAAGTATAAATTCTCAATTATCATCAGCACGATTAATTGGACAATCTTGTATAACTTTAATAGAAAAAAGTGAAGAAAAATTATATAGAGTTATAGAAATGATTGAGAAATTACAAGACTTACATGGAAAGTTAACAGAAGATGTAAAACAAAGGATATTGTAAAAGATGCATTTTTATTTTTAATTAACTTAATTTAATCAGCTTTATATATTAAAAATGTATAAATAATAAGGCTTTATATTATAAGTTAAAAAATTGAAATGGAAAAAGAGATAATAAATTAAAATGATGATTATTTTTTTTATATAATTGTAAATTGAATATTTTTGTATTTCGTTTTTGAAAGATTCTCAGAACTAAATGTTGAAGTGAGTAAAGTGGGTATGGTAATAAACTAAAATGTGAATTATTTTATTTGTTTCTCTGATATTATCATTTTTTTTAAATCCTCCATATTTTTTTTTATTTTATTCATTTATCGTATGACCAATTATAATAGCTTAAGTTCTACTCAAAGATAATACAAAAAAAAATTTTATATAAACAGTAGTATAGTTTTATATAAACAATAAACAGCTGGTGGTTTTCCAAAAAACCTTGTGAACACTTGACATTTGACTGGTTTATGAGCTAGTTGTTTATCCATAAACATGAGCTTGAAAACGTACTATTAATAAAGTTTTCAGTTAACGAATCTAGAAGTATCGGTTAAAAAGTATCGAGTAGAAAGTATCGAGTATTGATGATGAAAGTATCGAGTAGTAATGATTACTGGAAAGTATTGAACATGCACATTCCTAGAGTGTAGGTCTGGAGTCTAAAATTTTGCCTTCTTCATCTTTTAACCATTTTTTTTGTAAATAATCTCTCCCTTTTTTGTTACGTGTTTTTCTTGTTTTATATTATTTCTTTTAAAATCAATATTATTTTCGTTTTCCATTTTTGCAACAATTTAAAAATATAATATTTAAAAAAAATTTTAGTTTATTGGAAGCAACAACAAATTTATTAAGAAGGTAAAAGTGCAAAAGAAAACTTAAAAGGACAAAAAGGAGAAAGACGAAAAAGACAAAGCGATAAACCAATTAAATTAACGGACGATAAAATAATATTTTGTTTTAATTGTATCTTAAAATAAAACTTGATTATAAACAACATTTTTAGTTTCACCTTCATGAATAATGTAGTAAGTCACATAATGTAGTAAGCTTAATCGATTTTTAGGAGATCTGTTAGAATTTCTTTCTCTTTTATTGGAAGATGGTGCAGTTGCATAATTATCTATTCTTCTTTTTTATAATTGTCAACCTTTTTGTTACTGATTTGATATAATGCAGCGAAAGCTTTCTTGCACACCTTCAATTACACTCTTTTCAATTCAATTACACCATTTTTTGTTATGCTGTATTTAAAAGTTGCACTTTCGGGATTTTTTACATTAGTTGTTCTCCTTGCTACGTATTTCTTCTTTATACATTTGAATATTAAATAATTTTTGGTATTTACACCAAGTTTGTAAAACTCCTTCAAAAAGTTTATTCTATTTTCATCTGTAAAAGGCGTTCTCCAACACCTCATCTACTGCATCAAACAAAACATCTTTAGATATGTTTACAGAACTGCACTCTTTAATGCTGGGAATATATAAATCATCAATTCACTTCCCGAAAAGTCGGGTGGTGATGGTGCAAAGCCGTAGTAATCTGACGAATATTTCGAAGCTGAAGGTTGAACATCTAAATTGTAAATAATTGACATATTTATCTCGTTTGGTAAATCCTTTAGCAATATCTACATTTTTTTCCATAAAATCTAAAAAAATTTTGTCTTGACGACAATTTTTGTGTTTTCCTTTAACCCTGTAAATTTGAAATGATACAATATTTTGAATATATTAGGGACAACATTGCAAGGAGTATATTTAATTAAAAAAATTTTTAAATTCAATTCAATTGTATTTTGACTTAAATTCTGTAATAAAAAATAAAATTCATGTTTCATAAAAAAAAGTATTTTGATTTTAAAATTTATAGACCTTTTGGTTTTTAAAATTCTGTTACGCAGTCTTTTTTGTTTTATTTTAACATTTTTTTGATTTTCAAAAATTCTATTATGCAGTCTTTTTTGTTTTATTTTAACCTCTCTTCTATATTACTATTTTGTATATTTAATTTTAATTGCTCAATCTCTAAATTTTTTTTTTTTTATTTCTACCTTTTCCTTAGCAATTTGTTCCATTGCTGTATAATGGCGTTTTTTAGCTTCAGTCTTTTCTTTTAATATGTTATTTTGATCTCTCAAAGCATCACCTAATTTTTCAATACCTCGATATGTTCTTTTAAAACTATTATTATTTTCTTTTGCTATCTCGGATAGATTTTTTATGTCTTTGGATATTTCTAATAGAACTTTTTTTTGGTTCTCCATATATTTTGCTACATTTTCAGAAATTCCATTTCGCCTTTTTGGTGTTTCTAATAAATTCAGTGGTACCTCTGGTATGTTAATTGATATGTCGTTGTCTTCGTATACAAAAACTTCATTAATTGTATCTGCCGTTTCTTCAAATGGAGTTTCCGTTGTTCCAATTTCATCCCCAAAAGATACTGTATTTTTAATACCAGATACTGCCGTGTACATACCAGTTAAAATGGCAATAAAATCTTCTGTTGCCGTTATAGGCAAAGTTTTGTCTGGTCCACCACCAGTTTTTTTTTCCGTTTTATTATGAGCTATTTTTTTTCTGATGTTCTTTTTCCAATCAGTCCACACCTTAAAAAAATTTAATTTATGTTTCCTTTTCTTAATTTCAAATTTACTTTTTTCCAACTAGAAACATCTTTGGTTGGAGGACCTTGGCCATTTAACTCCTTTTCCAAATTAAACCATTCGGCATCAATGGTATACTTATCACGGTTTGTAAATCCTTTTGATATATCAGGATTTTTTTCCATGAAGTCCAAAAATATTTTTTCTTGGCGGGAATTCTTATGCTTTCCTTTGCCCCTGTGAATTAAATCGTTATACAAAACTTAATTAAAAAAAATAAAAACCAGAAAATTTCCCGATATATTTTTATTATAAGATAATTTAAATAACTTTTTATATAAAAATTTATAACAATTTAACAAATTTAAATAAAAATTTAAAGCTTCAAGATTCACTTATTCTAACATTCACTTAACATTCACTGTCATATTCTCTTTTTATAGGAGAATGGGAATGCTGGAACATGGGTGATTAATTTTCATTTATTTCTAAACATATTTATTAATCCATCTGCACAAAATAATTAACTTACATAGATTCTGGAAGATCTAAAACATTTGCTTTTTCCCTTAAAAATTTTCTTCTGATTTTTTCTTCATTATTTTTTTTTCCCTATTTTCTTCTTCTAATAATAAAATAATTGGATCCATATTTCTTTCTTTTCAAAATAATTTTCAAATATGTAATTCACTTTTTAAAACACAAAGTTTTCAAAATTTATTTTAAAATATGAAGTTTCTTCAAATAATTTTCAAAACCATATGTTTTGACATTTATTTTGACATTTCGAAATTGAGAATAAATTTTTCGAATACGGGAGAATGCTGGAACACCAATTTTCAATTCCAGAGAATGTTAATTCACATTCACATTCTCATGAATGCTGGAACATGGGCGAATGTAATTTAAAATATACAAATTATAAGAATTTGATCATTTTTTAATTTTTGTTAAGTGAGTAGTTTAATTTGTATATTAGATGTGTATAATATACAATCTATAATCAAAAATATAAATCTTCGTTACCCTCAATATTAGGACAAATTTAATTACTGTTGAAGGTAGCTGCTGTTTCATTTCTTTCGTAAATTCCATTAATCAAATTTTCAAAAAAGTTCCCCAAATACATTTTTTTTACATTTACTAAAACTCTCCAAAACACCCAATTCCCCCTAGACTCGGGTAATTTCGTTCCCTGAAAGGGGTAATTTCGTTCATATAAAAAACAAAGAAATTTTGAAAGTTTTGAATTAAAAATACTTAGTTTTATTTTAATCATATAAAAAAAATACATACCCGTTTTAATTCAGTAGGGTAATATTGAAGTAGAAAATATTTATGAAAAAAAGCTAATAGGAACTTTCAGCCTTAATTATAAAATTTAACAAAATAAATAAATTTAAAAAAAACTTCATTCTTCAACACAAAAATCACATTTATATTTTTCAGCGCTATCGACATCTGAACAATCAGCATGACTCCATACTCTCTTTTACCATACTCCATCTTTTCCAAATTCAGAGCAGATCATACATATTTCAGAAACGCTAAATGGATCAATATCTTTTAATTCGTCATCTGCACATTCATGCAAATTCATCACATAAATCTGCCTCCACATAATCTTCTTCAGAGGTTGGAAGATTCATTTTCCAGCTTTTAATGGGGTTTAAAGCTTTTTTTATTTCATAAGCTTTTTTTTCTGTTTTTGAATTTTTTTTTCTTCAGCTTCCTGAAATTGCCTTTTAACAGGTGTGCCTGTAAAAATAATTGAACGTTGTTTCGTCAGTCCGCTCCTTCTGGTTTGTATTTTTTAACGGATGAAAATTGACAGTTGGTTTCACATAATTTATAAAATGTTGAAGCCAGTCAATAAAAATTGATCATTTATCCACCCATTTTTCGAGCACCGATAAACAGAATCATACGGTCCATCTTTTTCTAATTGATGCTGTAAGATTTTTTCCACTTTGCCAACTCACAGCTTGACCCACCTGTCTTTGACCTTTGGGCCTTATGATTTTGCCTGGCTTTTGTACAGTATTTATGCCTGTTTCATCCTAAATATTAAATATTCTAGATGGAATAAATTGATATTTTTCATATACTTCCCCAAGATTTTTATAAAATAAATTAATTTCAGTTTCATTAAAAGCTGATATTCGGCTTATACTTGTACTTTCTGGTTTTCTTAAACTCAATTCAGGATTCCTTTTTAGAAATAATTCATAAAAATCTCTTCCTGCTTTACGGGCTGTTTTATTAAATTTATTTGGAATAGAATTTTTTTTCAGCATAGTCAAACACCATTCGTCGGAATTCTTGCATACCAATTCCGTAAAACATCTTTGACATTGTTAACAGATGATTTTTTATTTCAATTTCTTGCTCTTCAGTAAAGGTTGTCTTTCTTCCTAGTTTTGATGTTTCAATTCTACTAGAATTTTTTAGTTTATTTCTTAAGGTAGATGCAGGTATGCCAAATTTTTTTGAGATGGTTAGTATGGGCTTTACATTTTTAATATCATTTAAAGCAGCTTGTGTTTTTTTAATATCTCTATTTCCCTTGTTGGTTTTCCGTAAGTAATCTCGTGGCACCTTAATAAATTAATATATTATCTAAAAAAGAATAAAAAATAATCTAAATTAAAAATTCGATTGTTTTATAGAGGGCAATTTCGTTCATGTCACGAAATTACCCATGGAAAAAAACGGTGTTCCCCCGAAGTGACATGTAAACTACAAGCTACAGGACAGTTAATATGACAATTAAGCTGACTGATTTTAATTTCTACAAAAAAAAAATAAACAATCGAGTTTGAATATAGATGGGTCAACTCATGTTTTAAGTCGATTTTTGAAGAAACGGAATTACCCACAGTTACGAAATTAGCCTATTTACCCCTACTTAGCTACAAACCATAATTGTTTAAATTTTTAAAAATAAAATTGAAGTTTATTGATAAAAAAATGTAGCCAAAGAATACTTTAAACTGATTACATTTCTTAAATTTACGTGGCTAATAAACAATAATTGTAAAAATAAAACTGACATTTATTGAAAATATACATTAAAACTTTGTTACTTACGAAGTTTAGATTATAACCTACTACAACTATTTTGAACCAACACTAGTTTTTCTTACCACAGAAATTTGTTTATTTTATTAGTAAATTCAAAGTTCCACTTACCTGTATTTAAAATATTTCTTATTTCATTAAGCTATAATTTTGTTTCATCACTACCTCTACATTTTTTTTGGTCCTGGAGGCAGTTTTTTATTATTAGATTATATAAAATTAGAAAAACACTTTATACTACTACACAATAATACTACAATTGAATGTCAATTATTGTTAAAAGGAACTGCCAAGCACACAATAGTTGTGTTCATTAAACTGTTCTAGAACGTTCTAAAACGTTCAAGAGTCAAAAAGAACACGTTTTTGTGTTCATTATAGCTTCTGTTATTTGTTCTTTTTTGTCCGAAAGTCTTCTGTTCTGGGTTCATTAGATTGTATGAAACTGTTCTAAATTGATCTTTTTTGTTCTGAATATTTTTTAGAACATTTTTGGAAAACTTTTTTGTTGTTGTTTTTTTTTACATTTTTACAGTTGTCAATTGAAACGAAAAAAATCTTCTGACTGTTCTGACAACTCTTTCGCAGTTATTTTATTTAAATCATTATTCATTTTCTAGAAATTTAATGTTTAAATATTTCCAAAAGACTAAAAAAAAACAATTTTTCCTTTTGAACTGTTGTTGATAAATGATAAACAAAAATGACAAGTCAAAAAGAGAACAAAAAACAAAATATCTTAAAAACAGTGTTCAGTAGATTTTTCTGTTCGAAATGGTTTTAAAGTGTTTGGCAGTTAGCTGTCATTGTCTGAAACTGTTCTGTCCGATTCTATTCTAAATATCTACTGAACACAACTAATATATATAAACATAAATACAAAAAAAAACAGAACATTTCAAATAAATTTCAGCTTGTCAAGTTTTGGTTGATATGATTCGTGGAAGAAGGGTTTATGTACCGTACATAGCGCACCTTTATTCCTTGAACTAATTTGCAAAAATTTGCAATACGTCTGGATGAAGGCAGACGTGAAGTTTTTTTTGATGTTAATACGTTTTTTCATTTGAATACTCACAAAGTTTAGTATATAATCCTTTCATATGTTGTTCAGAATCTATTGGAGATTTAGCTTTTCTGATGATTGTATTGGATAAAGAAGGTCATATATCCTAGAGTTATGAAACCCAGTTTTGTAAAAGTGTGATATACCTCCTTCATCCACTTCTTTTATCTTCAATTATATATGGACACTCTTTGATTAGTTCTAGTTTATTTTGGTTAAAAGTAGACAACAAAACTTTAACATTAATTTTAAAATTATAATAATTTGAAAGTTTTGAGGCTTATTTTCTTTTTCTGTATAATTTATTCTTTAACAAATTACTAGCCCTTGCATGTACTAAGGTAAAGTACCCTATTACCGGCATGTTAAGAGTTTTTTTGCCTAATTTTACCTGTAAAATTTTATTTTAATCTATAATTCATATAAAAATTGGATTTTATTGCAGATTGAACATTTAAGAATATATTTGTAATACAAATTATTAATGAAAACATAATATTTTCTAATATTTATTAAAATTTAATAAATCAGTCAAATTGTCCTATTACCGGCGCATGAAATTTCAAAAAATCCTATTACCGGCGATTTCATTCCTATTACCGTCATATATGATTTATTGAAAATTAAAAGACATTAAGTATTTATAATAATAGTTCTTTATTTTTTTAATTTAATATTAAATTCATCAATTAAGTTTTTAACTTAAAAAAAAAAAAAAAAATAAATAAATAAGTAATTTCATTCAGTGTTACTAGTCTAATAACTTAGAAAAAAAAAAAATAAATAATTTCAATAGACAAAATTAAAAAAAATTTCATGCATTATTTTAAAACAAAAAAAAAAAATTCAACAAATAATAAAAAAAATAAAATTGTTTCAATTCAGTATCAAATACTTAAAACTAGTCTTATAGTTATTTTAGTTGGAATAAAATATATCACAAATCAAATAGTTAGTTCTAATATTAAAAATATAAATTTATCTTAAAACTAGTTACAACAGTCTTAAATTAGTTACATCAGGTACGGAATACAATCCTCTATTATTTAATAAAGATGGAGGTTTAATAATTTTAATAAAATCTTTTTCTGTGTACCATAAAACATCATCTTTTTCTGGCCATTTCTAGTTGAAGCCACTCATTTCCATTGTCTTAACTTCAATTCGCTTGTTTTCTTTTTTTAAAACATAACCCGGAAATATTTCTCCTTCATAAGTAATTATAATAAAGTCGCCAATATTTACAACTTCTAAATTATGTTTTTTTTGATTTTCAACATTTTGACAATTTTCTTGGTCAGGCTTATCTTTTTTTATTTTTTTTTCTTTTACACTGTCACGCTTTTTTTTTCTAGCTGCTTTTTCAATTTCTTTTTGTGCTTTGTCGTCTTTCAATCGTTTTTGATACGCTATAAACTCACTTGAAGTAGCCACGGTTGGAGTTAATTTTCTTTTGATTGATTTGATTTCGTTTTCTTTTTGTTCTGGCCAAAATAGAGCAGTTTTGAAGGGTATTGTGAATTTATTGTTTATTGGATATTCGTCCATTTTTACTGGAGTTTTATCGCTAATTTCAAAAGATTTATTTATATTGTGGTTAGTATCTAAAATTTCATTCATAGGATTTATAGTTACTGAACCATCACCTGCTACTAGCAAATCAACTACATCATTATCTTTGAACCAAAAACTTGTGTCAATATTGGTTGTACATGGTATTGATGTATCCAAATTAATGTTTTCGGAAAAATATTGCTTATTTTGGCATTTGATGCATCATCACTTAAAACCTTCCAATAATCAAAAAGACTTTTGTGATAGAGTTCTCCTTGCCAAAATTCTCCACTTTCTTGAAAAGATTTCAATAAACTTTTTTCTAGTCTGCTTTCAAAAAATTTTAAATGATTTTTAAAATCAGTATGAGACATCGATTTATCAACTGAATTTTGAATAGTTTCTTGGTTTATAGATTTTTTTGACGGAATTAATTTAGAATATTCTACAGCATCCGGATTAAAAGGAAAAAGTCCACATCTGAGAAATCCATTTTTTATAGTGGAGACTTTAACAGCAGAATCGATGCACCTTTTTAATAAAGGTGCAAAATCTTCACGGTTCAATTTATTTCCATTATTTTCAAATCTATAATTTCTGACAATGTTTTTCCACTCCAACTTCAATGGGTGAAAAACTGCAACGTCGAGTGGTTGCAGTATATGGGTGGCATTTGGATAAAGTGCCACAAGAACAATACCATTAGCCTTACAAAATTCTGTTAGGTGTAAAGAAAGATGAGATGTATGTCCGTCAACATATAGCATAACTGGACGTTCTATTGCATTTTCAGCTAGCCATGGATGAAAAACATTTGTTACATATTCATAGAAAGTTTCTGAAGTCATCCATCCACTCTCCGATCGACCAAAACCCCAATCTTTCGGCATTTTTGATAAAATTTGTGCTGGCAATCTCTTGTAAGAATATAAAACCATTGGAGGGGGTATTTTACCATCAGCACTTGTCATCACAAGTACTGTGATACACTCCTTTTCATCATTGGCTATTCTATTATACACTTGCTTAGAACCTTTTTTGAATAAAACAGACTTTTCTTTTGGACACATAAAAAAAGCTGTTTCATCGCAATTAAAAATTCGTGCCGGATTCTTATTTAGGTCTAGCAAGTTTTGCTCTACTAAATATCTTTCAATATTTCCAAACCAATTTCTAATTGCGCACTCAGTCAAAGAAGAGCGGCTTTTTGTTAAATTTTGTGGAGTTCTTTGAGTTAGCTCTGGGTGACGCCTTTGAAAATTGGAAAACCATTTTTCTCCTGGAATTCCATTTTTAAAATTGTTTGGTCTTTCCAATTTTTTGACCAAAGTAGCAACACTGTGGACAAATTGGTATTTTGTAACTGGAAATCCCATGTGCCCAACCTCTATGGCCCATTCGACCAACAACTTTTCTTCATTATCATTCAATATTTTCGAAGGGCCAGATTTTTTATTCGGTTCATACTTCAACAAAATTTTGTCATTTAACGTTGTTCTTGGTATGCCGAACTTTTTACTAGCTGCATATATACTGCTTCCATTTTTTATTTCAGCAATAGCAAGTGTCACATCTTCTTCTGTATAAAGTTTTTTTTTTTTTTTTGTTGTCGATTGAGACATTCTACTTATTCTTATATTAGTAAACCTTATAAAATTATAATAATTAATAAATGTTACTGTAATTATAGTTTTATAGCAAAAAGTACATTTTAAATAGTAAAACGGAATACTCATTTGAAAAAAGTTAATAAAAAGAACTAATATTTTATGTTATTTATATATTACACGTATAAATTTTTATATGCCGGTATTAAGAATTTCTCAATTTTCAAACAATTTTATTACCGTCAATATATGCCGGTAATAAGAATTTGTAAATTTCAAAGAAATCCTATTACCGGCAATATATGTCGGTAATAGGAGATGCTTCATTTTAATATAATTCTATTACCGGCACTAAATAAATTAGTTATTTCAAAGTCTTAAAAATATTTTTATTTGAAAAAAAGTATATTATTTGATAGAAAAAATATTAAAATTAGTGTATAATTTATAAAAAATGTAAATTTTGCTATAAATATTTAAATATGGCCTTAAGAAAATATATGGAATTCTTAACTCACCTGCTAAGAAAAATCACAGTTCTTTTTAGTTTGAAGACTTTCACTACACTAAATACATTTTTATTTAAATTTCCTCTCTTTACATAAATTTTAGCATTATATGTATAACATATAATAATAAAAAAAAGAGAATAAAACATTTCCCGCCAAATTTAACTGTCCGTTTGCTTATTTTGAATATTTAAAAATAATTTGCCGGTAATAGGCTATACGACGGTAATAGGTGGTTTTACCTTAGTTGTAATTTAAATTTAATTTCTTTACGCAATATTATATGTTTTTTCAGAAGATTAATTCATATGGCGTGTATCCTGTAGGAACATAGGGTGTTGTATTATAACAAAATTCATAATATTTGATGCAACTGTCCCAGTCAGTTAGCTGGTCAATTACGTAATTTCTTAGATATTCGTTTAAGTTTCTGTGAGTTCGTTCTAACGATTCTATGAATTTGCAGGTGGTATTAAGTTGTGTGACTGTGTTGAATTTTTTAAATTTTTTAAATGTCTTTGAAAAGTGAGTTTATATATTCTGTTCCCAAGTTCGTTTTTATTTTGCTGGGTGCCCCAAAATTTGGTATATAGTTTTTTACAAAAGACCTTGCTATTGTGATGTTTTCCTTATTACTAATTGGATATAAGGTAACATATTTTTTTAATTAAATCATCGATAACTGTTAGAATATATCGATTTCCTTTATCCTTTACCTTTATTCATGCAAATTGTATCAAAACTTGTATTTGGTGTATCTTTTATTTGTGTATATTCCTGGGGTTTTTTGTTATATATACTTATGTTCAGTTTACACGGTTCGCAATTCAAGGTAAATTTTTTTATTTGTTTTTTCGTTTTGTGACGCAAAGCTAACTGGTCTTCCTTACTGCATAAGACATGCACCTAACCCACTTTTTAAAGCATCAGTTTGAAGTGAAATAGGTTCATTAACATCAAAATGTTTTAACATAGGTGAATTTTTAATAGTTTTATTTTATCTAAGTATTCAATTTGCGATTTATCCCATATAAAGACAATATTATTTTTTAGAAGAGATCTTAAAGGAGCTGAAATTTGAGCTAAATTAGGAATGAAACTTCCAATATAATTGGATAAACCCCATCTTTTTTATTCTTTGGATATCCTAAATTTTCAATTGCCAGCATTCGATTTATACCATAACCTACACCATTTTCATTTATTTTATGACCAAGCAAAAATATATTTCATTCTTTCTATATTGTAGTTTATCTTTGTTAAGTTTAACATACTAGTTTTCTAGCCCCCTCCATTAACAATTTAGCAGTTTCATCGTGTTCGTGTTCATTATTTGCTGCTATACAAATGTCATCAATGTATATGATTAAATTTGGAATGTCTTTGAAATTTTGTTCATTAATTTGTTTTATTTATATTTTTTATTGTAAATTAGGAAATTACTTTTATTGGATTGTAATTTCACATGTCTATTATTAATTAATTCAATCAAGAACATATTCACTTATTGTATTATTTTTAATTAACATACAGATTGTGAATAAAAAAAACAAAAAAAAAAATTAATTTGTTTGAATACTTCAGGAGCTATTTTTAAACCAAATGGTAACTTTTTAAACCTATAGAGCCCAAAAGGGGTACTAAAAGTACATAACGCTCTGGAATTTTCACTTAATTCAATTTGATAAAATCCTTCTCTACAATCAAAAACAGAAAATATTTTTTTATTACAAAACTTAAGTTTAATATCTTCAAAGGAATTTCATAATATTTTTCTTTAATATTTTTATTAAGATCTTGAGGATCTAAGCACAATCTAATTTTCCCATTAGGTTTTTTAATAATTACTATGTTTGAAATCCAATCAGAAGATGCTTCAACTCTTTCTATTATATCCCTATTGCATAATCGATCTAACTCAACTTGTAAGGGTTTTCTTAACATTTGCGGTATCCGTCTAACTGGTCTTGCTACAGGTATAGCACCATCTTTTAAATCAATCGACAAATTTTTCATAAAACATCCACAACCTTTAAAAACATCCTTGTAATTTGAAAGTAATTGTTTTACATTATAATTTTTCACAGAATCAATTCGTTTAATCAACTTTAAATTTAAACACGCATTCAAACCTAATAAGTATAGGAATACAACCATCATTATCAACAAAATAAAATTTTAATGTTGATCTAATATTTTTGTGCACTACTTCTAAATAAATTACTCCCAATGTATTAAAATTTGAGTCATTATTGAGCCTTTAAGTTTATATTATCTTTTTGAATATTTATTTTTTTAAAATTAATTTAAAAAATTTTCGGAATTATATAAGTGTCTGCACCCTGTATCTAATTTAAATTTTAACAAAAAAAAATTTAGCTTGTAGAATTAATTTGTTCGCCTAGCCCCTTTTATTTTTGTATAGTTGTATATGGGTCATTACTTTTTTTGTTGCACATTTCAGAATTTTTAAATTTTAAATAATTTTGTTTTTTATATGAACCAATGTATTTTTTTTAGAAAGTTGCAAGTTCTCGTTATTATATTCTGAAATTAATCGTACACTTTTGTAAAAATTACAAATTTTATAACAAAATCAGTGAATTGTAATCAGTCAATTTGTCTCCTGCGTTACCTGAATGTTTAATGTTATTTAAATTTAAAAAAACTAAATAAGAAAAACAGTAATAATTTTTTTATATTTCATTTATTGCAAATAAAAAACCTCTATTGAAAAAATAATAAAAAAAAATTATATAAATAAAAGTAATTAACAAATTTTAGTCCACTGCGTTACTTTTTATTAATTTATTATGAAATAAGATTTAATTTCGCTGTTACAGCAGGAACGTAGAGTATATTATATATCACATTATAACACAAATATTATTATATATCACTTCAATTAACAAAACTTAAATAAAATATCTTAAAATTAAATAAAAATAAAAATAAAGTCTTCGTGACTAGGGACAAAAAGTAACATAGTGGACCAAAAAGTAACTTAGGGGAAATTAGTATAAAATTATACATAAATAAAATGTTTACAAATACCAAAATATTGAATTATTTTTCGCAAACATCAATTCTGTTTCACAACTCATAAAAAAGACGACCTCCTTTCATTTTTATGTTTGGATTGGGCAATATTTTAATTATTTGATTCATGCATACATATGAAACATCATTGTCTTGTGTCTTAAATATTTTTTTCGTTTCATCCATAGATTTTAAAAACATAACTTCTATTTCATCTGCTTCTTCTAGTTTCTGAACAACGGCTACATATTTATACTCAGTCTTACGTTCTTTTTTTTCTACATACATTTTTAAAAATATAAAGGTCCCGGTTTTAATTTTTGATCCATCAGTGACTGAATCATCTTTTTCAGGCAAGGATTCGGTGTCAGATTCAAATTCATTCTCACTGCTTGTTGGAGTATATATTAAATCGTAGACCTCGGCTCTCGGCTTAGAGGAATTCGCAAGTGCGGCTACGTATAATTTGGGATTGATACAAGCCCAAAATCCTCTTTTGACACAGGAAAAACAACTTAAATCCCTATATTTCAGTAAACCTGAATCTTCTGCTATTAGTTGATGCAACCGCATTGTACCCGGCAAGATAGCAATAAGTTTTGGTAGAAAATTCCGCACATCTTCAATAGCTTCAGTCTCAATCATGAATAACTTATTGGAAGTTTCATTCTGCACAAGTTCAAAAAAATCGGTGGCGTTAGTAATATCTTTTCCGTGTGCGATAATCCTATCTGCAATTCTTTTTACAGTACCACCAATTCCGACAGCCGCTCCTTTCCCATGCCCGGACTCAAAAAATTACAATGTTCCACTATGGCTAAATAAATAAAATTTTTGTTTTGTTTCGATACTGAGTACACGGGCCATCTGAAAAATAATAAAGTGTATCTATTCCTGGTTTATTTTTTTGAATCATTTTAAGAACCGGATCCAAATGAGCCCAAATTGTACTTGGGCTGTGTTTATTACTTGGTGAAATTGTGCAGAATGATACCGTATCATTATCGAATAAATATATTGCACCTATGATATAAATAAAAAGTCAAGTTTTCTTTTTTCTCGATAACTACCTTCTCTGCTTTTCAGCAGGAGTTAAATATGTTTTTGCTTTGGTTGGCATTTCCTATTAACAAAAAATTATATTCTAATATTACCCTTATGAAAAGTACCACTTTGTTACCAATAAGTCCACTGCGTTACTAACTTGTCCACTGTGTTACCGTGTTCTACGTAACATAGTGGACAGGTAACGCAGTGGACAATTTTACTGAGTTTTTGAGAAAAACCTTAATTTATTGACCATACAATATTAAAATACATTTTTTCTAAAACTTCCCTTTACATTATTCACTATTTTATATAATTAAATAACTCAATTCATTTTTAGCTTCGAATAAAATTGGTAACATTACAATTAATAAAAATACATACTTACAGGTTTTGGAAAAAAAAATTTTCAGTTATGACGTATTCACTTGAAAAACTTTAGTCAACTGAATAAACATATTAAATAATTTTGAACAAATTACAAAACTGCACCAAAACACTTAAGGGTTTTCCCGGTTTTAATTTGAAAAATAAAGCATCGGTAACACAGTGGACAAAAATATTTTTTTTTTTTTTTTCCATTTTTATTTACATCTGTCTTAATATAAGACACCTATTAATTTGCCTTACATTTTGGGTAGAGTATAACTATACAATCATTTTATATAGTAATTTTTTTCTAAAATTCATTTACATTATTAATTTTTTTTTTTTTTTTAAACCTTAAATCTATTTATTAAATCATGTAGACTGTATTTTTTCAGGCGTCTATTTCTTATTCTTTCTTGTTCTGGTAGAGTGCTAATTTCATTGTTAGAATGGGTTGATATTTTAAACTTGGCTTTTTAATTTCTTCATTTATTGTTAGTATTTTTAAATCACGGTGTAGATCATCATTTCTCACATACCATTCGGCTCTCGCTATCGTTCTAATTATTTTTGATTGTGCTCTTTGTATTAAATTAATGTTGGTATTGCTTGAGGTACCCTAGATTTCTGCACCATATGTCCATATCGGTTTTATGATTGTTTTGTAAAGTAGCAGCTTGTTTTTCATTGTCAGTTTAGATTTATTTCCCAAAAGCCATTGTAGTTGTCCGGATTTTAGCCTTATTTGATTACGTTTGTGGATTATGTGGTTCTTCCATGTCAAATTATTGTCAATGTGTATCCCTAGGTATTTTGCTTGATTTTCGATTTTTATTTCTTTATTATTTATCATTATTGGTTCAGGATCGTATCGAGTTCTTGTTGTATATATAACTTGAGTAGTTTTGTCTTCATTAATTTGGATATTCCAAGTTTTAAACCAAGTCATTGTTTTATTCATAATTTTTTGTACCTGTTTAGTAGCTGTTTTTAAGCAGTCATGTGAAGCAAGTAGAACAGTATCATCTGCAAATGTTGCTAATAGTGTATTCTGTTTTCTTGGTATTGGAATATCAGCTGTATACAGGAGATATAAAACTGGACCCAAAACACTGCCTTGTGGTACTCCTGCTTCTATTTTACTTATATTTGAACATTCAGACTTGTATTTAACAAAGAAATAACGATCACGTAAATAGCTTTTTATAATTAGGTAATATCCCTTTGTCAAGAAGTTCCTCAGTTTATGTAGTAGGCCTTAGTGCCAGACTTTGTCGAACGCTTTTGCCACATCTAAGAAGATACCAACACAGAACTTTTTATCATCCAGGTCCATAGCTATTTTATTTATCACTCTATGGATTTGTTGTATTGTTGAATGTTGTCGTCGGAATCCAAATTGGTGATTCGGTATTAGATATTTTTGTACTAATATTGGTTCTAGTCGATCAAAAAATAGTTTTTCGAATATTTTTGAAAGAATAGGCAAGAGACTAATTGGTCGGTACGATGTTGCTAATGTAGCATCTTTTCCAGGTTTAAGTATTGGTATGACTTGGGCTACCTTCCAGACTTTAGGAAATTCTTTCAACCTAAATATAGCATTGAATATATTTCTTAGAAATTCAATTGCTTTTTCAGGCAGCTCCTTCATTATTTTACCTGTCAGTAAATCATAACCGGGAGATTTTTTATGTTTTATTCTCTTTTTGATGCATAATTTTATTTCTTCTGTAGTGACCCATTTAATGTTGACTTCATTATTTTCATAGTCAGTTATCGGTAGACTGCAGGTATTATTGTTTTGATTTGTGAATGTTTGTTTGAAGAACTCAGAAAGTAATATTGCTTTTTCATTGTTTGTTCTAGCCCACGTTCCATTGCTTTTCATAATAGGAGGGTTATGTGGAGTCGTTTGTTTCAAATTTTTTGTAGCTTTTCATAAGGAGTAGTTAGTTTCAGATGTTGCTGTTAATTCGCTTAGATAATTATTAATTCCTTTGTTGTTCTTTCAGTATTTCTTTTAATTCTTTAATAGCTTTGTTTAAGATTTTCTGGTGATCTTGTAATTTGCCATTTTTTCCTTAATTTTCTTTTTCTTTTATTTTCTTCTTTATCCTATCATTAACTGGGTAGAATGATTTTCTATGTGTTATGCTAGGTGTTGATCTGATAGAGGCTTCGCTGATCACGTCACCAAAATATACAATAGCACTTTCGAGCTCCCTTGCTGATTTCAAACTGATATTAGTGCTTAACTCTAATTGTACTATTTGTAGAGTGCATTCTTGTTGCTCTAATAAGGCAATCGTGCTGTATTCTAGTATTATTAGGTGAATGGTCAGATGATAGCTCTAAGCATGATTTGATTGTCATTTTATCCATAGTCAAGTTTTTTAGTATACAAAAATCAATTAGGTCGGGCTTTTTGTTTGCTTAGGTGCTTACAATTGTTAATTTTTATAGCATTTAATAGTTTTTTACCTTTGCTATTTGTGATTCTTGATCCCCATTCCGTGTTTTTTGCATTGAAATCCCCTGCTACAATGAATCGGTTTCCTAAGCTCTTGATATAATGATCATATTGTGCCACATTTATGTTAAGTTTAGGAGGACAGTAGAGAGACGATATAACCATAGGCCCATCTATGTCTTCAATTTGTATTAAAGTTGCTTGTATGTGTTCCTTTTTATATTTTTGTAGTACATTGTATTTAATTTTGTTGCTAATTATAATAGCTGTCCCGCCATGTGCCTTCTCATCTGGGTGGTTTGTATAGTGTATATTATAGTCATGTATTTTTAGGTAAGTTTTATTAGTAAAATGGGTTTCAGAAATTAATACTACGTCAATGTGATTTTCATATATAAATTGCTTTAATTCAAGCGCATGTTGGATTAGTCCGTTTGCATTCCATATTGCCATTTTTATTTTAGGTTTATTTGTCATTTATTTTTGATAGTAGTACAGTGATTATGTTTATCATGTTTGTCATTTGGATAATGAGTTGTCTCATCATTTCTTTTATCTCTAGAAAATCTTTGTCCGGAGTTGTCGAACTAGTTTCTTTGGTGCTGGACGTTAAATTTTGACCAGCTGCTTGAGCGAATGATTTTCCAGGGACAACAGAGTTGTCATAATTTATTTTGTTGGTTGCATTGTCTGGTACTATTTCCTTGCGTCGTAATGTTGGAAAGCGTTGTATTCTTAGTTCTTTGTATATTTCGCATCCTTTGTAGTTAGCAGTGTGATTTCCGTTGCAGAGAGCACATCTAATTGTTTCGACAGTGAGGGCCACAGGACAGTTGATTGTTTTGTGTTTTCCTGCACATTTTACACATATAGGTTCCTTGGAACAATAATTTTTTGTATGTCCGTATTTTTGGCAGTTTGTACATTGTGGTATAACCCTTTTTTGATGAGGTGGTTCAAATACTATCTTGCATTGGAGTAAAGAGGTTACATCATAAATATTTTTATTGTTTGGAGCATTTTCTAATTCGATCATAAATAGTGATAATGGTTTCTTAGTTTTTCGATCTAGTATATTACTAATGTTAGTTACTTTGTGGCCTAGTTCAGCTAATTCTTCTTTAATGGTATCATGCTCTGCTGAGTAATGCATGTGTCTTAATACAATCCGAAATCCCCTCAGTTCTTTAGGTTTATAAGTGTAGTACTGCGTATTTTTTTCTTTTAGCATTTTAGTTATATTTCTATAGCTTGCAATATATGCCAATAAGTTTTTAGGGTTTTTTGGTTTTTTGATTTAAACTTTTTATAACAAAAATATAGGGACATCTTTTATTTTGCTAATAAAATGGTTGAAATACATTGTACTGCTTTTAAGAAGTGAGCATTGAATTTATAATTAGTGTAATTTAAAGCTTTGATTATCCAATTTATCCCAAAGCTACTTAAAAAGAGAAAAAATCAATTTCAAAGTCAAAAAAGTTGAGCTGGGGACATAGGATTTTGGGGTAGGCAGCATATGTTTTTTTTATTTTTACGAAAAATTGTTTAAGATAAAACTTTCAAATCAAATGTGACAAACAGAGAATTGTTTTTAAAATTACTATTAATTATTGATTTTTCTGTATTTTGTTTATTTAGAAAATTATTAAGTAATTAAGTCCAGGACAGCAAAAATTTAACAGTTCTTGTGTTCCTTACAATTAAATTTTCTACATCTGTAACGAAACTATCAAGTTCAGAACAAATATTAATGTTTGACTTTAGTTAATCGCTTAAGATTGATATTGATGAAAAACATTTCGTAGCTAGATAAGGAAGTATTACTAATTAAGAAAATGTATTTGTAATTTATTAGATCCGTAATAAAAATGGTCAATTATAGTTTTCGTCGTTTTACTTATTTTAGTTGCATATTCGATAGATATTTTATTATATTATATTAGGAATCCATTGCTAATCAGATTATTAGTATTATCAATATAATATTGCTTATCAATATCTGTACCAAATTTATATTCATTTTTTTAATTTATCTATAAAATCAGGTACAAAAGTTTCGTTGGATCTATTATGCCCATAATATTTATTTTGTGATCATGATCAGGTAAATTTACTACTAGAATGTTTATTTTATTGAATTACAAGATTTTTTTTAAGTATACAGGAATGGAACTGATATATTCACCAATATACATTGCAATTCCTCCGTAAGATTTTTGTCTATTGGAAAAGAAGGGATATAAGTATATATCCCGAATTATTTAAAAAATTGATTTTCTTTCTCTATTAACCATGTTTCAGCTATTCCAATAATATATATAAGCATTGCAATTGTATGAATTTATAAGAGAATTATTATTTATATTAATACAAATAATATTCAGATTTTATTTTCTATTCGCAAACGTTGATAGGTTGCATATCCCTGTCCTATGTACAACACTTTTGAAATCAGATATGATTTAACAAATTCTATATTTTTTCCTCCATAATATGTAATGTACTTAAAAAAATGACCGGTAAAAAAATTATTACAAATTTAAACTTCCAAGTTCCAACTTAAAACAAATAAAAATTTAAACTTTTGATTGATGTCATATTTAAAAGTTGACACCAGCTGATAAAGACAAGAGGACAGAAAATTAGAAATAAAAATGAAAAGCGGTAAAAATTTGCTCGCTGTTGTTGTCGCTGCTCGTTTCTGTTCTTGTTCATAAAAACAAATTTTTTTAATAATATTTTTCTATCTCTGTCGTAGTCGTCGCTATTGCTGTTGCTAGATTCTATTTCAGCCTTTACCAATTAATTTAGCTTTAATTCTAATCAAAAATATTATCTTACTATTGTTTTGTTACAACAATATTTAGTTATTTAATGCCAGAAGTATAATAAAAATCGAAAAGAAAAGGACGAAAATCGTAAATTAATAAAAAAGTCATTAGAACTTATGTTAGAAAAACTTCCTTAACAAAATAGATAAATAATTAGATAATTAATTAGATCATTAAATATTATAAAAACTGGAAAAATTATAAATTTTAATTAATTGATATTAATGCAAACATTTATATAAATATAAATAAATAAAAAAAGATTAATATATTATTTATATATATATATATGTATAATATATATATACATATATATATATATATTAAATATTTAATATATATATTAAATTATATATATATTATATTAATGATTAGTATCTATATATTATTATAACATCTATAATTAGATAATGTAACATTTAATATAAACATTTATGTAAATATAAATAAATAAAATAGATTAATATATTATTTATTGTAAGTAGGTTATATTCTTAATTTAAAAAATTTAAATTAAAGAACTATTGAAAATGTATGTAAAAAGCTAAAAATAAATACACAAAATTAATTTAAATGAAAAAAAAAATCACAATCATAATGTAATATCTCACAAAATGAATAAATTATACAATGTTAAAAGTTTCACCTTAGTTTTAAGTAAAATAAAAATGTTCTAAAACTTATCTAAATCAGGTGAATAATGTGCAATATCAATAAATTTAAGTACACAATTTACTATAATTAAAAAACAAATAAAATTGAAAAAATAAAATAAGTATGTAAGATTAAAAATAATAATTTAAATAAGTTTCACAATGTACAAACATGATGATACGAAGCTAATAATTTAATGCGATCCAAATAATAATGTAATAAAATTCAAAAACTATCTATACTGTATCTTTTAAGAATTAATTATATAAGAAGAAATAAAAGAAAATGTTTATTACACATAAGTAACTTATATTTTTCAACATTATCAAATAAATGTTAGTAAAATGTTAAATAATAATATATTTCTTTTAACTCGCCTGGAGTAGAATCTAACTGAAAGAGTGTCAAGTAAACGCATGCCTCACGCGTGTATTTAGACTTGAACACTCTCAAATTTAAAGCATTTATGTTGAATATTTTAATTGGTTTATTTTGGTTTGGATCGATCATACAAACTAAAATATTTTATTTATCTTACACTTCTTTTTACACTTTATTTAATTTTAAATTTAAGGCTTAAAAAGTGCCCTAGAACTATTTATGTAAATATTTTATGATTAATTTGTAGATTAAGGATATACTTTAAGAATATGTGATTTAATTATAAAAATTATAAAATTGTAAAATTATAATATATACTCCTCTACACGAGCACTCTGCTCTTTTTGAGTAATGAATTAATTAATAAAAAATAAATAAAAAACAATTACGACTTAAATTCAATTAATTTTTATATTTACAAAAAATCAATTTTGTTTTTTGCTCTCGACTAGAAATGGGGTAATATTTGAATCATAGTGATTCAAAAGTAGCAATCACAGCACAGCCTGCTACTCAATATCAAAAATCACAGTGATTGATAGGCTACATTGTATTTAATTATTTTTAATTTCCAATAAAACTTAAAATAATTTCAATAACTCTATCCCACTCTTTCATATCACAGTACCATACACTCAAAAATTCATACAACACATCATTGAGAAACTGTAAGCAAAATCAAAACATTTAGAAACAGGTAGGTATATAAATACAATCAAAAATAAATTATTTGTGTTTTAATGCGATTCACGATTCACGATTGATTTGCTAGCAAACTGCGATTGCTACTTTTGATTTCTTAAATTAAGGGACACAGTATGATTTAAATAAATTTCGTTTAGGAAAATGATTTTTGGAGAGTAATGGTGGATTTCCTCTTCATGGACGAACGTCCGGACAATTTTATTTTACACCATAATTGAAACACAAATACCATTAAAGAAAATTTTATGATTTCCTCTCAATGCGCGAACGACTGACATTTGTTATGTAGTCAAAAAAGGTTGACGTTTAAAAAATTGTTTACATGCGTTGATATTATTGTTATTAAAAAAATTTAAAATTTTGTTAAGAGTAAAAATGGATAATAACATTGTAATATTCGAAAAAATAAAATGTAGCGCTTTGTTTTTACCTTAAAATATTAATAATTTAAACAAAATAATCTTATATTAAAAAACAAAAAACAAAAAAAAATACTTACTTACTTACTTGTTGGGCGCTACAGACCTTGAAGGTCCTGGGCCTGGCGCAAAATTGTCCTCCACTGATTTCGGTCACGAGCGGAATCTCTCCAGTTGGTGATTTGTAGTTTTTTCACATCTGCCGATACTTCATCTCTCCAACGAAGGTGTGGCCTCCCTCGACGACGCGTTCCCTGGGGTTTGGATTCGAAGAGTTTCCTAGCCGGAGCATTTTCATCCATACGCTCTACATGGCCTAGCCAATGAAGCCGTCTTATTCTGACTTTTTTAGCTAGGTCCATGTCGTTGTACAGCTGGTATAGTTCGGCATTGTATCTTCTTCTCCAAACCCCTTCGTCAGACACAGGACCATAAATGCGACGAAGAATTTTCCTCTCAAAGATACCAAGTGCATGCTCGCTTGCTTTTGGTAATGTCCACGATTCAGAACCATATAGCAGCACCGGAAGGATGAGCGTTTTGTATAATTGTGCCTTGGTATTTTGGGATAGGAGCTTTGAACCCAGTTGTTTCGACAAACCGAAGTAGCAACGGTTTGCAAGGGTAATTCTTCGCCTTACTTCAACATCGATGTTATTGATGGAGTTGATGTTGGTTCCAAGGTAGATAAACTCCTGAACTACCTCAAAATTATATGAGCCTACAGTGATGTTGTGTCCTATATGATGTTGTGAGGACATTTTATTTGTCGACAGCATATATTTTGTTTTGTTCTCATTTATGAGAAGACCCGCTTTACCTGCTTCCTCTTCAATCTGTGTAAAGGCTTCGATGACTGCTCGTCGTGATGTTCCGATAATATCGACGTCATCAGCGAAACCCAGGAGCTGCACCGATTTGTAAAATATAGTGCCCTGCGTGTTCACACCGGAACGTCGCACTATATGCTCCAACACCAGATTAAAGAAATTACATGACAGCGCATCGCCTTGTCGAAATCCGGAGCACGTTCGAAATGAATCAGAAATGTGCCTCCCAATCACCACAGCACACCGGGTGTTTTCCAGGGTCATTTTTGACAAACGGATAAGCTTGGCTGGGAAACCAAATTCCGACATTGATTCGTAAAGCACTGATCGATGTATGCTGTCATAGGCAGATTTAAAATCGATAAAAAGATGGTGCGTATCGATTTGAAATTCGAGGGCCTTCTCCAGGATCTGCCTTAATGCGAACACCTGGTCGGTGGTTGATTTACCAGGACGGAAGCCGCACTGATAGTTTCCTATCACAGCGTTACAATGGGGCTTCAAACGTTCGCACAGAATATTGGAAAGGATCTTATACGCAACGTTTAATAGGGATATTCCTCTATAGTTGGCGCAGGACATGGAATCGCCCTTTTTGAATATAGGAGATATTGAACTTAAATTCCAGTCATCAGGCATGCTCTCCTCGATCCAGATTTGTTTGATGATTTGGTGCATGAATTCAATCATCACTTCACCTCCTGCCTTAAAAAGTTCAGCTGGCAGGTTATCTTGTCCAGCAGCTTTGTTGTTCTTTAATTTTCGGATGGCTGCTTCCACTTCTGCAGGACTGGGTGTATCTGTATCTTCGGAGTTGACTGGGTTAGGGCGAGGCGTATCTGTGTTTTCTATGTTTGCGCCATTCAGCAGGTTCTTAAAATGCTGTTTCCATGTCTCTAATATCCCTTGCGTATCGGTTACCAAATTTCCCGAATCATCCCTCAGCGCGTGTGTACGGGGCTTGAAACCAGCTGCAAGCTGCTTGGCTTTTTTATAAAAGCTCCGTACTTCGCCTCTGTCTCGGTTTGATTCTATATCCAAAAGTTGAGACTTTTCGAATAAACGTTTTTTGCGCCTTAAAATTTTCTTCTCGTCTCTTCTTTTCGCTCTATACTCTTCTTGAGCTGCTCTTGTTTTACGTTGCAGCGCTTTCCTGTAGGCCTCATTTTTCTCTACCGTCTTTGCTAAACATTCATCGTCGTACCATGGGTTTCTCACGCGAGGTGTTTCAAAACCCACGGTATGTGTAGCAGCCATCGTGATGATGTTTGCGCATTGTTTCCATTTTCCGTTGACGGAGAGATTATGTTGTAGAGGTGTGGTATTGAGTATATTACTTAATCGCTCCTTGTATGCTAAGGCTATCTCAGGTGTTTGGAGTCTTCCAATGTTAAACTTCCTATTATGGCTGGTGCGTCCTTTTTTAACATTGGAAATTCGTGCTCTGAACTGGGCGACAACTAGGAAGTGGTCAGAGTCGATGTTAGCTCCTCGATAGGTACGTACATCCGACACACTGGTAGCATGTCGGGCGTCAATCATAATGTGGTCAATTTGATTCGCTGTACGTCCATCCGGAGATAGCCAGGTAGCTTTGTGGATATTTTTATGGGGGAAATTTGTGCTACTTATAACCATATTACGAGCTGCTGCAAAATCGATTGTTCGGTATCCATTATCTGTGGTGGTGGGGTGAAGACTATGGTTACCAACAGTTTTGCCGAAAATTCCTTCCTTACCGATTTTAGCATTGAAGTCTCCAAGCACGATTTTCGCATCGTACTCAGGACAGGACCCATATGTTTTATCTAAGATGTCGTAGAATTCATCCTTCATTGAGTCCTCCGCTTCGTCGGTTGGTGCGTGCACACATATTAAGCTGATGTTGAAGAATTTGCCTTTGATACGGATGACGGCTAGACGTTCATTAACCGGTGTAAAATCAATGACGTTTCCTCTAAGCCGTTTTCCCACTACGAATCCGCATCCAAATATGTGATGTTTTTCGTGGCAGCTGTAATATATATCGCATGTTCGTTTTTTTAACATGCCAGATCCTTTCCATCGGATTTCCTGTATCGCAGTAATGTCTGATTTATACTGCGAGAGAATATTTTCAATTTTGTTAGATGCAGCTGGATGATAGAGTGTTCTTACATTCCAACTGCAAATTCTTAAATCGGAGTCCTTTAAACGTTTGCCGGGTCTGTTTCCAATAATTTCGATCGTATCCGAGGCTTCAATTGCGTCTCTCAAAACTATGTAATTTTTACGGGTAAGGGAGTCAGCCTTACGCCAACCTCAAAATTTGAGGATTTTGGCGCACTTACAATTTTGGCCTGCTTACTAGCGGATGCTATGTAAAACAGTTCCCAGGGGTCACCACGTGGAGGTAGTGTAAGCACTTGAATAGGAACTCGACAGTTGCGCATCTGGGTCAGCGACCGATCAAATGTTTCCCTGTCGATCCCAAACCAGACCCCCTAAAAATACACTTCATGTCTTTTCTTAAAAAACATTTGAAATTCTATATATGAATGCGTTCCTTCATAAATCGAGATAGCAATAAATATTTATCAAATAATTATATATCTACCTTATTATACTTCGTCCTTCAGCCAAAAGTTAAAAATATTTTAACTAAGAAATTGGATGAAAAAAATTGGATGAAGAGGATTTTTTGTGTATGTATTGCTAAAATAAAACTTTTTGATTGGTTAAAAAATTTGTCCGGACGTTCATCCATTAAGAGGAAATCCACCTTAAGTGATTTTAGTGATTTTTTCATTTCTATTTATTTATAAAAAAATTAAAAACTTTAAGGTTCAAGTAAATTATAAAAGTAGAATTACAAAAAAGTTGAAAATTTTTAATTTTCAGTAATTTAGAAGATTTATTTGATGTGCGAATAATTAGTTTATATTATTTTTGGTACATGCAAAGATTTTTATTTGTTTTGCTACAATAAGTGCTTATAAATCGCTATAATAAATAGAAATAGTACAGAAGCGATAATGTATGGATACATTTAATTGATGCATGTATAATTGATATATAAATTTATTTGAATATGGAGAATGTCTCGATACCATAAAACATATCGTTGCAGTCAATTTTATCTGCAGGTGTGTAGATTCTAGATATACAGTCTAAATAATTATTCACATAGAAAGTGATGTGATATAAGTTTTGAAATTAAATAGAAAGGTACATTGACGAAGCCCTTTTGCCTAGAAATGAAGAACCTTTACTATTGTGGAAAGAACACTAACATAATTTTCCGAATTTGGGCATTTTGGCAAAAAAAATATCTTTCAAAAATGGTAACTTCAATACCTTGCCAAAGATTTTTTTCCAAACCAGGAATAATTTTGAATGGAAGACATACGAAATTGAAATCGTCAAATCTGGTAAAAATCCTATTTCACAATCAAAATTTGAAAAATTGTTCGCACTTCAAATAAATCTTCTATATAGATTTTATTGAATATTTTTTTTTTTAACTTTTTTATAAATCCAACTTTTATAATCTACTTTAATGTTTTAATTTTTTAATAAATAAAAATTAAATATATTTTTTGAATTTGAAAAAAATATACTAAAATTGTTTCATTTTATTATTTGAACAGGATCATCAATCAAAGTAACAATCAGGAATGAAATCACTAAAATCACTTACTCTTTAAAAATCATTTTCCTAAACGAAAATTATTTAAATCACATTATCACTGCGATTTTGTCCCTTAATTTAAGAAATTAAAAGTAGCAATAACAGTTTGCTAGAAAATCACAATTTTTTTCATCTTCAATTGTTTACATTAAAACACAAATATTTTGACAAAATCACTGTGATTTTTCACTGTGATTTGAAAGTAGCAGTTAGTAGCAGTAATTGCAAAATCACTTTTTTGCTCAGCTCTACTCTCGACTAAACTATAATTATATAAATGAATATTTCTGCACCACATTTTAAAGCCTTTTTCTTACGAGATCATTATAACATCATTTAGTTTTCATTCGTTTATAATTCCTATATCTTATCAGACATTACTTCATAAAATCGCTATCAGCATTTTATTTTTCTTAATTGGTTTCACAGATTTTGATGTAATTTTTAATAACTAGCCAAATTAAGAACTATTAGTAAAGAATATACATAATGTGGAATAACAAGAGTGTGTACTGTTGTGCAGGACAATAAACAGAAATATTTGATTCTAAATTATAAAACAGGCAGGTGCGAGTAGTATCTAATAATGTTCTAAATTAAAAACTTAAAATTTATAAATTTCTGTCATGTAAAAACATAATGTAAATTTCATATTAAGTAAATCTTAAATTTAAATCTTTTATGGAAAATAAAATCTTCTTAAATCTATTCTTCAGTCTTCGCTGACTTTGAGTTGTATCCAATAATTTGTTGGTATGTTTTTCATGTTTTTATAGCCTCTGTTTGTATTTTATATGAAAAGCGCCAATTTTCTCTTTCAGTATTCTAGAACCGACAATTGCATCCCAT
Organism: Argyra leucocephala; assembly: GCA_963942445.1. Lineage (NCBI taxonomy): Eukaryota > Metazoa > Arthropoda > Insecta > Diptera > Dolichopodidae > Argyra > Argyra leucocephala. The sequence continues at coordinate 51,939,167 of OZ012679.1, read as the reverse complement.
ATATCCAAATGTGCTTCATAATGGCTTTATATAGAAGTAACGCTCTAATGAGTTGAGACTTGGGTCTCATAATGTAGCATAGAGATCTCCATTTTATAGCAAGTTGCTTTGTTTTTGCTACTGTATATTTTCGCCAAGGAAGCAGTCAGTCCAAAAGTAAGCCGAGATATTTTACTTCATCTGCTTGTGGAATATACATTCCATCATTTATCGAAGGAGGACTTTGTTTTCAGAGAATGGAGGTAACTTGCACAGATTTAGTAGCATTCGCTTTCATTCTCCATTACTTGAACCGATCGTCGCACTCCAGTACGTTTCTTTGAACAATTTCTGTAGCTATTACAGGATCTTCAGGATAAGGATAATTCAAGGGATTTTGAGGTGACTGCTGTAGAAAGTGGTGAAACTACTCTTTCTATTCGGAAAAGAAAAATGGATCAAAATAGTAAAATCGTAATGGAATTTAAGAGGGCCGTAGAAGGATTCAACAAGAAGCATTCAACAATAAGTAATAGAAATGAGGATGACTTATTTATGACAAACCTGGCGTCGATGATGAAATCTATACCGTTAGAAGAAAAGGACAGACTGAAGTCGAATTTTTTCAAATTAATAATGGAGGCTAGATGTAAATATTTATACTGGTATGTGAAGAAACTTATTTTTGATAATTCGAACTGTTCACTAAAATGTAATTTTTTTCATTGTAGAACTTCAATTGAGAAGAATATTGCTGTGCAATGGAGTGTACAAAAAAAATGTAATGTTACTTGTTATAAAACATTTAATTTGAAAATTTAACAAACTGAAATTACAAAATTATTTTATTTCTCTTATTAGTTTTAATAAACTGAATTTAATAATTTATAATTTGAATTTAATTTAGGTAAAAATAATAAAAAAATTTGTAACGAACTGTATATTCAGCAAAATGATATTAATTTATAACATCTAAAAAAAAAGAAATTACTATTTCCTATTGCAATAGAGTTTTGCCTTCTTAGTAAATATTGTGAATACAGCACTTTTTGTCATTTAAATTCATCATATGTAGTCATATCAGCTGATTTTATCGTTTTATACATTTGACACGTTTTTATTTTGGGTACAAAACTTCCTGAAAAACCCGTACGAAATTCTTATTATTTGTGTTATGTCTATTTTGGTTAAAGCTTTAAAGCTGGGAGTGCATATTCTTGTTAATAGATATTCTTTGGTCACGATTTTGAATAAATGTAAACTTAGCCTAAATTCATATAAGTTCAATAATAAGTTATCTTGCCTCTGCAACTTCTTGTTTAGCTGGTTAATTTTTTCGGTTATATCTACTAAGAAACACAGGTGCAATAACCAAATTTCATCATTTAAATTTGAAACTGGAATTCTTTGTTCACTCCTACTATAGTTATATTTTTGAATAATTATGCATTTAAATTTTCTACTTATGAATGAAAAAGGAAATATATGCACGAATAAAAGATTTTTTTTGCAAACAGAGAGATAACGGTTTTTTATTTTTCAACCCAAGCGATAAATATATTTTTGAATTAAAATTTTTTTTGTGATAAATTCTGTAAAAAGTTTTTTTTACAGAGAATAAATATCATGCAACGGGCCACATCAAAATACGAAAAGGGCCTCATGCGGCCCGCGGGCCATGGCTTAGCCACACCTGACTAGTGAACTCTTATACTTATTGAAAATATTTTTATTTTGCTCACTATCAAATAATTGTTTTAATTATTTTTATTCTACGTATAAAATATAATATTAGATTAAGAAAAAATTCAATTCTTATATAATATTTTATCAAATAAAAATATTTTACCCTATATCAGACCCTAAAAACCATAAAAATTAATTTTTGCTAAAAAAATCTGTCATCGATACAACACAATTGTCATCAACAAAAATTTAGTTTGTAAGAAAGAAATTGAAAGACAAAATGAAAGAAGAAGCATGCAACAATGTGTAATAGAGATCATTATTGCTCATTAATGTATGCAACTAGTTATTTCATTAAAAACCTCTTTTTACTTTGAAGTTTACTGGGTAATTTTTGCTTTGATTGATTTGCTGTCACTGCTGTCAGCTTTTCATGACTTTTGTTTTGGCGGTGTTTTGTTTTTCAATAATGTGCTAAATTGGTTGTATTTGTATATTAATTTTATTGTTAATTGCAATTGCGTTGCAGTTATTTAGTTGTTTTTTACATTTCTCGAACGGGTTCCGGTATAAAAAGTTCAATTTTATTAAAACATTAATAATAAACTCAATTTGATTGATAAACTAAAATTATAATCTGTGAAGTAAAGGTTAAATTTTTTTAAAAATAAAAATTTAACTTAGAAGAATAGTAGAGAATTTTTTTTTGAGTTTGAAAACATTTTGTTTTCAGAAAAAAGTGCATTTCGTTTAGGAGAAACCGAACTTGACATTAAAATAAATATAAATACATCAGAGAGTCTTCCTGATCTGCCGAAAAAATTGTTAACATTTATAATTCTAAATAAATATGAACAATAATATTATGGAGAAACGTGTTTATTTTCAACTATTAATGCAAAAGTCACAAATCCTGCGGTGGAAGGATGCTTTATGTAGCTTTGGTTACATCGGCATTTTTAGAATACATAATTTATGTTAAGTATTTATAGAATGATTTATTAGAAACTTAATGAATATGTGATTCAGTTTTAGATCTAAATATTATATACGATAGATAACGATTACGTTTAAAATTAAATACATTTTTATATTTAAAAAATTACTTTTAATTTTTTTGAATTTAGTATGAACTGGACCATTTGGTAATGGTGCAATATTGCATCAAAACATTGAATTTAACTAAAAACGGAAGAAAAAATAAAAAGAAACTTAAATATTTTACATTGCAATTAACTACATAGGTAGTTAAGTATAAAGATAGAAAATATAAAAAAAAATCAATCACAAAACTAAATAAATTTAACCAAAGAAAATTTAAATTTAGTAAATAACTAATTCGCAGTACAATAATAAGTGGAAACTGAAAAATTATTTATTAAATATTATAATAAATAGGAAAACAAAGATTAAAAACATTTAAAAACCAAAAGAAAAAATTGGATTTGTTAAATCAGTGAGTGTTTATTAAGAAAAAAAAAATACGAAAAAATACCAAATGAATTCTGAATGTTATAAATAACCACAAATTCAAAATAACCAAAAAAAAATGAAATACATTTTGCAGCGATTAAGTGAAAAAAAAATTGTTTTTAGTAATTTTTTTTTTATATAAAAAAAAGTATGCAACAAGTTCTAGTTCTAATTCAATGATAAGAAAAGAAATTCATCCAACCACAATACGTCATACCTACCTATTTTCAACTTAAAGTAAAATAAAATTAAAAATAAAAATAATACTTTAAAAATAAGTATGTACATATATTTTTGATATAATAAATATTCTTAGATATAAGTATAATAAGTGAAAAATAGCAAACAAAATAGCCAGAAAAAGCAGTAACTGACTCATGCAAGCAACAATATTCTGACCACTTTGATTCCAATTAGGAAAGAAAAAACTTAAGGGAACTAACTACTTAAGTAAAGTTACAAAATAAATAATTAAAATTTAAAATCAATTGTGATAATTAATTATTGAAAAATAAATTGTCGAAAATAGTTGAATATTTTCCTTTTAATTTTACTGATACGCTTACTGATATTGCAAAATAATTATTATATAAAAGAAAAAAACTGTAGATATTAAACTAAAATAATTATAACTACTTACTTAACTTAATAATGAAATTGAAATTGAAATAAATTTTACCAATTTATTAATGTAATTAGAAATTTTAGCATTAAAAACATAAAATTATAGCATTAAAATTTTATTTTTTTTAAATCAGTAAGCTTTAAAGAATGATAAATAATAAAATTTACCAAACCGAATCTAAATAATGAGACCCAAATTAAAAATGAACAACAAAAATATAATAGTTAAACATGATTTGTAGTGCTAGTGATGAATATTAAAACAAAACAATATTTTTTATAGTAAATTTTAACAAAATAACACACACTAATATGCCTAATATTTTTTCTGCAAGTACTTAGGTATAAAAAAAAATATTTGTTGCAATGAAAGGTAAAAAAGAAACATCTAATAGCTATAACAACTTATCTACAAGGGATGATAATGAAAACCAACTTAAAAACAACTTTATTGAAAAAAAAAAACGTGTGAGCAAAGTTACAATGAATTAAGAAACTGTGATTGTATAAAGGTACTGTGATTGATTTTTGTAACAATATTAAATATCGATACCTTAATTATAATACTTAGTACATAAGTCATTTTTCGCAATTTGTCAGGAAACAAAATGTAATTTATTTAAAAAAATTATAACTATTATGCCAATATTGAAAAACTACAGTTTTAAAATATTTAAGAAAAATTACATACGTAATCTATACATATATTGGAACTACAATTTGTGTTGACTTAGGTTTTATTAGACTTTAAGTAATTAGTTCTACATTATCTCTACTAACAGAACACTGTAAAAATACTTTTTATTTATTATCTTTTAAGTATGAATGAAAAAAATATTTTATCATTTTGTTTATTTAATTCTACTTATTAATAATATAAAATAATTAAATGAATTCAATATCAAAATAACATTAAATCAACATAAAATTTTAAAACAAATTAAAAGTAACAATTTAGTAGTAGTTACTTGTATTACAGAATAAGAAAAAAATATATACCTAACTTCGAAATTAATAAAAAAGTATAACTATAAACCTACATAGTAAATATAATATTTAACAAATAATATTTTGTATATTATTAATTGTGGAATATTTAAAAGATAAATGTTAGTAATAAGTATTAGTTGTCACTTTTTGGACGATTATCGTAAAAGACATGATAGTGTTTAGGAATAACTATTTTTAAATCTAGAAGATCTTTCCATTTATTACTCTTTATTAGTATTCTTTCGTCATATATTGGTTTAATATCAGAATTAGTTAAAATTTTAGGTCTGTGAGGAATTTCTGCTAATTCTTCTTCAAATCGTAACTTATATTTTATTTTTCCATTGGATTTGTAGTTAAGAACTCTTATATTTGTTACTATAGCATCACCAACTTTTCTTCTTGGTACCTTAATATTTATTTTTATATTTTATTATTATATTTAATTAATAATTATCGTTAAGTATAGTTATCGTTTCAACGATAATATAGGCTTATAGTTATCGTTTCAACGAAGTATAGGCTTTGAAAGAATCAAATTGAGGAATTTTGTACTGTATTTTAGTTCCTTTCTTTTTGCATTTTCAGTCAACTTCACATATTCAAATGGTACATAAAAATTCTCGTTCTTTATTTTGTTTTCAATAACTGCATGCACTTAGTGGCATTCCATTTGAGTGTGACCTTTTTCCAAAAATTTCTGTGTAATGTTAATTCTGTTTTTTATTAAACAGTCAAGTAATACATTTGACATTGTAATATTTCTATTTTGACTAGTACGATTATCACTATATATCACTAATGGTATTGACTTCAAGACTTTCGTATTTATATAATCAATGAGACAAGAAATAAAATTTGAAGCTAAGAGTTCGCCTTCACACTCGTGCCACCAGTAGCATGTAGCTTCAGGCGTAGACAAATTGTAAATAGTGAAATTATGGCAACAAAGTATTGTTGTACAAAGAAAAAAAAGATTAAACCTTTTCATAGAAAGATTAGTTAAAATCATTTAAAGATAGTCATTGAATTTTAGCCAACTAATACAATTAGTTGTTTCATTTAATATTAATTTAATAATTTCGTTGCAAAACATTGAATGAGACATTGGGTAGTTATTAATTTTTTTTATATAATATTTTATTTCATTTCAAATAATTTTTTACAAGTACTCCTTTTTGATTTGAGTATTTTTTATATTCTTTTCATAAATTAATCAACATAAATAGAAAATAATCACCACATTCTTGAAGACTCATCACAGACGCGATGAAAAAATTACTCGCGTCACATCTAAATAAATTTGTATTTCTGGAAGGCTTGTGAATAACTTTGTTATGTTTATTTATATAACAAATTATAAGATGATAATATGCCCTACTTGTATACATTCCTTTGCGTATTAAAAACTACTTATATGCTTTCAGAATATTTTCGCATTCATAAAATATTTCGTTGTGATATACGTAAATACTTTCCAACTTAATTTTTGATTCGCGACAACAACGATAAATGATTGAATTGTTAATCCTTTTCTGCAATTTTTTCTTTTTTATTTTTAATCTCAAATGAAACATCTTTTATATTTTAAAAATAAAACTGAATTAGTTATATACTTAGCTAATTAATAAATTATTTTTATTTCTAAGTTTACATTGACGAAAACAGGGAGAGCAAGTTGTCCATCACCTATAGTTGGCGTTCATACAGTTGTATTTTCTTTAATAAGAGTTGGAACTGATATCGAATATAAAAGAATCAATGTAATTTAATTTTTAGATTCCGAGTTCAATTCGTTATTATCCCATTCTTTCAACAATACTTTGCTTGATTTATCTTTAATTAAATTTTTGTATACTGATATTATTTTAGTTGAAAAAAAATTAAACAAATAAATTATTATTAGACGTGTTTGTACTTGCATAAAAATTAAAGCATACCATTTACGCTGTAGCGTACTGCCTACTAACTGGACAATTCAGCACATATTTTTATTGAGTCTTATGTCGCTGCTTAAATTAACTTTTTTCTCCTTAAATACATCACTAATGACACTAATCAAAAATTTTGTTTTAATTGTAGCCACATTAGTTATGTATAATTTGGTTTTGTAATGCTTGACGAATTCAGATTTCCCACAAAATAAAATTTTTTCCAAAGTCAACCAATTGTCATTAAATTTTTGCTTTCTATATTTGTTATCTTTCTATTTTTGGTGCTCGAATTTGAAACTTCTTTGCTTGAATCTTCCATTTAGCTCTATTTTTATTTAAAAATTATTAATATAATCTTTGAATACTTATTTCATAATTTACCTAATCTTGTAACAAATTGAAATTTAAAATAATCTAACAAGTCCAACATGTTTTGAATTTGATTGAATTGACATTTGAAAATAAAATTACATGACACAAAAACTAAAAGTCAACAGCAGCCGATAATAAAAACAAAATATCATCACAGCCATCTCAGTAAACACTTGACTATAATCAAAATGAAAGAGTTAAAAAAAATTAACAATGTAAAATCAAAAAAAAAATTTTTTTTTAAATTTCCAAACTTATAACATAAATTATAGCTAAACTTTATGAAAAATAAGAAATCATAAGAAATCCTCATTTCGGGCGCGTTTTTAAAAAAATTCCTTTTCCCCTACGCTTCAAATTTCACTCGAATTTCCCCTACAAAAGGGATTTTCTCCTGCAGTTAACAACACTGACTGTGGGTAAAATTACACTAATACTATGTTTTAAATTTTTTAAAGAAAATAAAAAAATAACTGGAATTTCGAATTTGAATCGTGCGGTGTTCGTGCTTGCAGATCGTGGAATGAAATATTTTGTTTAATTATTATTATTGTATTATGCCTTAATTTCATTTTACAATTTCCCTTATTTCTAATTTGAATAATTAAGAGCTTATACTAATGTATTTACACCTATGACCTTTAATTTAGTTAGACTAACCTTAACTTTTCTATTAATTAATAACTATATATATATTTTTTAAGGAAAAATGGCAAGTAAAAACCTTTTTGATCAATTTATTTTTATCCTAAAACGAAAAAACTAACTTAATCATAAAGAAAAAAAACTAAGAAAATTAACAAAAAAAAATAAAAAAAAAAAAAATCTAATTGGTAAAAGCGTAATCCACAATCGACCTTGTTAGCGAATTTACTGAATTTAGACAGCTCTCTAGAAATGCAGGCGATATCTTTGCTATTTGTTCGAAAACAGTATTGATATTTGCTATGCTATGAAATCTATTGGTGGAGGTTTAGCCAAGATTAATTTTAGGATTGCATTTTGTTTTCTTTGTGGCACATTTCAGTTTGTTCTCGCAGTGCTCTTCCATATACGGAATCCGTATAAAAGAATACTGCGAAAAATGGCTTAAAATATTATTAGTTTGTTTTCTTGATTTTTTGTTTATAATTGGATACAACCTTTTTATGTAATTATAGATCTATTTTATTGACTGTTTTAGTTATATGTATGTGCTTTAAACAGTAATTTTTTGTCCAAATGTATACCAAGATATTTAATATCATCTCTTTCCCATATCTTATTTCATTATTATTTAAAAATAAGTTTTTGTTAGGCAAGTAACATGATTTCCTTCTTTTTGTGAAGAAGATCTAGTTTGTTTTTTCGCCATTGATTTTGATTTTCCATTTGTAATAGAATTCTTGAATTATTTGGAAACCATTTTCAAGATTATTTATTATTTCGTTTGGAAATATATATAGAATAGAAGATGATAATTATGGCAGTATGCATAAACTTGTATAGCAATTTGGAGGTTTCGGTAAATCTGCTATGAACATGTTGTATAAAATGGGAGAAAGTGATAAACCTTGTGGTACACCAGCTGTTTTTTTATTTTTATTTTGTTTGATTGTATTACTCCGATTTTGACTATGACAAATCGATCGCTAAGGAAACTTTGGATTAAATTAACAAGGTAAACTGGAAATTCGTAATTAAACATTTTGTGATTCAAACCTTGATGCCATACAGAATCGAATGCTTTTTCAACATCAAGTGTTATCAAGCCACTAACTTTTTATTATTTAAACTACTTTTAACAATATTTTTTTTTCTGCAGACTTGATGTGTGCTGGAATGTTTACTTCTAAAACCAAATTGTTCGTTCGGCAGAATATTTTTATCTAGCAGGAAATTTTCTAAGCGAATTTTTAAAATTTTTTCGAAAATTTTTCCTAAGGAATTTAGTAAGCTTATTGGACGATAGCTTCCAACCAGTGATGGGTCTTTTCCTTGTTTTTAATTTTGAATTTTTTTTTTTAAACTTTGCAGTCGTTCCAAAAGGATTTAGAGTTTTTATCTAAATTTGAAATAAAAAGCCGTTTCAGTTTACATTGTTAAATTCGAATATTTCTTTTCTAATCAAACAGTTGAAATGACTAAATAATATTTTATGACCAAAGTATCCTGTTCTTTGCCATCTCCGTCGTTCTGCATTCCTTAATGAAATCAGATGTTGAATGTGATCAGGTAGTTTAGGTAACTCGTCTGTAAGTGCAGTTGATTTTTGCGGAACTATTTTATGAATTGTATCTTGTAGGCTCTCATGAAATATTCTCCAGCCTTGCTGACCTGTTGAAAATTTGAAATGTTAGTAAAGTTAAATTTTTTCAAAGATGTGTCTAATGCTTTACAGAATTTTCCCCAGTTAGTTTTTTTGTATAAAAATGTTTTCTGATTTTCTGTAATTTTTGCAGATTGATTGATGTTAAATAATACCGGTAAATGATCAGAATTTAATTCGTTAACCGGATGTTATAGATGCTTTTTGCATTCCAGAACAATATTTTTACATTATTAAAATTATTTGACATTACTATATAAATACTTAATTGTTAATTCAGCTAATACGTTAAACTGTTCTATTTTTGTATGAGGCCTTGCTGATGACACCTTGATGGGTAAATCTTCTGAATCTTCATCATTGATTTGCTGACTTAAGGGCAAATCTATTTACGTAGTTATCATCCATTTTAGAAAGTTTTTGATGACGTTCATCGTCGTCATCAGATATTTTTTTTTTTTTTTTAATTGTTTTTATTTTATAAGCCATTTAAGTTTACAGTATACATTTATTATAATAAAAACTTAAAAAAAAAGATATACGAGCTTTGATTTTAACCCTTACTGCTCCATTTTAATAGGATTCTCTAAGGTATAATTTTTCTTTTGATAATTTTGTGTTTTAACATTAATTTTTATATTTTTTTAATATTTTAAAGAGTTTACTTTTTATATTACATTTTATTTCTATTTCGGAAAAGGCTAAAAAAACCGAAAAGTAATTTATTAATTTTTTTTTATAAAACAACTTAAATCTAACCTAAATCTAACTTAAACCTACACTAAATCTACTGAAAATAGCCAATCTTACTGGCTTACAATAATAATTAATATATATAAAATATTTTATTTACTTTTCAATTCATTATATTTTGCTTTTATTTGTACTTACAATAAACTGCCAATTTATCTATTTTTTAACCACCAATATTTATCCTTGTTAAGAATAAATTCAATATCTTTTTTTGAAGTAGACATTTCATATCTCCAAGTCTCTAGTGACTCCATTGGGTTTAAATTTGGGGTGAAATTTATAGATCTATTTGTACTTCTTCTGAAGGCGTGATATATAATCGGTATGTTATTACTTGTACTCTGTATAAAATTTTCTTTATCTAGAATAAGAAAAGCTTCCGGTGGAATAAATCCAGTTTTAAATGTATTTGAGATGTATTGATAGTCAGGATAAACTGAATGAGCTATTAAACTATTTTGTGAAATGTTTGGGACTTTTATAAAATTGTTTCTTATGAGATTAATAATAAAAATATCGATTCTTGAAATATTTGCCATATCATATATTTTCTTATTGCTAATGTAGTGAGAAAAATCTGTTTCCGGTTTCCTATATTTTCCAAGACATGCTCTAAGGCATTTTCTTTCAAACTTTCTATATATTTCCATTGTTGATCCACTAATGTTATACCATATTTGGCATGCATAAGTTAACACTGGTCTGATTATGCTTTGATAAGCTAAGACTTTTACTCTTGGTGAGATGTACTTACAATTGAATACTTTTTGAGTTATACTGTATGCTTTACGAGCGTCAGTTACCTTTTTTTTAATATGTGTCGAGTAGTTTAGATTGTGTTGCAAATATACCCCGAGATATTTTACTACTTTTTTGTTGGTAAGTTTGGTATTATCCGGTAATTGAATATGAAATTTCCTCCAATTCCTTCTTATGGCTAGGTTTGCTTTATCTAATGTTGTTCTAAATAATATCACTTCACATTTCTTAAAACTAACTCTTAACTTCCAAGAGTTAGCATAAGATAAAACTTCGTCGAACATATTTTGTAATATATGTTGGGTTTGTGAGGCTTTTTTTTCAGCTGCATATATCACTAAGTCATCTGCAAATGCTATACTTAATTGCGGTTCATTATTATTGTTAAATTGAGCTAATAATGCGCTTAAGTAAATACTAAAGAGTATTGGTGAATTGACTGTGCCTTGCTGTAGTCCATTTTGTATATGAAATGTTTTATTAGAATTAATATCACCTATATTGACTATGAAGGATTTTTTCGTTATCATTTCTTGAATTATTTTTATTAACGGCTTTGGGTAATTGTATGTTATAAGTTTGTATATTAATCCAGTTGTCCAAACTGAATTAAATGCTGATTCAAAATCTATTAAGCATGCTCCTACACATCTGGCATTATTTAGGTGCCAACAAACATCTGAAATTAGCTTAGTTATTCCATGTGTGGTAGAGTGGTTAGCTCTAAAACCAAATTGATTGTCTGTCAAGATATCTTTTTCCACCGTAAGTTTTATTAAATACTTATTAACTATTTTTTCAAATACTTTGCTAATATTTGGTAGCATACTAATTGGTCTATAACTTTTTGGGTCAACTGGATCTTTACTAGGTTTTTTTAGTACAATTACCTTCGCTTTTTTCCAACTTTTAGGGTAATAGCAATTATTTAATATATTATTAAATATAGCACAGTACTGTCTTATAATTTCTTCTGGAAGGTGTTTCAGAATGATATTTGGGATCTTATCCAGCCCGGAAGATATTTTGTTATTCAAATTTCGAAATATATCTCTTGTTTTTTCTAATGTTATAAAATATTCATTATGGCAATCTATTTCTTTTAAATTGTTAGATTTCAAATCGTTTTTAAAATCTGTCACTGTTACATTATTTAAGCTATCTGCAATTTTATCTGATATAAACTGATTAACTACCATTTCAATATTATTATTTTGTCTTGAGCTATTTGTACTTATACATGGCATATGTGTATTTTGAATCTGCGCTCCTAATATCTTTAATATATCCTGCTTATTAGTTATTACATATCTCTCTGCACTATCCTTATAAAGTTCATTTGGTTCAAGTTCTGCTGTATTAATTATTCCCATATCATTCGTATCAATTTTTAATGTATTTATTTCAGATAGTTCCTTACGTCGAAATAACTTGTTAATTTGGGGAAACATATTTGAATTTGGTACTATTTTGGCTAAAGTATCTGTCCAATTTTCATTTATTTTTAATCTAATTTGATCTTTTATTAAAGTATTTATGTTTCTCAAGACCGATTTTAATCTAATATAAGTAAGATCATGTTTATTATTAGTTACTCTGTATACGTTGTTCATAGATGATAAAATAATGTTTTTTTGCTTATGAAGTTTATTAAGTAATGGTGTCATATATCTATATGAGCCACTTTTCGTAATTATTTTAGGTATTTCTGAATCTATTGTTTCTAAAATGATATTGTCAAGTTGTTGTAGGAAATTTTCTATTTGATTATTAGTAAGATTTATGTTATCCGGTACTAAATTTAAATTATTTCCTATGTGATGTTTGTAATTGCTTTCCATTTTTTTTTGTATGTTTACCCAGTTAGCTGCTTTAAAATTTAATCTATATGAATTTGAGTGTTCCTCGAAGGTGAAGTTAGAGTAATTATCTGCTGCAACTTCTATTAAAACTGCATCATGATCACTATCATATGGTAACGTCTTTAATTTATTTGTATAATTTGTTATTTTTAATCTATGATCAGCTAAACATATATCCAAGAACGAGTTACCTGGTTTATACGTTATTTCACTTGTAGTGTGTAAATTAATTCTGTACCACAATTCATTATTTTCTATCCATTTGTATAAAGCAATTCCTCTGGGATTGTTAGATTGGTTTTGCCAAGATATATGCTTTGCGTTTAGGTCTCCTCCAACAATATAATAATTACTTGTTCTATCTAATTTCAGTTTATCAAACAGTATGTTAAGTTCATCTATAAAAATGTTGTTATTATTGTAAGGTGCGTAAACTGCTATTATTTTAAGTTTTTTATTATTTGGAAGACCAAGAGAAATAGCACAAGCTTCCAAAATTTTAAAGTTTTCTATTACGACTTCGCCAATACGTTCAAATGTAAATTTTTTTTTAATTAGTATCGCGACCCCACCTCCTTGCTTAGAATTAGGTCTGTCTCTTCTGATAAATGTATAGTTCTCAAAGAATATTTTGTGCTTTAAGTTAAGTTTTGTTTCACCAATTAAAACAATATCTGGATTATGGTCTTTAACAAATTCAATTAAATATGATCTTTTGTAATTTGCTATTAATGAATTTACATTAATAGCAATTATTTTTAACTTTGATACATTAAATGTATTAATCGTCATTATTTGTATTTGAAATTACTTCATATAGAAAATCTACCCTTTGAATTTGTTGATTTAGGGCGTTTTCTATTTTACTAAATTTATTAGTTAACACTTCTAATGAGTTTTTTATATCTGTCCATACATTATTTATTGAACTATTGTTTGTATTTTTTTGTGTATACGATCCAAGATTATTTTTAAGCACATCTGAAAATTGTTTTGTAGGTGATACTAAGTTATTGTACATTTCGATTTTAGCATTAGCTTTCTCTTGTTGAATTTCCTTTCTTTCCCGTATCGTTTTTTTCAGTTTGTTAAAGACTTCACAGCCTCTGTAAGATGCCGGATGTCCATGCGATTTACATAGCACGCAATATAGTTTTTCTTGATTGTTATCCTCTCTTTTCATGGGACACATCCCTGGTTCATGGTTTACACAACCTTTAACACAACGATATATCATGTTACAATTAAACGCTGTGTGACCAATTCTTTGGCAGCGTTTACATTGCGAAATATCCATTTTTTTTAAATTTTCCCAATATATAACTTGGTGATTCAAATATTTAATTTTTTTAAGATTTAGAATATTACTATCAGCTTTTATTTGTACTAGAAAAATTGGCAATTTCTTTTCTTTTTTTTTTGACTTATTTGTTTCTAATTGAAAAACTTTAATGAAATTTACATCATTTACATTCAACATTTTCAGAGAATTTAGAATATCTTCCGAATTATTATTTTCATTTAAACCTCTTAGAACCATTGTTTTAAATTTCTCTACTTTTGGCGTAAAACTATAAAAATTATATTTTAAATTACCTAACATAACCTTTATTGAGTTATAGTTATCAATATTGTCTACAATAATTGAATGCTTATTTTTACCTAACCTTTTTATATAAAAATTATTAATATTTAATTTTTCTTTACAAATTTTTTTTATATTTTCTGGTTCTTCATCGTATAAAATAATTGGCGGTAATTTTTTTCCTTTACTTACATTACTTGTATTGTTTATTTCTGTATTGACGTCATCTGTATTGTCTTGTACATGATTTTTTTCTACCTGCGAATTGCTAGTTGTCTGTTTATTGTGTTGTAATAATTCATCCTTTTTCTTGTTATTTTTTTTTTTAATTTGTTCGATAAAATCATCAATATTGTTGGTTACTTCCATTTCAACTGTACTTGCTTCGTCAGTTTGTGTATATAATATATCAAGTTGGTTTTGATTTTCATTTTTTTTATTTGTTTGTTCTTTATTGGAACATTTGGGATTTTCGTTCGTGTCTTTAGATAACTTAGATTGGATTTTTGCCATAGCTTTTCTTAAGCTAATTAATTCTTTTCTAAGTTTTTCGTTTTCCGCTATTAAAGCGGTGTTTTTATGTTTATTAGGATTCATGACTACATTGTTTCTTGTCATTGTGCAGGCTCATATATTGCTATATGAACCGCACTTATAAACTTATTCAACCTTTTAATAATTTAAATTGATATTTTACCACTTTAATTTAATTTTTTTTTTTTTTGATTTTGTTTATTAATTTGTTTTGTTTTTTTTTTTTTTTTTTGTTTTTCTGTTTTAAATAACAAATTTAATTCTTATTTTATAATAATAATTAACGGTTATACATAACTTATTATTTCACTTTGTTGTTATATTATTTTTTATTTTTATATTTAGAGGTATAAATTACTCCGATCGATGCGTACTCGATGAGAGGTCATTTCTCATTCTAATCTCGTCATCAGATATAAACAGTTAGAATTTCTTTTGCTTATAATTGTGTTACAATAATAATTCTTAAAGGATGTTTAATCAAATAAAAAATTTATGTTAATCTCAATAGTATCAAGAGATTGATATTTTGTTTAAAGATTAGTCAAAACAATAAATGTTATTTGTTTGATTTTATTATTCTTTTAGATAAATTTTAAATAAAATTCATTGAAATCAATTAATGTTTCGATATATCAATAAATCGTCGGGTAATTATGAATTCATTAAGCGTTTTAATGTTTTAACTAATTAAAAAATCTGAAATTAACTAATTATTAAATGATTTCTCTTTATATTGCTTTATTTTAAATCATCTAATTTACATTAGTAAAGTCATTTAATTTTTTTTTTTATTTATTCAAAGATTAGTTAAAACATTAAATATATTAAGTAAAATCATTCAATTTCATCGAATTGAAATTAAATGATTTTTCTAATCAATTTTATTCTGTGTATAATAAAGTGCACTTGTTTGCACTTTTGGACAAATTTTCACACTTTGTACATCCATGGCTAATGCTGTAGTTTTACCTTCTATTGATAGACTTTTGTCTGTGGCATTTTCGCGCAGCCTCTTTGTTATTTATGTATTTATCATATTCGTTCTTTCTAATATTTCCCACCTCGAATTCACAGCCCGTATTACATTTATCTTTTTTCGAAGCAAAAAAACGGAAATTCATTTTATTAATACGATTATAGAAAAAGCAGTCAGAAATAGGTCTTACATTGTATTTCATACATTTAGATTTATACTCATCATAAACATGTATTTTTTTAAATATAACTACTGGCTCTAGATATATTTTTTTTATTCTTGACCTACAATAATGAGAAGGAAGTTTAGCTAAATTATTAATGAATTCATCAAGATCTTCTTTCTTTTTATATCCAATTGAATTTGAAATATTTGTTGGCTTGATTTTACCTCTATTTATATTTATTTGTTTGTATTAAAGAAACACCAGATTGCGCAATATCTAACTATTGTAAAACCATTCCTTCTTTTAAACCTAAGGTATTTAACGTTCATCCTGTTGAGTTTTCAGTATAAATAAAAGATTTTTATTACAAATAGTTAAACATTTATTTAATATAAACAAAAAAACGTCTAATTTATTCAACGTTATACAAAACTTGATATCCAATGTTTCATACGTTTATGTTGCCAAGGTTCTTCTGCAATTTGAATACAAGCTTGATTGTCTTCATAAATTATTACAGGATCCACCAGCATAATACGGAATTCAGACAAAAGACCTTGCAACCATATTGATTCACAAACAGCATTACATAAAGAAACATATTCAGCTTCAGTCTAAGATAAACTAATAGTTTCTTGTTTTCTGCTACAATAAAATGACCAAAAAAATATAACCCGAAATAGATTTTCTATCATTGATATCTGATCCCCAGTCCGCATCAGTATAATCCACTAAAGGTGTTTCATCAGTTGTTTTTTTGTACACTAGACATGCATGTGAAGTTGCTTTGATGTATCTTAAAACACGTTTCAAATGTACCCAATTAGATGTTTTTTTTTTTTGTAGTTTAATTTTTTTTATTCCATTTAATTTTTACATATTTTACTTAGCCATAAAAAAAATTTAACAAAAATAGCATTATTATAATAATTTATATTAACTTAAAAATTATTAAGATTTTTCTTTTTAGTTAATTTTTTGTTTTATTATTTTGTTTTTTTTTTTTTGTATATATGATTCTTACAATATCTGTATATAATTGTAACTTTTTTTTTGTTTATAATTTTTGGAAAAAATGGATTTAAAAACCAAAATTAATTATATTATTTTAATAAAAACTTAATCTAACTTATTCTATTCCTTAATTCTAACTTAAACTAACTAAAAATAATACATAATTCTCCATTATTTATATCAATTTATACTATCCAACCACCAGTAATTTCTTTTAATTTGTTTGTCCTGTATTGGCACAAACATGTCATATTTCAAATGATTATCCTGCATATTATTCGGATTATAATCAATAATTTTGCATGTGGCCCGTCTATTATAATGAAATAATAGAGGGACATGCTCTGGGTTTTGTATGTACCCTTTTGAATCTAGGTATATGAAATGTTCGGGGGCTATGAACCCCGTTTGCATACTTTTCTTTATGAATTCCTCATTATGGTAGAATATATTAGATATTAGACCATTTTCTGAGGTGTTCAACGCTCTATCATAGTGATTTCTAATTATTTTAATTATAAAATTATCGAATCTGTTTATTTTAGAATTATTATAAATATATTTATTTGAATAATAATGCAAGTACACTGTTTCTGGTTTACGACATTTATTTATGCAAACTCTAATACATTTTCTTTCTAATTTTCTAATTTTCTCCATTAAACTAGAACTAATATTGTACCATATGGGAGCTGCATATGATAGTATAGACCTCACGAATGATTTATATGCTATTATCTTAACCCTAGTTTGAATGTTTTTGTTATAGAATAGTTTTTTTGATGCCATAAATGCTTTATTTCCTTTTGAAATCAATTGTTTTACATGTTCTTTGTAGTTTAGGTTTTGTTGTAAATAGACTCCTAAATATTTTACGATTTTTTTGTTATATAGGTTACTGTTGTCAGGGGCTTTTATTGCAAAATTTTTCCAGTTTTTCCTAATATTAAAGTTTGTTTTATCAACAGTGTTTCTAAATAGTATTGTTTCGCACTTATTTAAATTTATTTTTAATAACCAAATTTTGCAATAATCGACTGTAGTATTAAACATTTGTTGAACATTGTTTTGAATTTCTTCAACTTTATTACCTGCTGAGTAAAGAATTAGATCATCAGCGAATGTTAAGGAATAGTTTATGCCATCTAGATATTCTAGTCGTTTCAGTAGTTCTATTAAATAAATTGTGAAAAGAGTTGGTGAATTTACCGTACCTTGTTGTAGACCTTGCTCTATATTAAATATTTTGTTCGGGTTACATGACATAATAAATTTATTTTCAGAAATCATATCATGTATAAGATTAACTAGATGTTGTGGAAATTTAAATTGAAGTAGCTTGTATATTAAACCCTCTAGCCAAACGCTATTGAATGCTTTTTCTAGATCTACGAGGCAGGCACCCACCGCCATTTGTTTGTTAATATTCCAACAAACGTCAGATGTTAGTTTATTAATTGCGTGTATTGTGCTGTGTTTATATCTAAACCCAAATTGATTTTCAGGTAATATATGATTAATATTTACAAAATTTGATATTTTATCATTGATTAGAGTTTCATATACTTTGCTGATGTTAGGAAGCAAGCTTATCGGACGAAAGTTATTTGGGTTTTTTGGATCTTTACCCGGTTTTTTTATCATAATTACTTTACCTATTTTCCATATTTTAGGGAAATAGGAATAGTTTAATGAATTGTTAAAAAGAATTACATATTTCTGCATACACTTAGTTGTTAGGTTTTTGAGTACTATATTAGGTATTCGATCTATTCCCGAAGAAGTTTTTCTATTCAGATTGTTAAATTTTTCGTTCAATTCTGCTAGGTTAGTGAATATGTTTTGATTACCTGTCTCGTTAGTTGATCGATTAAAGTTATTTAATTTAAATAAAGGTATATTGTGTTCTTGTTTATGTTTTTTCCTATCTGCTAAATCTTTTATCTTATTTGTGACATGGGTATGAAAGTTAATATTAGATGGTATAGTGATTCTGTGAGAGTTTTCGAGAAATTTACCTAATACATTAAATATATCTGTGTTTTCTTTTACAATATATTTATTTGTATCCGTTTTACTCAATTTTGTAGTGTCTATATTGGCTTGTGTCAAAAGATCGTGGTTTCTGGAAACATATTATTGCTAGGTTTTATTTTTTGTATTCTATGTCGCCAATATCCGTTAATTTCTATATTAATCGTCTCTTTTATTAAAATGTTAATGTTATTTAATAGGCTTTTTAATAGACCTATGTGCTGCGAAGAGAAGTTGAGGTTTTGTTTATAAATTTTGTGTATGTCATTCAGTATTTCACTCTTTTTTTTTAGTAGTTTTTTTAATTTTTTAGAATGAAATTTATTTAAGTGGTTTTGTCTGGTAAATTTTGGTACTGTTTCATTCATGGTATCTATGATTACATTTTGAATTTTAACTAAGTGGTAGTCTATATTTTTAATAGTTATGTTATCATTATCAACAATTTTTTCCCTACTATTAGAATATTCCTTATCGAGATTAATATCTAATTTTTTCTTAAATTTATTCCAGTTAGTTTTATGGTATAAATATGCTTTTTCCCTAATAGGAATATTATTAATAGGATCTGGGCTCATTATTTCAAAAGGTACATATATTGCTTTATGATCACTGTCGTATGCTAAGGTTTGTATTCGGTTGTAAGTTTCAAAAGTATTAATATTAATTCTTGAATCTATTATTGCTAAATCTAAATAAGAGTTACTTCTAGGATATGTGGGTGAATCTGGTAAAAGGAGTTTACTTTTAAAAGCTATTTTATTTGATTCTAACCAACTAAATAATTGGTATCCTCGAGTATTATTAGTTTTATTAAGCCATGTATAGTGTTTTGCGTTTAAATCACCCGCCATTATATAGTAATTGTTCAGATTTCCTAGGTCTAAGCACTGGAAAATATCATGAAATTCGTTTATAAACTTATTTTGTTTCGTATTAGGTTAAATACGATACGATTGAAATTATAAATAGCTTATTTTTGTCTCTTAAGTTAATAGAAATTATACAAGTCTCTAAACATTCGTTATTTTCAAAAATGTCTTTCTTTACTATGTTGTATTTAATTGAATTTTTAATGCATATGGCTGTGCCGCCTCCTCCAGACTCACCAATTCTATCTTTCCTTATCAAATCATAATTATCTAATTCTATACAATGCTTTTCTTGTAATTTTGTTTCGCTTAGGCACAAAATATCTGGGTTATGTTCTTTAATGAAATGTATTAAAGAATATCTTTTGCTATATGATATTAGTGAATTTACATTAACAGAAATTAATTTAATTATTTTATTAGTAAGGCCTTGTGACATTATTATTGGTGGTTGGGTAATATAACTTCAAATATATATTCAATTCTATTAGAATTATCAGTAATAGTTTTTTCAAAATAAGCAAATTTATTTTGTATGTCTTTCATTTGGTTTTTAATTTCATCAAATATATTATTAATATTAAAGTTGTTGTTATTATTACTGGTATTACAATTATTATAGTTGTTATTATTATAATTATTATTATTGCTATTGTAATTATTATTGTTGCTATAATAATTATTATTGTTATTATTTCCTAATGCATTAGCATATGAAATATTTTCTTTAGTAAAATTATTATACATACTATACTTAGTTGTAATTTTTTCTCTGAGAATTTGTTTTGCCTCTTCTTTTTGTTGTTGTTTTTTTATATACTCAGGGCAATTTCTATATGACGCTGGATGGCCATGCTGCTTGCAAAGTATGCAAAACAGTGTTGGGACTTAATATTTTCGAAAGCGAGCTAATCGCACAACTTCCAAGGGGCAAAACCATTGTCCAAAGGGCACCAAATCAAAACATAATTTCTCAATGCATACGTTGGTTAATAATTAAAAGAAAATTTAAAAACATTACTTTTAAAAATTTTAATTATATAATTCATATTATTTCAATAAAAAAAAAACAAACAATTCAAGAAATTCGGCAAACAAAAAAAAAACAAAATTAAACAAAAATAAATTAACTTGTAATATAATATTAATAACAATATAATATAATATTTAGATCTGATTAAATTACTAATTATAGATTAAATTTTTTTATTAAATTTTCCATCAATGTAATTAAAATTGGAATAATAATCTAATAAATTTTCATCAGGAACGTAAGTCTTATCATTATCGCAATATTTTATGATTTGTTTAGCATACATTATGCTTTCAACAGTTTTCACATTTAGCCGATTTCGTTTTTTGGTTTTGATGTCATTCATACTGGAAAATATCCTTTCGGCAGCCGCGCTGCTATGAGGTAATGCTGCCAATGTGCACATATACCTCGCTAGTTTGCTGAACATCTTTTCTTCCAGATAATCTACTTCTTTAGCTAATTTTTTCCAAAAGTCTAAAATGTTTGTTGTTCCAACAGATATAGATTCAATTCTGTCTAAAGATAATAGTCTTAACGACCGCCACTCAGAATTTAAATCTTCAGTTGAATCTTCATTAAATGGAAATGCACGAACTATAGGAATAATCGATAACATTTTTCCGTTTATAATTTTTTTAGGTTCTAAATATTCTAGAAATTGCAATTTCATATCATTAAAGTCAAATCTTTTTTTTATCTCTTTACACAAGCATACATAATAATTTAAAAGGTTTTTCTTAATTTGTAATATTTCAGCTTGAGACAATTTTCCTTTTGAAAACTCGTCGAATTGAGTACCAAAATACATATTTAAATAATATGTTTCGTCTTCAAAATTTACATCGAAATCAATAAAATCAGTTATAATGAAGTTTTGCAAAATAATTTTAAAAACGTTTTTAATTGAAGGAAGAAGAATATGAATCATTGTTTGTTCAGATTGGAAGGATGTATTTAATTTATTTAAAATACCTAAAATATACGATAAAAAATGAAAATATGATAAATTTGTATCTGTCATTTCTTCTATGATGCATTGTAAATGGTAATCATTTTTTTTTTCGAATTCCTGTAATATAAAATAGTGAGAAAGCGATGACCATTGCTCAATTATACGATTTATCACATTTTCAAATGAAAGCCATCGTGTTTTTGATAAGTTTAATATTTTATGAGTTGGTATTTCGAAAGCGTCTTGAATTTCTGAAAAAGCAACCTGGCGTTGAGGACTATGACAAAAATATGCATAAATATTTTGAGTTAGTTTTACGAGTGATATAGGTAAAAATTTAGATGCATTGGTTGAACAAAGATGTAAAGAATGACATGAGCAACCAAGATAGAACAATTTCGGACTGATTGACTGCAACTTGGCTTTCACTCCATTGAGTTTTCCACACATTACAGATGCATTGTCAGTAGCCAGACCTATCAAATTTTCCACAGGAATTTCGTTATTTGATAAATGTTTTGTGACTGTTTCATAAATTACGGTAGCGGTACATTCATTCATTTCTATTAACCCAAAAAAATAGTCTATGACTGAATCGGCATTGAAATATCTAGCCAATAAAACTAAACACTTCTTGGTGCTTACATCTGTACTTTCATCGAGAATAATAGAAAAATTGGTTTTTTTCAATTTTTTTGAAATTAGATTTAGTGAATATGGTGCAATGACCTCGGTAACTATAGCAGTGGCTTTCTTTTTGGAGCATCTTATTGTGTTAGATTCAGGAAATAATGTTTTAAATAAACTCGGCATTGTATCCATAGTTTTAAATGATAAATTATGTTGGATGCAATATAGAACTGCTATAATTTCATTTTTTAATTTTAAATACTTAAAAGAAACAGTTTTGCTATTGGAGATTATATCACTTATTTTCTTATGTTGATTTGCATTTTCATAATTACGTACATGTTCACCACTTTTTTCATGTCTTTCAAGATTGTATTTTTTAGGTAAAAATGTCTTATTGCAAACCTTACAAAAGCCTTTTTCGTCAATTTGTTTAAGCCATTTATAATTCTTTTCCCAATCAGTCTTATAACGATGAATTTTTCGTTTTTTTGGACTACTTGCTCTGAAATTTTTTAATTAACAAATATTAATAAAAACAAGGAAAATTTATATTAAGTTGAAAACTGAACTCACTCTATACTGAAACATTCATCATTGTTATTGTTATCATGTTTATCAATTTCTGTATCAGACTCAGAATCAAATACAGGCTCATAAGAGTACAGAGAATCTGGTTCGAGTGGAAAAACAAAATTGCTACTTGTGCTAGCACTAGGTATAGGAACATCTTTTGATTTTTTTTCCAGTTTTTGATTTTCAGAACCTCTAACAAAAAAAGCATAAATTAATGGAATTTTTGTTTTGTAAACCGAAAAAAACATTGATTTTGAATTTATTTTCGAATTGTAATATTTTAATAATATACATACCTTGGTTTAAAACAATTTTTAATCATCTTTTAAGTAATTTTAAATAAAATTACAAAAGAAGCAACACTTTAAAATGTGTTATTTAAAAATAACATAATTTTGACGCAATTTTGACAATTCGCTTACATAGATTGAAATTTGGAAGTTCACATAATATTGGCATTTTAAAAAATCTACTGAATTATTAGTGTTACCAAATACCAATTTGCTAATTGTAGTAAAACATAAAAAAAAAATGTTTAACTGAATATTTTATAATTTGAAAATATAGAAAATATTTTCATAATTTAACTTGGATACTTTAAAATTAAAGTTTTAGAAAATTCAGCCTGAAAGTGCAAAATATGGCACATTTTTTTAAAGGGGAGAAACAGGGCAAAAGCATCTTCCAAGGAGGCTTTTTTTGCTCTAAAGAGCAAAAGTCCCAACACTGATGCAAAATAGCGTGCTTCTCTCATCTTTTGTTTGTATTTTGCATTCTCCCGGTGTGTGATTCTCTCCGCATTTCACACAACGAAGATCCATATTCCATATAACAATTTGCCGCGGAGTGGGAAAATCTTTGGCATTTAGTGCATTGCAGAATATTCTGTTTAAATATATTCTCCCAATGTATAATTGTATTATCAATAGATTTTATTTTTTTTATTTCAGAGATGTTAGTATCTGCTGACGCTTGAATAATGAAATATGAAAGAGTTTTTCCTTCTTTCATTGATTTTTTGGTTTTTATTTTATCGTTTTCACTGAATTTTAAGATGTTTAATACTTCCTCTTCGTTATAAGACGCGTCTAGGCCTTTGAGAAGAAGGCTTATTTTTTTTTCTGATTTCGGCGTATATGTATAATAGTTGGTTTTTGATTTTTTTTAAATTTCGATTATGTCTTTATATTCTTTTATATTATATGTATAAATTAATACGTGTGCATTATTAATTTTTTTTATTAGGAAATTATTAGTTTTTAGTTTTATTGTTTTTTTTAATAGCTCTACATTAGTATTATAAATACTTAATGGTGGCATTTTGTTATTTTTTTTTAATTCATTATCATTATTATTTTTGTTATTATTATTGTTAATATTAATATTATTTGTGTTGTTATTAGTTTTCGTATTAGTGTTAGTGTTATTTTTGTTTGGGTTAGAATCTTGGTTCTTTATTATATTTTCAGTATTGGTATTGATTTTATTAATTTGTTTTCTTTTAGTTTGTAAGTTTTTTTGAGAGAGCACCGTTATGTATTCTTCAAATTCACTTTGATGGTAATTTTCTAATTGGTTTATTTCTTCATTTAGTGAAATATAGGTATTTTCATCATCCATCTCTTGTGATTGGAATTGTAACTCCATTAGTGGAGAGAATCGATTGTTGGTATTTTGAATTGTACTTGTACTGTTACTTTTAACATGTGCTTCATTTATTTCAGCATTATCATTTTTATTTTTTAATAAACTTGCAATTTGCTTTTCTAGGTTATGTAATTTTAATTTTAGTTTATTATTCTCACCTCTAAGAGTTTTCAGTTTCTTATTTTCCGACATTATTGTTGATTTATTATTTACCATTACTTTTCGGTCTATGTAATTTGGTTTTGGTTATTAGTTAGTCCTCAGCCGTTATCACTATTATTTTCAACTTTTTCATTTTTTTGGATTGCTTATAGCAATCCCAAGATGAGAAAAACTTATTTTTATTTTGCTTTCTTACTAGATTTTTTTTGTTCAATTTTAAAATTTAAATATTATAATTATTGTTTCTTTAATTTAATTTTTGTTTTTTTTTATTATTAGACAGATTTTTTAATTATTCTGTTTCACCATTATTTATTTTATTATATATTTTCTCTTGATTTAACACGAACGATGCTATCACCATCACTCATCAAGATAAACTCACCCAATTAGATGTTTTTGGTAAGCTTTGAAACCTGTATAAGATTTAGCTACTGAAAATGAAACGCAACTTGTTCCTTAAAAAACTATTTGTTAAGTGATCTTAAAACTAACAATATAATTTTACATACAAATGTATCAGTGTGTTCTGGTTTTTAATGAGTAATGAGTGTGTTCACAATATTTCCAATACTCCCCTCACGAATTATTCTTTAAACTAAACCTAGTCCATTTCTGAGAATAATGAATCTGGATGATGCTAGTGGTTTTGTTAGAATATCAGCAATCATAAATTCTGTTGGCATATGTATTCATATATGCATCTTAATAATTCCTTTTTCAATTACTTAATTCTCTAGAGAAATGTTCTTTTATATCAATACGTTTTGTTTTTTGACTAAGGATTTGCTGCTATTTTTTCAGCTGATTGATTGTCGTTATAAAGAGTAACTGAATTCGTATTTTTTCTCTCGTCATTTAATATTTGTTTAAGATGTATTGCTTCTTTTGCAGAGTCTGTAAGAGCCATGCACTCGGCCTCTGAAGAAGATAATGCAACCGTTTTCTGCTTTCGAGATTCCGAATTTACCCAAGCTCTATTTAAAATAAAACATTGACTAGTATATGATCTTCGATCTACAGTACAGGAAGCCCAATCAGCATAACCAACAATATCTCCTTCATACTTTTTGAAAGTTAACTTTAAGTCTTTTGTGTCTTGTAGGGTATTTCAACACCCTTTTTGCTGCTTGCCAGTGACTTTCATCATAACAGTTGTTGAATTGGCTCAGGTAACTTGTTGCAAACATAATATCGGGTCTTGTTCCAATGCCAATATACATTAATGAACCAATTAAATTTTGATATGGTATTTTTTTATCTAGCTAATGAACTTTTACTTAATAAGCCAGGTTTTATTGGTGTTTTAGCAGCTTTCCAATTTGACATGTTGAATCTTTTTAAAATGTTTTCAATTTGTAATTTATGATGCATGGTAATATTATCTTTACTTATTACAAAATTTATACGAAACCAATATGTTAATTTTCCAATATCTTTAATATCGAAAAAATTCATCAATTTTTGTTTTATAGAATCAATTTCTTTTTTACTCGGATCACAAATTATTATTTCATTCACATAGACAGCAATAGTTAAAGTTTTATCTTTTGAGCTATAAACACATGGATCAGAAACTGCAGGTCAACTGAAGGTTCAAGGTCAAAACTTTTAAATTTTTTATTCAATTCATTAAACCAGTGCTTCTTAACCTTTTCAAAGACGCGGCACCCAATTATGTATATATTTTTCTCGCGGAAACATAAAAAAATTTGAAAATCGGTATTTAGCAAGAACTTAAAATTCATGAATAATAAAAAATCTAATATAATTTTCAAAAAAGATATATGTATTAATTAAAATTAAAAAGGGTAAGTTATTACATAGTTTTAAAAAATAAATTCTGAAAATGAGATTAATCAAATAATGAACAAAAAAATACGTTGCTACAAATAACACAAAAAATATCTTTTAATGAGAAATTTGTACCTGGCGATTCTTACATATTTGAACAATATCAGGTCTGATTTGAGATAGAGCTACCCTCATTTCCTCTTCTGTATTAGTAAGTCTTTCTCTTTTCTTGGTTTTTATTTTGGTTAATGTTGAGAAACCCAACTCGCAAAGATAAGATGTTGAAAATTGTATTAAAACTTTGAGTGCCTTTCTTGAGAAAGCTGGGATAGAAATCCAAAATTCATCAACAGTTCCTTCTAAAAATTTCATTTTAAGGGTACGGTCTGTTGACAGAGAAACTAATTCTTCTTCTTTTCGATGTATCAAAAATGCCAAATGGATTTCGTATCCAATCATAAAATTCTACATTTAAAGATGGAAAATAATTTTCAAGCTTGGCTTCTAATAATGTTAAATGTTCTGTTATATCATTTTGAAGAGAATCAAACATATCTACTCTATGATTTTTCCAAAGACAAATTTTCTTCTTAATTGCTGACAATTTGTCGGTTGATGTCAAAATATTTTCATTTCTTCCTTGAATACTTGTGTTTACTGTATTTAAATATTTAAAAAATCAGTTAAATATGCCAATTTAGCACACCAAATATCATTTTTCAAATAATTTACAAAAACATCATTATTTTCATTTTGGAGAAAAGCCAACAATTCATTTTTAAGTTCCAATATTCGACTTAGTACTTTACCCCTTGATAACCATCTTACTTCACTGTGTAAAAGCAAACATTCATACTGAGCTTCCATAGATATAAAAAGTTGTTTGAAAATACGTGTTTTCAAAGGTCTTGACTTGA
Source organism: Argyra leucocephala (assembly GCA_963942445.1). NCBI lineage: Eukaryota > Metazoa > Arthropoda > Insecta > Diptera > Dolichopodidae > Argyra > Argyra leucocephala. The sequence goes on along the minus strand of OZ012679.1, from coordinate 51,911,529 downwards.
TGTAATTTACTATGTTGACAGCTTGGTCTAATACAGGTTTTAATGCTTCTGGCAATATTTTGGAAACTAGAGATTCTCTATGTAAAAAACAGTGCGTAGATATGATATTTGGGTTTCTAGCTTTTGCAAGGGCAAAAAATCTTTTAATCGAGCCTACCATTGATGGAGCACCATCTGTACAAATTCCTATGCATAAGTCCCATGATATTTTAAATTGTTCTAAATATGATGTAATACAATTAAAAATATCACGTCCTGTTGTTCGTTCAGCAAGTTCTCTACAGAATAAATATTGGTTTACTATTTCATTTTCAATAATAAGACGAACAAACCTCAGTAAATGAGCTTTGCCGCTAATATCTATAGATTCATCAATTTGTAAAGCAAAAAATTGGATGGAAAGCTTATTTGTAACTTTTTCTTCAATAATATCTGACATGTCTATAATCCTTTTTTTAATTGTATCATCAGAGAGAGGAATTTTCATAACCTCTTTTTTTGCATCTTCGCCAAACATAATTTTAACTATTTCGCAACATGCCGGTAAAACGAGGGACTCGGCAATGGTATGCGGTTTTAGCTTTACGGCCACTAATTCGGCTACGTTATATGAAGCAATCTGAGCCTTTTCAGAATTTTTTGAATATTTTAGTAGTATTTTCAAAACGTCTTACTTGTTTTGCATTCATATCCGATAATCTTTTAAAATAATCTGCACTTTTTGAAGAAAGATTGGGGTGCTTCGTAATAAAATGCCGTTTCAACTTTGCAGGAGCCATTGCGCTATTGGATAACTTTTCACCGCATACAATACATTGCGGAATTTGGCATTCTTTTTCAACTATCCATGTAAACCCAAAACTTAAATATTCGGTCAAATATTGTCTGTTAATTTTTCTTATTTTGTTGCATATTACTGTGTTTTCGGGATCTTTATTCGATTTTTCTGTATCAATTACACTGCTGATACTTCCACTTGTACTTGCTCCATCATTATTATTTTCTTGAGAACCGCAATTTCGTTTTAGAAATTTGTCCATTCTGACTGAGCTATTAGGGTTGTAAATTTTCAATATTATACGAAAATTAATTGATGATTAAAATATTAAGATAAAATTGATATTACATTGAACGAGGTATTTTTCTAGTAGTCAATAATATATTGACCTGATTTAGGAAATAATATGTAATAGCAAATGTAAATGCTGTTTTAAAAATATTGACTTACAACTTTTACAAAAAAACTTTTGTACATAAATACTTCTTTTGTACATAAACACTTGACTATTGTTAAATAAAATGATTCGTACACAACCAGCGATTTTTTTTTTGTGTTTTTTTTTTTAAATAAAAATTTACCTTCAAAGAAAAAAAAAGAGAATCAAAATTATTTATACGCAAAAATATTGATATGAAATGAAACACATGTAGTAAATAAAAAAATTCTAATTGGATTGAGCTAATCGTAAATTTTTATGCTTACCACAATACTAAAAAGATAGGCCAGCTTTGGTAGTAGAAAATTCAAATTTAAAAAAAAAGGAACAATTTTTTGTTTTCGTATCTTTTTTAAGTTTCTAATTTTCAATACATTTAAAATTGAAATTTCGCGGAACACTTGGACCATATTCGCGGAGCACCAGTGTTCCGCGGAACATCGGTTAAAACCACTTAGATTTTAATCCTTAGATTCTATCACATTAGATTCTAATCCTTAGTTTATGATCACATATCTAAAAGAAAAAAAATTATAACCAATATTGAAATAAATATTTTACTCAACTTACTACCATTGCGTTTAAACTATAATATCCTTTGCGATTATAGAATAGATGCGCATTTCTTTCAGGCTTTTGAATTTTTATGTGTGTACCATCAACACACATCAAAATTCCTGGTATATTACTTTTCTCCATAAAATATATCCTTCCTTCTCTCTTCCGCTTCGGTTATTTTTAAGGATATCCATTTAATATATGTAGGTACATTTATAAAAATAATTTAGTACATACTTCAGTTAACAATCCTGAAAATGTTGATTGTGCTATTTCAATTTTAAAATCTTGTTCAACTCCGTGTTAATAACTTCCTTCTGCCAAAAATCTTAAAAAAAACTGCTAACTTCGTTTCAACTGATAACGAAGATGATTTACTTGGAATTGGAAGACTATCTTTTAACTCTCGTAGTACATAGTCAAACGCCAATTTATTAAGGCGAAAATTTTTCACAAACCTTAAAAAGAATTTATAAAATAATTTCAATTTTAAGTACAAATTAAAATAAACATACTCAGCATCAGATAATTCAAATATGTCTAAAACTTTTCACAAATTGTATTATTATTATTTTTTAATGCAAAATCACAATTATTTTTCTTTAGTTATTTTAATATTTTTTGAATAACTAATCCTTTATTCAATTTTTTATTTAACTAATTTCAACAAATCTCTGTTTTTTTATAAAAATTTAAAAATATAAATCACACAACACCATAAGCAATTTTTTTGTATTCTAAAATACTTAAAACATCTGGAAATAAAATATGTAAATAATATATGACATTTCAAATTTGTCAAAAAATTTTACCGCTCCGTTTTTGTTTAGCGTTTTCAACGAACCCAATTTCATTGCGGCGGGAGTACTTCGGATCTGATTTATTCCAGCCGCAGTCAAGTTTACGTTTTGTAGGATAGGCATTTGTAATCTCTAAAAGTAATTTATACAAGTAATTTATAAGACGTCTTTTATGAATGACGCAAGATTAAAAAAATGTCATACCCATGTCATTTCCAAATATACATTGACCTTTAATATTTTTTTCAGTCCATTGAAATTTTACAATATTTTTACTTTTAGTTAGAAACCACTGGTCTCTTACGTTGTCTTTTAATGAAAATTTTTTAAAAGTAACTTGTTTGAAAATTACTCGTTTGGTATATTTCCATCTTTGTACTTGGTCCTTCTCTTAACTTAAGGTAAGGAAATTTATTTTCTTTTATTTTCATTTTACAAAAACGTTCTGAACCAATTTCAAATATTCTATTTCTTTCGCATGCCTTACACCAAACCAAACTTTACAGTCCGCCATTTCTAGTGCCTCAATGCTTTCTTCATTGATTGACACTAGACAGGTCATACTGTTTTTAGTTGGTTCCTCAATTTTTATGTATGACCAGACATCCATTGGTATCTGAGGGTTTTGAAGTTTTAGGCATTGGAGAAGTTCTCTTCTGCCTATATTCATTGTGGGTAACCATATGCGAGCCCTTGGTCCTCTAGGATTTTCCTTGGCGTTGATTAGCTTGAGCTTCAAGCCGTCAAAAGCATTGCTGATCTTAGCAATGCATTCACCAAGAAAATCCCTGGAGTACTGATTCTCAAATTTGATTACCCTACATCCCCTCAGTACCTCAGCCGAGTCGAAATTTGGAGCCTGTTGTCCGCTATTTTTTATAACATGGCGTAAAACCATCTCGGACAATTTTGTCTCGATGACTGGCCAGATCGCCGCCACCTGCTTGCCACTGTTGGTGATTTCATCAACTAATGCCATATGCAGATGCTCCTTGGTGACCTCACTAAACGCCCTTTGTGGTTGGTCTGTTGTTAAAATGTGGGGGTGAGTTCCAGAAGCCGCAATGCTTCTTTTCGGAGCTTGTACGTTCTCTTCGTGAGATCTGTTACGCTTTCCGCATTCCCTTTCTTCTACATTTGTTAAGTTTTTTTGGCGGTTATTGTACTCTTCAATGTCCGATCTCTTTTGTCCGATCGGTCACGTTCGGTAGAAGTACCGGCTACCTCATTTTTGGCAATCTTTTCTAAAATGAAGTTGGCCTTGTTGTACCTCTCTTTCCAAACAACGTTTTCCGATGTCCTTTTGCGTTTTGGTTTCCGGTCACTGTGGCTGGCGACCAGAGTTTCCTTTATCGGTTGTTAGAGGAAGAACAGGTGTACTATGACTGGTACTCGCTGCTCTTCCTGAAGATGGTTGCGAAAGAACAGGTGTACTATGGCTGGTACTTGCATTGTTAAAATCCAAATAAGTACGATCATGTGATATAGTTTGTTTGCTAACGTTTAAAGTAACCGGCAAGTGGTCAGATGACAGATCATTAATTTTAATAGGTTGGGAGCAGTATTCTGGTATGTTAGTTAAAAATATATCTAGTGTAGAAGGTAGTGAATTACTATTATAAGGAATATAGGTATGGTCAAAAGGATATAATAATGTGAACCTATCACTTAGTAATAACTGATATAAAATATTTCCCCAACTATTAGCCCGAACACATCTCCACATTCTGTGCCTGCAATTTATATTGCCTCCTATGATGAAGTCACCTGTAGTTCTTGAAATTTTTAGTAGACCTTTTTTGAAGTAATTTTTATTTAGATTTCTTACATTCAGATTACTTATGTAATTTTTAGTGCCTGAAAAATGGACAGAAAAAAGTTTAATTTTCTTGTTGTCATTTAATGTTACTTCTATTCCAATATTTTCTATTAAATCCAACTTTAAAGGTTCAATTAGTTTATGTTTAATATCTTTTCTAATAATTATTGCTACACCCCCCACCATTTGTTGTAAGACGATCTTTCCTATATATATTAAAGTTCGATTTTTTTAGGATAATATTATTGTTAAGTCATGTTTCACATATCAAGCCAACATAAATACCATTTTGTAACATAAAATTGAACAATTCGTGGTTTTTGTTCTGAATAGATCTAGCATTCCATGTTAAAATATTTATTTTATTACTAACATTTATTTTGAATATAAGTATTTAACCGAAAGTTCAGTTATAACCGAAAATTGTTCAGCCTTATTTGAGCAATTACTTAATTTATTTAATAATTCATTAGTTAAATTTAATATTTCATCAACAGAAAAAAGATCTGAATTATTTCTTATATTATTATTCTACTACTATTCTTACTATTACTATTGAAATTATTATTACTATTACTACTAATACTACCTGTTGGAATTTTATTGTTATGACAGCTTATACTTGCGGCAGTGTTACTGTTGTTGTTCTCCCAAATAGAGTTTGATCTGCATACAACGATACAACATTGTAAGGTAATGAATATGTGCTTCTAGTATTGTTGTTGTTGTTGTTACTATTGCTGTTTGTCTTGTAGCAAAGAGTGTTTGGAAAAAGTACATTGTAATTACTTTTACTCATAGTTGCATTGTTGTTGTTGTTGTTTGACACTGAGATATTTTGTCTTACTTTATTGTTGCGACTCTATAGAGAGATATATGTTTTCTTATTATCACAAGTACTATCAGTGGAATGATGTTCACCGTGACAATTAGCACATTTTTTAATTTCTTTGTTTGTACAATCAGTAGTTGAATGACTGCCGGCCCAAAAAGCACATTTTGTATTTACGCTGCAGTTACGTGATCCGTGGCCAAACATCTGGCAATTGTAACATTGTGTGATTTTTTTATTGGTGGATTTACGTCATCTAACCTTAGTTTTGAATATATAAGTAAACTTATTACGTAATTCGTTTAACTTAATTAAATATTTTTCTAAATATACAATATATAGTTAGTTGTAAATCATTATATGAATTAGTGTTTTTATTTATTGCTTTGATATCCAAACATCTTAAACTCTTTTCCAATAAGTTATTTTTCAAATCAGTGCAATTGTAGTTGTCCAATCCAGATAATACAAATTTTAGAGGCTTAGTGCTTTTCGATTCATAAAAAACTCGTAAAAAACTCTAGATTATTTATTTTTAAATCGTCAAGTGCTTTTGTGTAAGATTCATTTGTGTTACAATACAGTTTTATACCAATTGAAATGGATCTGACATAATAATCATTTACACCAATTTTGTTCATAAATTCGTGAATTATTGAAATTTTTTGTTTTATTATTGTTATTGGTGGTGGAGCATTCTTCTTAGAATCATTGTTTTCAACATTATTTTCGCATGCGTCGTCCATACACGTGCTTTCACTGTCATCGTCAATAGTTTGTAGAGGTAAGTAGTAATTACTCTCAGAAGTTTTCTTCTTTTTTTGTGAATTGTCAAAATCACTGTTATTATTTATTTTAAGACTTTTCGCCATATTTGTGTCTTTTTACAAAAAAGCCACATTAATTTCATTTAAAATTCTTTTCCTTTTTCGAATAATTTTGAGATTTGGAATTCAAATAATTAATTTTAATGTTGTAAATTACAATTATATTTCTATAGTATGTTGTATGAACAAAAATAATTTCTTTTAATAACTTTAGAAGTTTTCTCAATGCAAGCAAAGGGAATACTGATTTTACATCGATAAAAGTAAAAGTATACCGGGCATCACATGCTGCTATGAGTACTATGTTATAAAAAAATTTATAGTTGAAAAATAGAGCACCACTTTTTTTGGACGTGTTGTAGCAATGTGCTTTCCATCTATGGAACCAACACAATGAGGAAAGTTCCAAATTTTTTCATAATCATTCGCTATTATTTCAAAGGCAGTAGCATTTGGTTCCGAAACATAAATTGGCTATAAAATTTTCCACAGTACCTCACATGTCTCCAAAATTATTTTTCGCAATGCCTAATTTATAAGACCACGCTAGATAATGGAGTGTGACTCCTTGAGACAAATGGCTAAAAATTTTATATTATTAAATTTTATATATATATAAACTAAAGAGACAAAAGTGTTATTGCTAACCCGCATTCTGGAGATATTGATGTTCTGATTGAGTTTTTTTGTAAACTGTCTTTTATCATATTTAAAAGCATGTTAAGTTTTTCTTTATACATTCGACAATGCTTGAAAAATTCTTCTAAATTCTATTGAAAATGTTGTCGATTTATCAAGACAGTAAATTTTGACAAATTAGCACATTTATTTTATATGTACATTCACAGTTTTTATTCTTCAATTCAACCAAAATATAAAAACGAAATTAGAATTGAAAAGAACAAAATACAAAATTTCATTTCTATAAACCTGTGTTATAATTATATGTTTAGATATAGCGACTATATATATCCATACATATAATAACTATATGTATATTATATTTTGGTATGATAATGTCATAATATATTTACTGGCCCCTACCGTGTATTCCGATTTTCGTAAAACGAATTTCGTATTCAAAAGATTGGCACTATGTAATTCGAAGTTCGGAAGTTTGACAACCCGAAAATCGTATATACGAATTTCGCCAATCCGAATTTTAATGTTCGTACCATGTAATACTACTTTCGAATATTTTTTGACATATTTAATTCGAATGGTTTCTTTTTAGCGAATGTAGGTGTTTTTAAAACTAGTGAATTATATTAAAATGTAAGTATATTAAATATTATAATAACTAATAATATAAAAAATAGATAACTATATTTCATTTAGTATTTAAAAAAAAATATATTATTTCATGTTTGTATGTTTTACAGGACCAACAACATCTCAATTTAAAATAATGGTGGACTTCTTGTGCATTCATAAAAAATTAGCTCAAGGTTATATGCGTACATCTGATGCAAGAGTAAAATCAAGTAGACTGTGGGATGCGTTGTCAGATGAGTTGAATGCAGAAGGAGTTCCCACCCAATATTAACTTTTTCTCTTTCTAAAATTTTTGGAAAGGTTTCTTTGTCCGTTTCAATTATAGCATTATATAAAATCTTATCATATTTCCTTATTTCTTTCACTCTAATAAGTTTTAGGTTGCTACTTTCCAGATATGTGTTTTGTTTCTTTAATTTATTTAAAAGTTCATTTTTTTCATACTTAAATGACATGTGAGCTATCTCTATCCTTGGATTTATATCCACCGGAATTTTTATTTCATATTTTTTCTTCATTTTATCTTCTAACGCCTGTTTGATTTTATCTCGTTCCTCTTTATTTTCACTTTCTATTAAAATTATGCCATTTCTTCTATTATGCACATTTTTAATTTTTAAATCTTTAGGATCCACTTTATTATTTAAGTCTGTTTTAGTGGCGTCACATTTTTGTCTCTCTTTAGGTTTCACTATAAGCGGCAGTTCCTTTTTATCCTAGGCACATTTTTTCCATTTTTCACGATATCAGCAAAAGATGAATTACAATTATCATTCGGCCTTCTATTGAATTCAAGGCTTATCTTTTCATTTTCCTGGCATGATTTTTTTAAGTCAGTTAAAATTTTCTCGCTTTGAACTTTAAAGCTTTCGGTAAAATTGTTCATTTTTTTTATTTCTAATTCTTGAGATATTTTCAATTTTTCCAATCTTTCTGAGTATCTCATCTCTTTAACTTCTAGTAAGCCCATTAATTATTTTTCATTTCCCTTTAGAGATTCCTTAAATTCCACTTTGTATTCTTTTAGCAAATTATTGTTCCTATTAACTGTTTCTTGATTTTTTGTAATCTATCCTGTATCTCCTTTAACATCAAGTCAACATTTTTTATGTACTCCGTGCACTCATCACACATATATTTAATGTGTGCATTAGTGTTTAGTACACTGCAACTGGTTTGATCCAGACCAGAGCATTTGTATGTTGGATGAAAGGCTTTACCACATACACCATCGCATCTGATTCCAGTTTCTCCCCTGATTGGACCAACAGTACAATTCCTTGTGTTACAGGTCATATTTTCTTTTATCAATTATTTAATTTTTTATAATTTGAAATAAAAATTTGCATAACTTAGAATTTATTTATATTAGTGTTGCTTGATAGGCAATATTTTTAAGTTCATTTGCACTAACCGATAATCGGTTTAATTCAACACTTCAGTTTTTTTTTTTTATTTTATTAACTTTTTTAGCTAACTTGCAATTTTTTTTTTATAATTATTAATATTTGTCAGTAATTAAAATTACTCTATATTCTATACTCTAATTCTTCACATTTCACTATAGAAAAAATCTATGAAGTGAAATGTGAAGAATTAATTTTGAAAAAAAAAGAAATTCATATGAAAGAAGACCAAATTAAAGAAGATCTTCGAAGATTTACGACAAGAATAGAACTTGACATGACATGTTTTTTTTTATAAATTTTATTACAAAGTCTATGTATAATATAGTTATCTAACGAAAATTTTATCATTATGTAATGTACCAATTTAATAAAACGAAAAAAAGTTTTTTTACTTTAAAAGTACAAAAATTTATTTTATTTTTTATATAATTAATAAAAATTTAAATCAACGAATTTTTTTATTGTGTCTCGGATTTTCATAGCTTCATCTATTATGGACGATTCTCGTTCATCAACTGATAATCCGTTATCAAGTTCATTCATTTCATTCAGTGGTATGTTGTGTGAATACGGAATTTGAAAATCAAGACAGACGTTATGTAAAGTTGAAGGAGAGTAATGAAGTTGTCGTGCTGCCAACAGACATCTGAAACGTCCCTTTAACAATCCAAACGTGCGCTCAATCACATTTCTTAATTTGGAATGTGTTTCATTAAATTTATCTTCATTACTACCTTTAGTAGTTAAGCGATAAGGTGTTAATAGCCAAGGTTCCAAAGGGTAGCCCGAATCACCTAAAATCTGAATTATCTTTTATATTTTTTTTTTCTAATTGTGTTGAAAAAAAAAATATTACCTAATAACCAGGAGGACTTATCACCACTATCAAAACGCCTCTGAAAGAATTGCCTTTCACTACTCAGTGCCCATACATGTAAATCGTTAGAAGTTCCACCAAATCGTGCATCTACGGACCGATTCTCATGTTGTGATCACAAATCTAAAAAGCAATGATAAAATTAATATATCAAATAAATTAATAAATAATAACAAATTAAACATACCGCCATTGCATTAACGCTGTGCTTCATTTTTCTATTAAAAAATAAAGGCTCGTCTTGAACGGGTCAAATTATTTGAAAGTGCGTTCATCTATTGCACCAATAACTCCTGGAAATTTGCCTTTTCCAAAAAAATATTGTTTTGCTTCCCTTTTTTCTGCGTCTGACATTTCCAGATTAATTTTTATTGGGCACAATTTATTTTCCATCGCACTGCATACTTCTCCAATGACATCTGACATGGTTTGCTGTGCAAGTGCGATGTTCATGTCTGGCCTCATCCCATGTTGATATCCGCCTTCTGCAAGAAATCTCAAAGTTGCTGATAGTTTAATTATTGCAGGCACAGATGTTGAACGCAAAGGTCTTTTCAAATCGCTTTTAATTATGTCTAAAAAATAAACAAAAGCTTCTTTTGAAAGCCTATAATTTTTGACAAATTATAAACATTATTTTCAATATAATTTGTTTTTATTTACCTTTTTCTCGGCATTTTAAAAAAAATATTGGATTTATTTTTCAATATCCTCCGTTGAATTACCACTTCATGTTTATTTTCTTCTTCATTGTCACTACTATTACTCAAATATAGAGCTATACTGTTCATTTTAAATTTTAATAAAATAATATTATAATTCAATAATTAATTTAATTAATATATGTAATTACATTTAAATACACTTTGCAAAATAAATAAAATAATCACTCAATATGTATTTTCAAATCAAATAAATCGCAAGTTAACAAAAACATCAATGACAACTTGAAATTCGAATACTTTCGCTAGCAACTTAAATGACGTTTATTTCCTTTCGAATTTCATACGCCATGCCAACTAGTTTTACATTCGAATCGCAAATTCGGATAATCGTTCGAATCCGAATTTCTTACGCGGTAGGGGGTCTGGATTGATATGATACAATTCTATTCAAATAACGCTTTTAAACCTACAAAACAAAAATAAAAATATTTAAGTAAGTATGTGTATAAAATTTGCTAAGAAAAATTTTGTCACCATAATTCATGAATGGTGATTTTTTTCTTATTTATTTTTATGTTTTGTTTTTCTTTTCTTCTAAGTACAACTCGATCGCTCAAATCAGTACACTTTTGTTTTAACTTTGACAATATATTTATATTTACTTAATGAATACACATACACAATAAATAATTCATAAAATTTTTAAACACATCGAAAGCGAACAGTGAGTAAGAAAGTAAACCAACAAAGAGTTTATTTTTTCTTTTGATTTTAGGTTTTTCTTTTTTCTTAAGTCAATAAAAAATTTTAATTTTGTTTCTTCTACTTGTACATTCTTATTATTATTAGTATTCATTGGTATTATTATGATTTTTGTTGTTTATAGCCGGAGATACGACAGTTTTAGTACTGTTGTTACTGCGAAGCATTTTTTTTTATTTTCTTCGGAATTCATTATTGTGATTAAATCAAAAGTTGTTTTAAAAATTTAAAATTTAAAATTAAAAAGGATCTTTAAAATATCTTTAATCGTAAAATTATTATCGTAATATAAGTTAATATCTTAAATATCGTACAATTATATCGTAACAAAGTAATATAAATTACGTATTAATAATTATGAATTAAGGTGAAAACTCAATGTACGTTTTTTGCGCTTTGAACGCTTTGACAACGGTTTACGCTTTTGACATTTCAAGTTGAATATATTTGTTTAAATTAAAGTAAACTCAATGACAAAACGCGTTACGCGCTAATTATGTTTCCGCGAAGCGACGGTTTTAAAAAAAACAATTCTTTAAATTTTTATTTGGTTTATTACCAGTTAACAATCAGAATATTATTAAATCTAATTTACAATTTTTGTGTTTTTATAAGTATATAATTTTGTTAACAATGCAGTTTTCTATATGTATTGGATTACGAAAGTTTAAGTTAAATTAAATTAAAATATTGCTGACTTACGTCTAGCTTGTTTTTATTAATTGAAATATGATTTAATTTGGAATATAATAAAAGGTTAATGAATTGTAATTAAAAGTATAATAAATATCAAGGTTAAGTAATTATTATTATATATAGGTCAGCAGATGTAACTCCTCCTTCCTTAGATGAAAGTTACGGCCATATGAACTTGGTTTTTGATTCATTGGACGGAACTTGTGGTTGAATGTTGGTTGGACTGCTTGAAGTCGGTATTGAGTTGCCTGGGACAGTTATGTTTGTTTGAAATGATTTCCTACGTTTTTGTAAATAGACTCCAAATGAAAATATTGCTGTTATGAAGAATATTATGACTGTAATTATAAAAATTATATTATAAAATTGAATGTTTTTAACATATAAGGTTCTATTGATTCTGTTAGTTTTGAATTTGTGAATTGGTAGTTTTCAAGCCTTTTGAATGATGTTGTATTTTTTTCGTATGTGGAATTGATTTTGTTGAAGATTGCAGAGTGAATGATGATCTCATCCCAGTGATTGTATGCTATTGTTGTGTCGTATGCTATGTCATTTATTGTAATTTTACAGTTGTCGAAGTGTATTAACATGGAACCATTAATTTTTTGAAGTTTTGGCCCACAGGTTGTATATAGGGTTGTTTCAGGAACGTTAATTAATAAAATGTAATTTTCTTCTGGTTGGTATATTTCTGAGTTTGTATCCCTATTATGAAGTTGGCAATTCGCTGGTTTGTTGTTGATAAGATTTCCAATACATTCAGGATCTTGAGTTTGTTCTTGAAGTATGGATTCCTTTCAGTAGTACATATTTTCTAGTTTCTGACATTTCTTTTCAACATACCGAACATTATTACCATTTGTTATTATAAAAGGTTTACTGTTAATAGTTTTTGTATTATTAATAGGAAGGTTAATTATGTGGAACAAGGAAAATGTTTCATTAAGGATGACTGGGATTTTAATATTAAAGATGATATTTGTGTGATTGTAATATGCTTGAAGTTCTAGCATTTCGTAAATTTTTTTCATTAGATTCAAAAGTAACATTTTGATTTTTGAGAATTAATTTTATGTCTTCGATTTCTTTGTGGCTCAAAATTTGTTTTGATATTATATTAAGCTTGGCAAATATAATTGTTTCCGCGATACTGTTTAGATGATCGTGCAGAATATCAATACTATAATTAATCTGTTGGAGGAATTGTAGATATTGGAATTTGAGATTTTTTGTTCTAATGCTATTTTTTAGTTTTTCCTCAAAATGGTTAAAATATTTGATAATAGTTTGCTGTTGGTCATTAATATGGTAATGTATGGTAGGTATTAATATGGTAGGTATGGTAATGTTTTCAAAACGTTTAATCATACTTTTGTTTAAAAGATTTTGGTTTTGGATATTCGTAGTGAATATAATTTGGTTTTTTGTAATTTTTTCGATTTCATCATTTAACTTTGATGCATCGTTGGCATCCATATTGCCTGTAATAAATTTAATAGTAGTACCTAATCCATTAATAATTCCTCTTTTTGTTCTAAGGGTTGGCATTAAATTATGAAATTTGTTTTTTAATTCTTGTAGTTTTAATTTAGTTATTGTGACGGATTGCTCTAATGAATCTATTGTATTAAGAGTTTGAATTGAATTTTCTATATTTGCTATATTTTGTGCATATTGTTCTAGTTTTATGATATGAAGGAAGTTTATGTGAGTTTTTATAATTTTAGCTGAACCAAGTTTTAATGGTAGTATTCCATTATTATTTGAAAGGTCACAGATTTCTATTTTTTGGCTTATTGCTATCCGCATTAACCTGAAATTTCAATTTTCGTTTAAGTTTAGATTTATGTAATTTTTGATTATTTGTATCAATAATAGTAACCTTGTTATTTTTCTTAATTTTTCTTTTAGTAAACCTAGGGGTAATCTTGTTACGTCTATTTTCTTTTCTATAAACTATTTCATCATTTTCTAAATTGATAGGGTCTACCCTATTTTTATTAAGTTTTTCTATGTTTTCTTTATTTATTTCTTCTAAGTGCTTTTTAACAGCAGGATATAATTCTTTTTGAAATGTATTAATTTTATTTAAATATTCATGTTCATTATTATAAGTTTTACCATAAAATAATTCAAACGGTGTATGTTTTGTTGCAGAATGGATTGCATTATTGTACGTTATTAAGCATTCATTTAATATTTCCTTATGATCTAATTCTAATTTTTTCTCTTTAGTTTTATTTAGTACTAATTTATAGATTTCGGTGAGAGTTGAGTGGAATCGCTCTACTGGGGAGTTACTAGTGGATTGTTGGAAAGAGGTATAGTGTAATTTGATGTCATATTGTTTACAAAAGTCTTTGAAAATGTTAGCTGTGAATTCAGTTCCCTGATCACAAACAATTTTTAAAGGAATGCCATGAAGGCTTATAAAATGTTTTACAGATTTTACCACATTAACACTACTTCTTGTTTCTAGATCGTAAGCTGCTGCAAATTTAGAAAATTTGTCTATAATTGTTAGATTTTGATTGTTATTAATTGTATACACGTCCATATGGATGATATCCAGAGGTTTAAGAGGTATCTCAGTTTTTTCAAATTTCAATTTTATTGGGTTTCTGTCGTATTTAAGTGTGTTACAGGTTTCACAGTTATTTATGGTGTGGGTAATCTTGGTTTTCATGAAAGGAAAATAATATTGTCTCTTTAAGTGATTGAGGGTCTCGTTAATTCCTCTGTGGTTGTTCTTTGTGTGATATTCATTGATTAAACGGTCTTGTTCATCGTTGTCGACTACATCTGTTAATAATTCAGTGCATCTGATCAGTTTGAACAATTTGTTGTGAGAAAAGTAAAGTGAGTAAGTATTTTGAATAATTTTAAAAATATCATCATCTGTGTATATTGCGGTGAGTTTATTAGGAGGAAAGTATTCTTTAAAGATTTTTGTAATATTTTCTTCATTAAAGGAAATATTACGGAATGTACGGCGTTGTTTGTTCCGAAACATCGTTTCTAAAGATAGGTTAGGTTTTCTGTCGGTTTTTATGAGGATAACCTGTAAACTAAATTCATTTAGTGGACGTTCGGAAATGGGTATTCCATCATTCAGGTCTTCACTAGCAGAATGAATAGTAGATACTGCGTCGGAATATAAAGGAGTAGAATTCGTATTTATTTCATTAATATTTACTTCTACTTTAGGCTTAGGATTTTCTTCAATTATTGTTCTACTAAGGGCATCTGCATTAGAATTAAGAGTACCCTTTTTGTAGGCGATTTGGTAATCAAATTCTTCTAATTTTAGTCTCCATCTGACAAGTTTTGAGTTAGGGTCTTTAAGACTCATCAAATATGTGAGAGGTCGATGGTCGGTAACAATTTGGAATTTTCGACCAAATAAGTAGGGTCTAAAATATTTAGTTGCCCATACTATGGCTAGAAGTTCCTTTTCGATGGTTGAATAATTGATCTCTGTCTGCGTTAAGGTTCTGCTTGCGTAACAGACTGGTAAGTCATTACCAATGTTACCTTGGGAAAGCACGGCAGCAATCGCGAAATTACTCGCATCGGTTGTTAAAATAAATGGTTTGGAAAAATCTGGATATTGTAAAATTGGGTCGTTTATCAAAAGGTTTTTACAGTTTTCGAAAGCATTCACATATCGTTCATCAAAAATTATTTTCTTTTCCTTTTTTAGGCACTCAGTTAGATGTTTAGTTAATTTAGCAAAGTCTTTAATGAATTTTCTATAGTATCCTAGTAATCCTAGGAAACCTTTAATTTCTTTTTGACTTTTAGGTATTGGAAAATTTTTTATTGCCTTTATTTTGTCAGGGTTTGGCTTGACACCTTCCCTTGTTACGATGTGTCCAAGGAAAGCTACTTCTTTATGAAGGAATTCGGATTTGTCAAGTTGAACTTTAAGGTTCGATTGACGAAGTTTCTCAAATACCTTTTTTAAACTTTCTTCGTGTTCTTGGAGAGAGGTTGGATATATGATAATATCATCCAAATATACTAAACAGATTTAACCTTGTAAGTCTTGGAGAACATTGTCCATGACTCTTTGGAAAGTAGACGGGGCATTTTTCAACCCAAAAGGCATTCGGATGTATTCAAAATGACCGCCTTCGACCGTAAAGGCTGTTTTTTCTATATCTTTGGGGTCCATTTCGATTTGGTGAAAACCACTGGCAAGATCAAGGGTGGTAAAGTACATACTTTTGCCAAGTTTGTCTAAAATTTCTGAAATGTTGGGGAGAGGATAGCGATCACTTATAGTTTTTTCGTTTAATTTGCGATAGTCTATGACTAATCGCCACTTTTGTTTTCCGCTTGCATCTTTCTTTTTTGGAACGATCCAAACGGGTGAACTCCAAGGTGAATAACTGGGTCTAATGATATTTTGTTTCAGCATTTCGCTGATTTGTCTTTTTACTTCTTCTTTGTGGATGAAAGGGTATCTGTAAGATTTTGTATAGATAGGTAATTCATCTGTTGTTCTAATTCGATGTTTCACTTGATTTGTGAAAGTTAAATTTTGTCCTTCATGGAAGAATAAGTCATCATAGTTGTTACATAATTTGTATAACATGCGTTTTTCTTCTAGATTAAGATGAGAAACTCTGAGTGAATTTTTTAAATTTTCAGGTAGGGAATTACAATTTTGACTAATATTATAATTATTTATTTCAATAAAATTATTTTCTAAATAAGGATTTACTTTTAGGGGTTGTTCCAAGAATAATGTTTGTGGAGTAGTTGACAAATTTACTACTTCCATGTAACTATGCCAATCTTTTGCGTTATATATGCCTTCAGATATATGAACAGAAGGTTTGAGTATAGTATTTTGAATTAAGAGATCTCCATTTTCTAAATCTACTGGTAGTTTTAGAACCGTTTTTGAATGTGGGTCAAGAGTAAATTTGTTAGACATATAATTAGGCTTAAATGTTAAGGGAATTACTGAATTTTTTGTTTTAAGTATTTTGTTCTCTAGGTCGACATTGGCTCCAAGAGAAGTAAGAGTATCTAGTCCAAGAAGTCCATCAAAATATGTGTGAAATTTAAAAATTAAGAATTTAGTTTCACCCGATTGATTAAATTCGAAAAAGTTTGGAAGTGTAATTTGTTTAGTTATTTTATGTTGATTTAAGACAGTTGATATTGATATGGGATTAATTTTTTCAAAATCATTGGGATTAAGAAATTCAGGATTTATAAATGATGAGGATGAACCAGTATCTATTAAAAATTTAAGTTTACGACCAAATGGGGAACTTATGTTAATATATGGTAAGACAAAACCGTGTTTATTTACGTCTAGGAATCCAATCGGTTCTTCGAGGCATTGAGAGGAAAATTTTGGTCTTCAATTTCAGGTTTATTTTTTTCTAAAGATTTAAGGGAATTTTGTTCTGTGAATTTTTTAAAATTTAGGTATTCATAGTAACCGTCTAAATTTTGATAATTATGATAATGAGGTGGTATGTAATCTGGATTAGGTTCTTCTGTTGAAGAAATATTAAAAAGTTCTTTGTTATTAAAAGGAGGTCTAGTATTATTGAATTGAGGTCTTTTAGATTGTGTGGTTTGGTTAATTCTTTGGTGAGTATTACCAGAACTAGTATTCATTGGTTCAGGTGTTTGGAAGTTTGAATTATTTGGTCTATAGAAATTTTGATTTGATCTTATGAAATTGTTATTTGTATTAGGAAATCTAGAATTATTTGTAGGGTTTTGGTTCTGTGGACGAAAACCATAGTTAGGAAATTTAGATCTAGGGTTAAATTGTCTTGGTTGTTGGAAGTTCTTGTGAGAGTTAGTATTCGTTTTATTGGTGTTTGGATCAAATTTTGTATAGGAAATATTTTGTTCTTTGATACAATATCCAAAAGCGATGGCTAGAGAATTTGGTTTCATGGCTCTAATGGTTGAACCTAAAGGTTCTTTTAACCCAGATAAAAATACATTAAGACACATTTCTGTGAAAAGGGCACGTTTTGAGTTTATTACCGCTAGATCAGTTTCATGAATTTGGATGTGATTTGTTATTGTTGCTAAAATTTCAATAATTTCACTATAATAACTCTCTACGGTTTTTGAATTTTGTTTCAGCTGGTGTAAGTCACGTATAAGTGACGTCTCGTTTCTTTTATCTGAATAATGCAATATTAAATTATTTTTTATACTAGTCCAATCTAGAGGGGTACCATACATATTTAATACTTCGTTGGCATCACCAACTATTTTATTTCTAATAGATCTAAGTAAAAGTTGGCCATAAGGAGTGCCATTCGTACAGGAAATTAATGTAAGTATTTCCTCAACGTTATTTACGAATTCGAATAATAATTTAGGATTTCCGTCAAATTTCGGAAGATCCTTAATTGCATCCGGTACTCGTAATGAGTTAAAAATATCGGTACAATTTATAGTATTAATAACTGGTTGTGAATTATTTATGGACATATTACAACTATTTATGGTATTATCAAAGGATAGATTTGTATTCAATGAATTAATTATCGTATTATCTGATTGATAATCTAAGCTTGATTCTTCAGTATCTGAATCGTTAAATATTAGTTTAATATTTTCCAGGTTGTCTGGATATTCACAAAAATCGTTAGTTTCTGAATTTAATGAGTTTTGTGAATTTTTAGTTTGTTTTTTTTGGATATGGATTAGGGGATAATTTTTTAAAAGGCATAAATTTTGATTGAAATGGTAATAATATTAAATATATTAAAAAAAAATGTACTTACATTAACACGTACAACTTGCGGTACATACTTTTGTATAGGCAATAAAGGATGGAAATCCGCCTCAAGTCCAAGTTCGTGCAGGAAAGATGTTTAAATTGATTCCGATGTTCCTTCGGCTACTGACACAACACAAAAATTTTTTTTTTTATAGCACAATCACTAATTTTTTTTTTTTTAAAAAAAAAATTTGTTTTATTAATGTCAATGTTCAATGAATTTTTCTTTCCACTTTTATTTCAATTAACCGTTGAAATTTGTTAAATTTTTTACGATAATCCGTCGTATTAAATTTTACACTCACGAATGGATAGAGTTTGCCTATCCTACCGACTGCGCCAATTATGTTTCCGCGAAGCGACGGTTTTAAAAAAAACAATTCTTTAAATTTTTATTTGGTTTATTACCAGTTAACAATCAGAATATTATTAAATCTAATTTACAATTTTTGTGTTTTTATAAGTATATAATTTTGTTAACAATGCAGTTTTCTATATGTATTGGATTACGAAAGTTTAAGTTAAATTAAATTAAAATATTGCTGACTTACGTCTAGCTTGTTTTTATTAATTGAAATATGATTTAATTTGGAATATAATAAAAGGTTAATGAATTGTAATTAAAAGTATAATAAATATCAAGGTTAAGTAATTATTATTATATATAGGTCAGCAGATGTAACTCGCTCCAAGCACAAAGTTGGTTAATTTCAACTTTTTTCATGCTTTATATGCTTTTGACAGATTTTGTTTTTGTTTGCATTGGTAATTTTTCAAACAAAAATTGCATTGACAGTTTTTATGAAGGTAGCTATTTAAAATTTAAAACTTATTATTTAAAATTTCGGAGGTATGTTTCAAATATTAAAATCATTTAAAATATAAAAATAGAAATTATAAAAAAATATTCTGAAAATTGAAAAACGAAAAAGAAATATGAGTTTCGAAGAAAAACTTATTGAAGAAATTTTGTTAAACGAGTGCATATATAACAAAAGATGCAA
The DNA here is from genome assembly GCA_963942445.1 of Argyra leucocephala. NCBI lineage: Eukaryota > Metazoa > Arthropoda > Insecta > Diptera > Dolichopodidae > Argyra > Argyra leucocephala. The sequence goes on along the minus strand of OZ012679.1, from coordinate 51,892,013 downwards.
ATCTTATAGGAATAAGATAATTAAAGCAAAAGCTTGGGATGCAATAGCCAAAAAATTAGGAGAAACCGGTTTTTACATAAAAAACGAAATTTTTCGATATTAATATTTAGATTATTTTAGTCGATGTCTGAACAAAACGGTGGAAAAGCGTAAGGGACAGGTTTGTAATATATATATTTCATATGTTATAAACCTGTCCTTACGTTATATATTATATTCTCATTCGGTAGTTATTCGTTCTACAGAACTTGACTTTCTCTAGAACTATTTAAAGTATTGTAAAAAATAAAATAATAATACAGTTTTCTTTTGTTTAAATTTTTAATTAACTAGTAAACTTAATCAGTTATTATAAAGTAGTACATTTAATTTTTGAAAACATTGAAACACAATCTGTATCTGATATATCTAATTTTGATATAAACAATTTAAACTTTTTTAACACAAACAATTTAAACATTTTTAATTTTACATTAAATATTTCATTATAAACAGTTTTTTATTTAAGTTAATTAATGGTTTGCTGTATGTAGTGGTCATATAAACATAAATTTAAAAAATTAAAAATCAAATACAATCTAATACTATTAAGTTGCACCAGTTTTTTTTATTTTCAACTTAAATTTATAAAAAACAATTTAATAAGATATTATTTAACATTTTAATTAACAAATAAATAACAATATAATTTAAACATTTTCAATCATAAATATTTTATAAATATTTTATTTTCATTTTTCATTTAAAATAAAAATAGTATAAAACATGAAAGGAAATACAAATAATTCAAATAAAAAATCTAATATTTTCAATAGTTCTAACTCAAATAGCAATAATAATATGTTAAATTAACACAACAATAATAATAGTAATAATCCACCTGCTAATAAAAAGAATAATTAATGACAAGTCAACTGCAACGATCAGTGATACACTAAATTTAAGTTCCTTATATGAAGAGCTGAGAGCAGTAAAACAGATGCTATCAGAATATCATAGGGAGGTCATTCAGTGCTGTCGTTTTCGCTTTTTGCTTTGCAGTAGAAATGTAATTTTAGCCTCCTTGGCTTTAACAATAAATAACAAAAAATAATGAATATTGTAAATTTTGTAACACTAACAAAAATAAAAATATAATAACCAAAATAATTTTAGCCTCCTTTGCTTCTTAGCTTAAACAAATTAAATCTTTGTGTCTAATATAAATATTGCAATAATTAAATATAGTAAAAATTGTTAGAGAAAATATTAAATAAAAATTTTAATACATTTTTGTATTGAATAAAACAATTTCAGTAACAAAAACTCTGAGGATGGTAGAGATACCGAATATAAGCAAAATTATGGAATAAAATATTGTGAAACGAAACTTAAAATTATTTTATTCAATAAAAACATAAATTAAAATTGTTCAAATGTTCCACAAACTAACGGTCGAATACAAATTATAAATAGATTTATATTATATGAAATTTATTTTTTATATATGTTAAGCAAATGATTTGAAGGTTTCCACTCAGATACAGATTCTGTATCCAATAAAGCTTTTGCAGCAAAGTAATTGCTTGCAAACAATTTCTTTTTTCATTTTTAATAATTTGCATTTGTGAGAATATCCTTTCTACAGTTTGTTGAAATTAAATTGTTTTTAGTTTAATTAAATATTAAGTAGTTCACCCTGTATTTATATTTCTTAACCTTAAAACTAACTGTATATGCACTTTAAAATTCTCACTTTAATATTAGTTTTTGTTTGCTTATTTTGTTAATACTCTAATGTTATTATATAACTTATCGTTTTAAAATTTGTTTAGTTAACTCCTGATAATATAATGAGCAATTTTTTTTAATGTTTTCAAAATCAGTTTCAGATAACAGAAGCTCAGCCTTTGCTCCAATATACACATTTTTTATATCAAGCAAATATTCATCCTTCCAACTTTTTGATAAAATTACTGTCTCTAAATAATCTTTTTGTATCAAATTGCTTAAGATTGTTTTAAAATATATTCTTATGATTTTAAGAATTGGATGAACTTTAGGAATCTCTAATTGAAACTCTGCATTAATTTTATTAGTTATATTCAAAATGAAGGAAAAAAAAAGTATAATAAATTCGATTATTAATATTAAGATTTATTTCTATTTCTAATCCTATGTCCGAATTTCTGTCGAAATTTTGACTTATTATAAAATGTTACAAGGGTATCCATTGTTCTAAAATTCTATTTATAACACTTTCTAATGCCAACCATCTCGTGAAAGATGTTTTAAGAATTTTATGAACTTTCACGTTAAAATATTCCTGCAGCTCTTTAAACTGAGCTAATCGCTTAGGCTAATCGAAAACAGTAAAAAGAGCAGCAAGAAGAGATAAAAGGAAATTTCTACAAAATTTAGTCGGAGAAACAGAAAAAGCAGCACAGCAACATAACCTGAGAGAATTGCATCGCATAATCAAGAACTTAACAAACCAGTCGGAACAACAAAACAAACCAATTAAAGATAAAAATGGTGCGCTCATCACAAACTTAGAGGATCAATTAAAGAGATGGAGAGAACATTTCCAAGAACTGAGCAACGAAGAAAGTACAAATAATGAAGCAGACATAAGAAACAGAGACAATGCAAATATCTACCCAACTGAGGGACTGCCAATATCTACTCAAGCTCCAAATATAGAAGAAATCAAAGCTACAATCAATATCCTGAAGCACAACAAAGCAACAGGTGAAGATGGAATTCCAGCTGAAATAGCCAAACTGGACCCTGACTTATTCGCAAAAACAATTGAACCCCACATCAGGAAAGCATGGATAGAGGAGAATATACCACCATCATGGAAGAAAGGAATGATTGTCAAGATACCTAAGAAAGGAGACTTGGCAAATTGCAGCAACTGGAGAGGAATCACGATTCTAAATACTATTCATAAGATAATAGCAATTATTATAAAGAAAAGATTAGAAGAAGTACTAGAACCAATACTACGGAAAGAGCAGGCAGGTTTCAGACCAAACCGAAGCTGTGTAGACCAGGCAAATACTTTACGGGTCATAGTTGAACAATCAGTAGAATGGAATGCCCCACTATATCTACTATTCATAGATTTTAAGAAAGCATTCGACACAGTCAAGAGATGCGCAATATGGAGAACACTTACAAAGAAGGGAGTTCCTGAAAAAATCATCAACATCATCAAAGCGATGTATGAAGATGCAGAGACAACAGTTCAACACAGAGGTAAGATCAGTGATCCATTCTACACCAATATAGGAGTTAGACAAGGATGTCCACTATCTCCACTTCTCTTCAACACAATACTAGACGACATTCTAAGAGAAGTTTGCACTGGAATAAACGGAATAGAATGGGATCTCTTCGGAAACTTAGAAGACTTAGATTACGCAGATGATGTATGCCTCATATCAAAAAATCAAAGGGACCTACAGAACAAAGTCAACAGATTACAGGAAGAAGCAAAGAAATCGGGACTGGAATTAAATATCGAGAAAACCAAAGCAATGAGGACAAACAATAGTTATAGTGAGCCAATAACAGTGAGTGGACAACAGATAGAATACGTAGAAGAATTCAACTACCTGGGGAGCATTATAACATCAAGAGGAGGTGCAACAGAAGATGTCAACAGCCGTATAAATAAGGCAAGAAGAACATTTGGGAGCCTAATGAAGATATGGCGGAGCAACCAAATATCGAGAACAACAAAGCTAACAATATTCAGAGCATGTGTTAAGTCAACATTAATATATGGCAGTGAAACATGGCTCACTTCGGTCAGAATCAAACAGAAGCTACAAGTATTCATCAACAAGTGCTTGAGAATTATATGCAGAATATTCTGGCCGGCAATAATTAGCAACGAGGATTTATGGATGATAACTGGAGAAGAACCTATCAACAGACAGATAAATAGGAAAAAATGGAAATGGATAGGTCATACACTAAGGAAATCAGAAAGTGATATAGCAAGAAGAGCTCTAGGGTGGAATCCACAAGGACAAAGGAGACCCGGCAGACCATACAACACATGGAGACGCACAATCGATCAAGAATTAACAGTCAACAATTATACCTGGGACGATATTAAGGAAGTAGTACTCAACAGAGAGGAATGGAGGTTCACTATCGAAGCCCTATGCTACCACGCGGAGTAATAGGAGAAAAAAAAAAAAAAAAAAATCGCTTAGGACTATGAGAAATAAAGGTGTAGACATTACAAGCCAGTTTTTCTAAGCATGAAGGAAGACATTTTGAAGCTGCAGATGAAGCTAAATGCAAAGAGTGGCAAGTACAACCTAAAACATATATATGAGGTAGTATAGACTTAAACATACTTTTAAACCCACTTTTTTCACCCATTATGATCGATGCATTATCAGCTCCGTACTCGACAAGGTTTTCAACTCTAATTAAATATTCTTTTAAATATGTAAAAAGTGTATCGAAAATTGCTTTCGCAGTGAATTCTTTCAAGGAAAGTAGAGCCAAAAACCTATCTTTGACTTTTCCGACACAGAAATCAAAATACCTGCATGTCACAGCCAAACATTTGATTCCACTTAAATCGGTCGATTCATCCATTATTATGGAATATATTTGATTTTGTAAAATATCAACAATATTTTTCACACTTTTAGATAAAATTATAGTTTTAAGATTTTCCGCTGCTTTTGTTTTACCTATTTTAATTTCTTTGACAATTTGGGAATCTGTAATAATTGATTTAACAAGGATAATTAACGGAGATATTAAAGTAAATGGTACATTATTTGCAATAATAAACATAATGATTTTTAAACAGCTGTTTTGATCAGGTTTTCTTTTTTACTAAAGTCATCGGTTTTTTTCACTTCTGAAATTTTTGGTTGATTTTTCATCTTCAACATATTTTTTTCATGAATATCGGATACATCATGCCGTTTCAAAGTCACAACATTATTCACTAAAATTTTATAGCAGCACATACAAAAAGGTTTACCATTTCGTTCTTCGAGCCATTTAAATGTGAAATAGAAGAAACTATATTCAAATTTTTATAAGTTTTTAAATATTGTTTCTGCAATTTCACACCAATAGAAATCCTGGTGTTCAGATTAATAGACATTGGTGTGAAATAGCAGAAACTTATAAAAGTTTTTAAATATTTTTGTTGAAAAAAAAAGTTTTTGTATTAAAATCTAAAAAAAGGCAACTTTGCAGTAGATGATAACAAATTGCAGTGTTGCAGTAGATGATTTTAAAATACAGCAGAAATACTGCAATTACAGCAGAACGACCACACTGAGGTCATTGCACTTAGAAATGAAAAAAATCAATTATTAAAAGAAGTAGAAATGCTAAAAACAAAACTGAATATACATGAACAGAATAAACACATGCTTAACGTTGACATTATTGGTATTAAAGATTTTAACGAAAATAATGCAAAAATGAAAGTTTCTCATTATTTAAAAAGTTTGGATGTAGACCTAAAACAAAATGATATTACAGACTGTTATGTTAAAAAAACGTCTTATTCTGAAATTCTGTCTAACAAAAATAATAAAACAAATAAAAGAAATATTATATGTGTGAAACTTTCGTCATTATCTGTTAAAAAAGAAATAATGAGTAAACACAAGGAAAGAAGAAAAAAATTAAAAGATGCTGCTCCCGGTATTGAATGTGGTGAGATTAAGAATATATTTTTAAATGAGTCACTCAGTAAGTTTATGCGAGATCTATATAATAAGGATAATATGGATTATGGATAAAAAATGGGAAAATATTGATGAGGAAAAAAGAATATGATGATTTTATAAGAATAATTTCTTATAAAAAATTAGATAATTTATTAAAAATAAATCATTTTTATAAATTAATATTTTAACTTAACATTTATTACTTTATTAAAATATTTAAATAATTTTCTATGATCAATTCTAATTGTATTATGAACTCTAATAGCTTTTCCATTATGCATCAAAATATTAGAAGTTTGAGAGAAAATTTTATTTTTTTATTAGGTTTTTTAAATTCACTAGAGACGTGGCCTGATTTAATTATTAAGTGAGATCTGGATTTATGATTATGAGAGTGAAGATTATAACCTACCGAACTATAATATGGTGGCAGCTTGTAATTCATCCTACGCTGCCGGAGGGGTATTGTTATACTACAAAACGTCACTGAACTGCAATTAATCTATTTAGTGCTGATATTGTTAAATTGTATTTTAATGTGTCTGGCATAGATTACTGCCTAGTTAGTGTCTACAGACTTCATCGATGTTCTATTGATGAAGTTTTAAATGACTTATCTAGTTGTTTTTCAGAGGAAAAGACAAAAAGTATAATTCTTATTGGAGACCTGAACATTGACATTCTTTCACAATGTCGCAGCTCGACAGACTATTTATTGGTTCTTTCTTCTTTTGGATTTAAGTCACTGATTTCTGAGCCCACTCGTCTATTGTCGGGTTCTTGCCTTGACCATATTTTTATTAGATTGCATAAAAATAATAATCAGGTATTTGTGAGTGATGTGTCGGACTTTGGCTTATCTGATCACTGTATGTTATGCTTAAAAGTAGTATGTTCTTCTCCAGTTGTGACTGTAAACTCTCCTTCTATTAGTAGTAATTCTAACATTGTTGACTACATTAAGCTTAATAATATCCTAGTTTATGAACATTGGGATGAAGTTTATAATTCTGATGATCCTTCAGTAGCTTATTCGATATTTATTAAAATTCTTAATAAACATATTAATTCTTGCGTATCTCCACGTTCCTTGAGTAGTAAGTCTATTAGATTAAGACCTTGGCAGACAGACTTCTCCGTAAGAAAAACAAATTATACCGTTCTGTTAAAAGACATTCAGCCAACCATAATCTACTATCATATTATAAAAGAATATGTTATGATGTTAAACTTGCAATACGGCATTCCAAAGATAGATACTATACTAGACAGCTCACAATTAATAAAGGTAATACTAAAGGTGAATGGAAAATTATCAACTCTATCTTGAACAAAGAAAGTTATCCCTCCACATATTCTTTAAACATCAATTCTACACTGAAAAAAGAAATAGGAATGGTTGTCGTTTTTTTTATACAATTTGTCCTATTTTTAACAACAAGCGGTATAGTGGACATTTTTAACAATTACTCCTATTTTTTTTTTGTAAATTTTTAGAACAATAACTGTATTTTTTTTTATAATAATTTCCAATTTTATAATAGTTTTTCTGATTTTTTTAATAACATTTCACAAAAATATACGACTTTATTGGAAAACGTATAAAAAATGTGGGAATTAGACTCAGAAAATTTAGAATAGTTATCAAAAAATATTCAAAATATTCTAATAAAATAATAGTTATTGTTTTAGTTGTAGAATTTTTCTTAAAAAGTTATTAATATTGTTTTAAAAAATCAGAGAAGCTGAGCATAAACATGAGAAGGATTACTATAATTATAGCAATGTTTCCTAAAAAATAGGAAAATTGCCTGTAAAAAAGGGGAAAAACTGAGCATAGACATGAGAAGCATTACTATAATTATATCAATGTTTCCTAAAAAATAGGAAAATTGACTGTAAAAAAGGGGAAAAACTGAGCATAGATATGAGAAATATTGCTATAATTATAGCAATGTTTCCTAAAAAATAGGAATATTGACTGAAAAAAATAGGGAAAGTTCCTATAATTTCAGGAAGTTTTACTATACCTTAGGCCATTATTGCTCTCATATTTATAGAACCTTTTCAATAAGAATATACTAAATAAAAACACCAAAAATATTACTTTATAGAAAAAAAATTTATTTTATAATTTTTTTAGTTATTTATTTTTTATTTATTTAAGTATACATATAAACTAATACAATAAATCAATATTTTTATAATTATTTGTAATTTTTTTTTTTTTTTTTTAATTTTTTTTTAGTTATTATTTTTATAAATTTTATTTGTTTTATTTATTTTTCGTTCCATTTAAGTCGTAAAAAAAAGTCCAAAAACAAAATTACACAATAAAAAGTTCATTATTATAATGAATAAGATTCAAAATCTTTGAAAAGTAATTTATATCAATTGAAATCTGGTTTTACTAACAACATGGCAACATTGGTGAACACTAAAGTACTCAATATTTAAATTTTCCACTATAATATAGTTTATATCTTGTTTTGAAAATATATATTTTACCAAACCAAACTCTGGTAATGAATTTTTTTCAAGCAAATGTAAAACGGAATGAATTTACATGGAAAAACATATGTCCTTACCAGAATTTATAGACTTGGCTATTGTTGTAAATTTTCTGTGATTAGATTCGAAGCGCATGCCCCATATTTGAACCAGGGGACCTACGGTACCCATTATTCGAGGATAGTGAACCATGAAATGATGCCTTGGAGTCAGGCCTATATTGAATTCATCACAAAATAGTTCATGATGATCATGAATAAGATATTTTAAAATTTTAATTGAACTTTCATCAGTTACATCAGAAAGTACAACATTTAAAATTCTTTTAAGTAAAAGAAATATTTCCCATTTTTTATTATGTTCCAGAACCCAATCACCGATTAGAAGACCTGCGAATCTGGAGAAACAAAGTATTTCTGAAGCAGACATGCGTAGCTTATTACTTTTAAGATGATCTTGAGAAATCGATTGAGGTTTATTAATATTTTCGGTTTGCCCATAATCAAAATTCAAAATTCATGTATTAAGTTCTGCAAGTGAAAAAAATTTATCAACGTATATAAAATGTTTGAGTATCAGGGACAATTCTAAGTTTAGAACTCCTTCTAATAAATCGTGCATAATGTCAACTGAATAGTTTTCTGTGCAATGAAATGTTTTTAATTCATTCCACAGAGAAACTGAAGTAATACCCGTTTCAGAAACATTGTTTAAACTTAAATCAGTTGAGTAATTTTCGTGGTTTCGTATGCATGAAGCATCTTCTTCAAAGCAAGTTTTTGCAAAATTTTTATGCATCTTGCAGTGTCTACAAAAGTAATTTGCTACAAAGCATTCTGTGAAACCTAACATAGAATTCAATCCTTTATTGTCTCCTACACATAAAGCAAGTATAACAAAGTATTTTAAATCACCTATTACAATAGGAACTTCTTCCAAATTTTTCAAATCTTCTATAACTGGAGAAAATATTTCATTTCCCCATTGTTTTCTGTCAATGCTGTTAAAAAGCATTAAGAAAATGTAATCTAATTTAGATCGAAAACGGGGGGGAATAAATGGACATGAAATATAAACACCTCCAATATTTTGAAGACCAGATCTCGACCCCAATGGATTGTTCGTTTCGAAATCATCGTAATATAAAAATATTGGCAAAACGAAATAATTTTTACCAGTTGGATACGGTTCGACCTTTTTTTTCCAAAATTCAGTTTGCATAATATTAGATATACAATCCGTTTGTTCTTCTAAATGTTGTAAATATTTTCTCACACACTGTATAACATCGTTTGATTCCAACATTTTTGTAATTGTATGTCTAACGGAAATAAACGTTGAATTTACGGTTTTCAAAATGGTTTCCGAAAACGGTTTATGACTTTGAAACCATTTATAACTCGTTCCACTTACTCCAGTATTATATAGGACTTTCAAAAGTATTTTCCTATTTACTGTATCAAATGCTTTTGTTAAATCAAAAAACACTACTGCTAAGTAGCATAACATAGTATTTTTTTTACTTATTTCTTTTTGTATATATGTTACCATGTCGAACAAAGCAGTTGTAGTGTTTGAGTTTTTTCTGAATCCATATTGATTTTTACTGATTAAATTGTTGTTGTTCAGATATTCTGATAATTGAGTATTTACTACGGTTTTTATGATTTTGCTTGAAATAGTTGATAGAGATATCGATCTAAAATTGGTTATTATATTAATATCACCGTCTTTGTATATTGGTATTATTTGATTTGTTTTTAGGTTTTCTGGAAATGTTGATGAATTTAAAGATGAATTTATTAGTGATGTTATATGTGATATTATTTCATTCAAACCTTCCTTATAAACTTTTGTACTAATATTATCTGAACCTGTATTTGTATTTTTTAAGCTTAATATATATTCACATACTTCTCTTTTATTTACATTTTTAAATTCAACACATTTATCAGTATCTTTCTTTAAAATAAATCGATTGAATATTTTGGTTTAGATTTTTTCCTGTATTACTGTAGTAATTATTAAAATCGTTTATTTTTTCTACTTTTTGTTTGTATTAATATGTCAATAATGCAGAATTTATTACCACAATTATTTTTAGATACTATTAATTCTTTTATATTGTTCCAAGTTTTTCTTCCAACATGTTTACAGCTATCGAATTTTTGCGTATAATATATGTTTTTCTTTAACCTTTTCAGAGAAGTTTGCTTATTAAACCAAAATTTATGTTTCCCTTAAGTTACTGTTATCAAAATTTTGCACTAGTTTTTGATACCAATAATTTTTTATTTTAATTAATTTTATTATTTCGTTATCTATCCATGGTTTAGACATTCGATTACTTGTTTTATATTTAATATTTTTTGTAGATTTATTTAGAGCATTATTTAATGTGTTTGTTAGTAAATTACTTTTTTCGATAACTGTGACGTCATAATTAAGATTAAATATTTTTTTGTTTTTTATATTTTCTCTAAATTTATCATAATTCACTCTCTTAATTACTCTATCTGGATCTGCTTTCATGTTTACTTTCTCTTTAATCCGTTATCAGTTTCGATAAAAAGTAATTGATGGTCTGAGATATTATAATTCAATTGATTAATAAAAATGTTCTGCTTCGGATTGTTTGTTAATATATGATCCAAACACGTGTTTGAGATTGTTCGTGTTACTAATTTATTACAAATAAAATATCCATTAGCATTTATGATGTTTTTATATTCTTTTATTATTTCGTTTTGTTTATTTTTGTGTTAATCCTAAAATCTTTTGTTTTTACTTTTTTAATTATCTTTTTTTTTTATATTATTATCACCAATTTTTTTTTCTTTCTCTTTCTATTTTATAAATTTCTTTAAAATTTTAATCACTTATTATTTATGATTCTTATTTTTATAATTTATCAAACATAATTTTACAATTAGTATTGTCTTAAACTTTGTTCTTAAATATTTAACTTTTTGCTTAAACTATTAATTAACTTAAACTTTTTTTGTTTTTTTTTTTTATTATTATCCTATTTAATTTCTAATCAAATTTCTATAATGTTTTGTATTCTTTTTTTTTAAATTGTAAATTACAACCTAAACAACAATAAAGTAATTTACACACTATCCAACCTTCCTTTTCCCTAAAACATTATTATTTTCTCACCAAGTGTGAGCAATTAACATATATGTGTTAAGAAGGTTTTTGTCTTTGCTGTTTTTGTGGTGGGTACGTCACGTATTTCCTGTGTACGATAAGGTACTAAAAACTGTCTTACCAGGAAATTCGTTTGTCATGCCCACCACTTTTTCTAGTTCAGGCATTTAATATGCACATATGTATTTATGTATTTATGTATTTTTGAATTTTCATTTTTTTTTTTTTTTTTTTTTTTTTTTCTGTATATCATGTTTGGTGTGTATTTTTGAACTGAATTTAATTTAATTTTAAATTTGTAATTTACTTTTTCAACTATTCCGCTCGCAAATTGTAATAATGGTTGCCAATTTTGCATTAAACTTTTGCAATATCAAAGGTTTAGCATGTAACTTCCAATCAGTTGAAGCTCACCTACACTCTGAAAGACCAGCTATCTTAGCCCTAAGTGAAACTCAAGTTAAAAGCGATGATATTAATTATAATATCAATGGCTATACTTTAGTTTCACTTTTTATTCCACACAGAGGTGTCGCTTTATACGTACGTTCTGATGTAGCTTTCAACAACCTTCACGGTATGAAAAGCCCCAACCCAATTTTTCATTATCTTTGGGCAAAACTCCGTGTTGAAAATACCACAATTTTTTTCTGTTTTATTTACAGATCTCCCCAAGCCAACGAGCTAGAAACAGCTATGGTTATTGAGAACCTATCAGACGATATTAATAAAATTCTGGGAAAAAATTAAGAATGCGAGATAGTCGTCGCAGGGGATTTCAATGTTCATAACCGAAACTGGCACAATTGTTCAAGTCACAACTCTCCGGAAGGCAAACAAGTTGAACTATTCTCAAACCTTTTCCAACTTTCCCAACTTGTTACGAACCCGACTAGAATTCCTGACCAAGCCAATCAAAACGAACACCACTTGTATTTGTTCCTAACATCAAACCCAGGAAAATACAATAATTCTGTTAGCTCTCCAATTGGTGGTTCCGATCGTTGTCTTGTTAAGACAAACTTCTCGAAAAGTTCATTGACCGGTCTCAAAAATATTCCCAAGAGATTAATCTGGTACTACGACAGAGCAGACTGGGTAGGCCTGAATGATTTTTTGGCAACTTCGACTGGTCGATGTGCTTCCGTCACAAAAATGTTGACTTTTCTGCAGATGCCATTAGTAAAATAATTATACTAGGAATGAAACTATTCATAGCTCATTTAAACCCTTTAAGCCATTACGCCTATTTGGCGACCCTATTGTCCAGTTAACCTTTACTCCTCTTAGCATTCGTCGAAATGTTGGAGCTCTCTCCCTTTTTTATAGATATCTTGTTGGAAATAACACTTGTTCTAATGAAATAAAATCACTAATGGCTCCCCTCAAACTATTCCGGCGTAACACTAGGGAGGCTTCAATTGCACATTTCTACACTGTGGAAATACCTAGATGGTCTAAAACTGGTTTTGGAAAGTCTTTTATTGTAGGAACATGCTCCCATCTCACGTGTCTCTAATCGACAAAAATGCTCCATTATACAATTTGCAACTTCTCAAAAAGAACCTCTTCAGGTTCGTCTCCTACTTACCTTCCAATTCTCCTCTATCATCCTTTTTCCCTCCAAATCCTTTTTTTCCTTACCCACACCTACAATAATTTTGTATAAAGGAATCCTTTCCTAGTGTTTGGGTAGCGTGTAAAAAAAAAAAAAAAAAAAAAAATAAGTCAAAATTAAAATCTCCTATTATAAAAGAGTTTTTATTTTTATTTACATTTAATTGTTTATCAAAAAATTCAAAGAATGTTTTTATGTGATTTATATTTTGTATTGATGGACGATATATTACAGTAATACCAATGTTGATATTGTTTTGGAGATTTATTTCAATTGTAATTAAATTTGTGTTATTGTTATAGTGTACATTTTTACTGCGATATTTTATAGTTTAATAAAGAAATATAGCAGCTCCGCCACCTTTTTTATCCGTCCTACATGATAGAATCTTAGAATAATTTGGAATATATGCTGTGTTATCATCATTTTCCTTCAGCCAGGTTTCAGTAAGTACAATAACTTGTATTAAATTTGGGGAATTATCCATGTATGTACAGCAATTCATCTATTTTATTACTTAAACTTCGTATATTTTATATATAATATTTTTAGTGAATTGTTTTTTTCAAATTTTAATTTTCCTAGTCTATTAATTAATTTGTTTGTTGGGTAAAATGGTAAAGAATAGTTGTTATTATTTTGACACTTAAAAGACATTATTCAATGAATTAATATCGTAAATTCTGACAACTTTTGTGTTGTCCTCTTTTTCTACATAAATTTTGTCGTACTTTACTCAAACAAATTTAATTTTTCCTTCTCTTTTCAAATCTCTCGCTTTTTTGAATAAGAAACTCCAATATTGTTAATTTTTCATTTATAAAAATAAAATTATCCTTCATGTTTGGTAGTATGTTTTCAATAATGGATGACATTTTGATTTGTTTTTTTTTTCTTGCTATTATAATTTGGCTTTTCACTTTATTATTTTTGAATTTTATTATTATGCTTTTAGATTGACCAGAATTTTTTGAATTATTTCCTTGTTCCAAGGAGATATTTTCAATTTGATCATCTTCCACTTTTACATCGATAAATTCAAAAAATTTTCTTACCTCGATCTCCTGTGCCATACTTTCTGGTATTCCACAGATCTCGATAGTATTATACAATTTTTCTGGCTTCAATTCTTCAATTTGGCTTGCATTTCTGTGTATTTTTTTTGATAAAATTTCATTTTCGTTTTTTAAATTTATATTTGTTCCATTATAAAGTCCTCATTTATTTTATTAAGTTTTTCAGTAATGTCTGAAAAGTATAGGCCAAAGACCTCCAGTTTTTGTAAAATATCTCCAATTTTATCAGTAATTTGCATATCTTCGACAAATTTTGCATTTACTACACTTTTTTGAGCAGTATTCGGTGTTATTGGTGGTCCAATTAATGTTGAACGACGATTCTGACGTTGTTTTTTACATTTTTGACAAAACCAAAATATTTCATCATTTTCCATGAATTTTTTGTAATCTTCATTATTCATGTTACTACAACTTACATGGAACCAGTTTTTACACTCTCCATCACATTGAAGCCTCTTTGCAGGTCTTTTAAAGTTAATTTTACAGGAGCCACAAATTTTCTTGTTTGTTATTGTCGCATTCTTATTTACCCTAAGAGACCTAAATTCCAAGAAACTACCATCAGCAAGTGGAGCTCCTGAAGATGATACTGAATCTCAATGGAATTTGTTTTTTCAACTGTTGTTTTTGAAGGATCATGTTGCACCAAGAAAGTTGGTTAATATTACCTATTTTAAAAACATGTATTATGTATATATTTGTACATGTACCTATTATGTTAAAGTTTTTCTTTATTTAGTGTGTAAGTCCATTTATGTCTAATTAATACGGTTCTTTCTTTGTAGAACTGATACCAATTTTGTCGATTTTACAGAAACAACAGAAATCGTGTCAGAGCCTGTGAACGAGTCTTTGTACGATGTATTTATTGATGAAATTGACATTAATACAGAAATATCTAGCCAAACACTTCCAAGTACTCTACACCATTGGGAAAACGGAAAGAAACTTCTTATGATTTAGCTTGTCAGAGATTTTTCAACGTGCTAGACAACGTAAACAAGATTTTCGAAAAGAGGTTTAAGAGTAATGACACAGCAGATGATTGCTTTTTGAAAACGATTGAAGGTTGCTTTAAATAACCTGTATCTGATAAGAATAAAAAAAAATTTTAAGATCGACGTGTTGAATTATTTGCACAAAAAATTTACAGAACTTTCTGAAGAAGACTAAGTAAACATCCTATTTTGAATATTTGAATTCGTATTTAAATTAAAATTTGAAGTTTTATGTTATGTTTTTGTTTTATAATTTTAAATTATATGTAGGATTGTATTAAGTTTATGTTTACGTTTTCTGGCATGTAGGGAAGCTCTGGGAAGTGCATAATATAGTACCTATCGTAGCAGTTAGTTTTTAAGTCATCTACTTTTTTTCAACATAAATTGTATGGAAAAAAAGGAGTGATTTGAAAAAAGTACTGCTGCGATAGACACCATATATATGTCTCATCCACTATAGCATATGGATTTTATATTTTAAATATTTTCTTTAATATGTATAAGAAATTTTTGTTCTTGGACAGAAAATAACATGAATGCAAAGCTTAAAAAACATTATTTGAATATGTACAAAAATATCTAAATAAACCTAAAAAACAAAGTTTAATTTATTCATTTAAATTTCATTTTCAAATAGGAAGTCTTTTAAGATATCTCTTAGTTCAAAAGCTGAGCGGCCGCATTATTTGAAGATACTTGTCTACAAGATTGTAGTGGACGAACTTCTTGTCTCCAAAGACCTTCAATGATAGTACCACTATTTGTGAAAGAATCAACATAGTTATGTGGACAATATGGACCGTTGTGCATTTTTGCAAAACTATGTAGCACCATAGTCTCTTTAACAATGATTTCGGCATTTTCCGCATTAAGTTCCAAAGATTTTCTCAGTATTCGCGCAGTTAAGATGCCAAACGCATTTTCTATCGTTCTTCTAGCCTTTTATTATAATTTTTATGGGTAAAAGCAGCCCCGGCGGAAGATATGTGCGGTAGAAAAATTTAGCGAATGAAAAAGTTTTTATTTAAATATTTTTTCACCTGTATAAAAATTGCATTTCATTATGTAAAAAATTAAAAATCTCACTTAAATGTTAACAAAAAATTAAAAATGTTTCTTTCTTGCTTTTATATCTGCGAATTTTGTAATGACATCACCTACTTCAATTTCTTTTAAAATTTCTTGTTCAATCGAGATTATAGCAAGGGAATTCAATCTTTCTTGATTCATAGTAGTCCTTAAGAAAGTTTTTATTAATTTTAGTTTTGAAAAACTCCTTTCTCCAGTTGCAACCGTAACTGGAATTGTTAAAAATATTCTGAGAGCAAGCCATATATTGGAAACAATGCATTGCAGTTAATTTATTTTTATAAAATTCAATATATATATAGGCGTCATATTAATTTTTCTCCTTTAATAAGATTACTAAAGTGTCGTAGTTCGCTGAAAAGTTGATCACCTATATCACTATCATTTTTATCTGTAAGAGGTTCTTCCAGATCCTAGCATTTTTTCTGTAATATACTTTCTTCATGTAAATTAAATAAATCAAGTAAATATCCGAATAAGTTATTAAAATGTTCAATTTGGGTAAATCTTTCTTTTACTGTAGCATTAACTTTTGCTACAATGATGTTATAAATTTTTTCTTTAAAGAATTTTTGCCGATCGTTTGCCTCGATCGATTCATCCACAGGTAGTGTTGATTTTCTTCTTCTTTTATGTGCAAAATTGAATCTATACCTAATTCTGCAGCCATTTTCTTAGAATTATCTATATATTTTGTAAATATATTATCGTGATTCAAGGACTCCAAAAAAGTTACGCAATTTTTCAAAAATATTATTGCAGTTGCAGCATTAAGATTGCTTTCCTTTGTTTGTAATAATTTACTGCATATATTAATATTATATAAAATATCGTACCAAAAGTTAACGAAAACTAAAAACTCAAATTTAAAAATTTTTTGCTTGAGTGTTTTTGCCAAAAATCTAGAACTAGAATCAAAATACTCAATTGTAGACATTTCATCTAATGCAGCAATTATTCCATTTATTTCAAATTTGAAGACTGTAACAGCATCAATTCTACATTCCCATCTTGTTACACATAGAGATTTAACATGCCTTTTCACATGCTTTTTGATAATTTGCCATCTAGCAGATGCAGAAAAAATGTTAAATACAGCTTGCACAAGACCAAAAAACTCAATAGTTGTCGCAACACAATTTACTGCATCACCAATAACCAAATTTCACGAATGGCAGCCACAATTCGTAAAAAAAGCTCTTTTATATAGTGAAATCTTCTCTTCGGAATTCAAAAATAAAATAATAAAAATAAAATTAGACTTTTTAGGTTTTTATTAACCTTCTTCTTTAATCTTCAAACATGAACTAAAAGCTAAAAAGTTACATTTCTTTTTTCTTAAAAATTAAAATAAAAAAAAAAATAATTATCTTATCGATTAATATAAAAAAAAAATAAATTATGCAGTTTAGCAATAAAATATCATAATTTATTGACACTAAAAAAGGTCAGTTTTAAGTGCACGAGACTTAAATAATTTCAATTGAATTTTAGTTGAATAAGGGATTTTTGTATTATTATTTATGTCGAGAGGTTAATAAATTATGTGTTTGTTTTGTAATATTATCTGTTTAATATTTTGTTTAACAATTTTTCGAGTTATTATGAAATTGAAAAATTGTAAATAAATAAAAAAAAAATAAAATGTGTAATTTATGAGATTGTGTTTTTTAATTTTTGTTAATTTAGAATTTTGTCAAATGATTAAGAAATTTTAAGTGGTTTTTGGAAATGAAGAAATGATTAAGAATGTGAAGTGGTTATAGGAATGGTGAAGGAAGATCTTGAGTTGTGCAATCTTGAATAGGGCAATCTTGTGGTGACATAACAATATTTATCTAAAATTCTTTTTTGTACTCCCTTATTTCTGCCAACCATATTAGCGCCATTATCATAACCTTGCCCTCGGCAATTTTGCATATCAATGTTAAAATGTGTTATAAAATCTTCAATTGCAGACGCTAAATTTTCTCCTGTTGTACTATACACAACATTAAAGGTTATGAAGTATTCCTTGGCTCGTTATTATCTGATATATTGTTGAGAGTTCTTAAAACAAGTGACATTTGTTCTTTATGGCTTAAATCAGTAGTGCAATCGGAAATAATAGAAAAGTATTTTGCGCTTTTAACAATTTGTATTATTTTTTCCTGTACAGAAGCTCCCAAAATATTAATAATTTCATTTTGTATTTCTTTCCCAAAGTAATGTACATGAGTTTCCGCAAATTTTATTTTACGCAAATGTTCTATCATAACTGGGTCGAAAATCCCGAGCAGTTTGACCAAAC
Source organism: Argyra leucocephala (assembly GCA_963942445.1). Taxonomy (NCBI): domain Eukaryota; kingdom Metazoa; phylum Arthropoda; class Insecta; order Diptera; family Dolichopodidae; genus Argyra; species Argyra leucocephala. The sequence continues at coordinate 51,873,567 of OZ012679.1, read as the reverse complement.
CTAAGAAATTGCCATTATTTTCTGCGAAGAGAGTATCGGTTGTTCCACGAAATGCTAAATTATGACTAGCTAAATATTTTGTAATCTCAATCAGCCGCAACAAAACATTCTTCCAATGCAGCTTTTCCTTTTCAACAATTAAAATAAGTTCTTTATCAATATTCATTTTCAATCGAAGTCTTGTAGAAGCTTCAAACCATATATCAAAGCATTTTAAATGATTGGATTGCATTATTAAGCTGGTGTTCTAATTCTTTATCGGAGTTCGCCTTATCTTGATGAGAGCTATTACAATTTCCACAGTCTGTTTTTGAAAAAAATTCACAATTTTCTTGCTTTGGAGAATAGATTTTTCCATTTTTATGCTGTAGGGTTTGAAACGGCCTGTGTGTACAGACCATAAGTTAAGGTTAATGGGTTGAGTTGTTTAAATGTTTTCCTAGCTTCGCCCATTGTGCATTTATTCTGCGTTTTGATTTTTAGAATCTCTTTTTGTTGTACGTATTTTGCACATAATTTATAAGAGGCTGCATATTCTTCAAAGCAATTTGCAAAGTGTGCAATCCTTATTGTTATGTGGTGTCATGTTGCATTTTTCACAGGTGGGGTTTCTATTGCAGTGTTTTTTCGTATGTCCTAATAATTGACATGTTTGACATTTCATAGAGTTGGGGGAGTACTATCGTACTTCTTTGGTATACCAAGCAGCGTTAATTTTGTGGAATTTTGTATACGTCAAAAGTCAACAGGATTAAACCCATGTGAACTGATATCTGTGTTAGATTTCTGTCGTAAATTGAGCCTTTACAGCTATTTAAATGTCCGGTGACGGAACAGATTTCGCCGAAATTTTTTGTTTTTATAAATATATCGGCAATTGTTTGATTTTTTGTTAAAACCAATAAACTGCCATCGCGGAGTATGTTAATTTTTTCTACTTCAGAACTGATCCCTGTTATTGCACTTTGCAATGCAAACAAACTGAAGGACGACAGTGGTTTGTTTTTGTCATTAGATTCTATGGTTATGAATTTAGGATGATGGTTGTTGGATTTTCTTAGGAGGGAGTCGCTTAAAGAGGGAAAGGCTTCACCTAAGCAGGGTTTTTTCCTTTTAGTTTAAGGGGTGGTTACCACTTATCTTCACTAAGAAAAGATAAGGGGCCAAACCTATTCGCCAGTGGACGACCCGGATGGTCCACCGGCATTATTATGGTGTGTTAGTATATAGTAATACTATATATAATAATCCACTTGTTTTTATTATTGATATTTAGAAAGAAAATATTACAAGAATGAAAAAAGAAAAAAAATTAACGTACCCGTTTGCTTATTATGTGTGTAGAGTATAAACACTTAAAGAAAAAAACACTCTGGTCGATTGACCTTTACACTATGAATGTCAGACGGTTAATGTAAATTTTAATAAAATAAAGTCAACAGCATCTTAAATAGAAAATAATAATGAAAATTAAACAATAATACTGAACAATTTGAACCTTTCAGCTCATTTTCATAGTAAGTTGAAATTTTATTTTTGAAATTATCCCATTTACTAAACAAACAATTTTCTTTCTCAGTATCCAATAATTTAAAATCTATATCAATCTGTAAATACAATATGTACATAATTAAAATAATTTAACGAACTTTTGATTTGATTACTTTATTTACTTTTAAAAAGTATCTATGTACTAATAAAAAAATCGTATAGAAAAATAAAATAATAGAAACTTACTAATTCAAAAGCTCTGGCATCTGTGTATTTTGGCTAAGCTTCCAGAAACTCAGAATTAATTTTTGTATTTATTAACTCCTTTTGCCGTAATGTAAAAGATTTTCCCATTTACCCTTGACTTCATTCCAATCGTTACAGTCTCTGACGAATATCGCTTTTAATCCATGTGAAATATTTTCATCCACTTCTAATTCATTATCGCTTAAAACACTTGTTTGTTCTTCAAAATTATGAATTTTTCTTAATTTTATTCTCATATTTATATAGCTGCCATACAGTTTACCCTCAGGATTACGTTTTCCTTGTCTAGGGGTAAAAAAATATTCCTAAAATTAAAAAAAAAAATGTTTAATACGAATAATTAGATGAGCTTAGCAAAAGGGATTATGAGTATTCACAAGAAAATATGCAAATTACAATTCATTAATAAATATTTTATTTATTCCCTTTTACCTATCATAAAACACAACAACCATATTTGTGAATTGGGTAAGTAATGTAGATTAAGTATAGAAAGTTATAATTTTAATTTTATAGATTGTAAAATATTTTCATAAACATTTTCCTAGATTTTGTAATTTGTAAAACAAAAATGCTGATATGTTAGCATTTCCAAATACATATGTATATACATTATAAATAAATAGAAAAATAAATACATAAATAATATTAAAATTATAATAACATTATAAAGAAAGTTTGTCTTTTAATTTGATGTAATTGTGTGAATATTTATTTTCTTTATTTCAAATTATTTTCTTTATTTTAAAGTCAACCCTAAAAAGTTGGAAGGTTTACTGATAAAGTGTAATTAATTAGAATATTTATAAAACCTTTATGTTTTACTTACTTAAGTTTAATTTTACTCATAAAGAAAAATCTCTATTAACTTAAATTTGAACTAAATGATGCTGCTGAAGTAGATGGCGAAGACACTGCTGATATTGTCTTTTGGGTTGATTCAATTGATTTGATCCACGACAATACTTTTGATTCAACTGATATTGTCTCATCGATTCCAAACTAAAACCCACAAGAAAAATGCATCTAGGTACTTAAAAAAAATTTTAAATTAAAAAAAAATAAGTATTTATACTGTTTTTTTTTCATTCAAAAAGTTTTTCACGGAAGTGAGCTCTAAGCCCAATGCTTTGAATGGCCTCTTTGGTATCTTCCGTGGATGAATATCTTAAATTATCGTTATCGTACGAAATGCCGTTTTCTAAATTACACAGTTACAAAAAAAAAAAAAATATTAAAAATTTAAAATTTTAACTCAATTGATTCAACAGAAATTACTGACGATAGCCACAAAAAGTGGCCAAAATATATGATGTAATTTAAATTAAATTTTGTAACAAAATATCATAATCCTTTAGTCATCAAAAAAGCCAGCGTCTCAATTATTCAATTTATATATTTGTGAAATATAATTTTTAATGTTTACCCTTCAAAATTGTATACAAGCGCTCCAATTTCCACTCAGTTAATAAATTATACATATTGACATTTAATTACTATTTATTTATTTATTTATAACCTAAATATTTTACATAATTGTTTTTAGACAGAGTTTAGAGTATATTTTACAGAGATTAGGTATTTTATATTTATTTCTATTTACCTTTACAACTGAAACATGGTAGTTTTGAGTATAATATTTAATTTTATTAATTCTAAATTTGCAAGGAAAATGGTAAAAACCTTACATGTAAATTTATTATTTTAAACTTAAAAACTACTTAAAACTAAGCTGTATGTCTCTACGGCTGATATAGATATCTTATGACAGTATTTTTAGAGAATTGCAATTTATGGTTGAAATTATTATTTTATTGTAGGATTTTGTAAACAATAGTATTATTTTTTTTACTTTTGATGAAGTTTTCTTGTAGAAAAATAAAATGGCAAGTTCAGCATCATTTTTAAAATTTTATTTTGTTTTATTTGAAGTTTGGCAATATCAGAATTGGCACAGTCCCCCCAAATTGGAGAACCATAGAGCATGATCTGTTGGAATATTGATTTCATGATGATTAATTTATTTTCAGTAGATAAAGAGGAATTTCTATTAATAAATGGATAAAGACAACGTATGGTTTTGTTTATTTTGTCGATAATTATTAAGATATGAGCTTTAAAAGTAAGTTTTGGATCTAAAGTAATACCAAGATATTTTACAGAGTCCGCCCACGGTATAATTTTTGAGTTACAGGTAAGTGTACTTTGAGGTTTAAAACAAGCTTTACGCTTCCTTGTAAAAAATATGGCTTTTGTTTTGTCGACGTTAACTGAGATTTTCCATTTGTTGTAGTAATCAAATATTGCATTTATGCCGTGTTGTAAATTATTACCAATTTCAGTGCCTATGATGCCTGCCGTCAATAAGGCTGTATCATCCGCAAACATGGATATGAGACAATTGTTGATATTTAGCAAATCTGAAGTGAATATGTTGTATAATATAGGTCCTAATACCGAGCCTAGTGGGACAGCGGCTGCAATATGAAAAGATTCTGATTTTGTGTTGCCTATGTCAACTGTAAAATATGTATCACATAAAAAATTATTAATTATTTTTGTAAGGTACATGGGAAAACCAAATATATTTAGTTTGTGAACTAATCCTTCATGCCAGACACAGTTAAATGCCGCATTTATATCCAAAGTTATCATCCCAATGCGTTTTTTATTATTAAGATTACTTTTAATGAATTTTTTAATTCTCATCAGAGGATGTAGTGTGTGTTATGCTATGTTATGCTATGTTCTGGTCTAAAACCGAATTGAACATTTGGCAGAATACTATTTTTTTGGTAATTCGAATGCTATTATTTTGGTAAGAGAATGCTATTATTTTGGTAATTTCTTGAACAGTGATATAATCTATACCAGTCTGATAGTTATATATGTTATTAATTAATTGTAGTGACTGCCTCACTGTATCTGTGGTATAAGGGTCGTTCATATTTAAGTTTTGTTTGTTTGTTTGTTTACTAGCGAAGTGTTCGGCGATGAAATTGGCTTTGTCCGTATTTGTTACATGTTTGATATTATTTATTATTAAAGGAGGAATAACTTGGTTTTTATTTTTAATTATTTTACATATTTTCCAAAAAGGTTTAGAACCCTTGTGAAATATTTTTAGTAAATTGTTCCACTTTCTATTTCTGAATTTACTTATTTCAATTTGAATAATAAAATTGAGTTGCTCGATTTGAGCCTTGTAAATGAGTGCTCGCGTACGTACCCATTTCCTTCTAATAGTATTTCTTTTACTGATTACTTGCAAATATAATAATAAAAAGGTTATTGAAAGGTTTAGATACTTTCCTAGGAACCGAAAGTTCAATAGCTTCCTTTACTTTATTGTTTAGAAGAGACAGCATATTATCTATAACATAAGTATGTTAACAGTGTCCGAAAAATCCAGGTTAGAAATATTTTCGTTTAAGTAGTTGTGAAATAATTTCCATTCAGCTTTCTGGAAATCTAATTGGGAGTTTACTAATCGTTCAGCGGTAGAGTTTATTTTGATTTTTACTGGAAAGTGATCTGAGGAAAGTTCATTTAAAGTGACCGGTTCTGAGATAAACTCCTCGGCATTAGTTGAAAATATATCTAAGGTCGAGCAGTTTAATTTAGGGCTGGCTGGACAATATGATGGATGATTTGGATAAAGTAATTTGAATCTATCTGTATCGAGAAGGTCTTTTAATATATTACCATAACAATTTGCTCTATTGCAACCCCACAGACGGTTTCGTGAATTAAAATCACATCACATATCACATATTTTCCGCGACATCTTGATAATTTTAGAAGATCTGTTCTGTACATTTTTTTAATGTGATTTAGTTTATTTGTATTATTAGAGATATTTTTTTTGGATTGAGCAATTCATTTTGCACTATTACCAGGAAAATAAATTTTCATTATTGCTAAGTGTTTTTTGAATTCCTATATTTTCTAATACATGCGTATTTAGGATAGGTAACAGAGTGTGCTTTATATTTTTGTTAACAATTATGGCAACTCCACCACCTCGACTTATTGTACGATCATTTCTATGTATGAAGTAATTTGGATTGTTTACTGTCGTGTTACTATCTAACCATGTTTCACTAATCAATCCTATATGAATATTATTTACTGTCATGAAGTTAAAAAATTCAGTTGATTTATTACGAAATGCATGTGCATTCCATGTTATGACATTTAGATTAAAGATATTATTTATCATTATTATTGTATAAGTACTTAATCGCTAGTTGTGTTATAACATTAAATTGTTGTTGCTTGTTAGAGCAATTATTTAATTTCGAAAGTAATTCTGTCAGTAATTCATTAATTTCATTTAAAGAGAATAAATTTACATTTATGTTAGTACTACTACTATTAGTATAATTGCTGTTTTTGTTAATATTACTGTTTGACGGATATCCAACGGGTTTATATTTGGTAAATGCTTGAAATTACTCCATGTATGTTGAGAGTGAGAGTTTACCGTATTTTCGTTATTGTATATGTTAGGAAAGTTTTTGGTGTAGTTATTGTTAATATTAAATGCAGGTTGTTTTGATATTGTTTTGTTGATCTTTGTTGATCTTTGATTTATTAAATTGATATAGGTTTCTCTGCATGGGCAGGATTTATCAGTAGAAAAGTGAGTGCCTTTACAACTAGCACATTTTGGATTACCTTTATTAGGACATTCTGCAGTTTGGTTCTTTCCTGAACAAAAAGCACATGCAGTTATTACATTACAGTGTTTGGAGCCATGGCCAAACAGTTGACAATTATAACACTGTGTAACATTGTTGGTGTTTACTTTATGTTCCCACCTGACTTTAGTATAATTGATGTAGCAATAATTGTTTTTTAATTCTTTTAGATATATTGAACCATTTTCAAAGTAAACAATATATAAAATAATTTGAAAATTAAATCTTGTAGATTTTTGGATTAACTTGATATCTGAGCACTTTAAATTCATATCATTTAATTGTTTTTTAATTTCATCACAAGGCAATTTATACAAACGAGAGAGAATGGCTTTGAAAGGTTTTGTTTTTTTAGTGTCGTAAGAGAAACACTCACACTCATTTGTTTTTAGAATTTCACATATTTTAGTAAATGAAACTTCTGATTTTGGGAATATTTTAATTCCTATAGATATGCTTTTTACATAATAATCTTTTATATTATTCACCAACATTAAGTCATTTATAAATTTAGCACTTTTTTTAAAATTGTAATTGGAGCAATTTTAATATTTTGATTGTTTTCAATTAAATCATCACTTGGCACTTTATCAGTAAAATTATCAATATTGTCTTCAACCATTTGCAAGGGAAGAAAGTAGTTAGAGTTTTTAATATTTTATTACTATTATTGTTAGGGTTGCCCCTTTTTAATTTAGGCATTTTCGCTTTAAATGATGCATTAATAGCATCACAATCATTAAGAACTGAGCTTTTTAAACTTATATTGTTTGAAATTTGATAGAATTTAGAGCAAAATCTATTGAAAAAACACGTGCACTCACTTCGAGTAGTGAGAGGAGAGTGACATATTGACATCAAAATTTATATATTCATCTATATTTAAAGTGTCATCCGTATAATTTAATACATGAGTGTTTTGGCTACTTTCTGCCATTTTATTCTGCACTAATTCTACCTTTCACAAATTAACTCTTGACACGAACACCACGAAGTTTGTATTGATACTGTAGGATACAACGAAATACAAATGTTATTGAGAACAATTTAAATGATCATACAAGCAATGGTATTTTTACAATGTATCAATGCAATGCATATACTACGAAATGTACATTACCTTGTTTAATTATATCGTAGTAATCTAGAATTAACATTTTTTGATAGTGTTGCAAAATTAACATTTTAAAACATGTTTAAACACATCTGAAAAGAGTAATTCATTGTACTTATCACATTCTAGTACATGTTGTACTAAAAAATTTTCAATGTATTTTCAAAAGTTTTTGTATTTAATTTTAAATTTTATTAACTATTCAGCAAATACAATTTCACAATATAGAAATATACATCAATGACTAATTAATTAAACGTAAATTACAGTAGAATCAACAAAATATTTTAAACAATGTTAAAATACACGGAATGGTAGTAAAATTAACGTGTGCAGGGGAGGGGTTATTTTAAAATGGATATATGTCAAATTACCATTGAATATGAATATTTTAACTACAAAAAACGTAAAATAAAAGTTTCAAATGAAAATTTACATTTTCAATATTTTACATTGTTCAATGTTAAAATTACATTTGCATTTTTCTCTCACTGTAAGAGCTTTACCCTCCTCTTACGTCCAATTTTTTACCAATTTTGAGTCTGTCTAAAAAACTATAAAAATCAAATATCTAATTTATTAAAAAAAATAAATAAATTTATATGTAAATATTTAAGCCCAGTATTCGCCTACAGCGAAACGAAAACGAAAAAATCAGTACCTTTTAAAATATCGAAAACTTTTCGTCTAAGAGTTTACAAAATTTTATGTCATTTGAATTTTAAAACTTCAAAATAAATAAACAAATACAAGACAACATAACAGAAAATATTCATACATCGTAAACTTATTAATTGAATAGAATAAAAATATTAATTGAGTAGTTCAAGTGAGGAAGAAATTGTTTTAGGAGCAATAGGTTTGATTTTTTTACTATCAGGGCGAACATGTTCTCGGAATGATTATTTATAACACTATAATAAAAAAGGACGTTTCGCCATGGACGTAAGTACATATATATCAACAATTTTGTTCAGGCCATTGTTTAGCACTATACTCTTAATACATATAGTTCGAAAATTTAAAACGGTGTCCAAAAAAATTCAAACATGAAGGCGGATGGCGTAAACACATACCAGAGACAACTCTCTCTTTCATGAAAAACACCAATTTCATCAAGGTCGACATCATTCTGGTGCGAAACCCGTTAGAAATGAATTTAAAATTTACATGGCAAAGAAAGGCTTGCCACTTAGACTAAAAGTCAGTATGCACATTTTAATTTTAAAATTTTATTTTACTTTATAAATAATTTAAATATCTTTATATTTATATAAAAAATTCGATAATCTGAAAATAAATAAAAAATATTAGTTTAAAACATTTTTATTGTTATTTTCAACTCACATTTTAAATTGAATCAATTTAAGATTCAATACTTCCGGGTGTATTACTAGGGGACGTAGTTACATATTCCTCCAACATGCTTTCAGTCTAGTAACAACATTTTTTAATAAACTAGTGAATTGGAAAAAAATATTTTATTAGTATTATAATTATATATATTCAAACCTCATTTATTTGTCTATTTTTTTTAATTTTATGTGTAATTATATTGACAAACTGGCAATTAACATCAATGATCTCATCTTCCGGTAATTTTTGCATTAAGTCGTCCAAGTTTGCCCACATGTATTATGAAATTTTAATTCCGACACTTCCTTGGTTTTATTTTTGTCTCATCCCAATAACTGGTGAGACTATTGACTAGAGATTTTGTAGGATTTTCTTTTTTTTTCACAGGCTAAAAAGAAATATTTTATTACTAGTTTTTTTTATAAAAAATCATATGTCCTACAGTCGAATAATTATAATTGCTGTTTGAAGATGATAATAAAAAAGAATCTTCAATACCATCACTAGACATCGTGTTGAAAATTTAAGCAAATACTTTATTTCAATATCACAATATAAAAATATTTTGAAAAATTAAATAAAACAAGTCTTACTTTCGTTTTGTAGTAACATCACCTGGTAATGTTGTTGAGTATTGGAGTATGCTGCCAGATTTTTTTCTTTTTATATCTAAGGGCATCTCTTACTGATTTCCATATTGATTTACATTCTTCAGCTACAATAATAAAATAAAAATATTTAGGTACTTACTTTTTGTACTACAACGGATAAACCTAATATTATTTTAAAATTGATAGATAATAATACAAGACCTGGTTTTCCCAGTTCCGTCAAAATTTGCTTCAAAGATGAATTCACTGCTTCCAAATTTCTGTGATTGAAGTTGAAAGGTCCCAAATATTAGGATATTTCTTAACTTCGTTTGCTAATTTTTTCTTTTCGCTGTTTTTCCAGTTGATTTTTTGCCTTTTCATTCTGTAAAATATATTTAAAATTCTTTTTCAAATCATATTTTTATAAATATAAAACACGAAAATTATTAATACCTTTATAATTTAATTTCCTGGTTTTGTAATATTTTTGAAATTCTTTTTTAAAATACAAATAACGACAAATTTAAATTCTTTTTGATTGTATTTTCTTTATTTTTGTGTATTGAAATTTCTAACTGTCATAATTTCATAAAAAAAAGATCAAAATATCTTTTTTTAAACTAAATCTAAACGAAATTATTGTAGAATTTACTTCGCGCCATCTATTTTTTTCAATCATAGATTCGTTGTGGGGTTAACTCGTTTAATATCTATAGTGCTAAACATTTATATCTATATAATATTCAAAAGAAAAATAAAAAACAAAGAATAAATAACTATAAATAATAAACAATAGGACTTTTAAATTTTTTATTCATATAAATAATTTTTTTTTCTTTAATTTTTTTAAATTTTTGTTGATTTTTTTTTTGTTTTATCTGAATAGTCATCAATACATGTTTGTAATATTTCATTAAACATTTAAAGTGTACATTATTTTATTGATTTGAAATTGTTCAACAATTTTGTATAATTGTATATGTGACTATTTATAAAAGGCTGTATATAAAACTTAAATAAAACAATGATATTAAACTTTTTTAATTTTAATATAATTTATGAAAATGATTAGTTTATAAACTTTTCGTTAAAAAAGAAATTAATTGAACTAATAATTAATAAATTGACTAATATTTTTAATTTAAAATGAAAAAATAAAAATATATAAGACTCAAACATATTTTATGAAAAAATTAAATATTAAATGCCAATAATATTACCAAACGCTTTACAGAAGAACAGCTAAAAACAAACTGGAATCTGGACTAGTTAGAGAAACTACCATATTTATTTTCGGTATAATATCCCTTTCCTACGAAAATCGGTTTTACATAGGGAAAACATTTTTTGAAGGCTTTGTTAAGGCTTTTTGCATTTTGAGAGAAAAAAAAATAATGTGGTAGGGATTTGCGAGCCAATGAAGTTTGTACGATATATCGTCAAATAAAATAAAATAAAATTTGATAAATTTAAAAATTATTTTAATTCAATTCAAAATAACAAAATTATCACAAAATTACAAATTTCTAATATAAAAAACAAAAAATATATACAATATATCCTTTTTATCAATTTTGCCCTTTTCGCAATCTTTTCGATACAATAGCCATGTTCAGGCCAAAGCAAAATCAATAAAATGCGATGTGACACGTAATGTCCACTTTTTTGATTTTAAAAAAATTCTGTAAAAACTTATCAACTGGTCTAAAAGATCAACACCTCCTATTGAGTTATTATATTCTTTTACAACTTGAGGTTGATTAAAGCTTACATATTCTTTTAATTTTTTATCTATCGCCTTACAGTCTCTTCATTCCCAACCCCCATATAGTTTGACACCATATATATAGGTCGACTGTCATACCATTTACAGACTACAATTTTATTATCAATACTTACGGCCGTATCCATAGCTCCTCTTCCTTTTTTTTGCAGGTCTTTATCACTCAAAAGTGGAAGTTGACCGAATCGATTTATGCGAGCTGTCCCGGCTGCATTAATTTGTTTTTGAATTAAAATTTCTAAGAGATTGTATCCATGAAGTAATTATCAAAAAACATTTTGTGCCCAGGAGTATGTAGACGTTCAGAAAGTTGAAGTACTACCGCCGTAGAAAACCCATATTTCTGTTGTAAGTTTGCATTAATTTCGCTCCCTTTACCTTGGTAAACGAGGAAATCAAATGGGAAGTCAGTTTTTCCGCATAAGCAATAAATGACCAAGCCCCATGGATTCGGTTTTTGTTTATAATAAACTTTGCACGGGTACCTTTAAATGGAACTTACCTTTAAATGGAATAATTTGTTCGTCTACACAAACATTTTCCTCTACCTCTTCTTGCAAACACCGTTGTGTTACACAATCAATCAATGGTCTGATTTTGATAAATTTATCGGTACAGTTTACTGGTATTTCCAAATTATTTATGAAATGAAGATGAAGACGCAACTGACTAAATCTTTGTAATGTCATTGACTTTTGGAAAAGATCAATTTTAATTGTTGGATCTCAGTACAAAGATATTTTTGGGAGTTTCATGCAACCCATCATTATATATAAACCAATAAAAATTTTCATTTCCTCAACCGTTGCATTTTTATAATATCTTGTATCATTCTGTTTTGCATATAGATTAGTATGAACAACCATTTTTTCAAACAAAGCATCCGTAAAAAATGATGCAAAATATTTAACAGGTTCATATATTTCAGAATAATAGTCAATATTCTCTCTTACAAAAGGAATAGGATTTGGTATGTAGGCTACTTTTTTCCACTTTATGTTTTGTTTCGACGTAACTTCGTATTGTTCTTGATTTATAAGAGGTTCAGATGACTCAATTATTTCTATTATTACATTCTCATCTATCACAAAATTTTCATTTAAATTTTCATTTGAACCTATTGCAATAGTTTTGAAGACATTTGGAATATCCTCAGATTCTTCTGGTATATTACTTTTGGCAGCTGTACCAATATCAAATTCAATTACGTCATCATTTCCCATTTTTTCAGTGTCATTTTTTTCTGCGAACTCTTCGTCGTCCTCAAAATCCGAACAACCAGCACATAACCGCTCTAAGGTGAACCTGATTTGTTCTTCAGACAAACCTTTCATAGTCTTTCAAGTAAAATATAAAATTTATTTTTTTTACGTAAAGTTCCTTTATTTATATTTTGTACTATATATCGTACAAATTATTTATGTACGATATATCGACCAAATCCCTTAACCAGATTTTGTACGATATATCGTACACACTTTTTATTTATAACTTAAAAATATTTATAATGCTTATCTAGAAATACTTACAATAAAATACTATAAACTAATATTTATTTATTATAAAAAATAAAATTTTATTGCTCTAAACCAAAAATAACACTATTAAATTTAACTTTTGAAATTATGCTTCACTACATTTCACCATATTCAATGGAAACACTTGAGAAAAAGACTAAATTTTTGACGTTTCGAATTAAATTTGATTATTGGAATAGATTTTTCGTTATTGTAATAGATTTTCTCGTAATTTTTTGAATTTTTAAAAAAGAAACGCTGATCTCCATGGTAGCTTCGTAAGCAGGAAGACGACAAATATTCTTGTACGATATATCGTACAAATTTGAAGAAAGGGATATATTTATTTTTGTCAGCTGTCAAAAAATTAATACAGAGCAATTCACAATAATACTATAAAAACTAATATACTTATAAATTACATAAATAACTTCACTTTTTTTTTTAATTATCTTTAGTAGTATATTTAGGGGGTTTCAACGACTGTCAGATGGCGTCACAGAATTTTGACAGGTGTGATCCTAAAGGTATGCAATTAAATCTCAAGGTAGAGAAGCACTTTTGTGATCCTAAAGGTATACAATTTCGGTTGAATATGTCTGTCAGTTTTTGATGGGATATCATGCATATATTTAGGCTGAAATCTCAAGGTAGAGAAGCACTTTTGTGATCCTAAAGGTATACAATTTCGGTTGAATATGTCTGTCAGTTTTTGATGGGATATCATGCATATATTTAGGCTGAAATCTCAAGGTAGAGAAGCACTTTATGTTTTTATATGTGAACAAATAATGCGTAAGCGGAATTGTAGTGTAAAAATTAAAATTCGTCCATCCGTCCCCCCATCTATCGGTCAACATATAATTATTGTTTGGGAAGAATAATAAAAATTAAGAAAATATAAATTTAGCATATAATAAATAAATTCTTCTGTAGATGAATTGGTTAAGCTGCTTCTATCTCTGGTAATACTCAAAATAGGTTAAGTATCGATTCTAGTCTGATTCGTCTACAGAAGATTTTTTTTTAAAAAAAAGTCTATAAAAGTCTGTGTGAGGTTAAAAAGAAATACATTACAAATTTATAACTTGTATTGTACATTTAACATAATGTTTTGGGTGGAGAATATTCAACACGGATATAAATATTGTACTTGTACGAGAAAATGGAAATCATTTTCTACAATAAACTACAAAATATTTCATGATAGTTTAGAGGTGTTTCTGACTCCTGAAGGTGGTGAAAAGGTCCTACTACTTAGGATAAGAAATGGTGAAGCAATTACAAATATTTCGCACAATAAAATAGATGTTTTAGATTGGCAGCACATAAAACTTGAAGTAAATGGTGGGGATATAGCTATAAAGGGTGATATTTTATTTCCAGAAAATATGAGTCACAACAGATACATTCCAAACCATTTTCCCACAGATTGTCCTTTTATTGAAGAAGATGACTGGGAAAATATAAATAAACTTATAATGGATATATTACCAACAGAAAAAGAGGGAAGTGTGAATGCTGATGCAGCTTTAGAATCTTTAAAATTAAATATAAACAAGAAAGTTGCAGAGAATAATAAAATTATAGAGAAAAGATCTTTGTTGAAAGATAGACTTGATGAGGGTATTAAATTCCTCTCTCAATTAGCTGATAAATATGATAAGAATAATAAAACTGATCGTGTACAATTATTAAGAAAATTAAAAAATGAGCTTGTGATGATTCAAACTGAGAAATTGAATATGACAGATGTTTCTAAGGAAATGCATGAACATCATTTTGAAACGCTTTTGTACGTATATCAAGTGATTGAGAAACTAAAATATCACTATAATTATAATTAATAATAAAAATTCAGTATGATTCCTAAAGAGAACTAAACTAATCAATTTTCGAATATATAATAGCAGGTAGCATAATAAAATGTCTCATAATAAACCAAACCTTTGAAGTCAACGTTTGCAAAGATATTCATAATAAGTATCTCTCAAAAACAAAACAAAATGAAGATAATATTAATTAGTATTTTGTATCTAATACAATTTAATATATACAAATCAGCTCCTACTCGTTTTTATTTAAATGAAGAGAAACATGGATATATTAATTTTGATATCATCGGACCAAACAATGATACAATTAAGGTCGGACTCTCATTAGATTTTATAAAATATAGTAAAAATCCTGAAGCAGCAACAACAACAACAACAACAAGTTTACCAATAGAAAAAAATATTACAGAGCGAAGTGTTTTAGATAAAGCTGATACAGTTCCTCAATATGTTTCAGTACAAGAAGCAATTGAAGCTTTTAAAAATGATTTAATTCGAAAAGAAATTGATATTGGTGGTATAATTAACAGCAAAGAAATTTTTTATAGACATTTCATACTTGATGAGGGTGATGTACAAATCAATGTACGATGCTCATACGATAGTAATTATAAGGAAAGAACAATTAAAATAGAATGCTTGGAATATCGTGATATAATAACAGAAAGACTTTTAGGTAATGGTGAAGTTGAAAGAATGATTTTAGCAGATACTGAATACAAAACTGATAGTACCGTATTGGATTTACGTAAAATGAAGCAGACATTAAATATGAAATTTTTACGTTAACATCAATATCATAATTACTTGAATACTCCATATAAACTTATATCTAATCAAATATAATATTAATACAAAAAAATTAATAATAAATAAAAAACATGTTTTTAAATTATAATAAATTTTCTTTATTTATCCAAGAACTGTGACTTGATGGGAAACCAAGCCATTTAACAAAAACTGTGTTATCTTTAGTTTTTAAAATTTTTTCAACTAAATAGACATCTTTATTTTTAGCTTTTATTAATTCTAGCTCATAGAAACCACCTTGAATGGGATGACCTTGATAATCTTCTAATAAGTATGTGATGGGTTAGTAATCTGAATTTTCTTGATTTTTTTTTTTTTTTTTTTCTTTATTAATTCAAAATACGAATAAAATATTACAAATAATTTGAAAAAAATATTGCATAAAAAAAAAATAAATACATTCAGTATGATCTTAGCCTAAGCTGTGTGATCTTCAAAATATGAATGAAAATTACAAATATAAAAATTGAAAAATTAAAAATACGTTTCTTTACTAGTACTAAAATTATATAAGTTGAAAGTTAAGAATACGAACAACAAAAAGTAAAAAGAAAAAAAAAGAAAAAAAATAAAATGAAATAAAATAAAATATTAAACCAAAAACTTACATCTAGAAATTCTAATTTACATAAAACTAAAAGTCTTCCCTCAATAATAAATGAAGAAAGAAGACAAAAACAAAAAAGAAAAAAAAAAAAACAAAAAATAAAATAATTTATAAAGCAAAAGAAAACAAAAATATCTTTTACTTATGGATCAAGTTTACATGAAAAAATTTTTAAGTTTATTAATTTAATTCAAAATATACCTCTTTATTTCCTTCTTGAATATGCACACGTTATTTATATTTTTTATTTCTGATGGTAAATCATTAAATACTTTTAGGCAGTTATAGAGGCAATTATTCTTCTGATTATTTGTTTTAAAAAGACTTAAATAAAAATTTTACTTATTTCTAGTATTGTAATTATGAATGTCTACTCTTCTATTTAAGATGAAATTATGTTTAATATGATTATTAATTATTTTGAATCCGATCATAAATAACTCTTTTTTGCATATGCTATCAAGACTCAAGAATTGATCATTATACAGTTGGTCACTAGGAAACAGGACAGGGTACCTATTAATAATTTTAATGGCTTTTTTGTGTATAATATTCAAGCGACTCAAAGTAATTTGGGGTGCTCTGCTCCATATTGGATTAAGGTACACTATGTTTGATAATATATAGGAGCAAAATATGGAATATAACATGCTGACGGAGAAATAATTTCGAAGTCTCTTTAATACAAATACGTATGGAGAAATTTTTTTGATAACATGGTCAACATGATCTTTCCATTTTTGTTTTGTATCAATTACTAAACCCAAATAGTTGAAAGTCTTTACCATGTCAATAGAATTACCATTAAGAAGAAAAGAAGTGTTATTAATTTTTTTATTTTCAAAAATCATAATTTTTGTCTTTTTTACGTTTAGACAAAGACGATGTTTAATAAGCCATTCGTTAATTGTTTTTAGATCTTCCTCAATTGCAGCTTTTAATTCCCTTTCATCAAATTCGGCATATCTCAAAACTGCGTCATCGGCATATAGTTGTAAGGAACCTATTAAGTTTAGCTTTGTCATATCGTTAATATAAATTTTAAAAAATTCTGGCCCTAAAATAGATCCTTGAGGAATTCCTTTTTGTACGATTTTTGATGAACTATATACATTACCGATACGAACTTCTTGCTGGCGATTGGATAGATATGAATGTAGGAATAGCAATTGTCTGTCGGTAAAATTCATCAATTGAAATTTTTTAAGTAAGATTTCATGATCTACACAATCGAAAGCCTTTTGCAAATCTAAGAAAATACATGCAACATATTTTCCCTCATCCGAGTTTTTTGAAATGAAATTCGTCAGACTTAGACAGGCCGCCGTTGTATTTGAGTTAAGTTCAAATCCATATTGCTCTTCATGAATTATATTGTTATTTCTTAGAAAGTTTGTAAGGCGGTCTTTTATTATGATCTCGAAAATTTTTAAGAAGGCTGTGAGAACTGATATAGGTCTATAATTGGAACAAATATTTCTGCTTCCGTTTTTGAAAATTGGGGTTACTATAGCTTTTTTTAAAGAGTTTGGAAAACATGATGTTTCAAAAGAAATATTTATAAATTTGACCAAAAT
The DNA here is from genome assembly GCA_963942445.1 of Argyra leucocephala. Lineage (NCBI taxonomy): Eukaryota > Metazoa > Arthropoda > Insecta > Diptera > Dolichopodidae > Argyra > Argyra leucocephala. Next base: position 51,855,914 of record OZ012679.1, on the reverse strand, counting down.
CCGACTTAAAGGTTCGCAAAACCTTTTGATAAATTTGGTTGATATCTTGTCATATCCTGTCGCTGCACTTGAATTTAGAGAAAGTATAACCTTTTTGATTTCTTCAATATTAGTATGACTTAAGAAAAAATTGGAATAAATAGTAGGTATAAAATTGTTCATATATATATTATCAATGGGATCTATTGAAATATCTATTTTCTTTGTAACATTTATAAAAAATTCATTAATAAACTCAGCTATATCTTTCTCATCGGATACGCATCGGTTATCAACTTCTAGGGATTTTATGCTACCGTGAGTTTCTATGTTAGTGTCTTTGTTAAACATAATTTGTTTATAAATATTCCATATGGTTTTACTATTATTAAGACCCTTTGAAAGTTTTTCTGAGTAGAATTTTTTTTTCGCTATATAAACTAAATTTTTAACTTCCTCTTTAGAGTCTTCATATAGTTTTCGCACATGTGGATCATCTGAATATTTTCTTTTATATTTGAAATAAGAATCACGAATTTTCATTTTTTTAAAAATATCATCTGTCATCCAATCATGCTTCTTATTATTTTTTACTACTATAGTTTTGGTGTTTCTTTCAATTATTTCCGTTAGCTTCCCTACGAAATCGTCAAAATTGTTCACCGTTTCAAGGTTAGTCCAAATATCGGGATTTTCTAAATTTTCATACATTAAAACTACTTTTCGGAGATTTAATTTTTCTAAACTTGGCTTAACGTCTACACTTACAGAGAACAGTTGGTGGTCAGAGAGACAAGTATCTGAGATATGAAAATTGTACTTATATTGAATAATATCAGATATGAGATGATCAATGATTGTGTGAGAAATCACTCTTGTAGCATACTCCGTTGATAGTTTATTAAAAATTATATAGCCATTACTAAGTAAGGTATTAGTATAACTTTCTACTTCTCTACAATTAGTTTTTAGTAGATTAATATTGAAGTCACCTAAAATAATAGAGTGGGGTATTTTTGAGTAAATTCATCAAGTTTCTGAATGAAATCTTCAACTCGTGTTCTGTGATGTCGATATATTGACATGATATTAAAACCTAGCTTCGTTAATTTGACTGTTAGAAAAGTTGAGGAATTAAATTCTTCTTTATCAACAAGAGTACTGCTAATTTTTTTGCTAACATATATGGCTGATCCGCCATAAGGAACTTCCAGATTTGAAAAATATGCTTCATATCCGGGTATATTGAAAAACCGATTTTCATCTTCTTTTAACCGGTGAGAGCGATAACATGAACTTCACAGCTATATGATTTAATTAAAATTTCTAAATCATTTAATTTATTACGTAGACTTTGAATATTTACATATACTATATTAAGATTATTTTTATAATTCATTCTGTTATTATTTGATGCAGAAAAATAATTTACCTTCAAGCCTTCTTTAATATCTATCGACTCATCTAAACGCATTATTACCAAAATTAAAAATAAAATTTATTGACAATAATAATTGAACTAATTTTCGAGATAACATTGATGACGTCATGCTATCACATGTGTGCATTATCATATAAAGATGTAATAATATAACTAGTTTTAGTTTGAAAATTTGATTGACACGCGGTGGAAATAAAAAATAATAATTTGCAAAAATCGAAATAAACGAGTAAATTAATAAGAAGAAATTAATTTGTATAAAATAAGTAAAAAATTTTAAGTGAAAAAAAAAATTCAAAAAGATAAAATATAGTAATAATAGTAAATGAATTAAAAAGGTAATAATATTCTTATTAAAAATTATTGATGACGTCGTGCTTTTAGATGTGTAATTCACCATAAGAGATTGTAAAATCATATAAAGAAATATTTTAAATATGAAAACGTGTTCAGAAACAAGTAGGATAAAAGAGATAAAGCTTAACATAATAATATTTAATAAAAAAAAATAAAAAAAATTTACAAAATTAAAAAATATGCAAAAAAAAAATATAACATAAAAGTTGTGAATAATGCAAAATAATTTTTTGATTTTAACGAAATTAAGTGTATTGTGAATTTGCATATCGTAAAAATTATTAAAACTATTGTGAATTTGTGTTATGTGTTGTGGAAGAATGTAGAGGATTGTTGTTTTTTGTTTTAACAAATTCAATATCATTAATACTACTAATTCTAAATACCTTTGAATTTTCGGTTTGCTGGAGAAGTATGTTGCCTTCTTTAATCCATAAAAATTTATATCCATATAAATTTTTGACTTGTTTTGCTTCATAGAAGAGTTTAGCCTGCAGATTTGTAAAATGATGTCGAAAAAATATTTCTCGATTGTTACTATCTTTTATTCCCAGTTCGGCCGTGAAAATATGTTTTCGGTCTCGTTTTTTTTTCATAAGCTCTGCTTTGATTTTTCCAGAACTAAGTTCGACCAAATACAATTTGTTGTTGCCATCAACGGCACCCTTTTCAATACAAGAAATTTTTAGTATGTCATCCTTTTTTACTTCCGCATTTAACTTTTCGCTTATTTTAAGCAATGTGTCCACTGGATTTGAGAGATTCGAAGGTAAGCCGGCTATCACAATATTATTTTTGTTTTTCATTTGCTGAGATTTATCGTAATGTGACTCCAGTATATTCACTTTCCTTTCCAGATTTTTACATTTCATATCCGTGTCAAGAATTTGTTTTTTTAAATACTTGTTTTCTTCGATCACTTGCTTATGTTGTTGTAAAAAGCCATCCATCTGTATAGATATGTAACTTTGCGATTTGTGAATATCCATCACTACAGCACCCAATGTTTTTATATATAAGGCTAAGCTTTCAAGTGTGCAATTCTTAATGTTGATATCAGGTAGGTTGACATCATTTAGAAAACTTTCTTTTGGAATTACATCCACTTCATCAACAATTGTAATATTTGCTTGTGACGGACATTTTTCACATCTCCAACTCACTCTTTTGGCGATGACATCATTGTATGTTGCTTCACTTATGCCAGCGCATTTTAAGTGGTGAGGTGCTTGGCAAGGCCCATTACATATTAAACCAGTATTCTTTGAGGTAAAGTTCCTTTTACAAATGATGCACTGACTTTTACTAATGTTGAATAATTTATTTTAATTTTTTGATTAGGTTAAATTAAATTTTCTACTATTATTTTTATTGTTTTTGTTTTAATTATTTTTCTATTTTATTTTATATGTATATTTGGCGCGAAAAACAAAAATAAAAATAATTTGTTCCCACAAAAAGTTTATAACAAAAAATATTCGGAGCAAATTATATAAATTATAAATAAAAATGTGTTATTGAAAAAAAATTAGTAAAATTTTAAAAATTTTGATAATATTTTATTTTATATAATATTTTATTTTATTTTTAAAAAAGAACTCGGAAAATTATGTTGTTTACGATTTGACAGTCAACCAGTCTAATTGTGCCTTTTGGTAAATATTTCAGTTGTCCAATTTGGTGTGTACCCCTTTTCAAAAACATGTTTGTACTTGCTTATACGTACTGAGTCACCAACTTTAAATTTTGCTGGTGCAACAATTTTAATATGATTATATACAGTTGACAACAGCTCATTTGCGTTTTTATTATTTACATCAGATGGTCGCTTCTTAATAGTATGATGTTTGGTGTTATTGTATTGATGAACTAATTTTCCAACAGTATCTATCCATTTATAATTACCATTAAAACTGAAATCTCGCCACATTTTTAACTTTAGAGTTCGATTGAATCGTTCAACAAGGCTGGCTTTTAATGAGCTGAATGTTGAGTAATGATTAATATGGTATTTTCCAATCAAATTTTTGAAAGTATTATTAAAGAATTCTTTTCCATCATCGGTTTGTAAATTTTTTGGGTATCTTTTAGATTCCATGAAAATAGAATTCATTGCTTGCGTTACATTTTCAGCAGTTTTATTTTTTACAGGAATAGCCCATGCATATTTTGAAAAGGTATCAATAACTGTTAATAGATATTTATAATCTTTATTTTGTTTAGCATAAGCACCCATTTCTACTAAATCAGCTTGCCAAAGATCATCAAAACCCTTGATAATAACCCTTCGTCTTTTAAAATTTCTACGAGCCGGCTTGTGCAACTCTTCAACAACCTCCCTCTTAGACATTTCAAGAAGTAAAAAAAATTAAATACATACACAGGTTATAGTTTTATTAATAATTTATTTATTTTCTTATTCTTTCATACAATTTCATAAGTTTTACAATTCTTATCATAATATTTTCAGCTGAGATGCATTCACATGTTTCGGGAACATCTTCAACAATTTCAGCTGTATATGGACATATACTCCAATGATAGCCATATTCCTTTGTTAATTCTAATGTTGAATCTTTAAACCTTTTTAGAAATTTGAAATGAAGATTTAATTCTTCATAGTGTTCCTCTAAAAGAATATCTCCATATTTAATAAGAAAATTCTTTAAAGAATATCCGATTTGATGTATATCCATGTCAACAGTTTAAATTGAACTGTTTTAGTATCTTTTTTTTTAAAAATTTCCTTTTCTAAGGTCATGTGTTTGTATTAGTTCTTTTCTCGAATCATTTGGTAACCGAACAATATCAGTATGAGCTGCTTCCACGGTAACTACTTCATCTCGTAGCGCATTTATATGTTTTATAAGAAATGCTAATTCTTCATTTATATATTTTTTAGTTTTCTCTTCCATTTTCAATACATCAACCTTCAAATCAGCTGTGTTTTTATCATTAACTCCATAAACACGTGATATTTCATTTCTTAATTGCATTAATACATCTCGTTTTAATTCATTAGTTAATTTCATAACATAATTTTTTAAAATTTGAAATGAATCATCAACATATTTTTTATTTGCTGTATCCATTGTATTAAATGGATGATTAACATTAACTAATTTTTTAAATTGAAGATCATAATCTCCATCTTCAGTTAATTTGAATCCAACAGCAGGAAGCCCTTTATAATGCAATTTATTTGAGGATTGAGCAAGAGTGCTACGTCCAAATTTATCTATTGTCATTTTATATCTGCATATATTTTATTATAGTTATTCGATTATATCTGCTTCTCTAAGCTCTTCAAGAATAGAATTAATTTCATTTTGATGATTATTATTCCCAGCATGTTGTGATGCATGTAAAATTCTCAATCTATCAATTAACTCATTCGGATCGTCCCAATAGACATATTGTTTTGGTTGTTCAGAGTATAGCATTAATGATTCCGATGTTTTTGATAAATTGTTTATTGAATGACCTGCTCCCTTCTTATTTCTATTTCTGGTATTATATTCATGCTCATAAAGCTTTCTGATAATATTCTTATATTTGTAACCTTTATTTCCTTTAATTTGTTCTAGAGAATCATAATTTTTTCTATGAACATTTGTGGTTTCTAGAATTTTCTGATATGTTTTCAAATCACTCTCTGTATAAACTGAATCATCAGGTTTCTTCTTAAATATAAGCTCAAGCAATCCATCAGTTGTTTTGAATACCTCATTACCAATTATTATGTTATGATTTTGTTCATCAATTCGAAAAGTAGATGCTCCTAGTTTACTTGTATTTGTTTGTAAATCAAAATAAGGTCCATAACTTTTATCAAGTTCTGATTTATTGTATCCATATGGCACCGCTCTCTTAGGTGTTGATGTTTCAAAATTGAATGATGACTCATCATTTAAGAATGTTCTATTCTTATCAGCTTGTGGTTTAACTTCCGGTTTCAACTTAGGCGTTGATGTTTTTTTAAAATTGAAAGATGACTCATCGTTTAAGAATGTCTTATCACCATCAACATCCGGTTTAATTTCCGATTTCAACTTAAAATTGTTAGACTTCTGGTATTTCACAACATTAGTTAATTCTTTAATTGGGTTTATAATGGGCTCATAAGTTTTCTCTAAAGCTTCTTCTTGTAAAATTCGACCTGTTTTTAACGCATGATATTTCCTTTTAAGGCTTTTTTTAACTTTAATCATTTCCTTCATTAGCTTCTCATCCATTTTGTAATCAGTTTTAGTTATTGCTAACTGAACTGGTATCGGATCGATTGGTGTTGTTAACTGAACTGGTATCGGATCGGTTGGTGTTGTTAACTGAACTGGTATCGGATCGGTTGGTGTTGTTGATGTTATCATGTAGTACAGTAAACTAAAATAGTTATGATGTAACCATTATCTATTTATAACTTAAGAAATTCTTCAAAATTTTTCCTATAACGTCCATTGTTTAAAGAACTATCCTTATCAACCACTACAAATCCATAATCATTCTTCCAGCAATGTGAACATAAATTTTTGAATTGGTCAAAATTCATATCAGAATTAACATGATCATTGTAAATATGCTTTAAATTCAAATCATCTTGTTTGAATGCAATTATGAAATTTGCATTGTCTCGCACCAAATGCTTAGGAATACGAGTATAACTTTGACATAAATAGAAGCTGTCAACATAATTATGGCGACCCATACAAAAATATGCTCTTATGCTATCTTGTTTCTCGCAAGCAACATCATCAAATATAAATATTGAATTTTTTTGAGCTTCTGATGGAGCAATTATTTCAGAATTATTTGGAAATTCATTGTATCCCATCCCTTTAACGGAATTTATTATCTTTCTCAAATATTCATATTTCGGCTGATGTAATGACTTTGAGTAAATGTATATGTTTTCGAAATTAAGACCTTTAGAGTCTAAGAGCATGCTTAGCATAACATTAGTTTTTCCACAATTTGACGGTCCAACAATCAATCCTCGAATACTATCGGGTAATAATACACCATGTTTTCTTTTCTTTTTAAAGCTTCCTCGATCAAAATTTTTTACTTTAATCGGATCATCTACTTTAACAAACTTCATTCTGACAACTGATTAAAATCTATATAAACATATGTTTATATAAACTAATAGGTAATTAGTTTATATCGATAGTTAATCGAAGACATAAATATGATTGATCACAATAAAAAATTAATCAGACGTAAAAGGTTGTTTAAAGGGAGAGGAGGAGTAATCAATACGCTTATAAATAATTTACCATTTGAAGCACATTTACCAGGATATAATTACTGTGGACCTGGAACTAAACTTCAGAAAAGGTTATATCGAGGTGATAAAGGTATTAATCAATTAGATGAAGCTTGTCGTGAACACGATATTGCATATTCACAAAATCGCGATACAAACGAACGTCATAAAGCAGACAAAATATTAGCTGAAAAGACTTGGCAAAGAGTTAAAGCAACAGATTCAAGCATATGTGAAAGAGCTAATGCTCTTCTAGTTTCTGGTTCAATGAAAGCTAAAGTTAAACTTGGAATGGGCTGTTCAGCTAAAACAAAAACGAAGCAAAAATTATTAAAAAATATTATTCAAGAAGCTAAGGTAGCTGTTAAGGGCAGTAAACCAACAAATCAAAAAGATACAATCAAAATTGCTTTGAAAGCAGCAAGAAATGTAACTAAAAAGAGAAAACAAATAAAATTACCAAGAGTTCTTCCAGTGCCTAAAGTTGGTGGAATTTTACCTTTAATTCCAATTTTAGCAGGTCTGTCAGCTGTGGGAGCTCTCTCAGGAGGAGCTGCTGGTATAGCTAAAGCTGTCAATGATGCTAAAAGCGCTAAGAAGCAGTTAAATGAAAGTGAACGACATAATAAAACAATGGAGGCTATTGCTTTAAGAGGAAAAGGTCTATATTTAAAACCATATAAGAAAGGACTAGGATTATACTTGAAACCAAAAAATTTTTAAATATGCTACCCAAAAGAGCTCTAACCAACATTGATTTAAACAATTTTGGAAGTATTCTATATAAATATCTAAATATCTATATAAATATCTAAAACATTTTCGTGGAGTTTTCATGAAAGATGATTTACCTAAAAGCAAACCTTGGAAACATGAATGTGGAATTATAAATTTAGATAATTCTATTGGATCTGGTACTCATTGGGTAGCATATTATAAAAAAGAAGATAATATACAATATTTTGATAGTTTTGGGAATTTACAACCATCAACTGAAGTTGTGAAATATTTAGGAGATAAGTTGTCATATAATTATAATACATATCAGAAATTTAATACATACAATTGCGGTCATTTATGTTTAGCTTTCTTATCAAATTATAATTCTATAAACAAAAAAAACAAAATTTAAGCGAATAAGAATAAAGAATAACAAATAAAAAAGATAAAAACTGATTTTTTAATTTAAATTTTAATTTATAGTAAAAACTGACCTACACTAATATTACGCAACCAAAAATAAAGTTCAAGGTTATTTGTATTGTTCAGATAAAATTAAAAAATATTTATCTATTTTAATGTTTTGCCGTCGGCAATTTGTTAATAATTCTATGAATGGTTCATATTAAGAAGATCTCCTATAAAAACTGTTGCAACTAACACTTTTTCTTATTAATAAAGTGCAAGTCATGTCGCTAACACTTACATTAAGTGGCAACTCATCTATTTTAACAGCTGAGTATTTTCCACCTATAAAATTACATCATAAAGACTATGTATGTGGTCTAGTAGATTTTCAAACATACAATTCAATACCAAATATCGATGAAGAAAATAATAGATTTATTATTGATGATAATATCATCACTATTCCGCTTGGATCCTATGAAATTGAAAACATTGAGGAGTTTCTTAGAGAAAAATTGGGAATTTCTAATACTAAGACGGAAAAGAAAAAGCTTTACATAAAAGCCAATAATAACACATTAAAATGCGAAGTTTTTTCTGATAAAGAAATTGATTTTAAATCGGAGAATGCAATTGGTGTAATATTAGGTTTTACCAAAAGAAAATTAGAACAAAATGTTTGGCATGAATCAGATCTTTTCGTGGATATAAATAAAATTAATGTTATACGGATAGAGTGTAATATTGTATATGGAACATATATTAATGGAATAGAGGCTCATACGTTACACGAATTCTCTATTGGTGTCAGTCCCGGCTATAAAATAATTGAAGTTCCTCAGAATGTCATCTATTTACCTGTGAACGTCAAACGAATAAGTTCGCTAACACTTAGATTAGTTGATCAGAACGGCGATTTGATTAATTTTCGAGGTGAAACTATAACAATCAGATTACATCTAAAACCTATCGCATAATGATAGTTTATAATAATTCTAATAAATATTCAATAAATAATGCTCCTCAGTTCATTATTGATAGATCGCTGCAGCAACAAGGTCATCAAATATTGCGTAATAAGCGTGCTATAACGTTGGAAAATCTACAATTTTTAAAATTAAATTACAAATTAAAAAATCATTAAGATGAATTTATTTGAAAGTCCTGCTTTCGATGAAAGCATCACAAATGTGCATTGGTATACATATTCGCCATTTTTGAATTCATTTAACAAAAGCGATATAATTCGTATTCAAATCCAGAATCAAAATTTAAATATATTACCATCAACGAGTATACTTTACATTGAAGGAACAATATCCAAACATGATGGGCTAACAACAACAAAAAGAAAATTAGTTACAATGCGATGACATTTCTTTTCGATGAAATACGTTATGAGCTGAATGGGAAGGAAATCGATCACAACCGCAATGTTGGAATAACATCATGCTTAAAAAATTATATTTCGTTAAATGAAAATGAAAGTAAAGCATTAATTAATGCAAGCTGGTCACCTACAGAAGCTATTGAACCGAAAAGCATGTTTTTTAATTTTTGTATTCCCTTGAAAAGATTATTGGGACTAGCTGAAGACTATAAGAATATAATCCCAAATGCAAAACATGAGCTAATTTTAACACGTTCTCGAACCGATGATAATGCTCTAATTTGTTCAGATTCAAACGAAAAACCCAAAATTCTACTACTTAAAGTACAATGGCGAGTTCAACATATAACTTTTAATGATACTTTAAAATTCAATGTATACAAAAATATTGATAATGGATCAACGATGAAATTAGCTTTTAGAAATTGGGATTTATATGAGTATCCTACATTACCATCAAATACAGATCATCATATTTGGAATGTAAAAACAACATCACAACTTGAAAAACCTCGTTTTATTGTATTTGCTTTACAAACTAATCGACAAAATAGTCTCGTTAAAGATCCATCGAAATTCGATCATTGTAATGTTACCGATATAAAAGTATATTTGAATTCTGAAGCTTATCCATATGAAAATATGAACTTATTGTTTAGCAGAAATCGTTATGCTATTGTATATGAGGCATACTCAACTTTTCGAAGTAATTATTACAGTAATTCTGTTTGTGATCCCTTAATTTCACGGGATGACTTTAAAGCAAATACTATGATTTTGATAATTGATACACGCTATCAAAATGAGAATCTAAAAGTGGGACCAGTTGATGTGAGAATTGAATTGAAAACTTCGGAAAAAATTCCGGAAAACACAACAGCTTATTGTCTAATGCTGCATGATCGATTGGTTGAATTTAGTCCGCTGACTGGCGAAGTCAATAAAATAATATAAAAAAAAATAAGTTACATGTTCATTACCAATAAAACAACAACAATACCAATTTTGGAAATCGTGTTGTGTATTTGATATACCACCTTTTATTGCGGGGATATTTTTTATAATTTTCTTACATTGCTTATGTTATTTTTTTTATATACCATACAAACGATTAAATAATAATAATAATGGAATACATAATAATTGATATGCAAGGATTCAGAGATAATAACAACAAATTAATTTTGAAAGAAATTGCTTTGCTTACATCAAATGATGAAATTCAACATTTTATAATAAAACCCCCATATAGTTATCATATTCTGAATTTGAAAACAAAATATACAAATAATTGGCTAACTAAAAATCATCATGGATTTCGATGGTCTGACGGCACAACTCATTTTTGTGATGTAATCAATTTTTTAAAAATATTCATAAATAGTAATGTACATATATATGTTAAGGGAGCAGAAAAAAGAATTTGGATTAAAAATATTTTAAAATATCATAATGTGATTGATTTAGACGAACATGATTCTACAAGCTTAAAAATATTGAAAGATCAACATTTGGAGAATTTTAAACGATGTTCGTTTCAACATGTGAAATTTTGTTCGCATCAAAATGTTTATATATTGAAATTATTGCTTAACAAAGAGAGAAAAAAAAATGCTGATTGAATCAAAATTTTAATATTTAAAGGAATAGAACCTTTAACTTAAAAATCAATTCTTTTCCAAAACTTAATAAGTACGTACAATATTAATTGGAGCTTTTTATTATGGATAAGAAAAAAGATGAAAAGCTTGGACTTGTAGGACAAATAAAAAGGGAAATTAATTACACAATTTTCAAATTGAAACTACCATCATCATCATCATCATCATCATCATCAGATGAAAAAAACAAAAACCAACAAAAAAATAATTTTATATTATATTAATATGAAAAAAATTTTATAAATTATCAGAATCATCTGGGAAATGTAAAAATTAAAAAAAGACTATAATTATTGTAATTTTAAATTTATACTTCCATATTCAACTAAAAAAATGCTGAAAACTGAAATAATATTTTTTAATATTTTAAAAAAAGTGAAATAAAACATAATAATAATTATAAAAAAAGTATTTTATTTTATTTATCTTTTTCTTTTTCTATATTAAATTTTCAGAAATAAATTCAAGATCAGTAAATTTTTTTGTTAAAAAAACCCTCCTCCCCCCCTGAAAATTTTAAGAAATGTATATAAAGAAAAAGAAATTTTTTATTTATCAACATTTTATTTATTATAGTTTTTTATTTTTTATTTTTGTTACACATATTAATTTTATGTTACTAATTCATAAAAAAAATCTGAAAACAAAACCTAGAACCTGAAATCATAAACACCAAAACCTAGATATCTGAAAATATTAATACAACTAGAACACATATATTTTTTTTTTTTTTTTTTTTATTTTATTTTTCATTTTTTTTAAATTTTACAGAATAAAATTTTTTTTATTATTATATTAATATTCTTCTAATTCGTCTTCTTCTAATTCGTCTTCTTCTTCTGATTCCGTATCTTCCATCGGATGAAATTCTATTTTATAGGACTTTCCTATTGCTCCTTTATTAATTACTCCGAAACTTTTATTTGTTAATTTTTTTATTTGTTTTTCGGTTAGTTTATTAAACCGAAGCGGTAAAAAAACCATAAATTTGTTAGTTTGGAGTATTATTCTTTCTCCAAACTTTGTATTAATCTTATTTAAATTCATAATTTTAAATGATTTATTTATTGGCATTTCAGCCATTTGTATAGTTCCAGCATTAATGCTGAATAAGTTATTTAATTTTTTCGCGAACTCCATTATATGTTAATAATTTGAAGTTTATTAATTTACTAAATGAAAAATTCAGAATATTGCATTTTTATATGTTTCGGAGTGGTAAATTAATTAATTTATTAGGATCTATGTGGTTTTATAGGGTCTCAAAACAAAAAGTTGTTTTTCGTCTTGGAATTCTAATAATATATGAAATTAAAAATCTAAATGATGATAAGTTTTTTATGAAACTAAAATATATATGGTTTTATATGGTATCAAAACACAACAGTTTTTTTGTCTTATAAAATTCTAATGATATATGAAAGTAAAAAACTAGATAAAATTTTGAACTTGAGAAAGATTTTAGAGGAAAATCTAAAATACGTATTAATCATAGGATGTATGTGGTTTTCCAGTACTTAAAGTATTTAGATTGAAAATTCTTACTGAAAAGAAAGTGAAATTCCCAATAAACGTTTATTTAAATAATGTCATTAGAATTACGATATAAGTCGAGGAAAAGATATTTTTAAAAATTTATGTATTTTAAAAAATAAGAATATAAATAAAAATTTCTTAAATATTTTGAATTTTATTTTATTTTATTTTACATGATTCATTTTATTAAACATGACTAATAGAATAATGATCTTAAAGTAATGTGCTAACACCATTAGGTTCAATTTTTATAACTAAGCTAAGTGATATTTTATTAATGCATTCTTAATACAAAACGTGTAACTTACTTCTAAATGATAACAATTTACGAACTTATACTATAATGACCCCAGGCTAAAGTGTCTACATTATTATTTTTAATATAACGCTTATCATCTAAGTAACTTAATGATATTTTATTTAATTTTTGAGTATAAAGTTTATGCAACTTACTTCTAAAAATATACATATTCTTATGAATTATTTGTTTTTTATACAAACAGTTTCTGTAATCATCAATTGTAAATTTTTTAACAACAGTTTTTTTAACCCCTTTCGCTTTTGTTATTACATTTTGTTTTTCTATATCTATGGAATACATTTTAGATCTTAAGCATACAATTTCCTTAATAATATGACCATTACATTCATCCTTCATCATACCGAGAACTTTTTTATTTTTTAGTGGAATGTTAACAGTTATTTTTTTTTAAATCAGATGTATCGTAAAATTGATCAATGTCAGGTATTAAATCTGTATAAAAATCTTGTGTTTCTATTGTATAAATAAACGAATCTGTATCCATATAATTTAGTTTAATATTACCTAAATACTTAGGTTTCATATAATTATAATGGAAATCATACATTTTCCATTTGGATAATTCCAAAACTGTAAATCCTATATATATCGGTTTATTATAAAGAACATGAACTCTACTCATTTCAATTGCAACAAGATCTTCCGAAAAATGAACTAAACTATGGAAATTATGTCGAGCAATTAAGGCTCGTATTCCTAATCGTCTTTTGTAACTCTCCCATTCAGACACAAGTTTTATGTCTTTTCTTTTATCTACATTTTCCATTGTCTTGCCATAAACAGAATTATTCATTAATTTGATAAAGTTCTTTTCAAATTCTGTTTTCGCTTCCGCACGATGACAGTTATTTAAATCGATATATTTTTTTAGCCAAGTAGATTGTCTAAATTTCAAAACCCGATGAATCTTTTTCAACTTCAAACCGTGATGCAAACATAATTTCAAATTTCTGTAATGAATAATATATCGAACTTTATCATTCAAATCAGCAATCAACTTTATGTTTTTCATACTTTCAATTTTTTTATTTTCGGGACAAAAAGGTAAATCATTGTGATCATTATGTAAAATATGTGAATACTCCAAATCTACCTCTAATATATATCCCATTTCATTTGAATCTGATATTTGCATTATATCAAGATTAAAATTTTCGCACCATTCAAAATCTGAATATGGAAGAGGCTGAGACATAGCCCATCCATATAAATTATTAGCATCAAGATATGTTATATATGAACTAGATCTTTCTTTGTCATATGTTTCTAAATATTTGTTATTTGAAATCGAGTGTCGACAACAACATTGAGTTAAACCTCCACGAATTCCTTTTTTAACGAAACTATATTTATTAATATCTATTAATAATTCTAAATTTATTTCTGTTATTTTAAGCATAGCATCCCAAGATAATCCGGGAGCTGTGTAATATTGACATGGATCTAATTTGTAAATTTTCTTACATATTCTTCGAAAATTTTCAAATACATCTGTTAATAAAAGTACATCAATTTTTAGGTATATCTCTAAATAATCTTTTAAATTTTTACAATCTAATTTATTCCATATTTTAAGAGCGTAATCGTAATCTTCTTTTAAACAAATTGAATCTGAAAACTTGTTATCGAATTTTTCTATAGAAGGTAATACAGTGTCATTTAATTTAACGAATGAATCTAAATATTCATATGGAAAAATTCCTTTTCGTCGAATCATTTTAAAAGTTTCTTCATCAGAATAAAATTTTCGAATACATCTCAAATCATTGTCTGGCAAAGAAGATGCTAACTTATCTAAGCTAGATGGCATAAAACGAAAAGAATCTAAAAATCTAAGTTCAATTGATTCTTCTAATTCATCTCCTTCAATCCATTTGGATAATGAAATATAATATTCTTTATTCATAGGAATGACTTGTATTTTACCAGGGTATTTAGATAATGTCTTAACAATTAAATGACAGTCGTACCCTGAGAAATTATGGAAAAAAATTGGTATGAAATTCCGTAATTTAAAATTAAGATTACAATTCGAATGAGCAGGACCCCGATAGTTTCCTGTTAAATGACAATGGTCTGCTACTTTATCATTTTCAATAATTTTATTACAAATATGACAAATACTACTTTCTAAATGTGATTTTAATTCTAAAGGCGAAAGAGGCTTCATTGGAATAACATTTTTAAAATATTTACCTGCTAAAATTGATGCATCTTTGATTAAACTATTGGTAAATTCCTCTTCACAATTTTCTCCTGAATGTATTTTAAAAATATCCAAATTATCATCAAACGAACATTTGATATAATAAGCATAAGAACAAGGTATATGTTCTTGAATATTTGTAGTTGTGGAAGTCGTTGGATCTGGTGAACAAGTATCATAATTTTTTAACACACATTCAAAATCAGCATAAATAACAAACGGCACATTCAAATTTCGTTCAAAATGTTTAAATTTTAAGATGTTGTCATTTTCGCTTGGCAATGAAGTAACTATCTTATTACACTCATTTTTATGTTGTTCCAAAGTATACTGATCGTGAAAATGAATTAAACACTGATTGCATAGATGAATTCGCGACTTGTGTTTTGTTATTTGATTTCCAACTAATCTTGATAAATGTTTTATCCATACAAAATGTGCTCTGTTTTCTTTTTTAATCAAAAGAAGATTGATGTGATTTGGTTTTTCATCCTTCGTACAATAATATGGTCCCACAATTCGACAAATTCGTTGACAATTTTGTTGTTGTTGAACATTTTCATTAGATGTGGTTTCTTCAAAACCGAAAACATTAACACTTATTGAAGGATTGTTTCGTTCGAAAATTTTTACGTCATGAATTTGTAATGGAAATTGAAGATCATCAAAAACCAATGTTGAACCATCATTCGTTTGAATACGTTCTTGGTGAATATTTGCTATTTTATAGGTGCTTGGTCTACTTAAATTTCCTGATCCCTTATATAATGTTGATATTATACACCATTTGAAACAATATTCATCACCATTATAAACATTAATACAAGCATGTTTCCTCTTTATGAATTCCGGCAAAGGTAAATATTGTGAACATCGAATTGGTTTATATTCATTGACATTTATTTCCAAATGAATGATTCTGATCAAAGACCATCCACTGTCACGTTCTTGAAATTCATCAGTTTTCTGTACAATACTCTGCATTAGTTTTTGATAGTTTTCTGCGATATCTTTTTGCTGAAGAATCTTACACATTTTTGAATTAAATGATTTTATTGATATCTCTAAATCATCTTCATTATCATCATTATCAATTCCTTTGACTACTTTGACATATTCACTAAATAGTTCCAAATTGAATTTATATGCACTATGATGAAACAGTAGCATCTCCAACATTGACACAATACTTTCGCTTGATTGCATTAGAAATTCCTCAGGAGATATAAGACTTTCATCTAAATTTTCCAAAATGTATGTTTTGATCCTATTTTGGAAACTTGATTTTATACATCTTATATTCCCTTCAACTATGACTGATGAATTTTTTTTATGTTTGAATTGTCTGATATGATTGAACCAATTTTTGTATGGAACATCCATATTGCATTCAACACATTTTTTTATTTCCGAAACTTGAGCTGCACGCTTCATTTTGAATTATTTTTCAATACTATAATAAATTACTGAACACAATTATTTTATACAAATTTCAATATGTACTAAGTCAGAAATATGAAAATATATGCTATATATATTATAAATAGTCAGAATAAAATTTTGATTCTTAATAACTTCTACATACTAATAAAAATGGGAATCTTCTGATGTAATTTTTCTTTGTCTTTAGTTTTTGCTTAACTTCTTCTCTTATTCCTAATATTTCTAATGTGATAAGAACTTCAAAAATTTTAAACCGCAAGTTTTTAATTCTTACAAAATCAAAATCGTATAATTTTTACAGATACTCCACAAAAATTTTCTGTTGTGTTCACACACACACAATCACCCGAACACTCGTTCTTACCGCATTCAAACAATAAAACAATCAATACAGTTCCGCTTACGCATTATTTTTTCACATATAAAAACATTTCTAACTGATAAGAACTTTCAAAATTTTTAAAACCGCAAGTTTTCATTTTTTCAATTTTTAAAATCGTACAATTTGGTAGGGTACTCTACTCAAAATTTCTATTATGTTGCGTGAACATACATTACAAACTCTAATTATCCAACATTAAAACAATAAAAACAGCAAAACAAAAATTTTAAATTTTAAATTTTATTCTCTTATCATAAAACCAGAACATTTATTTCTACTATAGGATACTTTAATAATTTCATAACACTATCCAAGGTCGCTGATACAACAATTTCAATGACAACTTGGTACAACTTCGGCATCAATTCGATAATTTGGGTGGAGCTTCAGTGGACAACGAAGTTCAGCGGCGGTCGCGGTGGCATCGTCAACCTAAAATCTATTTGCCGAAGCTGTTGAAGTTCCAACTCTATCAAAAAAACTTATACCCAAATTACAACTTTAGCTTCGGCGAGCTTCGGCGCTCAACTTTGGAACTTGGGCGGGGCTTCAGCCACCTGACAGCTTCAGATTACCCCCCAAATTTTATTTCGGTGAGGTTAACAACTTCGGCGAGGTTGATAGCTTCAGACAAAACTCCAGCTGTTTTCCTTTTCTTTATTCCCTCCAACCTAACTTCTATTTCATAACACACCCTCACTCATCTCTATTCCATATAACATCACACATTATTCAAATATAACCGCCACTTCATTCAAATTAACGTTTGTCAAAATTCTGTGATGTCTTTAGGATCACAAAAGTGCTTCTCTACCTTGAGATTTCAGCCTAAATATATGCATGATATCCCATCAAAAACTGAAAGACATATTCAACCGAAATTGTATACCTTTAGGATCACAAAAGTGCTTCTCTACCTTGAGATTTAATTGCATACCTTTAGGATCACACCTGTCAAAATTCTGTGACGTCATCTGACAGTCGTTGAAACCCCCTAAATATACTACTATCTTTCGTAATTTTAAGATTGATAATTTTAGATTGAGTCATTTTAATGTTTTTTTAAAAATACTTCTAAATTTTCAAGATTTTGTACTAATTCAATATTTTTGTTCAAAGCAAATTTCTGCAAAACGTCACTGGCTTCAAGAGTTTCCTTATTGCTTGGAACTTTTTCATAATCCCTTTCGTTGTTATTATCTGAATCGGAATATTCGTTGTTATTTTCTTCAACAATTTCCTGAATGATTTCTTCATCTGTTAACTGTCCATAACATTGAATATTTTCATTACAGGATACATAATGTTGGAAATCAGATTCATTTATGTTTGAATCGAAAACTTCTTCGACATCCACTTCTTTCTCACTTATATTTTCAATAAATCCTTCCTAAAATATATTTCAAATAATTTTTACAAATTTTATATTATACCAGTGTAGATTTAACTTTTCAAATTTAGAATTTGTAAAGAGAAAATTTTAAAATTAAAATTTTTCTAAATTAATTATTGCTTATTAGTTTTTTTTTTTTTTTGTATTCGATAATAAAAGAAATTCGGAAATTAGTTGTTAAAAATATACTCTACTATACAAATATAAATATTTTTATCTAAAAATATCAGTGCAAATAATAAAATTGTTTTTAAAATTAATGTTTCTAATTAATTAAATTTAAAGCTCTTGATTGGCTTTGTGTTAAATTTAATTTTATTGAAAATTTGAATTTAGTTTTAATTTCTAATTTCTCCAGCATCATGACTTGACTTCTTTCTCTACGCTTCTCGAAAACCTTATTGAATCTTTCTTTCTCAAAAAAAAACCCATGGATGCCCCGGCGAGGCCGTTACAAGTTCTTCTGCTTTCTTGAAAAGGATAGGAGTGAATATGATTGCACCTCTTAATATCTGTTGATCAAACCATTTCAACATCTTCATATTTTCCTTTCCTTAAACGTTTAGTTTCAATATTTTTTATTTTGTTTGATATTTCTCTAATTGGTTTTTCCTTCCGGATTATTCTATTAATTGTTGAAATGTCGCACTGGAATGTTTGACGTCATTATTGTTTATTTTTTTTTAATTCTTTTTACTTTATAAATTAATAGCCGTATAAGTACTGTATGTTGTATAATTCAATGTATTAATTGAACTTGTACAATGATAATAGTTGGTGCGATTTGCGAATTTCCACAAAATATGTGTATCACAAATTTCTCCACTTACTATTATCATTGTGTACAGTAAATCATAACTTATATTTTACTAAATACCTTTTTTTATTTTATTGTAGTTATAGTAACAGATTTAAAGGTATATAAAGGTTTGAATAACTGGCTTGACTTAACAACAAAAGAATAATAGTTGATGCTATTTGAAAATTTCCACAAAATTGTTTATAATGTCTTTGCTATATTATTTCAGTGACTTACCTTTATATATCCGGTTCGAAGGACCAAAAATATTTTGCCAAGATGTCTATATTTTAGTTTATTTCTAAACTGCACTTTCAAATGAATTGTTTAAAAATTAAATTCGTAGAATCATAAAAAAAAAATGTAAAAAAAAAGAAAAGGAAAAAGCAATAAAAAACAAAAAAAAAAACAAAAAAAAACTTTCTTGTAATATTTGTTAAATAAAATTTTTTATTAAACTTAAAACTGAATTTTAGTTAAATATTAATTTATGTTTATGTAATTTACAATACTGATTTGAAACTTAGAACCCTTCACTTTAAAATTCTAAAATTAAAAGAGGAAGATGCAATTCATTTTCCTCATAACTACAAATTTACAACGTTGTTTTTTTTTCTTGACAAAGTTCATTGCACTTTGTGTGTATTTTTTTGTCTTTCATCTGACTTACTATGCTAAAACTAATATAGACATGCATAATGACTATACGTAATAATGCTAATATATAAGAAAATAACATAACAGTTTTTTTTGTTTTTAGCTTGACTTTTATCATTTACACATACAATTAAAAACTTGAATCTTGATATTTGATTATTAATAATTATAAGTTGCCCGTTCTTAAACTAAATCAAAGTGTTTCCATAATTAGTTATTTTATCAGAGATGCTAAAGTCTATATGGATTAAGAAAGATGCTCGTCGTCCGGCATACACATTGGAGTATTCCCTTTACTTAACCATCTGGAAGTTCAGCAACAAAAACAGTTTTCGTGCAATTAATGATCTATTCAATATAGAATATGGAGCAGCATATAATATTTTTATTAAAACTATAAAAACTATAAATAAATTAAAAACTAAAATAATTAAATTTCCAGGAAGTGCAAGACAAGACGTCCAAGCAAAACCATTGATCGTTAGCATACATCGTGCCATTTCTAATAATGTTCGATTAGCTTTCTCCGAAACGCCATTTTGTTGTTGTGTGGGACAACAACAAATACGGGACTGTAATTTGTCTTTTAATACCGCGTTTTTCTAGATGTTCTGTAAAATCTTTGGATATATATTCACCGCCGTTATCACACCGAATACATTTAATTTTTCTTCCAGTTTGTCGTTCAACAGAAGCTTCATATTTTTATATGCTTCAAATATTTCACTTTTTCTTTTTAAAAAAAACTACTTCTATATATCTGGATTTTCCATCAATAAATGTAGCAAAATATTTTGCACCTCCGATTGATGTTACTAAAATTGGTCCACAAATGTCGGTATGAACAACTTCTAATAATTCTTTTTGTTTACTATTTGAATTATAATAAGGTAGTTGACATATTTTTCCTTTATCACATACAATACATTTCACATTTTTTGTTTTTATATTTTCAGGAATGTCATATGCCCGATTTTTATTTTTCAGCTTTTATAAATCGTTAAAATTTAGATGATCAAATCTTTGATGCCATTTTGCAAGATTGTTGTTATTTGATGTTTCTGTTGTTAACAAAGATGTTCCAGTTTCATTCTTTGTTTTTATTCTATATAATTTTTGAAATTTTTCGGCTACTGCGACACAAACATTATTATCATTTCTTAATGTTAAAGCCTTTCTACCACTAAAATTAATTTTATGTTTATGATCAACAGCTTTGGAAACTGATATTAAATTAAATCTTATATTTGGTACATATAATACATCATTTAAAGTAATTTTTGAAATATTATCATTTTTCCCAATTGTATTTATTTTTACCTGTCCGGATCCCAGAGATTGAATTGACTCTTTACCTGATGTTTGAATTGATGATTTTGATTTCGATTTCCAAGCATAAAAAAAATTAGGGTTATTACACATATGTGCAGTTGCTCCACTGTCCAAATACCATTTGTTTAGATTTTTGTTGTTTTTATATGATGATTTTTCTGCTAGTAACGCTGTCATTGCTGAATTATTTTTATATTTTCTTTTGAAACATTCTGAAGATCTATGGCCATGTTTACCACAGTTGTAACAATCACCGTTAAATTTATCTGAATAATTTTGATTGAATGAATTTCCATATATGTTATTATTGAAATTTCCTTGATTTTTTCTGCTTACTCCTTTTTGTGTGTATTTGCTTGAACGTTTTGTGAAAAACACGTTTTGATATGTTTCATCTGTTTCTTTATTTACATTTCTCCTACGACTTCTAAAATTTTAATTTTTAATACCTCTGGTTCTGGAAGATCATTACGGCTTTCCATTACAATAATAAAATTTTCATACAGGTCAGGCAATGTATTTAACAGCATAATTGAAATTAATTCTTTTGGTAAGGTAACTCCGATTTCTTTAATTTTATCTACGAGATTTTGAAAATCTCTAATATGATCTGACATTGATTGATCAACCGTTTTCTTCATTAAAAATAATTTTTTGTATAACATTACCTTCTTAGCGGGTCCTTTAGATGCGTGTATGTTTTCTAGAATTTGCCAAGCCACGTGTGAAGATTCAGCTTTGTTAACACTTGATAATTGATTTTCCTTTAAACATAATATAATTAATGCCAATGCTTTCGAGTCTTTACTTTTCAAACCTTTTACATCTTCTGTCTTAGTTGGATATCTTTCTACTCCGCTTACATAATCCCATAAGTCATTGTATATTAAAACACTTTTTGTTTGCAGCTTCCAAGTATCATAATTATTTTCGTCTAACTTTTCTACATTATTTCCGGTAGAGAAGTTAATTTTTTTTTATTTTAATTTTGGAGTTATATGTTATACATTTAATTTCTCAGTTAATACAGGCCAATATTTATTTATAATATATTATTATATTAGTAATTTTGTTTTTTATTCAATTATTAAAAAACACTTATCTTTAAATTAATTTAAAAATTTAATTTAACTTCACGTGGTCTGGGCCCATAATCTGTTGGTTTTTGTACATATTTTTTTTTTTTTTTTTTTTTTTTTTTTTTTTTTTTTTTTTTTTTTTTTTTTAGAAGGGAAAATCCTTTATGGATGAAGGGCGCACGTGCGTCCAACAAATGTCGGAGTCTCCCATATTGGGCATACCGACTAAAAAACCTCCCGCTCTCCACGGACACTAGCCTGGAACCGTTTGTCACATTACTTCGGGCTAGGTCCAATGCCATCGCCTTGAAGGCTGCTGCCTAGCCAAAGTCTGTAGGTTGGACCTCTGTGGTGTCTAGGTCCACCTTCTTTTTCCGCAGTATTTTCTGCGCAAAGAGTGACAAACTGTCCCACGCTCCCCTACCCTGTAAAATGTGGCCCACCACTGTGTCCGGAGAGAACCGCGGTACAACTTCCCTTAGCTGCACACGCTCTCGAGCCCACCTTTCACAGATGAAAAAAGTGTGCTCAGCATCATCGTGCATGTGGCAATATATGCACTCCGCTGAACGTGCCTTCCCCATCTTGTGCAGATAGGCCCGAAAGTATCCATGTCCACTCAGCAGCTGATAAATGTACTTTATTTATTAATATTATAGTAAAGACTGACAACACACATTAGAATTCACTTAATATATAAGGTTAGGAATAATTATTTAAACATGAACATTCATACAAAGGTATACATGCAGTAACGTTATAATACATTTAGATTTATGCATATGTGTATAAAGTGTATCGATTTGTATTGTACAATTCTCCAAACATAACATATGGGTTACACTAATCATATATTTAACAGTAATTGTTTTCCAAATTATCTTCTAAATTATATTCTATTCTAACAGTATCCTGTGGATCTTGAACTTTAAAATGCTTGCAAATGTTATGCACAGCAAAGCAAACGTTAACAATTTTTTCGTTCGTTTCGTAACCATTATTTTTTCGGGCTGTAGTATAATGTCCTTATTAAACATCGGAGCCAGGATTTTATATTTCCAAAAGTTCTCTCACTCATATTTCTAGCCTTGTAATGAACAGTGTTATATTTAAATTTCATACTTCCTTTTTCTGCGTTTCTAAAAGGCGTCATTAGGAATGGACAAAGATAATAACCTGAATCACCTAAAGTTATGTAGATTATAATATATACATTTATATACTATTTCATGACATTTGTTTACCTAAATACCACGAATTTCTATCACCATTTTCAAAATATTCTTCTAAGATTTCTTTTAAAGTGCTCATTCTCCAAATAAATGAGTTTTGGTTTGACCCGGCATAACGAGCATCAATACATTTTATTTTCATATTTTCATCACAGGCCTAAGCAAAAAAATTTAAAAATTGAATTATTATTATAACAATTGTTACATAGTTTAATTTACTTACTATTAGAGCATTTAAATCTTTAAATATAGATGCCTAATGTCTTTCTTAGGTGCAACTATTTGAATATGTGTTCCATCGACACATCCGATGATGCCTAAAAAGCCAGTTCTAACAAAAAATTTATATCGAGACTGTTGTTTTTCTTCTTCAGTCATTTCTGCTTTGATCGATTGAGGACATATATTTTCTTCTATAACATTAATTATTTCTGGTAGCACTTAAGAAACAGATGACTGCGTCAAAGCTGAATTAAAATCATTTGCAGTGCCTCGCTGATAATTTCCTTCAGCGAAAAATCGTAGTGCACAGGCTAATTTTGTTATTGGTAATATTCCATTAGTCCTTATTTGAGGTTCTCTATTAAATTCAAATCTTCTATTAAATTCAAAATATAAAGAAATGCGTCTTTATTCAATCGAAAATTTTGTACAAATCTAAAAATATATTTTGGTACAATTAAATTTTTTTTATAATTGAATATCTATATATTATACGCGACGACATCCGGTTGTTCTAATGGATTTATGTTGTCTCTAATATTCCTTCGAATTATGCGAGAATGTCCGATCTTCGGCTTCGGTGTTACTATCACTATCCCATCTGTCATTATAATACATATCCCAGCTCGTACTCATTTTGATTTATATTTTAAATATATTTTTACGTATCTTTTTAATTATTTTAAATTTAAGTATGTTTTTATAAATTTTTATCACAAAAATAAAAGTCAGTATATACTTTTATAAAATTTATTAACACAATTTAAAATATATTTTTACGTATGTTTTTAGTTTCTTTATATTTCAGTATGTACCTGTACCACAAAAAAAAACTTTACTTTTTTTCTACCTTTCAAAATATTAAATTTTCGAGTGTTATAAATGGGCTTATTTTGAACATTCGATCTTTCGAATTATCGATTTCTAAATTTCTAAAAATCAATTTTGTGGCATACATTGGGATACTATGTCACATTTCAAGTTCTCGTCTAAAGAAACTATGTCTTAAAAACTTGCAATATCCCGAAAAAAGTAGAAAGAAAGAAATGAAAGTTTGCATTTCTAAAAAAGTAACTTTCAAATAATGTAATAATGTAATATTCTTTGTTTACATTTTCTGTTATATTACATTTTCTGCGTATTCTAAAATTGAATATATTTTTTGTTCAATATTTTTTAACCCGCTTCTTACGGAATATTTATTTCCTGCAAAATCTTATTTTTTTTTAAAGAAAACTATTAAAATATAATAATTCTATGTTTTGATTGGAAATTTTCCTCAGAATTTTCCGAAAAATGGGAAAATTATGTGTAACATATATGTCGCATTCGTAAAATAACATACGCTTTTGTTTAATTTTTAACCATTATTTTTTATATATAAAATGTCGACTTTGCTGCACAGGTGATTACCAAAAGGATTCTATTAGGAATGAAAACCTTCATTCCAAATAGCCTTAAAAGTATAAAACGAAATCCCTCAGGCTGGTTTAATGACCTCTGCAGCAAAGCTCTGAAATCCAAAGAAGAAGCTTATAAAAAATATAAGAATAATAAAACTTTCAACACATATGAGAGTTATAAAGTGGTTAAGAATAAATGTAAAAAAATTATCAATCAGCAAAAATTCCTGCACAACCAAAGGTTGAGACGAGAAATCTTTAATCTCCCTAACAACAGCAGGTCCTTCTGGACGTTTGCTAAAAGCGTTGGGCAAAATTTTTGCAAATCTTCATTTCCACCTATGATTTATAGTAGTACAATTATATCAGATTCTGTTGGAAAAGCTAACCTTTTTGCAAAATTATTTGCAGCCAATTCCACACTCCCCAATACAGCCCAAAATCCGCCATCAATCCCTGTTGTTAATTCTTCGCTTGGAAGGATATACTTCAGAACAAGAGCTGTAGTAAAAGTCTTGAAGAATCTTGATATAAAAAAATCTACCGGTCCCGATGGTATACCTGCGATTGTGCTGCGACACATTGCCTTCGCCATTTCTAAACCTCTGCGCAACTTATTCTATTTGTCCTTTTCTTCAGGAACTTACCCGTCCTATTGGAAATTTGCCCAAGTTTATCCTATTCCTAAAAAAGGTGACAAAAGCAATCCTTCGAACTATAGGCCCATAGCTATTACTTCCATTATTTCCAAAACGATGGAAATCTTAATCAATCAAAAGTTGAAGAAATATCTTGATAGTAGAGGTATAATTCATGATAGTCAATACGGCTTTCGAGCTCAGCGTTCCACCGGTGATCTCATGACATGCCTCTGCGAAAAGCTTAACACCAGTCTTCATCAATCTGGTGAAGCTGCTGTTGTAGCTCTGTATATATCTAAGGCTTTTGATCGAGTCTGGCATTCTGCTCTTATAGCAAAATGCAATGCTGTAGGCCTCGGTCCAACCTTTTCTAAATGGATTGAAAGCTTTCTCTTAAATCGATCTATCATAGTTTCAGTTGACGGTAGTTTTTCCGACCAACTTCAAATCAATGCTGGTGTTCCACAAGGCTCCCTCCTTTCACCCACCCTATTTCTCATTTTCATTAATGACCTTCTCAAATTAACTTTCAATCCAATCCATAGTTTTGCCGATGACAGCACTCTAGTAGCATCATATGATTTTCTTAAAACAAATAATGCTACAGCTTCAGCAGTCAACTCCAAAAGAACAATGATGGCTGGTGCACTCAATCACGACCTACCCAAAATTGTCGACTGGGGTAGAGCAAACAGAGTCGAGTTTAACACTTCAAAAACTCAAGGCTGTCTTGTTAGTAACAAGCTAACAACATTCGAACCAATTCTCCGGCTTCAAAAGCCCGCCAAGCTCGAGTATAACTCACATTTATGGGCAGGTGCACCAAAAACTGCTTTAAATTTTTTGGACAAAGTTCAAAACCGCGCCATTCGTCTTATAGGCGACATAAACGTGACCTCATCCCTTATACCACTTGGTAATCGTCGTATTGTTGGAGCACTTTCTCTATTTTATAGATATCTACTTGGTGTTGGCACTTGTTCCGAGGAATTAAAGTCACTTCTTCCTCCTCTCAAGCAATTCTGTCGCATAACACGAGAGGTATCAAGTGCACATCCTTTCACAGAGTTCGAGATGGTTTAAGTCCGGCTATGGAAATTCTTTTATAGTAAGAACATCTCGATTGTGGAATCGAGTCCCAATCGCAGCATTCCCAATGAGAGAAGGATTTTTAATTTATGATTTACAGAGATTTAAGACGAATATTAACAACATTGTTCGCTCTTTCCCACAAAACTTTTCTTCTTCCTTTTTCTTTCCTTTCCTTTAACTATCCTTTCCTTTTTCAAATGGTCAACGGTACGCAAGTGCTAAAAGGTTCAAAACCTAAGTTTTGGCTATAATATATAAAAAAAAAAAAAAAAAATATTTTGAGTATGAAAGTGGTCAAAGCAAGAAATGCAAACACCAACATCACATTTTTTGCACTGGTACCTTATAGATACTGAATTGCACTGATCTACCTTACAGCGTCTTCGTTTGCAATTGGGAACATATGTAACAATGTGACGTGTTATTGGCGCGCTTATAGATCATCCAAGCGTTGTTCATACAAACATCAAACATCCAAGTTATTAATGGCCAGTACAACATTTTTCCCCTAATACCAATCCTATATGCATTTACGTCTTCATCCATCCTATCAGTTCCTCCCATATATTTATTGTATTTCATTATTGCAGCAGGAAATTTAACATTTAAAATTTTTTTTTCTGCGAAAGAATATCTTTTTACTGATGCAGAAGGTTCTATGCCATGTATATGTTTGATGAAACTGTAACTAGGGAATTGTCTTTCCATTTTATTAAATTATTAAATTATCTTCATTAAACTTTTTAGATAAAATATGACTTCTTTCGTAATTTTTTATTTCATCTTTGTTTGGTAAATTGAATTCTTTTGGAATAGGATTGGCCTTCATAGTTCCCGTACCACCATAACCTTTATGTTGTATATGTGATAATAAATTGATTGATGTAAATAAATTATCGAAGTAAAAATGATAATTTAAATGGTTATTCGGAATCGTATCTATCATGCAAGATAAAACAGCTGCCGGAAAAATCCTTTTCCAAAAGCCTTATCATAGTTGGAGGTTTCTTTAAAAAAATTTCTCATATATATTTTGAAATCTATCAAATAACCGCTTTCTGTGTTCACACACCAAACTTTGGATCCAAATCTAAGCCTATTATTTTTGATGAACTGTTTACAGCTGTGTCTTCCATAATATTTCGCCATAGATTCATCAAAAGAAATATTATTAGAAGGAACAAAGTTTTTTGAGAAATTTTTTTTCAGTAAGTTTATAAGTGGTCGCAGTTAATATAACTTGTCATTTTTATTAAATTCTGATACATCACAGCAATGCAGATTAGTCATTATCACTCGACGCATTGACTGAGATACCAGTTGATTACATACATCTAAACTTTTATTCCAATATAAATATCGAGAAGGTAAAGAATTATAACCAGTCAAATATAAAATTGCGATAAAACATTTAATTTCTTCTTTCGTAACACTAACAACTGCGTAATTGTTAGTTTCTTTCATCAAAATGTCAATTATATCATCAGTTAACATCTTTTAAAATATTTCAGTTGGGGTTTTTCCGAAATAAATTTCACAATTTTCAATTAGAGTACCACCATTGAATAAAATATCACCATCAATCCAAGTACGTTTGATATTTTTATGAGCAGGTAAGCCTTCATCGAAATAGTTTTTGTAATTTTCAGAAACATATTGTTCATCAATAACTTCACTTTCGAGAATATAATTTTCTATTAATAAATTGACATTATTTTTCGAACAAAGTTCAGCAGGGGCTTTCAATTGTCTTGATGATAAATTATCAATTCCACCACATTCATCTTCTCCTGCCGAATCTTCATCTGTTAAAATAGCTGCACCTGGTGGTAAAATATATATATCAGGCCCTATGTTTTTATCTTCTAAAAAATATTCAAGAATACCAACTAACACTTCAACAGTTAGTCCTAGAGTTCGACGAATTTCTTCTTTGTTAATAGAGTTGAGTTTTAAATCAAAGCCTACTATATTTGTTGCATTTTTAAACTTTCAAATGTTGAATGTGATTTTAAAATAGTAAAATAACAATTAAAAAAATTTATGTGACATAAACGTCACATTCGTATAAAACGGGGTAAATTGGGATCTTGGATTAATTTATGAAAATGCTTTTTGGTATAACACGAAATAAGGAGATGGGACCATTTTTGCTGGATATCTAAAATTTGTATTACAGTTCTTAATCTTATAATAGATACAGATCTTAATCTAAAATAAAGATTAATTTTATGTTGTTGACTTAAACTTACAACGTTATTATTTTGTTTTAAAAAATTCTGGTTTTGCTCTAATTCCTCATCAGATTTTGAGATCCAGTTTGGACAATTTTCTTTGAGAAATTTTAATCTTTTTAACAAACTTGGTTTGTAGTAGTTATTTGTGCACTTTTTCGTTCTACTATTCAAGTAATTGTTATGGTAATCTAGCTTAGTGGTCAAATTAACTGGTTCAGTATTTACTTCATCGTCATCGTACACAAGGCTTTTCGGGTACTTCATCAAAGTTTCCTAAGCTATTTGCCTCAAAATTGGTACAAGAATATAAAGTGATAACGACCGCATAATTCCAACAACAAAGTGTATGAAATGTATTTAGGCTCCTATGCATAATTTTCATATTTTTCCAACAAATTAAACACATTGGTAAACTTTTCCAATTAATTTTATAGTTGCGGAATAGTTTTTTTGTTTCTAAATATTATTACTCGATACACCATTATTGATAAAATTACACTTGACATAGATGTAGTGTCATCAGTAGCAACGCTGCTAAGAACCTCTCTCTCATCTACGTGTTAGTTGTGTTTTTGTGAAGTGCTTTTTGATGGTATAGAATTGTATGAGGTTATTATTTGCCATCCTGTATTTCAATTTGGTGAGAGAAGGGCTTCAGAAGACATTAAGGAGGATGCAGCTTACAAAGTTTCATTGCCTATTCTAATAGAAGATTCCCAAACATCATTTTCATCCAGTAGCATGAAAACGTTATCCGATACATGCTCAAAAACTTCTCCATTTTCGATTAGTGTACCATCTTCTTCTTGAACTAGCCTATTTCCTAACATATCAGCAGTATTTGCTAACGTTAATTCGATTTAACATAATTTTTCATTATTTAATTTACTTCAAATTTACAATAAATATTATTGATTACCTTTATTAATTAGTGTTGTTATAATATTATTTGGTTCTAAAAAAAAACTTTTTTTTGATCGACTTATCATTATTCAAAATCTTAAACACTCTTTTCGATATTTCTGAAAAAAATTTTATTTAAACATTTTATTATATTAATTAAAGCAAATATGCTTGAAAAAGTGTGTGAAGAATCAACGGTGAGATTCAACAACTTATTATTAAAAAAGTTGTAATTCTTGTTAATTTAATTTAATTGTTATGATGAATTCTGTATTTGTTTTTATTTAATTGTTATGAAATGTGTTTTTTTGTTTTATTTGTTTGAATGAATAGTTGTTTTTTTGTTTTATTGTTTGTTTTAAATTTAACCAAAATAATTGGAATCTGTAATAAGCATAACACTTACTGAAATATAAACTAATAGCATTTTTTAATAAAATACCGCTTCTTGCATTTTTATTTATAACTGAGTGTCGTGTCGTTATCTTAAAGTTGACATTCTTTCATCTACCAATTGTTGTTGCACCCAATTTATACGCACTTCATCTTTCTTAGGATTAAGGAAATTATTCAGTATACAGCATGCTTTTATAATCATTGTCGTGTATTGAATATGATTATCAAGTCCTTTACTTAATCTTCTAAAATGGGCCTTTAAATGACCAAATGCATTTTTCACTACTCTTCTGCATTTTGATAAATTAAAATTAAATTTCTTTTCAGTTACTGTTGCTTCAACTTTAAAAGGGAAGGGTTTCATTACATATTTTGTTAATTTAAATGCTGAATCAGCAATCAACATTGGTTGTACTGAAACAGACTTGAGAGTTCTATCATTTTGCCGCAATATAATGTTATTGATATGATATAACTTTAACGCCGATTGCCTCATAAATAGCCGAATCATTACATTGGCCTGGACATCCAATATTAATGATACATGAAATCATATTTATAATCTACAACTGCTAGCATAATAGTAGAGTACCACCCTTTATAATTGTAATAATCAGTTGTGTCCTCTTTATGGGGCTTGACTTCAATATGACATCCATCTACAAGTAAATTTAACTAAGTGCTATTGCCATTATAAAATATAGCCATATCTCAATATCTTACATTGTCAATAGCACCGTTACATTGTGGAAATCCCAGTCGTTCGAATCCTTTTATTTTGTTTCACAGTTTCATTAGTTAATGAAACTTAAAATTCTATTAAAATAATGTACGTTAACATAAGAAGCATAAAACACAAATTACACGAAATAGAAAATTTATTAGATCAGCACTTAAATAAAAAACATTTGCTAATTTTCACTGAAACTTGGCTTTCATAAAATGATGAAACTAAAAGTATTAACATACTAAATTACACGAAACTATTTTCATGCAGGAAAAACGGAAGCGGAGGTGGTGTGGGTGTCTTTGATGATCTCAAGTATGTAACAAACCACATTTACTGCGATGACTTCAACAGCATTATTAAAATTTCACTAAAAAATAATAAAAAAAAACGTAAGATATTATTGCAATATATAGGCCACCTGAAAAAAAAACAAATACTTGATAAATTTTTTGATCTATTAGATCAAAATCTTGAAATATCCAACAAAAATACAATAATCGTAGGTGACTTTAACTTTGATAAACGTTCAAAAATATAAGTTTTTAGTTGAATCAAATGGTTACCTTTTTTGCGATGATTCAATAACACGACCTGCATCAAGCTCTTGTTTGGATCATGTGCTAGTTAATAATCTTGATGATGAATTTATTATTAACAATACACCTTGTGATTTTAGTGATCATAATATCATATACTTAGATTTAACAAAACAAAACATAAACAAAAGCACATATGTGACAAATTATCACCATAAAATATTAAATAAACATATGTTTAAACGTCGTTTCATAAATTATAAAATAAATACTAAAAATTATTTTGCAGATACTGTCAATCAAATATGTGGAAAGCTGACATATATTGTCAAGCACTGGGCCCCTACTGCGTATTCCGATTTTCGTAAAACGAATTTCGTATTCATTTATTTATTTATTCAATTCTTAATGTTAGTATACATAAGACAATTAGTCTTTATAAGAGTGTACAAATAAAAATTATTAAAAGAAAATATTAATTTAAATACATAATTATTCGAAAGATTGGTACTATGTAATACGAAATTCGAGTTAAAATAAGTTTGACAACTCGAAAATCGTATATACGAATCCGAATTTAAATATTCGTACCATGTAATACTACTTTCGAATATTTTTTAACATATTTTATTCGAATGGTTTTTTGCTATCGAATGTAGGTAAAACTTTGCTTTTGTTTTAAAATCTCACTTAATTTAAAAATATAATTATACTAAATATTACAATAATAACTAATATTATAAAAAAAACTACATTTATATTTAATTTAGTATTTAAAAAAAATTATATTATTTCATATTTGTATGTTTAATAGATTAGGATTTAAACACAAAACAAAACCATCTTAATTTAAAATTATGATGGAGTTTCAAGTCGACAAATACAATAAAATTGATATAATTTAAAAAATAAAAAATAATACTTTTCAAAATGATAAACACACATTTTCAAATAAATTTAAGGTAATAAAGTATACAAAAACATTGCTGACAATTAGAAATTCGGAAACTTACGTTATCAAGTTAAATGACGTTTATTTCCTTTCGAATTTGATACGCGGTACCAATTAATTTTACATTCGAATCGCAAATTCGGATAATCGTTCGAATCCGAATTTCATACACGGTAGGGGGCCTGTATTGAGAGAGCTACCATAATCCAATCAAAAGAAAACACATGTAAATGCAATGGTCGAATGGTTCGATAAAGATTGTTTAGAAACTTTAAAAACAAGAAAATATTGGCATCATAAGCATATAAAAGATTATAATAATATCTATTTTAAAACAAAATATCATTATTGGCTAAATAGATTTACTTCATTAAAGCGCCAAAAAATATTGAAACTAGATGAAAAGAAATTTTAAATGCTTCCAATGATAGTAAAAAAACTTGGAACATTATGAAGAATATAATATCAAACAAACCATCACAAAAAAGCAAAGAATTTTCTATTGGGCTAAATGAAAATGAAATATAATAAAATTAAATAGTTTTAATGATCATTTTTGCACAATTGGCATTAAAATGGCAAACAAATTCAACACGATATACATACCAAAACGTGGAACACATACTACCTTCAGGTTTTCATACGTTCTATATACGTTGTGGGTAAACAAGTCGATTATTTAGAACACAATTAAAATTATTTTATTTGTTAATATTAAAACAAAAAATAGATAAATATTATAGTGCTAAAGATTTTCTAAAAACTTTTTAACTAAATTATAACAATTTAAAACTGTTTGTTTGATCCAGAACATTGTTGACCGTTAACTTTCGTATTCGGTCTATTGTGCTTTGTCATTTTCATCAACAAGAAATAAAAAAAAAAAAAAATATAAAAAATAGAGAAAAAGAAGGAAAATTTATACACTAAACCAATATTTATATAGTTAAAGGATGATCGAAAGTAAAAAAACGCTTTCAATTAAAATTTGCCCGCGTACAACTTGTCATAACCGAACCGTTTGACATATACAAAATCACTAATGTAAAATAAAATATATTGTATATAACAAAAACATTGGCTGCACTGCAACCTGCAACTTCGCTAACATCACATCTACTGGCCGGTTTTTGAAATACATTTCAGTGTTGGGAGTTATTTAAATTTTGAATTATTTCTTATTAGTTCAGAATAAGAATAGAGAAAATAAAAAAAAAAATAGATTAGTATCTAGTATGTATATTTAAATTTTTTTTAAATGGAGACACTACTTACGTACCTTTACCCATATTTTATATGACAAACAAACGTCAAATGAAAACTACTTGAGGTAGTGTGAGATTTTTAGTTTTGAGTTATTTATTTTTTAAATAAAACAAAACTATTTAATTTTCTTAATAAACTGAGAAAAACCGGTTGGTGATCAGATTGTAGATCAGTTATAGTTTCAGGAACTTCCATCATATTGGACCTATTGGTAAGAAATATATCCAGCACTAATGGGTTATTTCTGTTGCTAAAAGGAATATAAGTTGGTTCTGCTGGAAATAGGATTTTAAATCTGGCCGTTGTTAACAAGTCATTATAAGTATATTGCCCCAAGAGTTAGCACGTAGACAGCCCCAAAGTTTATTTCGATAGTTTAAGTCCCCACATAATATATTTTCTATAGAACTTATAGATAACTTATATTTGTATTCAACCACGTTTCATTAATAAGACCAATGTGGATATCATGTTTTAACATGAAATCAAAAAATTCAAAATATTTTTTACGTATGGAACGTGCATTCCAAATTATTAAATTTAATTTATCAATATTATTATTCATTACTTGAATATAAGTATTTTACCGCTAGTTCGGTTATAATTTTAAATTGTTGCTCTTTATTAATACATGTGCTTAGTTTACTGAGCAGCTCATTTGTTAGTGTAGTCATGGGTCTCATATTCTAAAAATTGTTCTGCGGGACAAAACATAAAAAAAAAAAAAATTTTCAATACAATTAAAAGACCTTCATATATACTAATAGTAAAAATGTGTTTTTATTAAATATGACACATTAATAACAAATAACAAAAAAAAAATCATTTTCAATTTAAATAACAAAAAAATAACATTTTCAAAAAACAAAAAAATATATGGTAGACTAACTATTCTATCAGTCATTATAAATAAAATATATAATTATTTATTAAAGTAAAAATGAAAAAAAATAACCGACTTTTTAATTAAACTTTTATATGAAAATATACTATATTATAGTTTTTTGAAAATAGAAAAAATGAAATTCCTTTTTTTTACGAATATGTAACTTAAAAATAAAGATATTTCATTTTTATCTTAATAAATAATTGCAGTTAAAATACTTATACATATTTTTGGCTAGACTTTACTTTTTTAAGTAATTCACGACCATCTTCGGTTGTTAACATTTTTTGAAATTCCTTGCAAGGTAATCTGTAGTTTTCCTTTATCATCAGTTCCGCTTCTAAATTAGTAAGTAAAAGACGATTTCTTTCCTTTCTCCAGGCAGTAGTCATAAGACTAAATATTCTCTCCGAAATGGCGTTGGAGTGGGGTATTGAAAAAATGTACCTGATAAGTTTAAAAAGTTCATTGGATTCAGGATATTTTTTAAAAAAAAGCAACCACTTCTCTTCCCATTTCATATTTTGAACATTTTGATCGGATGCAGTGCCATAAATTGTTTTAAATGTATAAATTCTTCATACATAATATCTTCGTCAATTATTATATTAAAAACTTCCGCAATTTTCTGCAGTTCTCCAAATTCAAAAATAGTTTTTAAGTTTAACACTGCCAGAGTTTTAAATTTTAAGTCATTAAAATTAAATCATTTTTCAATGTATGCAATTTTAATTTTACCCCATCGTCATTATTTGATTTTTGTAATTCTCTTCGCGCAATGAATCCAATAAAACAATCTTGTTGCCTTGTTTTAAGAGAATCTCGTACGTTTTCCATAATTTCGTAAACGTCTGTAACTAAAACATCATTATTTTGAAGCTTTGTAAGAGCTGGTTGAAACACCATGCAAGCATTCATTAGAAATCCTAAATAAGCTAAGGCTAATTCGTCCTCAAAAAACATTTTAATAGTTGGGGAAATGTTTCTCTCACTCCAAAAATAACATTTTAATGGTTCGAAATTTTTAATGAGTCTTTCTATTGCAGGTACAAGAGTAAGCCAACGCGTAGGTATATGTCTTAGCATTTCACTCCAATCAGTTTGTGTCCACTCAAAAAAAGTTTTTAATTCTGCAGTTTTTTTTGTTGATGAGCTGAATTCATTAAAAATTTTAATGACGATAGTTTCAATGTCTCGCTTTTTTTTGCTGTGTTCCCTAAAATGTGGCAATTACAACCGATGGGAATGATATTACTATTACTTTTTTTTAAAGCAGTAAACACACTATTATGCTTCCCAAAGTTTACATTTGCGTTATCGGCCCCAAATGCAGATACGTTTTTTATCAATAAACCATATTTGGAAATTTGGGAACACAATTTGAAATACTTACTGCGTCTTCACAATCAAGTGAAAAAAATGATAAAAGTGATGTTTGTATTCCTTTGTCTATTGTGAAATGCCGAATCACTAAAGGGAATGTTTTGACATTACCTTTATTTGACGCGCCTGTGCTGATTGAAAATGGACAATCATTTTCTAGCCTTCTAAGCAAAATCATCCTAGAATGGGGCCAAGAACTCTTGTTATCAGAGCAGCGGTTTTTGTTGGCCCACAAGAATATTTTAGTGCCGTGCTTGATTCAGGAAACATTCCGGCATAAAGTGTTCCTGCACACCCAGTTGAAACGTAGCTGTAGGAATGAATCACTGAATGATAACAAAACATTGTTTCGGCTGCTAAAATTCTATCATCAACATC
Source organism: Argyra leucocephala (assembly GCA_963942445.1). NCBI lineage: Eukaryota > Metazoa > Arthropoda > Insecta > Diptera > Dolichopodidae > Argyra > Argyra leucocephala. The sequence continues at coordinate 51,819,286 of OZ012679.1, read as the reverse complement.
AGTACGGTTTTTTTGTATAAAAAATTTTGAAAGTTTTGATGAAGATGATTCGGCACTAATGTTCTCTACATGTTTTTTTGAATTAATGTGTCGTCGCACATCATTTTCTCCTCCATGACCAATTGTAAAATTAAAATTATTACAAACCGCACAAGAAGCAGTATATTCATTGTCGTTACGACTTTTCCGCAACCACTGATATGTTTGCATCCATTTTGGGTTAAATTTGACTAGTCTTTTGAGTTTTTTTTTTGGGCTTTTCGACTAATCAGAATCCGATGAAAAATTATGTTCTAACTCAGTCATCCCTACTGTTAGTTTAGAAATTGTTATTAATATAATTAGAATTAAAAAACATTTACTTAGTAACATATATGTAATAATTTAATTAACTTTCAGAGGTCGCAGTTTTAATTACGAACTAAACTAAAAATAAAAACCTATAAAGCATTTGTGGCTGTTGTTAAAAAATCATAATACAGCTGTCAAAATAAAATTTACAGCCCAGTAAACTACAAACACGCAACACCCTATAGAAAATTTGCATCACAGTCACAGAATTGTCTAATAAAAATACAAATAAGCATTATAGAGTATTTGGCGGGACGTGGGATTTTTCGATGTTCTGCGGGACAGTCCCGCGCTGGACGGGACGTCTGAGACCCCAGAGTGTAGTTATTTGTTCAACAGAAAACAAATTTTTATTAGTATTGTTGTTTAAATTGTTATTATTGTTATTGTTAGTATTACCAGTATTACTACTTAATACATGATTATATGTATTTTTGCAAGTTGAAGTTGATGGTGTATTTATGCTAGTGGTTTTGCTTACCCAAATGCTATCTAATTGCTGATTTGTTGTAGGTGTATTTTTTGAGAGCGTGTTTGGAAAGTTTATATTATAGTTGCGACTACTGTCAAAACTTTTAGCCATATCAGTATGTGATTGATTGTCTTTGGAGAAACGTCGTCTCATAAGACCGATATATGATGTTCTACATGGACATGCTGTATCTGTAGAATAATGTTCACCTTTACAATTCGCGCATCGTGGTTTTTCTTTCTCGGCACATTCGATTGTTGCATGGTTACCGGAGCAATATGCACATCCAGTTTGGATATGACAATTTTTGGATCCGTGTCCAAACATTTGGCAATTATGGCATTGAGTTGGTTTACTTGTGGATTTAACTTTGTATTCCCACCGAACCTTGGTGTGGTCAATGTAACAATCGTTTTGTTTTAACTGTTGTAGTGTGATACTTTTATTTTCAAAATATATAAGTAAATTACAATTTTAAGACCAAACTTAGTTAATCTTTCAATTGTTTTTACTTCCATACATTTTAACCCTAAGTTATTCAAAGTAATTTTTACTTCATCATTAGACATTTTTTCTAAGCCCGATAATAGAGCCTTATATGGTTTTCTATCTTTTGTGTCATATGAGAAAAATTCACATTTATTTTGTGTTAAAAGTTCACGTGTTTTATTATAAAAATCAACAGTTTTTAGAAATATTTTTATACCTATTGATACAGCCTTTATATGTATAGTACTCTGTTATTTCATGAGTTTTTAATAATTCATGAATAAATTTCGGATTACTTTTCAACACTGTGATTGGAGGAATTCTTATAATTTTTTCTGTTGGATTAGTTCCAACATTAGTGTTTTCCTCTGAAATATCTAAGTTTTTATCATCAATTGTTTGCAATGGTAAAAAATATTTTGATTTTTTTTAATAATATTGTCTTTCACTGTATTCACACTTATATTTAAGCGCGACATTTTAGGATTTATCGATGCACTATATTCATTATTAATTTGGGAAAAAGTACGTTTTCATCTTAGTTTTACGGTATTTTACACATGGGTTTATATCTCGAAAAGTGCACTCAATGCAAGCAGAGAGAGAACTTGTTAAATAGTTATGTATAAAAAAATAATTTAATTTAAGAAATAATTAATTTTAAAATTAAAAGTAGAATATAGAAATGTGAATTAAATTTATAGATAAAACTTACAATAAGTGAATTGAAGGAAAATTTACAAAAAGAAAATAAAAAAATTAAACAATTTTATTAACTACTAGTTATATGTTTTAGAACGAGATTTAATATTTAAATTAATTTAAAGGAAAAGAAATGAAATGAAAAAAAGCTAAAAATTAAGCGTAAGAAAAGAATAAACAAAGCTACATAATAATAATATAGATAGATATCAGCAACAGGATACTGTAATATATATATCAGTAATAATATTATCTAATAACTCTTATTAGCTCTTCAGCTTCATGCCAACTAATATTCCTAAGCCAATTCTTAGTTTTAGTTAAAAACTCCGATAAAACTCTGATATTTCTGATATCAATAGGTAGCTTATTAAAAATTCTTGGTGCAATAATTTTAAAGAAAGGACGAATATGAAACTTATAAAAGCGGGGTACAATAACTAAATTCCTGCTATGAATTCTTAGATTATGGATAACGGTATGTCTCACATCAAGATATCCTGATTTAATAAAAAATACTTTCAGGGTTTTATAGAGGTATAAATTCCTGACGGGAAGAATACCTAAAATACTAAATAAACTTGCAGTGTATGTAATACGGTTAACCTTACAAATTAATCTAACAGCATGCTTTTGAAATATTAGTAGTTGTTGTAGCTTGTTAAAGTGAGTACCACCCCAACAAACTATACCATACTGAAGTTTAGAATGGAATATCGCAAAGTACACCATTGAACATACTTTAGCAGAGCTATATAGATTTACGTAGTATAGTTGCCGAATCACGTTTTTGGTTCTTTAGGTAGAAAGTGTGTCCGTTCCAATCAAGCTTAGAATCAATTAATAATCCTAAATATTTGAAAGTAGATACAGGTTCAATTAAAAAACAATTTGAGTCACATTGATGATTATTAAAACAGTGAGAGGAATCATTGACATTAGAAACAGAATTAAGACATAGAGGATATTTTTTACAATTAGGTGAATGATAGTACAAATTATAGTTATCGTCATTAGCGTTACGGATATTAAAATTCATATACTTAGTCTTAGAGCTAATAATCAGTTCGTTTTTACAAAACCAGTTACGGAGTATATTAATATCGTAGTTCATGTTAACCACAACATCAAAGTTATTTTTACAGGAATAAGTAAAAGCTGTGTCGTGTGCAAATGCGATATGACTTCCTTTAGAAGGTTGAAGAAATAGAGAATTAATAAATACCAAAAAAAGTAAAAGTCCAAGAACGGAACCTTGAGGAACACCACTGCTTATAGCTAGTAATTCACTATATTCATCCTTAATTTTTACTCTCTGTTTTCTTTCGAACAAATGCGAACGAAACCAATCATTTATGAAACATCTAAACCCAGCATTAAGTAGTTTTGTTAACAAAATGTTATGATTTACAAGGTCAAACGCCTTTATAATATGCCTCGGTACAAAATTTAAGAAGTGCCCCTTCAGTAGATTTCTCTTTTAAAAATCCAAACTGGCTATTACTAAAGAATTTAGTTTTATCCAAATATTCGCACATTCGTCTTTTCATAGCTTTTTCAAAAATTTTAGAAAAAACGGATACAATTGAAATAGGTCTATAATTATTAGTATCGAGAGAGTTACCTTTTTTTAAATAATGGAAGAACTTCGGCAATTTTTAATTTATCAAGGAATATACCACATAAAACACTTTTATTAAAGATATGAGCAAGTACATCAACTATCTGTAACGAAATTTTATTTAAAATATAATTTCAGATGCCATCAGAAGACTTAGAATTAGAATTATTTAGATTCGTAATAATTCTATGTAATTTGAAAGATGAAAAAGTTCAAAGAAAAAACTAATCACTTGAAAAATTTCATCATGAATAGTTGGATTAAGTGTAAAATAAGAATTTTCAGAAGTAAACTTATTAGAAATATTCACAAAAAAAATCATTAAAATAGTTAGCATTGTCTTTGTCATTATTAGAGTTCATATCATTGATACTGAGTACTGTATATATCATTACTTTTGTTAGTTTTACCAAGAAGGCAGTTAACCAAATTCCATTCCTTTTTTTGAATTACTTTTCATCTGTTCAAATTTACCAACAAAATACTTTTCTTTACATAATTCAATTTGAGACTTAATTTCATTACAAAGTTTTTTAAAATACTTCTTAAGACGAATATTGTTGGGCTGATTATCAACCTTTTTACATTACTTGTTACGCTTATTAATTTTATTTGTGATTTAAAATGATATCCATAGTTTTAGTTTTTTAAATTTATTACAAACAGAACTTTTATTAGACTAATTCCTATTAATGTAACCAGATGGATCATCTTGATCATAGACTTCAGACCAAAATTCAAAATTTAAAGCTGAGATAAGTTTTTGAAAATCAATATATTTAGTGCTAGTAACCAGATTTTTACATTTTTCAATCGAAGATACATTACAAAATTTTAAAAAAATTATAAAATTATCAGTTATTCTTGCATCATATGTAAAAGTTTGTAAGTCGGGATTATTATTTTTTTTGCGTTCTAGAAAAAACATGATCAATACAAGTAGAAGTTGAGGAAGTTATGCGTGTAGGAGTGTTAATAAGCGAGATATAACCATGCAATGACATAAAGAATAAAAAATCATCAAAAATTTTTGAATTCACCAAGATATTAATATTAATGTCTGCTAAAATAATACAATTCTTGAAGCTAATATTGTTTAAAAAATTTGACAATTCAGACAGAAAAGTATTAACATCAAACTCATGAAATCTATACACGCAAACAAAACAATACATCAAATTTTCAATTTCACACACAACTTTTATAACATCAGCAGACAGTAAACTAAAATATGATACATCACAGTTAATATCATTTCTTACAAAAACGGCTACACCACCAGAAGAGTACTTATTATTACAATTAGCAAAGAAATTGAAGTCAGGAATATCATAATTTAGTTTTTCATGATCAAAAATTCAAATTTCACTTAAAAATATGATATATTTGGAAGAGAGTTAAGAGCCAACAAATGAGTCAAGTAAGAATCAAAATTTTTACGCATACTTCTAATATTTTGGTGTACAACCAAAAATTTATGCGACTGTAATATATCACTGTTACTGAAATCATTACTATTAACAATACTATTACTAAAATTGTGTTGAGAAGACATAGCAATATTTAATTATAAACTTGAGAAAAATTTAAATAAGTATAAGAGAATTATAATATGTATAAGAAAATTTGCTAAGTAATTTTATTAAAATCTAAAAAGCTTTTTATTAAAATTGCCTTCTCACCTTCTTGTCTTCTTAAAAATATTTGTGAATTTCTTACCCAAAGATATTTGTACTTTCTTTCATTTCTTATTTCATTTGCTTTCTTATAAAGAGATTTTATAAACGGTGTTAAGCTGTCATTGATGAAAACTCTCCTAATCTTTTTCTCTCCGAATAAGCCAGTACAGTGTTGTCACTACAAATCTGTGAAAAAGTGCATTCAAATCAAATTGATAGTGTAAATCTTGAACTAAGAGTGCACAAATACAAAATACCATATACAGGACCTAAGTATTAAAAACATTATTTCTTAATTAATTAGAATTAGTATAAATGAAATAAAAGTTATTTTCTTACAAAATTTTAATTTTTATTTATTAAAAAAAAAAAAAAAAAATATGCAATTTCATTGCGTGTTCATTAAAAAAAAATTAATTTAAAAAAAATAACAAAAATATCACAAAATGATGAAAATATTTAAAATTCGGTAATTTTTTTTATTTTATTTCTGTATGTAGAACTTGTAGTAAAAAAAGAAAGAAATACTGCATTTAAAATTTTTTCAACATTTTCTACCAACTAAAACCAAAAAAAAAATCACATGACACAAAAAAAATTAGTCTTTTAGTAAAAATATGAAATTATTTTTTAACATATTTCCCACATTCAAAATTGTGGGTATCTAAATATCTTATTAAATCTAAGTCAGGAACATATGTTTTTGCATTGCATTTTTTTATTAATTGTTTTGCATACATAATGCTTTCGACGGTGCAGACATTCAAACGATTTCGTTTTTTAGTTTTAACATCATTCATGATTGAAAAAATTATTTCAGTAGCAGCGCTGCTGTGAGGTAATGCTGCAATTGTACACATATACTTTGCAAGTTTTTCGAACATGGCTTGCTCTAACATATTTTCTTGTTTTGCTAAATTATTCCAAAATTCAATAACATTGTTTATTCCAGTAAATAAGAATTGTATATTTTCTTTAGGAAATATTATTAATGATCGCCATTCTAAATTTAATTCATCAATAGAAACCTCATTGAAAGGAAATGCTTCAACAAGAGCAGTGGCTGCCAGTGTTTAAACTATTTTTAAGAGAAAATTTCCTCTTCATAATTCTCTTTTTAACATTAAAATTTGAGAATTTAATGCGGACAATACTGGACGGCTGACCGTTGACGACGTACAGTTTTACTTGAACTCTCCTGAGTCACTGCATCAGAATACGAATTCAACACCTTGAAAAATATATCCTCAATTTCATTCTCTGCAACATTTGGCTGTAAGCCCGACTTCGACAAATGTAAAGCTTTCTTTTTAATTGAGAGAGCTTACATTTGGAATTCCAACAATGTCTACCAAGTTTTTTCTCGCTCGTTGTTCAATTATATTTCATCTTGTTTCTAGATAGTCAACTCTATTTGTTAATTGTTTATTATTCTCCTTTAATGCATTTATTTTTGCAATTGCATTCGTATTAAGTTTTTGCAATTATAAGATTTCATTATAGAGAACGTTTAAAGTGATATTACTCTCGCATTGTGGAGAAGGAGAGTTTTTACCACTATTACCAGCAATTAATATTAAATTTGGTTCTAAAGAAGATGAGGTTGAAGTAGACGGTGTTAGATGAGGTTGAAGTAGGCTGCTGAAATTAGAGTTCCTTCTGATATTAATACAGCTACTACATTTGAAACCCTGTTTACTCTTCTTGGCGCATTTTCCACGAAAATCATTATTGCAATTAGTGCAAACAACTTTAGAGTCTGATCTTTCAATTTTTTGATTGCAAATAAAGCACTTCATATTCAAATATATGCGATAATTTTTAGATTTATGTATCAAGAGTTGTGCAAAAATATATTATTATGTTTTAATTTTTTTCTTCCGTTTTTTTAAAACTTAAGAACGATTTATTAGTACTAGTAACTAGTACTAGAACGAGTAATTAAAACTAAATAGAGAGCTTAAAAATACGTGTTAACTTCACAAATATATAGGAATGAATGAGAAGATTTGTACCGATTTCTTTTAACGTATACGAAAAAATAATTTTTCTTTTTGGTTTTACAATTTTTCATAACTAAAAAAAAAGAAAATCATTACTTAAAAAAAATTCCATAAAAAAACTAAACACTTGCAATTTCTCAATAAACTAAACAAAATAAAAATTGAAATATTAACATAATAATAATAAAAAGAAGAAAAGGAAATTTGATAACATTTTTCAAGTTCAAGGCATTGCAAGGCATTGCAAAGGAAATTATGAAAGAAATTTGATTCTAGTTTTTTCTTTTTGTCAATTTCTGTCAATTTTGTATTTCAACGTGAAACGTGACATTATATTTGAAGGGTCAATGTGACATTATAATATTTGTAACGTTTGAAATATTGAAGGGTCAATGTTTTGAAGTGGAAAATTTAATAGGATTCTAAAATGATAAAAAAACTAAAATTTGTAATTTATTATTTTTTGGTTTTAAACAAATTCATAATTATTAGATTTAGAGGAATTTGTTTTTGTTAATAAATTAACCAATTCTGACTTCCCAGAACTGGATTCTATTATTCTTTCTAATACATGGTTGGATTGACATATAACTCCCCCCTCTTTAGGATTTTTGTTCTCATGGACAAAATTCTCAGGGTCAGTTTTATTCACAATATTTATAGGTTTTCCTTTTCTTTTCTTTATTTGAGAAATACTTCAAATAATTAGGATTACAATTATAATCAATACCAAGATGTAATTAATATGAGTTAAACTATTATTAACTTTGTTTTAAAATTTAATTTCTTGTATATTTTCATTATTCTTTAATTGTTTTATATTTATATTTTCTAATTTAACAGTGTTATTTATTTTCTGTATCTTAAAGTAATTAGGTATTACAATGTTATATTTAAATTCTTTATTTTTATTGTTAAATTTAATATTATTGACTTCAATAGAACAATTATCTGGTAGCATCCTTTGTGCAAAAAATCTTAAAGTTGCTGCCAGTTTTAAAGTTGGTGACAAAGCTATTGATCTTTTTGCTTTTGAATCTATCTTCGATCTCTCCAAAAACATATTTAAATGCTTTTTTGTTTAATCTAAAAGTTTTAACAAAACTAAAGTTCTATTTAAATATTTTGTTCATTCATATATTAATTAACAATTCAATTTTATTTACCTTTTATCATCCATTTCAAAAATATCCCGTGAAAAATTTCTTACATGTTGCCTAGTCCTTCTTTCACCAGATTTTTCATGCAACAAGTCGTCTAATAAATTCACTATAACACTATCCATTTTTTATTTAATTGTTGCAATAATTAAACTATTCAACTATTTAAGGAAAAAATTTCTTAAAAACATGTATTTTTGACAACTGTCAAATCAATTTCGAAAATTTTCAATTTTAAATTATTCATGCGGTAACCACGATTCAAGGCAAACGTAAGGTGAATAATTATTACTGCGCGGTTACCGCATCACACGGTAACCACGATAAGCCCCATTATCTGATGTTTGGCGAAGATTATATTTTCTTGATTTTTTTCAAGTCTATCACTCAAAAGGTTAATGTTACTTAATATTTGTAAGTATTGTTGTTGTTTAGTAATTTTTTTATTTTCTACTACAGCACTATTTCAAAGTTTATCTATAGCTACATGATTATTATTTATAGTATTTTGTAGCGTTTTAAGATTATCTTGAATATTGTAACAGTTCTGAAATAGACTTATTTAATCAAATTAAACTCGTCCGTTCTGTTTGGAATCATTCTTAGGAATAATAATGAACTTTATTGATTTTTCAATATCTTGCTATGCTGCAAGATATATCCTTTTTTTTACAAATACTAATGTAAATCAAAATTACTACTTTCTTTATTGGTAATAATTTACGTTACTTATTACAATTTTCTTATTAAAACTAATTTAAATATAGGAATATGATACATAATTAATATTAATATTATTATGTGTAACATAATATCTTCGTTTAATTTATTATTATTCTTAAACATTATGACATTATGGTATATATTACACCTCCATCCTTGGGAAAAAAAAATTTAGTAAAGATAAAAATATTTTTTTTTTTATGTGATATATTCTTTTTTTTTTTTTTTTTTTAATGATAAAAAATTTTAAAATGAATTTTAGATAATCGGTATTTTAGAACAAGTTATTTTTATATATTTGTGTGCAAGATAGAACATTAAAGAAAAACATTAAAGAAGAAATAAGAACGACAGTTAGAAATATGATATTAGAATTATGAGACTTTTCATACATTTGTTTCTCATGATATCCAGTTTTGGCTTCAATGTCTTTTAGATTTTTGATGAATTGCATAATAGTACGTTTTCAAGCTCATGTTTATCGATAAACATGTTGTTTATGATAAACTGGTTGTTTACGTAGTGGTTTTCCCATACAAATTTGCTGAAAATCATAAACAAGTAGCGAGGTGTTTATATCATAAACCACTTCAAAAACATGTAGCCCATCCAAATTACAAGACTTACATGGAAAGTTAACAGAAGAATTAAAACAAAGGATATTGTAGATGCATTTTTATTTTTAATTCACTTAATTTAATCAGTTTTATATATTAAAAATGTATAAATAATAAGGCTTTATATATAAGTATAAAATTCAAATGGAAAAAGAGATAATAAATTAAAATGATGATTATTTTTTTTATATAATTGTAAATTGAATATTTTTGTATTTCGTTTTTGAAAGATTCTCAGAACTAAATGTTGAAGTGAGTAAAGTGGGTATGGTAATAAACTAAAATGTGAATTATTTTATTTGTTTCTCTGATATTATCATTTTTTTTAAATCCTCCATATTTTATTTTATTTTATTCATTTATCGTATGACCAATTATAACAGCTTAAGTTCTACTCAAAGATAATACAAAAAAAAATTTTATATAAACAGTAGTATAGTTTTATATAAACAATAAACAGCTGATTGTTTTCCAAAAAACCTTGTGAACACTTGACATTTGACTGGTTTATGAGCTAGTTGTTTATCCATAAACATGAGCTTGAAAACGTACTATAAGACTTTCGTTTGAATTAATAATGTTTTCTTGTATACCTACTAAGAATTTTTACAGTTTTTCAAAATTATTTAAGTTAAAATCTATTGGTTCAGAGTTTATAAAATTGGATTCTATGTCAACTGTAGTGTAGTTTAACGGTTCCATATCTTTAGTAATTAATTTAACATTTTTGGTTTCTGCTGAGCAACCTGGGGATAATGGGATAATTGTATGTATCCGCTGGTGGTTAATTTAAATGCTTTAAAATAGGTTGGACAATAAACTTTCAACGTAATTTGAGACGTAATAATTAAAATCCATGTATTGACTTCATTTAGGTTGTACCACAGTTAATTTTTTAACTGAAAAAGGCAAAGATTGCAAAAATAATTTAGTTCCAACTCACCGTGTATGAATTTTGCTATACAGGTGTTGCTGGTTTTGACTGGTATATTAGGATTACACAAAAATGTATTTAATGTGGTACTTTGGAAGTTATTCAGCTCTTTACAATGTGATAACTCTTCCCGATCAAGATGAATAGAAGTGTTTCGCTTTTGGTTTACTGCAAGAAAATTTTGTTTAAAATCTATATAGTAATATGTCTGATTTTGTAATAGAATTGGTATTGAATAGATCTTATACATATATAAATGTTCTCTTTCTACTAATTGAATTGTGATATCAAATACTAACTATTCTGTTATGAGTATATTTTGCTTTAATTTCCAACAATTTAATAAATTTGAAAAAATTGTTTATAGTAATTCTTATTGGAATTTCATATGTTGTGACTAATAGCTGAACATTTTTTCTAAAGATTCCAGTTAGACTTAGAATAATTGAGAATTCGTCTATTTCATGTAAAAAATGTTGAGTTTCTTAATATTGTGCTTTGTTCGTTTAATATATGTGATATTATCTGTTCGGAATATCGCGCATCCATTACGCCAAATAGTTCTTTTAGCAGAGCACCATCGACGTTTATGAAACCGTGTTTCTGTTTAGTGTGTAAGAAAAATTTATTTTCTTTGTTGTTGTTTTTGTGTTATTTTTAATGAGTGTAAAGTTATAGGACAATGATCTAGAGGAAATGTGTGTTTTATTTGTGTACATATGGTTTTTAAATTATTGAAGTTTCCTTGAATTTGATCGAAGTCGCTTTTCATGTTTGTTATATCGTAGTCGAGAATTAGTTTCCAACTAGATGATATAATTCTGTAATCTAATAATGGTTCCAAATATACACCCGACTTTTAATCGTGTTTCTGTATATTCACCATTGTTTGTGATCTTCCATTAAGAAATAGAAAATTTACAATCATAACTTTAATTAAACAATACATTGCCTGTTTAATATTTTGATGTTCTGGATGTTGATTTTAGGTTGTTTTGAATATTCAGGATGCTCTGATTGCGATTTTTATTTTGATGCCCTGAATGCTCTGAATGTTCTGAATGCGATTTGGTTTTTTATGCTCTGAATGTTCTGGATGTTGAAATAATGTTTTTTTTTTTTACTATCACTACACTAATTCTTTTTTTTTATAGTTATTATAGAAAGTATTGTCTGCCAGACTCAGCAAGACATTAAGCAAATTTAGTCTACTTTCCTGTTAAAGAAAGTTTGCAATACTTTTTTTTTTTGTAATTTTTTTTTTATTTCAACCTTATAAACTAATGAATAATTCAATGTAACTTATAAGTAAAAATTAAAAATAAATGTATTACTTAGCTATTTAACTTATTATACTTAAGAACTAATTTTATTTAGGTAATTACGTAAAGACAAAATTTAACAAAAATAAAAGTATTTATGAAATTATAATTTGTACAATTCAGATTGCAAAATAAAAATAAATAGCATTAGTGATATTGTATTTAAAATTTGTATTATATAAGAAACATTGCCTGAAATTCTTAAATTATTTTTTTTAAGACCTAGCCAAAGCTGTATGGTCACCATAATATATATTTTATTATAACTAACTTAATTTTGTTATTTTAATTTATATTTTTTTTTATAAATTAAAATAACAAAATGTGTTGAATTTATTATTATTAATTTTAATTTGATTTTAGGATTAACTAATCTTTTATTAATACATTTTTTTTTTAATTTGATTTTAGGATTGATTCAATAGATTGATTTGATTTCAACCCCACATCTGACACCAATATAATAGTTCTGAAATAGACTTTTATTTAATCAAATTAAACTCGTCCGTTCTGTTTGGACTTAGGAATAATAATGAACTTTATTGATTTTTCAATATCTTGCTATGCTGCAAGATATATCCTTTTTTTTACAAATACTAATGTAAATCAAAACCAATAAACTACTACTTTCTTTATTGGGAATAATTTACGTTACTTATTACAATTTTCTTATTAAAACTAATTTAAATATAGGATTATGATACATTAATATTAATATTATTATGTGTAACATAATATCTTCGTTTAATTTATTATTATTCTTAAACATTATGACATTATGGTATGCATACAATATGCATATCAAATGTTTATGGTGTTTATATATCACAATATTGTTATTAATTATTATTTGCTTGTTAGTGCTTAATGGAGTTTTGCCACTGTACTTCAACCTAGGTACATGTGAATTAAAAGTGCGGTGTAATAAATAAACGTTTAAATAAGCAATTAATGATTAATGAACAGATATAAACTAAAATCAGAGTGCATAAAAAAAAAATTAAAATAATAAAAATTTAAATTATAAAAACAATTTAAAAATAGTGTCAATAATAAAATTTACTTTAGAATAATAATTAAATCAAATAATACATAACTTAAAAATAGCCAAAACAATTTTTTTTTTTCTTTTTTCTCTCCTTTATTCAAAATGTTGTTAACTGTTCGTCTTAGTTAACAATAATAAAATCATGATTCAATTCATATTAAAATAATTTTCGTTTTTCTTTTCCGGCTTTCTTTTTCTTCTACAAAATTCTCTCATTATGCAATATAATTTTTTATAAGTAAGTGGTTCGTGGGCCAAAAAATTTAATTTATATATTTTTTTTTTTATATATATATATTTTTTTTTTCGGTACTTTTTGTTAAGTTTAATTTATTTTCCTTTTCTCTTTGTAAATTGTTCGTTATTATGTTTAAGATAGATTTTTGTAACATTCGCGGTCTATCAACAAATTTCCATTCCGTCGAAAGCCATCTACGGCTCCAAAATCCAGCAATTTTAGCACTAAGTGAAACACAAGTTGTGAATAATGATATTAACTTTAATATCAATAATTATTCGCTTGTGCCACTTTTTATACCCCATAGAGGGATTGCTTTGTATATACGAAATGATGTAGCTTATAAGACTCTTCAAAATTTTGAGTGCTCCAATCCAATTTATCAATATAATTGGATGAAAATACACGCCGATAAGCACATCATTCACTTCTGTTTTATTTACAGATCGCCTCAAGCGAATCAGCTAGAAACTGATATGCTTATAGAAAGACTATCCAACCAGATAAACTCAATTCTGGAAACCAATCCCGAGTCTGAGATTATTCTGGCGGGAGACTTCAATATTCATAACAGAGACTGGCTTAATTTTTCTAGTCCCAACAGTCCCGAAGGCAAACAAGTTGAACTTTTTTCCATTTTTTTCAACCTTTCTCAACTTGTCAAAAGCCCCACGAGGATACCAGACCGACGCGACCAGAACGGACACCTCCTGGATTTATTCCTAACTACCCATCCAGAGAAATATTCAATCTCTGTTAACTCTCCGCTAGGTGGTTCCGACCACTGTCTTGTAAGCACAAGCTTCGAAGTAGGCACAACAACCAGTTCTTCTAATTCTCCCAAAAGACTAGTTTGGCATTATCACCAAGCTGACTGGGAAGGCTTCAACAACTTTTTAAATGCATCGAACTGCTCGTTGTATTTCCAATATAAAAATGTCGACTTTGCTGCAGAGGTGATTACCAAGAGGATTCTATTAGGAATGAAAACTTTCATTACAAATAGTCTTAGAAGTATAAAACGAAATCCCTCAGGTTGGTTCAACGACCTCTGCACCAAAGCTCTGAAATCCAAAGAAGAAGCTTACAAAAAATACAAGAACAATAACACAGTTAATACGTATGAGAGTTATAAAGTGGTTAGGAATAAATGTAAATGTAAAAAAATTATCAATCAGCAAAAATTCCTGCATAACCAAAGATTGAGACGAGAAATCTTTGAGCTCCCCAACAACAGCAGGTCTTTCTGGACATTTGCTAAAAATGTTGGGCAAAATTTTTGCAAGTCTTCGTTTCCACCTATGATTGATAATAATAGTACTATTATATCAGATTCTGTTGGAAAGGCTAATCTCTTCGCAAAATTATTTGCAGCTAATTCCACACTCCCTCCTACAGCCCAAAATCCTTCATCAATCCCTGTTCTAAATTATTCCTTCGGAAGGATCTACTTTAGAACAAGAGCTGTAGCAAAAGTCTTGAAGAATCTCGATATAAAAATATCTACCGGTCCTGATGGTATACCTGCAATTGTGCTGCGACACATTGCCTTCGCTATTTCTAAACCTCTGCGCAACTTATTCCATTTGTCCTTTTCTTCAGGAACTTACCCGTCCTATTGGAAAGTTGCCCAAGTTTATCCTATTCCTAAAAAAGGTGACAAAAGCAATCCTTCAAACTATAGGCCCATAGCTATTACTTCCATTATTTCAAAAATGATGGAAATCTTAATTAATCATAAGCTGAAGAAATATCTTGACAGTAGAGGTATAATTCATGATAGCCAATACGGCTTTCGAGCCCAACGTTCCACCGGTGATCTCATGACATGTCTCTGCGAGTAGCTCAACACCAGCCTACATCAATCTGGTGAAACTACTGTTGTAGCTCTGGATATATCTAAGGCTTTTGATCGAGTTTCTAAATGGATTGAAAGTTTTCTTTTAAATCGATCCATCATAGTTTCAGTTGACGGTTCTTTTTCCGACCAACTTCAAATCAATGCTGGTGTTCCACAAGGCTCTGTACTTTCCCCCACCCTATTTCTCATTTTCATTAATGACCTTCTCAAATTAACTTTCAATCCAATCCATAGTTTTGCTGATGACAGCACTCTAGTTGCATCATATGATTTTCTAAAACAAACTAATGCTACAGCTTCCGCAGTCACCTCCAAAAGAACAATGATGGGCGGCGCGCTCAATCACGACCTTGCCAAAATTGTCGACTGGGGTAAAGCTAACAGAGTCGAGTTTAACACTTCAAAAACTCAAAGCTGTTTTGTTAGTAACAAGCTAACAACATTCGAACCAATTCTCCGGCTTCAAAATGAAGGTATCCAGCGACTCAAAGATCTGAACATTCTTGGAATGCGAGTGAATCAAAATATGCATTGGAATGATCATATTTTCGATATTGCGAAAAGCGCCCCAAAATGTTTATGATTTTTGAGCCGCTGCAAAACTTATTTTTCATCTCGAGACCTTTTAAAAATCTATAAAGCATATATACGACCCAAGCTCGAGTATAACTCACATTTATGGGCAGGTGCACCAAAAACTGCTTTAAATTTTTTGGACAAAGTTCAAAACCGCGCCATTCGTCTTATAGGCGACATAAATGTGACCTCATCCCTTATACCACTTGGTCATCGTCGTATTGTTGGAGCACTTACTCTATTTTATAGATATCTGCTTGGTGTTGGCACTTGTTCCGAGGAATTAAAATCACTTCTTCCTCCTCTTAAGCAATTCAATCGCACAACACGAGAGGGATCAAGTGCCCACCCTTTCAGAGTGGAAATTCCAAGATGGTTTAAGTCCGGCTATGGAAATTCTTTTATAGTAAGAACATCCCGATTGTGGAACCGCGCCCAATCGAATCATTCCCAATGAGAGAAGGATTTTTTATTTATGACTTACAGAGGTTTAAGACGAATATTAACAACATTGTTCGCTCTTTCCCACAAAACTTTTCTTCTTCCATTTTCTTTCCTTTCCTCTAACTATCCTTTCCTTTTTCAAATAGTCAACGGTACGCAAGTACTTAAAGGTTCAAAACCTAAGTTTTGGCTATAATATAAAAAAAAAAAAATATTAGATTATGATTATTTTTATTTAGTAAAAATTTTTAAATTTTCTTCTAGCTGTAATTTATCTTCTTCATTCATTGTTCTAAATACCCATTTTAGGAATGAACCACCGATATTAGCTAATACTCTTTTGTACCTGTAGGGAAATAATGTTTTGAAGGTATGTTTTACTTTATTCATTTATATCGTTAAGGGTTTTCAGAATAATTTCATCTGATGGTAAGAGATATGAAACATGTATGTAGGATAGTATAACCAATTTAATTTAAATCAATAATTTAGTGGAGAATTTTGATATATTTTTCTATTATTGAAATATGATCCTGGTTGGATTATTGTGTAACAGGATTCGGTATCTAGTTTTTCTTCTGTAGTAGTTGGTTTTTTATAGAAAATTAGAAACCATAAAAATATTTGAAGCAATATGTTTTTAAGAGAGGTTTTGGGTTGGTTGGATTACATTATTATATTTTATTGCATCTCCTTGTTCTTTCAATGTAAAATATGACTCTTGAATTCCGAATGAAAGTTTCAATTGAATTTTGATATCTCCCCATGTTGCTCCGTCCAATCTCCTTATTGCTACTGCTGCTGCTCCTTGTATTTTTGATAAAAGAATATTCAGTAAATACAACTTCATAGCTGTGTTTAGTGTTATTTGTTCTAAGTGAGCCATTGGTGTTTTAAATAATAACTTTATGCTTTTTAATGTTTCCAAATTTCTTCCACTATTTGATTTTTTGTTGAGTAAATTTTTTTAAATTGAATGGCACTTTGTCCCAATTAACCAAATTGATTGGAAGTCCAATTGGATTTCGTCATAGTTTTCTATTATTTTTCCGTAATAAATTCCTATCATTATTCCTAAAGGAATTCTAACCTTTATTTTTCACACATTTTTTCAACACTATTTCTCCCTGTACCTTTAAATAAAATTATTAAAAAAAAAAAAAATTTGTGAAACTGGAAACAAGTGTTATTTTATTCAAAATAAAGTGTTTATAAATATTTATTTGGCATTCTCATTGGCATCCGTTTGTCCATTGTCACGAATTTCAGCACCTAAAAGAAAAGTATTTCAAAGTTATGAATACAAGAATTATTATACAATAAGCTAAAATATTGAACTTCAAAAATAAAAATTTAAATTATAAAATATAAAAACGTGAAAAGTTATAATGTATAAGCAAATAACAATTACCTTTATTTTTTTGCTTTTTAGAAGCTGGTTCCTCGCCTAAGTATTCTTCTAGGTCTGCATGAATCCTTACATTTTCTTAAAGCTGTTTTCATTATAATATCTAACGTACGGCTTGCCATATTTAATTTTAACTGGGAAATAACCGTCTGCTGAATAATTTTAACAACATGGGTATTTCCAACAGCCAAGCTGGTCTCATACCCAGTCCAACTAAGTCATGTTATTAAAGATTTGGAGAATATAGTTTTGAAAATTGATTTTATATAATTTTCCAAATTTATATTTTCTTTACAATCACCGTTACTACATGTATTTTTAATTATACCTATAATAATATCCTTAAATTCTAATTGGCTTGTATTACTTGATGTTAATTCTAATTCAAATGTAATAAATTCGTCCATTAATTCTAAAATAGCAAAGATGCAGCCTGAAGATACGTTCTTAAGTTTTCCTGCAGTATCTTTATTTTGAGTTTGAAGCTTCAAAACTTCGCCCGTTAAACTAGTAATAGCTTGATTCAATATGATTATTTTATTATTAAACTCCTTTAAATTTAGAAGAACTTGTTGTTCAAAAGAATTACTGTGTATAAAAATATCTGATTGCACAGTAACTGATGAAGTGGATGATGGTGGTATTAAAGTATCTGATGGTGTTATGATACAATTTTTTTTTTTTTTTTAATGTTTGCTATTGAAAACATTATTCCTAAAGAGTTTAGGGTAAGGAATAAAAATAAAATTATTTATCCCTGTTTAAGACAAAAATCAATTAACACACATAAGAATATTAAGAATATTAAAAGAAATAAAATTCAGACATGCTTTGAAACAAACAGAAAACCAAAAGATTAATTATTAGCAAGTAAAAATATTAACAATTTAGTAGCACATGTTTTCAATAACCTAAATTTGTTCTCATAGATTTAAAAATTTCATATTTAAGTAAAGTAAAAAAATTTACTTACGTAGAAGGTGACTGCTCCAAAAAAATATCCGGTTGCAATCCACAATTATTACGGTTTTTTTTCCATACTACCTAAAAACTTATTAAAAATTTGTTTCATATTAGTAAAAAGAATATCTGTTATTCTATTTGTATTTTTTAAATTTAATTCTTAAAAAGTATAATTTTCAAAACAAAAATTAATAGTTACACCATAGAAAAAGTAGTATAATAGAAGTCCAGCGTAGAACAAATTTTTCTGGCAATTTTTTTTCAATAGCCTGCCTCGCCACTCTCTTGCTTTTTTATTTTTTCTCTCGATACTGTAATTATAATTTATTAAACAAAATTTCTTACTGTTATTTTATTATAAAAGCAAAAACAAAAAATAATATTTTTTATTAGAAATCAAATAACAATGAGAATATCCTTTTAATTTTTCATTTTTTGTTATTATTGTGTTTGTGTAATTTGAAATTTTTTTCAATTAATATCTACCAAAATTTCAAACATGGTTATCATTTTTATCGAGTAGCCTAAGCCTTTTCAGAAAACAAATACATATTTTATTTTTCTCAATCCATGCAATGTTATAAAATAATTTTATAAATGTTGAAATGTTGAATTGTACATATGTATTTATATTTATAATTATAATATAATTTTATAATGTTTGAAAATCAAAAATATATTTTTTTTACTTATTTTCTTTTTTGATTGAATAATTTTAAAAAATATAAAATTTAAAAAATTCAAATAATAGCGCACATTCATTCACGTTATGATGTCTAATATATGAATATATGTACATACCAGTGACGGGGCGTGGAATTTTCAATAGGGGAAGCACTATAAAAGGAAGCATCAGTTTGCTTTGGTTTTCCTTTTTCTATTGAAATTTTTGCTAATTTCGACAGTCAAAGTTTTTACTCACATCTACTTCTCAAAGTAGTTTTAATTATGTTTAGGCAGAAAAACGATCGCTCAACTGAAGCAGTTATTATGAAGTGTTATTATAAATTTACAAAGTTGGGAATATTTATTAAAAGAACTGTTTAATCCAGTTTGAATTAAAAATGTTAATATTTGCATATACTTTTTTTGTTATTTAAATTTTCATCTGAAAATATAACTTTAATTTAAGCTCTGACTTTAAGAAAGGAATGTAAAAAAGTGTGAATACGAATTTTCTATATTTATGTTGGAAAATACCACGTATACGAATTAAAAGATTTTACTGAAAAATGCTGATTACATCGTTTTATTGTTGTTGTTGTTATTAGTAGAGCAAGCACTGGTTTACCATCTTTAACAATTAATAATTTTTCCTCAAAACTTCTAACCGAAAATGATTTTTTCTTAAAATTTCAATAACACAATTACAATTATCTATTTTAATTATTTATAAATAATAAAAAAAAAAACATTTTAAATTTTTACATTTGTTAAAAAATTGTTTCAAAACTGCATAAAACAAAATTATGCCTGAAAATAAACAATGTAGCATTCAATAACAAAAAACTACAGAATTACTTAACACAAATCAATACTACTCTCTAAAAAAAACCCAAAACTACATACATTATTTATATAAATATTAATTCTCATTTAAGTCAACAACCACAATAATGCATAAAATTAATTCATTCCCTGATACTTTTTTTATTTGTAAATTCATTTTGTGTCATGCAATATTTTGTTGTTGTTTCCCTAGATAATCTATTTTCTATCAGATATTTTCTAATTATATCAGGTAAATTTGGAATGAATATCAGCCACTCATTCAAATTCAATTTTTTTTCCTTCTAAGATTTTATTTTATTGTCGCTTCGTTTATTATTTTGTTGTTGTTGCTACGAAACTAAATAGAGACAGTGTGTTTGAGTGTATGTATATTTTAAATGCGAAGAGAACTGAGGAGAATGATATTTAAGTTGTCATTATATTTTTTTACAATGTATAATTATTATAGCATATTGGTAAGAGAATAATGATTTTTAATAGGCATTATTTTCAAATATTATAAATTTGTGGTTGTTGAATATCTCTTGTTGGCTTGTATGATTGAAAGAATAATAGAAAATAATGATGTTTATATAGGCATTATTTTCTAAACATACATAATGTAATTAATATCTAAGCATATAATTTTTGCTTGAAATTTTTTTTCATTTGATTTGAATTTTTGTAGTTAAGTAATTTTTATATTAAATTAAATATAAATTTTATATTAATCTGTAAAATATAATAAATAATATTTCATATGGGGAAGCACTCATTCAACTCAATATATGGACGCTTCGTGCCTGGTACATACATATTACATTATAGCGATGTATGTATAAATTTACAAATAGAGTCACATTTTGTTTTCAAAAATTTTTTTTTTCTATATGTATGCATATATGT
Source organism: Argyra leucocephala (assembly GCA_963942445.1). NCBI lineage: Eukaryota > Metazoa > Arthropoda > Insecta > Diptera > Dolichopodidae > Argyra > Argyra leucocephala. Next base: position 51,798,278 of record OZ012679.1, on the reverse strand, counting down.
ACATATATATTGAAATTATAACAGAGTTTTAAAATATTTTTAAAAATAATTATTAATTTTGATAAACTCATAAATAAAATATTATAACCAGCAGTTGGGATTACCTTATTACTCACTATATGAAAAAAGTTAAAAGTAGAATTATTTGTTTCGCTCATAGCTGCATTTACATATTTACCTACTATATGACTAAATAATGTTGAAGAGCTAAAATAGATGGGAAATTGACATTTTTTTAAAAGTGCTGGGATTGATATGAATTATGAGTATTTTTAATTTTCGTCAATATTTTTGTTAATACATACATACTTTTAATTAATCAATTGACTTGTTATACTCAAAAAAAATTTTTAATCTTTCTTTGAGTTTTACTGTGTGACGTATTAACAAAGTCCTTAAAAAATTACCTTGTCTAGATTGTTCTTTAAATTTAACAAATATTCATACAAATCAATAAAATTTTAGGTCGAGAAAGCTTGTTCAAAATAAAAAAAATTTCCACCAACAAAATTCATCTTTGGTGCCTTCATATCAATATTAAGAAACAATGAAAATTAAGGAAAAAATTTGTAAAATTTGCTTCGACAAAACTCTATATGTTTAGTGTTTTGTTTATATTATCCAATCCATAGTTTAAAATTTTTTATTAAAATTTGAGTAAGAAATAAAAATTGAGATGAGCAAATATAATTTTTTTTCTAAATAACGACTTGATTATGAATTGAGCATGTACTATGTTAACTTATACTTTTTTTTATTCAAATTTAACATTTTTCCAAACAAATTGAACATTTCGTCAAACAAATTAGACAGTTTTTTTTTTTTATCTTTTTGAAAAAATTTTTCAGAAAAGAATTAAATTTTGCAATCCAAAAAAATTATTTATTTTCACTAAAAAAAACTCTATTAAAATTGATAACTTAATTTATTAAATGTAAAATGTATCATTTTACAAAAATAAAAAAACTTTAATTTGTTTGGAAAAATGTGGAAATTAACTGAAAAAAGATATAGATATAATACATATGTACATCAGCATTATAATATATTTTTATTCATTTCTAATTTTCTAATAAAAAATATTCTATAATAAAACAACAGTTTACTTTACAGTAATTAATTTTTTAAATATTTTTGTTATCTGTTATAATTTATTTCAATGTATATGCATGCATACATATAGAAAACATTGAGTACTTTTCAAAAAAAAAATTTTAAAAACAAAATGTGGTTCTATTTATAAATTATACTTATACATACATCGCTATATGTAATATATCCATATAATTAGAAATCATCACGTGAATGAATGTGCACAATTATTTGAATTTATTTTAAATTTTGTATTTTTTAAAATTATTCAATCAAAAAAGAAAATAAGTAAAAAAAATATATTTTTGATTTTCAAACATTATAAAATTATATTAAAATTATAAATATACGAGTGGCCTCGGTAGCCGAGTGGTAAAGCACTCGAGTGTAGTAATGTAACGACCGAAGGAGCACGGGTTGACCCCGTGAGAACCGAAAAAATTTTCAAATGGTGAAAATTACTGAAAAATGTAATTTTCTATACAACCACATCGGTTCAAATATAATTTAATAATTAATAAAGATAATATAACTAATAAAAAAATAATATAAATAAATATATAATATACAAAATATATACCAAATAATTAATATAGTTTAATTAAAAAGGCCCACATTTCGAAAGGGAAAAGGACCTATAAAGTTGACCTACAGATTTATCTGTAGGATCAACTGTTAAAATAAATAAATAAATTATAAATATACATACATAATACATATGTACAATTCAACATTTCAACATTTATAAAATTATTTTATAACATTACATGGATTGAGAAAAATAAAATATTTGTTTTCTGAAAAGGCTTAAGGCCATTCTCCAATGCTGGCTTTAACTTGTAACTTTAACTTTGAAAAAGTTTGACGGCAGCGTTTTTATTAATTCAATCTCCAATGCTGGCGTTAACTTCTAACTTCAATTGTCAGTGTCAGTGAATTTATGACAATTGAATTGTAGAATTTGTTGTTTGGTTTTCAATTGAAAAAAAAAAATTAATAAAATATAAAGCTATTATGGATAGTCAAGAATTACGAAGAAAAATTGATATAATGATGAAAGTGTATACTGCATATGAAATGTATACGAAATTGTACCCTACTAGAAGGTTTTGAGTTCGTGAGTTAAATCTTCCAAGGGACATGGAAGGATTTTTTGTTTGCACTTTTGAAGTTGCACACCAGAAAGATCCTGAAGTTTTTTTTAAGATGACGAGGATGACTGCACCAGTGTTTGATATGTTATTAGGATTTTCAGAAAAAAACCTTTGTAAAAGATCAATTAGGACACCAATTCAACCAAAATGCCGTTTGGCATTAACTTTGATGTAAGAAAAGAAAATAAATTTTTTTATTTGCGCCGTAAATTATTAAATTTAAAAATATTTTTAGGTTTCTTGCTCAAAGTTGTAGTCGAACATATTTAGCATGGTTCTTTAAATTAGGTGAATCTACTGTACTGAAAATTATATTTGAGACTTGCCAAATTATTTGGGATGAACTATCACCAATTTATTTAAGTGTACCGAATGATAAGGAGTGGAATTCAATCGGTAAAGATTTTTATAGGAAATGGCAATTACCAAATTGTACCGGTGCTATAGATGGCAAACATATAAATATTGTTTGTCCTCCAAATAGCGGGTCAATCTATTACAATTACAAAGGACACCACAGTATAGTTTTACTAGGGATCTGTGACGCAAATTATTGCTTCACGGCAGTGGATATTGGAGCATATGGAAGCGAAAGTGATGGTGGAATTTTTGCTCGAAGTAATTTTGGAAAACAAATTATTTCAAATAAATTACCACCTCCAAACAAAAACTTGCTTCCAAATTCAGATATTGAATTTCCACTTTATTTTGTGGGAGATGTTGCTTTCCCTCTTAAAAAAAATTTAATGCGTCCTTTTCCAGGGAGATTATTAACTCCCAGAGACGACGCATTTCAACAAAAGATTGTCAAGAGCTAGAAGAATCATTGAAAATACTTTTGATATCTTGGCAACTAGGTGGAGAGTTTTAACATCAACAATTCATGGAAAACCTGAAAATGTTGAAAAAGTTGTAATGGCTACTGTAATACTGCATAATTTCCTGATGCTTCATAAAAGCAACTATTTCGAAAATTCTCTAGTGGATCAGTATGCAAATGAAGAATTAGTTGAAGGCAGTTGGCGAAGTGAAATAGTAGGGCTGAGATCAGCTCGAATAAACGCAGTCAATAATGCAACCACAGTAGCTTTCTGTTTAAGAAACACTCTGATGGATTATTTAAATGATATTGATTTTAGAAATTAAATAATTTTGTACTTTTAGTTGAAGGCAGTTGGCGAAGTGAAAATCAGCTCGAATAAACGCAGCAAATAATGCAACCCCAGATGCTTTCTGTTTAAGAAATATGGATTACTTAAATGACATTGGATTTTAAAAATTAAGTAATTTTGTATTTTAAATATTTTGTACTTTTATTTTATTAAATTTATTTCTGTTTAACTACTCTATGAATGATGAATTAAAATATAACTATACATTAAAAAAAAATATGTTAAATTTGTTTGATTTAAAAATGAAAAATTTATTTATTGATTTAAAATAAATATATTAAATTTGTTTGAAATAAAAATAAAAAATTCAATCTTGTATTGATTTAAAAAACAAATAACATTAAAATAAAAATTTCAATTACGTATTTAAAAAACTAATAACATTAAAATAAATTATGGTCATCTAATTACGATGAATAGCTAAAATATAATAAAAATATATTAATTTCTTTGTATAATATTAAATATAAATATAAGATAAAAAAACTCAGTTATTGGTTTTCGCTTCGTAAGCACCTTCCAAAACAGCCTTTTGAAATTTTAGCATCTTTGATGGTGGAATATTTGTTGCATTCATTTGTGTCGTAATGGAATCTAAAAACACTGTAACGGGTGTTTTTGGAAGTGGTGGAGAATTGAACGACTCCGTTGCAGTTTTTAGAAACTCTTTGAAAGAAGTTTCAATCTCATTCCTCCTATTTCTTTTTGGATTTTCAAAGTTTGTAGAGTCATTTAGTTGAGAATTTGGAGTAATCAGACTTTCTTGATTAAAAATTTCATGTGATTCAATTGAATCTTGTTATATATTTGAGTTTTGTTTCAGTAAAAATAAACACACTATTTCAATTAAAACACTTTTTATTTCAACCTCTATCTTTTGTATCTAAAGTTGTTCTCTTCTTATGATCTAAAATAATTCTAAACTTAAACATGAACTTATAATTAATGCTTACGCTAGCATATTACGATTATCACGAGGAAAAGGAATGGTCATTGTGGTATGCATATTGTGGTATGCATTTAATGAACAAAATGCCGCAATGTCAGCAATATTTATGTATTATAATAATAAAAAAATTCTAGACTTCTTTTAGATTCCAGTTATACAAATGGAGAAATTTGAAGGTATTTTCGATAATTGCTAAAGCATCGACAAAGAAAACATCTTTTAATATTAAAAAAATTTCACGAAGAAATAAAAGTTATCTTAAATATTTTGTTATATGTATTTAAAAAAAAAGTCATTATGACATTAACCCTCCCCCCCATCATGGTGATGGGGATGAGATTGCCTCTGGCAATTCAATTGTTTAACTTTCAGCATATCCGAAAATAGTGGCTTTGCTGAAAACAGCTAAAGCCCTTTCTTCAAAGTCACTGACTTTTTTTGATGGAGGTCCTCCACCATTTTTACTCAGATGCAACATCCGTTCGTTTTTTTGATTTTAATTGGTATTCCCATCCTTTTAAGTTCTAAAAGAAAAATAATTATTAATATGCTTATATAAGATTAACAATTTACCTCTTGTCGCACTGGCCTCCTCCGCACTTAAATCTTGAGTAAGTTGCACCCTAAGTCTTTGTATTCCTTAAACATTCAAATGTTACGTGCTGCCAAAAGTAGCGAAACAAAATTAAATGTGGCGAAACAATTTTACGTGCTACCGTTTTTCAAAAATAGCGTGACAACATGTTTGTAACAATTTATGTGCTGCCATCCCTGAATCTTACAAGACTGTAACTTAAATGTCAACTGATTAAAACTTCGAAGTGCCATACAATATACATGTAGAAAAAGACTTATGTAGCACACAGAACATTAAAATAATAAACAAAAATTCTTTAAAAATACGAAAAAATTTAAATGCAAGGAGTATGAAACACAAACTAGATGATATAACATACTTAATACATTCAATTAAGCACATTATCCAAATATTAGTAATTACTGAAACCTGGATCTTAGATTCTGAAGTCGACTGTATCAACATTAAGCACTATTCTAAAATTTTATCATGCAGAACATTCAGAACAGGAGGAGGCGCAGCAATATTTACACACGAAAGAATAAAATTTAGCACCGATAAAACTTATTGTGATGAATATACCAGCTTAATCAGTATAAATATGTCTTACAGCAAAATTAAACTCAATATTAAGTAGGTATACTAAGCCAATTCTAGACCAGGAAGTGACGTAGTGTATGATAAATAAATTGTGTGCTTTGAAATGTAGTTGAGTATGTTTTGTTAATGTTGGAATTGAGATAAGAAAATATGTTGTATTGTTTTTAGTGAGAGTGGAATTTGTTGTTGTTATTATTTTTGTTATTTTGTTATATTGTTTATCAGGTCTTGAAAGCTTTCATTAGAAATTTTAAAAGTGACGTCAGGGGGGATTTCTAAGGCATGTATTATTTTAATTAAAAAGATTTGTTATGATGAAGCATCATAGAAATTCTTATCTGTGAATAATTATTGTATAGTAAATTTGTTATTCTTGTTTAGTAAAGGCTTTTTGAATTTTTATCTAAGCAAGGCATATAACAAATGACGTGAGGGGAAATGACGTCATACACCACTACGGGGTATTACGAAATAGAATTTAGTTTGTGATGTGTAAAATAAGATGTAATGAATTTGTAAATAAGATGTTATGAATTTGGTAGAAAAAAGAGTCACCGCCGAAGTTGTTGTTGAACAGCTAGGAAGTTGGTTCTTGGGTTTGATATAGAAGCTGGAGCTGAAGTAGTGAACACCGCCGAAGTTATTGATGAATACCGGCGAAGTTGTTGATGGACACCTAGGAAGTTGGTTCTGGGACTAGACTGACCTCCATAAGAAAAAAAATGTCTCGTTGTTTCGGGGTGTAGTACTTCCATAGCTTTATATTTTATTTCGCCGAAGTTGTCCACCCCGCCGAAGCTGTTAACCTCGCCGAAGTAAAATTTTAGGTGGTAATCTGAAGCTGTCAGGTGGCCGAAGCTCCGCCCAAGTTCCAAAGTTGAGCGCCGAAGCTCGCCGAAGTTAAAGTTGTAATTTGGGTATAAGTTTTTTGATAGAGTTGGAACTTCAACAGCTTCGGCAAATAGATTTTAGGTTGATGATGCCACCGCGACCGCTGCTGAACTTCGTTGTCCACTGAAGCTCCACCCAAATTATCGAATTGATGCCGAAGTTGTACCAAGTTGTCATTGAAATTGTTGTATCAGTGACCTTGGATAGTGTTATGAAATTATTAAAGTATCCTATAGTAGAAATAAATATTCATGGTTTTATGATAAGAGAATAAAATTAAAAATTTAAAATTTTTGTTTTGCTGTTTTTATTGTTTTAATGTTGGATAATTAGAGTTTGTAATGTATGTTCACGCAACATAATAGAAATTTTGAGTAGAGTACTCTACCAAATTGTACGATTTTAAAAATTGAAAAATGAAAACTTGCGGTTTTAAAAATTTTAAAGGTTCTTATCAGTTAGAATAATATTCTTATATGAAATATGTATGCGTAAGCCGAATTGTAGTGTAAAGTTAAAATTTAAAGGCTTTTTGAATTTTTATCTAAGCAAGGCATATAACAAATGACGTGAGGAGATTCCATGTATTTTAATTTCAAAATGAAATTTATAACGAAACCTTATAGTATTTTAAAAAATCTAACAAATTTGGGTACTATAAAACCACAAACATCCTCGTTTTAGATGTTTTTGAAGTTAGTTAAAAGTTTATCAGAACTTGCAGCCTCAATTGTTCTGAGCTTGTGATTTTAATTTCAAAATGAAATTTATGACGAAACCTTATAGTATTTTAAAAAATCTAACAAATTTAGGTACTATAAAACCACAAACATCCTCGCAAACAATCAAACAATCGAGATAACTTTATCAGTAAAATTGTTAAAACATGTGATTTCTCCAGAAAGCCCCTCAACAACAACAACAACAATTATAACATCCGGTGAAGATGATGAAGAACCTTTGAAAGCACACTAACAAATTGAGGAAAGAACCTTTCTGTTCCTCAATTTGTTAGTGTACAAGAGGCAATTGAAGCATTTAAACAAGAACTGATAGAAAAAGAGAAAAACATTGGAGGAATAATACATAGCGATCAAATTTTCTATAGACATTTCAAATTAGAATATGGGAAGGATGATGATGAAATCAAAATTCGTTGTTCTTATGATGCTGATTTCAATAGACGTTCTTTGAGAATTACTTGTTTGGAATATCGTGATATTTCAACTGATAGAATCTTAAGCAATGGAGAGGTGGAAAGATTAACAATACCAGATGTTGATTATAAATCTAATGAATATACTATACTTGATTTGCGTACAGTAAAACAAACGTATTTTATGAAAATATCTTAAGTGTAAAAATATTGATATGAAGCAAAACAGAATAAAATAAATAAAAGACATTTTTTTTTTTTTTAATTATAGCAAATTTGTTTTATTTATCCAAGAATTATGACTTGATGGAAAACCAAGCCATTTAACAAAAACTTTATTATCTTTAGTTTTTAAAATTTTTTCAACCAAGTAGACATCTTTATTTTTAGCTTTTATTAATTCTAACTCATAGAATCCACCTTGAATGGACTGCCCTTGATAATCTTCTAATAAGTATGTGACGGGGTTAGTAATTTGAATTTTTTTGATTTTAAATATTTCCGTTGTCCAATTTGGTGTGTATCCCTTCTCAAAAACATGTTTATACTTGCTTATGCGAACTGAGTCACCAACTTTAAATTTTGCAGGCGCAGCAATTTTAATATGACTATATACAGTTGACAGCAACTTATTAGCATTTTTACTATTTACATCAGATGGTCGCATCTTAATAGTATGATGTTTGGTGTTATTGTATTGGTGAACTAATTTTCCAACTATATCTAACCATTTATAATTTCCATTAAAACTAAAATCTCGCCACATTTTTTCCTTTAGAGTTCGATTGAATCGTTCAACAATTGAAGCTTTTAATGAGCTAAATGTTGAGTAGTGATTAATATGGTATTTCACAATCAAATTTTTGAAAGTATTGTTAAAAAATTCTTTGCCATCATCGGTTTGTAAATTTTTAGGATGTCTTTTAGATTCCATGAAAATATTATTCATTGCTTGAGTAACACTTTCACCCGTTTTATTTTTTATAGGAATAGCCCATGCATATTTTGAAAACATATCAATAACTGTTAATAAAAATTTATAATCTTTATTTTGTTTAGAATAAGCACCCATTTCTACTAAATCAGCTTGCCAAAGATCATCAAAACCCTTGATAATAACTCTTCGTCTTTTAAAATTTCTACGAGCCGGCTTATGCAACTCTTCAACAACCTCTCTCTTAGACATTTCAAGTAGTAAAAATTAAAACACATAGACATGTTATAGTTTTATTATTAATAATTTATTTATTTTCTTATTCTTTCATATAATTTCATAACTTTTATAGCTTTTAACATATAGAGGTCAGCTAGGATGCAATCACAGGTTTCAGGAACATCTTCAACAGTTTCTGCTGTATATGGACATATACTCCAATGATATCCATATTCCTTTGTTAATTTTAATGTTGAATCTTTTTAATTAAAATAATACATGCCTTAGAAATCCCCCCCTGACGTCACTTTTAAAATTTCTAATGAATTTCACAACATTAGTTAATTCTTTGATTGGATTAATAATAGGTTCATAAGATTTCTTTAAAGTTTCTTCTTCCAAAATTCGACCTGTTTTCAATGCATGATATTTTCTTTTAAGGTTTTTTTTAACTTTAATCAGGTCTTCCATTAATTTCATATCCATGTTGTTGTTGTTGTTGTTGTTGTTAACTGAACTGGTGTCAGGTGCTAACTGAACTGGTATCGGATCGGTTGCTGTTGTTAACTGAACTGGTATCGGATCGGTTGCTAACTGAAGTGATATTAATTAAATTAATCATTTATATTTTAGCAAATTCTTCAAAATTTTTCTATAACGACCATTGTTTAAAGCGCTATCCTTATCGATTACCATAAATCCATAATCATTCTTCCAACAATGTGAACACAAATTTTTAAATTGATTAAAATTCATATCAGAATTCACATGATCATTGTAAATATGTTTTAAATTCAAATCGTCTTGTTTGAATGCAATTATAAAATTTGCATTATCTCGTATCAAATGTTTAGGAATACGTGTGTAACTTTGACATAAATAGAAACTGTCAACACTATTGTGGCGTCCCATACAAAAATAATCTCTTATATTATCTTGTTTTTCGCAAGCAACATCATCAAATATAAATACTGAATTTGGTTGAGCCTCTGATGGAGCAATTATTTCAGAATTATTTGGATATTCATTGTATCCCATACCCTTAACAGATGTTGTAAGTTTTCTTAAATATTCATATTTCGGTTGATGTAATGATTTTGAGTAAATGTATATGTTTTCAAAATTAAGACCTTTAGTGTCTAAAAGCATGCTTAGCATAACATTAGTTTTCCCACAATCTGATGGTCCAACAATTAAACCTCGAATACTGTCAGGTAATAATGTACCATGTTTTCTTTTCTTTTTTAAGCTGCCTTGATCAAAATTTTTTACTTTAATCGGTTCATGTACCTTAACGAACTTCATTCTGTTAACTAATTAAAATCTATATAAATTCAAGTTTTATAAAGTAAGGTTTTCAGTTTATAACGATAGTTCATCGATGTCATAAATATGTTTGATCATAATAATAAAGTAATCAGTCGGAGAAAGGTGTTTAAAGGTAGAGGAGTAATCAATACGATTATAAATAAATTACCGTTTGAAACACATTTACCAGGTTATAATTACTGTGGACCTGGAACTAAACTTGAAAAAAGATTAGCTCGAGGTGATAAAGGTATTAATCAATTAGATGAAGCTTGTCGTGAACACGATATTGCATATTCTCAAAATAGAGAAACAAGTCAACGTCATATAGCAGATAAAATATTAGCTGAAAAGGCTTGGCAAAGATTCAAAGCAAAAGATTCGAGTGTAGGAGAAAAAGCTAACGCACTTTTAGTGTCTGGTGCAATGAAAACTAAAGTTAGACTTGGAATGGGTTGTTCAAAGCAAAAGAAGCGGAAATTATTGAAAAATATAATTCAAGAAGCTAAAGCAGCTGTTAAAGGAAGTAAACCAACAAGTCAAAAAGATACAATCAAAATTGCATTAAAAGCAGCAAGAAATGTTACTAAAAAGCGAAAAGAAATAAAGCTACCAAGAGTTCTGCCAGTACCTAAAGTAGGAGGAATTTTACCTTTAATACCAATATTAGCAGGCCTCTCAGCTGTTGGAGCTCTCTCAGGAGGGGCTGCTGGTATAGCTAAAGCTGTTAATGATGATAAAAGTGTTAAGAAGCAATTAAATGAAAGTGAACGTCATAATAAAACAATGGAGGCTATTGCTTTAAGAGGAAAAGGTCTATATTTAAAACCTTATAAGAAAGGACTTGGATTATATTTGAAACCAAAAAACCATTAAATATGCTACCCAATTCTTTGTTTGCTTCATTGTCCCCTATCCTTACTTTTTTTATTTTGTTGATAAGATCAGCCGTATTTTTAATTGATCTCTTGCTAATTTCCTTATCTAGGCCTTTGAATTCTTTTGTTAACCATTTTGCTATACGCAATAACATGACGAGTTTGTTTCAACAAAAGAAGGATACCGAAAAACCTAGAAGGATTTGCGTAACGCACTCAACATTCACCGATAAGTTTAAGAAAATGTTCAAGAAACACAATCTGGAACTAGTAACAACTAGCAGAAGTCAAAAAATGAGCAGTATACTTGGATCAGCAAAGGATAAAAAGGAGATGGAAGAAGTCAACGGCATCTATAAAATATCATGCCACAACTGTTCAAAAGTATATATAGGGCAATCAAAACGGTTAATTACGGTGAGATTTCAAGAACATTTAAGGGAAGCTGAATTAGCAAGAATAAGAGGTACTACGAATTTTAGGTCGGCAATTGCTAAACACATAATAGAGGAACACCATAAAATTGATAAAACCAATTTATGTTCAATAAAGGAGGTACACAAAACAAGCATACTAGACACATATGAGAGTTTAGCAATTTCGAGGGTACAGGTAGGCGATAGATTGAATAATGATTTAGGGAATGGATATTCACCGCTATTTAAATTAATACAATAATTGGAAAAAGTACAGGTAAAATAGATAGCTAGTATGGAGGGAATAGGATATAAGAGGGAAAAAATAATGAATTAATGTATACAGTTAGTCACAAGCACTGATGAAGGAAGTATGTTGCTTCCGAAATATCGATATTTGCAATCAAATATTAAAAACTATTAGTGAACGGAAACCTGACAACAATTTAATTATTTAATTTAAATTATCACTAAAAATAAAAAGCCGATTAAAAAAATATAAAAAATCAACTGTCATATTTCTGAGTCATTCTTATCAAATTCTAATTTTGAATAAAGATAAAAAGTTTTCTGAAATTATATAGTAAAACTGACCTACATTAATAACAATTTTAGAATCTAGAATAATGAATGTTTTGCCGTCGGTAAAATGGATTTAATATTATGAGATGTAGATTTCAAATGTTCTCATTAATAAAGTGCACGTCATGTCATTAACACTAACCCTAAGTGGTAACTCATCTAATTTAATAACTGAGTATTTCCCTCCTATAGAATTGCAACATAAAGAGTATGTATGCGGTCTAGTAGATTTTCAAACATACAATTCAATACCGAATATAGATGAAGAAAATAATAAATTTATTATTGGTGGTAATAGCATCACTATTCCAACTGGTTCCTATGAAATTGAAGATATTGAGGAGTTTCTTAGAAAGAAGTTGGATATTTCAAATACTAAGGCTGAAAAGAACAAACTTCACATAAAAGCAAATAATAATACATTAAAATGTGAAGTTTTTTCTGATAAAGAGATCAATTTTACTCAAAGTGGTACAATTGGAGGAATATTAGGTTTTAGTGAAAGAAATTTAAAACCTAACATTTGGCATGAATCAGATTTGTTTGTAGATATAAACAAAATTAATATTATACGTGTAGAGTGCAATATTGTTTATGGATCATATATTAATGGAATAGAAGCTCATACATTACATGAATTCTCCATTGGTGTCAGTCCAGGCTATAAAATAATTGAAGTTCCCCAGAATGTCATCTATTTACCTGTGAATGTCAAACGAATAAGTTCACTAACACTTAGATTGCTCGATCAGAACAGCAATTTAATTAATTTTAGAGGTGAAACTATAACAGCTAGATTACATTTAAAACCTATACGAGAATGATAGTATATAATGATAAATATTCAATAAATGCAACTCCTCAGTTCATTCTTAATAAACCGTTGGAACAACAAGGCTGTCAAAGATTATATTCTATAACGTTAGAAAATCAACAATATTTGAAATCAGTTGAACATATATTAAACATAAAAATAAATAATTAAGATGATTAATTTATTTCAAAGTCCTACTTTTGATGAAAGCATTACAAATGCACAATGGCACACATATTCACCGTTTTTAAATTCATTTAATAAAAGTGATATAATTCGTATTCAAATCCAGAATCAGAATTTAAATATATTACCATCAACAAAAAAAAAAAACCAACAGTATAAAGGAGGGAAAAAAAACAATTCTGAAACCTCATATACTATTTCTTGTACAAAATCATCAACATCATCATCTGATACTAGTATCTATAAATATGGGAAAGACGACAGTAAAACATCAAAATGCTGTAAATTACAATAAAGATGTTACATCATCATCATCAAATATCATTGAAAAATAATAACAATAACTGTAAAAGTAATTTGAAAATAAAAAAACATTAACAAGATTTCATTTTTTTTTTTTTTTTTTTTCATTTTTTTATTTATATTTCAGAAAAAATTAAGTTTATCTTAAACTGTAGTGACCCCAAGGTAAAGAGTCATAAGAATTACTTATTAAAAACCTTTTATCATCATTTGAAGTTAATGCTACTTTTTTCTGTTTTATACTACTAACATTATGATTTTTTGATAATATTAAATTTTGTGTAATAGTTTTATTAATATTTTCATTTAAAGTATTTTTATAATCATCAAATTTTATTTCTTTTTTTACAACTGATTTTTTTACACCTTTAATTTTTTTTATAGATTCTTCTTGATTTTCAATTTTTATTGCATACATTTTTGATTTCAAACCAATAAATTCTACAATATTCTTTCCACACATTTCATCCTTCATTAGTCCTATAACTTTCTTATTTACTAAAGGAATTCCCCACTTATTATTTATTGAATAATCACTTGTATCAAACCGCTCATAGCAGTCTTTTTTAATAATTTCATATATATTAGTATTAATTATTTCTAAAATAAGGCTGTCAGTATCTGTATACAAAAGATTACAATTTTGCTTTAAATTTTTTTTCATGTAGTCATAAAAAAATTCATATATTGATATTTTTGCTATATCTAATATTGCCATACCCACATATATAGGTTTATTGAAAAAAATTTCGCTTCTATATAATTCTATAGCAACTAAGTTTTCGCTGAAAATAGCAGAACTCTTAAAATAAGGTGATGCAATTAATGCATTAGCTCCATAACGTCCATGCCAGTAAGTTTTAAGTTTTATGTCACAGTGTTTTCTAACGTTTTCTATAGTTTTACCAAATATTGCATTATTTGTTAACTTCAAATTATCTTTTGAAAAATTATCTTTCGCTTGTGCTCGTAATTTAGTATTTAACTCTATGTAGGGCCTCAGAAAATCTGCTTGAGTAAATTTTAATATTTTATGAATTTTATTAATTTTGAGTCCATGTTTTAAAGCTAGCTTTAAACTTCTATAGTGAATAACATATTTTTCCTTATCATATAAAGTAGCAACTAATTTCTTTTCTTTTGAGTTTGTTATCAAATGCTCCGGACAGAAAGGGAGATCTTTATGAATATCATGAAGATCTTCAGGATATTTCAAATCCACTTCAAAAATATAACCTTCATCATTTTCATCAGAAATATTTAATATAAAGTCTTGATTATATTTATCAGTTTCTGTTTCCCATTCAAAATTTCTTATTGGTAAATATTGACTCATAGCCCATCCATATTGGTTATTAACATCAAAATAAGCTAAATATTTAGATTGCAAAGAAGAATCAAAGCTATTCATATATTTGTTGTTTGATTTTGAATAGCGTTTACATACTTGAGTTAAGCCTCCTCTTACACCATTCTCAATAAATAATAACATATCAATATCTGTTAAGAGCTCAAAATTTACTTTAGTATATTTTAGCATGGCATCCCATAAAAATCCAGGCAAAGTAAAATAATGTGCTGAATCTAAATCATATGTTTGTAAACAAAATTCTCTAAATTTTTCAAAAATATCTGCTAACAATAAAACATCAGTTTTTAAATACAGATCAGAATATTCACCCAAATTTTTAATATTAAATTCGCTCCAAATTTTTTGAGCGTGACTGTACTCTTCATCACTAATGTGACATTTATTTAATTCACTATAAAAAAAATGTTTTTCAGGTAACTTTGATTCTAAAAATTTATTATGATCATCAATATAATCATAAGGGAAAATTCCTTTTTTGCTAAGTAATGAATATTGTTTTTCATTTAAATTTTTAAACTGATCTTTCAAATTTGGAAAGTCTTCTAAATTTTTTGATAAACTATCTAAACTACTTGGTAAGAATTTGAATGAATCTATAAATCTAAATTTTATAATACTATTTTCTATGTATTTTGTAAAGCTAATATATTTCTCCTTATTTATGGGAAGTAAATCTATTCTACCTGATATAACTGAATTTAATTCCTTAATAATAAAATGGGAATCATACCCACTTAAATTATGAAATACTATAGGAACATAAAATGAATTCTTATAATTTAAATTACACTTAGTATGAGCAGCTCCACGATATTCGCCACCTAAATGATCATGATCTCTGCATTTAATATTATCTTCTGTAAAAGGTTCATCACAAATGAAACAAGTTTTAGCATTTTTAAACTGATAATGTTGTTCCATTGTTAGAGTTTTCATTTGTACAGGTGATTGTAGATCTGTTTCCAGTAAGCAGGCCATTTCCTTAAGATCATTTCAAAACCACTCAATACAATTTGCTCCTCGTGAGAAACGATATTCTGTATCCTTTACATAAGTGGATTTTATATAATATCCAATAGAAGCTGCTTCATGCTCTTGAAAACTATTATTATTATTATTATTTTATTAGTTTTCTTTAAAATACATTCAATATCTGCGTATATGACACACGGTACCTTTATTTTATTTTTGAAATTACGAAATTTAAGAATGTTATCCGCGGGTGTTGGTAATTTTATAGCGGACTTATTAATTTTATTACAATAAAGTACGTGTTTATTTAGTTTTTCATTTGTCATAAAATAATTGAAACATCTTTCACAAAAATACTTTTTATGACCATTTTTATTAATTTCAGTTGAAAGTAATTTTGATAGACTTTTAATATACACATAATGATATTTAATCTTCTCATTATTAATAGGCTCACAATAACAATTAATTTTTTCTTTTTGTTCATATATATTTTGTATTAATAATAAATTAACATGTCTTTCACTTTTGTCTTTTGTGTAGTATAACGGTACTACTTTATATTCATTTTTTTTAATTAATTCTAACCCGAAAACATTTACACTTATTTTATTCAAGTATTCAAACTTGTGAATATCTCTTATTAGTACGGGAAACTCAATTCCCTTAAAATTTAATAATTGTTCATAGTTTTGGTAACTTGATGAACGATCTGAATGATGTGAAGCAGGATAAAGTGCAGCCATTATACTCCACGCAAAGCATGCATCATCATTATTTTTAACATTAATGCATGCGTGTTTTTTCTTAATAGATTCTGGTAAATCTATATATGACGAACCTGATACAAATGGCGAATACGCGTTGATATTAACACTTAAATTTATTATTGACGATAAGGCCCAACCACTGCCTTTTTCTTGGAATTCATCAAATTTTGTTAATAGTTCATTTATTAGTTTGCTACACCAATCGTCATTTTCACCCTTAAGCACAACAGAATTTTCTGTATTTAAATATTTTAGATCATAAACATTTTCTTTATTGTCACTTAAATGTGGTAAGACAAATTCACCACAAAATGTGAGATTTATTTTTAATGCATCACATGTCAATAATACATCATTAATTTTAGTTATTATTATTTTTTTACACTTTTCAAGAAAGATTTTAGGATCAATATCATTAATATTAGTTATTAAACCGGTTTCGATTCTATTTTGAAATGCCGATGTTAAATTTTTCCATTCTAATTCCGATTTACTATTGTCTTTATTCAATAACTGATACTTTATTTTAGTTTTAATAGATTCTAAATTTGAGATTACAGTACTTATACACGATTTAGTTCCACTGTTGGATGATTTATTTTCATCCAATAATTTATTTAAATATATTATGTCTTTTAATATTTGCAATAAATATTTTTTTAAATTATCTTCACTTTCTTCTTCATTTTTAATTGAAAGCCTTATATGCTTTCTTAATATAATTTTTGCTATGTCTGACATTATTATAAAATAAAGTAATTTTTTATTTTTTATAATTTACTTATATCACTTCTAATATTATGTTCAACCGAAATCAAAAACACAAATGATTTGAAACTAACTAAATTTTGATTTAAATAATTAAAAAACAAGAAAACCTAATTTGTGGTTTTAAACATTTAAATTATGATAAGAATTTAGTACACGGTGAAATCTATGTCTGAAATTAATAAACAAAAACTAGCACATTCTCTTGTACTGGTTTTTCTATCTGAAAATATTGGAAAATATCTAAAAATATTGGAAAATATTCGAAAATTAAAAACAACAACACATTCATATTTATAATTTTTTATTTATTTATTTATTTATTTTAGTTTGCTTTTAACATTATTATTAGCTGAAAAAAATAATTTGAAATTAATCATCTGAAAATAGAAAAAATAATAAGACCTCATTTTGTTTTTATATTTATTTATTTTTTTATTGATTAATAACTAATTTTTCTTGTGACAAAATATCTTCTTTAACTAAAAGATATTTGCCTTTTGTTTTACATAGCATATATATATCGTATTCCCCATTTAATTTCTCTATTTTTGCCTCCGTCATAACATCCACCATATACTCAGGCAAAAAGAAAACAGAGTTTTGAAATTCCAGCATAATCCTGTCTCCATACATAGTTTTTTTTGCAGATGTTTAATATATGATAATACCGATCTAGTATTATCTCTGCTGCCTTTAAAGCTTTCTTCATATTATTCCTTCTAAAGACCTTTTCATTAATTTCATCTAAAATGCTGGAAACGCTTTCTTCAGATTTTCTTTTATATCCTCGGTTAATGCTGTTGCTGGTGCTGTTATTCTTGATCATCTTCTTCTTGTTGAAAGGTTCCCCAAGAGGCTGCAACACTATATCTTCAATGATTTGGATTTCTTCTGTGTCCATTATTTAATATTAATTAAAATAATAATATGGTTCTTCTTTTAAGAATTACTTTATAACTATAACTGAATAATAAATTTCAAAATGCAACCTTTTTATTTGAAAATTTCAATAAGCGTAGGTGGTTTTAATTGTAACAAAAGCCACAACTTCTTGAAAAAACTTAAACACAAGCTCAGAACAATTGAGGCTGCAAGTACTGATAAACTTTTAACTAACTTCAAAAACATCTAAAACGAGGATGTTTGTGGTTTTATAGTACCTAAATTTGTTAGATTTTTTAAAATACTATAAGGTTTCGTCATAAATTTGATTTTGAAATTAAAATCACAAGCTCAGAACAATTGAGGCTGCAAGTTCTGATAAACTTTTAACTAACTTCAAAAACATCTAAAACGAGGATGTTTGTGGTTTTATAGTACCCAAATTTGTTAGATTTTTTAAAATACTATAAGGTTTCGTCATAAATTTCATTTTGAAATTAAAATACATGGAATCTCCTCACGTCATTTGTTATATGCCTTGCTTAGATAAAAATTCAAAAAGCCTTTAAATTTTAACTTTACACTACAATTCGGCTTACGCATACATATTTCATATAAGAATATTATTCTAACTGATAAGAACCTTTAAAATTTTTAAAACCGCAAGTTTTAATTTTTTCAATTTTTAAAATCGTACAATTTGGTAGGGTACTCTACTCAAAATTTCTATTATGTTGCGTGAACATACATTACAAACTCTAATTATCCAACATTAAAACAATAAAAACAGCAAAACAAAAATTTTAAATTTTTAATTTTATTCTCTTATCATAAAACCATGAATATTTATTTCTACTATAGGATACTTTAATAATTTCATAACACTATCCAAGGTCACTGATACAACAATTTCAATGACAACTTGGTACAACTTCGGCATCAATTCGATAATTTGGGTGGAGCTTCAGTGGACAACGAAGTTCAGCGGCGGTCGCGGTGGCATCATCAACCTAAAATCTATTTGCCGAAGCTGTTGAAGTTCCAACTCTATCAAAAAACTTATACCCAAATTACAACTTTAACTTCGGCGAGCTTCGGCGCTCAACTTTGGAACTTGGACGGAGCTTCGGCCACCTGACAGCTTCAGATTACTACCTAAAATTTTACTTCGGCGAGGTTAACAGCTTCGGCGGGGTGGACAACTTCGGCGAAATAAAATATAAAGCTATGGAAGTACTACACCCCGAAACAACGAGACATTTTTTTTCTTATGGAGGTCAGTCTAGTCCCAGAACCAACTTCCTAGGTGTCCATCAACAACTTCGCCGGTATTCATCAATAACTTCGGCGGTGTTCACTACTTCAGCTCCAGCTTCTATATCAAACCCAAGAACCAACTTCCTAGCTGTTCAACAACAACTTCGGCGGTGACTCTTTTTTCTACAAAATTCATAACATCTTATTTACAAATTCATTACATCTTATTTTACACATCACAAACTAAATTCTATTTCGTAATACCCCGTAGTGGTGTATAACGTCATTTCCCCTCACGTCATTTGTTATATGCCTTGCTTAGATAAAAATTCAAAAAGCCTTTACTAAACAAGAATAACAAATTTACTATACAATAATTATTCACAGATAAGAATTTCTATGATGCTTCATCATAACAAATCTTTTTAATTAAAATAATACATGCCTTAGAAATCCCCCCCTGACGTCACTTTTAAAATTTCTAATGAAAGCTTTCAAGACCTGATAAACAATATAACAAAATAACAAAAATAATAACAACAACAAATTTCACTCTCACTAAAAACAATACAACATATTTTCTTATCTCAATTCCAACATTAACAAAACATACTCAACTACATTTCAAAGCACACAATTTATTTATCATACACTACGTCACTTCCTGGTCTAGAATTGGCTTGGTCTAGAATTGGCTTAGTATACCTACTATATTACATCATCGGAATTTAATATGATAAATTAATAATATTAATAATAACTAACACTATTTAAATCAATGTCTAGTTATAAACAAGTGAACTTACAAAGAACATAAATTGAAAAATACTTATTACTTATTAAAAACTTATTAACTACTTATTAACTTGCATTTAATTTATTAAATAATATATTGATTTAAAATAACTTAATTTAAATTTTTTTTCTTTCTTAAATCTTATAATTTTAATTCTATAAATTTATTTAAATATAAATTTAATTTATATTTTACGACACAACGATAACAGTCTAATATCACGTCAAAAATTACACTAATGTGGATTGTGATTGTGGTTATATGATGTTGATAAGACAAATATAGCCCAGCTAACAAATATTCTGATATACACTTAAGTCGTCATCGATACTCGATATTATCTGATGGAGTAATAATTTAAATATTTGCAGTGAATCCCAAATTTCAAATCATTAAACAGAGACTAAATAATATATTGATTTAATACGATTAACTGCGCCCGACTTAATCCTTTTCCGAATCAATAGCACGACAAATATATTTTCTGTAAGTTATTTATTGATTATAATTAATGATTTTTCTTTATATAAATTTGTTGTAAGTTCTTGTTTCTCCATTAATTAAATTTTAAAAAAGAATATTTTTTTTGACAGATTTTTATCTAACAATTTTTCAACCAAATATACATTTATAAACGAAATACATAACTATTCTTTATTTTCCACATGTTTATTCATACACAAGAACAATAAAAAACAAAGAAAAAATTTTATTACATCAATTGTATATCTAGCCCCAAAATAATCCATCTATTGAAAATAAACCATAATTAATTTCACTTTTATATTTTGTACATTTTTATATATTTCATCTTTAACATTCTAAATCAAATTTCAATAATAAAATTAAATAATAATAAAAAAAAAAACAAATTTAGTGTATTTAAAGACCGATTATTAAAACCTTATTGAGAGATTTCAATTGTACGTTCTAGAAGCAAGTTCTTTCGAAATTAAACTTCATCAATTTATAAATGCAAGGATTATGGATAAACATGTTGTTTATGATAAACTGGTTGTTTACGTAGTGGTTTTCCCATACAAATTTGCTGAAAATCATAAACAAGTAGCGAGGTGTTTATATCATAAACCACTTCAAAAACATGTAACCCATCCATGAAATTTTGATTTTTTGTCGATTTTAAAATTTTTTTTGCATGACCCTTGATTTTTTTGTCATAAATTCATTTTGTCATTTGTCAAAAAAAAAAAACAAAAAGAAAGAAATCAAAAAGAAGTTCAAGAAATACCAAGAATAGATCTTTTTCAATAAAAGAACATTTTCTAGTCTAAAAATTTAATTTATTCAATTAAATTTAATTAATTTAATTTTAGATACAGACATTTACCTTTTTCCAAGTCGTCTTATCTTGTGTAAAGTCTACAACAAGTCTATTGATTAACACTATGATTTGCTTTTATTAATTGTAATAATTTTCTTTTTTTAATAATAGCTTAAGTAAAGACTTTTAGCTATTAGACTAAATAAATAAATTTAATAAAGGATTTTTTTTAAATCGTCCAAATTTATTTATTTATTTATCGTATGACCAATTATAATATCTTAAGTTCTACTCAAAGATAATACAAAAAAAAAATTTTATATAAATAATAAATATGTGAAATTAACAGCTGGTGGTTTTCCAAAAAAGCTTGTGAACACTTGACATTTGACTGGTTTATGAGCTAGTTGTTTATCCATAAACATGAGATTGAAAACGTACTATTACCAAAAACAAAACAAAAAAAAATCAATTCAGTAACATCTCAAACCTGATATTTTATTATAAATTAATAAAATATACCTCTTAGTTTCTGTTAAGTAAACCAGTAGGAACGGCTCCACGCACGGTTTAATCATTTAAATTAATTTTATCACAAAATTATATCTTAACTTATCTAAACCAACTCTCTGTCATAAAAGGAATAATAGACTTATCATAGAGAAAAAAGAAATAATAGATCGCGTGGTAATCGGATGTTTTCACATTGAATTGCAATTGCAGTCAACAAAATCTGTTGCAAAAGCTGCTCTTAGTGTTTATATTATGTCATCAATTGCAATTTCATCTTCATAATATGTGCGCGTAAATGTTATCATTCCATTTTTTTGTCAGCTATTCAGTTCATCAACCTTACAAATTTTCTATTCTGTAATTTTGATATTTTCTATTTTGACAATTTTAAAAATTTATTTGTAGCAAATATTTATTTATATTAAAGTTTAGCAAAAAAAATTAGTTATTTTCATAAATCATTGCTACATATTTAAATTTAATACATATTCACATTTTGACAATTTTGTGAATTTTGAAAAAACTTTTCACTGTTTTATTTAATCCTACATTCCTACGTTTATTTGAAATAACTTACTTACCCTTCAATTTTATATACAAAAAAAATTCACATTGGTAACACTCGCTTTCTTTATGTATGTAGGTATGTAATAAACTTTTTGTTTTCTTTTTTTTATTTTCAGTAATTTTCCTTCCTTTCTTTTTTTAATTTTTATTTTGATGATTTCGCCGAGAAAAGAAGAATATGCGTTTGCATTTGTAGCTATAATCAATCGTCTAACAACACGTTTTCAAGCTCATGTTTATGGATAAACATGTTCTTTATGATAAACTGGTTGTTTACGTAGTGGTTTTCCCATACAAATTTGCTGAAAATCATAAACAAGTAGCGAGGTGTTTATATCATAAACCACTTCAAAAACATGTAACCCATCCATGAAATTTCGATTTTTTATCGATTTTAAAAATTTTTTTGCATGACCCTTGATTTTTTTGTCATAAATTCATTTTGTCATTTGTCAAAAAAAAACAAAAACAAAAAGAAATCAAAATACCAAGAATAGATGAAATTATGTGAATTTGTGTGAAATTAGTTTAGCTTCAATTAATGATCATCAAAAAAACGAAAAATCAAGTATAAATTCTCAATTATCATCAGCACGATTAATTGGACAATCTTGTATAACTTTAATAGAAAAAAGTGAAGAAAAATTCTATGGAGTTATAGAAATGATTGAGAAATTACAAGACTTACATGGAAAGTTAACAGAAGAATTAAAACAAAGGATATTGTAAAAGATGCATTTTTATTTTTAATTCACTTAATTTAATCAGTTTTATATATTAAAAATGTATAAATAATAAGGCTTTATATATAAGTAAAAAATTCAAATGGAAAAAAGATAATAAATTAAAATGATGATTATTTTTTTTATAAAATTGTAAATTGATTTATTTTTGTATTTCGTTTTTGAAAGATTCTCAAAACTAAATGCTGAAGTGAGTGAAGTGGGTATGGTAATAAACTAAAATCTGAATTATTTTATTTAATTACAAAAAAAGAAAAGAAAAACAAATCAAAAAGTAAATAGATAAAAAATATATTTGGATTTACAGTTATTTTTACCAAAAATTAAATTATCACTGCAATTAATTAGAAGTATTTATTATTAAGAATTAGTAATAGTTTTTGTAATATTATTTAGTAAATTTGTAATAGTATTAGTATAGTATTTTATATATACAAAGAAATTTTTTTATATAATAATAAATATGTGAAACAGCTGATTGTTTTCCAAAAAACCTTGTGAACACTTGACATTTGACTGGTTTATGAGCTAGTTGTTTATCCATAAACATGAGCTTGAAAACGTACTATAACGCATTGAAAATTATTTTGTCAACGAATTACTGTTAAACCGTTGTATATGTATTGCATTCGATCGTCATAGTTGCCACGGTATTTGCTGTTGCTATAATTTAAAAATTATGTTCTACCAGAAATTATATATACAATATATATCTAATATATATGTATATATTTATGTATATATAATTTGAAGAAAAATTAAGTAAAAGAAAAACAAAAAAAATAGTTTTATTATTTTTCTCTTCTTTTAGGTACACAATTAGGAACACTTTGTGTTGCTTCATTCTTCTACGACTTCTTCTTCTTCTTCTACGATTTTGTGTTTATCGGGTTGACCTGCTTAACAATTCAATTAATACCTCATTACTTACTTATCATCTATTTCCTTTTTGTTTTTATTTTTAGAAACACATATAGGTACATACTATAATAGTCTACAACACACCACACAATAAAGAACGCCACAACTTTCAATTTTAATTATTGTTTATTAATTTTTATTTTAAGTATCATAGTAGTCTACATACAACACATCACCAAACAAGCTAAAACAACCACCATTTGCAATTTTAATTATTGTTTATTAATTATTAAATTTAAAAATATTTAAGTTTCTTTCAAAAAGATGTAATATTAATTATTTGCTTGTTTCTTATGTTTTCTTTTTCCTTTTGTAACAAAACTGGGGTAGGGTTTCCGAGATGTAGGAAACCCTCGCGCGGAGCATGCCTGGAACGGGTAGGCTTCAGTCGAGGGGGGTTCAAATTTAACCGCGCGAGCATCATTACAAAAAAAAATTACTGCACGCCAGGAACACGAAGGGAAAATTTTAAAGAAACCGACTTTTGTATGGAGTTTTCTTTTTGTTTAAAAAAAAACTTTCTTACTTTTTATTTATTATTTTATTAAACACAAATTTAACTTGACAGGTAATTACAAGTTATTTATATTAAGTCTAAATACAGAATGATTATCTTTATTTTAATTTGAAATTGCATGGTTATTCTTATTATTATAAAAAATGCAATTTCGCAAAAGCTTAACTTAAATTTGTTATAATTTGAGCAATGTGTATTTGATGGGAAAATAATAATTAAAACTTTTCCACACTGAAATATGATATTTACTAAATTATTTATTTAAATTTTATTGTTGTGAAATAACAGAAATTGCTGATGTAGTGTCTGTTATTTTTATAGGAAAGGAATTTATTATGTTTTTATTATTAGAGGAAATTGATGAATACATAACTTCTCCCTCATTTAGATTAGAATTCTCCTGAATTCTTTTATCAATTTTAAAATATCCAAAATGTTTATTAACTAATATCATTGCTAAAATTATTCCAATTACAAAAATTATTATATCTATTATACAAGATACATGTTTATGAATTTTTAATCCATTTATTAAGTTAAAATTATTTTCATTTTCTAATACAATTTCATCAAATGTTATTTTATTTGTAAAATTATAAGTTTTATTTAATGGATAGTAAAATCTTTCTTGAAAAGTATCTTTTACATTTGAAAAATAATGATCCATTATATTTAAAGTACAATTATTAAAATGAATTAGAACATGGTTTGATACCACAATTTTTCTATTATCACATGTTTGATTTATAAATAAATTATTAGCATTTTTGATTAAAATAGTTTCTTTATCAATTTTTACAATTTCCATTAGTTTATTATTTATTAATTGACAATTATTTTTTAAAATACAATGTTTACTTAAATTTAATTCATTTAATGTTTTTAATTTTTCATATTTATATGTTTTATTATTATATGTAAGTAAAATTTCATTGTTAAAATCAATTTCTTTATTTTCTTTATTAGGAACTGGAACTATTACTTCTAACTGTACTGCTTTTACTTTTTTAGGAATTTTAATTGCCAGCAATAATGAGTTGCTTTTATATTGGGCTAAACCTAATTTGAGATACTGTAACTTATAAAAATCTATTTGATATTTTTCTATTTCGTCTTCTGTTAATATATTTGGATGTATAATTCCATGTCTAATAGAGGCTAAATTATCTTGTATTATATTAATTTTTTCTTTAATGAATTGAATTTTAAAAAGAAAATCTAAATATAAATTTTGTTTAAAATGTGATTTTTCTAAATTATTTATTTCATTTGATAATATATTTCTATCAGTTTCTACGATTGCTTTAAGTTGTTTTATTGTTTTATGGAATTGGCTATTGATTGTAACTTGATCATTAAAATTTGTAATTACTAACTGATTGTTTTGATCTAGTACTTGCAAATGTTTTTCAATGCTTTGTCGGTCTTGTTCGTCCATTGTCCCAAATAACCAATTAGATATAATACCAATGCCGTTTATTAATCCACGTTTTAACCTTCTCATGGGTATAATTGTTTTTAATTTATTTTTAGTTTCTGATATTTCTGTTTGTAATACTTTTTGTTGTATTGGTTCTAATATTTCGGTTTTATTTAAAATATTTTCAAGTAATTCTAAAATTTCAGTTGGATGAATAATATGTATAACAATATCTGTTTGAGTAACTAAATCTGCTTTATTTAAATGGATTTTAATAAATCCTGTGTTTGAATCTATAGTATTTATTTCTAGTAGATTAGCGTTCGTTGTTTGTATTAACATTACTGTCAGTATTATTAGTATGGTGAGTATCTGAAACTTTTAATGGTCTTTTAATATTTGTTACGTGTATATTGTCTAATTTTAACTTTTTGTACTTAGGTTGTTCTTTATGTCGAATGGCTTTGTAATTTTTAACAAAACCTGCCGATCTAGTTTCACTGTAGTTTTCACGTTTTTCATTAAGTTTTTCTATTTTATTTAATTTAATCTTTGCCATGGTGTCTTTAATTTTTTCAAAGTTTGAGATACGACTTTGTACAAATTCCAGAGTGGAAACTCTCTCTAACGTGATAAAATGAAATTTGTTTAACGGCTTCGACTTCCGTTTTAATTTCTTGAGCCCTGTATGAACATTTTACGAATTTGACTTGTCTATCATTTGAAAACAGTTCAATTAGTTTTTGTTGAACAATATTATACTTACTATCTGGTAGTTCAGAGTATATCCCTGTTGTTCCTTTTTTAATGTATCTCCTAAATATGTCACCTAAATTGACAAAATCGTATTCCGCAATATAAATTATTCTTCTATCAAGAATATTTTCTATTTCTGCTATTTTATTATTAGTAATTATAATTTGAGTTTTATGCTTATTAACTATTTCTTCTTTAATCCATATATGATCTAATAGTTGTTCTTCAGTAGAATGTACCGTTGCCATTGAGATGTCATCTTCAATGTTTAATATGTTTAACGATTGGGTTGATGTTTCATCATTTTCAATCAGCTACACGATTTTCTTTCCCTTTAAGATATTCAATGTCAAATTGATATTCTCCTAATTTTAATAACCATCTTTGATGCCTTGGTGACAGGTCTTTCCCTTTATATTTGGCATGTAAAAATTTGATCGGTTGATGATCAGTCAATATTTTAAATTTGTTACCGTAAAGATATGGTCGAAAGTAATTCACTGACCATATGATTGCGAGAAATTCTTTGTCTGTAGCGGAGTAGTTCCGTTCATGATTGTTTAAAGTTCGTGAAGCGAAGCAAACTGGATGTCCTTCTTGAGACAACACTGCTCCAATTGCATAATTTGATGCGTCAGTTGTTAAAACAAAAGGTTTCTCAAAATTTGGGTACCTTATTACTGGATGACTTATTATAAGATGTTTTAATTTTTCGAAAGCAGAGATATAGTTAGGATCATTAATATTAATTTTAGTATTTTTTCTTAAATATTTTGTGATAGGTTGGGCAACTTTCGCATAGTCCTTCACAAATTTTCTATAATATCCGGTTAAACCTAAAAAGCTTTTAATTTGCTTTTCTGTTTTTGGTAAATCTAAATCTTGAATTGTTTTAATTTTATTCGGATTCGGTTTTAAGCCGTCTTTAGTTAGTATGTGTCCTAAAAACTCTGTCTCTTTTTTCATAAAATTACATTTATCTATTTGAATTTTTAAATTTTTATCTTCTAAAACTTTAAAAATACTATTTATTGCTTTAATATGTTCTTGAAGTGATGTACTGAATATTAGGATATCGTCAAGATATACTACACAGATTTTATTAATATAATCTCTTAAAATATCATTCATGAGACGTTGGAATGTCGCTGGAGCATTCTTTAGTCCAAACGGCATCCTATTGAATTCATATAAGCCATGTGGAGTTACAAACGCTGTCTTTTGTTTGTCCTCCTCTCTAATTGATATTTGATGATAACCCTTCGCTAAATCTAATGTTGTAAAATATTGGGCTTTACCTAACTTGTCCAATATTGAATCGATGTTTGGTAACGGGAATTTATCGTCCACTGTTACTTCATTTAGTTTTCTATAATCGATAACAATCCTAAATTTCTTCTCTCCTGAATTGTCTGATTTTTTTGGTACTACTATTAAGGGGCTGGAATATCGAGAATTACTCTTTCTGATTATTCCTTGTTCCTCCATTTCTTTTATTTGTTTCCTTACTTCTTCTTCATGCTTAGGCGGATACCTATATAATTTTGAGTTTATGGATTGATCGGTCATTGTCACTATTTCATGTTTAACTTCTGTCGTTTGTGTCAATATGTCACCGTCTTTAAAAAATAAATTTGAAAATCTCTTAACTACTTTTTTTATTTCTGAAAGTTCTTCAGAATTAAGGTGGTCTAATTTTAAAATGTTTATTTTTGGATTTATTGCTTCTAGTGTACATACATCATTAAATTTATATGGTATGTTTTGAAGGTTTAAATTTTGGTCATTTAAATTTATTGTTCCTTTTTTAAAATCTATTATACTTTCTAAACTATTTAGAAGATCTGATCCTATTATCAATTGGTATCTTCTATTTGGCAAGTTTTTTACTTTCCATCTTATTAAAGCGTTGGAAGGCATTTTAAATTCTTTTGGTGGTCTAGTATGAATTTCAAAATTTATGTGGTCTTTTCCATTAATTGTTGAATATGGAATTGGTTCAATTTTAATTTTTTTAAAGTCTTGTATTCTGTCATCTATAATACTAAAGCTAGATCCTGTATCTATTAATGCTAGGAATTTTTTATTTTCTATTGTTAATTCTATAGTAGGAAGATCCGAGGCTAGTTTATAAAAAAATCTATATTATTATTTTCTTTTTCGTTTTTATCCGTTTTTTCTTTGTTTATTTGAATATTGTCTACTTCCATTGCATCAACTGGTCCTTGTTTAGGACAATTCTGTTGTTGGCGATATTAGCCCGAATTGTTCCTAAAGTTTCCTGACCCTTGTTGATTTCGTCGGAAGTGTCCAGAATTATTATTATTATTGTTCGAATTATTTTTAGAATAATTATTATTATTATTATTAGAATAATTATTTTGCCTATATTGTCCTGAGTTATTAAAATTTGGACTATTTCTAGAATTATTTTGATTTCTTTGGCGATTATTATTAAATTCATTAGAATTTTTGTTATATTTGAAAATTTTATTTTGATTTAAATTAAAATTTTTTTGATTATTTATATATTTATTAAATTCTTTTCTGATACATGAATCTTCGTATCTTCTTTGTCTCATTATAGCGTTTACATCACCTAATTCTCTTAAATTATAAATTTTTTCTAACAAGACTCCTTGAGTCATTTCTTTTACAGTATTCACTAGGAGACTATCTACGTTACTTAGGTCTATATAATTTTGGTCCCTATAATACACTTGAACCTCATCTGACTTATATTTAATATCTTGTATTGTAATAGCTAACTCACTTACCGTGTTTACTCGTATGTTGGAGATCATTTTGTATATCTCAGATGGCTCCACCTCCGGTCTGTACCTGAGTTTAAGTATCACCTTGATAGCTTCCCAATCGGATGGATCTGGTATATTTATGATACAATTTTTAGCTTCTCCTTGAATCTTTTCGAAGAATATAGCTCGAACCATAGCTTGTTTTGTTTCAGGATCATTCGTAGTTGACAGTTGATATTCAACGTTACTGATGAAGGAGTTAATACTGACATCTCCTCTACCAGTAAACGTTGACATAAATTTGATGTTTTTGTATACCACTTCGGTTGGTGTTTTAGTTTTATGAACTATTGTTGGTGTTGGTTGAATCTGCATTTGTCTTAATTGCTCCATTAATGCTTGGATTTGTTGTTGTTGTACCGCAATATGTTCTTGTAATTTTTCTTCCATGGTGGGTTGATTTTCTAAATTTCTGCCTTCGTCAAATTTGTTCATAATATTTAATTAAATTTTTTTTGTTTGTTACTTAATTACGAAGCTTGTTTCTACGGATAATATAAAAATCCTTTGTTGTCCACTTTCGTATATTAAAGTTTATATATATTTTTTTTTTAAATATTTTATTCACCGATTTTAGATTCGATCACTGGATAATTTTTTTAATTTAAATTATCCTACCGACTGCGCCACTTTTGTATGGAGTTTTCTTTTTGTTTAAAAAAAAACTTTTTTACTTTTTATTTATTATTTTATTAAACACAAATTTAACTTGACAGGTAATTACAAGTTATTTATATTAAGTCTAAATACAGAATGATTATCTTTATTTTAATTTGAAATTGCATGGTTATTCTTATTATTATAAAAAATGCAATTTCGCAAAAGCTTAACTTAAATTTGTTATAATTTGAGCAATGTGTATTTGATGGGAAAATAATAATTAAAACTTTTCCACACTGAAATATGATATTTACTAAATTATTTATTTAAATTTTATTGTTGTGAAATAACAGAAATTGCTGATGTAGTGTCTGTTATTTTTATAGGAAAGGAATTTATTATGTTTTTATTATTAGAGGAAATTGATGAATACATAACTACCGCGAATCTACACCAAAAAAAAATTTTATTAACACTAATTAACCGCCTCCCCACACCTATACCCGAGACATCACTGTCGAAGCCGGCCCTGTTTCTACCCGGGCTTAAATAAAAAACAATTATTTATCTACACATATTTATTTTGTTTTTGCTTTATTGTTTCTTTTTTTTCCTATTAATAGAACAAGAACCTTTAATTATATTTTATCAATATAATAATTCATATATTCAATTTGTAATTTATGATTTAATTTTTGTTTTTTTTTTACTTTTTTTTAAATAAATTCAATGGACTTATCCTATCCAGCAAAAAAACTGGTTTGTACTTTTTAGCACCTAATTTTTTTTAAGTATTTTAGATTTTATTATAGAATTATATTTATTTAATATACCTAATTATTTAATTAAAAATAAGCATTTTCTTATTTAGTTAATATTAATATAAATTGAAATAAAGTTTCTGTTTCTTTTTTTATTAATTTCCTTCCCGCTGAAGACATGCTCTCCATGTCTCAGCCAGTTAACTACTCATCTCTTTTCACAAAAAATAAAACCCACGCCAACCAAAAAAAACGTGTCTGTTGACTGTACTTTTTCTCTCTCTCTACCATATCATGTTCTGATTTCTGAACAGTAAAAACATTCGATAATGAACATATCTAAACGTGGTTACCGACCAAAACACGATACGGCAGCATGCCGTGAAGCGTCAAGACAGCAGCGCCCGAGCAGCAGCAGCAACATTATTTTAATTTTTATTTTTGCTGCCGTGACCTGTCAAATTTATATTTCGTATTCTATACAAACATTTATATGGCAATTTATAAAAGTTTTATTTTGGGTTTATATAGAATAGGAAAATAAATTTGAAGAGAGAAAAAAAATAACTTCTCGACCGTTACACTTTTACGCGGATAATATCCCACTTCTGATATTAGAAAAAAACACAATTTATAATTATTTTTTTATTAATACTATTCTGTGCCACATCAACTCGTGACCACTAACTTCTTCCAATATCCGTTAGTGATTCCTGAATATTAATTCATTCTCACATGACATTAATAATCATTTTGTAGAGAACATTTTTTTATAATTCAAAACTCATGGCATACTAAGTAATAGAATTTATTTTATTCTCTAACATTCATATAACAAACCAAAAACAAATAATTTACTTAAAAACAAATCATAATATTGCCTTTCTTTATAGTCTTTCTTTTCAATAACAATTTTTTTTATGCTAAAAAAATGTGTTATGTTTAATAATAGAATGTAATATAATGTTGCAATGTTGAATCGATATCAACCTATAATTAATTGAAAAAATTTTATCTTTTTTTTTCACAAGCATTTATTATACAAAGGTTATATTTACATCATTATTACACAAGTTATGTATGATATTATATTATATAAAATAAAATTTTCTTAAAAATAAAAATTAATTAATAGGACAAAAGTTATATTATCAACTTAATTATCTTGATATATAAATATATATACATAATTGCAAATTATTTTAGTTTAAAATTTAAGTTAAATTTAGTTGTTATTAAGATTAACATTACAAAACAACTTTTTGTAGGATTTTTTTTTTAGGAATATAAACTTATGGGTACTATAATATTTAAAAATTATATTTTGGTTTTAAAAATTTAAGCCCAGTAAACTGACAAATTCAGAATCTTTTAGTTCTTGAAAAATGCTTGCTTTATTAATTGTTTCCTGTATTGTGTTTTCCGAGGACATTATTTCACAATTTTCTGTTAGGCCCTTAGTTACAACTGCTTCGTTATTATTATTATTGAATTATTAAATTAAAACCACGTCCATTCAGTACACAAGTTTTATTAAGAAGAAAGAATAAGAAAAGGAATAATTCAAGTACAGCTTACATTCAATTCTTATAACTAATACAATTACTCTTATACGATACGTCTAAACATCAACAGACATGAACAAAATATTGTACACAAATGTGATGATAAACTAATTTCAACAATTATAAACTAAATTGTTATTTTTATAATTATCAGTCATTATAAAATATTATTATTAAACCTCATAAATTTTTTTTTTACTTTCTCACTGTGAGGTAAGCAGTAATATCTATTATATAAGTTAATTTATTTAAACACACATTTAAGTTTTTGTTTCTTTGTTGATTTTTTTCTATGAAAGTTTTAATGTAAAAATGTTTAACGTAATTTAAATAGCTGTTTTTTGTTTTATAAATGAAATAATAATGAAAAGTTATTATATTAATGTTTTTTAAATTAATCTTAATAGTTTTGAATTTTTATATAAATAATAATAAATTGATGGTTTCTTTATTTTTTGGTAATTATGGTTTCTTTTGTTGCTGATAAAGGCTTGCAAAACTAGTTGGAAGCGTTTCAAATAAATATTTTTTTGTGTTTTCAAAAAACACGTTTTTCTTTATTATTTAAAACTCTTTCTAATTATACACTGATTTTTTTCCCGACTGCGCAAACTTCCCAGACCATGCTAATAAAAAAACTATTTGAATGTATAAAAGTAAATTATAAACTATGCATTACCATATCAATACAAGCAAAATAATATAGCGGATTCATACTTAATCATAGTATGCATTTATCAAATTTTGAATTTTGGTACTTAAAAATAAAAACTATTGTAATATACATATTAATATTAGTTACTTGATTTTATGACAAATATTCTTATTTAAAAAAAAAATTACATTAATCACCCAAACATTCTTTCGGAGTCTGAAAAAAGATTGTAACCCTAATGAATTGTCACTGTAGTTGTGGTTAATGGTTGAGGTGCCAGTTTTGAAAATTCAATGTTTGTGGAAGCCATATTTGCTGAAACCTTTTCTTCTGATTCCGCTTCTATGTCTTCCAGTATCGAGACTTTTATTGTAGAAACAGCGCGATCCACTAGTTCGAATATGTTTTTCGGAATGTAGTAGTCCCAATATTTTCTATTTTTTTATTCAATAATATTATTTGATTAATTAACATTTATTGTAATTTTGCTTTTTAATTTGAAATTTACTTATCTTCTATTTTGTTGTAACCGTTGTTTATGATTGCATATAATGATATATTGGTAATTCTTAAACTTATCAATTATTTTTAAATGAAAAAACCTCTAATTCTATTTCAACTAAACTTATAGAATTAATCTATCTTTTATTATTTTTAATTATACAATCTAATTAACTTATTAATATTGTTTACTTATAATAAATTCCTTAGCATAGTGTTACATACTTAAGTAATTTAATGTCTCAAGTTCAAGGTTAGTGAATATATGGCTAAATGCTTATGCAAGATGTAACGTTGTATAGGAGTATTTTAAAACTCCTCACATAATGGGATTTATTTATTAAGCGTGGGAATCTATTTAATTTAATTCAACGCAAATGAATTTTATTTCAAGTATCATAAATTGATTAACCTTCAATTCCTGATACATGTACGCTTTTACTACAGTAAGTGTCACATTGCTTCAGGTGCACTCACATATCTTTAATCAATGTAATTTGTAATTTCATCTTTATTAATTTGCGTTGTTCTTCTTTATTCAAGATTTCAACATTGTCGCCAGCGAATGCCTTGTAAATATATGACGACGACGACGACGATGTTTGCGATGGTTGTATCCTGGAATTCTTTGTGAAGTTTTCTTGCATTTTTTATTTTCCATTGCATGGAACATGTAGATTCTTGGTACCATATGGTCCTTGCATTATACAATGCAAATTTCATTATCACTTTCAAATAGCGTCTTTCCATAACTATTAACATAGACCATTGCAATTTCATTTACTGTAGGAGGGTTATAGTGTATTCGATCTAAACGACGATCTCTTCGTAATACCATGCTTACTATAGGTACTTGTCTACTTTCTTACATCGCTTTTGTAAGCTAGTCATGTTTCATATCTTTCGACATTCGTAAGGTGATTAGGCGATTCGTAAGCAATTCTTTTTGGGCAGATTCATAAGCTCCATAGTTGCCTCTGCGCTGTGCATCACGTAGAGTTGAGAAAACTTCTTTCTTTCTACTTCTGCAGTATAAATCACGTCGCGTGTCATTGTTGACATTCCTGCTGTTTCACGTTGTAATCGATCTGTATATCATGACGTGCATCGTTAGTTCGTTTGAACTCAAATTCTTTCAAAGTTTCTTGGCTTCGTTTAGCTTGCGTCTGGACGATTTTAGCTGATTATTATCAATTTTATGTATATGTTTATTTTTATTGTTTTTATTTTCAGGAGCTTTATTACTTACAATTTTTTTACTCAAATTATTAAAATCAGTGACAATTGTATCTAATTTCCAAACCTTAGAATACTTTATTAAACTAGTTAGTGCTGGTGGAACACTAATTTTAAAACTGAAGTGTTTTGGCTTAAATTTAACCCTCCCAGGGCAAGTATCATTTCTATTTTGCTGAGAATTTTTTAATGTTGATTTTCGTCATCAGCGACCTCAAATTAAGAAAAAAAATGTTCACTTTACATTTTTACCTGTACAGGTAATCCGTAATAACTTGTCCTCATATGAGGACAAAATGTATAAAAGGATGCTTTTTTACGCAAGGTGTGTGTTGTAAAATTTTGTATAAATAATAGATTCGTTTATTAATTTTTAATTTTATTTTAAATTTTTTCATTATTCAGACTTGATTCAATTATATAATAAATAACAAAATAATTAAATATATAAGAAAAAAAAAAAAAAAAAATAAATAAAAGAAAACAATTCAATTGCTATAAAAAAAATTAAAAATTTAAATATTAATGAGTGAAAAAGTATCTATTATAAAAGTATTACACAAAAATGACTAGTAGATTTAATTTTTTTTGTTTAAGTGGTGTGGAAGGTTTCGAAACATTCTGGACACAGTGGTACCATATTGCAACCTGAGCAAACAAATCTGGTTTTCCTAATACAATTCTTTAAGCGGCATCGTCCAGCGTTATTTTTCATAGATCGACGAGGCCAATGATTTCTGCTAGTTAGACGCATTGAGTCACTCACGCAAGTTTTTTTTGGGACAGGTTGTTCAGATGGTCTTCCAGGTTTACGCTTATATTTTATAAAATGCATGTTTTGCAAACCGTTTTGAATAAGAGTATTTGCAACTTCGCTTTTGAATGTAAGTAAATCTTTTTGATCATACATTTGCTTCCACATTATCCATGCATTTACGCAAGAAACGTTCAGAAAATGATAAAATATGCGCATATACCATCTTCGATTTTGAGGATAGTTGCGATATCTGGCTATAAGAGAATCCATCAAATCTACACCACCCATACATTTATTGTAAGAAGAGATAATTTCAGGTCTTGTAACTGGAATGTTTTTTTTTGATTTTCTACAAAACCTCGAAACTTCCTCTTGTTGTCCAATACCAACAAATGATGATATAGCATGAACACATTTGTTATCAAACCATCTGACGATAGAAATATTTTCGTTTGATGTTACAATTGATGAAGCCCCACGGCCCTCTTTTTTTAACATTTTTTCGCTCGTCAGTTTTTTTATTGCATCTGGAAACATATTGATTCTGATAGTTCCCACATAATAGGTGTTATTCTGTTTTAAAAACCGCACTAAAGGTAAACTACTAAATAGATTATCAGCATAAATTTTATGATTCTTGTTCAAAATATCAGAGCAAAGGCGTATGACGACATTTCCACATTTATTAATACCGACAATTAGAGGATCAGATACTTCAGCACCCTGATATAGCTCAAATTTATGTATAAAACCATCTGTGCCGGCCAAACACCAAACTTTGAAACCCCATTTTTTTGGCTTTTTTGGAAGATAATTTTTTAAAGAAGATCTACCTTTAAAAGGTATCATCATTTCATCTACTGACAAATATTCGGAAGGATCATAAGCCAATTGGAAATTTCTATTTAGTCGATCAATAATAGGTCTTATTTTGATTGCTGAAAAATGATTTATTTTATATATTTTCAAATATTAAACTATAAAACTATATAATTATTTATGAGTTAGTTGATTTTGTGTTTTAAAAGTATCTACCTTTATCTTTATTATCAGCAGGAATATCATTCATGTCAATAAAATGTAAATATGATCTTATCTTTTCAAAACGTCGAAGTCCCATAGCGTTTGTTATTGAATCGATTGCTAGCCCACTACCTCGATCCCAATACATTCGAATATGAGGATAATGCACATACGACATCATTAAGTTTATGCCTAAAAATACTTGAAGCTCTCCAAGCTCTAGTTTAAGTTCATATCCTTTTTCCAAGGCATAGCGATTAGACTCTGTAACAATGTCGACAAGCATTTCCATGTCAAACAATTGCAGAAAATACTCTAGCGGTGTAATTCCAGTAGCTTTAATTACTTTTTTCCCTAAAAATTCAGTAGTACATCCCTCATTGTCTTTCTTTGCGAACCAAATTGATCTAGAATTTTCTACAATCGTTACGTTATTTAAATCAATTTGGCCTATTTCATTTGGATTTTCTATATCTAAAGTAGCTATAATTTCTTCTTGATCCTCGTATTCATCGTCTATATCTTCTTCACTATCATTATATTTGAAACATTCCCCTTCGTCAACTTCAAATTCATCTTCTGAGTCTTCTAAAGCTTCAACAATTTGAATGTTTGAAAGCTTTTTGACCATTTCTGTTTAAAAATATCGCAACAAAACGAAAAGTTATTCCAATATTGTCATATATGTATGTTTTTTTCCAATTAGACATTTTGTCCTCATATGAGGCACATATTTGAAAATTCTGTAATAATGAAACTTACCAATATATTTTCTTTTTCTTTTTTTTAAATTAAACTTGTATTTATCTATTATATAAAAAAAATTGTTATAAATACTGTTAACGCTGATTTTAGAAAACAATTGAAATAAACGAATGCTGTCTTTCAAATAAGCAAATTTCAAAATTGCGCGCCAAAATTTTATCATATAGTTTTGACATAAATCGCTTAAATTTTAAAATTTTTGCTTTTGACTTTAGCTATGAGAAGGTAGATGACGCTCAAATCAACAAATATGTTAATATCATTTGAAAATACAGCATAAAATTAGTTTAAACGACCTTAAATACCTTGGACAAATACCTTGGGAGGGTTAAGCCAATGTGGAGTAATCAACTTACAGCTAATGTCACTGCAATAAAAAATTTTTTTATGAAATTGACTAAATACTGTTCCGTAGTGGTAGTATTTAGATTGGAAATTCTCAAAATGAAATTCGGCCGAAGAACAGCACCTGGGGCTTCACCAGTTACCTCGTCAGAAATTATTAAAAGTTAGTCACTGGCACCTGAAAATCCACTTATGTTTTTGTTGAATAAGACTGTTTCATTTAAACAGTCAGCTATCTTCAGTTCCTCAAATAAAGGATTGTTTTTTGAGGTTCAATAACTTCATCGGAATTAAATTTAAAGTTATCCTGCATTATCTCTAATTTGTTTTTAACCGTGTCTATATCGGCTAGAACAACGTCTCTGAAACTCATTGATATATCATTGACTGTTACGTTTTCTTTTAGTGATGAATACTGTTTTCTCAGACTTTCCGTCACCATTTTGAATTCATCAAAACACATTATTTGTAGCTTCAGTGGCTCAGAAATGGCCCTCACTGATAAAATTTCTTTTTTCAAACCCATCATTTCTTCATTAATTACTTTTTTAGCTTCGGCTGGAAAGTATCCCAATAAATGATTGAGAGACTCGAAATTTTTTTTCCATTTCTTGGAAATTGGCTGCATTGCTCTTAATTACGGTAGTCAATTTTGTTAAGTTAAGTTAAAACAAAGTGTTTCGCAAGAAATGCGCTGTACCAATTTCTGGGAGCATTGATACACGCACCATGAAATTTTAAGAGACAGAACCCTTTACACGAAACGATTTCTGTCTTATAGTCATTAATTAAACAAATGTTGGCATTACATTTAAATTCCATGTTTAGTATTTTTAAAGTTAATTAACGAACTTTTAACACGATCAGCAATAATTATTGTTCTTTTTTATTGGTTTAGTTATAAAAATTGATTATTTTGATTTATTTTATTTTATTTTTTTTTTTTATTATTTTTTTTTTATGTTTTTATTCACTTTTATTATTAATATAAATAAGAAAAACAAAACAAGTTAAACAAGGTAAGTAATTTACAACAAAACAAGTTAACCGACAACAAAACAAGTTAATAGAAGTCTTTTATTATACCACGGTGGATGATGAGTTGAAATGGGTTCTTTCAGAGGAATAGATTTAGTAAAACCGATAAATAACAAATCTATAAATTTCTTATAACAACAATCAAGACTAATTTCAGCACTTAAAACTTCATTCCAATTGACATTTAGCAAATAACCGTTTAAAAGAGAAAAATCACCATTTTTAAAATTAAATTGAGGAATGCCAATGATTTTTTCTGTTAAATCGGCAACAAATTTAAAATTTAATATTATTGCTGGGTGATACAAATCTTTTTTAACAAATGGAAGTTCATATTCACAAATAGAAGTTGATATATCTTTCGATATAAGCATTAGATCTAATAATCGATCTGAGACATTAAACAGATTATTGACTTGAATTAAGACGAGGGAAAATAATGTATCTATTATAACGGATTCATTTATATTAAGAATAAAAGGAACTAAAAATTTATCTCTATTATTATTTGGATATTTCAACGATATATTATTAGTTAAGAGCGATATATTGCGGTGCGTAAATTAATCCATCGAGTTTAGGTGTACTGAGGGTGAGTTTTTTTTTTAAATAGAAAGTCTTTTACCTCTACACCCGCTGGTCAGAAATTCACAAGTTTTACTTTTTTATGATACTCTGATGGAACATAAATTTTGAAAGATATGCTCCTTTACTTACTGATGTCTGCATTTCTTTTAATAAGCCTAAAGATCTTAATTAGAGATCGATCAATACATATTTAGCTTACTTGAAACATATTGTTCAATAGCATCATGTGAAGTGTTTATTCCAAATTTCGATATATGCATCCATTTCTATCGTGGAAGGACAACAAACTCGGAATCACTAATAGCTGAAGACAAGAGTTCCGTTTGATTATTAGACTCAGTAGTCGTATTAGTATTCAATGAAACTGCAGGTAATATTATTGTTGATTTTATTGGATTATGTTTAATATTCATTTTATCTTGAATTGAAGCATCTTGCTTGAATCTAGGAATTACTCTAGGGTTTACAATTGGTAGACTATCATGTAATTCCGACAAATCTGAGTTAGCAGAGGAAACTTTCAATACTTCACCCTTTATTGATTGTATTTGTTCGAACCAAGTGATCAAATTTCTTTACTATATTTCTTACTGATATAGTACAGCCTTCATCGCATCTCCAAAAAAGATCACAATTACCTTTGTTAATTAATTTTAATGTACCGTCGGTAATGTTAGAACATTTAATGCAGTAAATTTTTTCGCAAATAGAACCACATTTAACAAATAGTTCGCTTACTATTAGAACCTTACATTTACTACAATTTACAGCCATTTTAGTGCTCAGAATTTAAAAAATAAAAAATTACAATTAAAAAGAACAAAAAAAAAATTTTATACATACTATTTTTCCTTTTTTATATGGTTTTATTTATTTTTTTATATGTAAAAGCATGTAGTGAAAATGTTAATATTTAAAAATGTTTATTATTATAATTTTATTTAAATAAGCCAAAAATGTTATAATTGTAATTTTATTTATAGAAAACAAATATGTTGAAAATCACAATATGTGGTTAAAAAAGCTTTATTTAACAATGTTATGATTAAATTTTTAGCAAATAAATCAAAAATGTTAAAAATCGATTAAAAATGTTATTAAAAAAAGAACTATGTGGTTAAAAAGTTTTACTTATGTATATTATAAATGTTATTATTAAATGTTATTTGATATTTGATTAAACAAATCAAAAATGTTAAATATGTTATTAATTGAAAAATGTTAAATAAGTTTTTTTTTTTTTTAATATTTGTCACAGTTAGGAATTAAAGTTCAATGAACTTTATTTATAAATTTTAGATTCACAAAACGAATTTAAATGCAATGTATATATGAAAATTTTAACCGGCGTAAAAGAATTATCTGTATACTACGAGTGTAGAGAAAGAATTGTATACATCATACACAGTATTTCATATGGAATCATTGAAATTTCATTAATGAATAAAAATCCATATAGCATGTAGTTCATATATAAATAATATATCCACATGTTATAATAAAACACGACTCACTTGGTTGGTATTCTCTTATGAACTATTTTATTTATATAGAAAAAGATTTTTCTAATAACAATTTACAAATATTAACTTAAACATAAACTAACAGTATTATGGAATGATACCAAAGTGTATAATATGAATATATAGTGAAAGTTCAAAAGGGAGTTATTTTACTAAATTAAATAGCTCTTTTAAAATAAAACACAAAATTTATTTTTAGATACTATTTATTTAATTCGTTAACTAATTTTTATATTTTTTCAGAGTTCTAAACTCTTTTGATTTCAAGAATGAACTGAACTTTATTTTTACAAAAATTAATTTTCTAAAATTTAAAAATTACAAGATAAGAAAAACAAATTTATTTATTATTACAAAATATTTCAATTTTTAATTTGAATTAAATTTATGCATATAAGTTATTACAATATTTTTCAGCTTAAATCTAAATGCATAAATTTAATATGTTATTACAAAAATAATTTAAATTTATGTGTCATAATTACAATAACAACAAACAACCAAAAAAAAAAATAATAAACGACGAAGAACCAAAAATAATGCATCGATAACAGATTTATAAGTGGTTCGGTCATTGCTTTGTTTAATTAGTAACATTTTTATGTAGGTCGGTCAATGCTTTGTTTAATTAGTGATTTCATAAATTGAAATTTGAGAATAAGGTTTATTATTTGTAATAGAAAGAAAAAGAACATTTTATGAAAGAATTATGGGATTATGGTATTGGAAGAGGGTAATCTTTTAAAGAAATTATATCATTTTGTGGGGATGATATAACTCCTCCCTCCTTAAGTTTCGACTCCTGGCGAATACTCTTTAATACCACGTTTAATTTTGGAATTTTAGACCGTATTTGGTTACGGAAATAAAATGAAATAAACAGACCGATACAAACGAATATTGTTATTACTGCGTCAACTGTTAGACTTGTGTACCATCTCCAAGTGCTTTCATATTTTATTTCTTGGATATGCTTGGTGTTATTAAAATGGTTGTAGTACAAGTCCGCTAAGTGAATGTCATTGACGACATTTTGGATACTAATATTACGTTCAAAAAAATGTATTATGTTGTTGTAATATTCTTCTTCGAAATTTTCATGGCTAAAAGTATTAATTAGAATTTTACAATTTGAAAATTTGATGATGTGGTTGCCTTTAAGTGTAATTGCTTGTGGGTTTTGCCCACAATTATTAAAGAGTAAAGTTTCATTTAGATTCTTTGTTATAACAATAGAATCGGATAAGGCTTTTATTTCTGTTGATAAGTTTTGGTGGTAGTTGCATTGCATTTGGTCTGTGTTTAACAAGTTTGATATACAATTATCATTAAATGATTTTAAATCTTTTTTTAAGATATCCTTTTTATTTACAATTTTGAAAGTATTTTCTTTACAGGTAATTAATTCATTAACATTAGTATCTAGTTCCAAAAAATTATTTTTATTAGGAATCTTTTCTAAAATGGTTTTAAAACAATTTCCTTTAGTAAAATTTGGTATTGATATTACAAAAATAATTGTACTTTTATTGAATAATACACAATTTTTTATGTATGGTAACATTTCAATGGTTATGTTATAATCTTTTATTTCTTTATCAGTGAGGATATCTTTTGACAATATTTCTAACTTACTAGCTAAAATTACTTCTTTTATATCAGAAATTTGTTTATGTAATAAGTTAATATTTTCGTTAATTTCTGATTTTATAACAAAATATTTAAAGTCTTGATTGATATGATCAATATTATTTTGAAATTTATTAATTATATTAGTTATATCTCCTTGCACTGTATTAATGTGAATAGTTACATTTTCAATCTGCTCTGAAATTTGTTTATTAATTGAAACTTGATCATTTAGATCTTCGATAATTTTTCCGTTATTTTTTTCTATTACCGTGAGGTGATCTTGGATTTCTTTTCTGTCTTCGTTATCCATAGTACCAGCTAAAAATTTCAATGTATTACCAGCTAAGTTTATTAAACCTCGTTTTCTTATATGATGAGGAACAATGCTATT
Organism: Argyra leucocephala; assembly: GCA_963942445.1. Lineage (NCBI taxonomy): Eukaryota > Metazoa > Arthropoda > Insecta > Diptera > Dolichopodidae > Argyra > Argyra leucocephala. The sequence continues at coordinate 51,755,312 of OZ012679.1, read as the reverse complement.
AAATTCTGATTTTAATTTTATCAGATTGTGATTTAAAGTGTTAAAGATTTCAGAGTTTTCATGCAATTTGATTATGTTAATTTCTAATTTATTAATTGTTTCTTCATATTTAATTAGATCAATTATATGCAAAATTCTTTTGTAACTATGGACTATTTTAATTTCGATACCCTGAACAAGTATGTAACCGTTGTTGTTATTTATTTGGGTTACGTCTATAGAGGATTTTGCTATGACATGCGTTGTTAGTAGAAGAACAATTAGAATTTTTATCGTGCCTAAAAAGAATAATGATTATTAAAAGGTAAAGATTTATGTTTGGTACTTCAATTTCTTTTTGAATTGACTTTTGTACCTTGGTAGCTCTTTCTCTATAACTTCGAGAATTCGAAGATGCTCGTTTAAGGTGTTATGGAAACGTTCGATATCTGCGTTACTACTTTTGTTATTAGGAGTAGTGAAATGAATTTGTATACCCTCGTTATCTAAAAAGTTTTTAAAATTTAGACTATTAAATCCCCTTTCTTGGTCAGTAACAATTTTTTCTGGTTTACCGCAAGAAGAGATGTACTGCATTAATGCAGTTTTAAGATCGTTCCAATTTCGTGAATTCAAGGAAATTATTTGTGCGTGTTTTGTGAATTTATCAATTAAAGTAAGATATGGTTTTCCTTTTTTATGAAACCAAATATCCATATGTACGATTTGTAAAGGTTTGTTAGCTGTTTCAGAAATTTTAAAGGGTAATTTTAATGGATGACGTTCGTATTTTGCAATATTACAGATATGGCAATTATTAATTATTTTTTGAATTTCCAATTTTAGTTTAGGGAAATAAAATTTATTTTTTAGATTCGAATAAACATCATTAATACCTCTATGATTTGATATTTGATGTTGATGTAGTATTAATTCTTGTAGTTCATTACGATTTTCTATATCTTCCAAAATCGATGAACATTTGTTTAATTTAAGGTTTTTGTTTTTGGAGAAGTATTTTAGGTAAGTATTTTGAAAAGCATTATAAATTTTTATATCATTTATCATTATTCCGATTATACCTTTCGTTGGAAAATGTTCCTTAAAGATTTTTATAAAAAGGTTTTCATCTGGATTTTGATGTAAAATTGAGATTCTATTTCTACCGTTTACTTTCTTTGCACTTACTAAATTTTTATCGCTTTGATTTATAATGACCTGGGTCTTATAGAAATTTAGAGGTGATGTTGAAATAGGGATATATTCTATATTATCTTCTTCGGCTGAATGCATTGTAGCATCTATTGACCAGATTTCGTCTATTTCCATTTCGTTTTGGTTATGATGATTTAAATTAGATTGAGTTAGATGAATTTCATTGGAATTAATTTCAACTCGTGAAAGAGCATCGGCGACTTTATTTTCTTTTCCACTTAAGTATTTGATATCGAAATTAAACTCTTCGAGTTTAATTTTCCATCTTTGCAATTTGGAGTTTGGCTCCTTCAAATTATGAAGCCATTGGAGGGGTTTGTGATCTGTTTTAACGGAAAATTTACGGCCAAAAAGATATGGGCGGAAGTATTTTGTTGCCCAAACAATTGCTAGTAACTCTTTTTCAATAGCAGAGTATTTACATTCGTGCTCGTTTAAAGTTCTTGAGGCGTAACAGATTGGGTGATCTTCTTGTGAAAGTACCGCTCCAAGTGCAAAATTGCTAGCATCAGTAGTCAAGGTGAATTTTTTTGAAAAATCAGGATAAATTAGAATAGGGTCCGTAGAAATCAATAGTTTTAGTGTATTGAAAGCGTTTTTATATTCACTATTAGAAATATCTATGTGTTTATTTTTTTTCAAACAGTTGGTTAGAGGTTTCGCTATTTTTGCAAAATCTTTAATAAATTTTCGATAATATCCCGCAAGTCCCAAAAAAGATTTTATTTGTTTTGGAGTTTTGGGAATTGGGAATTTATTGATAGCAACTATTTTGTTTGGATTCGGCTTGATACCTTTAGTCGTGATAACATGACCAAGGAAGTCTGTTTCCTGTTTCATGAACTCACTTTTATCAAGTTGAATTTTCAAGTTGGCATCTTGAAGTTTTCTCAATATCTTTTGTAGTACAACAAAATGTTCTTCCTTACTTGTACTAAAGATTATAATGTCATCGAGATAAACATAACAATTTACTCCAATAAAGTCTTTCAGAACAAAGTTCATTAGACGTTGAAACGTTGCTGGAGCGTTTTTTAATCCAAATGGCATACGCAAAAATTCGTAATGGCCACTTGTTGTACTAAAGGCTGTTTTTTCAATATCTTCTTTATTTATTTCAATTTGGTGGAAACCTTTATAGATCAAGGGTAGTGAAATACATTGAACGACCGAGTTTGTCCAGAATATCGTCAATGTTTGGAATCGGATATTTGTCATCTATGGTGATATTATTTAATTTTCTGTAGTCAATGACAAGGCGCCATTTTTGTTCACCAGATGCATCTATTTTCTTTGGTACAACCCATAAGGGGGCTGAATATGGGGAAACACTGTGTCTTATTATGCCTTGGTTAAGCATTTCCTCAATTTGTTTATTAACCTCTTGTTTATGAATTTCGGGGTATCTGTAAATTTTGGTGTAGATTGGAAGTTCGTTTGTGGTTTTAATTTGATGTTTAATAGCATGAGTGAACGTTAAATCATCACCTTCGCTGTAAAAGGCTTTGTTGAACTTTTTTATTATATTCAAAAGTTCTAATTTTGTAGTTACGTCCAAATGATCGCATCTAATTTCATTTTCACCCAAAAATATTTCATTTTGAAATACTTCCAACTCTCTTAATGGAACTGGAATGTAATATAAAGTTTCTTCATTTTCATTGAAGAACAAAGGAAGTACGCTTCCTGTTTTTAATTTTAAGGACTTTTCCTTGTAATTAATTTCTGCTTCAAAAGGGAGCAAAATATTACCTCCTATAATTCCATCAAAATTATTATGGAATTTTATTTCTAAAAATTTTATTTTTGTTTCGGAATTGAATTCTAGTAGTGTTACTATTGATAGTTTTAATATTAATAGGTTTTATTTTACTAGCGTAAATAGGATTACATATGTTTGTGTTAATTACACTCATGGAAGCACCTGTGTCTATAACAAATCTTAAAGGTCTTCCTTTTGATTGAATGGTTATATAAGGTAGTTGTTGTTTTTCCCCGAGGCAGTTGAATGAAAATTTTTTATTTCGCTATTAGTTGAATTTGGTTTGACTTCTATGGTATTTATTTTTTGGTTTATGGAAGATGGGTCAACATCCATAGGTATAGAATCATTATTATTTTGTTGATGATTGTTGTTAGGATATCTGTTGAAACCATATGAATTTGAATGTGTGTTATGATTGGGTGGTTTATAATAAGTGTTAGTGTTTTTATTATTATAATTATTATAAGAATTATTATTTCTATTAAAATTTTTGTTGGTACTAAAATTATCAGAATTTCTTTTTGTATTATAATTAAAATTGTTAGAATTAGAAGTATTACTAGAATTAGAAAAATTGTTAGTTTTGTTATAATTATTAAAATTTTTTGAATTATTAGTTCTTTTAAAATCATTATTGTTGCGAATATTATTATTACTATTATTTCTGAAAGGATTATGTTCGGCATAGTTCCCTTCATATAGTATGTCCATTGCTTTTTCCAATGTAGTAGGGTTACGAGAATAAAGTATAGAACGCATTGGTTCTGGCAATTTTTCTTTGAAAATGCGCAACCCTGTAGTAATATTAGCTTGTATAATCGCATTGGAATTAGGTTGATCCTTTACTTTATTGTTCAATCTACGTAAAATAGATTTAATTTGTGAGTAAAGGTCAAGACTGGTACTACAGAACTTTACAGATTGCAACTCTTCGAAGATTTGCAATGTGGATTTTTTTTCTCCAAAATTATTAATAAGTACGTTCTTAATTTCAGGCCAGGTTGTTACATGATTATTGATTTCAATCGATTCTCTCGCCTTATTAACTAATTTTGACTTAACTTTATTTAATAGTATGATTTGACTATTTTGATCATATTTTAAAATTACAGGTATTATGACTTCTACTAATTCTATAAATTTATATAATTGTTCAGACTTACCGTTGACCTCTGGAAGCTCCGTGATGTACTTCATCGGGTCCAATACTAGTGATAACGGTGTTGCTGTATTCTCTAGTGATAACGGTGTTGTTGTCTCTGTTTGTGTATTTCGCTGATCTGGATGCGTCATTTTTCCTTTTAACTTCTATATAATTTGCTGGTCACAATAAATAACACTTCTTTTTGTGTTTTTTTTTTTTATTTATTTTTTTTTTTTGTTTTTATTATAATAAAAAGATTATTGGTATTGTCTACCAGACTCAGCAGACATTAAGCAATGAAAAAGTCTTATTTCGATATTAGATAAAGAAATTTTGCAATACCTTATGTTCTTTTTATTTTCACTACACTATTATTTTAATAAGTCAATGTTAATAATTGTTGAGAAATATTCACTTTTAGAATTTTTTAGTGTTTAAAAATAGTGTTTAAAAACTTGTTTCGAAAACAATGATTTTAAAAAAAAAAGGTTAGTTGTTACTTTTTCTGAGTTCACTCTTTTTTTTTTTGTTAACTTTTAACTTCGCTTTTTTTTATTTATCCTACCGACTGCGCCAGTGAAAGTTCAAAAGGGAGTTATTTTACTAAATTAAATAGCTCTTTTAAAATAAAACACAAAATTTATTTTTAGATACTATTTATTTAATTCGTTAACTAATTTTTATATTTTTTCAGAGTTATAAACTCTTTTGATTTCAAGAATGAACTGAACTTTATTTTTACAAAAATTAATTTTCTAAAATTTAAAAATTACAAGATAAGAAAAAGAAATTTATTTATTATTACAAAATATTTCAATTTTTAATTTGAATGCATAAATTTAATAAGTTATTACAATATTTTTCAGCTTAAATCTAAATGCATAAATTTAATATGTTATTACAAAAATAATTTAAATTTATGTGTCATAATTACAATAACAACAAACAACCAAAAAAAAAAATAATAAACAACGAAGAACCAAAAATAATGCATCGATAACAGATTTATAAGTGGTTCGGTCATTGCTTTGTTTAATTAGTAACATTTTTATGTAGGTCGGTCAATGCTTTGTTTAATTAGTGATTTCATAAATTGAAATTTGAGAATAAGGTTTATTATTTGTAATAGAAAGAAAAAGAACATTTTATGAAAGAATTATGGGATTATGGTATTGGAAGAGGGTAATCTTTTAAAGAAATTATATCATTTTGTGGGGATGATATAACTATATATATGTAAATAACCGGTGTTGCACATTAGTCATTTTCGCACATTATCGACCAGCGATGGCATGTTGCAAAATGACCAATGCGTTGCGCCGGGTAGCTACAATCCAATATCTCAATTGATTTCTCATAATTTGAAGAAAATTTCAAGTTAATTGGCGAATTTGTTCTATTCTTCTGTTTTTTTGTCTGGCAATTTTAAAACAATATGCAAATTTATACCTCCGATAAAGAAAGTATATTCTCTTGTGAGTGCACATACTTTAACAGCATTTTTACCATAACATCGGTTTATAAGGTTTTGGAAAGTTCTTAGCAGGAATGATTTTCCAACACACACCTCCACCTCCAGTAATAAACATGTGCTTTGTTCTCATTTTCTTTAATATTTCGATGCAAGTTTTTTTGTAATTTTCTTCACATTTGATTGAATATCATTTATTGGTTTTTATTCATAGCATGTTGAGCTAGTTCAAATTCTTCATTGCTCATTGGATGCAGGAATAAATTCAAAATCTTGTTCAACGCTCATCTGGTAACTTCATTGTACACAAATTCTCAACAAGCACCAGAAACTTTGTTATGTGTGGTATAGATGTACAGCTTTCACGTTTCATCTGAGGTTCGAATTCCGTCAAAAGATTACAAATACAGGTTTTGTTAATTTGTCGTTTTTTTTAATATTAAAAAAATTCACACATTCAATTTTTATATTTTACTACTCTAAGTAAATTTAATTTTCTTTAACCGTGATATAGACAAAACAAGTTTTGGTATAAAACATCACAGAAAGGTTATTGGAATGGAGACATGTGTTCAATTATTTGAGTTAACGGAAAGTTATTTGATGGTAATGGAAGGCTGGTGGTGGTGGTGATGTAACACCTCCCTCCTTATGATTCGACTCCTGGCGAAAATCATTTAGTCTTATTGAGGTTTTTGGCATACCGCATTTAAATTTTATAATTAGGAAGATGAAAATAGAAATTATTGAGAAAATGATAATGGTATCTGTTATGACATTTACATACCATTTTTGTTTGTGATTAATTTTAATTTCTTCTATGTGTTTTGTGTTATTAATTTGTTTATAGTGTAGGTCGTGTATATGAAATTGATTTGTAATATTTTTTATAGCTACATTACGATTTACATATGGTAATACGCGGTGGTTGTATTCTGTTGAAAAGTTCCGAGAGAAATTCAACAATTACTAAATTTTATTAAATTATTGCCCTTTATGTTTATTTCTTGTAATTCCCCACAATTGTTAAACAATATTGTTTCGGGTAGATTTTTTGTAATTATTAAGTTATGTGTTATAGATTTTATTTCAACGGTTAAATTTTTATTAAAATTACATTTCATTTCTTTGTTATTTAATAAGTTAGCAATACATTCATCGTTATAAGGAACTAAGTCCTTTTTTTTATACATTCTTTTTCTATGTTACGATAAACAATTTTTTTACAAGTAATAATTTTAGTTACATCTAAGTTAATTTCTAAAGAATTATTTTTATTTGGAATTTTTTCAATGACATCTCTTACACAATATTCATCTAAAAATTGTGGAACAGAAATTGTGAAAACGATTGTTCCTTGTTTATAAAATACTGAATTTTTTAAATATGGCAGAATTTCTACCGTGATATTATATTTTGTAATTTCTTCTTGTGTAAGGATATCTCTGGGAAAAAAATCTAGCTTACTAGCTAAAATAGTTTCTTTTATATCAGAAATTTCTTTTAATAAAATTTTTATATTTTCACTTATTTCTGTTTTAATTATAAAAAGATTTAATTTATCTTCAACTTCATTGACATGATTATCAAATTTATTAATTAATTGTGTTACATTATTTTGAATAGAATTTACATGATTCGTAACATACTTAATTTGGTCTGAAATTTGTGTATTAATTAGTATTTGTTCATTTAAATTTTGTATAGCGTTTTTCTTGTTTTCTTCAATTACGCGTAAATGTTCTTCAATTTCTTTACGGTCCTCATTATCCATAGACCCAGTTAGAAAGCGAAGTCCATTACCAACCAAGTTTAGTAACCCGCATTTACTAACATGATATGGAATTATGCTATTAAAATCGTCTTTTAAATGATTAAAATTATACAATAAACTAGTAGGGATGTTAATTCTATCATGCAATTCTTTAATATTAAATTCTATCTTATTAATACTTTCCTCATATTGTGTTAAGTTAACTACATGCAAAATTTTGTTAAAGTTCTTAATTAATTTTATTTCTACTTCTTGTATTAAAATGTATCCATTTCCAGACTGAACTTCCGAAACTTCAATGGATGATTTGGTTAATCCAGCAGTAGGAAAGGTCAGGAGAAGGATTGTAAAAAGAATCACTGCAATTTTAAAATTATTATGATTAGTTTTGGAATTTATATTTTCTTTTAAATTGATTTTTATAACGAGGAAGATTTTCATTACTTATATTCTGGTGGTCTTCGTTCGTTGCTGATATGTCAACTCTTTTATGATATGGTTGCATTTTGGCAACTCTATTAAGTTTTAGATAATTTGAAGATTCTCCTATTTTTTGTTCTTTATTTAAAGATTCGATAATTTTTTCTTTCTTTTTCTTAAGTAAATTTTGAATTGAAGGATATTCTTCCGGAGAAATTTTTCCGTTAAGGAACTCTATTGGTCTTTTTTCAGTTGAAGAATGGATTTTTTCGTTGTACACCTTAAGACTTTTAACTATGGGATCCTCATCTGTTAGTACTCCTTGTTCTTTTTCAATGACACTCAAAATTCTTAAGTGCTCATTTAGAGTATTATGGAACCTTTCGATATCTGAATTGCTACTATGATTATTAGGTGTAGTAAAATGAATATCAATTCCTTCATTTTCTAAATAGTTTTTAAAATTTGAACTGTTAAACCCTTTTTCTCTATCTGTAACAATTTTTTCAGGTTTGCCAAATGACGCAATATACTGCATTAACCCATTTTTGAGATCACTCCAATTTCGAGATTTCAAAGAAATAACTTGGGCATGTTTTGTAAATTTATCAATGAAGGTTAAATATGGTTTTCCTTTACTTGGGAACCAAATATCCATATGTATTATTTCTAGAGGTTTACTTGGGGTTTGTGTAATTTTCAGGGGTAATTTAAGGGGTTTTCGTTCATACTTAGCTGTATTACAAGTATGACAGTTATTTATTATTTTTTGTATTTCTTGTTTTAACTTCGGAAAATAGTATCTTCTTCTTAAATTTAGGTAAACATCATTGATACCACGATGGTTTGTTTTTTGGTGTTGATCTAATATTAATTCTTGAATTTCTGGTAAATACCTAATATCATCTGATACATAGTAACATTTATTTAATTTTAATAATTTATTATTGGAAAAATATTGCAGATAGGTGTTTTGAAAAATGTTGTAAACTTTAATGTCTTCAATCATAATTCCTACTATACCTTTAGAGGGAACATGATCTTTTAAAATTTGTTTAAAGAAATTTTCATCTGGGTTCGGATGGGAAAATGTTTTTCTAGTTCTTTTAAAAAATTTTTCAATACGTGTTTTTTCATTAGGGTTTTGCTTTATTATTAGTTGGGTCTTGTAAGAGTTTAAAGGTAATTCAGATATTGGAATATAATTAGAGCTGTCTTCTTCAGCAGAGTGTGTTGTTGCTGCAGTTGAATTTATTTCATCAACCTCCATATCATTTGTATGGATTTCTACTCGCGATAGTGCGTCTGCAACTTTATTTTCTTTACCAGAGAGATATTCGATTTCAAAATTAAATTCTTCAAGTTTAATTTTCCATCTCTGTAGTTTCGAGTTTGGCTCTTTTAGATTATGAAGCCACTGAAGTGGTTTATGATCAGTTCTTATAGTAAATTTCCTGCCATAAAGATATGGTCGAAAATATTTAACTGCCCATACTATTGCAAGTAGCTCTTTTTCAATAGTGGAGTAATTACATTCATGCTCGTTGAGTGTTCTTGAAGCGAAACATACCGGGTGGTTCTCTTGTGATAAAACTGCTCCGATAGCAAAGTTACTGGCATCTGTAGTTAGCATGATTTTTTTTGTAAAATCAGGAAATATTAAATTTGGATCTGTTGTTATTAGTAGTTTTAATTTATTAAAAGCTTCTTTATACTCGAGATTACTAATATTAATTCTTTTTCCTTTTTTCAAGCAGGTAGTGAGAGGTTTAGAGATTTTAGCAAAATCTTTTATAAATTTCCGATAATAACCCACAAGTCCTAAAAACGATTTGATTTCCTTTGTTGTTTTAGGTATAGGAAATTTATTTATAGAGTCTATTTTGTTAGGGTTTGGTTTTATACCTTTTGTTGTTATAATATGACCCAAGAATTCAGTTTCCTGTTTCATGAATTCACTTTTGTCTAATTGTATCTTTAAATTTGCCTCTTGTAATCTTTTTAAGATTTTCTTTAAATTATCAAAGTGTTCTTCTTTGCTAGTACTAAAAATGATAATATCGTCTAAATAAACGTAACATATTTTACCAATAAAATCTCTTAAAACGGAATTCATTAGTCTTTGGAAGGTTGCAGGAGCATTTTTTAGTCTAAATGGCATCCTGACAAATTCAAAATGACCCATATTAGTACTAAAAGCAGTTTTCTTTATGTGTTCCTCAACTATCTCTATTTGATGGAAACCTTTGGCTAAATCAAGAGTGGTAAAATACATGCTCGGCCCAGCTTATCTAAAATATCGTCAATATTCGGAATTGGATATTTATCATCTATTGTAAGATTATTTAATTTCCGATAATCTATAACAATACGCCATTTTTCTTTACCTGATGCGTCTTGTTTTTTTGGAACAACCCACAACGGGGCTGAATAGGTTGAATTACTATGTCTAATAATTCCTTGTTTCAACATATCCTGTATTTGAGAATTAACTTCCTGACGATGTACTTCAGGATAACGATAAGTTTTAGTATAGATTGGAAGTTCGTTTGATGTATTAATTTCATGTTTTATTTCATGGGTGAATGTTAAGTCATCACCTTCGTGGTAGAAGGCTTCGTCGAACCTTTTAAGCAATGTGAGAAGTTCCTTTTTTGTATTGGTGTCTAGATGGTCACACCGTACATTATTTCTTCCAGAAATATTTCATTATTAAAAATTTGAATATCCTTTAATTGGAAAGGGATTGAATATTTTTTTTCTTCATTTTCATTGAAGTACATTTCAAGAATATTACCCGTTTTTAGTTCAAGCACTTTATCTTTATAATTAATCTTAACTTCAAGTGGAAGTAAGATATTGTTGCCTATAATTCCATCGTACTTATCATGGAACTGCATTTCTAGAAATTTAATTTTTTCCTCCGAGTTAAATTCAATAAAGGGATCGATTGTTACTAATGTGTCACAATTAGTAATATTTGTTAAGGTTTTTATTTTAATTGGATTTATTTTTTTTTTTGTAAACAGAATTGCAGATATTTGAATTTATTATGCTCATAGAAGCACCAGTGTCTAAAATGAATTTTAAGGGTCTTCCCTTAGATTGAACTTTTATATAGGGAAGAGACTGATATTCGAGGCTGTTAATTGAAAATTTTCAACTTCGTTTCTTGGAGTTTCTACAGTATGGATTCTAGAAGTAGTTGATTGATCTACATCCATTGGTTCAGGTTGATTGTTATTTTGGTTATAATTTCTAACGGAATTTCTTTTATAATTATTGTTACTATTATTATCTCTAGGGTTGAAATTTGAGTTTCTACTATAATTATTATTACTGTTGGTACTGTTAGTATTGTTAGTGTTAGGATTATTAGTATAAAAATTTTTATTTTGGTTATAATTATTATTTTTTTTATAATTATTATTATTATAATTATTATTATTATTATAATTATTATTATTACTATTGTTACTACCGTTATAACTTTTATTATTACGATAGAAATTATTTTTATTATTATTAGTATTATTAGTACGGTTATTGTTGGTATTTGTGTTATTTATGTTATGTTGATTTCTAATATTGTTGTTATTACTATGATAATTTTTTGAAGGACTATAATATGCATAATTCCCTTCATATAAGATATCCATCGCATTTTCGAGTGATGTTCGATTTCTACTAAACAAAATTGAACGCATTGGTTCTGGAAGTTTTTCCTTAAAAATTTGTAAACCAGATTCAAGATTAGCTTTTATACTAAGACTTGAATTAGGTTCATCTTTCACTTTATTATTCAGTCTACATAAAATTGACTTAATTTGATTGTATAGGTCAATACTATTAGATTTAAAACTAACGGACCTTAATTCATCAAAAATTTGAAGAACGGTTTTTTTTTCGCCGAAATTATTTATTAACACGGTTTTAATTTGAGACCAACTTTTTACATAATTATTTATCTCTATTATTTCTCTAGCGTTGTTAATTAATTTACTTTTTATTCTGTTCAACAAAATACTTTGGCTAGAGATATTATATTTTAATATGAGGGGTATAATATCCTCGACTAAATCTATAAAAGTAAATAATTCCTTACCATTTCCATTAAATTCCGGTAGTTTTTCGATATATCTCATCGAATCGATTGTTAAGTGTAATGCCTCGGGTTGCTGTGTTTTTTGAGTGTGTTCCGTTATGTTGAATTTAGCTGGTTGAATTATTTGTTGTGGCTCTGTCATTTTCACTTTTATTTTTATTTTATAAGAATTAGTTGTTGTTTTTAGTTATACACAGAGTTTCAATGTTAACTTTTTTTTTGTTTTATTTAAGTTTTGTTTTTTTTTTTGTTATGTTTTGTAAAAAAAAATCTTTTCTTTTTTTTTCAAAGTTAGTTTTTTTTGTATTTATTTGTTTTTTGTTAACGAGAAGTTGAATTAGAATAGAGATTGAATGTTCATTTCAAATTTCTATTTAATTATTTTTTCCTTCACGGAATTCAATTTTTTGTTTTTATTTTTTTTTTTTTTTTTTTTTATTAAACAACTTTATTGTTTTTATTTATTTAATAATTAAAAGTAACTAATTATTATTGTACAATTTAGGTACAAATTGTTAAAGATTTTTTTTTTTTTTTTTTTTTATTTATTTATAACACCACGTTTCTTTACTTTTAATATCCTACCGACTGCGCCACTTTTATTTTCGAACCGTGGAGGAAATAAAAAAAAAATAAGCAAAACAATTTTTTCAAACAAAAAATGATGTTTATTTTTTTAGGCTACAAATTGAATTGAAATTTTGTTTTTCAAAATTTCGGTTTCTTACTTCTTAAATATTTTTTATATTATCACAAATCAATTCTTACAAAATAATTTTTTCAAACAACAAAAAAAAAATACAAACAAAGTCAGCATTTAAATTACTTTTACTTATTAACAAAAAAAAAATGATGCACATTGCTGATCTTATCAAATATTAAAAAAAAAACAAATTTAAAATTATACACGAGACTTAGAATTTAGTAAAAACAAATTTAAGGTTTCAAATGACGCGGTCATTCACTTAAAATGTTTTAAGTGTGTCATAAAAATGTTGTGAAATAAACATAAATGCAATGATTTTAGATTGTGTTATTAAATTTATGTGGGAGTGTAATTTGATATTGAAAATTATGAAATTTGGAAGAAATTGAATTATTCAAGTGTTTTAAGAGGAAATAATAATAATTTTTTTTTAGAAAGGTTATTGGAATGGAGACATGTGTTCAATTATTTGAGTTAACGGAAGGTTATTTGATGGTAATGGGAGGTCTGGTGGTGGTGGTGATGTAACAATACAATTATTATATAACATAAAATAAACCAAAAAAAAAAACAAAAAAAAAAATATGTAACTATAATATTATGTGATAATTCACTCTTTAATTAATTTGTCCATTTCTGCTGTGATTATTTTTTAATAAGTATTTTAATTTTTTTACGAAAAGATCTAAATTAAAACTATCCTTTATTTCCAGTGGTAATTTATTATATATCCTTATAGCTGATGAAAGGCAACTGTTGCGTGATAACACTGTTCTTGGTTTTGCATAGTTGAGATTATTTAACTTTCGTGTATTGTAATTGTGTACATTACTCCTTTTAGTAATATGAATATTTTTTTTGTAGATTCCCTTTTCCAGTTTGTAAATTAGTTTAGCTTTTTCTAAAACAATAATTCCTAGCTAAACTAATTTACTTTAAATATAATTTATTTTAAATATAGCTTCAGGTAACCCGTTCTTTTCAAAATTTCCTTTGTAAGAGTAAGTTAATTAAATTTATGCAAGCCTTTTATAGACTTGTTTATTATGATACCAATTTTATCTTTTAGCCAAGAGGAACAACTAGACCAATTACATATATTATATCTAATATGTGAAATAATATGAGAATAATATAGACCATCAGTGGTTTGTCTACTGAGTATGATTCCACTACTTTTGACAGCACCTAATAAAGGCACAATTTTTTTTCTAGTTTATTGATATGATCATCCCATTTCAACTTTTCATCAATTACAAACCAAGATATTTATATGTAGCAACTCTTTCAATTACGGTATTATTTACTAACAGTTTTGGATTTATATAGACTTTAGTAGATAAGCTATGAGAGTTCTGCGACAGGAAATGGAAATTGAAAAATGGTTGCATACTTTTGGGATGTGCATAATATGATTGAAAAATTCTTGCATATGTTTAGGATCAAAAATAAACTTGAAAATTTGATTGAAAAATTCTTGCATATGTTTAGGATCAAAAATAAACTTGAAAGTATGATTGAAAAATTCTTGCATATGTTTAGGATCAAAAATAAACTTGAAAATATGATTGAAAAATTCTTGCATATGTTTAGGATCAAAAATAAACTTGAAAATATGATTGAAAAATTCTTGCATATGTTTAGGATCAAAAATAAACTTGAAAATAAAAAATAAAAAAATAGTTAATGAGCTATTTAAAATGAATGATAAATCTGAAAATAAAAAATAATAAAAAAAACAAAAGTCATCATAATTGTATGAAAATCGTACATTTATGTTAAATGTACCTATGAAATCATATCATTACAATAAGAAATTGTTTTTTAATTATTATATGAAACAAAGGTTCTTATCAGTTAGAAATGTTCTTATATGAGAACAAAAAAAATAATGCGTAAGCGGAATTGCAGTGTAAAGTTAAGATTCATCCGTCCGTCCCACCATCTGTCGGTCAACATATAATTATTGTTTGGGAAGAATAATAAAAATTAAGAAAATATAAATTTGGCATATAATAAATAAATTCTTCAGTAGATGAATTGGTTAAGCTGCTTCTATCTCTGGTAATACTCAAAATAGGTTAAGTATCGAATCTAGTCTGATTCGTCTGCAGAAGATATTTTTTAAAAAAAAAAGACTATAAAAGTCTGTGTGAGGTTAAAAAGAAATACATTACAAATTTATAACTCATATTGTACATTTAACATAATGTTTTGGGTGGAGAATATTCAACACGGATATAAATATTGTACTTGTATGAGAAAATGGAAATCATTTTCTATAATAAACTACAAAATATTTCATGATAGTTTAGAGGTGTTTCTGACTCCTGAAGGTGGTGAAAAGGTTCTACTACTTAGGATAAGAAATGGTGAAGCAATTACAAATATTTCGAACAATAAAATAGATGTTTTAGATTGGCAGCACATAAAACTTGAAGTAAATGGTGGGGATATAGCTATAAAGGGTGATATTTTATTTCCAGAAAATATTAGTCACAACAGATACATTCCAAACCATTTTCCTGCAGATTGTCCTTTTATTGAAGAGGATGATTGGGAAAATATAAATAAACTTATAATGGATATATTACCAACAGAAAAAGAGGGAAGTGTGAATGCTGATGCAGCTTTAGAATCTTTAAAATTAAATATAAACAAGAAAGTTGCAGAGAATAATAAAATTATAGAGAAAAGATCTTTGTTGAAAGATAGACTTGATGAGGGTATTAAATTCCTCTCTCAATTAGCTGATAAATATGATAAGAATAATAAAACTGATCGTGTACAATTATTAAGAAAATTAAAAAATGAGCTTGTGATGATTCAAACTGAGAAATTGAATATGACAGATGTTTCTAAGGAAATGCATGAACATCATTTTGAAACGCTTCTGTACGTATATCAAGTGATTGAGAAACTAAAATATCATTACAATTATAATTAAATAAAAATTCAGTATGATTCCTATAGAGAACTAAACTTATCAATTTTCGAATATATAATAACAGGTAGCATAATAAAAAACCTCATAATAATCCAAACCTTTGAAGTGTACGTTTGCAAAGATATTCGTATCTCTCAAAAAAAAAACAAAATGAAAATAATATTAATTAGTATTTTGTATCTAATACAATTTAATACATATAAATCAGCTCCTACTCGTTTTTATTTAAATGAAGAGAAACATGGATATATTAATTTTGATATCATCGGACCAAACAATGATACAATTAAGGTTGGACTCTCATTAGATTTTATAAAATATAATGAAAATCCTGAAGCAGTAACTCCCACAACTACAACAACAACAACAAGTTTACCAATAGAAAAGAATATTACAGAGCGAAGTGTTTTGAATAAAGCCGATTCAACTCCTCAATATGTTTCAATACAAGAAGCAATTGAAGCTTTTAAAAATGATTTAATTCGAAAAGAAATTGATATTGGTGGTATAATTAACAGTAAAGAAATTTTTTATAGACATTTCATACTTGATGAGGGCTATGTACAAATTAATGTACGATGCTCATACGATAGTAATTATAAGGAAAGAACAATTAAAATAGAATGTTTGGAATATCGCTTTAACTTTAATCATTTCCTTCATTAGCTTCTCATCCATTTTGTAATCAGTTTTAGTTGTTGCTAACTGAACTGGTATCGGATCGGTTGGTGTTGTTAACTGAACTGGTATCGGATCGGTTGGTGTTGTTAACTGAACTGGTATCGGATCGGTTGGTGTTGTTAACTGAACTGGTATCGAATCGGTTGTTGTTGTTGTCATGTAGTGCAATAAACTAAATAGTTATGATGTAACCATTATCTATTTATAGCTTAAGAAATTCTTCAAAATTTTTCCTATAACGTCCATTGTTTAAAGGACTGTCCTTATCAACCACCACAAATCCATAGTCATTCTTCCAACAATGTGAACATAAATTTTTGAATTGCTCAAAATTCATATCAGAATTAACATGATCATTGTAAATATGCTTTAAATTCAAATCATCTTGTTTGAATGCGATTATGAAATTTGCATTGTCTCGTACCAAAAGCTTAGGAATACGAGTGTAACTTTGACATAAATAGAAGCTGTCAACATGATTATGACGACCCATACAAAAATATTCTCTTATGATATCTTGTTTCTCGCAAGCAACATCATCAAATAAAAATATTGAATTTGTTTGAGCTTCTGATGGGGTAATTATTTCAGAATTATTTGGAAATTCATTGTATCTCATACCTTTAACAGAATTTATAACTTTTCTCAAATATTCATATTTCGGCTGATGTAATGACTTTGAGTAAATGTATATGTTTTCAAAATTAAGACCTTTAGAGTCTAAAAGCATGCTTAGCATAACATTAGTCTTTCCACAATTTGAGGGTCCCACAATCAATCCTCGAATACTATCGGGTAATAATGATCCATGTTTTCTTTTCTTTTTAAAGCTCCCCCGATCAAAATTTTTTACTTTAATGGGATCGTCCACTTTAACAAACTTCATTCTGACAACTGATCAAAATCTATATAAAGACACATTTATATAAATTAATAGGTAATCAGTTTATATCGACAGCTCATCGAAGACATAAATATGATTGATCATAATAAAAAATTAATCAGTCGGAAAAAGGTATTTAAAGGTAGAGGAGGAGTAATCAATACGCTCATAAATAAATTACCATTTGAAGCACATTTACCAGGCTATAACTACTGTGGACCTGGAACTAAACTTCAAAAAAGATTATATCGAGGTGATAAAGGTATTAATCAATTGGATGAGGCTTGTCGTGAACACGATATTGCATATTCACAAAATCGCGATACAAACGAACGTCATAAGGTAGACAAAATATTAGCTGAAAAGGCTTGGCAAAGAGTCAAAGCAACAGATTCAAGCATAGGTGAAAGAGCTAATGCACTTCTAGTTTCTGGTGTAATGAAGGCTAAAGTTAAACTTGGAATGGGCTGTTCAGCTAAAACAAAAACGAAACAAAAATTATTAAAAAATATTATTCAAGAAGCTAAGGTAGCTGTTAAGGGTAGTAAACCAACAAGTCAAAAAGATACAATCAAAATTGCTTTGAAAGCAGCAAGAAATGTAACTAAAAAGAGAAAACAAATAAAATTACCAAGAGTTCTTCCAGTACCTAAAGTTGGTGGAATTTTACCTTTAATTCCAATTTTGGCAGGTCTGTCAGCTGTGGGAGCTCTCTCAGGAGGAGCTGCTGGTATAGCTAAAGCTGTCAATGATGCTAAAAGCGCTAAGAAGCAGTTAAATGAAAGTGAACGACATAATAAAACAATGGAGGCTATTGCTTTAAGAGGAAAAGGTCTATATTTAAAACCATATAAGAAAGGACTGGGATTATACTTGAAACCAAAAATTTTTTAAATATGCTACCCAAAAGAGCTCTAACCAACATTGATTTAAACAATTTTGGAAAGAAATATCTAAAACATTTTCGTGGAGTTTTCATGAAAGATGATTTACCCAAAAGGGAACCTTGGAAACGTGAATGTGGAATTATAAATTTAGATAATTCTATTGGATCTGGTACTCATTGGGTAGCATATTATAAAAATATAGATAATATACAATATTTTGATAGTTTTGGAAATTTACAACCACCAGCTGAAGTTGTGAAATACTTGGGAGATAAGCTCAGATATAATTATGACACATATCAAAAATTTAATACATACAATTGTGGTCATTTATGTTTAGCTTTCTTATCAAATTATAATTCTATAAACAAAAAAACAAATTTTAAGCGAATAAAGAATAACAAATAAAAAAGATAAAAACTGATTTTTTAATTTAAAATTTAATTTATAGTAAAAACTGACCTACATTAATATCAGCTGACCAAAAATGAAGTTCAAGGTTATTTTGCATTACTCAGATAAAATTAAATAAATTATTTTTCTGATTTTAATGTTTTACCGTCGGCAATTTGATATTATTTCTATGCATGAGATATATTAGGAAGGTATCAATAATAAAAGTATCTACAATTTCCAAATTATCTTATTAATAAAGTGTAAGTCATGTCGCTAACACTTACATTAAGTGGTAACTCATCTATTTTGGCAGCTGAATATTTCCCGCTTATAGAATTGCAGCATAAAGATTATGTATGTGGTCTAGTAGATTTTCAAACATACAACTCAATACCGAATATCGATGAAGAAAATAATAGATTTATTATTGATGATAATAACATCACTATTCCGACTGGATCCTATGAAATTGAGGACATTGAAGAGTTTCTCATTAAAAAAATGGGAATTTCTAATACTAAGACAGAAGAGAAAAAATTTCATATAAAAGCTAATAATAACACATTAAAATGTGAAGTTTTTTCTGATAAAGAGATTGATTTTGAACGAGAGGATACAATTGGTGGAATATTGGGTTTTAGCAAAAGAAAATTAAAACCAAATGTTTGGCATGAATCAGATTTATATGTGGATATAAATAAAATTAACATTATACGGGTAGAGTGTAATATTGTATATGGAACATATATTAATGGAATAGAAGCTCATACATTACATGAATTCTCTATTGGTGTCAGTCCAGGCTATAAAATAATTGAAGTTCCTCAAAATGTAATCTATTTACCTGTGAACGTCAAACGAATAAGTTCTCTAACACTCAGATTAGTTGATCAGAACAACAATTTAATAAATTTTCGAGGTGAAACTATAACAATCAGATTGCATTTAAAACCTGTTACATAATGATTGTTTATAATACTTCCAATAAATATTCAATAAATGAAGCTCCTCAGTTCATTATTGATAGATCATTGAAGCAGCAAGGTCATCAAATATTACGTAAGAAGCGTGCTATAACGTTGGAAAATCTACAATTTTTAAAATTAAATTATAAATTAAAAAATCATTAAGATGAATTTATTTGAAAGTCCTGCTTTCGATGACAGCATCACAAATGCACATTGGCACACATATTCGCCATTTTTGAATTCATTTAACAAAAGCGATATAATTCGTATTCAAATCCAGAATCAGAATTTAAATATATTACCATCAACGAGTTTACTTTATATTGAAGGAACAATATCCAAGCATGATGGGCTAGCAACAACAAAAACAAAATTAGTTAACAATGCGATGGCATTTCTTTTCGATGAAATACGTTATGAACTGAATGGAAAGGAAATCGATCACAATCGCAATGTTGGAATAACATCATGTTTAAAAAATTATATTTCCTTAAATGAAAACGAAAGTAAAGCATTAATTAATGCAAGTTGGTCACCTACAGCAGCTATTGAACCGAAAAGTTTGTTTTTTAATTTTTGTATTCCATTGAAAAGATTATTGGGGCTAGCTGAAGACTATAAGAATATAATCACAAATGCAAAACATGAGCTAATTTTAACACGTTCTCGAACCGATGATAATTCTTTAATTTGTTCAGATCCAAACGAAAAACCAAAAATTCTACTACTTAAAGTACAATGGCGAGTTCAACATATAACTTTGAATGACACTTTAAAATTCAATATGTATAAAAATATTGATAATGGATCAACGATGAAATTAGCTTTTAGAAATTGGGATTTATATGAGTATCCCACATTACCATCAAATACAGATCATCATATTTGGAATGTAAAAACAACATCACAACTTGAAAAACCTCGTTTTATTGTATTCGCTTTACAAACTAATCGTCAAAATAGTCTCACTAAAGACCCATCGAAATTCGATCATTGTAATGTTATCGATATAAAAGTATATTTGAATTCTGAAGCTTATCCATATGAAAATATGAACTTATTGTTTGATAGAAATCGTTATGCTATTGTATATGAGGCATACTCAACTTTTCGAAGTAATTATTACAATAATTCAGTTTGCGATCCCTTAATTTCATGGGATGACTTTAAAGCAAATACTACGATTTTGATAATTGATACACGCTATCAAAGTGAGAATCTAAAAGTGGGACCAGTTGATGTCAGAATTGAATTGAAAACTTCAGAAAAAATTCCGGAAAATACAACAGCTTATTGTCTAATGCTGCATGATCGATTAGTTGAATTTAGTCCGCTGACTGGTGAAGTCAATAAAATTATATAGTTCAGTTAACATAATTCATCCTATATGATCGATTGTCATATATTTATAATCACAATATCTCTCATAACAGCTGGATATTGCTTAGGCTGCTTAATTTATTTAGGTTATAAATATATAAAATTGCGAGCAGCATCATCATCACAAGATCACCCAATTCATAGATTTTAAAAATATAAAATGGAGTATGTAATAATCGATATACAAGGATTTCGAGATAATAATAACAAATTCATTTTAAAAGAAATTGCTGTTCTTACATCAAATGATGAAATTCAACATTTTATAATAAAACCACCATATAGTTGGAATATTCTGAGGTCAAAAACAAAGTATACAAATAGTTGGCTTACAAAAAATCATCATGGATTCAGATGGTCTGATGGTACAACTCATTTTTGTGATGTGATCAATTTTTTGAAAATATTTATAAACAACAATACTAAAATTTATGTCAAAGGGGAAGAAAAAAAAAAGTGGATTGAAGATACTTTAAAGCATAACAATGTGAGCAATTTAGATGAAGATGATCCTACAAGTTTGAAAATATTGATTAAACAACAAAATAAAACAGATCAAACAGATCAAACATGCGCATTCAAACATACTGGGTATTGTGCATTTGAAAATGTTCATATTTTGAAATTTCTTGCTATAATGAATTTTATGCTATATGATCAACTTTATGAAGTTTTACCATCATCATAATCATCGGTTTGGAAGTTTAACAAAAAAAATTAATCACACAATATTTAAAATGAGAGTTAACTCTCAATTCGATTCATCAACATCAAATAAAATCTGTAATAATAATGATATTAAATAAAATCTGTAATAATATGAATGAAACTAAAACTTTAAACTTTTTTATTTTTCTTTTGTCATATAAATTAAAAGATACCTAGGTATATACAATTTTTTTTTTTTTTTTTTTTTTTTTTTTTAAAACAAAAAAGAAAAAATGTTTAGTTTTAATAAAAGTTAAATAAAAAATATTGTAAAATTTTAATTTTATCTGTTTTTTATTTTTTATAAATAATCATTTTGGATTCTGTGCTTAGAAAATGTTAATCTAAGTAATATTATCCTATATAACTAGAACAAATATTTGAAATTTATCAGTATTTAGAAAGAATTAAGAAGGAAGTATTTAAAACAATGGACAAGCGTCAACGCAATAAAAGTAATTTTAAATACAACAGCCCATCAAAGCATCTACTTCAGTATCATACACCGTTTCGTGCATGAAATCATCATCATCAACTAGCATGTACGCTACAGAGAAAAAACAAAAGGATAAGAAAGGCAATTGTTGTCCATTGTCATAGTTGTAATTATCAATTAATTGCTAAATCTGTTAAATCTGTAAAATATCAATTAAATAAAAAAGAGGTTTATTAAAAATCAAAATAATTTTTTTATTATATTTCTTCGATAATAAATTTAATTTTAGCTGAATTATTTTCTTTGGATATTATTACAAATTTATATAAAATTTCTTTATTTAAAATTTTTTTATTAAGCTTTTTAATTATAATTGGCGTAAATTTTTCCGCATAATTAATAGGCAAATATGTATAAGAATCGTTCATTGATAAACATATGCTCTTTAAAGTTTCACCGTCTGGTTTAACAAATTTTGATTCTTTTTCTTCAAGATTTGTTATGACAAACTCTTTGTTAATTGGTAAGTTTGTCATAGAAAAATATTTCCTGTAGACTGGAGTATTGTTAACTTCGTCTACAAAATTGAACAAATCTTCATTGGATACATTTTCTTCTGCATCACTGACATCATCATCATACACAGGAATACTGTCGAACTCCATTTCCAAATTTCTATTTAATTTTTTGGGCTTTGTGTCTTTTGATGTAATAATTGTTCCAGATGTACGCTTCATTGTTTTTGTTTTTATTTTTTTTTTACTTTTGTAAACTTAAAGAAATTAAAATAAAAAAAAAAAAAAAAAAAAAATGAGCATAATAATAGTATTGGAAGCTGATTCAACAACAGGTGTACCCTTAGTTCAAGAATCGATAAATGAAAATTTGGATATTCAAGATCCAATAATAACATCAACGGTTGAAGATTCAGATGTAACATCAACACACATGTCTTCAATTTTATGGCCACCACAAGAACGTGAAGCAGAACATGAGGAAGAAATAATTTTTATTGATAATCAGGAGGGGGGTCCATACTATCTAGAATGGATCAATGCACATTTTAATTAGGTTTTTTTACTTTAAAGAAATTTTATTTTTTCAAAAATATAAATAAAAGAAATGCTCTTTTTTCAAAATTAACATATTTAATTTTTTATTAATTAGATTGTATCTATTTAAATTACATTAAATAACTTATTCTAAACAAAATAAAGCAGTGTTACAAATATGAAGTCAAATGGAAATGAATTACATCAGTTACAGTACAGTTGTTATTAATTATTAATTCTGGAAAGTAAAAATTTGAGAAAATTTAAAATAAAAAAAGAATGTTCAATTTTAAATCATTTATTTTGTTTATTTTTGTAATACATTTTCTACAGTTTCATGTCTAAAATCAGCAGGAATTTCATGGTGTCCCCAGGGTAAAGTATTATAACTATTTCGAAGTAAATACCTTTTATTATCAAATGGACTTAGAGTAATTTTTTTCTGAGATGAAGTGAAAAGTAAATGTTTTCGAGAGATTATACTACTTTGTTCATGAATGTATTCTTGATTGTGATCAACACAATTTTTATAGTCTTCAAACGTGATTTCCTTATTTAGAACAGAACTTTTGACACCCTTTGCTTTTTTAGTTATTTTAGGTTGTAAATTTTCTGCAAGCACTTGAACAGCATACATCTTAGCACGAAGTCCAACAAACTGTTGCATCAATTTACCACAATTTTCATCCTTCATTAACCCTAAAACTTTTTTATTTGCTTGAGGTATACCATATGTATTGTTTTGAGGGTAATCAGATGTATCAAAACGATTAAGATCTTCTTTAATATCCTTGTATACATCATCTGTATGTATTTCGTAAATTAATGAATCAGTATCTGTGTAACATAGTTGACACTTGTTTTCGAATTTCTTTTGCATATAATTGTAGTGAAATTCATAAAGCTTTGTTTTAGAGATGTCCAAAATTGCCATTCCTATATATATCGGTTTATTAAAGATTACTTCGGATTTTAATAGTTCAATTGCTATTAAATTCTCATTAAAAACTGTATGAGAGTAAAAGTTAGGTTTAGAGATCATGGATTCAGCTCCATATCGACCTTCCCATTGTGATAGTAATTTAATAATTCTACGAAGGCGTACATTCTCCATCGTTTTTCCGAAAATTGCGTTACAAATTAACTTGAATAAAACTTTTTCAAATTCGTTTGATGCATTTTTTCTCAAGTCAGCACATAATTCAATAAATGTTTTCATCCAATTACTTTGCGAAAATCGTAAAGCACGATGAATTTTTGTTAATTTCAATCCTTGATTTATATATTCTTTTAAATTTCTATAATGAAGGACATAATTCTTCTTATTATTCAATGTAGCTAACATTTTTGGTTCTTTAAAACCTGGTGGAGTGCATTTTTCTGGCGCCATTGGTAAATCTTTTTGTTTATCATGAATTTCTATTGGATATTCGAGATCTACCTCCAGAATAAACCCAAATTCATTATCATCATCAACATTGAAATCTAAATTAGTTACATCTTCAACCCACTCAATATTTTTGTAAGGTAGATGTTGAGTCATAGCCCAGGAATACATGGCATTTATATCATAATACATAAGATAAATAGATTCCTCATTTTGATTATATTCAGGACTGTATTTGTTATTACATTTGGCATAACGTTTACTACATTGCGTTAATCCTCCTCTAATACCTTTTTCTATAAACATTAGTATATCCACATCATGTATTAATTCAATTTCTATTCCAGTATATTTTAGCATTGCATCCCATGAAAAACCTGGTACCGTGAAATAATATGCTGCATCTAAACCAAAATTTTTTAGACAACCTTCCCGAAAATTTTCAAATACATCTGCTAGTAAAAGTACATCTGTTTTTAAATATAAATCACTATATTCACCAAGATTGTTTATTTGAAATTCCTGCCAAATATTCTTAGCATGTTCATAGTCTTCGAAACTTATATGACTTTTATGTAGTGAACTATAAAATTGCTCTTTTGCAGGTAATTGAGTTTCATTGAGATTTGTCCAATCTTTTATATATTCATAAGGAAAAACACCTTTCCTTGTCAATAGTTGTAATTTTTTGTTACTTATATTTGGAAATTGCGAATTTAAGATTTGTTTTTCACTTAAATAAGATGCCAATTTATCTAATGATGAAGGCATAAAACGCAATGAATCTATAAATCGAAATATAATGTTACATCCATTTATATATTTAATTACTGATATATAGTTTTCTGTAGTATTTGGTATTATTCTAACAGGTCCAGAAATACTATTAGAAATATCAGTAATTAGCAAATGTACGTCATATTTACTTAAATTATGAAAAACCACTGGAATCATTTTAACGCATTGATAATTTAAATTACAATCTTGATGTGCTGCACCCCTGTATTGCCCTGTTAAGTGACAATGATCTCTAACTTTAACGTCAGTTTCAATAAATTCTTTTTCACATATATGACATGTTTTGCTTAAATTAAATTCATTGTATTGTAATTGATTAAACTCTCTCATTCGTTTTGTATTACGAAAAATTGTTTCAACATCATGAGCAATAGATTCTAATTGTTTAGCAAACCATTCAGCACATTTTGTACCCCTATAACTTTCATAAAAGGATAATGATTGATCATAAGACGTTTTAAAGTAATAACCCACACTATGAGCTATATGCTGATGATAAAGATGTGTGTTTGAACTTATTTTAGAAGAAAATGGTTTCAATATACTCTCAAAATCTGCATATATAATGAATGGATTTCGTTGTTTATTTTTAAAATTTTTAAATTTTATAAATCTTTCACTTGGAAATGAAATCCTATATTCATTATATTTTTCACAACTTTTAATATGCAGTTGAAATTTATTATTATTATAAAAAAAATGAAGGCAACGATCACAAATAAATTTTGCTCCATTGTGCTGTGTAATATTTCTTGCTAATAGTCTAGATAAATTTTTTATCCACACATAATGATAGCTTTGATTTTCTGCATTTTGCTCTTCGTAATCCCTTTGCAATAATAATAAATTTACATGTTGTTTACGCTTGTTTTTAGTTAACCTTGTCGGTAGTATTTTAAAATTTTTACATTTTTTTTCTAACTCTAACTCATATATATTTATGCTTATATCATTGATTTTTTTCAAATTTTTTTATATTTGGTCTGCTTACTGGAAACGATATTCCATCTAATTTTAAAACTGTGTTATAGTGTGGATAACTATTTACACGCGAACAATTTATTCTCCCATCAGTTACAGGATAAAGAGCAGAAACTATTGCCCATGCAAAACATGCATTATCTGAATTTTTTATATTAATACAAGCCTTCTTGTTCTTAATTTTTTCTGGCAGCTCAATATATGAGGATCCAATTAAAGGTGTATAAAAATTTGCATTAATCGTCAGATATATAGCACTTTTTAACGCCCAACCTGAATCACGTTCTTGAAATTCTTCTAGGTCTTTAAGAATAATATTTTTTATATAATTGTCATACCATTTATTCAAATTTGTATCCCTGGATATAACTTCATTTTTTGTGTTCATATATTTGTACTCTTCTACTGTAGTATCCGAAAGATTTCTTACAAAATTTCCACAGAATTTTCCATTAACTTTAATAAAGTGTTGATTTTTTAAAATTTTATTTATTCTAAAACAAAATATTTTTTTGCAGGCATTCATAAATTTAATTGGATCTTTAAACATAATATTACTAATTAGAAATGATTGTATACGACTATTAAAAGCGCAATTTATTTTTTCACATTTAATTTTATATCTGAATCTTTTAAATTTATTACCAATTTTTTTTCTATTCTTCTCAAGTTTTGAACGATATCCTTTTATTAAACTTATAATATTTATAACTTTAAATTTTTCACCTATTTTTATATTTGTTTTTAACAGTTTATAAAGTTTATTAATATATTTATTTAAAATTTTAATAGTTTTGTATTTTTTTATTGGGTTATTTTCTTTAATACTAATAAGTTTTTTAGTATTTTCAAATATATTTTTAACTTCATCCATTTTGTGTCTTAACTTTTGTAATAACAATTCTTAATTCATATAATTTTTACAACTTCTCATTAACCTCACTTTATTTCGCCTTCTATATCAGTTACTATTTACAAGATTGTATTTACTTTACTGTATACTTTAACTGTATTCTTTCAACTAACAGTAGGTACATTTAACATACCTAAACATACCTAAATAAAGTTGTGAATAATAACTATTTTTTTTTTTTTTTTTTTTTTGTTCTCATATAAGAACATTTCTAACTGATAAGAACCTTTGTTTCATATAATAATTAAAAAACAATTTCTTATTGTAATGATATGATTTCATAGGTACATTTAACATAAATGTACGATTTTCATACAATTATGATGACTTTTGTTTTTTTTATTATTTTTTATTTTCAAGGTTTATCATTCATTTTAAATAGCTCATTAACTATTTTTTTATTTTTTATTTTCAAGTTTATTTTTGATCCTAAACATATGCAAGAATTTTTCAATCATACTTTCAAGTTTATTTTTGATCCTAAACATATGCAAGAATTTTTCAATCAAATTTTCAAGTTTATTTTTGATCCTAAACATATGCAAGAATTTTTCAATCATATTATGCACATCCCAAAAGTATGCAACCATTTTTCAATTTCCATTTCCTGTCGCAGAACTTTAACTATTTTTTTATTTTTTATTTTCAAGTTTATTTTTGATCCTAAACATATGCAAGAATTTTTCAATCATATTTTCAAGTTTATTTTTGATCCTAAACATATGCAAGAATTTTTCAATCATATTTTCAAGTTTATTTTTGATCCTAAACATATGCAAGAATTTTTCAATCATACTTTCAAGTTTATTTTTGATCCTAAACATATGCAAGAATTTTTCAATCAAATTTTCAAGTTTATTTTTGATCCTAAACATATGCAAGAATTTTTCAATCATATTATGCACATCCCAAAAGTATGCAACCATTTTTCAATTTCCATTTCCTGTCGCAGAACTCTCATAGCTTATCTACTGACTTTATTTCTTATTTTGTACACTATGAACTATTTGGTTTTTTTCAGCATTAATAGTTAATTTATTACCTTTGAGCCAATTGTTGTATTTTCTCAAATCTGCATTTATTACTCTTTCTAATTCATCGCAGTTTTTGGTACTGTATATAAGTAGAGTATAATCAGCAAATATCTTATATTCAACTACTAAATTCGCAAATTGTATATTATGAATATATAGGAAATATAATGTAGGACCTAACACAGACCCTTGAGGAACACCAATATTTATTGAAACTTGATGGCTTAGTACTCCATTTCTTCTTGTAATAGTTTTCCTATTTTTAAGGTAAGAGTTAAGTAAATCCTGAGCCGGTCCCCGTATACCAATTTCATATAATCTATCAAGTAATACGCTGTGATCCACCGTATCAAAAGTCTTTTTTAGATCAACAAATACAGAACTTACATAGCTTCCTTCATCCAATTTACTTATAATTGAGTTAGTAGATTCCACAACTGCTGAATCAGTTTCAATTCTTTTTTGGAATCCTAATTGATTCACATCAAAACCTACTACCTCTTGTACAAAATCTTGAATTCTGGCATTTATAATTTTGTCAAACACTTTTCCTACGCAGCTTGTTAGTGTAATTGGTCTGTAATTCGATACGTCCAGCGTTGACCCAGATTTAAATATAGGTACCACAATACTTGATTTTAAACACTCAGGATATATACCAGTAGAAAAACATCTATTTACCACGCAGGCAATTGCAGGTAATATTACTGTTACAACATGCTTTAGATCTTCAGCTGTTATATTATCAATCCCTGGTGTACTATTTTTTAACCGCATGATGATTTCATATACTTCTTTTCCATCCGCTGGTTGAAGAAAAATAGTTCGACTACACAATCCATTTTTACATTCCTGTATACTTGTCAGCATCCTTAATTTTGTCTGGTAATTTGTTTCCAATTTCACTAAAGTGCATATTAAAGCAGTTTTCAATTTCAATAGTATATTCTAATGGCATTACTATTTATTTCCTTTATGGCCTTGTTAGACTCATTTGTCTTTTTTAGGATAAAATTGTTAAGTACTTTCCAAATTTTCCTTTGGTCAGACCCAGCCAATTGTATTTGATCATTGAAATAATTTTGTTTTGCTTTGGATACTTCATAAGTTACCTTATTTTTCGCACTTTTGTATCTTGCTAGAATTATAAGGCTATGAGGAATTTTTTTAAGCTTTTTGAACAATTTATTCCTTTTTTTTATAATGTTTAAAAAATCATTGGTCATCCACAAGTTGTCTTTTCGAACTCTCATTTGCTTTCTTATTGCAGAGTTTACCTTGGCTTCTTGCAATATATCAATAAGATCATCAACAGAATCACTGTTAATTGTCACAAGTAGGTTTCTAATATTATCTTTAAATTTTTGATAACTTATGAAAGAAATTTCCTTATTGAAGATAGGTTTCATCTTTTTAACAACTTTATTTATTTTGGCGAATACAGCTTTATGATCTAAGTTTACAATATCGTGTAATTTTATATCAAATTCATATTTTTCAAGGTCTGACAGAATGTGATCAATAATCGTAGGGGAATTTTCAGTTACTCTTGTTGCATATTTCATACTTAATTTGTTCATAATATTAATTCCATTAGATTCTAGCATTGATTTATATGATCTTGTGAGCTCTGCATCAACTAATAAGTCAATATTGTAGTACCCCATCATAATAATGTTTTTTATATTTATTAAATATTGAGTCTAAATGTGCTACAAATTCGCTTTTGTTTTCACTTGGTTTTTTATAGCATACACCGACTTTTAAAGTTAGAGTAGTGTCACTTGGTGAGACAATTATTGTATTAAATTGCTCTACAGCATCCATGACTTTGTACTCCAAATTCTGTTTTACGTAAATTGCAGTTCCACCTCCGCTAGAGGTATTTTTTTAAAATCTAAAATTTAAAAAAATACTTGAATGAAAAATAAAATGAAATAGAAAACACTAAAAACAAATCTGATTATCAAAAATAATATTTAAACATTTATATAACTCAATTTCTATATTTTTTATAAATGATGTACATATACAAATTTACTTAAATTTTAAAGAAAAAACACATTATAAAAGACAAAATAAAAAAAAATATTTAAATTTGAAAAATAGAATTCATTATTTCATCACGACGTCTTGAACTTAATGAGAAGTTTCACTAGCGTTTTGAAGAATCAAATTTCCTTCTTCATCCTCAAAATCACGTAAATATTCATCGTATTCTGGCACTTTAAGTTTTATACACAGATTATGCAAGGCACAACATACATTAACTATTTGCTTGCATTTGCCTAGTTTATAATGCAATTGACGCTCTCCAAGAATGCACATAAATATGTTTTTTAAAACGCCTATTGTCCCCGCAATAATATTACGGGCTTTCGAATGTAATTTATTGAATGATTCCTTACCAGTACTCAATTCAGTTGAATCATTAACTGCCCTGTAAGGCGCTATCAAATATGATAACAATTCATAACCACCATTACCTACAAAAAGTTGTACTTTATTTATAAATATTTTTACCTATTATCCATGCATTACGGTCTCCACTATCTAAATTTCGCTTTAATACGGAATCTAAAACACTACATTTCCATATGGGAAATTCCATATGGGTTATTTCATTATGGGAATAATGACATGAGCCAGGAAATCTGGAGTCAACACAAATAATTTTCATTTTGTAATTGCACACCTGTATAATTAAAGATTTTCATTCTACATATTATATTTAACTTGAGTTTAAAATATGAAATTTAAACGTACAAGCATCGTAAACTAAAGTAGTCGTTTCTTATTTTTGGACGTAGAATCCGAATTTGCATAAAAAAGTACACCTTCCCATTTGAAAATCTCGATTTCAGCCAATTTCGGCGATTTTTGCTCTTAAAACACCGAATTTCGGTCCTTTCCGGAAGTTGAAAATACCGATAGAGCACCTTCGATTTAGTTAACAAACTTTTTTTTTTAAATTTTAAAATAACGGTTTCTTCCTCTCTTAAAAAGTTGATACGCATGCTCTGGCACACCCGGTATAAATGTAATAGTTTAAGAAAATGTTTACTTGTTGTCAATTTGTAAGAAATATGAAAAAGTATATTTTATTTAGATGCACTATTAAGTAATGTTATTTTTTTATATATTTATGTAGAAAAATTACTTAGCGTATCCTACCGACTACGCCAATTTACTAACTGATTCTTAGTTAAAATAAAAAAAATAAAAATGAAATAAAACAAAACAATTTCATTTATAAATTATATAAATGTTCATATTTTATTATTTTCCTTTATTTATTTATATTTTAACTTTACAATTTAACTATACAATTTATTATCCACATTTAATTTATACATATTTTTAACTTTTATATTTTTTTTTTTGTTTCAAGTAAGTTACAACCTGTTTTTATAATTGGATAAATACTTTTTCGTAGGACCTCTCTCTCGTGGATAAATAATATAATAATGAATTTAAGCGACGATTTATTTTTGTACAGTTTTTGAAAGCTTTTTCTAATTTTGCTGATGCAGCATCTGTACGTTGCATCAAGCATTTTTATAAGAATTTTAAAAACAAAAACAGGATATTGATTTTGAAATATGAGTTTGTATTTTTTTTTATTACGAAATCGTTTTCGAATTTTATTTGAAATTTATAAAATAAAAAAAACAAAATGTTTTGATTGACAGAAAACGCTTAGTGTGCGAAAAAGTGTTTATCGGTGGATTTGTTATAATTTTCTATATTTGTAATGGCGTTATGGATCTTATTCATAACCCTTAAACTCACCTAATATAAATAAATGCTTGTATTTAGATGTAATTTTAACTTTATTGATAAAATTATCTAAATTTGTATGATGAGATCTATAGAATGCAATAATATTTTTATTGTACTTCTTTAATTTAATTACTAATATATTTAAAGTTTTCTTAATAAGGTTAATGTGATTAAAATTAGTAATTGTATATACTTGTCTGGTTTCTGCGTTTTCACGTAGTAAAATA
Source organism: Argyra leucocephala (assembly GCA_963942445.1). Lineage (NCBI taxonomy): Eukaryota > Metazoa > Arthropoda > Insecta > Diptera > Dolichopodidae > Argyra > Argyra leucocephala. The sequence continues at coordinate 51,723,272 of OZ012679.1, read as the reverse complement.
GTTCCGTCTTTATTTAACCCAGAGAAACTGAAATTTTTTTTCAAATTTGATTTTTTTTGCTTCATAGTATAATTTTTTCTGGAGTGATGAAAGATGTTGTTGCAAGAAAATATCTTTGGTTACTTATGTTGGGTATACTTAAATGTCATGTGAAAATATGGTGTTTTTTTTTTATTTAAAAAATTTTATTTTTTGTCTCTTCACATCTAAAATATACAATTTATTGCGTTTGTTTATTGCAGTTAAAGGTTGTTATAGGTGAAATTTTTAAGATATCATTTTCTGTGATATCAGACTGAATTTTCTCACCTATTTCCAGAAAAGTATCCTTAACAGTTTTACTGTATGGTAGGTCAGTGACAACAATATTATTTTTATTATTTGAATAGATTTGTCCATTTTTGCCTCTAATATATTAAATTTTTCTTCTAATTTCTCGTAATTGAGCAGCTGAGTTTTCAAAATATTATTTTCTTCAATTAAGTTTTTATGTGCATTAATTATGTCCTCCACTTGATTTGAAATAAATTGTTGAGATTTTTGAATATCAGCCACAACATTAACCCAAAATTTTTAAGTAGACAGTGACTGACTCCAATGAACAATTAGTTACTTCAAAAGACGATAGTTTGACTTCTTAATTGGGAGAACTTTAAATTCAGTTTTTTTCTCCAATCATAATTTCTTCAGAATCCATCATTATTACTTATTCATTTGGTGAGTAGCAATTTGAACATTTCCACGAACATCCATTTCGCCGTTTCCACGAACAGCGATAAGTACACTTTCACTGACATTTTCACATTTGCTATGAAAAGAACACTTGCATCTACTACATGCAAGACCCTTGTTTTTAGCGGTAGGATATTTTTTTTTGCATGAAATACAGTGCACTTTAATGGTTGACATATTATAAATGTTTATTGTAACAAAAAAGTTAAAATCAAAAAGAACATTAAATTTTAAGCATAAATTTAAGTTTGTTCACACCACTATTCTGAATAATTACAAATTTATTTTTATTTTATTTTATAAAAGTGTTTTAGCTAAATTTTTTATTGCTTCTTTAATATTTTAATTTCAGTTTATATTTCTTAAATTAGGTTAAGTGATAAACTAAAGAAAAATATTTTATTTTAATAGTTTAATAATTTAATAATAATTTCACAATGTGTTTATTTTAAGTTTTTTTTTATAAATAATAATACAATTAGAAATTATTTTTATTTAAATTTATTTGTAATATTTTAGATGATTATAAAATATTTTGAATATATAGAAATTCACTAAAAAAAAAATATATAGTATGATGATAAGTAATTAATTGTTAAAAGCTTAGCATAGAGTTAAGTCCATTATTATCGTCAATGGCTGCCAGAACAAAAAAAAATGTATTATCAAATATTGTGGTTTCGTTGATCTCTAAATCAATTAAGTCATCAATAATTTTTTGAAATACACTCTTACCAAAAGATTTTTCATCTATACTATTAAAAAGCATTATTAAAAATATAGTTTAAAGCTTCGAATTAAATTCTGGTGATATACCTGGTAATGATGTATAAACCACACCTAGGTTTCCTAAACCATATTTTGATCCCAGATTATTGTTGGTATTAAATTCATCGTAATAAAGAACTATAGGAAGAAGCATTAAAACTTGAAATTTTAGTATTCCAAAGTTTTGACTGCATTATGTTATATATAGTTACAGAATTTTGAAGATTATTGACATTTTCTTGAGTTTTACTGAAAACACCAGGACACTCAAAAAGTTTTTAAGAGTGCTTTTAATGGATATAAACGATACTGTAACAGGAAACGTTTTACATAATTTTAAGATAAAGGAGATTGAACTGAAGATGATACCCCAAAATACTATCACACACAAATTCTACACATAATATTTTTTTCTTAATTTCAAATGATTACTATTTAAATTTTTTTTTTTGTTTAATTTCTTTTACAAAACAATTTTTAATTTCATTTTTATTTATCTTCATTAATAAACCGGTATTCAAAATTTTCTCAATTGTTTCTACTGCATTAATATTGCTTATTACACTATCCAAACCAGCAATTTCAATGGAATTTCCTTTTTCTTTCTGCCTTAAAAAGTTTATAGTATTCTCCAAAGCTAAGACCCTGTTATTAAGTAATGATCTTTATTCTTTTAAATATCTTATTTCAGAGATGTTAGCTGCAATCATACTCCTCATTTCTAAGTTAAGTGAATACAAAGCTTGTAGCTTCTGCTCAATACTAAAAGAAGCAAAATTTTCAACTACATATTTCTCCACACGAACTTTTTGAAGAGAGACTACACGGCGAAAGAAATAAATTTTCATCGCTGGATGACTTCTGCATACAAAATGTGCATTCAAATAGCTGCTTATTATTTAATAAACCCTTGATTCAGTAACACCTAAACCTATATCTTGGTACGGTACGGTTGATAAATTTTGAGCTCTTGTTTAATTAATTTATTTCTTTGATTATTCCTACTTTTTTTTGAAAATTTGGTGAAATATACCATGAGTTAGTAATACTTAGATTATTTTAATCACGAATTTGATTAAAGTTTTTTTTTTTATTGTAAAAATTCTAACTTAAAAATAAAAAAAAAAAAAAAATAATAAAGAAATAAAATAAATATAAAACTGCATTTGCGTAATTTCTTAGACATTTTTTATTTTAAATGTATTGTTCTGTATTGCATAAGATCAGTTCATACACTAATATTAAATTATAATCAGAATACAAGTGAAGTTTTACATATAAAAAATATCTAATAACATTGGTAATTGCTATAAAAAAAAATTAACTATCTAAACAATTATCCATGTAGTTTTATTACTTCTATTAATTAGTAAACACATAACGCTAAATTATTACTTCTGTTGTAATTCTTACTGCAAAAAATAAAACTCTTGATATGTTTTTATTTGCGACTTCTCTGCTTGAGGAAAAAAAAGGGCAGAGATTTCCTTTTTATTTCCTCTGTTATTTCTTCTATTATTCTATTACATAATATTTTACTAATTACTTAATTGATTACTAGATTTGATTACATTATTTGATTACTTAGAAGGTTCATTACACCTTTCCCCTTAGAAGAGATTAGGTAAATCACCACTAGTATTTAACTAATCTAAAGAACATATTACTTTAATAAAATTATCTAAGTATAAATTTTTTTTTTTTTGTATTGTATTTACTATTCTAAGGAAATTGTCTGAATACATCAATTTTTTTTGTTTACTAATTTAAAGAAATTGTCTTAATACATAATTTTTTTTTTTGTTTACTATTTTAAAGAAACTGTCTAAATACATAATAATATAAAAATATAATTTTCAAAAACCGAGTGAGTACTTTTCCCTGAACAATTTTAGTCTGTCATTGTGTACAATCCTAGGCTTTCGCCCAATTTTTCTCTTTGTGTTTTGTGGAGAGATTTGTTCAATGACCTCGTATGGTCCTAACCACGGTACGCTGAGTTTATTTGCTTTGTTTTCATTTTTCAATAAAACTTTTTCATTAGGGTTGAAAATTTTAGACTTTGTGTTTTTAACATAAGCAAATTTACTATGATGTTTTTGTTCGATTAAGTTTCCTTTAGCGAGTGAAAAAGAATTCTGGAGTTTATATTTGAGGTCCTGCACGTAGTCTTCGTAGTAGTGGATTTCCTCGGTCGAAATAGAGGTAGGGATATTCGGTTTATAACCGAATACCAATTCGTATGGCATATACTTTTTCGCTGTATGTGGAGTCGTGTTATACGCGAACATTGCATAGGGTAACCACGAGTCCCAGTCGAACGCATCTCCCGCGATAAAATTCATTAAATAATTACCTAATGTACTATCCGATTTTTCTAATGCCCCATTCGTTTGTGGATGGTAATCTGCACTGTGAAATTTTTTGATTTGCAGTAGTTTACAGACATTTTGATACAGCTCGGACATAAAGTTGGTTCCTTTATCGGTTAGTATCGATTGAGGGGCACCGAATTTGCAAATATATTCCTCTACGAATGCTTTCGCAACGGTCGCGGCTTCCTGATTAGGTATAGCTACTGCTAGAGAGAATTTTGTTAAATCGTCCTGCATCGTGAGAATGTACTTATTTCCGTTATAGTTTGAAATGAGAGGACCTACTATATCCAGGAACGTTTTTTCAAAAGATTTTGATGACGTTGTTGTTATTTGCATTGGTACTTTATTTGTGTCGTAATTTTTGTTGATTTGACATTTGGGACAATTTCTAATGAAGTTACTAATTTTAGATAACATTTTCGGGAAATAGTAATAACTTCTAATCCTGTTGAACGTTCGGTTAACGCACTGATAGCCACCTATTGGGGTAGTATGGAATTCTTTGATAATATTTTGTATTTGTTCGTCTTCGTAAATATTTTTGATCTCGCTGTTTCTTACGGGTTTCGTATTACTGGGTGTATTTTGAGAATTTTCATTACCTACAATTTGACTTTCTGGTACCTTCGTATGTACGGGTATCAGATTTTGGAATAGAGTTAGTAATATTTTTGTCTTTAGAGTTACTAAGATAATTTTGATGGTCTGTCTGGTGAGTTACTGTCTATTCTTGCCGCAATGGTTGATTCATTTGGATTGTCTTCTAACAGTTTAGCTTTTGAACGGGTTACTAGATTAATTTTATTATTAATTGGTTTCTTTTCAAAATCTGTACGGCTTAAAGCGTCTGCTACACGATTTTGTGAACCAGGTTTATAAGTTACAGTAAAGTCATAGTCGTCTAGATCGTCTCTCCATCTATCAAGACGCCTACAGTTTTTCGAGTTATTATTCAAAAACGTTAAGGCTCTGTGATCTGTTACAACGCGGAAATGTCTACCATTCAAATATGGACGGAATTGTTTGAATCCCCATACAATCGCGAGTAGTTCTTGTTCTCCAGTAGCATATTTTTTCTCCGCTACGTTCATAGTTCGACTTGTAAATGCTATTGGTATGTCGGAACCATTTTGGTCTTGAGAAAGGACTATTCCGAGGGCTTTTCCATTCGCATCTGTTGTAAGAGTGAATTCTTTATTGAAAACTGGAAACTGTAATATGGGGTAGGATATTATTGCATTTTTTAAGGCCATTCTCCAATGCTGGCTTTAACTTGTAACTTTAACTTTGAAAAAGTTTGACGTCAGCGTTTTTATTAATTCAATCTCCAATGCTGGCGTTAACTTATAACTTCAATTGTTGGTGTCAGTGAATTTATGACAATTGAATTTTAGAATTTATATACTTATTGTTTGATTTTCAATTTGAAAAAAAAATAAACAAAATAAAATAATGGATATGGATATGGATTATGGATAATCAAGAATTGAAAAGAAAAAAAAACATAGATACTTTCCGTTTACGAAATATTCTGATGAATTACTTATATTATATTGATTTTAGAAATTAATTTTATATTTGAAATATTTTGTACTTTTATTATATCACAAATTTATATTATTTCTGTATAACCACTCTACTAATTACTTTTAATGATAAATTAAAATAAAACCATAACATTAAAATAAAAAATTTATTTTTTGATTTAAAAAAAATAGCTATATAAATTTCATTTGATTTAAAAAAAGTATAAAATTCATTTGATTTAAAACTAAATTAAAAATTATGGCAATCCCGTTCTTTTTTATTAAAAAAAAATTATTTTTTTTTGTTTACGTCTTTACAAAAAACAAGCAAAACAATAAAAACAACCCAAAAAAGAAATGTCAATTCAATCAAACTGTCAAATAGTTCAGCGTTCAGCTTTCAGCTTTGAACATTGCTCGACTTTAACTTTAAAAAAGTTTCACGCTTACCGTCGACGCTCACATTGGAGAAGGTTACATTAGTTTCCATATGTTCAAACTTTTTGAAAGTCAAAGTTACAAGTCGACGCCAGCATTGGAGAATGGCCTTTAGAATACGAAAACTTTCGTCACAAAATGCATCCCAAAGGAATTTTGTGCTCTTTCTAAGTAGTTGGTTTAAAGGTTGAGCTATTTTTGAAAAGCTGGGTATGAACTTTAGATAATACCCAACTAAACCCAGAAACGATTTTAGAGTTGTAGTATTATGAGGAGTTGGGAAATTTTCAATTGCAGCTACTTTACTCGAATCGGGTTGGATTCCGTGTGGAGTAATATGATGCCCTAGATAACTAATTTCTCGTTTTAGAAAGGCACATTTAGATGGGTTTAATTTTAGGTTATGCTCACTGAAACATTATAATACTTCTATCAATTTTTCGTTGAGATCGTTCAAGTTATTACCGTATATTACAACGTCATCGAGGTAAACGAAACATTTGACACCCTGAAGACCTGCAAGTATTGTATTCATTAACCGCTGAAAAGTTGACGGCGCGTCCTTAAACCCGAATGGCATGCGAGTAAAATGAAAATGCCCAATACTCGTGCTAAAAGCTGTCTTAACTTTGTCAGAAGGATGTGAAGGTACTTGATGGTAGCCATTAACTAGATCAAGTGTCGAGAAGTATTGCGATTTACCAAGTTGTTCTAATATTTCTGTGATATTTGGTATAGGAAAAACGTCACCCACTGTTACTTCATTAAGCTTACGGAAGTCCACGACAACACGCCATTTTTTATTTCCATCACTTGACTTTTTTGGAACCACTAGTATTGGAAAATTCCAAGGAGACTTGCTAGGCTCTATTATTTTTTTCTTCTAACATCTTATCTATTTGAGCGTTGATTTCTGTCTTCACGGATTCTGGGAGACGATAGGGTTTAAGGTAAACAGGGGTTATATCTGATTTAGTTGGAATCTGATGTGAAATCGAGTCAGTGGTACTTAGCAATCCCCTGGTAAGTAAAATGTATCGTTGAAATTTCTACAAATTTCGACAATTGATGGGCGCTCTTCTTCAATGGCAAAAGGATTCTTTTAGATCTGTAAATCTACATGCTTTTACTATTAATTTTATGGGCTCGAGCGACCCTTCTTGAAATGCCCGTAACGCTGTTTTTTCATTTAAATTAATAATAACGTTTTTATGTTGCTCACCCTCACTCTGTCTACACACATTATCCAACTGTGTTGAAAGTTTTTGAACCCTAGCCGCGTAAGATTTTATATCTTCGTTTCTCGATTGATGCACTTGTATTAACTCTGTTTGAATTTGAGCTATGGTTCTAGCTTCCGAATATGCCTGCTGTAACGCGATTTTGTATTCTTTCCACGTTTTGAAATTATTAAACTTTATTATCTCATCATAGGCTCGCCCTACCAATTTTCGCTTGATTATAAAAGTGAACTGCTTCTCAAGTGAAATATTGTCCGAACAACTTTCATATAGCTCATCACATAATGATATAAATTTGTGTAGTTCTGTAGGTGAACCGTCAAATTCCGGGATCATTTTAAAAGCGAAATCTGTATCGAAAGACATTCTAAAAATTTGTTGCTTTTTTTTGTAAGGTACTTATTTGGTTTGGTCTGTGGAGTGCTATTCAAAGACTGATCAAACGTTCGATTAAATGTGCAGTATAGAGTATCAACTCCAAAATATTGGTCTTCAAAGGCTCGTATTTTTTATTAAAATGTTTCAAAAATTGTTTCGTAAGTTTCTGTTTTGAAGGTATAAAGTTTTTATACTTTTCCAATAGCCGCTAGTTAGTTTCTTGGTCCGTCATAAGTTAATGTTTTTTGTGTAAATGATTAAAAATTTTTTTTATATATATATTGTATTAATTCAGTCTCTCAAAAAATGTTTTTTTTCTTTGAACATTTTATATATAAAATAATTTTCTTTTATATTATATATAAAATACTTCATTATGAAGAAAATCTGCTTCATAATGAAGTTCATTAATGAAGTAAAATCTACTTCATTTACCATTAAATTAAGAAAAAAAGCCATCTGTTGGAAATTTTAAAACTAAATTTTTGTTGAAAATCTAAATATTTTAAAATAACAATTCGAATTGACATTTTAATATTTTGTTTTGAATTATAATTCGAATTATCATTTTCCTATTTTATTTTGAAAAAATAAAAATAATTAAAAATAAGTGAAAATAATTGAAAGTAAACTTTCTTAATAATATAATATACATAATAAAATGCCTAAAGATTTAGGTAACATTTAATTTTCAAAAGGATAATGTTTTATCCTAAAAAAAACTTCATTACATTATTTTCAGCTATGATTCTGATAGCAAATAATCTAATTAGGGCCTAATTATTCATCAAAGAGGCCTAAATGTTTAGAAAGTTGATTTCAATGACCACGTATTAAACCAACCAATCAACGTATAGTATAGAGTATTTAAAATTTTTTTTATTTATATTAACATTTGCCTTCCATTGGATTTTTTCACACAAAGAATATTTCCAAAAAAATTTATTCTTTTTTGCAACAAAATAATTCTTGATAAATGATAAATCTGTTTTCTCTTAAGTTTAATTGTATTTCTTAAATAATTTAACAAGCTAAAATTCAAAATAACTTTTTTATTTTCCATTTTTATTGTTTATAAAATAATATAAAAAAAAAGTAATAATTAAGTAACTAATCTGTCACCACTTCATTAAACTTTACTTCATAATTAAGTTGAACTTCATAATGAAGTATAGTCTGTCAAGGGTATTAAAGATGAATTGTGATACAGATGATAAGTAGTTGACAATTTTGATTTGTTTGTTTTTTTCTTTTGTTTCTTCTGTTAATTTGCCGCTTTCTTCTAATTATTAATTTTTTTTTCATTTATTTATTTTAAATATTAAGATTTTATTATTATTATTATATTTTATTCAGTTGTTTTTATTAACATTATGAATTTTTTGAAGAAAAGAAAAGATTTTGGATTTTAGTGTCATTCATATATACTTAAAATTGTTTCCAATATAAAATATTTTTTTTACCTCAATTTAGAATTTGTAAATTAATCATTATTTGTTTTGTTGTTTTATTATTATTTTATTGATTTTAATTTTGGAATTTCAAATGAAAAAGAATTTGCAGTAAGAATATTTTAATTGTTTCTATTTGTATGTACATATATAATGTAAGATTGTGTGTCTTTGTTTGAATAAATTATTAGAAAATTTTAGTTGCATTATTTCTTCTTTGGTTATAAACTGGATTGGACATGATTCGGCTTATTATTCAAAACCTAAATTATTTATTTTAAATTGATGTTCTATTAAAATTGCAAATTATGGTTGAAATAATCATAAATAAAACATTTGAAATTAAAAGCGTATTTATCTGATTTTTTTTTTTGTTTTATAGAAATAGGTACGTTATGAGATTATCTTATTTATTCGCAATTATTTTAAACGTACTTTAAAATTTTCCTTATAATATATGTATTCATGTAGTTGAAGATGAGACTTTTAAAAAATTTTAAATCTAAATATTATTTCATATTAATTATATATTTGTATTAATATTCAATTTATGTTATTGTTTTTATTTAGCTTTTTATTATTATTTTGTTTCTTTTTTAGTATATGGAATTTCATATGTGATAAATTGATTTTATTTTGTTAACACGTGGATCCCACCGTTGCCACCATTTTTGTTGTAATTCTTACTGCAAAAAATGAAACTCTTGATATGTTTTTATTTGCGACTTCTCTGCTTGAGGTTCAAAAAATAAAAAGGCAGAGATTTGTCGTCTTTTTTATTTCCTCTGTTATTTCTTCTATTATTCTATTACATAATATTTTACTAATTACTTAATTGATTACTAGATTTGATTACATTATTTGATTACTTAGAAGGTTCATTACACTTACATTGTTACTACTATTATTAAACTTTGGAAATAAATGTTTAATTTCTTATAGTGATTACTGTTCTGTATATGCACAACATTTTATACCATAATATCTTTAGTGGTTTATTAATATAAACAATCTATTACTACACATAAATGAAATATAACTTACTGTGATAATGCTCCATGATGTCTTAAAACTAATTTAAACAGATATAACACTGAATTTTGTTTATTTATAAAAAAATAAAAAATAAAAAACTTAAATAAAAATTTGTTTGATAAACTAATTTATAATTAAAAATTTACTAATACTTGTCGACATTGTTATTTCAATTTATATAACAATACGATCTTTATTCACTTTCAATTAATTAAATACAATTTACATATTATGTGAATAAAATAATTATAATAACCAAACATTAACTTCGAATTATCATAAATACACAAATTAATAGCAAACAATTATCACAAAATACACCAAAATAAACCAATAAATAAAAAAATTTTAATACTTTTTGGCAATCACATTGTTACAATTTTTATCTTTTATAAAAACTGTCAAAATTTTAATAAAAAAAAAATAGTATTTAAAATAATCAGTGTTTCTCAAAATTTAGCTGAGAAGTAAATAATTACAAAACAGGGTTGCCACATAGTGTTACTTATTACCAATATAAATTTCATATTATAATTTTAATACAATTTAAACAAAATCATTTCTAAATTGAGTATCAACAATTATATTTTTAATTCAAATATCATACATTCTCATATCGAACTGTAACAGTGATTCATAAAATCCATTCATAAAATTAACTATGAGTTTCAAATGTGAAATTTCAAATTGCATCGGTTATGATAAAATGTCAAAATTCATAACATGCAAAGGTTTTTGCAAAAGAAAATTTCATGGTATATGTATTAATGCTCCGAGGGATAGTAAATTGATTTTCATGTCCAGTTACTTTGTTTGTAATGATTGTCAAGATTACCATAGCTTTCTAACAAAAATGCATGATAATTTAAAAGCGGGCATAACAGACCTAAATGATAATAGCGTGAACATGCTTAACAGGAACGCAAGAGATTTTGAATCATAATCGGAATCTTTTGCCCACATGGGAAGCAGTTTTGATACACTAAACAATAAAATTTCGGATTCTCTCAACAAACAGCACATAATCATTAATGAATCACTTATAAATTGTTTATCGGAAATCAAATGTGAAAATAATAATCTGCTTCACAGCTTTAAAAATGAAATCAGACAACTGAATGCTGAAAAGGGCTCTTGTAACATGACAAATCTAATGAATGATGAAATCAGGAAAATGGTTAAGACCATTGAAATTAATATCAATTCCGCACTAAGAAGATAATCGAAGCAGTGTTGATGATAGGTGTCGGTAATAGTTCTAATAATAGTCCGCGCACAGACAACAGTACGATACTAGGTTTTGATGTTTTATTGTCTGAACTGGGCCTGTTGAAAGTTAAATTAAACACTTTGGAGGAAAAAATTGATAAAGTAACCTTTCCAAAGGCATCTAACCCTCCGTCCGATGATTCAGTTGTGGATTCAGTTGTTGATCATTTTAATATGGGTGCGGAGATTGCTGCTGCTATTAGCGAGCCTGTACTTTTTGCGTCATATAATGACTTACCTCCAGAATATAATGAATTACTACACCTCCAGAAATTAATAAATTTGGTACAATTTGGTCATCGTCAGACTGGGACAATAAAATTAAAAAACTAAGAATTTCCAACCAAACAAAACCTGCTCAAAATTATCCAAAAATATTGAGGAATTCCACTGATTTAGAAGCAGCCTTCTTTTTAACCGGAGCTCCTCCTGACGCCAACGTTGAATGGGTACAGCAATTTCTAGAAAAGAAATTTTGTATATCTGTTCTAAGTTGTCTGCATATTAAACCTAAAAAAACTTCAATAAAGAAAGCCACCTTCTCATGTTTCAAATTCATAATTCATGAGCGTTACAGCTGTTCCAGTAAACATCGTTTCTGGAGCCGAAATTTCCTTAATAGATGCTTGCCATGCCAATGGTTTGCAACAAGTCTCTAGTAAAACTAATTATTTAGGCAGACAGCTGGATCTTATTTTCAGTTCGGATTGGAATAACTTGATAGAAATCAATCAGACTTTGCCTCTTTTTACTATCGACAATTATCATCCCCCGATTTGTTTCTCACATTGTTATAACAGCCCTACTAATAACACTTTTTCCAACTCCTATAGGTACAACTTCTCTAAAGCAAATTTTGTAGCTTTAAATAATTATTTTTCTTCAACTAATTTTGAAGCTGCATTTTCTAACAAGAATATTGAACTTGCGCTGTCTGAATTTTACCGCATTATTGAATATGGCTTTAGATTATTCATTCCAAACACACGTGTTAAAGATTTAAATGGGAGACCCGTTTTGTTCACTCGAGATCTAAAAATTTTACGTAATAGAAAAAACAAAGCATGTAGGAAATATCTGATGAATAAATCTAATGAATCCCACATGGAGTTTGTTGATCTTTTTAATACCTTTAAGACCTCAATAAAAGCTAGATACAATGATTATCTAACCCATGTTGCCCAGGAGGTGAGATCTAATTCCAAAGTGTGGGTTCATTAATTTAAAACGTAAATCAGACCGATACCCTAATTATATGACTTATAACGGTTTAACAAGTAATAACTCGGAAGCTATTGTAGCACAATTCAAAGAATACTTTTCAAGCTCTTATCAGGTTAACATCTTTGAAGTAGACCCACTTAAACTTCCCCATTTAGCACAACTCCCTCCAATGCCCATACCTTTGATCCAGTTTGATGTGTCTCAAATAAAAGTTTACTTAAGTAAATTAAATAATGAATCATCCCCAGGTCCCGATAATATTCCAGAAATAGTTTTAAAAAATTGCTCTGAATCACTCGCTTATCCTTTGTCAATTCTATTTAATAAGTCTCTTGAACACGGTATATTTCCTCAATCTTGGAAAAATGCCTATATCAAACCGATTTACAAGAAGGGTCCAAAAAATGACATTGCAAACTATCGTCCAATAGCTAAACTATCAAGTATACCAAAGGTTTTTGAACTTATGGTGTATGATGCTATATATGGTGAATGTTCTGCTCTACTTGTGCCTAATCAACATGGTTTTATGAAGGGAAGATCAACCGTAACAAATTTAGTTGAATCATGTTCCATGTTTCTTAATTCGATGGAAGCTGGTTTCCAGACTGACGTCGTTTATACTGATTTAAGTAAGGCATTTGATCTCCTTCCTCATAGTGTTATTTTGCTAAAACTTCACAAACTAGGATTCCCAACATTCCTATTAAAATTGATAGAATCTTACCTATCGAATAGGTCCTACAATATTCTTTTTAAACATGTCATTTCCAGTATGTTCCATGCTAATTCTGGTGTCCCGCAAGGCAGTCATTTGGGTCCATTAATTGTCATCATTTCCATCAACGATTTACCCACGTTAATCAAAAACAGCAGCGTTATAATCTATGCGGATGATATGAAAATATTTAAAGAAGTTGTCACATCAAAAGACACAGTTTTGCTTTAAAAGGACTTGAATACCTTCAGGAAATGGTGCTTAGTTAATAATTTAAAACTAAACATCGACAAATGTAATGTCATCTCTTTTACTCGTCGCTTAACACCAATTGCTGCTAACTACACCTTCAGTGATAGTGTTATTAAAAGAGTTCCCCAATTTAAGGACTTGGGAGTAAAGTTTGACGAGAAACTGTCTTTTAATGAGCACATCAACACAATTATTAATAAAGCTAATTCTATGTTGGGTTTCATTAAGAGATGGGCTAGGGAATTCGACGATCCATATGTTACCAGATCATTGTATATGTCACTAGTTCGTCCCAATCTTGAGTATGCTAGTCAAGTGGGGTCACCACACTATAATATTCATATTGATAGAATTGAAGCAATTCAGAAAATTTTTTTGAGGTATGCGTTGCGTAGACTGCCATGGGCTGACCCTCTTATTCTACCCCTTATACAAATCGCCTAAAGTTACTTAACTTAATCTCTTTGGAATCTACAAGAGATAATTCAGATATTTTCTTCATACTACAAGTTATGAAAGACGAAATCTATTCACAGTACATTAAAAGTATGGTGAATGCCAATGTCAATACTTGTACACGGTTTCGCTCAGAGAACATTTTGAATGCCCTTTATCATCGAACAAATTACGGGAAATTTGAACCCATTAATAGGATGTTTACGTTATGCAATAAATATAAAAGCTGCATTGATCTTTCATTAAGTGGAAGTCAAATTAAAAAGGATTTATTGCTACAATTCTCTTGGAACTTTTCTTTTATTTTTTTCTTAATTTTTATTTTAAGACCTAATTGTAATCTGTTTGATCTAAACAAGAAATAAATAAATTAAAAAATTTAATTTCTGTATTAGATTTACGAGTACAGGAAGTATGTAGTATATTTTTGCAAGAACTACATTGAATAGACAGCTGCACTCTCAATTTTATTTTTGCAAATGCTACGAGAAGACGGCATTTTATTTTTTTTATTATTATTTTTTAAACAGTTTTATAAATTTTAATGATTAACTTTAATTAACTTTAATACGATTTTTATTAAAATATTATATTATATAGAATCGATATCATTGTCATTAAACTAATTTAATATGTTGTATCGATAAGTGTTATTACCACAACACTACAATACAGACTGTTTTTTATTTGCTGTAAATGCTGTTTCATAAAATGATTTTGCTTCTTCAGGAATAGTAAAAAATTTTACAAGTTTTTTCACATCTTTATTTTTTTGTATTGAAACCATATTAGGTAGCGGTAGCACTTGCAAATAACACATGGATTCTTGAAGGTTAACATTGTTCTTAAAAGGACTCAGTTCGGTAAGTGTTCCTGAATAAGTATTACTAAATTTAATTAAAATTTTAAATTCATCTTTCAATTATTCAATTAGTTTTGCTTCACTTATTTTGAAAGGTAATTTACTTTTTAAATAGATTTAGATATACTTTTAAAATCTCTTATTTTCCAAAAATAAAAAATTAAAAATTAAGAAAAAAAATGTAATAATTGCTGAGAAGAAAAATATTATTTTTTACTGTATAAATAGTGTACAAGCATAAAAAAAAATATTTTATGCTGTAAACATGTAATGAAAAACAAAAAGTAATTTTAAATAACTACAAACTTACAAATTAAATGTTCTAATAGAGAGACTTGCTCCCACGATTCCAATAAAGATTTCAGTTTCAGGTTTGAATTTTCAGATTGCCAGTTACTTTTCATACTTCATTATGTGTTTGAGTAAATTCTTTTTTTACCAAAAATCGATTCTGAATCATTATCAGCAGGTTGAAAGGTCAAAATTGAATTTTTCATCTATTCTATAATTGAAAACTTATACCAAATTTAAATTTTTATGAATCTATTAGTTTAGATTTTCGACAAAAATATTTAATTTTCCAACATTAAATGATAATATTTTAAATCTTAAAAGTTGAAATAATTCAACATAAAATTAAAGAATTTGAACTTTTATGTTGAATAAAATAGAAAATTTTTAAAAACTGTATAGGTATCATCTTTTTAAGATAGAAAATTTAATTAATTTTGGTAAGGATAAATTGCAAAGCTTTAAAGTTGAAAAAAATAACTTAAATTTCGAACCGTGTATGGCCGTTAATAACACCTATTCCGAACGTCCAATTCTTATGCATAGCTTAGCTTCTGCAAAAATTTGATGCTAATAAGAATTAAACGTTTTTTTTATTTTACTAAAAAAAATTCTAAGTGGAAACGCTTCACTTTGATTCTCATCTATACAATTCTTTAATTTTGTTTGGTTAAATAATATCAAGAATGAAATTAATATTTATTTCTTATTTGTTATTTCGCGACCTTAGAATCACGTGGTTCTATCTGTTCGAAGCATAGTTTCGAGAAAATCAACATCAAAATTTCAAACACTTGTAATTTATTTATTTTCTATCGCATTTCTTTTATATTTAGAATTTTATTTATTTATCAATAATAATAACGATAAATATATTTTATTTGGAAATACATTATAATTTTTAATTAGTTTTTAATCAATTTGCAGATAGAACTTTCACTAAAATAAAAGCACTTGCAGAATGTAATACAGTTCTAAGTGGTAGTTACATCTATCTTCTACTTAAAATTTTGTATTTTTAAGTACTTACAGAGTTCTAACTAAACTTTTAGATAATTTAATGAGCCTAAAATAATGGATAATAAATTTAGTTCCTTATTATATTTTTTTTATTTAAACTTAAAATATAGTTAGTTGGAAAAGAGTATTACAAAATTTCAATAAATTTTTATTTTGAGGTACATTAGATTACATAAATCTATATTTCCATATTTCACACCTGTGCTTATAATAAAAAAATCTTCTTTTGGAATAATAAAATAACAAAAATTCAGTATTTCATTTTAGAATAACAAAAATTTTAAACAAAAAAATTTTTTCAAAATTATTTCAATTTAAAAAAAAGTAACAGTTTCAAGTATCTTATGTAGCATATGAATTTTTCAAAATAATATAAATTTTATAAGCACTTGGTTCGCTTTGCTTTTTTTGTAATAAATGTTTTTTTCAGGTTCTTTGTAGACTTAGTTGCACTTATAGATTTCGGTGTTGGTAATACGGAAGAAGTTTCTGATCGATCTGAAATACATTTAAATTATTAAATATACTTTAAGGAATATTTTATATTATATATAATTTTACAATAAAAAGCAATATCGTTTCCTGTTCGTCCAGCAGTATATTCATTCCATATGGCACAGTATACTCTTTTAGTGGTAGACACATGCGCTGTCAAATTATATACATTCAGTTTTGATAAATAGAATGTTTCTCCTATATCAGTTTTCGGGCATGTTAATACATTTTTAAGGTCGAAGCAGATTACTGGTACATCACTTCTTTTATCTTTTTCTTTTTCATTTTGCATTTCGTCTTTGAGCACAAGATGCAATTTATAATCTTAACTTTGGTTTTCCAGATTTTTATTTACTTCACATTTGCCACAGCGATCAGATTTCGGCATGTGAAAATCTAAATTAAAGCAAGTGTTAAAAATATATCTATAGTAACTCGCTTTTACAGGAGTACGATTTGAATTATCACATTTTTCCTTGTACAGATCATACATTTTCGAAATATTAAGATTCGAATCTAAATATTCTCTGGATGTGTTTGCCCGACAATAATGAGATTCTATACGGGGAAATAAATTTATCTGTTCTTTTACAAATTTTCTATCTTCATCTGATATGACGTGATTTTTCTTTAATCGTCCTGGTTTATCAATATAATGACTTCCAGTACATTCATCTTTTTTATCATGTACTGTATAAACTGGTTTTTGAGATATACATAGTGTACTTAACTAAAATGATTTGCAGACCTGAATACGCTGCCCTTTTATTTCAAAATAATAAAAATATGAAAATTGTCTTCGAGACTTTGCATTTTTAGTTGTTGTTCTATTTTTTAAAACCAGTTCTGTTGTTTTATCAATAAAAAAATATTTGCCTTCTTGATCATGTTTATAGAAATTTTGGAATATGGCTTTCCGTTCATCTCCACTTATTAAAGTCCCACAGTTATACTTACATTTGTGTAAACAATCTTTTTTGTCAATGATTTTCCTTTCTTTTCTAATATTTCCTCTGCTGTTAATGTGCTTTTTCCCAGCCTGATAGGCTAGCTTTCTCTGATTACATTTACGATTTTCAAGATTTCGAACTTTTTTTTTACCGTATTTGGATTCACGTTCTCATCATTAGTTTCCATATTTTTCATTTCCTCACTAATGGTAGCTTCAACAAGTACAGTTTCTCCATTGCAAGGTTCATTACTTGCTGCTTCTGGTCAATTTATTATCGGATCTGACTCTAATTCATTTAGATTTATATCTAAATCATTTATATAACATTCTGAATTTTCCAAGTAATAATCTGGTTCCAACATTTTTACAAATATGTCACTAAATTTGTTTATTAATACTTTAACTATTTTTAAAATAATTTATTATTGTCAATTAAATAGTTTTTATTAATTTTGTTGACACAATTTTAAACACAATGTTTCGTCAGCTTAACAATACACAGACTAAATTATTAATATGAGTAAAATTGTTACATACTTAAAGAGAATTTTTTTAATTTCAAAAAATAAATGTATTAATTTCTCAATTTCACAATGAAATGAATTTCAAAATACTCAAAGAGAAAAAAAATGGCTGTAATTTTATCTTCTATATAATTATAACATGTTTGTGTGATTATTATTAATATTTATCCATTGTTTTTATAAAAATTAAGAGGACAACATTATGCATGTTTGTTTTTTTTTAAATACTCAATTAAAATGTAACTGAAAAACTTATATGTTTTTACATAGTTCTAACTATCCATTTTATTGTAAAACAAAGTCGTATCTGCAAAATGATTTAAAATATAAACATACAAGGTTGTAACTGCAGAAATTTTGTATATACAACTTTGTTTTACCAAATTATTGCACTTTTGTACGGCAGATACGACTAGGGAATTTTGAAATTTAAGAAACGGTTGAAGATACAACTTTGTAATTAATTTCATTGGAAAGATCATCCTAGAATTAGTAAAACTGCATATATAACTCATTTTCCAAAAAAATTTCAGTTAGAACCACGTGATTCTAAGGTCGCGATTTATTAAAGCTATGTTTCCGATAAATTAATGCAATTAATGCTTAAAAAAAGTTAAGACACGTTAATTAACATATTAAAATATATAAAATTTATTTTGCCGCCATTGCGTGTTTTTGATGAAAATGCTACACACACATAAAAAAAAAATAATAAGCATATAAAATCTTACCTTAATATATTTCCAAGCCTTTTATCTCTTTTATATTTTAATATTTTTATATGTAAGCCTTTTATTACTTTTTTTTTTAATTATATTTTTTTATTTTTAAATTTATATTTTCCTTTTAATTCCATTAATTTTATATTTTAAAATCGACAGAGATATTAGCAGATCGTCTAAATGTACAAACACCTTTTTCTTAAGGTCTGGGGGGTATAACGCGTTCCCTTAATCGGGACATAGTTTGCGGGCGTTACACAGCCCAAACGAAATGACCGTGAACTGATATGGCGACCGTCCTGGCCCAGTGAAGGCGATCTTAGTCCGAGACGACTTTTTCAACGGGATTTACTAAAACGCGTCCTTGAGATACAAACTAGAAATGAAATGGGCTTGGGGTAGCCGACTCAGGACTCCGTCAATTTGTGGTAGAGGGTACGCATCCTTCACGGTGACGGAATTCACCTTGCGGGAGTCCACGCACAGTTTAATTTTCCCGGGCTTGCGCACCAACACCACCCGAGAGCTCCACGAGTTGCTACTTTCCTCTATTACTCCAAGAAACAACGGCAGTATAATTTTCTTGTTGGAAAAAATCATAGGCAAAATCTTGTGGGCTTACTCTGGCTAATGTTAAGTATCTAAAATATGAGTCACGTACATCTTGACATCTTTTGTTTGTTAGATGATTGTATATTTCGGTAATTGAATATTTCACATGTTTTATTGCAAAAGTTAATTTAGAATTAAAAAATGTATACATATGAGTTTGATTAAATTTATTGATGAAGGGTATATTACTTACTTGGTTTACAATGAAAAGCTTATTTTGCTCTGTTTTTAAGGTCATTTGTCCACAAATATATTTATTCGCTTTAGTTACTATTGATATATCATACCCATTTATTGGCATAATATATGATGTTATATTTTTGTTGGATTTATTTTCTGTAATGAATGATGCAGGACCTTCATATAAGACATCATAGCTCTCCCCATCCATACAGGAATTCTTTTTTTAATTTATCCCAGAAAGCTTGGACAACTATATCTTTACATTCTAAATCATTATAATTGCATTCCGTTCCTGTCTCTAAAATTAGTTTCTGTTTTCTAATATTAAGTGTGGCATGATTTGTGGAATATATTATTTTTATTTTTGTATTAACCACTGGTCTATCATAATGAATTCGCACTGTCCATTCTAGTATATGATAACTCGAAAATAACATTTTTCAGGAGAGCGATTTAAAGATTTAAAAACTTCTTAAGCTTTGTTCTCTGTTTATTATACAAGACAGAAGTTTGCTTATTGCGGCAAATGAAAGAGATTTTGATTCTAATAAAATAATATTATAAACTAATTTTGAATAACTTGCTGAAATAGAGATATTTGGAAAACTTATATAATAGAACGGACATTTTCAAAAATCTCCTATTGTATGTTCACTTACCATAGAAATTTTGAAAAAAAAAACTGAATAAAATACAATAAGTATACTTACAATTTTTACGCCCAAAAATTTTTTTTTATTTTATATTTTAAGTATTACAATAATTTAGTTTGGAGATGATATTGTTTTTCCCAGCTTATAAGGTACTTACAATATTTAAATACCACCCAAATGACAATAAATAATAACCTAAAACTGTTTTATTTATTGATTTTTAAATTATAATAGTTAAATAAAACAAACAAATTATATTGCATTAATTTTAACTTCATTATTTATTGAAAGAAAATATTTTAAATAAAAAAAAAAAAAAAATTTATTAAAGAAATAATTTTTAAATTTCACATGTTATTATCTAAATCTTCTTCAAAATCTTCTTCTTCGGTTTCGTTTGGTTTTTTGCTTATTTTAACATACTGAAACTTGAAGTCCGGAAGGTGGTTTTTTCCAGATAAATGTACCATCTTTGACACCAGAGCGTTTATAATTAAGTAAAGAAGTGCGGTCTGAGAATTGCTCAGAACCACAGACCATGGGAAGTTTTTTATCGAGAAAGGAGATGGGAATGTCTTTATGGAATGCCTTAGATTTACATGAGTAATTGGACAAAGCATAAATAGCGCGAGTAGGTTTTTCAATATATGATTTTGTAATAACCGAGACGAGTTTGTCATTTTTGAAGATAGGGGTACCAGAACGGAAATTTTTTTGTGGATCGAAAGGAAGCGCACTTCCATAAGACGTTACGTTCAGGTTCTTCTGCAACGAGCAAAATTTTTTCGGGTGCTACATGCACCTCCACATCACCTACAACTAGTTTTTCTCCAGGCAAGAATTTTTCAAAAATAACTTGATCGGATAACCAGTCACCATATTTATGTAGTTTTTCATATGCAATAGGTTTAGTTAAAGAAGAGTGCATTACCATAGTCGTCTCTGAAGAAACAGAACCATCTGATTGCACTTTAAAAGAAGGGGGGCAAGAGAGCATCATACTTGGGAAAGCAATTGACGTGTGGAAGAGTCGCGAATTTCGGAAGGGCTTTCTTAATGTGTAAAGCGAGAGGATTAATATAAATAGGTTTGTAATAATCAGACGGATGGAAAACATTTTTAACGTTTTTAGATAATGCAGGAGTAAGTAACATCTTTTTCCCGCGAGTGAACTGTTGTTGCTTGGTATCAGAAATATCAAATTGTATCAACATAGACAACATTTCTCTATTAGCACGAATTTGTCTATGCATTTTCCTTTTTTCTTCACGTTTTAAACAGTCCTGATATTCTTGCAAACGAAGCTGTTTCATCTCTTTTTCGTAAATCAATTTATCATATTTCTCCTTAAAGACAACATCATTTTGGAGACGAGTACTCAAATCTTTGGCACAAGCAACGTGCAATTTAAATGGTGATAATGATAATAAAAAGTATTATGTCGTCGGGTTTTACGACCTAAGGCCCGCCCGGGTCCTTCCGACGTCTCCGGCTGCTCGTTACACAGTCGAGATTACTTGTAAAAGATTGACGTGGATACTTGTTGGTTTTGAGTCCGGTCAATAAGAAATGTAGATTTCGCCCACGCGCCCAGTTTGTATATATTTATCAAGTATATTTTTACCTGGTACGCCTTTAAAAATTGTATTATGTTTGTATGCGTTGTAATAAGAAACGTTGCAAAAATTTTGTTTTTAATAAAAACAGTTTTTCAAAATAAATCACTATATAAGCACACGAAAAATAAAATCGCAAATTAAAGTTTTTCTTTGTATGGGACAAATTTTTTTAGAAACTTCTATGATTGGCTGGCAAGTAATTCGACAGCTCAACCAGATCATTCTATTTTTCTGAAGAAATTTTCAAAGGCTCCTTATATAAAATAGCTGGCTTTTCAGTAGGTAGTTGTAATTCTTTTTTACGTCTTCTGCGTTTAGTATCTTTAGTTTGATCATATCATAGTTATCGAAGAATATGTTTCAGATTCAAATGAATACTTGTAAAATAATTTGTTCGGATTGTTTTTGTCAGTCTTCAGAATTCTAATGTTATTGAATTTCACCTTAAGGTTTTCTTCATTTTTGTCTACATATACCATATTTATAAAGCTTGAAAAATTTAAAAATTCATTATTCGTCATTTCAGTTACATTATAATGTGGCTCATGTACTTTACAGTTTCGGATAGAGGCATACAAATGAGATGGAACGTAAAGTTTTTTATGTTTTTTATCTTTCTCAATTAAAGAATGCATATTATCACCCTCATTTTTGGTGTGCCCATTTTCAAGAAATATATGTTTTATCTTAATTTCTAACATTTTCGAAAGCAATGCGTAAAAAATAAACAAATATCTATTTTTATTTTGCCCTGGGCAGTTATCGGAATAAAAATTGTAAATTTTTATGCCTTTTTCATTTTCTCACCTATTTCCGTTCTCAGCCATTAGCTTGGTAAAAGCGGTCTCCAACATTTGGCTACTTATATTCAATGTGAGATCATCAGATGGTACTTGACTCAATGGTGCTTGTTGCTCACAGGTGCTTGTCGCACAATCATTATTCGCTTTAATTGGTGTTTGTGTTGCATAAATATCAAACTGAAAAATTAAAAAGAGTTATTATAATTTATTTAGTTTTGTTTGACAAATAAAAATATCAGTACGTACTTCAAAATTATATAATTCGTTATTCTGTGGAAATTCCCAATGTTCTAAATAAATGCTTATTATCACCCATATTCTGTTAGACCCATCTTTGACGAGAAGAAAAAATTCATCTCGTCTCGTCTCGCTGAATATGCCTTTCTGTTAGACACTGTAAGCGGCGCGATAGAACATTTTATTTGTTGGTAGTACTGATAATTTTTTACTATCAAAAATAATTATTGGTATATAAACGAAATATGATTTATAAAATTTTTGGAAAGTGTTAACCCCACTAACTTAGTATTAGTTTTAAAATATTTTTTAAATGAAAAATAAATATAAATATATTTATGTTTTAAATATATTTTGTAGTTTAATACATAAACGTAGTAAAGTAATAGTAAAGATGGTTTTTTTTTTCAAAAAACAAACACAATTTTAATAATAATGCAAAAACAATAATGAAAAACTGTTTATTAATCTTTATTTAACTATTTTATCTATTCAATTTATTTATTTAATTCAATTTTTTGATAAAAAGAACACAAAATACTTTGACGAGATACTCTATCGCTTACAATTTTTGACGAGATAAAAAATGACTATCTCGTCTCGTCAAAGGTCTAACAGAATACAAAACTATCTCGTCAGAGATATTCTCACGCGATCTCGCGAGATGGGTCTAACATGTTGGTGTGTATGTTGGTGCTTTTTCCGGTTTTTCTCTTGGTAAAGGCAGAATTTCATCATCAGTCTCAGTTTTGGCTTTCTTAGATCTAACTCGGCTAATGCCACTTCATAAGAAATAAGCACACTCACTTTTTCTTGGAATTTTGGTAAGTCCAGTTAATACCAGGGACCGAATTTGCATCACGCCGTAACTATACATAAATAATAATAATTAAAATTTGACTATTATGTATCAAATATTCTCTCATATATATATTATTCACGAATATCAATTTGATTAATTAAATTAATAACCTTGTCTAGTAAAACCGTTCTTTTCGTAACAGGCCAATGTAAATGATTCCAAACATTTTCGTCCACATTTTTACTGACCCATAAATGGGGCACAATTGAGAACAAAATTTCATCACTTTCTTCATTTATTTCCACAATTAGGAAAGACATTTCGAAGCTACAAAAGAAGGAATTTTTATAACCAAAATTCTTAAAATTTAATTTTCCATAATTAACTATTTATTTAAACCTTTTTCCTTATTATACATACCTTTTTTTGGACAGACTTTTTTTTCGGAAGATATATGTATAATAATATAAATTTAAAGCAAAAAAAGTTTAAAACTCTGTTCAGATAGTTTTATATAAAAACTATTGTATTAGGTATATTTAAAATAATCAATAAACTATTATATTTAAAATAAAATACTATACAATGGCTAGTATTTATAACACTATAATTTTTAATTTTAACAATTATAATTTAATATTATATATATTTAATATTTTATCAATTTATAATTTAATAACAAAACAATTTAAAACTATTTCACTATTCAGATAGGTTTATATGCAAACTATTGTATTAGGTTTAAAATATAACCTATGAACTATTGTAGGTAGGTATACATAAATACAAATATAAATACAATGGTTAGTACTTATAACATTAAAATTTTTAATTTTAACAATTATAATTTAATATTATATATTATTATATTTAATATTTTATTAATTTATAATTTAAGCACAAAAAAAATTTAAAAGTATTCACTATTCAGATATACATATGTAATATAATCCTACACATACATATGCAGCAAATGCTATATTGATGTTGAGCATCATTATAGGAGTTCTTATATCACTCTTATGCGGCACTAATTTTATAACAATATTACAGCAATTGCTCCGGTGCTTTATAGGATTGTTCATTTTAGTGCTATAACGTATTTATAACGTTTCGCGACAATTGCATTCAAATTAACACTAATACGTCTATAAGAGTGTTTATATTAGTGTTATAAGAGTGCGCAAGAGTCTTATAGCAATAAAATTATTACGTGGGATTCCTTACAACTTTTTTGTGTTCAGTTTTGCAAAAAACACAGTCCATTTTCTATAATTTAATGAATGCATGTTTTCTCAATAAAATCTAACTTTTTTTTAATGTAACATTATAAAGTGTCTTCTTTCGTATCAAACATAAAATTATTAAAATTAATAAACCAAAACATTATAAAAAAAAGAAGATAAATTAACAATTCATATTATATTTACTAAGCCTAAAAACAAAACATTTCACATTTAAATTTTCTACTGTTTCATCGAGAAAACAAATTAACAAAAAGAAAATAAAATATTTGATATTAAAAATACACAGCTTTTATGCTTTCAATTGTACACTCTTGGTGAAATTTTATAAATATTTTTAAAAAAATAAAAAATTTGTTAATTTTACAAATTAATTTTATTCCGATACGTGTTTCGACCTTTCGGTCATTTCTAAATTTTCATTCTAAAAATAACAGTTTTGCTTAAAAATGTATGTTGGAAATGTTTGCTTTCCTAAATTACGAAAAAAGTACTTTAAAGCTAATTTTTTTTTGCGTATTACTTTCAACTACTTTTTCTAAAGGATTAAAGTAGTTCAAAGTACAATAAAGTTTTAGATTCTGTAAAAGAAACACTAACAACAACAAATGAACAAAACTAACCTGTGACCAAATAATTCTGTTCTTAGTAATTTGACTATATTTTAAGGTTCTATACAATTGTAACTTCATCTTTGATTTTAACATTTGTATTTTTAGAAATTTTCTTTATTAATATTCAAATTTCTTCATTAGCAAATTCTTCTTCATTTTCTTCATAGCGCCTCAGCAAGTTCAGTTTTAAAATCTACTAAGGATAACACTTTTGGCTTATCGATGTTATTTAATTTTTGAGCTTGTACTCGTTTGAGCAGTACAAGCAGTACAGTATTCACGCATTGCATACTGATACATCTAATAAATGGTAAAAAAATCTCATTTATCATTTTCGAAAGTGTAATTTTAATTTGTATCGCCCAGTCATTGAATCTAATAAATCCACTCCTCTCATAAATTTATTGTACTCTTTTACTATGGAACGACTTTTGATATCTATTTTTCCTTTGTTTTTTTCGGACCTAATATTCTGTATATACAAATCCAACAAAATTTGAAAGCAAACTAACTATTTTAGTATCTTTTCAGCATACTACAGTTAAATTCATTCCGTCTACATTAGAAGTTAATTCATAACATTCACCTCGATCTTTCGTTTTCCAGAATTTTTCTTCTGGTAATTTACAATTTGGTGAGGAAGTTTTTCCCAGAGTTCCCAACCTATAAATTCCTTTTTTATAAAGCTCAGGAACTAATGGTATTGACGTATAATAATTGTCAAAAAATATTTTGTAATTTAAATTGACAGGCATTTTTCTTATTAATCTAATACCAACATTTGAACTGCCTCCCAAATTTTTTTCCAATTCTTACCGAAATCTTTCATCATTTTCTTGGACACTATATAGTTAAAAATTATATGTATCTCCAGAAATTCCACATAGAACATAGAATTTATTATAAATTTATGTGGTTTTGCTGGGAGATATTGTTTCAAATATGAACGAGCTTTTGTGGAACACATTTGCTCATCAACACAAACGTATTCTTCAAAGAGAACTTTCTGAAAATTTTGTGTTAAAGTATTTATTAAGGGACGAATTTTGTGTAGACGATCGTGTGAAATATTGTTTCGAGGTACCTTTTTGAAATTATCATTACAATGTAAGTATTGTCTAATTTTCTCAAATTGTCTTATTGGCATAGTTTTTGTATTAACAAATTACCGAAAGTGCTGTTCCAATATCTTCGTGGAGGAGGTGGAGGAGGGAATAAATTATTTTATTTTTCGAATTTAGAAAATACGGTAATTGATTTACTTTCTCTTGAGAAAATAGCACACCGAAATGAAGCGACATTCGGTCTTGATATTAATACTAATCCTAACACCACAAATGTTGATTATAATTTTATAAAATAAGAATTATGTTAATTTACTACAATGAATTTATGGCAATATTTTAAAATCAACCTAAAAAAAAGAGAATTAAAAATAATTAAAAATGTAATTAAATTAGTGAATCCTTGATGCTATCTCTAATTCTTGACGCGATTGACAGTTCCAATATATCCTCTTCAAGTTCCTCATCATCCTGAAGTCAAGAGATTTCCTCCTGTTCTTCGTAATTCTCTATTCTATATGTGAAACACAAATTATGTAATGCACAACAAACATTAATGTTTTATGTACATTTTTCAGCTTTATTATGTAATTGCCGTTCCCCAAGCACACATCTAAAAAAAACAAGAAAATCTTTAAGAATCTTTTCTAAAATTTAAAGTTAAAAGGAACAAACCTGAATCAATTTTTTAATACTCCAATTGTTTTCTCTACAACGTTTCTGTCTTTGGAATGTATTTCGTTGTATTTCTGATGCCGATCGGAATTACTTCGAGAACTCGACTTACACGGTGTCATGAGGATTGGCTTTCAGGCATGTCCAGCATCACCTATAAGGTAACAATAGAGTAAAATATTTTGTTTTGATTTGAATAAATACCTATTAGCCAACTGTTCCGTTCACCAGGGCTATATTTTTCATTCAAATGAGTGTCCAGTTGGCTTGAATTCCATATAAACGAATCATGACACGATCCTGGGTACTTTGCGTCGACATATTGTATTCGCATTAAATGATCGCATACCTGTAGTAAATTAATATTATTATTTAAGTTATTTATTGTATTAAAACTTACTATCATCGCATTCAAACTATAAAAACCTTTTCGGTTATAGTAAATGTGTTTTTCATTCTTTTTTTGGTGAAGCTATTGAGACGCGAGTCCCATCAACAAAATTACCCCTGGAAACCGAAATTTTCGATAAAAATGCTCTTTTATTTAATTTTTTCAGATTCTGTTCTTGGAAATCTTATAATTTTTAGACAAAAATACTTTTCAGTCAAAAATATTTAAAATTGCTTTTAAAATCATTGAAATTGTAGACATTTCTTCCCCCAGTCTGGTAAGATCCTTCTGCGAAGAAACGAAGCGCTGCACTTAATTTTACTATGGGTAATATGGAGGAGGAACGTGTTGTTTTTTGTGTGTTATTTTCAATGATACTAAGAAGAAATCCAAAAGCTTCTTTGGATATCCGAAAATATTTCAAAAAACTAATAAATTTTAAAATAAGTACTTCTGTAATGTTATTTACTTTAAAAAACTATTATTTTAAAAACTCACATGGCAATAGGTAAATCCAGTGAATTTGAATTATCTCTGATATACCTTTAGTCGGCTTACACTCTCCTCTTCCGGCATATAAAATACGATAGAGCTTTTCATAAACTAATAATTTAACTACTTAAAACAATCAAATTACAAAAAACTATCTAACTGTTTTAATAACAATATATCAAAACAAACTATCTAACTATTTAAATATAAATATAAAAATATACCTATACTGATTATTTCTTACGGCTATTCTTTTAATTAAAATCACAAAAAAAAATGAATACCGTCTTTAGAACAAATCATTATTCAACGACCACTGAAACAAAAGTTTTTTCCTGTCAATTATTTTGACATAAATGTAACTTAACAATTATTTATTTCTAAAATGAAAAGTTACTTTTTTCTAATTTCATTAATTTCTATTATGACAAAAATAAATTTGTAAATGAATATATAAAATAGGTAAGTTAATTCACTTAAAACTTATAATTCTGTGGTTTTTTTTTAAAACTGGATAACTCAATTTTTGTCATTTTTTTCTAGAGCGATTTGAATGTATTTTTATGTATATTTTTGTTCTATTAAAAATAATTATTATTAATAACTATGCAGAAAAGTTCAAAATAAAAAGGTATCCAAGTTCTAAAAGTCAAATTTCATATTTTTTATTAATAAACTATATTATTTTATATGAATTACATAAATTATCTTTTTACGTTTGTTCAATTTTTATTCGAAAAAACTAGATAAGTGCAGTTATCAAGTTATGTTAAAACAAAATATACGTATTCGTCTTAGTTCATTTTTCAACTAAAGTGGTTATCTGCACTTAACTACTTATGTAAATATTAGAAAAAAATTAAAACAAAGAAAAATTGTAATATATGTAATCAAAAGCCTGTAAGTGGTAAAGAATAAATTCCGGAAATGAATAAAAAAGTCAACTGTTTTAAATTTATATAGCTACTGAATTCAGTTTTTTTATTTTGTTTAAATTAAAATTACAGTTCGGTATGAAGAAAAAAAAAAGAAAAGAAAAATATAACATATAATTAAAAAAAATTAAATAAATTCAACAAAAACATAAATATTTAAATTAAAAATTTGTTAATTTTCTTCGTCAGAAGCATCATAGAAAAAGTCCGGTGTTGAAACATCTGTGCATAGCTTAGAATAAAATTCGTGAAATATTTGTGGTATCAAATGAAACATACTTAGAATATCCTTCTTCTTTTCTTGTGAAATAGTATTAGGTGTGTTTCTCAAGAGTTTTACCTGATCTGTGTTACAACGCGACCTTCCTTTCATCATGTTTGCAGAAATATATTCGGACTCGTAATGTGTTTTATATTCCATTTCACCAAAATTTTGTTTTGTATATTTTATGTTTCTTATGTTTTTCCATTCTACTTTTTGATTTAAAATATTTTTGTTATTTTTTTTGAAAATTGTTTTCGAAATAGTTTTGAAGTCGAAAATGTCATTATTTGTAATTTCAAACACAGTAAATGGATTTTTTCTACGACATGTTCGAACAAGTTGTTGCCAGTCATATGGGTGCCATATACATCCATTATAATATTTTTTTGCTCTTTCTATTACGGCATGGTCACTGTCACATTCAAGGTGAGTATGCCCAGGTTCTAAAAACTTATGTTCTAGAATTTCAAAATTATTATTTTTTTCCATCAATAAATTGAACATGGTCCATATGATGAAATTCCTGTTTTGACCTGGACAAGTGTCGGAATATAATATAATATGTTTTTTAAAATTGCTTTTGTTTATTTCTAAAAATTTCCAAAGGCACGAAGCTATCTCATTTGGTCCCCGACCACTCACGCTCTCATCCCACATAAAACAAGATGTTTCGCCTGTGGAGCAATTTCTAATTGTTAAGTTAAATGTCCACGCAATCGACGACTTTAACAATGGTGTGGGTAAACATTGCTGCAAATCAAAACACAAAACCGTTTTAGTTGAATCTATTTTGTCTAATCTTTTGTTAGCATAGGCAATCTCAGCTAAATCTTGATGTAATTTTTTTTCTTCTTCAAGTTTATCTTTTTTCAAAGAATCTGTTTCAGCTTTAATTTTTAGGAGAAACATATCGCATTTGGAACATGTATCAATAGCCGGGGATTTGAATTTTAAATTGTGGGTTTTAAAAATATTTCTATACGTTGTGTATGAAACATTATGTCCATGTTTTTCTATATAGAGATTGTACATTGTTTGCAACGTTAGTCCTGGATTTAAATATTTCTTATTAGTATGGGCACGACCATAATGAGAAACATAAGCTGGAAATGATTTGATGTGATTGTTTATATCGTACTTGATATTTTCATTTAGTTTGGATTTTCCTTTCGCACATTTTCCTCTGCGGTCTATCATCACAGTTTGATTTTGCATTTTTTTTATCAGTTCATTAATAAATCCTTTGCTTTCATCGAAAATAGATAAGAAACATGATTTACATATTTTTACTCGTTTATGGTCAATATCGACATAATATTCTGCGGTAATTTGTCTATTTTTGCAGGGATTTCTTACATTTGTTGCACATTTTTTATGTGTAATTATTATTAGTTTCTGTAAATATCCTTGGCGTAATGGATATGATCCCAAACTCCAATAATCCTGAAAAAGTTGTTTTTGATTTTCAACTGCAACTTTTTCGTTACACTTATTTCGGCAGTTCTTCAATATTTTAAATAATCTGGCTGGTATGATTTTTTTGCTGTGTGAAGATATATACGTTTGTCCAGAATTTTTTTTATGTTTTGCCTCATTTCTGAGT
Organism: Argyra leucocephala; assembly: GCA_963942445.1. Classification (NCBI taxonomy): domain Eukaryota; kingdom Metazoa; phylum Arthropoda; class Insecta; order Diptera; family Dolichopodidae; genus Argyra; species Argyra leucocephala. The sequence goes on along the minus strand of OZ012679.1, from coordinate 51,692,348 downwards.
AATGTTTTAGATTTTTTTTTTAAAGCGGATTTATTCACTGCATCAATTTCAGTATTATTTGTTTCTGATGTACTACTAGATATATTTGATAAGTTGAAGCCGCTAAAATTTTCATTTTCTTTGTTGTTTGTGTTACTCAAAATGGAACAAGTGTCGTTATCAGAAAAAAGAGATGGAGATCCTCCACGTAAATTTTTTTCTTTAGAAATAACTAAGAATATTATATTCAGTATTGAATGATTATCAAATTTTAAGATATTTGATTTTTCTTGCTTACCTATATTTGAAAGTTTTTTTTCTTGTTTTAAACACATTGAATTTACACTCTTTGGAAAAAAATGTGAGGATGAAACGATTTCTTTTTAATTTTTATCGGTAAAATAAAGTAAGTTATTTTTATTTTGCGGTTTGTAAATGTGAAACACTTACCTGTGTTGGATATATCTATAATTTCAACTGGTGCATTTTCAATTATTTCACAAAATTGCGATTCTTCTTGACCAAACAATTCAATATAAAGTTCTTCCATTATAATAATTAAAATTTAAAACAACAAAACTTAACAAGTTGCAGTCTTAACAAAATCACTTTTTATATTAAATTAACAAAGCCAACTACGAAATATCTTAAAATCTTTTTTAACATAACTGAATAACTGTATTTATTTCTTGTTTAAACAAGATAACTCAAACACTAATACAAAAATATGTATAACAAAAAGGGATAAGTAAAGTTGTTTCATTTTTATATTGTTTCAAAATTTCGAAATCGGAACAAAACTTTTTGCTCAAAAGTAGCTAACTTGACATATCTACATTTGATGTTTTGTTTTGTTACATTTTGAAGAAATTATGATATTTAAAAGTGGATAAGTCTAGTTGTACAGTTTTATTGAAAATATTTCAAAAATTGTTACATAGTTATCATGTTTATACGCAAATTTTTTCGAAAATTAAGTATTATTATTAAATTTTTATTTTTTGATTAGGAAGAGTGTAAAATTTTAAGTAATATTGCATTCATAATTAAATTTTGGTAAAAATTGAGTTATCCAGTTTTAAAAAAAGACCACAGAATTATAACTTGCATTTTAAGCATTTACATTTCGTTTTTACTTTATAATAACATTAAAAAATTAAAATTTTGCTCTCCATTTTCCAAACTACTATAACTTTATATACAACATTTTAATTACATAGTAAAGATTACATGAAACAATTTGTTCAAATTTATTTTACTTTTGAAACACAAAATACTATTTTCCAATTAATATATTCTTTGAACACTTTTTTGCAAGTAGTTTTTTAAAGTAAATTAATTAGCTTTTTAAACATCCCATTAGATTTTTGATTAAAAGAAAAGTTTAAAAATATACTTCAAATCACTCCAAAATTTTTATATGAACTGAAAAATCTCATATATGAAATTTCTTTGTTTACATTTTTGTGTAACCTCTATACCACCATTTTGAATTGAATGTTGTGGGTGTGTCCTGGCCATTTAGGTAGTTTAGGTCATGTAATATGGTATTTTATATTACATATATATACATATATATAAAAAAAAGAGTTTTTCTTTGTAGTTTTAACTTTTCTTTTATTAAATTCCACTTAATATTATATTTAATTATAATTCTAGTATTGTGTTCTTTTTAATTTTAAAAAAATTAGAGAGAGCTATTTCATCCTTTCTTGCCTTTTTATCCTTTTCTTGATTACCACCACCTAAATTTTTATTCCCGTATTATTTTATTTTTGACCAATAGAAAATTTCGTTCAGTCGTATTTTAGTTATCTTATTATTTTTATTTCTGATGTCACCTTGAAATCATTTACCATAATTTATTTTCATAAACGAATTTCTTTCCCACACAGGTCATTCACCTTTTTCTAATGTTTTAGCATTTAACATTCTTCTTTTTTTTGTACTTTTCTACATATGTTTTAACATGATACTTTGATTTTATTTATAACATTTAATTCTGTTATTGTGTTTTTGTAGAAAACACATTATTTTTGGTAACTTTCTACATATGTGTGCGTGGTTGGATTCGAGATAGAAATTTAAATAAGTAGGTATAATAATGATTTATAAAATTGATTGTAGAATTTAATATACACAATCATATAATCAAGAAAATGATCAAGGCAAGTTATGAAATGTAGTGTTTTATTTTTAGTGCGAGGGAATGATGCTAATGAATGGAAGTCATTGGCCATTCATTACAGGAAGGAGGCCTTGATATGACAAATTCAGTGTCAGTTTGAGTATTGTTTACTTATTGAATCGACAGTACTCCAGTTCCAGTAGACTAGATACTCAGTAGTCAGTAGTAATAAACTTAAAATTTATGTTCGCGCGACTTATATATTTTTATTTAAATATAAGTTAAATTTTTATTTATTATAAATGAGACTCCAAATAAAAGACAATAAATAATTTTATTTTGAACTTTATTGTTCAGATGAAAAATTAAAAGTGAGTATAAAATTAAAATTTAAGATTTACAAAAATTAAAATATGAAAACTAACTGCATACAAAGAATGGAAATTATTATTATTGATGGCAGTGTGTGTGGTTTAATTATTAATGACCGAATTTTGTTTGATTATTTGTTTTTTTTAGAATACTGTTTTAAGTTTTTTTTGGTTTTGAGTATAAAGTTTTGCTCTCCTGGTGAATATCTATATAAAGAATAAATTGTCATGTTTTAATTTTTTTACTTACTTTTTTAAATTTTGATAGATTGTTTGTTTGTTTGCATTCAAGAATTAGGTATATTATGTATATTCATGTATATACTATTCATATTATTATCTACGGTAAGAAACAGACAAAATTAACAAAATTAAAATTGCTGAAAATTTAAAAATACCTGTAGGTACCTACTTTTCAATTATTTTATTTTAATTAATTTTTTTGCCTCTTTCCTCTATAAAGTTCACAAATCACAAATTTCATAAAGCACATTGACCAAGTCGTTAAAGCAAAATAACAACAAATCCAGCAATAATCTTTAATTCCTTCAATTTCTAATTGAAAAAAAATTCAATACTTTGATTTGTAATATTATTTGTGGTTAATACTATACCTATTGAAAGGACTTTAAATGCATGTATAGTTTTTTATATACACATTGTGTAATTTTTAGTTTTAATCACAAGGATTATTTTAAGTAAAATAGTAGGACATACTTACTGGACATAACCACATGACAAAGCACAGGGTAGACTAGCACTAAGTGACGACCTAATCTGCAGACACTGTCTGGAAGATATGTTGTAGGAAAGTGCCTAGCTCTTTCAAGGCTGAGACTCAGGTTGTTGGAAACGCACTACATAACCTCAGAAAACTTCTGCAGGATAGAACCCACAAACCTATTGGCCTTTATCAAAAGAGTCGAATAAGTTAAGGGTGGAGGAGGGCATAAAGGACTAAAAGCCTACTTGCCGGCCTCGACATGTTACGGCCACCTCCGTTTAAAATAAAAAAAAAAAAAGTAGAAATGCGAGCAGCGAAATAAGGAAGTATGCATTATGTATATACTGTAGGTACATCGTCGGCTGAGAAAACGTTTGTCGAATGTAATGAAATACGGGTTTGAGAAAATACATCAGATTTTAACCAAACTTTGTCTGAATGTTGTGTAGAATATTAGCCTTTATATTTATGATGTGAATTGGTTCGCCAATTTCAGTTTTTCGTAATATTTGCGAAAATGTTCAATGTGTATTTCTGTCGTACAAATATAAGAGATAGTAAATTTTTTTTGCATTATGAGAAAATTAACTTTTTCGTTCTAATAACGTTTTTCTCATTGCCCTATTCTGGTTTTCGTGCAAGTTACGCGTTATTGATATAATTTATTTTGAATTTTAAATGCAGGTTAGTAATAAAACTAGAAAAAGCTCTTTTATTGGAGTAAAATGTTCAAATATCAAAATTATTTTTAAATAAAAAGGTAGTATGTTTACTTGCTACGTTTTAAAAAACTTTCTTTGTGATCATTTGTGGTCAAATGTATGTTCAATGAGCATAGCAAGTAACTAAAGTTACTATGTTTCTTATTTGCAATAACTTTTCAATTTCTTCTGAATTATCACGAAATAACGAAGTAATTCTTTTTGTGTTTTCAGGTAAATTATGATTATTTTAGTTTTAATGAGAAAATTATGGTACTTTAAACAATATCAAAAATTAATGTTTCCTTGTATTAGAGGTCAATAAAGCTATCATCTTTATTTTTCGATAATTTTTTAGTTTTTTGGTTTCTGAAAATAAAGAACAACAAAATAAGTTTCATTTCCTGTTTTATTTTTAGTTTATTTATTTTAATGAATTAAAATGAAATATTTGCATAACTTCAATCTTTTATACTGTACTTATTTTCTATAAGACAATTTTTTCTTATTATTTATAAAGCAGTGCTTTTCATAAAAAAAAAAAACACTGACAGATTAACAAAATTAAAAATATGTAATTCATATTAGTTTAAAGAAGCTTCAGGTTCAGTATTTTATGATATAATTGATGCTTAAAGTCTAAATAATAGTATTGAAATAACTTCTTCGTTCAGAAAATAAATAACAAAAACAAAACTCTTTTAGAGATTAACAATAAAAATGTTTAAGATATATTAATTCATTTGATATTTAACTTAAAATATAAGTACTTATTAAGTCTTAATGTCAAAAATCTTTCTTTATTTTACTGAAAATTTGCACAAATCTGGAGCATTTTCATTTGCTTTCAAATTGTTCCAAAATATTTTTTTTTGGGATGCATGTGTGGCAGAAATTCTCTTTTTATTTTAGCAGATTTACTGGTATTAATACCAACATCACATTCATTAGCTACTGGAATAGTTGTGTTAAATTTTTTTTTTTTTTAAATTTGGTTTCTTTAAATTCCACGTCCCTAAAATGTTCTTTGTAAAACATACTTCTAGAACCCTTCCTAAATTCCACAACTCTAAGATTTTCCAAAAGGGAAATTTTCTTTTCATTCTCATCAGTTTTGCGCCTTGTTTTGCATCCATCTTCAAATTTATAAAAATCTTGAGCACTCTTGAGAAGAATGGTTTCATTAGATTTGTCTGCCGCACGTATTATTTCTATAAGATCCAACAAATCTAAAATGTCCAACGTTCCCTCTAATTTTATAGATATCTGAGCGGAGCGGATACAGAACAAGATTTAGTGAGCGGAAAATTTGCATAAAAATTAAAACAAAAATTAAAAAATTAAATATTTAATTTATTGTATATGTAATTCATTTTTTCGTATATAATTCATATTTATAGCTATAGTCAATATGTAGGACTTAGTAATTAATGCATATTAATACTTCATTTATTTATTCAATTTACATTTCATAATGTATACATACTTATCTTATAATATTCTTTTTAAATTTAATTATTTGGATTTATAAAAGAAAATATATAATATTAAACGACGGAATGTCCACTACGGCATTTTTTTACGTCTGTCTTTTTCATTAGCCCAATATTGATAAACTACATCTAAATCTATATTTTTTTGAGACAATAAATGTGATTTATTCGCATCAAGCATTCCAAATGATTAATTTCAATTCTATTCCTAAATTTAGTTTTTATAGAATTCATTAAACTGAATCCACGTTCACAACCGCAACTTGATGCTAGAAATGTTGAGCTAATGTCTAGTAAAAATTTCAGTTCATTGAATTGGTCATCTTTTAAAACGAAATTCACCAAGTCCGTGATTGTTTGAATTGAACCAGCTTTGTATTTTTCGGCCACAATAAATTTTAATGTGGTATATTGCTGACATATCGTCTCTGCTGCAGTGTTATTAAAATTGAGAATAAACATAGAATATTTTCGTGCTAACTTTAGAACACTTTCTTTCCCAAATTCAAAGTTAGTAGTGTTTGCTATTGCACCAGGATCGAATGCATACCACTCTATAAAATCTTCTTCAGGGAACCTACTCTCCAAGTGTTTACATAAAAGTTCAATAAATCGAATAATTGCAGATGTATCAACGACATTGTTTGATAGAGCTAAAAGTTTCTTGACATCATCACACCAATATACTACATCACTCAAATACTGACTTTTCAGTTTACTTATAGTTCCTTTTGCAAACTGAAGAGCTTCCAATGATGTTAAACCTCTTCTTTGAAATAATTTGGTTAGTGTAGCAAGGTCGCATAAAACTTCATTTAAAATTACTATTGTAACATGGTATTGTGGATTTTTAAGCATTTTCAAACAATATTTGCTAATAGGATCATTACAATTTTGTACCTTTTCGGTGCAGTAGTCAATTAGGGTATCATAATTTCGAATTAAAGCTTTCACGGCAAAGTGTCTAGAAAGCCATCTTACTTCATTGAGTGGTCGAAACGCTAGTGTATGACATTCTGTTGAAATAGCCATTTCTTGAAATTGTTCTTTCCTTATAGACGATCGGTGAAACATAGTGTAAACTGTCCTCAAAAGTGTTTCGATATCCTGCATGATCGAGACCTGTTCCAAGCATCATCTATGGCAAGATCTTCTTTGTGGGCTACGCAATATTGTTCAGATATATGCTTAATTTCATGCCGAAGTCGTGATGCTACACCGTTATTTTTTTCCTAACATAACTTTCATTTATTTCATTTATTTATTCATTTTTTTTCGTACATATACATGAGACGGTAAGTCTCTATAGGAGTATATAAAGTATAATGTTTAGCAAATTCATAATTCTTAAATTAAATTAAATTAAACCTTAACCTAAAGAATTAACAATAATGAAAATAAATTTATAAAGAAAAGAAATTTATAAAAGAAAATTTATAAAACGAAAGAAAGAAAAAAAAAAAAAAGAAAAAAGAAAAAAAAACAAGAACAAATTAAAGTTAAAACTATAAAATACGGAGATAAAGTAATAAAATAACAAAAGTCCAAAAACAAAAAAAAAAAAAACTTCATCAGAAGTAAAGAGTACCATTTTCTGTAAATTTAGATTATTGTCAGCAGAACATTGGTCCCCACTCTAGATTTACTAACGTTGAAAATAGTGACAGTAAAACCCAATTTTTGTTTTGAGCTGAACAGTTATCAGCCCAAAAAGTTAATGTCTTAACAATAGTAGGTGTGGATAAAATCACCTTATAATAGGCTGAAGACTTGCGCAGCATTACGTCCAATTATTCCTTCATGCCAAATAACACATTTATTTTTTTCACCGTGCATTGATGCAAAAGTTTCATGCATGACTATTAATCGACTAACAAAGTCTATTTTTAATAGTCATTTTGGGCAGTATTAATATCTTTTGCATATCAACGCAATAGGCATTGTAAGTTTCTGGCCACTTTGTTTCTTTATCCATTTTGTAAGCAACACGAGCCTCTGTGTATCGTTTCTTATGATCTGCATGTTGGGAACAAATATCACATTCTCTTTGGTTATGTAGAATACTTATTGAATTAACTTCATCAGCTGCAGAAAGTTAATAAAATATATCTTAATATTACATTTTGGTATATAGATAATTAATATTAATAGCTAGGAAAAATAAAAATATAAAAGCAATTAAGCTATACCTTCAGATGGTACTAAATATTTGAAGCATCTTGATTGTTGCTTATGTTCTAGTTCATGGTTTTCTGGGTTGTGTGTCTTTTCTTCAAGACCTAGATGAAAATATTTAGAGCATGTAGGACATTCATCTTGAGATGGTGCGCTAAAATCATTGTTCTGCTTTTTGAATATTGCACGAAAATTTTGGTACGAAACGTTTTCATTGTTGTAAAATTGATTATATTCTCTATGCAAATGTGCAATAGACAATTCTGGAGTAAGGTAACGTCTATTGGGCGAATGTAATAAATTACAATGCAATCCGACTGGATTGTATTTGCCAATAAATTGCACTATGTGATCTGTTTAATCATTGAATATATTTTTAATTTTTCGGCTCTTCCAACACCACGTTTATCTATTGTATCAACGTAACCCAATTTTTCTTTATTTTTTAAATGCTGCGTAACAAAATCATCCGTTTTTCCGCCCAAAGTGTGCAAAAACATAACTTTGCATACATTTACTGGGGATTCATTTGTATTTGTGTTCGGTAACGAATATGATATTGTTTTATTCCGCTTATTAGGATTTAAAGAACTTGTTTTTGTGGAAACTACTGATGTTTTTAAATATTTATCCAAAAAAAGACATCGCTCAGCAAAGGTATATGTTTTATAGTTGTCCAAAATTTGTTGTAGATTTAAAATTTCATTATATTGTTTGCCACACATTTTTCTCCATTTGCAGATCGGCAGTAACTTAATGTCTTTTTTACTTCCATTTATTTTTGGTTGATTATTTTCTTTTTCACTTTGTTCATTTGTAAAACATTGTACTTCAACTGCGGTTTCTAAATAATATTCTTTTTCATTGCCTTTATTTGCTAGCTGGTATACTTCATCAACGAGCATATCATTGTTCGGTTCTGGAAAATAGCTTGGATCTTCAGATGTTGACATATCACTATCAAAATCTTTATTTTCTAAATCTAATGAGTTTTCCGCTTTTTCTTGACTAATATTGGTACGATCATAAAGCATATATTTTTCTCTTTTCGCACTGAAAATGTACAATGTTCTAAGTTAATTTTATTAATATAAAAATCTATTTTGTTGAGAATAAAAAAGAAACTTGCTATGTTATTGAGACACCATAGCGATTTAGTTCTTTTTTTAATTTGCTAAATAAAAATATGTTAAGTTAAGATACTATGTTTTATACAAGCATTTTAATTAAAAAACACAACTAAAAAAATAGTAACTCAAGTTATTATGTTTCATACAAAAATTAATACTAAAAACTTCAAACTAAAACTATAGTATCTTAAGATACTATGTTTTAATAAATTAATAATTATGCTAAGACAAGTTCAGTTGCAATTTTCCCTCTCGAAGCCATTTTTCCATTAATTTAATAAAAAGAACTTCACTTACTCACATTAAGGGACACGCTAACTTTAATTTATACGCAATTTCTTTAACATAAAATAAAACAAAAATGAACGAAGATAAGGAAGCATTTTGAGAGCGTAAAGTAGAAAATGAGAGAGCACAAGTAAAGTTGCTATGTTTTTTTATATGTATTTACAAACAATCAAAAGACAAAAGTTGCTAAAATTATACTACTAAACTAATTGCAAGAGAATGGGAATACATAGAGAAAAATGGGTTAGAGTGGTAGAAAGAGCAGAAAAAATCGATTTAAAAGGTAAAAAAAAAAACAAAACATAGCAACTTAAGTCACTATGTTTTTAATTTGTACGGCAGATTTGTTGTATATATGGTAGCCAAAATGCCAATGGTAGCCAAAATAATGGAGGTAGGAATTGATGATTTAGAAATTACTATCCCTTTTTACTCTTTTACTATCATATGATATCATTTTCTATTTTTTGAAATTATAGGTATTTTTCAAAACAGTCGCTTTGGGAAAAATATTTTAAAACTTGAAATTCTTGTACCAAAGGAATTACCAGAAACACAAAATCTAGTTCCACATTACTTTGTAGGCGATGCATCCTTTCCTTTAGGTAAAAATCTAATGCGGCCGTATCCTGGCGTATTATTGCCGTTGGAAAAAGAGGTTAAAAATCTCGCATTTGCACTTGGTACTCGCGCTAAACCTGTCAAATCGCACTAAATTTTTTCCGAAAAATTTCGAATAAATTTTAGTGCGTCCGGATCGTAGAAAACTACCAAAGTTGCAACCCTGATTAATAAAAAAAAAAAAAGACTAAATGAAAAAAAAACAGAAACAAAAAACGTAAACAAAATTTTTTTCTTCTCAGTTGTTCGTATACCTATTTTAATAACAGATAACAGTTGATTTTTCAAATAAAAACAAACCTATTTTACTCACTTACATACGACATTCGTTTTGCAAACAAAAATTTATAAATTTTGTATGAACTTTTATCGTATGTAATACATACGACAAACGTTTTTGAAAATACAACAAAATCGGCATACATACGACAATTTGCAATCTAGAGTCCTAGAGCTACATCGATAAGATCATCAGAAAGAGCATGCTTTGAAATATAAAATTAACCCAAAAAGTCAATTTCGTCAAAATGTGACATTCGACAAACGTTTTTTCATGCGACATGTGTGTGTAATTTGGAGGAAAAAAAAAAATGTTCTCTTATTTTTATTTTTAATATTAAATTTGTACTAATTTATCTACCCATTAAAACTTCAGATAATTCACTTTTCGTTTGTTTTAAATAATAGATACTTATCTACACTGTAAAAAAATTTTACTATTATAATAGTGTTTCCTAGTATAAATGTAGTAATATTACTAATTGACGTAAAAATGATAAATTACACATAAGTTGTGTAAAATAAAAGCGAATTAATTGTATAAATTTACTGCTAAGACAAAGTAAAACTCATGTAATATAGATCAATTTTGATTCTTATTTGTGTAAATTTACTGCTAAGACAGAGTAAAACCCACATAAAAAAGATCAATTTTACCTAATATTCGTGTGAATTTACTGCTGAGACGGAGTGAAATTGAAACAAATATTGTGCTATTATAATAAGTAAAATTAAAATTTTGTTTTATTGTAGGATGAGTTAAAATAAAAAAATTTAACTTATATTTAAAGAAGAAATTGTATATTTAATAGAAATTGTACATAAATACAGAAAAATTATTTTTCTTAATAATTATATCAAATTTAGACTTCAGTGTTTTATGTTTATCATAATACTTTTGTATGTTATATTACAGACTAACTAACTTATAAAAAATTAAAATTACAAAACTACAAAAAATTATATTTTTTAAATTAAATTTACTTCATTAAGTATTTTTAATACAAAAGTTGAAAAACTTAAGGTTTAGTATAGTTAATTTTTTTTGTGTTTTTACATTCATAATAATTATTATATTAAATTTAAGCTTTTAGAATTTGATGTGTCTGAAATTTTTTTTATTACATTATTTATTTTACTAATATTATTTATATGATTTTTTTTCCGCAAATGTTTTCGATATAGTGTTTTAAAAAAATCTTACAATGAATTCCGTTGTTTTGCAAATATTTTTCGGATACATCAAATTAAAAATGTAGAAGAAGCATTTTAGTATTTCAACAATTTCAACTACACAGAATCCATCTTCCTTATGCACCAACGTTTTCTCAATAAAAAAATATGTTGTGACATTATGGTGTATGTGCATAGTAACATAAAAATAATAAAATATTAAAATGTGATATAATTCATTTAAAATGTAATACTCCTTTTCCGTTTTAACATACTAATTATAGCAGCCCAAGCCGAATTAGTTGGAATCCTTTCTGATATTTCAGTTAAAGTTGTTCCAAGCTATAATTAAACAAAAATTAAATTTTTAAAACTAAAATGAATATTAAATTATTAATTCATATATTTATATACCTCAAATTGTTTGAATAAGAATTGTTCATCTTCGTTGAAATATTTGAATATTGCTTTTATTAACTTAATTTCATCATCTTAATCGTCTTCTGTATGCTATTCATAATTTCTTTAAAAGATGAAAAACTTTGCTGACAACTTTGTATGCATTTATATATCGTATTAGAATTTTTAATTCTCTCAGTTTCTAATTCATTTTTTCCCTGTAAATGTTTTCTGAAGCAATGTGTTTTAAAAGCAGCATATTTATTAAAAATCATAAAACAGCTTTGAGATACATATTTAAATTGAGCATTTTTTTTAACTCGATGTATAAATAAATGTTTATTATATTTTCCAACATATATTGTCTTAAAGTTACACATATTACATTCATACATTTTATTAAAGCACTTTCAAATAAATTAATTAAAAAATGATATTCAATGATAATCAAAATAATTATTTTTATTTTTATATTATCATATTTATTATATTCTTACTTTTTTTTTGCAAATATATAACAACTTTTTTTTCACAATGAACTCTTTACTCGGTTGAAATTTATATGTATACTGAAGAAATTATGCTTATTGCGACGCTTATTGATTGATACATACATAACAAGCAGAACGGTTAACAAGAACAAACATGATTCCGCATTTTTTAAAGTAAATTTAAACTTTTTGTGTATGTTTACATTTACTTTGCGTAAATATGCGCTTTTTTGTTCAATTATTATGTAAAATTGCAATTTCACACCAGAAAAACTTAATTTTACATAAAATAATGAATTTACTACTGTAGTGTAGAAATACTCCAAAATTACTCATAATTGAAGTTAATATACGTATATTATAATAGAAATTTTACATTCATTTTTTACAGTGTAGCTAAGTATATAAAAATTTAGAAGCTTAGCTTTCCGAAGGGTATATATATATTATATTTGGAATTCACTATATTAAACTATACACAAAAATATTGGTACAAACCTTGTAAAATTGTGTACAAAGTTGGTACAAAATTCCAATCGAGAAGTAAATTGTATAAATCTACATCTAAATTTAAAATTTCTTCAACATTTTGGAAACTATCAATTTTTTATTTTATTTTTATTAAACAGTTTTTTTACTTTATCTACTTTTATTTTTTTTATTTTGAAAATGTTTATTGTATATATTGTATTAAAAAACGTATAAAATTATATGTATTAAATATGAATTCATATTGAGTTTTAGAAGTTTACCATTCTAGATTATCTTTGAATATTTTTCGGTATAAAAATATATTGAAAATTGTCTTTGCTTATTCAATGTAAAATTTACAATAAATATGGTAAATATTACATCGCGGTTTTTTTCTCAGTGGGTAACCATCCGATGCATATAATTAAGACGATTGCAAAACTTGTGTTTATCCTTAAAGCGTCGATTTTTCTTTAAATTTCCGTCGGTTCCATTTCTGGCCTATATCTGGATTTTAGTGCTTCTTTTATGGTATCCCAGTTATCTGGACGTGGAATGTTTATGATTGTTGCTTTCGTTTTACCTTGAATTTTCTCAAAGTATATTGTTCTTACCATACACTTCCTTAAACTATCATCTGTTATACATACCTTCTAAGTAATATGCGACACTATTGATGAAAGAATTTATTGTAACTTCGCTGTTCCCGGTAAATGTTGACATATATCGAACCTCATTCATAACTCTTTCTCTTTGTTGATTACTTTGCTATTTTGTTTGGAATTCCTGTCCTTTGCTGTTATGGAATAAGAATATTGACACTATCATTTTGAGTTTGAACCATATTGCGATTTTGGCAATACCAGTTAACTTTATTTCGTTTTTTCATTCACAAAAAAAAATATATGTTTTGGCTACAATTAAAAGCACAATATATAAATATAAAATACGAAATTATAATGTAACATAAAAGTATACTTTTAGATAAAACGTCTTTAATTTTAGGTGCTGATAGAATGGTCTTCTTAATTTTTAAAGTGGGGGAATAATATAGTTTATTTTCATATTTATAAAGATTAATAGGCTTATATGATAAAATCAAAGGTAGTGGAACTATACTGAATAACTTTAAATATTATGTTCATTATAACTAACATTCAACATTAAATTTTCATTATACCACATTTTATATTTTTAAAGTTTTTACAGAGCTTTGCTCGATTTTTGAAAAATTGATGTTTTTGCTCATATAGCATAGTCCAAAGGTTTTTTAGTGGTCCAATACTCTTATTAATTCAGGATAATGTGAAGGAAAATGATTTTATGGTCTGAGTTTAAGTAGTGGAAAGTATTGTTGTCGAAGTTCCATATACGTTCTGATAAAATGTGATAATAATACTGTTTGATCAACATATATTACTGGAGCACATATAATACGAGCCATTTCAACTATAGTGCATAAAAGTTTCCAATTTGAATTATCATAGTTTTGAATTCGAGCATAAGTAAAGGTATAAGAAAAAGGAAATGCATTACTTCATTTGTTTTTCCAGGTGATTTTTTCATTTTGTATTCTAAAGTAGGGAACGAAAGCTTAAGTCCTTTCTTATCTGCATAAAAAATAAATTCACAACATCAATAGTGCACTTGGTACTCGCGCTAAACCTGTCAAATCGCACTAAATTTTTTCCGAAAAATTTCGAATAAATTTTAGTGCGTCCGGATCGTAGAAAACTACCAAAGTTGCAACCCTGATTAATAAAAAAAAAAAAAGACTAAATGAAAAAAAAACAGAAACAAAAAACGTAAACAAAATTTTTTTCTTCTCAGTTGTTCGTATACCTATTTTAATAACAGATAACAGTTGATTTTTCAAATAAAAACAAACCTATTTTACTCACTTACATACGACATTCGTTTTGCAAACAAAAATTTATAAATTTTGTATGAACTTTTATCGTATGTAATACATACGACAAACGTTTTTGAAAATACAACAAAATCGGCATACATACGACAATTTGCAATCTAGAGTCCTAGAGCTACATCGATAAGATCATCAGAAAGAGCATGCTTTGAAATATAAAATTAACCCAAAAAGTCAATTTCGTCAAAATGTGACATTCGACAAACGTTTTTTCATGCGACATGTGTGTGTAATTTGGAGGAAAAAAAAAAATGTTCTCTTATTTTTATTTTTAATATTAAATTTGTACTAATTTATCTACCCATTAAAACTTCAGATAATTCACTTTTCGTTTGTTTTAAATAATAGATACTTATCTACACTGTAAAAAAATTTTACTATTATAATAGTGTTTCCTAGTATAAATGTAGTAATATTACTAATTGACGTAAAAATGATAAATTACACATAAGTTGTGTAAAATAAAAGCGAATTAATTGTATAAATTTACTGCTAAGACAAAGTAAAACTCATGTAATATAGATCAATTTTGATTCTTATTTGTGTAAATTTACTGCTAAGACAGAGTAAAACCCACATAAAAAAGATCAATTTTACCTAATATTCGTGTGAATTTACTGCTGAGACGGAGTGAAATTGAAACAAATATTGTGCTATTATAATAAGTAAAATTAAAATTTTGTTTTATTGTAGGATGAGTTAAAATAAAAAAATTTAACTTATATTTAAAGAAGAAATTGTATATTTAATAGAAATTGTACATAAATACAGAAAAATTATTTTTCTTAATAATTATATCAAATTTAGACTTCAGTGTTTTATGTTTATCATAATACTTTTGTATGTTATATTACAGACTAACTAACTTATAAAAAATTAAAATTACAAAACTACAAAAAATTATATTTTTTAAATTAAATTTACTTCATTAAGTATTTTTAATACAAAAGTTGAAAAACTTAAGGTTTAGTATAGTTAATTTTTTTTGTGTTTTTACATTCATAATAATTATTATATTAAATTTAAGCTTTTAGAATTTGATGTGTCTGAAATTTTTTTTATTACATTATTTATTTTACTAATATTATTTATATGATTTTTTTTCCGCAAATGTTTTCGATATAGTGTTTTAAAAAAATCTTACAATGAATTCCGTTGTTTTGCAAATATTTTTCGGATACATCAAATTAAAAATGTAGAAGAAGCATTTTAGTATTTCAACAATTTCAACTACACAGAATCCATCTTCCTTATGCACCAACGTTTTCTCAATAAAAAAATATGTTGTGACATTATGGTGTATGTGCATAGTAACATAAAAATAATAAAATATTAAAATGTGATATAATTCATTTAAAATGTAATACTCCTTTTCCGTTTTAACATACTAATTATAGCAGCCCAAGCCGAATTAGTTGGAATCCTTTCTGATATTTCAGTTAAAGTTGTTCCAAGCTATAATTAAACAAAAATTAAATTTTTAAAACTAAAATGAATATTAAATTATTAATTCATATATTTATATACCTCAAATTGTTTGAATAAGAATTGTTCATCTTCGTTGAAATATTTGAATATTGCTTTTATTAACTTAATTTCATCATCTTAATCGTCTTCTGTATGCTATTCATAATTTCTTTAAAAGATGAAAAACTTTGCTGACAACTTTGTATGCATTTATATATCGTATTAGAATTTTTAATTCTCTCAGTTTCTAATTCATTTTTTCCCTGTAAATGTTTTCTGAAGCAATGTGTTTTAAAAGCAGCATATTTATTAAAAATCATAAAACAGCTTTGAGATACATATTTAAATTGAGCATTTTTTTTAACTCGATGTATAAATAAATGTTTATTATATTTTCCAACATATATTGTCTTAAAGTTACACATATTACATTCATACATTTTATTAAAGCACTTTCAAATAAATTAATTAAAAAATGATATTCAATGATAATCAAAATAATTATTTTTATTTTTATATTATCATATTTATTATATTCTTACTTTTTTTTTGCAAATATATAACAACTTTTTTTTCACAATGAACTCTTTACTCGGTTGAAATTTATATGTATACTGAAGAAATTATGCTTATTGCGACGCTTATTGATTGATACATACATAACAAGCAGAACGGTTAACAAGAACAAACATGATTCCGCATTTTTTAAAGTAAATTTAAACTTTTTGTGTATGTTTACATTTACTTTGCGTAAATATGCGCTTTTTTGTTCAATTATTATGTAAAATTGCAATTTCACACCAGAAAAACTTAATTTTACATAAAATAATGAATTTACTACTGTAGTGTAGAAATACTCCAAAATTACTCATAATTGAAGTTAATATACGTATATTATAATAGAAATTTTACATTCATTTTTTACAGTGTAGCTAAGTATATAAAAATTTAGAAGCTTAGCTTTCCGAAGGGTATATATATATTATATTTGGAATTCACTATATTAAACTATACACAAAAATATTGGTACAAACCTTGTAAAATTGTGTACAAAGTTGGTACAAAATTCCAATCGAGAAGTAAATTGTATAAATCTACATCTAAATTTAAAATTTCTTCAACATTTTGGAAACTATCAATTTTTTATTTTATTTTTATTAAACAGTTTTTTTACTTTATCTACTTTTATTTTTTTTATTTTGAAAATGTTTATTGTATATATGTATACTATTATTAATTTTATGTTTTTTTCTTATTAACTTCTTATAATATTTAAGTTACACATTCAATTTAAAAATTATAAATAACACATAATAAAAATTGCTCTTCTTGTTTTGAAACTTAAATATCAACTGAACATATTAGAACAAGTTTTATAATCATGCAATTGCCAATGTAGAATTCACAATGCTCAATTTGGTACACAACACACATTTTACGACTATGAATTGATAGAGAAAACGTATTATTTGATGTCAAAAAATGTTATAATTTAAAAAACGTATAAAATTATATGTATTAAATATGAATTCATATTGAGTTTTAGAAGTTTACCATTCTAGATTATCTTTGAATATTTTTCGGTATAAAAATATATTGAAAATTGTCTTTGCTTATTCAATGTAAAATTTACAATAAATATGGTAAATATTACATCGCGGTTTTTTTCTCAGTGGGTAACCATCCGATGCATATAATTAAGACGATTGCAAAACTTGTGTTTATCCTTAAAGCGTCGATTTTTCTTTAAATTTCCGTCGGTTCCATTTCTGGCCTATATCTGGATTTTAGTGCTTCTTTTATGGTATCCCAGTTATCTGGACGTGGAATGTTTATGATTGTTGCTTTCGTTTTACCTTGAATTTTCTCAAAGTATATTGTTCTTACCATACACTTCCTTAAACTATCATCTGTTATACATACCTTCTAAGTAATATGCGACACTATTGATGAAAGAATTTATTGTAACTTCGCTGTTCCCGGTAAATGTTGACATATATCGAACCTCATTCATAACTCTTTCTCTTTGTTGATTACTTTGCTATTTTGTTTGGAATTCCTGTCCTTTGCTGTTATGGAATAAGAATATTGACACTATCATTTTGAGTTTGAACCATATTGCGATTTTGGCAATACCAGTTAACTTTATTTCGTTTTTTCATTCACAAAAAAAAATATATGTTTTGGCTACAATTAAAAGCACAATATATAAATATAAAATACGAAATTATAATGTAACATAAAAGTATACTTTTAGATAAAACGTCTTTAATTTTAGGTGCTGATAGAATGGTCTTCTTAATTTTTAAAGTGGGGGAATAATATAGTTTATTTTCATATTTATAAAGATTAATAGGCTTATATGATAAAATCAAAGGTAGTGGAACTATACTGAATAACTTTAAATATTATGTTCATTATAACTAACATTCAACATTAAATTTTCATTATACCACATTTTATATTTTTAAAGTTTTTACAGAGCTTTGCTCGATTTTTGAAAAATTGATGTTTTTGCTCATATAGCATAGTCCAAAGGTTTTTTAGTGGTCCAATACTCTTATTAATTCAGGATAATGTGAAGGAAAATGATTTTATGGTCTGAGTTTAAGTAGTGGAAAGTATTGTTGTCGAAGTTCCATATACGTTCTGATAAAATGTGATAATAATACTGTTTGATCAACATATATTACTGGAGCACATATAATACGAGCCATTTCAACTATAGTGCATAAAAGTTTCCAATTTGAATTATCATAGTTTTGAATTCGAGCATAAGTAAAGGTATAAGAAAAAGGAAATGCATTACTTCATTTGTTTTTCCAGGTGATTTTTTCATTTTGTATTCTAAAGTAGGGAACGAAAGCTTAAGTCCTTTCTTATCTGCATAAAAAATAAATTCACAACATCAATAGTGACGAGTCGTTCACTAATAAATTTAATAATAAAAAGTGCCAAATCGTAAGCTAATATATCTTCAAATAGATCATGCGATAAGCATGGAGGTAATCCTGGATTACAAAAATGATAGTATTGGATCTTTTTTAAAGGTCAATGAAAGTTATAGCATGAGTTTCTAATTTTCGGAGGTCGAACAAAAATTCTTTCAAAATATTCTCAAAGCTAAAATATTTCACGAATTTTTCCTTACACAATAGGACTAGTTGAATATTTTCAATGGAAGTCCAGTATTTTATATTAATATTTCTAACGGACATATAACTAAAGCCCAATCATTTTATATTTTTTGTTTGAAGATGTAAGCGGACTACAAATTTCGAAAGCATCATGAAACAGCAATAGTTCAACGCTTCGATATTTTTGACAAAAAAGTAAATTTTTTTTATATACAGAGCCATCAGTCATAAAATAATCCGGCGGTAGAACTTTTTTCTGCAATAAATTTAGAATAAAATGATTTATCTAAAACTAAGTTTGTCTAAAAGTAAATTTTCGCAAAGCTTTAGATTTTTGTAAGTTTCTTTTAATTTATTCAGTTGAAAGGATGTCAAAACTTCTAAATACTGTTTCAATTTCTGCGGTAAAAATGTGATAGTTTCTTCAGAACATTTGTATTTTGTTTTCAACTGTAAAATTATTTCAGAGTGTAAACTTTTTAAATTATTTTCTTCACAACTTTGTACTGAACAATGTTCATTTGTTGAATTAATTTCAAATAACATTTCGTTTTTTGAATGATTAGTTTGGCTTTTCACATTATGGGTTTCCTTATGGGAATATATATCGTTATGAGATCCGTAAACATGTGTTTCGAAAGTGGAAAAGTTATTCAAAAACCTTTTTATCATTTGAAAAGATACAATTTATGTTTTGATTAATTAGCAAATGAGTTTTTAAATGTTAAACTATTTTTATTCTGCTTACAAACTCAAAAATACAATCGAATACCTGCCATTTAAGTAAAGCGTTGTCATTCAAGCACTTTTTTGAGTTAAGTTTTTGATGAACACGAGAAAAATGGCTTTAAATGATTTATAATTAAAAAAAAATTTTTAAACAACTATTTTTGAGGCACTGAAAAACACAATTTTTTTTATTTTTATGTATGTCTAAATGTTTATTGTATCCAGGGATGCTTTCCCAAAATTTATCAACCGGTTCGCAGTGATATTTTCTTACAAATTTTTTTATTTTTTTAATATTAATATTTCCATCAAATTCATATTCTTTGCAACAATAATATAATAGGATAAAGGAGAATAAAAAAATAATTCAACGAGGTGAAAATCACTTTTATTTTATTTATTCGTTTCCAGAGATACAAAATTTACGTAAAAAAATACTGAACATAACAAAAAATTGTGAAATTTCATATATTAGTAAATATTATTGTTATAAAGTAATTATATTATTTAAAATATTTCCAAATAGCTAATTGATTTTCAGTATACTCTTTCAGTTTAGATTTTTTAAACCTGGTATCATCTGCCGAGTTATGGTTCCTCAACCAAGTTTTTACATAGGGAACTCCGTTCCAAGTTTCCAATGGACGACAAACTAAGTTTAATGTCATCAAATTTGATACTGTCTGCACTGTTAATCTGGTTTTTATATCAGTAATTATGATGTTCATCAATGAAAATCCTCGTTCTGCTTCAGAACTGCTAACGGCAACCGTATTAACCATATTTTTCGCTTTTTGAATGTTTTCTGCAATTTTACTAATTTGCTGATGACCATTGTTTATTATATTTTCTACATAACCACGGAAATCATTCTTATCGATATCAAAACTTTTCGAAATTTATCAAAATTCTCTTCGGCCTCTATTCACGGAACTACAATATCTTCAATTTTCCATGTGCTCGGCTCTAGCAAATTGGCTAGCTCATAAATAATGCTATTATCAATATTTTTTTTGTTACTATTTGATCCGAGATGAGAGCAACCCATCATCTAATTTCATATTTTTTATGATGCTGTCAATAAGGGAATCTCTGGGAAGGTTTCCATAAATTCTGTTTTCGACGAAGATAATGTTTTTGAATGCTTCAGAGTTTATAACTTCATCCACTTTTTTTTCGTAATGACTGCGACGATCTTTGAGAATTTGAAAAGTTATTTATTTGTGATGTTTCTTGTTTTACTTGATATTTTTTTGGTTTATAGTTGATGAAGATTTGTTGTTCAGCTTCTAAATTACTGCATTCCAAGAGCTGTTTATCTACTGCGATAGCTTCTGTATAGGAAGCTATGTCTTTTATTTTTATAACACATGGAAATTTATTCCATTATTGAATTTTGCTAAAATGGGTTTAATTGGTGGCCAAGACAATATTCCGTTATTTACCCATTTGGGGGTACAGTCGGCAATAAATATTGCTCGTTTTCAATAGTTTGAACAATATCAAAAGACATTAAAGACCGATTTATTTTTAATTTAGCACGCGAATTATATGTGGTGATACCCAACTAATTGAAATACTAAAATTATTACGGCATTTCGAAACATAATATATTTATAAATATAGTGCATTTGTGTATAATGCATATTATAATATTAAAATACGTTCAACGTACAAGTTATTTAATTTTTATTTCATGTTGCAAAGTATTTGATTCGAATTATATTAATATTCATTTTTAAACTAGAATGTTATTATATATAAATTTCAATAAAATATTTCCAATATACTTAAACACTTTAATTTATAATGTGTATTTTTTTTTGTTTTTACACCATTTTTATGTAGTTATTAATATTTGGTTTGTATTAATACAGGTGAAACGAAACAGTTATATAACTTTTTTCGTTAAATTATAACCTGTCATTTTTATTTCATTTAAAGATGCAAATCAAATATATTTTATCAGATTTTGATTCTTACATAAAAACAATAATTACAAATTAAAAAAATAAAATAATATAAATTGAGAATATTCTTGAATTTGGATAAAAAGTGTACGTAATGAAAAAATAAAACTAGAATTTTTTTTTTATTAAACTGGCGAGCTATGACGGTTTACTGGTTTAGTTCTATAATACAAACAAAATAAATCGAAGAGGAAACTTACATAAAAAAGAAGTTTTTACATTCGTCAAAATTAGAAATCAATAATTAATTCCGTTTGACGTCTATCATAACGTTAATGATATAATATTTTAAATATAACATATAGTTATATGTAGAGGGAATAAATGAAACACAGCTTTAGTTTTGTTCTTTATTCTTCTACGGTCGTGAAAAGAGAGAGAGAGCTTAGTCTCCTAGTCTTTTTTATTTATAATTTACAACTGCTAGAATACATTACTATAGCTTATTTATACATATCAGTGATGATATTTGATTTTTTTCTTTAGTGTCAAATCAGTTTTTTCAATTGTGCCAAAATAAACCGAAGAGGGCCAAAAAGTTAAAATAATTGTAATACTAATAAAACCATTTCATTTATGTAAAATATTTTGTCTTTATTATTTATGATAATATAGCTAATAGTTTATCACATAAATAGTTTAAAAAATAAATAACTTCTATTTTAACAAAACAAAAATAAATGTGTAATTCAATTTCAACAAAATAAAAGTAAATGTATGTTTTATATCATGGGAAATTACAAATGGAAAATAAAAATATATGCTTTAAGTTACAGTTATATCGATTCATAAAATGAATACGTAAATTTTTTGTTATTAATTTTACAGCAACGGTTGACACAAAATTTTAATATCAAGTTGTAGGAATGGTAAAAAATGTTCTAAACATTTAGTTCCAAATTTTAAGACTTTACGTTCAATATTTTATATAAAATCTATTTTATCATTTTAAAGGCATAGTAAATTTTTACTTTTCTATTTTGTTCCTTAAAATCATAAAATCAATTTTTTATGAAATGTTAATTTTTGGAACTGAATTTGTTTTTTTAGAATATATTTTATTTTTCCTACAGCTCAATATTAAAGTTTTGTGTCTACCGCTGGTGTAAAATTGAAAAGAAAAAATTTACGTATTCATTTTACGAATCGATATAACTGTAACATTTCTATTGCTTATTCAGTGAGTTCATTGCCATTTAAATCTTGTTTTTTAATATTATTACTTAGCATGTTATTATCAATTTTAAAATTATGACATTGATAATTGTTACTTTTTATAAAATCTCTCGTTTGAATTAGAGCTGAGCAAGTATCAACCCCTAGCTTATTTCGGCATTTTGTTTTTATTAAATTGTTGATCGAGAAAACTCTTTCGACATTTGCCGAAGAATGCGACAAAGATAGAATGCCTTGAGCTATTCGATAAATATTTTTAAACATAAATTTATTATTTTCATTTTTAATAAGACTAACTTGTGTCCAAAAATCTGAAATACTTAAAAATTTTAATTTTGTTATTTCATCGCAATCAGCAAGATGTCTAAATTCTGTATTAATTACTTCTAAATTTTGCGACTCATGTTGGAGAAATATTTTAAAACAATAGAAAGAATACTATTAATTTCACCCAAAGCAACGTTATCTGGTGAAAACTTTGGAAAAAAATTAAGTATCTCGTTCTCAAAATTAACTTTTTTTACGAAGATCTTCGCAAAATGTTTTATAAAATCGTATAACGTTTTTCTTAAATTCTAAATTATGACTGTACGAAATATCATTTGAAGAAGTAAATATTTCAACTTGAGTTCCACAATAAACGTTATCTTCTTCTAGATTATTTTCACATAAATTAATTGTAGTAATATTTGTATTTTCAATACCTTTTTTTTAATAAAATTCCTAGCAATATGATAAAATAATGATTTCATCCTTGGCATAAACACATGAAACTTAGGCTCTTCTGATTGCATTTCTAAATTGATACTATTATTTATTTTCAATATATAAGATAAGAAAAGTAAAAACATTTTCATTTGGGGAAAATGTAATTTATATGATATAAAACTAATATTTTCATTACTAATATTTGCATTATCACGTCCTGATTCAAAAGCGAACAAATTAAAGTAACGAATTAAAGCATTCCACTGCTCTAGAATTCGATCGATTGCAGCCTATTTTGAAATTCTTAATGAGACCAATTTTCAAAATAAAAAATAAACAAATCTTACCTGTCTCGATAACCATCGCGTGGAAGAATATTTTAGTATAGTGTGGAATTCAGTCCCAAAATATTCTTGGAAGTTTTGAATATCTAACCTTCTGCTAGAACTACTCGCAAAATTATAGTTAATTCCAAGAAGAAGGCGATCAATATCTTTCGGCAATTCCTTCGCAGCACTCATCGAAATCAAATTTAAATTGTGGCATATACACCCATGCACAAATAAATTAGGTATAATCTCTTTGAGTTTGGCTTGAACACCGTTTTTTGCCCCCATCATTACTGCGTAATTATCTGCAGTAAAACCCAACATATTTTGTAATGGTATATTGTTCAGCTTTAATACAGAGCAAATGGTATCAAAAATTCCTTGAGAAGTACTACTTTCAACTGGAATTAAGCACAAAAATCTATCCTGGCAGATATTGTTAAAGATACGAATAATTATAGCTAAGCTTTTAATTGATGAATTATCAGTACTCTCGTCTACAACTAATGAGTAATATTGAGAATTTGTTAGTTTCTCAATATTAGATAAACTTTCAGGAGCTATAACATTTTTTATTATTTGCTGCGATTTAATTCTATTAATTGTAAATTTTTTCACTATTTCAGAATAATTTATAAAATTTTTAAGAAGTAAATTTAAATGATTAAGAGTAGAAAATGGAATATTATGTTCAGCAATAAACATATTTAAAGCTATTTCAAGTTTTTTAGCTTTCATATTCAAACTAAAAACTTCAGAATTATCCTCAGTAAAATTTGTTATCAATGTATTTTGTTTTTTTTTTCTGCATCTTTATGACTGACAGATAAACTATGTCGATTTATATGATAAAAGCTACCTACAATAGGCACATTGCATATAATACATTTTTTGCCTTGTTTCGATGATGGGTCTGGGTCCTCTACTAACCATTTAAATTTAATTAACCAGTCCTCTCGAAATTTTTTCTTAAATTTTCTTGATTTTTTTGGTAATGGTTCTGCTGAGTCACTATCGTTAGAGGCAGAAGATGATATACCAGTAGAATAATCACTACAATATTGTATTAAAAGATTAGAATCACGTACATTGTACATATTGATATTTTTTATATACTTTCAAAATACTTTAAAAATTCTAATACCTGCCATTTAAGTTATTGTTTTCACTTGGATTTTTCAAACTTGAGGTAGTAGTCGTATTTATTTTAACTAACCATCTTTTTGAATAATAAAAATTAGAATTGGTATATTATTTAAAAAATCTATTATAATATTTAACTTACCGGTCCATTTTCGCAAAGAGCAAAATAAATAACAAAATTGAAGGTAATAGAATAGAAGACTAGCAGTAGCCTACAGCATATGTTTTTTGAATATTTAAAATAAGCTAGCTAACTGACAATTTATTAAATTTTGACATTTGTCATTTCAAATAGAAATAGGTCTGTTGGTGTTCGTAGTTAAACTTTTTGATATAGGTTTTTTTTTAAGTAAAACGAACTACTTATATACTCATTTCATGAATTCGTTTTAAAAAATTTTTTATGTCTATAGTTTTTGAAAAAACGAAAATGTAGTACCTAGAAAGGGCCATTATCAACATTAAAGTGCCACAGTCTTTCAGACTACCAAAAGTGCCACATATGGCCCAATTGTGCCTCAAATATTATCCCTGATACATATTTTTTTTTTTTTGTTTTTTTTTTTTTTTTTTTTTAGAACAATATTGTTATTTGTTGTATCGTCAATTGGTTATATATTATAGTTTGTTAACAATAGTTTTCCACTAATAATATTTAGAAAACATATATGTGTATAAAATAATTATATGGTTAAATTATATTTCATTTTTGTGTTTGAGAATTATAGTTGGGTATTGAGGTGCTGTTGGGTCTATTTCTTTATTAGAGGTTATTAGTTCCACAGCTGTTCTATGTTCGCAAGTGTTTCAATATTTGATAGTCTTTTATTACTGTTATCTTTATGTTGGTCATCATGTGACTGTTTATGTTGAGGAGTTCTGTTTAATATATAGGTTGTAACACTATCCCATAATGCTCCTATAATGCATATACTAAATCCGTGGATTTCCTGGATTGCCTTAGCATGATGGTATCAAGAAGGAATTTTACAATTTTGAAGAAGATATAACATCCAAACATACCTGAAGCTAAATTTCCAAACCACGAGAACCATCCCCACATTTTTTGGATCACTCCTTCTTTGACTTTATTAAGAGAGTATTCATCAAGCATATAGGAAATAGATGTTCCTTGTTTATCGTACATCTTACCTATAAAACCTCTAGTTAAAGTATTTGTAATTGCAATTTTCTCATAGGGATTCATTAATCTTTCTCTCAATTTTTCTGTGTCTTCAGCTGTATAAATACCTGATACAGCTAAATGGAGTTCTTTAGTCTTCAAGGGTTTAGTTTCCATTGGCCTTAGCATTACTGGCTCAGGAGCTAAATGATGACTTCTGGTAAAGCTTATCCAGTCATTACCTATTTTATACCAAGCATTTAATCTACTGTCACAGTCAATTTCTGTACCATATTTCTGTAACAGATGGGTCTTAGGTGTTAAAAACCATGATGAATTCACATAACTGACCGGCATTTCTTTATAACATACTTCTGTTTTTCGGATAGTAACTTCTACAGGGTTACAGTAGGTTAAGTGAATAACTTCGCCTAATGAAGTTGCTGTTACGCCTGGTCTTTCAGTATATGCATAAGCGAATTCCTGTGGAGAAATGGACGCTATAGATTGAAGGTTTTTCATTGCTTTTCTTTCAACTTCACATCTTTGAAATGACAATTCTTTATATAATGTAGACATCCTCTCCTGTTCTCCACAAAAACAAACTTTGAATTCATATAAGCCATTAAGTCCAACATACCTGAATCATGGTCTGTCATTTGGAAGAAAAACTTGCCTGTAATTGAAGTAACTATTATTAATTTTGGATGTTCTGTGTGGTAGGCGTTGAACTGGCAAGAGTCATATGTTTCTGTTATCCTCAAACCAAAAGATTTCTTTTCATTTGAAACAGAATATGTTATAATTTCTTTACCTTGGTAATTTTCTAGGAATTTCTCTGCCATGCCCTCATATAGTACCATGTGTTTTTTCTCATCACACCTTGTTAAAGGTGAAACATTCCAGAACGTATACCCAGACGAAGAGTCAATACATTCATTTGATGTCTGCTTACATGTAGTGCTTACATCATTTAACCTTATACTTCCTGTAGTGGTAGAGACATATGCCAAATAGTTCTTAAGTGTAATTTCTACAGAACCATGAACAAAAACTGAATTCCATTCTCCAAACTGATCACTGTAGTAACCTCCTGTACATGATCCATCGTTAGAAACACTACCTGCCAAAGTTATTGGACGGGTTTCAGTATTGTTTCCCTTAAGGTTACTCAACTTTATGTCTGAATTAAGAACTAAATCACCTGTGGAATGTGCTTCTACACATGCTGACTTTCTTACAGGAAATATATAATTCATTAACCCACCCCTAACCATACTATTATGTGAAGACATTCCGCAATGATTTATTTCCCGGATAATTTTAACTTTACATTGGAAGACTTCAATAGGGTATGAATCTGCAAGTTGTACCAATTGAATGTATTCCTGGCTTTGTGTAACTGGATGTACCTCCATATTACATGGTTCAACAGTTTCTAAAGAAATTGTTGTGGTATTCATACCTTTTCCCACACAGTGGTAACCAATGATATTTGATTCTGATCTAATCAGACTGCTTAACAAAATTATTATTAAAAATTTAATGTTCATCATCATGAAATACTAAAATATATCAAATTAACAAAGAAGATAATTTTTAAAACAATATATATATTATTTTTATTAGTTGTATCGTCGAATAGAATTAGAATACTTATTTATTATGAGCATATTAGAATACTTATTTATTATGAGCATTACTATAGCTTATTAATGCATATTAGAATACTTGTTTACAATTATCAAAGAATATGTATTGGTAACATGTCGGACGATGATACTCCTATGACAGTAGATATAAGAGTAGCATAGTTCGACAGTGTTACCACCAAATAGTTATATTTTTATGTAACAATATAAATACAATTGACACTTCAGTCAGACCGGTCAGCGCTTCAATTAACCGGTCATTCTAATAACGGGGAGAATTTTAAATTGTTTCTTATCTCTTTTAAACGCGATTAACTTTATCATCCCTGCATTTTCGTTTTTTATGTGATGTGATGATCGATATCTCATTATAATATTCACATAATTTTTCTGTATCTCATAGAATTATATCTTTTTATTAAAATAAGCAAATATTATTTTATAATACAGAAATAATTTATTATAACAAAATTTCTAACATAAATAGCTGTACTTGGGTACCTAGAAGACGTCTTATCATCAAAACATGATAAAAGAATAGTTCTATACCTAATGAAAGTATCGAAATTGAGAAATAAACAAATGAAGTAAAGAATTGGTTATAGAATTGAAATAAAATATTTCTGAACCTGCAACGTACAACATCGTTAAGACAGGAAAGTAACAAAATTTCTAATTGTACTTAGGGACCCAGATGGCGTTTCATCATCAAAATATAAAATACGAATAGTTCGGTACCTAATAATATATGTATTAAAATTATGAAGTGGGTTTAATAGAATTTGCAGTTTTTACGCTTTTTGTAGAGTTTTTGTTTTTTTTTTTCAGATAGTAATAAATCATCGAAAGAGGCTTCAGGGACTACCTATTACCGGGGAAGGCATTTTGAAGGACTGTGGGACTTTAACCCACTAAAAACTCCTATCATTATTGCAACATTAAAACTAATCTTATAGACTAACCATTAATTTACATTTAACTCAAAGAAACATAGATACCTTTGATCTACCAAAATCCAATAAGGTTTTAATAGATAAAAGGTTTTAACCTAACTCAAATGGTCTTGTTCGTTTTAGTCGCTTCACAAAGTTTTGATTGTCAATTAAGCTAGAAGCTTCGGTATTGACATGTTGGATCAGACGAGTTTTATGCCGTGCAGCGCATTTCATTATTTCGTCTTTTATAGATGAGATCTTCAGATCTCGATGAATATCGGCATTATGAACATACCATGGAGCATTGACTATGTTGCGCAGTACCTTATTTTGGAACGTTTGGATAGTTTGAATATGGATTTGTATAGCACATCCCCATATTTGAATACTGTATGCCCAGACTGGCTTCAATATTTGATTATACATCAAAATGTTGTTATAGGTCGAGACCGTAGAATTCCGCCCAATCAGCCAGTATATTTCTCTATATTTGAACTGGAGTTTTTGTTTTTTGATTTTCACATGCTCTTTCCATTTCAGTTTTGCATCCAAGGTCTTGCCAAGATATTTAGCTTTATTCTTGTATGGAATCACGACATCATTAATGTTAACTGAGAGAGGAGTTACTATGTTTTTATAGGTGAAGTTTACATGACTAGATTTGGCTTCATTTAATTTAATTTTCCATTTTTTGCACCAGTTGGAAATTTCGTCATTAGCTTTTTGCAGTTTGTAGTTTCTTCTATAGTAGAACCAACTGCCATCAACGCTGTGTCATCTGCAAAGGTTGCTATTTTTATATTTTCTACTTCGGGTATATCACAGGTGTATAACAAATATAAAATTGGACCCAGTATACTACCTTGCGGTACTCCAGCTTTTATATCTCTTAGAGAGGAGTATTCATTCTCATTTTTAACTCGAAAAACTCTATTTGAAAGATATGATGAAAATAATTCAACATAATTTTTAGGGAGCAAACAACTTAGCTTTTTGATGAGTCCTTCATGAGTCCAACTTTATCAAAAGCTTGGGCTACATCTAGAAATATTGAAGAACAAATTTGTTTATTTTCCAGTGCCCTTTCTATAATGTCTGTTATTCGATGTACTTGATCTATTGTTGAGTGTTTTTGCCTAAACTCAAAATGTTGATTAGGTATTATATTCCTGTTTTCTATGAGGGGTTGAATCCTTCTCAATAGTAATTTTTCAAACAACTTCGATATTGCAGGGAGCAAAGATATCGGCCTGTAGGATTTGGTGTCGTTAGCAGGCTTTCCTGGTTTTTGGATCATTATTATCTCGGCAACTTTCCATATACTAGGTACGTGTTTAAGCTTAATACAGGCATTCATTATATATACCAAGAGTGTGTTGTTGGGTATATTTTTCAGCACATTTGAAGTTATTAAATCAAAACCTGGGGCTTTATTTAATTTTAGGTTTTTATTTCCTTAATTACTTCTTTTCGACTTAGCAAGGGAATATTTATGTCTTTATGGTTATTTATTTCATTTAGATCAATAACAGTGTTCATTTCATTGGGCTTAAAAATTTCAGCGAGATGATCTGCAAAAGTGTCAGCTTTTTCTTTATTGCTCCTTGCCCATGAGCCATCATTTTTCCTCAGTGGTGCAGAATGCACAATAGACTTTTTCATTTTACTCGTAGCTTTCCATAAAGAATAATTTGTTTCTTTAGTAGCTGTTAATTTTCTAGGTAATAATTCAGAGATCTATCATTTAATTTCTGTATTTCTCTCTTTAGCTCCTGACTTTTATTATTAAGATCCGTTTTGCTGGATGGGTCACGCGTTTGTTGCTACCTCCTTCTCGCTTTTCGTTTCTCTTTCAACATGTTAAGGATATACACCGGATATCTAGGACTGATTTTTTTAGATTTTTTTGTCTTAGTACTACTCCAAGCTGCAAACTGGACAGCTTGCATAAGTTTTTCAGTATCAGTTTCTAGTTGTTGTTCCTTGTCTAATGTTACTCTTAAGTTAATTTTTTCTAGCAGAATCTTTTTGAAGCTTAACCAATCTGTAGATGAGTTGGTTAAAAATGGTTTACTAAATGTTTTCACTATTGTTGTATTTAATTTTAGGATGACAGCAGAATGGTCGGAATTGAGGTCATAATTATCTTCTATAGATGTGGAATTAGTTGATACTTTTTTCATTATAAAAAAGTCGAACAGATCAGGAGTTTTGTTTATATCTGCAGGCCAATATTTTGGATTTCCTGTTGAAAGAAATAAACAAACTGTTTTTCTCAGCGCCTCTCTCAGTTCTTTACCTCGAGTAAGGGTCATCCTGGAGCCCCATTCTAGATGTTTGGCATTGTAGTCACCTCCAAGAATAAATCTTTCACCTAATTTCATAAATAAGCTCTTGAACATATCGCACCCTTGCGACAAAACTGTAGTAACTCGAAAAAGTCAGTTTTGAGAAAAACACAAAAAACTGTTTTCGACGTAATGTTAAGGTTATACTTTTATTAAATCATTTATTGGAAAAATAATATGTTTTTGAAAGCTAAATTACATTCATTCATTCCCTTATTTATATTTTTAAATAGTTTTAAACGGAAATTTTTGAGTTACAACAGTATTAATGTAAGTTTTGTGCAATATGATGAAATTATTTTCAGTTGAAACACTTTTGAAGGCTTAAATATTGCACCTTGCTTAGTTGTAACAGTTTTGATGATTTTTTTTGAATCAGTTCGTTAATATTTTTTAAGAATCTTGTTGCATAATATTATTGTATCCAGAGTTAAAAAACATAAAAAAAACTATTTAAATGCAAATTCGTGCGTTTTGGTTTAAATTTTCATCTTTATTATATAAAAACATAAATGCTTCTTCACAGCCTTAAATAAAATTGATTAAAATAACTTTTTAATCTAATCTATTAATTCATAGTTACTTTGTACTTTTTTAATCAACCTTAAAAATACTTAAATAAATATTAAACAAAATGGCTTTTTCAAAGTAGCTAATTTTAAACTTAAATTTTTTTTTCAAATTCAAAAAACAAAAAATAAATTTATACATTTTCGTTCAACCTTAAATACTTAAATAAAAATAACAAAATAGATTTTTCAAAGTAACTGTAAATTTAAACATCTTTTTCGTTAAAAAAACAAAAAATAAGTGTGTACATTTTTAATCAGTCTTAAATTAATTTTTTGTTTAATTCTCATTTCTCTTCTAAAATATTTTTGAAAAATGAATTGTAATAGTATTTGGGAATCACATTTTTATTAATAAGTTCTTGCAAGTCTTTCTTCTTTCTATCACCTAAAGGAATTTTTTCAGAATATGCTTGAGCCAAACAAACAGAATTTACGTCCTGTTTTTTTGCACCTTTTCTGCTTCTTGTTTTTTTTTCAATGTTGACTTTTCTGAACTCCATATCCTTGTATGAAGTTTTATAAAAAAAAGAATCTTTGTATTCTTTCTCTACTCTAATTTTCTTAATATCAGGCCATTTCACTTGATCTCCATTTATATCAATGTTAAAATTTCTACCTAATTGTTCTTGTAAAATTTTTAAGTTGAAAAAATCTTCATAGTTCATTACATGAATACGAAATGGAGGACCGCTTTTTTTGGCTGTATTAATCAGCGCTATATATTGATCTGGTACATAAATTGGACCAGCTTTAAGATGTTTTTTTATTTGTTTCTCAATTACACTATGAACATTATCCCCTTCGTTTTGGGAATGACCGTGTATGAGAAACTTATGGGTTATACTTCTAATTTTAAGTGCTTCCAAAGCATACATGTACGCTGCTACAACGTATTTGTTTTTTTGTTGACCGTAACAATTGTCGGAATAAAATATAATATCTATTTCCGAATTAACTGATGTTTCTGTCAACATTTTGAGGTACTGGAGCACACAACTTCCTATCTCATTTGAACCACGTTTTCCGTCCGTCTCATTCCAGAAATAACAATCTACCTTTGTAGCCGTCAAATCGCTTATAGTGAAATTGTAACAGTTAACCTTACTCTTGTAATAAAAAGAGGAAACTTGACCTCTTGGAACAGGTAAAACAGCTTGGAGATCGTATACTGCTACAAAACTGTTCACACTCTTTTTGTCTTGCTCTTTTTCTTGACGCGAAAGTATTTTTTCTTCTTGATGGAGGTTGTAGGAATCTATTAATTTCTCTTTTTCTTCTTCGTTGCTGTTTTTGTATGATTCACAAAGTTCACACTGATCTTTTTTTGGCTGATAAAAACAAATGTTAAATTCCCCGTTGAAAATCCGATTAAACATGGTAGAAGTTGCATAAGGGAGTTCTTGGACTTCCATGTCCTCTTTGTAATCACGATAAAGATCGGCTAAACTTCTACCTCCTTCTATATACTCACGTGTACTTTGTGCTCTTAAATAGTGGGACTCTATTTTGGGAATATTATTAATAAATTGTCTTACTTTGTCCTTTATATTTGGATCGATAGTCGGTTGTTTCCCATGTTTCCCTCTTTTATCGCTTGAAACAAATCCATTTTCATCTATTTTCGTTGTAGCAGTATTTATAGGTCTATCGTTTATATTAAGTGTAGCTTTAAAAAAATATTTGCATACTCGTAATTTTTCTTGATTTATTTTAAAATAGAAGGCATTATTTAACTTCCTCAAATTCTGAGTAGATGAATATCGATATTTAGGCCTAATCTGTTCAATGTGTGTAATTATATAATTTCTTTGTTTGTCTATATCTCCAAGGTTCCAATAAGACTTAAAAATAATTTCTCTTTGTTCATTGGTTATCTTTTTACTGCATTGAAATTTGCATTTATCGCCGCATGACGGTTGTATTTTTCTTGGTGAAATTTCTTTCTTTGATTTTGATTGAGAAATATAACCTTGTCCAGTATTTCTTAAAAATTTGGTTTTTTTCGTTTTCCAGTTTTGTTGATTAGATTTTCTTTTTTTACATTTTCTTACTTCATCAGTATCGGATAAATCGAAGTTAATATTTGAGTTCGATGTTTGTGTTTCACCTCTTCCAGATTCACCCACATTATTCTGGCAATCAGAAAAATTTTGTTGTTGGGATACTATTTCGTTACTTTCTTCCGGATCGTTATCACTATGGGGCTCATTATCATCATCATCTTCATAATTCTCATAAATTACATTAAAATTTGGATCAGCTTGCTCATCGTCGATATCACTTTCTTCGCTATGAATAGGAGATACGTAATAGCCCTTATTTTTTACTTTTTTTATTGCCAATCTTAAAATTTTGCCTGCACGAGTTGAATAATCCATCTGTATGATAAAAATTTAAATAAAATATTTTTTTCTATTATTTACTTTCACAATAATAAAAAAATTATTATTAAAAAACGTAAATGATATGATGTAAAAATACGAAAAAGCGTAAATAAAAAAAACCTATCAAACATCGTGTAAAAAAATATAATCATCAAAAATGATGTAATTCAAAATAAAAATTGAGTTCTATATTTTTTTATCTTTTAAATAGTTACAACTTGAAATAAAAAAAAAATGCACTCTGCACTTGAATCATCAATAGTGTATTAACTCAAAATAAATCACAAAAAAATTTAACTTACCTTCAACAAAACCAACACAAATCAAAATAAAACGTTATCCGACTCTAAATAAAACGATCACTTTCTATAAGCACACGATCATAACTAAAAATATTACTCTTTTGCTGAAATGCGTACAGCTCACAATAAAGTCTCTATAATGACTTAAACGCTTCCTGCCGGGTAAATAATAAAGCAAACTTAATACGCTTTAGAGGGTTGATAAAGTATTATTTTTAGGAATATATTTTGTCAAAATCAGAAAAATCGTGATTTTTGAGTTATTACAGTTTTGTCGCAAGGGTGCGATATGTTTTTTAATAGCGGTAGATTGGGCGGGTAGTACAGTGCTCCTACGTTGATATTTTGCTTTGTGCACCTTATTTGTACGGCTGTGAGTTGCATTTCTGTACTTTGTATGTTACAATGTTCATGATGAGTAACAAGATCATAAGATCATTTACTATGACCGCACTACCTCCTTTTGGTAGATTGTCAGGGTGCGTTGTATGATATACTGTGTATCCACGAATTACTAAATTGTGCCGCTTTGTTAGATGGGTTTCTGACACGAGACAGACATCTATGTTTCGTAAGTTTAGGAACATTTCCAATTCTTGTTTTTTGTTGTTAATGTCATTCGCATTCCAAGTACATATAGTGATTTTGTCTTTATACTTTATCTAATTGAGTTATGTGGCATATCAGGATACTTAACAGTATACCTACTTTCCAAGTATAACCTACTTTTTGTAGAGTATAAGAAAAAAAATATTTTTCTTTTTGATCAGAATTTGTAGTGGATGCTGCATATCCGAACAAACCCATTGTTAATATCTATTATTTGTCATGACTTACCAATTAACCTAGCTTTAATTCTAATCAAAAATATCTTACTATTTTTATAACAATATTTAGTTATTTAATATCAGAAGAATAACAAAAATATAAAAGCCGTTACTTAATAAAAAAAATTTAAGTCATTAAACTCAGTCCTTATGGGAAAAAAGCTTTCTTTAACAAAATTGATAAATAATTATTACCGAGATTATAAGAATAGAAAAATTTTTAAATTTTAATTAGTATCAAACTCAGTCACATAACTAGGAATAAATTACCATAACATAATAGTGTAAGTAGGTTATATTCTTAATTTAAAAATGTACGTTAAAAAACATTCGCAACACAAAAAGCTTTACATTCAAAATTGGCCTTAAATTTAATTATTGAAATAAATACACAAATTAAAATAAAAAATTATATTTTTTAAATGAGAGAAAAATCAAAACCATAATGTAATATTCTAACAAAATGAATAAATTATACAATATAAAGTTGCATCTTAGTTTTAAAGAAAATAAAAATGTTCTAAAACTTTTAAAACCTAAAACAGATTAATTTGTAATATCAATAAATTTAAGTTAAATATTTACTGTAATTAAAAAGAAAATAGAATAAGTATGTAAGATTAAAATAATAATTTAAATAAGTCTCATAATATACAAACATAATATGAAGCTAATAATGTAATATTATCAAAATTAAAAATTATATTTTAATTAAGACTCCAGTAGTTCAGAAGAAATAAAAGAAAATGTTTATTACACATAAGTAGCTTATATTTTTGAACATTATCACTATAAATTTAAATAAAATGTTAAATAATAAAATATATTTCTCTAACTCGCCTGGAGTCCAGTCTAACTGAAAGCAAATTTAAAGCATTTATATTGAAAATTTTAATTGGCTTAATATGGATCGATCATGCAAACTAAAAATATTTTATTTATCTTACACTCTTTACACTTCATATTTTCATCAGATTCAAATTTAATTGTAGATTTTGTGTGAAGTGTAAAGAATGCCCTAGAATAATTTATGTTAAAATTCTTATAATAATTATTAGATTAAGGATATACTTGAAGATTATGTGATTTAGCCTTAAATGTAAATTTAATTATATAAATTATAAAATTGTAAATAAAGAATTAATAAAAAATAAATACAAAATAATTAAGTCTTAAAGTAAATAAATTTTTATATTTAGAAAAGTAACTTATTATGTTTTTTTGAATTATATTTTGGACTAAACTATAATATATAAATGATTTTTTTTTCTCTTTTACAGTTGAAGGAGTTCTTAGGAAATCACCATAACATCATTTAAAATTTTACATTGGCTCCTAATTCCTATATCTTATCAGACATTTCTTCATAAAATTGATATCAGCATTTTATTTTTCTTAATTGGTTTCACAGCATTTGACTTACGTAAAGGCTTTTTTAGAAATGCATACAGCACTGCAATTTTTAATTTAAAACTGCAAAAAAAAAAAATTCGCATACTTTGCAATATGCGCAGACTGTTGAGTTGACTTTTGAAGTTTAAGAAAGGTTCAGTGTCATGCAGGAACTAAATTATCAGTTCAAAAATGAAATTCAATATTATTTCTTAAAAATAATCAGTTTTATATTTTTATTAAAAATAACGAAGTTTTTACAAAGACAGTCGTCATCAGCGTATTTAAATGAAGAAGTTGACACTCCAAGTTTAAAACATTATTTAAATAATGTTAAAAATACGTACGGAGTAATAAATGTGTACGAAGGTGATATTTACAACGAAAGCTATGACCTTGTGTAATAAATATCCATAAAAGGTAATTTGAAAGCTATGAGCTTATAGAATATTTTACTTCCTAGTATTAATTGAGACCCGTATTAGGAATGTGTTTAAGAATGAAATACAATGTTTAACCAAAGCCGTTAATATATAAAGATACACAAAAGTAGTTTGATCGTACAAAGATTAGAGTTGAGATGGGACATTTTTACGATCTTACTATTTTATATTAAAACATAAACAAGCGCACACCATTAAAGAAACAAGAATTAAACAAAAATTTTTTTGAATGCTATTACCAAAATATAGTGTACTCTATATTATGCTGTGCAAATTATAAATATGGATTGGCTGTATACACACTGGTATTTAGATACATATATAGTTGTTATATGTATATCTAATTAGAATTTTATTTTCTGTTCTTTTTTATTCTCTTATCTGTTTTTCAATTCTTCTTGCAAAAGTTTCGTTTTTATATTTTGGTTGAATAGAATGCAAAAGTGTGAATTGTTGAATGTAGGTATAGGTACATATAAAATAAATATGCTAATTTCAAAAAATATATTGTCTTGATATCTCGCTAACATCTTCAATAGAATATAAATTTTTATACCTACATTCAACAGTTCACACTTTTTTTTCAATTCAACCAAAATATAAAAAGGAAACTTTTGCAGGGGGAATTGAAAAACAGAAAAATAAAATTCTAATTAGATATATAACTATATATGGATCTATACCAGTGTGCATACTGTGTACAGCCAATACATATATATTTATCATTTGCACAGCATAATATAGAGTACACTATAGTTTGGTAATAGCATTGGTTTGGCATAAAATATATATTATATATGTTGTTTTTTTTTTTAATTCTTGTTTCTTTAATGGTGTGTGCTTGTTTATGTTTTAATATGAAATAGTAAGATCGTAAAAATGTCTCATCTCAACTCTAATCTTTGTACGATCAAACAACTTTTGTGTATCTTTATATATTAACGGTCTTTGGTTTAACTTTAAAGATTTATTTATTTATTTCTTGGTTCTGTTTAAATGTTTAAATTCTGCTATTTTATAAATTACAACTCTATTTATATAAAAATATTCCTTAATAAAATGTGCTTAAGACTATGCCATATTCCTCAATTCTATATTGTTTTTACAATGTGCTAAGTAAAAACTTAAAAAAAATTTGCGAAAAAATTTCATTACAAATATCATAAAATTTATCTAAAAAAATTACAAAACAAATTTAAAAAAATTAAATTATAAAAATAACCCTCTTTTTGTATTTAAATGGGGTTACGCATAAAAATAATTAAGGTAAATATTCTGGAAAAAGTAGGTAGCCTGTTTTTGTATCCAACGGTGGCTACGTATAAAAATAATTAAGGTAAGCATCCTGGAAAAAGAACATACTCTCTTTTTGTATCCAAGAGCGACTACGCATAAAAATAATTAAGGTGAATATTCTTAAAAATGGAGGTAGCCTGTTCTTGTATCCAACAGCGACTACGCATAAAAATAATTAAGGTAAGCACTCTGGAAAAAAAAGATACCCCTTTTTTAATGCAACATAGTCTATACTTAAAAATAAATAAGGTAAAATTGTTGAAAATAGTGGAATATTCTCCTTTTAATTTTACTAAGTTTGCTTATCATACAGATTTACGTATTTCATTTACTACTTGTATGCTTCTTCAGTGTTTTGTACTCGACTGAGGAAAGAAATCTAAAATCGCCTTAATTATTATATGATTTTATATTAACTGTCTCCATATTTTCTCAGTCTTTTTCCATAATTACAATCATCACTTGCTTTGAAAACCTTATATCAAGCTGCGATTCTAAAGTTTATTTTTGTAGTTTTAGTACGCTTAAATTGAAGGCAAATATTTCTAAAAAAAAATTTTTTTTTCTTTATTTTATTTTTGACTTTTGAAGTGAAAATATTTTTGTAATGAAAAATAATATATTTTCAAAGAACAACAATTATAATCAAATAGCACTAAAATTTACTTTGTTTGAAATGTGTAATTATATTTTATATTACTGTAACAAATTTTATAAAAATATGTATATTTTTAAAATATTTTTGGAGATTTTTGATTACATATGTACCTTTTAATTTTTTTAAATTACGTATTAAAAAATTTTCACTAATAAAAAATTACGCACTTTATAAAAAGAAACCCTGTTAAATACAAAAAATATTTGACGTAAAATCGTAGAAAAATTCTTAGAAAAAGTCTGAAATGTAAACACTCATCCGACTTTATCTACGATAAAATTAGATTTTGTCTGCTGACGTGTAAACGCTGCCTAAGCATAAATTGGCATATAAAAGTATAATATATACATGCGTAAATCGAAATTGAACTTTTTTTACATGCGAGAAGAGTAATTTGTAACTGAGTGATAGATAACTGA
This sequence comes from Argyra leucocephala, assembly GCA_963942445.1. Lineage (NCBI taxonomy): Eukaryota > Metazoa > Arthropoda > Insecta > Diptera > Dolichopodidae > Argyra > Argyra leucocephala. Next base: position 51,652,988 of record OZ012679.1, on the reverse strand, counting down.
TACTTGATAGGTTCAAATTTTGTTTTCTTCCATAAATAATGTTTGCATTTTATTTTCAATTAAACTAATCCATATGATTATGTATGTAATAAATCCAAACCCTGTATGACACAATATGTACGTACATATACTTAGTGAGAGAAAATATATAATATTAAAATAATAAAGAAATAATAAAAGAAAGAGATTAATAAAAGAAACCAAATTAAAAACACAAAAAAAAATATAATGAAAATGATGATTGAAAATAATTGAAATTGAAATATAATTGAATAATAATTGAAAATGATTGAAATATAATTGATAATGATTTGTATTGCACACATTTTTTTTTATATTCCGTTTTTTGTTTTTGTTTTTTTTTTCTTCTTTACACCATAGAAATGTTAATAAATACACTGAATTTAAAGAGAAACCAAATTTTAACTTTATCAAATATCCATATTCTATTATTAGTACACACATTAGTTAAAAGAGTTAAAATTTACATTTACTTATGGTATACCAAATTTATTATGAGAGAGAAAAGGTACAAAACAGATGTTTGTCTTTTCCTTTATACTGTAAAATAATTTTGCGTTCTCATTATTCTCCTTTGGATTTGTTTGCGTTCCCATTATTTATATGGAGCGCGGCAAAAATTTTAGTTCTAATTTAGTTTGTTCCCTTATACGAGAATTAATTAATTCTGATCTTTTATTATTTCAATATTTTTATTTTAAACATTATAAGAAAATATATACCAATTAAAAATATTAAATCATAATTACATTACAATAATATAAAATATTATTAACATTTTTGTCAGTAATAATTTGGAGTTACAAACATTATTATTTTTTATTAATTATATTAAATTATAGTAAACCTAAATATTTATTATATTGGTATACAATTATAATAATACTGAGGACAACATCTATTTACAAATCACAGAATTTAAAGAATATGATAACGCTGTTTTAGTTGGGTCTCCTAAAAATCTTATGCATAGTTGATATAATTTAGAAAATATTATTGCTAAATATTTGATCGAAATTTTTGTCGAAATGTTTTTTTTAAATTATTACCTTTTTTTTTATTTACTTTCAGCCAATTTTTTTTTTTGTTACTCTCTTTTGTTTACTATATTTTTCCTTTTTCTTACACGTTAAATTCTTATTCGTCTATTTCTTACAATTTTTAGCAAATTTGCATATGTATTTATGTGCAAACAAATGAATTCATACATGAGTTCATATTATGACCGTTCCCGTACGCACATATTGTAAAAACTTATCTAAGTTTTTCCAAGTTTTTACCAGAAATCATTCCTATACTGAGAGTTTTTTCTAAAAACGAGAGAAAAGATGTGTTTTCAACTTCGTTCAACATAGTTAAACAACATTCTCTCGAATAAGTTTTTGAAAGTAAAATTTTAACTTGTAAAAACTTATACTTTAAATTTTTGTTGTTGTTTTTTTTTTTTTTTTTATATTATAGCCAAAACTTAAGTTTTGAACCTTTAAGTATTTGCGTACCGTTGACTATTTGAAAAAGGAAAGGATAGTTAGTGGAAAGGAAGAAGAAAACTTTTGTCGAAAAGAGCCAACAATGTTGTTAATATTCGTCTTAAACCTCTGTAAGTCATAATAATAAAAAATCCTTCTCGTATTGGGAATGCTTCAATTGGGACGCGATTCCACAATCGGGATGTTCTTCCTATAAAAGAATTTCCATAATCGGACTTAAACCATCTCGGAATTTCCACTGTGAAAAGGTAGGCACTTGATGCCTCTCGTGTTGTGCGATGGAATTGCTTAAGAGGAGGAAGAAGTGATTCTAACTTCTCGAAACAAGTGCCAACACCAAGCAGATATCTATAAAATAGAGTAAGTGCTCCAACAATACGACGATGACCAAGTGGTATAAGGGATGAAGTCACATTTATGTCGCCTATAAGAGTGGTTTTGAACTTTGTCCAAAAAATTTAAAGCATTTTTTGGTGCACCTGCCCATAAATGTGAGTTATACTCGAGCTTGGGTAGTATATAAGCTTTATAGATTTTTAAAAGGTCTCGAGATTAAAAATAAGTTTTGCAGCGACTCAAAAAGCCTAAACATTTTGCGGCGCTATTCGCAATATCGAAAATATGTTCATTCCAGTGCATATTTTGATTCACTCGCATTCCGAGAATGTTCAGGTCTTTGAATGGCTGGATACCTTCATTTTGAAACCGGAGAGCAGGTTCGAATGCTGTTATTTTGTTACTAACAAGACATATTTGAGTTTTTGAATTGTTAAACTCGACTCTGTTAAGTTTACCCCAGTCGTAAATTTTGTCAAGGTCGTGATTGAGCCATCATTGTTCTTTTGGAGGTGACTGCGGAAGCTGTAGCATTAGTTTGTTTTGGAAAATCATATGATGCTACTAGAGTGCTGTCATGAGCAAAACTATGGATTGGCTTGAAAGTTAATTTGAGAAGGTCATTAATGAAAATGAGAAATAGGGTGGGTGAAAGGACGGAGCCTTGTGGAACACCAGCATTGATTTGAAATTGATCGGAAAAAGAACCGTCAACTGAAACTATGATAGATCGATTTAAAAGAAAACTTTCAATCCATTTAGAAAGCGTTGAACCAAGTCCTATAGCGTTGCATTTTGCTATAAGAGCAGAATGCCAAACTCGATTAAAAGCCTTTGATAAACCGCAGGCTGTTGTTGAGCTTCTCGCAGAGACATGTCATGAGATCACCTTTGGAACGTCGGGCTCGAAAGCCGTATTCGCTATCAAGCTTATGATTAATTAAGATTTCCATCGTTTTTTAAATAATTGAAGTAATAGCTATGGGCTTGTAGTTTAAAGAATTGCTTTTGTCACCTTTTTTAGGAGTAGGATAAACTTGGGCAACTTTCCAATAGAACGGGTAAATTCCTGAAGAAAAGGACAAATGGAATGGAATAGTGAAGGCAATGTGTCGCAGCACAATTGCAGGTATACCATCAGGACCGGTAGATTTTTTTATATCGAGATTCTTCAAGACTTTTACTACAGCTGTTGTTCTAAAGTAGATCCTTTAGAAGGAATTATTTAGAACAGGGATTGGGGAGTGTGGAATTAGCTGCAAATAATTTTGCGAAGAGATTAGCTTTAGCTTTAGCCAACAGAATCTGATATAATAGTACTATTATTATCAATCATAGGTGGAAACGAAGAGTTGCAAATATTTTGCCCAACATTTTTAGCGAATGTTCAGAAAGACCTGCTGTTGTTGGGAGATCAAAGATTTCTCGTTTCAATCTTTGGTTATGCAGGAATTTTTGCTGATTGATAATTTTTTTACATTTATTCCTAACCACTTTATAGCTCTCATATATATTGACTGTTTTATTGTTCTTGTATTGTTTGTAAGCTTCTTCTTTGGATTTCAGAGCTTCTTTGTTGTATTTTTAGGTTATGTTTTTATTTACTTTTGTGATTGATGCACGTCTATTTTTTGCAAATTGAAAATTAAAATTTTAGAAAATAAAAATTACGACTTAATAATAATTAATTTATTTTAATAAATTAAAAAAAAAAATGAGCAAAGAAAAAAAAATTTTTTTTTGACAACTGCAAGTTTTTACAAGAATTGCGCTCCAGTACTTTTACTTGCAGATGAGAGTTTTTTAACTTTTTGTTATTTTTTTTTTTCTCTTTTCTCTCATTTGCAAGTTTTTGCCAGAAAAGTACGGAAACGGTCCTATTCTTTTCATGGTTTTACTTTGGTTGAATGGCTATTGAAATGGATTGTATGTTGAATTGAGGCAAATTGAAACAAACATATAAATAAAGTCCAAGGCCAGTCTTTTTTAATTACTGAAAGTTGGTGGATGTATAGCATCTAGAACTACTATAAGATAAAACACCAAAGTATATAATGAATCTTGCTGGAATATTGTTAATTCACGGTCTTTGGTTTGATGTTAAACTAAATAAAATGACCAAGAGTGGGAAAAAATTCTTTTACTTTATCGTACACAGACTATACACTATATATTATTTTATAAAACTAAATTCACATAGATTCTATTATTTATACATTCCCGTTAAATTTATGTAGCCACATTTGATAATATTTTACATATTAGATATGTATACAAATTTATATTATTTATAAGTACTAGCAATAATCAACGTATATCTAATCACTTGTATTATATGCATATAATTATATAATATTTATCATTCCCATCAAACTTAAAGTTCTCCCCTCTATTTTTCTTTGAAATCGTTTTCCAATGCTCTAAAATTGCAACTAATTAAATGAAATAAAATGATTTTCAAATTATCGTATTAGGTTAAATAATATATTTAAAACAGAAAAACTATAAAAAATAAATAGTTAGTAAATATGTCGTCGCCTAAGATTAGAAGTCCCATCCTAAGTCCCATTTTGCAAATTGTGCAGGAGAGTGATTTTAAGTTTTTTAATCATCGGTTCTCTTAAGATCTTAAAATGAGACAAAATGTTCATTTAATTTTTTTTTGAATTGGTAAGGTATATTTCGTGTAAATTATTTTAGTTAGCACTATTTCTCAGCTTCTTAATTTTATTTCGTTTCCAATTAGATGGATTTCTGGCACGTTTTCGAGTGTTGGTAAAAACATTTGCATTTTCAGATAAATTTTCTTCCGTACTATCTGAACTTCATTTGGAGGGGTTAGGAGGTTCATAATCCGAGTCTTCATTAGCACTAAAATCTTCCAATGTTTTCTCAGAATTTGTACAGGTTGAAGAACTATTAGAAAAGGTATCGATGGCATCTTGTAAAACTTCATTGGAACTTGTGCCACCTGGGAGTAATATTCAAATCATTCCTAAATTTTAATAGTTGATTCCATAATAGTTCCTCACAGTTAGAAATCACCTTGTGTTCATCATTCGGTAAACAATTTTTTACTTCGAATTTACCTGTATTAAATTATTTAAAGATTTCTTAAGTTTATAGAGTAGGTTACCTGATCTGTCATTCTTTTTCAAAACTAAATTAATCATCTGCTGGCCACGCGAAATATTCGACATCTTACACTTATGAAACAGTAACAATAATAATAATATTTAAGACAATTACTATCCTAAGTCACAAAATTTTAGAATAACTTTTTTTCAATTAAATTTTTTTTCAATATAAGCACTTTTTTATGCAGAACTAATAATAAGTCCATATTAAGGGACATAAGTTATTTCTGCTCTAATTAAAAAAGTATGTTGGACATAGGATTATTTTGTACTTAGCAATTTTAAAAGTAAAAAACGACACCGAAGAAACCTATGTTTTCATAGTAACAGCCAAAATAGTACTAAAATTTAATGAGCGGGAAAAATGTAATTTGACAGTAGTTGGACTTAGGATATTTCTAATCTCAGACGACGATGTGTTGATAAAAATGTTAAAAAACAAAACTAATTTTAAATTAAATAAGAAAATATTTAAAAAAATCTATTCTACAAAACCATCAAAATATTAAAAAATGGCTGTCAAATTTATAAAATCAAATCAACTGAGTTGAAATATTGAAAAATTTATGGTCATTTTCAGCTGAATCTGACATTTAATAATTAATATGATAATATATTAGAGGGAAAGATAAAGCAATACGAAGCTGCCAAGTGCCAATCTATATTTTATATATCTGTGATTTCTTCCAAAATTGCGTACTCAATCAAATTTGAAAATAATAATAAATTCATCTGCTGATAAAAAATTTGAACAACTGAAAACAACAACCGACCCATAATTACAAAATAAAAATATTACTTAGTAAACTATAATTGCAAATATATTTATTTTGCTCGATATCTGCTGTTAAACAAAAAGATCTAAAAAAAATTCAATACTTAAAATTTATCAAATAAAACTGTATCTGTTTGCCTGTGTTTAAACTTTGACTCTTGACTCATGAGATTTGAAGCACCGATAGCTCTTATACGTCCGATTTTTTGACATTTGAATCAAATCCATGAATTAAATCGTACGTTTGTTTTGCTTTTCAACCAATTTGAGCGTGGTGTAATATTATAAATTTGGCAGAAATTTATATGTTTAAACAAAGTCTTAGAGAATTTAATATAAATAAAAAAATATAAATTTAATATCAAAATAAAGTTTAAAATGTGTACTTTAATTATATAAAAAAATATTACATAAAATATATTTTTAAATTTAAAAAATTGTTGGTTAAAAATAAATAAGTGAAAAAAATTGCGCTAGTTAGAAATAATTCGTGTTTTGATGTAGTACATGTTCACTGCACGACAATATCTTGGCACAGAATTCAAAAAAAAAAGTTATATATTAATAATTATATTATATTTTTAAATGGCAAAGTCAATAAAGTAATTTAATTTTTATTATTATGATATTTTTAAATGGCAAAGTCTTTTTGAAATCAAGTTTTCTGTAATAAATAATGTATATAATGTAACAATAATAAAATAAGTATATACCATTTTTTTTTTATTATTCGATCTAAAAAATACAAAATTTTAATTTCTTCTTAGAACAAAACTCGAAATAAATTATATTTTTCAGTAATTTAGACTTAAAAAATGGGTAGGTTACCTTATTTGTCATATATCCTACCTGTATAAATAAGGTATAAAATGAGTATCCTCTCTGCAGTGTCATGACTTGTAATATATGTAGATTTAGCTTTAACTCGCGAAATTTATGCTCTTTTACATGTAAATATGTGTAAATATTTTTAAATACGAAAGAGATTAGATTTTAAGAAAAAAAAAAATAATTGCGGTATATTTTTCATTTCAATCGTTTTGTGTTTTGTCCCATGTTAATTAGTTTACAAAATAAAACCAAAAGAAATATTTTATTGCACTTTTCTATGAGTTAGTAAAAACATCACGTTCGTCAAAAATCTCTTGTGAATCAAGAAAATGCACTACACGAAATTAGTTTATAAGTAAAAGGGTATTCGACTATTTTCAACAATTAGAAATTGAACTATTTCTACTTTTTTATCAGCTCAAACCCTGAAAAAAAAAATGAAATTTAAGTATCTGCTTATAATTTTATTTTCTGTAAAAAATATAGTTTATATGAAAGAAATTGAAAAGTAAAGTGAAAATAGATACAAATGCAACAGTATGTAATATGGCACGTAGTTGATGTAAATATTTTAATAGCTGACATTTACATAATAATTTTCTGAAATGCCTTTTACTTTGAAATTTACTGGGTAATTTTTGCGTTGATTGAAATCAGCTTTTTTTGCTTTTGTTTTGGCGGTGATTTTTTTTGTTGGATAATGTATATTTGTGTATAGTAGAAAAGTTCAATTAATTTTTCGACCGGTGTCCACTGTTCAGTATAAGAAATTTAATTTTATTAAAAAATTTGAATAATAAACTGAATTTGAGGGAGAAATACTAAAATAATTATTTTACAGAATATAAAGTAAGTTTTATTTCTATTAAGTAAAGTTTAAAATTCTTGAAAAATAAAAAATTAGTAAGTTGAAAGAAAGAGAGTAGAGACTTTTGTTTTGACTTTGGAAAAATTTGTAGAAAAAAGTGCATTTTCGGAACTTCAAATTGAATAACATAAGTTAAAATACATTGTACTACATAATAAAAAAATGCTTTTTTACTGTTTAGTAAACAAAATTTATATTAAATAAATAATTTAAATTCGCAGTACAATAAGAAGTTGAAACTATATAATAATTTACTTAAATAATATAAGCAAGATGACAAAAATTAAAGGCATTTTTAAACCCTAAATAAAATAAATCATTGAGTAGCTTTTAAAAGAAATTAAAAAAAATACCAAATAAATTCTAAATATTAAAAAAGGACACATTAAAATCACCAATAAAAAAATTAAAAGTATATGTAGTGATTAAGTGTAAAACAAAATTGGTTTTTGGTAATTAGTAATTAAATAAAGCAAAAACATCCAAAAAGTTCTGATTTTAATGATAAAAAAATAAAATTAAACATAAAAATAAATATAAAAAAATTATGTAACTAGTTATTAGATATGAAAAGATTGAAAAGTTCAAAATAGCAAACATCAAAGCACAACCAGAAACAGCAGTAACTCACCGAACTACCATACAAGGAACAATTTGTGAACCCAAAAATTAGAAAAAAATTCCAATGGCACAAGAAAAGTTTAACGAAAAATAAAGTTGTGAAATAAATAATTAAACTTAATCAATTGTAATAACTACTTACTTAGTTGATGAAAAATAATTTTAATATAAAACAAAATAACTAAACAATAAAATTGATTTCAAATAAAAAAAAACCCATTAAAATAAAACAGTAAATTTTTAAGAAGGGAAAATAATATTAAAAACTACAAACTAAAATCTAAATACATATAAGTATATTATAATGAAAAAGAATTACAATGTAAAAATGATCAATAAAAACAATAAACATGATTTGTGATGCTAGCGATTAAGTTTTAAAAAAATATTTTTACATTATTGCGCTTGAAGAAATATTAAGTAAATAATTATTATATAGTTAATATTTAAATGTAAAAACAAAAATATGTATAAAGTGCAAAGTAAAAAAATAAAAACAAAAAAAAACATTAGCTTAACCAACAACGCGAAAATCACGAGTTATATCAAATCTATAACAATTTAATGTAGATCCATTTACGCGTATTGAGCACATTCAAGAATTGTATGGCAACCAGGAAGACCTCTCGTACTTCATCGAAGCAAAGACTACATAATACATAAGCATGAGACAATAATGTACAATTTTTATTTTTACAATCACAAAGCCGAACCGGTGTTAAAATTTACGAAAATTTATCGATGTGGGATCGAACCAAAACCGCCTCAGCAGTAACAACTGTATTGAAGAAAAAAATGATTGAGCAAATTTACAATCTTTTAAGAAACATCTAATAAATAGGTACTGTGATAGAATTTTATAATAATATTAGATATTATGTAGTAATTAAACTAAACAAACAACTTAATTATGAAGAAAAAACCAATCAATTTTTAAGTAAGTAGTTATACAATTAATTTATGTAACTTACAGGTACTATCTTGTACAATGAAGTATTTGATTATAAGATTAGGTAAAAAAGATGCTTAATATTTTACCCAGAACAACTATTTAAATAAAAGTAATTTTACTTAAATAAGTATAATAAAAATAAAAATTTTAGGAATTAATTTGATTATGGTAATTATATTTCTCAAAATAATTAAAAAAATTAAAATATTAATACAAAAACTTGTGATATAGAAACAACCACTTTAAAATTATAATACTTAATTCTAGATGACAAAATCAATTAAATCGATTAAATTATAATAATTATTTCAGTCAAATTTAAACCATTATTAAGACTAAGGACTAGAACTAGACTATCTATTCAGTCAAAATATTTACCGCATAATAACGCAAAGTAAAATAGGTTAAGTTGCAGGCTTAAAAATAATTTTTTTGTTTAAATAACAATATTTTTATTTTTTTTATTTTCTAAACTATTATAAGTACATATAATAAAAAATATATATATTGTAGTTAGGCTTGCCAGATAAAAATTTCTAAAAAAAAAACGTACCCACAAAAATTGATCAGGATTAAAAAGAAAATAATTAAAGATACATGTTAGTTATGTAATTTTTTTATTATTATAATTATCAGTAAATATGTTAAATATTAAAAGTTAAATATGTCACAAGGTCTTTAATTCTGCCTTAACAAAAAAATCATTATATGACTTCAATAAAATAGTAAAATTAATTATATGAATAGTATAACAATTTAAAAAATAAATAAAAAGGACTTTAATACTGTCTTAAAAAAAACTTAATTATATTAATAGTATAACAATTTAAAAAATAAATCACAAGGACTTCATGTCATTATAATTTGGTTAGTCACATTTTTCATTCCCATAATTTTTTTTAGTAATTCATCTTTTTGAATCACATATGAACATCTTTTTGAATCACATTTAAAACTCTTTACAATTCATATTAAAATTATGCTTCACAAGGATTTCAGCTTCTATATTTTTTATAAGAAGGCGACTACTATCTGATCTTCAAGCATGAAACATTAAACTAAAGATGTGTTCACCCATCGCGTTGAAATGAGGTAACGCAAAAATAAATTCCACAATTTTTAGCATATTTGGAGAATGTTTTAAATATTTTTAACCATTTTTCTTCATTTGTTAATTTCTGATTCTGTATATCTGGTATAATTTGTTTAAATATTATGTACTCTTCAAATAAACCATCCACGTCAATATTTTTAATAGGAAATACCTTTAGTACATTTAAAAAATCTTCAAAAGCAGGAACTTCTACCAATTTAAAAACATTTAGAGCTTTGTACTTATTATTAATGAAATCAAATCTTTTTTCAATATATTGAATCAATTGTTCTAAAAATGCAGAAGCTCTTTTGAGAAATAATATTTTTTCAGTATCATTATTGCATTTTTCTTATGCCTGTTGTGCTGTAGTACCATAAATTTTTTACTGTAGCTGTTTTTAACGAATTCCTTAAATTCTCAATTAAGTCAAATACTTCTATTACTACAGGACCTTCACTTTCTAGCTTTAATATTACATTTTTAATAATTGACCCAATATTGGATAGCAAACCTAAATACGTTTCTGACAACTCGTTGTTTAAAAAATTTTTAACTAAAGCCGGTGGTGAAGATTTGGCATTGAAATATGATTTTATTGGCTAAAAATTTTTGTAAAGACGATCGATAGCCGGCACCTTGTCGGAACATGGTGTAACATTTCTGTGTATTCGATATCGCAAAAATCATAAAATTCCATTAGCGTTTGCTTCTTTTTCGTATGAGAGCTGAACTCATATATTTTAACTATGATACATTCCAAGTCAATTTTAAATAAATTTGAAGCAATAATAACAGCATTTGACAGCATATGACACAAACATCCTACTTCTATAATGTCTGGATTTACTTTTCTGAATTCAGTAAAAACCATAGATATATAAAATATAGATTGGCAGCTTGGTATTGCTTTCTCTTTCTCTCTAATACATTATCTTATTAATTATTAAATGTCAGATTCAGCCAAAAATGAGCATATGTTTTTCAATATTTCTGATTTGATTTTATAAATTTAACAGCCATTTTTTAATATTTTGATGGTTTTGTAGAATAGATTCTTTTAAATTTTTTCTTATTGAGCTTATTAGTGTTTCGTACATTTTTATTTATAAATTTACATTTTTATATATTGTATACTTTTTACTGTATTATATACTAAATACAATAAATAATAAAAATTTATCTTTTAATAAATAAAAGATTCAAGATCATGAAAATTTGTTTATCAAATTAAAGTAATTTTCTTTTTTCCACACCACCCGTGGGGTAAAGAAATAGGTGCGTTTTTTTTAAAGTGGTATCCCCAAGAGGCCTATTCCACTTGTTTTTATATATTTTATTACACAAATTAATTTTTAACAAATAACAAAATAAAAAATTTCAACAATAAAGAAAAGAAAGTGGTTACAAACCATTTTGAAGAAATATAACATATATACATAGAATAAATAATAAAATAACAGAATTATTTACAGAAAATTGAGAACAAAGTTAGAAATTATTTACAAAACAATTAGATATCTTACAACCCAGCAAATAATATTAATTTAGTATATTTTTGTCTACTAAAGTTTGATTTATTTAAAATTTCTGTTTTAAGTTTTGCAAAGTGAAAAAGTTTTATATTTACAAAATTTTCTATTACCAATTTAATCAAAAAGTATTTATGATTTTCGAGAACGTCACATTCTAAAATATGTTCATTCATATTATCAAAAATTTGTTCTGGAATGTTTCTTAATATTAAGTTTGTTAATTTCATATAAAAATTTTTTTCACTAATTTTATTTTCCAATATAAAAATAGATAAATATTTTTCTGTTATTCTGCATATATCAACAATATTTTTTGCTGGCTTGATTAACCCACCACAGTTTTTAAAATCAATTAATCTTGATTCTTCTTTATCACCATCAAGGATAGCTTCAATGCAAGAAGAACACCTGATTTTTTTTAAGATCTTTCTTTGAATCCACCCAGGAATATATATTACAGCAGTATCAATGTTGGGACTGATTGCATGTAATGTAATATCATCTATAGATATTTCTTCATTCGAATAATTATCATCTATGACGTTTAATGAAAACGTATTTGCATTAATTTGATTCAATGTTCTTCTGGATGAAACTGATAGAATTTGTTCATTACAATTTGCTTCAGCCGAAGACTTTATTTCATTATTAATTAAAAGTCTCTTGTAAGCTGACATAAATTGTCCCACTGTGGGATTATTGTTCCAAAATCCTCTGCTTCTAATTGCTGAAAAAAACGTTTCCCGATGATCTTGACTAAATTTATACGTACACATGTAATTTAATTCTGGATTATTTTCAAAATAGTCTATGTACATTTGTTCAAAGGTATAGGTTGCCAACACAAAACCCAAGAAACCAGTTTTAATGCGCATATCTATTAGTTTCATTCCTTGGGAATTCACACTCAATTTTTTTAAATAATAACTTTAAGAGCTTTTTTAAAAAATACAAAATACTCTTCTTTATTATTTTCACATATAGCACTTTTATATCCTCTACCAAATTTAGATTTTGAATTAAAAATATCAAATAAGTCATTTATTATCTGAATAAATTCTATTGTTCCTTCACATCCAGTAAATGATTTATTTTTTGTTTCAGATAAATATTTTAAGGCATCTGCGACACTTTTACTAAATGTTTGCGCAGCTAATTTTACCTTCATTTTCTGTTTTTGCCATTCAATATGTTTTTGTGTTAGTTTATTGGCCAAATGTATTCCCTCATTGGACTGCAAATCATATAAATTTTCTATAAATTTCCACTCTACTTTTTGGCCATTTTGATCAATAATTATACCTTTAGTGGCTAAGGTATTTCTTATCAATTTAACCATATGTGCAACATCAAGTAATAAATAAACCCTCTTATTACTTATTGAACTTATAAAATATGGCTTTATATTATCAGGGTCCAAATTGTCCCCCAATTCTTTGGCCATTGCTATATTGCTGGGTGGACCATCAAAAGTTAAATTAATAACTTCAATATTTTCATCTTTTATAAATATTAAGGCTTCTCTTATTATATTTGCCTTTTCTGTGCCATTAAGACCGTTAACTACAAAATATCCGATAGGAATTTTCCATCTATCATTCATCGCATTTATCATTAAAACTGTAATTTCTAACAAAAACTTCACTTGCTATTGGAAAAGAATCATTTCCTTTGCCTTTAAAATTGCAGTCCACTCTTCCTAAAAATCTTCTTTTAATTTTATCATACTGTACATGTTTTCTTATAGCCATTTCGTCAATAAGCATGCAACAGTAAATCTTTTTTTCTCTACTTCTCATTTTAATAGCAATTAAGGCTTCTTTTGAAAATCCTAGTTCGCCATCAACTGACGAATACCATTGCCTTAATGTTCTTGCTGATGGCAATTTATTTTTAAAAATGCTTGTCAAATGGCTATATGCTCTAGGTGAATAAAAATGTAAAGTTATAGCAAAAGAACGTAAAATTGGTGGATATTTAGTGCCATGTTTTCCCTTTCTTAATGCTTCAATTTTACTTCATCATCTGATTCTATTGATGATTGCATTATCTGATATTAAGTTCCGTTCTTTCAAATCAAAAATAATTTTTTTTAATGACTCAATTTTTTTGTCTGCGTAACTTGACCGATTTTGTAACCTTTTTAATTTTATTTTTTTTTCAATAGTTTTTTTTTAAATTTAATGGTATTTAATTTTAATTTACTACTACGCGGAGTCAATTTGTATTCGAAAATGGGTACTTCTACTTTATCACAATTTTTTTGGGGGGATTCTAAGCTAAAATTATTAATGGGTTGTAAGATATTAGGCAAATTATTAAAACTATTATGAGATTCTTCAACTTCATATAGAATTTCAAGTTGCAAGCTATATATAAACACAAAAAACAATAAACAAGAAATTTGATGCTTATGCAATATTCTCTAAAAATATGTCAAATACTTACGTTTCAGATGAATCTAAATTTGGAAAAATTGTGGGGATTGAACCTTTCGTTAGAGTAGTGCTACTAAAGCTGTACAATTTTTGCAAACATTCTTTCTCAAAATGATCGCTACAAACCCAACATTTTTTATTTCCCTCTTCCAAAACTTTTGTTTGCTTATTTAAATGTTGGATGTTGAAGATCCATTTGTTTTTGCAAATATCGTTTTTTGGGAACAAGTGAAAAGAGATGTTTTTACATTTATAATATGTATTATAACACCCTTTTACACAACAAGAACAATAACTCTTAGACATTTTTATATATTTTATATGCCTATCTATATATATTTTGATATATATTTACTTTTTTCTCTTATATATTTTTAATTAATTGCTATAATTTATTATAATTTGTTAAGTTCTTTATTACAAATTACATTTTGTTTTCAAATTGGCGCGAAATTTCTACTTTTAGCGGGAATTATTTGCAGAAACTATTTAAAGTCAGATGTTCCAAAAACAGCTGATCAAAAGTGGTTGAAAATTTTTTCTTTAACTGCCAATCTATATTTTATATATCTATGGTAAAAACACTTTGATGTCGACCAAAATTGACGTTATAGCATTATCACCGCAGTAGCTTATTATGCTTTTTGGATTTAATTCTGCTTTATTTAGATAACTAATTAAAGAACTAGCAATATGCTGTGATGTTTCACTTGAGCTCTCAAAAAAATTTTAAAGTTTTGTTTGAACACCAACATCTTTCAAAAAATATCGTAGTACTAGAGGAAACATTTTTATATTTCCCTTGTTAGACGCGTCTATAGAAATAGTATAAGGAAGATTTTTGTTTTTTATATTAGCAATAATAGAATTTTGGTATTCATTTGCTAATACATTTGTTACAATTTTCGAACATTTAGTACGGCCACAAGTGAAATTGGATGCCATTTTCAAATCAGGAAACAAAGTATGCAATAAAGAACTGGTACAATTTGATTAATTGAAGCTATGAAAATGCTGAATACTGTGATATACAAAGGTAGCCTCTGCAGCGCTAATTTTTTTACCTTATGAAGTTATTGTTGATGAGGCGGAAAAAAATGAAGTTAGGCTATTATTGGTGCTGCTTTTATTTATTTATTTATTCTTACTTAGTTCAAGTGTTTACAAATTACAATATTAAAATTTACAATAAAATCATTCCTTTTACAATAATAAAATATAAAACGAATACATTTCGTAATTTAAAATAGAGATCGCAAAAATTATACAATTAGTTTACACAAAATTTCCTAATGAAATTAGGAAATTACATTAAATAAGGATTTTATTACAACATCTTTACTGATATCAAAATTTATTATTGTGTTTTATTGGTTTCGTGCTTATCAGCATTCTGTTAATAGGCTCATATTTTCCGTAGTTAGTCCTGTGAAATGTAATAGAAAATATGTTTTCATGCCGAAATCGTGCTCTTGTTTTAATTGTATTTTTTAAAATATTATCAATATAACGTGAATCAATGTGTTTATTCAGTACTTGGGTTATTAAAACAATACCTAACATAGTTCTCCTACCTGCTAAAGTATACATATTAAGCAGCTTAAGACGTTAAATGTGGGGGGCAATATTAAGGGATTATTCCAATTCAAAGCTCTTAATGCAAACGTAAGAAAATTGTTTTGAATACTTTCTTATTTTTTTTAATACCCCAGAAGTTAAAGATTTATTGAGTAGAAACGAAATAGGTGAAGATAAAAAATTTGTACAGTTTTGTAATATGATTTCTGGCAGACCGTCCGGGCCTGGAACTATATTATTAGCCAGTTTACTTAAGTAAATCTGAACATTGCTTCGTGTAAAGCATATTGATTCAAGTGGTATGCTTGGAAAAGTTTCTAAATTAGTGAAGTTTGCTTCATTAACTGTAAAGGTTGAAGAAGAATAATTACTTTCAAAAAATTCTCTAAAGTAGTTAGATATTTCATTTGCATCATTAGATGTTTAATTTTTAAATGTCATATAATTGGGATATTAATCTGTTTTTCTTTTAGAATTAACAAGTCGCCAGAACGACTTAGAATTCGTCCTTATTTCGGAAGCTATTTTACTTATGTAGGCATTGTATTTAAAATTTAATAAAGATGAAAAGCGTTATACAAATTTACGAAATTCAAATAAGAAATGCCCTCTTTATTTTGTAAATGTACATTCCAGGCTACATTCTTTTTATTTCTTAGCTTTTTAAGTTCAATATTGTACCATGAAGGACCCGAATTAATATTTCTGATAAGTTTTTTGGGAACAAACATGTTAAACCCCTGATACACGACTTCATAGAATCTATCTATGGCGTTATTAATGTCTATGTTTAGTAGAAAGTCGAAATCAATTGAGAGAAAGTAATTATTAATCAATAAGAAATTTGTTTCATTGAAATTATATGTATATGAAACATTCTCAGAAGATTTTTGGGAACTATTAAAATGATAAATGATAAGCTGAATGGTGATTGTCAGTGGTGGTGATTGTCAATTTTTGAAATAGGCATTGAAGCTATAATATTTGATACATTTACCCAATCGGAAGTAAATAGGAGATCTAGTTGTTTATTAAGCAAGTTTTTAATACTTTAAACTTGATGTAGTGTGTTTGCCAAAAGACTATCACTCACCAATGATTCAGTATTTGAGTTAATATTAGTTCCAATGTAAAAGCATTCTTCGTCATGAGATATCCAATTAAGATTAGAAAGATTGAGATCAGCACAGATTATGAGTTCGTCATTCACTAACAGATTACTATTTAAAATATCAACCACCGTGGAGAAATCCTGGTACACATTTAAACTACTATTTGGAGGTATATAGCAACATAGAATATATAAATTTGATGTTTTTAAATCTATTTTAATTGCTACAACATCACAATTTGATATCTGAGGTAATTCTACCTCTGACGAATTGAAACTATTTTTTGAAACTACGGTTTGATATCTACACTGAGCAAAAAACACTATATATTTAAATCAAAACATATTTAAATTAAATACTTTCAAATATGAAAGTCGTCCATATTTGAAAACTTTTAATTTAAAAGTGAAACCTTTAAATTAAATTTTTTAATCAATATCGCTTTTGATTTAACAACTAACACTTTTAAATCTAATTTTACAACGAAATATTTAAAACTAAAAGTGAACACTTTAAAATGTAGTTTAATATTGAATAATTTATAATTAAAAATGGAAACTTTTAATTACAGTTTAATAACGGAAAATTTAAAACTAAAAGTAAAAACTTTAAACTGCAAATTAAGAATGAAGAATGTAAAATTAAAAGTGGGCAGTTTTAATTGCATTTTAAAGATGAACAGTTTAGTATTAAAATGCGGCCTTTTTCTGAAAAGAAATAAAAAGACAGTAAACTTTGTTTTAAAACTATTTTATTTATATTTTTCTTTACTTTATTACATTTTTGTATTAAGGTATACATAAACATGGCGTTAGATATTTTTAGATACCTATCTAAATATCTACATATATCAATAGATATTTTTAGATAACCTTCCATTTACATTTCTAAAATAAATTGTTTGCAAAACATAATTTTTTGAAATTAATATCCAAAGTTTTCAAATCGTTTTTAACCTTTTCATATGAAAATAGGCTAAAAAAATTTTTAAATTAATTTAAAACGGTAATTTTAATCTTAAAAAAATATCTTGAAATTTAACATAATAAAATAAAATAAAAATGTGATTAATAACAGAACAAATTCATAACATTATTACATTAATAAATTAAAAAAAAAATAACAGAACAATTTTCATTTCTAAATATACTTATAAATTATAAATTATTTAATTTCATTTAATTTAAGTATAAAATTTTATTTTTACAAATTCTTGTTTCTAACGTAAGTTTTACCATTATTAATTTGGTACAAATTCAGTGGCGAACTTGTAAAAAAATTTAAATTTTTTATTTTTATTGATTCAGTTTTGCTACCAATTTCATAGGATTGAAAATGTCTATCAAATTTTATTATTTCTATAGGATAACATAGCACATATATATTATTATTTTTATGAACTAATAATTTAATTTTATAAAGTTTGAAATTTGAGTGTCTTAAGGACGCTAAATAATAATTTTCTTTGTAATAAGTTCCTTTATAGATTATTGAATTTGATACTTCAGCTGATTCATAATTGATTTCCGGAATTTTTATTATTTTAGAATAATATTCTGATTTACTAAGATCTAGGATACTAAATGCTTCAGTATCAAAATCTTGGGGGAGACCATTTTCATATTTAATCAAAAAATTTGAAAAATTAATAGCATTTTTAATGGCCACTGTGTATGAAGGATTTAATCTAGATGTTATACTATTAAAGTATATTTTGGCATCTTTATGTTTCGCCTCAAAACGCATTGCCCAAATATATTTCAGAGGGCCGCACATTTTAATTCCCCGAGGATAGTGAACCAAGAAATGGTGCTTTGGCTTCAAAAATCCATAAAGTTTGATATATAACTCATGATGCTCTGCTATTAATTTGTCTAAATGATCTATTTCCTCGATTGTAAAACTTGATTGAAATAGTATATCAATTATATTTATGAGTAAAATCAAAAGCTTCCAATGTTTGTTTGTAAGCGGAATTAAGTCTCCTATCATGAGTGGTAGGAAATGTGTAAAACATAAAACTTCGCTTGCAGTCATTTTTAAGTTTGTTAATTTTAGTTTGTTTATATTTAAAGCCTGAGATGTATTTCCTATATCAATATCCCCAAATGGAAAGAATTGTTTTCTACTATTTATTATATCTAATGAAATAATGCCATCATTTATTAAACCTAACAGAACATTACAAACATCATAGCCACATATACCCTCCTAAACATCATGCATTAAATCGAAATAGAAATTTTCGGTGACGTGAAAACTGTCCAAAGAATTGAAAATACAGTCATTTTTTATGCCTGTTTCTAGGAAATTTTCCTTGGATAAATCTTCTGTGTAATTTCTTTCATTTCTTAATAATTCTTTATCCTCTCTGGTATTGCATTTCATTTCATCCCGTATAGCCCTACAAGCTCGGCAATATCGTTTAGCATTAAATGATTGTACAAACCCTAAAATACTATTAACTCCTAAATTATCTCCGACTACTAATCCTAACACAAAATGTATTTTTAATATTTGTTTAGATGATTCAATTTCCACTCCTTGTTCTAGGGACTTTAATTCTTCTACCAAATGATAAAAGGAAATCTCGTTTCCACAATTTTTTAGATCTTTTGTTGCAATAAAAGCAGCAGTAAATATAAAATCTAACTTTGAAAGTAAAAATTGAGGCATAGTGGGAAAATTATAGTAGCATCCACAAATTGAAAATGTGTGACTGCCAAGAGCATTATTAATTTGGAAATCGTCAAAATATAAAGTATATGGTATTATATATTGTGACCGAATCTTTTGTTTCTTTAAATTAAAAATTTGTCCATTTACAAAATTTCCTAATTTTCCAGTATCAAATATTGTTTTTGTATTTTGGAGAGTAATTTCTAAAACATTGGGTAATTCAAAAAGCTTCTTAAATTGAAATTTTAAAGGCATTATTTGAATACTAAGAGATTTTGAAGCTAGCGTTGGATTTCCTTGAAAAATTGTTTCAGCTATTTCATTTCTAATGACTATGGATTTGGGACTTTCATAAATTTTCATTTCTTTTAATATTTTCAACATTCGATGCTCGGATTTAATATCTTGAAACGGATCGTTACAAAAGTTCAATATGCAGTTTAAATCCTGCTGAACTTCGCAATTTATATTTATATTATAGTTTGAAACAAATATTTTTATAGAATTTGAAATAGCTGATAATAAGTCAGTCACCATGCTCTGAATTTGTATAACTTCTTTTCTCGGCATTGAGCTTTTTGCATATAATTGGAGCGACAAAATTAAAGATTTTTTTTTAGATCTGCCACAGTTTGCTCAAGGTTTTTAACGGAATTGTGTACTTGGTTTACTTCACCGGAAGAAAATGCTGTCTCCGATAGAGACATTCTTGAATCAGATAAAGTATTGGCACATTTAAAAACTAAATTATTGGTACTTTCTGGAACTATTTCATTTTTATGAGTCAATAAATGTTTTTTGAATACACCGAAATTTGAAAATAGCTGTTTGCAATTATTTTGCAAACATTGCAAAACACATTTTTGTGATATGAAATGTTCATATTTAAAATGCTTAATAAGCACATCAATAGTTGGATAGTTTTTGAAACATCTAAAGCATTTATACATTCTTAATATTATATAATTAATTACAAAAAAACTTAGAAAAAAAATTTATAATCGTTCAAAAACAAATTATAAAAGTTTACGAAAATATAAAGTTATGTATATAATATGAATTTTTATTTTTTGATTTGGTCTTGATTCATAAAATTTATAAGAGAGGTAAGATTTGGACTTTTCATATCAAATGAAGTATCAATATTATAAAAATATTTTTGGATAAAAATCCATGCAAATTGACTGATTGGTGAATATTTTAAAGAAAATACTTGGTAGATTTTAAAACATGTCTCCAAGCTCTCAATAAATGAATCAAATTTGTATAATGTTCTGTCGAAATAGACAAAAAATGATTTAAGTTGGTCTAATTCGCATCCCTCGACGATCAAAAAAGGTTGAATAGTCAAGTTATTGTTGTAATATTTACCAATTAGTTCTTCAATTTTTCTCTGGTAGTCATTAAGAGATGATAATTTTAATATAAAACTCTCGTTGGCATCTTGTATTGATGGTTTTTTCTTATTCGTTCCATTCGAATTACTGAATCGGGCCGAAGGTGGTAGAACTGAATTTAGTAAGGTTGTTAAAATATAATCCTCACCATCTAAAATATTAGTTAAAAGTTGAGTTTTATATTTATTCATATATTTTATTTTTTATTGTATAACAATAGAATAGAAAACTACAAGTTTTGTCTTCAGACATATATTATTCGTACAAATTTTTTTGAAAAATATTGCATAATAGTACTTCATACCTTCAAGTTTAGGTTTCATTGACTTATATATTTTGTTTTAGAATTTTATTCAAATTGGAATTTTAGTTTATAAATGTACATTTTTATATCGTTAAAAAACAAAAAAAGTGCACAAAATTTAGTCAAAAAAAATGTAATATTGTCTGATATGAAAATAAAAAAGGTATTGATATAAATTTCAAAGTTCAAGTTACCAATATTTTTTGTTGTCTTGGCCAACAAAAGCATTTCTTTGGAATGCGAATTTCGAATGTTCATTTCATAGTACAGCACTACTTTATTTTTAAAAGTATCCCATTTGCTCTTCAACAAATGACTTTTTTCCGGATACAACAAATTGAAATCAAGATTAATCTGAAAATAAAAAGAAAATAGTTAGGATAGTGTATAAAGATTATATTATAATAAAAAGAACTACCAATTGTGGACCTCTGGCATCTTTAAGCTTTGGCCATTCTTTTAAAAAATCAATATTGGATAATTTTTTCAGGTCTTGCTGACGCAAACAATAACTTTTCTGCCAATTCTGGCATATTTCCTCCCAATTATTGTTTTCCCTTTTAAGAGCAGTTTTTAAAGCTACAGAAATTGATTCATCAATTTCTACATTACTTGATACTGTTTGAATAAATTGTTCTGCTGAATCAGAGTTATCATATACAAAATTAAGCTTCCGTTTTTTGGTTTTCATGTTAAAATATTTTGTATAAAGCTTCCCACCAGGATTTTTTCTAGGTTGACGTGGAATATAATAGTAATTCTATAAATAAAAAAAATTATTACTAAATATGTATATATCCATCGCTTTTTAAGGACTTACATAACACTCTTTTTCAGTTGGAAATAAAGTAACTATTTCATTCACTATGCCTGGGAAATTATATGGCTTCAATTTGATGTCGCTACAAATAGCATCTTCTAGAATAATATTTATGAGCTCGTCCCGCTGTTTATTAGAAAATAATGAATTCGTTTCATAATATTGAATTAAATTCTTTCCTCTTGCAGTACAGTTTAATAAGATTGAAATAGGCTATAATTAATATAAAAAAAAACCGGATAAAACATAAAATAAATTTTTTTTAATTTTAACATTTTGAATTTTGATATTACCTTTATTGGCCCACTATTTACCGATGAGGGTGTGGATGGTCTGGATGACACATTAAACTCTCGTATTTTGTCAATCCATTCCGTTACTTTTGACGTTTGAGTCATTGTTTCGCCGTCGATTCCATACTAAAACAAAATAAAAGGAACTCTTGAAACAAATAATTTATTAAAATAGTGGATTATACTTCAGTTTTTCTCCACAGAAACAACTTTTCTCGGAATTCTACACGATATCCAATATGTGTTATAGCATCAGCAATATCTTCTTTTTTTAAATATTTCAAGCATCTGAAAGTTATACCACGATCTAAAAAATAATACCAAATTTAACTTAAAAAATCAAAATATGTATATTTAATAATATTTCTGGCGTAAAAATGCAAAAAATAGCAACAAATAGCAAAATTAAATCAACTTTCATCCAAATCATTGTATGCCACATTTGGTACCAAAAATAATGGAATACTTATATTCTATTATTTTTGTTTGTTACCTATGCATACTCTTTCTTATATATGTATATATATATCATTTCTTAAAATATAATATGTATGTTATATACCTAGGCCTACATGCATAACATATGTGGTTCGTATATATATGAATATAATCAAATTACTTGAATAGTTTAATTGTTGTTGTTTAAATTTATTTTATGAAAAAAAAATAAATAAATTTAAATATCAATATTTTAACATGAAAAAAAATTCAATTTCGATTTATACATTTCTAGTCCGATTTATACAGTCCATATCTTCTGACATTATCACTGATGTTTTTTTATTTATAAAAATAAAAATTTCAATCAACCAATATGCATGCATGTGCTTGTGAAATTTGTATGACCGTTATTTGAATACATCCCAAATTGGTTTTTTTTTGTTGATAAAGTATCGGCAGCAATTATTGTAAATGTAAAAAAAAACAATAACAAAATTATATTATGAGTCATATATAAGCTTCAAGAAAGCAAATATATGTATCATTTATAATATGACAGTATTATGTAGAAACACAATAATAATATAATGTATATGTACATATGCATTTAGATTTTGTAGGTTAGGTACATGTTATATTTTTATTCTTCCATACATACATTCATTGCATATATTAAAATATTTTAAGAAACACGATAATCTCAAAAATAATGTAGATATATACCTTTCAAATCAGAATATAAAATTTCTAAGTCAAACTCCTTCAGCAAGTTTAACAGCTCATTATCCTCCTCATTTACTTTAGCATCACTAACACCGGATTCTAAAACTATTTGGCCACTGTCAAATAGCTCCTGTAAATCACTTTGACTAATCATTATTAAAAAATCTTAAAAAATTAAATTTAATTTGCTTTTTAAATTTTGGACTTTTTTTCACACCTTGTATATTCCACATTCAAAATTGAACTGTTATAATTGAAATGAAGCCATAATCATAATAATTAACATTAATCACTTTTGTTTTTAACACGATCACTTTCAGAATAAAAATTATTTCCGTTAAATTTAAACATGTAGGCGTTTGATTTTAAACCCGAACACTTTTCTTATAAATATGTTTCCGAAAACTTTTGAATTAATAGTGTTTCACTATAAAATATAATTCAATTTTACTTAGAATAAGATAACACTTTTAAAATAAATGCATTTACATTTAAATCAAACTCTCTGGTAAAGATTTAGTTATTTTAAACATGTATTACATAGAATTTATAACGTTTCACTTTAAAATTTAAACTTTTTAAACACATTCAATTCAAATGTTTACACATTTGTTTTTAAAGTGATATTTTCTTCTCAGTGTATCTTTCCTATATAAACTAAGTAAGAATTGTCAAATAATTCCAGTGAGTTAATAGATGGACATAACCAAGTTTCTGAATATATCTGAATTAAGAACTTTAGAGTTTCTAAACTGTTGTGTTGTGTTTGTGCGTAATCCTCTTACATTTTAATAATAAAATAAAAGGTTACTTATCATTCTTGTCAACTTTTTATGCTTTTGTATTGATATTTTTATTAAATTATTGTTATTTATTGTCAGTATTGGCACGAAAAAACTTATTGTTACAGTCATTTGAATGCTGAAGATGATTATAATAGATACTTTTGCAGTAATTACGAAAAGCTTTTAAATCTTCTTGCATATTTTTTATAGGCATACCAATTGATTCATGGTATTTAGTACAAAGATCTAAAAGCTCCTTATGTTTCATGGGTAAGCCTTCGTTATGTAATAACACCAATACATTAGTTTTAGTTTTACCCTCAAATACACAATTATAGGAGTCATCATGCAGATAAGAGAGATATAATCTCATCAGATTATAAATTCTATCATCTCTTAGTCTTGAGAGGGCATAAGTAAAATCTTTTTCTTTCATAGAATTTTGTGTCATCCTAATTATTGGTGGTATAAGGGGTCTTACGAATGATTCATTTTGCGGTACACTTTGACACTGTTCAGAAATTGGTTTAGTAACCTTTGAACTCTCCGTTTTTTCTTTACTGGAATTTTCAAGTATAACAGCACCTGGTCTTAGTATTTCACCTTATAAGAAATTGTCATACTTTTTATTTAAATCTGTACTGCCTTTAATACCATTATTTTTACTACTTAAGATAGTATTCGGAGGTACAAGTGTAGTACTAATGTTGCATTTAGGAATTTGAATTTCAAGTAATGAGGGAATATACTGTTTTAAGTTGGTTGTTGCATTATTAGTGCTAATTGATTCTGTTTGACTTGAAATGTTTTTTCGAGTGTTAGATGTTATTGAATCATTTCTTAGAAGACACTAGAATAGCTACAATTATTAGTTCTTATAGAAGGGTTAAACGGTAAAGTATTATTTTGTGTACAAACGGATTGTCTTGGTAGTGACTGAGTGAGATTTACTGTAAAATTTAGTGGGGTCGTGTTAGTGTTATCTGGTGTTTGTGGTTTAGCCTTATTGAACAAAGAGTATTTTGACATTTTACTTTTTTTCTTATTAAGAAAATTATTTGAAATTTTATTATTTGTTATTCTATTATTATTAACCCTAGATATATTTTTCGGGTTTTTGTTAACATTACTACTATTTTTAATATTATCATTGATGTTATTCTTATTATGATTATTTTTTTCTTTAATTTTTGATTTATCTTTACCTTTACTATTTTTTTTATAACTATTATTATTATTATTAATCTCAATTATTTGTTTACTTAAATTTAGTTTTCTGTTACTATTATTTTTTTAAATTTTTTTTTTATCTGAATTATTGTTTTTGTTACTAATTTTTATATTTTTCGTGATGCCTGAATCCAAAATAATGTCATGTCCAATTTTTTCTTTACAGTTGCAACTCTTAGTAGATTCTTTGGCCTGGAGTCCTTTAACAACATTTTTTAATTCTAATATATCAGCATTGACAGCCTTGTTGAGGTTATAATTCTGTTGTACTGTTTCCTGGATAATTTCAATTTTGGTCTGTAGTACTGCAAGACTCAAAATCTCTAGCATTCCGGTTCAAGATATTCGCATTGTAGTCATTTAAATTTTTTATACCAACTGCCAGACATTTCATGCATTTTTGACAGAAGATTTTGGTAATCCTGGCATTCAGTCTAGACAAAGTAACTGGTCATGAATATTAAATTACTATCTCTTGGAGCGTTAATGCATACGCCATGAAAAATCCTTTTGCAAAAAGCATTACATTTTATAGTTTTAGACAATTTATCGTAACCAATACAATTAGAAATATCACATTTAAAACTCATGATTGATGTGATTTTTTCAATAACAAATTTAAAATAATTTAATTCAGTTGAGTAATTTTTTTTTTTATTTATTTTCCTTTCTTTATTAGTTTTATATATTATTATTATTAATTAATAATATAAGCAAATTAAAATGATTGAGGTTGATGATTTTAAATAGTATTTTAATATTTCGATCCTTATTAACTATTTTATAGTTGGAAAACAATCTTGCGAACAAAAGAATGTTAACTGTAGTAAATAACCATCATGCATCATCCAATTCAATAAACATATTATATATGTATGTATATGCAAACACAACCTAAGCCTTGCACATTAAAATTAATATGTACCTATGCCTGGTTATTTATTTTACAAACAATATAAAATACTATATAATTATTGAAAATAAAATATTATATCAATTTTTATGATGAAAATAAATTGTATACACAAAATATTTAAAATTATTGAAATAGTAAAATATTTATTCTCAATATATTTTGTTAATAAATTAATATAATATATTTAATATATTAATAACTATATATGTACATAATGAAACAAAAAATTTTAATGGTTTCTTAACTTTTAATAAACAGGTACAATCAATCAAAGAATTTAACAATTCCATCCTAATATTTAATTCGTTTTTAATCATAACTGATTATTTCACTATAATTCACTAGATTTCTTTTTTTTGTAATATTTCTTAATATTTATATTAATTATATTAATAAAAATCAAAAATATATTAATAAAATTTAAATTTAAACTTTCTATTAAAACAAATTAAACTATAGCCACATTGAAAGATTACAATAAAATGTAATTAAAGTGCTTGGTGTGTAACTAAATATTATTTGTGCTGGTGATAAATTTGTTGTAGTACTGGGTGTATTCCTATATTTAAATAAAAAATTGTCGAGATTAAATTGTATTTTTAGAGATCTGGTTTTGTGGTCTAAAAGGTATTTTTTTAAACTAGATTTAACAGTTTGAACAGCTCGTTCTGCACTGCCCTTGCCTTGTGGATGATAAGCTGGATAATGGAAGAATTTTATATTATTTGCTAGACAAAATTGCTCAAGTTGCTTTGAGTTGAAAGGAGGTTCATTGTCAGAAACTAATTCCTGTGAAAATGAAAAATGTTTATAACGCTATTTGCTTCAGTGCTCTTCATTAGAAAAATACCTATCCATTTAGAAAAAGTATCCATTAAAATAAGGAAATTTTGTTTTTGAAAATGGTAGAAGTCGATATGAACTCTTTCGAATGGATAATTTGATTTTGGCCAGCTCGATAATTGTATAGGACCTAGCTTATTACCTAGTTCTTGAAAAACATTACAGCTTTTTACGTATGTCTCAATATCTCTATCAATATTCAGCCACCAAACACTCCCTCTTGCTACTGCCTTCATACGTACTATACCTATATGACCATCATGCAATAGGCTGAGTATTTTTTCCTTTAAGGAATCCGGGACAAGGATTCTGTTACCCAATAAAATACATCCCTCTTGAATACAAAATTCTTGTTTTCTTAAAAAGTATTTATGTAAAATTGGATTAACTAATTTTTTAGGCCATTCTATAGATTATCTTTTATTGTTATAGGTAATCTACCTGTAATATTGAAAAAATTTATCATGTTACTTGATATCTTGGTAGATTCATTCAGTGGTAGGCTAGTCAGCGCATCAGCAATTCCCATTAATGCTGCTTTCCTATAACTGATGTCACAATTATACTGCTTTCTTATACTGATGTCACAATTATATATACAGCACTTTGGAGTGCTGCTGTGACCGAATTAATTTTCTTTTCTCCAAAAATAATTTTTAGAGGTTGATGATCACTAAAAATTGTAAATTTTTGGCCGTATATATATTTGTGAAAACGCTTAACAGCAAAAACTACGGCGAAGGCTTCACGCACTATCTGTGAATAACGTTTTTCTGCATCTGATAAGGTGCTAGATACAAACTTAATGGGTTTTTCTTCACCATTAGCTTCAATATGAAATAATACACCCCTATACCGTATGATGATGCATCACACACTATACCTAACCGTTTGTGAGGGTTGTAATGTACAAGTAAATTGTTTTCGTACAGATATACTTTACTTTCTTGGGAAAATTTTCTCTAATTTTTCAGTCCAGACACATGGTGTATCTTTTTTTGTTAAATCATATAATTCCGATAAGGGCGGTGATAAGTTACTATAAAAGTTCTCCGCTACAATTTGCACAGGTGATACTTAAATATATTCGTAGAGCTGTTGTTATTGCTGTTCGGAAAAGTGCATTCAATTTGCGATTCAATTATTGTCCTTAAAATTTGCTCAGATTTAGATAATGCTGTTAAGTTATCCGATATTAAATTTACATGTTTAAAATGTAAACATTCCTCGATTAGACCATTTTCAAGATCATCTGGGTATTCTTTATATAAAATAGTTGCTTTTTCTCGTATCATATTTTCGTCGAAATGTTTTAAATTCATTAAAATTCCAAATTTAGTGGCAATGCGATCATATGCAGATTTCCGTTTTTTTATTTCTGCCAAAAGTTTATCAATAATTACATAAAAAATATTTATACGGAAGTTACTATTTTTATCAAATTGTGTCGGCTGATGTCCCTTCATCGGACTGCTTTTTTCTTTTAACAGTTCTTGCAGTTTTAAATTCAAAACAACCCGATAGATTTTCTCCTTTCTTTTTGTAATAAATAAGTGAATCTATATTTCTACGTTCTTCAATATATGTTTCCAATGAAGTTTATAATTTAACCACTGTTTCAATTTAAATTTCAACTTTCTGGAGGCTAACATTAATTTTATTCATGGTTTCCAGAATATCATTCCAAAATGAAAGCATAAAACCAGTTTCGAGAGAATTGAACTGCTTTTCCAAACCTTCTGCTTCAATTCTAGTGGAACATTTCTGTGTTAAATCTGTAAATATATCATTAAGAGCATGCTTAAAATATTCATATCCGAGAACTAAAGCATGAACTGATTCAACACGTGCTGACCATCGAGTGCTGCTCAGTGATTTTGGCATCTTACATTTCACAGATAACCGACGTTTCAATATTTCCCAACGGCCAGTTGAAGCAGCGAAAAAATTATATATACCCTGAACGAAAAAAAATAACTTCGTGGCTTCTAAACAACTTTCTGCAGCACACTCACCTATTAAATTCAGGGAATGGAGTGCACATGGTACATAAATAGCCAAATTATTTTTTAACTTTATTCGTGCCTGAAGTCCGCTATAAATTCCTGACATATTAGAGGCATTATCATAAGATTGCCCCCTACAATCTTCTAAATCAATTCCGTATTTTTCTAAGAGTCCTATTACGCATTTTTCCATTTAGAATTTCAATAAATTCATCACAAATTACTGATGACAAATATGATACTGTCCCTTTTCCTTTATTTGAAAAATCCAGTAAATGTTGCTGTAACAGTGGATCGAATTTTGCTAGTAACTCTATACATCCCAAATAATTTCCATTACTTTAATTGCCAATAATTTCATTGCTGCCCCGAAAATAGTGCATTCAATTATTCGAGTTTTTTTACTATCCGAATATCGAATAGTTTTTTGTTGAAATATTCGAACTACTTCTTAGCTTTGATTTTATAATCCCAGCCGTAGAGAAAACTCTCTCGGTAGCTGTTGAAGTTGGACTAATTGTTATAAGGGCGTTGTACAAAATATTTAAATTATCTGTTCGTTTTTTAAACGCATCTAAAAAGTTAAAGTCTTTAGTAAGTTTTTTCTTACCAGTTGTGGATTCAGAAAAACCACAAGCATTTGTTGAAATCGTTGTAATGGAGCAGATTGCTTCATGGAGCTGTTGTTGAAGTCCATTATCATCATTTGTGTTTGCATTGCCTTCAGTAGATAGCAGTACATCATCATCATCATCATCACCATTGTCAGTATCGTTATTATTATTGAGATCTGCTGGATAAATTCTTTGCATAATATTTTCTGCTAAATCTTTAGCGGAACTTTTGGATGCATAGGTAAAATGTTCTGCTGATCGCGGTATAGTTCCAGTTTCAAGATATATAAGTAATGTGGTTAACACTTTATCTCTTCTTTGGTCCATTCTTTTTTTTATTTCGATAAGTAATATATTACTTAAATCATTATCAATTCCCGTAAAAAAATTAAATAAAAATTTATAAACGCCTTCAGCTGTTACGAGTGTTACATTATCTTTACTGAGCTCTTGAACTGCTACTTCAAGTGGTGTCAATACATTAAGCAAGTTGTTTAAGACTAATACATCACTCTCAGGCATAGTTGGCATACCTAATTCAACTAGTGTATGATTAATGCAATCCTTGCGTCGTAAAAATCGTCTAATCATAGAAGCCATTGAATTTCACCTTGTTTTAACATCAATTAGCAAGCGGAGTTTTTTATTTTCTTGCTTCAAAACATATTCTTGCAATTTGTTATTTTTAGCTGGAGACTTTCGAAACACTTTGACTATTTTTCGTACTTTGTTAACAACAATATAAAGTTTTGTATTCAAGTCCACTAAACAATCTTCTTCTGTAATTTGTAAATTCAAATTGGTATTTTCAATTGGAAAATCACTATAATCAACTGACTTGGTGTCATCATTTTCATCATTAAATGAGCTATAACTATATTCACTATCACTGTCAATTGATTCGGGAGATAAATTATCGTCATTTTCTAAACATTCTCCACTATAAGTTTGTTCTGAATGTTTTTTTTTATACAGCGAATCAACTATTGCTAAATGTAACGCGTGGTTATGACATAGTTGAGAAATAGCAGATATATTATTGCCATATTTCACCATAACCGCTGCGCCATCATGAGTTGATGCAACAATATCTACGTCCATATCAATGTTGAAATCTTTGAGTTTCTGTTTTATATATATTTCAGTGTTTCTAGCATGAGCCTTTTCTTTAATTTCTACCAAACCTAAGTCAAAATTTTCAAATGATTTTGTACTACTATGATATGCACGTAAACTGACATTTATATATCTAATAGCACTATTGTCGGTCCATTCATCTACAGTTATTGAAAATTTTCCATTTTCCTTTTTGTATAGTTCAATTTTCACTATCATTTCCTTTTTCATTTGATTATAAAACTCATAAATGTATTTCCATATTGTAGCTTCACTTGCTGGCATCTTGAATTTGTTATATTCAAGATAACCTTTAACTGCTTCTGATTTTCTTATTGCATGAACAGACATTCCATCTTTAGCAGCACATCGCGATAATATTGCTCCAAGGAATTTTGTATTTGTTGGTTTAATAAAATCTAAAATTGTGTTATTATCGCTTTTAGACTTTTTCGGCAGGACTTCTTCCACATTTGGTGTTACAATTGAGAGGCCGTGTATTTTCAAATGGTTGATTAAAGGAGTGGTGGTTGATCCTTTGCAACATAGAATTCTCGAACATTTGAGGCATACAGCTTCCTTATTATTTTCGTGTTTTTTAAAGTAGTTCCAAACATCTGACTTTTTTTTACGATACATTATGTGGGCTATAACAAAATAACATCGGTATTTATTTGAATTTCTAATTAAATACTTTCTAATTACCTTTATGAGCTAAGCTTCTTCAAAACAAAAATAAAAGATGATCCATCAAAATTCAAAATAAACGATATTAATTTTAAACGAAATGTCAATTAATAATGAAATGACAAGCGAAGATCCGTGCTGCCAATTCTTTTTCTTTAAAACAGCTGATAGAAGCTAGATAATAAATCAAATAGGGTGCGTTTTTTCGCTCATTTTTATCGAGCAAAATTTGAAAAGAAAACCAATAAAAATATTCGAATATTCGAGGATAGTATTCGAATAACGAATACTATGAAATTTACTAAAATATTCGGATATTCGAATATTCGAATATCCGAACTTGAATGCACTACCCGAAAAGCCAATCCTCTCGAAGACAAAAAAATAATTACTTCAACAATTCGCTCTAAAATACTTTTCCAATAATTTATATTTTTGGTCGTTTCTATTATGGAAATATTTTTAAAATAGTCTCGTTGACCATTTACTCGATTTATATATATTCGCGTATTATTTTGATGTTGAGCAGAGTTTTCATGTTGTGTAATCATTTAGACATGTTTCCAATCATTAAATCCATTAATCAAATTATTACTAGGTGATGTTTCAAATAATTTGCAAAGGCAACAAAACACTTTTCCAACTGATTGCGAATATAAAAGCCAGTTACGTTTTTCTCTTTTCCCACTCAATAAAATTCTATAAAATATTGACGCAGTAGCGAATCTATTTTGAGCTTTATATGTAATTTTTGATGAACTGAAATCTATTTTCTGAATATCTACTTGAATTTCTGTTATATTTTGTATAATAAGATTGATTTTGTCATCGTTTAATTCCCCCCATTTTGCAACATCACGATAGTCAAAATTATCATTTCCAATCACTAATTCCCGTTCTAATTCCTTTTTAACATTTTCTTTTTCTTTATCCACAATCAATTCCGCTTCAGAAAGTTCTAAATGCTGTGGGATTACTTCAATTCCTTGTACTTCCTCCGTTTCTTTATTTATATTCAAATCATACGATTCGCCAGTTGAATTATTTTTTGTTTGAAAATAGTTTTTCAAAGATGGAATTTTTGTCAATAATAAATTATCTTTAGCTTTTTTTTCTTCGGCTAACTTACGATTTTCATACCTAGACAATTTTTTCCTTTGCGGATTCATTTTTACGGTAATATCTAGAATACTATTAATAAATATCAATTACTTAATTCATTTTTAATAGTACACTTTATGGAATAATAAAATAGTTTTCACTTACATTGAAACACAATTTATATTTGTTACGTTTTAAAATCCTTATACTCGTTATATTTTTCCTTTTTAAAATCTTTATATTCTTAAAATAATATAAAAAAAATTCACAAACAAAACTAAAAAAATAAATAAAATTCCGTTGCTCTTCATTTGTTTTTTTTATTATGTTCGTCTTCTGTTTATTTATGATAAAAGTGGCATCTATTACAAAAAAGCACTTGTCATTTAGAAACTTTAAAAAAGATAAATTAATGTGATTCAATAGTTGCGTTTTTATTTAGCTTGCACACTTGCTCACAACTACTTATGAGTAGTTAAATCTGCAAACAAGTCCGTAGCTTATACAAATGGCGCCCCTGGGCTGTAGCCCAATTAGCCTTATGGTTAATGGGGCCATGTCCATGAAATATCGGTAGAGCCTTATCATCTAAAATGATTTCTGCTATATGGTTTTTTATAACACTTTCATAATTTTGATCGAAAAGTGTTGGAGATTTATTTTTGTAATATATTTGCTCACTATCATGATTCATTGTCTCATTCTTTAAATTTTTTATTGTGAAAAGATCTCTCCAACCCTTATACAAAATATTTAACCAATCTCTACCCAAGAGTGGTATAAAATCTTTCTCAGATTTAATAACATACAAATTTAACAAGTGACTAAGATTATTTTTAAATAAATCTTTTACCTTAACTTCCAATACTCCAACAACAACTACTTTCTCACCTGTTACTATACCACTAATTGCCTTTAAAAATTTTTTAAATTTAATTTTTTAAAATATTTCAAGTATTTGTTTTCAGATGATTGAAAAACAAGCACCCGAATTATTTTCCATATCAATACAAATATTATTTATATTTAATTTAATTATGAGCGGATCATTTATCATTTTGTTTAAAATATTTAACTTTGAACAATTTTTGAAATATTTAATCTAAAATTATTGAACATAGCATTAATACCTGAAGCGCCTGACACATGTTCTTTCACAGAATGTATGTTTTTTGAAATCTTATTTAACCTAAAATTATTTAATCTTAAATTAGTATCTTAAGTACCTGACTCATGTTCTTTCACAGAATGTATATTAGTCTTTCTTTCTTTGTTGCACCTGTTAGCATAATGCCCTTTTCCTTGGCATCTATAACACGTAACATTTTTCAAATTTGTTTGATAGCCATTTTTTGAATTTGTTTGATAGCCATTCTTTGACCTGGATTTCCGATGGTTAAATTGATTGTTCCATCCGATCCAATTTTGCATATCATTATTTTAATTATATATTGATGATTGCATTTCTAGAACTTCCTTTGTAGTGAGTTCTATTGTTAATGCTGTTTCACAAATTTCTGTAAATTTTTTTGTTAAAGGCTCGTCAAGTAATTTTCGCTGAATGGCTGAATCTTTTTGTCACCAGATGAATTTGTCACATAGTACTTGATCTAGGTAAGCACCAAATTCGCATGTTTCCGCTAATACTTTTAATTCCACTATAAAGTCTTGAAGAGTTTCGTCTGGCCATAAATTTGTGTATTTCAGCTCTCGTATCCTTCTTCGACTTGAAGTAATTTATTAGTAACTTTTTGTGTCCTTATATGAATAATCTTTAATAGCTTTTGGAGCTATTAGTGATTTGAGGATTTTATATAAATCTGAACCTCCAAATGTAATAAGTAGAGAATTTTTATTTTCATCTAATGCCGATGTGTGTGAAAGGGTTAAATTGTTTGTCATCAAATTGTGTCATAGTTTCTTCAAAAAAATCCTTAATTTTTTCCACTATTCTTCCTTCTAAATCTTCATCTTTGTCACTGCTTTCAAAAAATAACTCTCAAACAATAGAATTAGCAACACTTAAACACGTCTCCATTGGTTTATTATTTTATTCTAAAGATTATTAATTTGGCTGTTTCTAGTAATTCTTGTCCAATAATTATTTTGACAGGGATATCATTTACTTTTACTACAAACAATCGTACTTTAAGCTCCTCATCGTCAACAACAAGTTTCTGAGCAACGTAACCCATTGGAAAAATTTTTGATGAATTTTCATTCAGTTGTTCTCAATTTCATTGAATTATCTGTGACATATTTGATACCTATAACTGTATAACCAAATCTTCTCTTATTAAATTTACATCACATCCTTTGTCTGCTAATGCATTAATTGTTACATCTTTTATTTTAATCAACTTCTTATTTTTAGCTTTATAATTAATTTCTTCTCTGTACATCATTATATGTTTTTTGTTTTCATCTTTGTTTATTAAAGGACATTCTGGTGACTTATGCCCAAATGCATTACATTTAAAACATTTGAATCCTGCATTTTTATGAGGACATTTCCTTGCAATGTGACCTTTTTGTCCACATGAAAAACATTTATCTTCTTTTACACTTAAATCGTTCGTGGTTCGTCTTTGGTAACTATATGTTTCTTTGAACTGTTCGTAAGCAAACATTTTGTCCTTAAACTCCTTCATATTTGGTGCACCATACAATATAGTTTTATTACTTGACTCATCCTTAATTCCATCAATTACAAATTTTGTCAACATTGTGCGTAG
The DNA here is from genome assembly GCA_963942445.1 of Argyra leucocephala. Lineage (NCBI taxonomy): Eukaryota > Metazoa > Arthropoda > Insecta > Diptera > Dolichopodidae > Argyra > Argyra leucocephala. The sequence goes on along the minus strand of OZ012679.1, from coordinate 51,617,511 downwards.
TACTTATTTCGCGCATTTTTAGTAAGTATTCGTGGTAAGTCTCTTGACTTTCTTTTTTCGTTCTTTTTAATATTGGATGTGCCTCTACAACCGATAATGTTCTATCAAACTCGTTTTGTAATACTTCTTTAAGATCATTCCAGTTATTTGCTATTGACAACGAACAAAGTGATTTTGCCGGTGTTCTTAAGAGTCGTTTTGCATATAATAATTTTTGCAATTCGTCCCATTTAAACAAGGTAGCTGCTTGTTCAAACTCTTTTACTTAATTACCTGTATGATAGTCTTCATGTTTTCCATCAAATGTACTGATTGTCTCTAAATGTGATTTTCGATTTCGCAACCAAAGTATATAAATCATTTAGTCATGGCATGAATTGTGTTATGTTTGAAACGGAAACCAAATTGATTTGATGGAATTATATTTTTAATGGAGGTTTGGTAGACTAGAGATTTGTTAACAACTATTTCAAAGATTTTACTGATATTAGGAAGAAGACTAATAGGCCTGTAGCTACTAGCATCTTCAGGGGTTTTCCCTGGTTTCTTAATCATAATAACCAAAGCTTTTTTTCAATCTTTTGGAAAATAACTTAAGTTTAAACAATTATATAATAATAAAAATAGATAATTTATTTTTAAGTTGTGAGAAAATTAATTTTAGGTCGGTATAGGTGATGAAGTAGTTATTTACTGTTTGATATTGCTTGAGTTTATTTGATTGTTGACGGTTAAAGAATGTGACTAGACTAATATTGTTTATTTCATTCTATCTTCTCATATTGTATGTGCAGTTCTGTTAAGATTTTGCATAGTATGAGGTATTTGGTCATCTATGGAAGATATCCTAAAATTCGTTTGGCTATGCACCTGTTCTAAATAAGCTCCCATAGTATTAGCAATATCAGGTTTTGTTTCTACTAAGTAGTTATCATTTATTAATTTTAGGTTATTAATATTTACTTCTGCTTCTGTTAAGATATTGATATTGGGAATTTTTAGTTTATGTATATATACTCATTTCAACGTTCCCTCTAATTTTTCTTTAGCTGAGCAAAAGAAAAATAAATTGGGCTATGAAATTATTAAAAAAATTAAACACAAATTTGGTAAATTATATATTTTATAAAAAATGAAAGTTTTTTATTACAGTTTTTTAAGTTTTTTTTATTGTTTTTAAAATTTTTTTATTAATTACATATTACATTATTATTTTTTTTCTCTCCTGTCTTTGTTTTTCATCCAGTCAATAATATCCAAGTCAATAATATTTTCCGCCATTAAGTGTGACTTTATTCTTATTAAGTTACCCAAATGATTTACTACCAAGCTATTTCTAAATTTTATTTTAATGAAATTCATCAGATGAAATCCTCTTTCACAATCAACATTCGGCACTTGAAAGGTTCCACAGATATCAAAAAAACATTCTTTTATTTTGAAAACTATCTTCACGAAGAACCAATTGAAGTAGATTATTGAAATTACGACTATTGTTTTTGAAACATTCCGTAAATAAATATTTTAAATGTTTATACTCATCCATTATTAGATTTCTATATTTCAAAATTATTTTGTTTTAAGTTTTCATTGCCATAATTAAAATAATGTTGACAATAGCGTTTTGATCAAAAGCTTTCCAAAGGTCCATGTCAGCATCAGGAAATCATTTATCCAAATGGTAGCAGAACTTTTCAGCACATATAATTATCCCAGATGATATTATCATATAATTCTTACCTTCATCTTCAAGAATTTCAGTAAATTATATCACCAAGATACTGACTTCTTCATTTTGTAATGATCAATTTAGAATATTGATGCGCTTCCATAGGTGACAGTTTTTTTTTTTTTAATATTTTGATAATTCTTTTAATTCGGTTACATCAATATTCGGTAAACATCACTTAATGCAATCAATGATATACGATTTAAATTATTTTCTAAAGCTGTTAAGCAATATCTTGAGATTGGATAAACTGAATTGGAACTATCCATATTTTCTCTGCAATATTCTGTTAAGATATCATAGTTCCGAATAAACGGAATAATCTCAAAATTACGAGAAAGTCACCGTAATTCATTAAGAAGTCGGAACATCAAAACTTCACAATCCACAACGCGTGAAAAATTGTGAAATTAAGTAACCAATTTCTTGTGTTAATAGTTCTGTTACTTGATTATAGGCTCACAACATTACTGCAGCTCCATCGGATGCTAACATTACCATTTTTTGCATATCCAGATTAATAATTATATAAAAACATTTTACGGACTGCACAATTGATTTTCCGTCACATGCATTTAATTGTATTATACCGTTTTATAATTAAAATTAAATTAAATTAAAGCGGTATTTTATATAAATAATTAACATTTTGTAAACGGAAATATCAATACTTTCATCCACTTTTAAGCAATAAAATTGTGCCATTCTTATTTCTTGGACTGATTCCATTGAAAAATTCATTTTAATGGCAAGAACAACATTATTTGTTAAAATTTTGATGTTATCTTTACCAACTTTTGTTCTAGAAATGGTTTCTGTACAATTTTCTCGATTTTGCTGATTAATTTGGCTATACTATTTAAATCGATTAAAATTTGCATAGCCTACTAAGGAAGTATTATTTTAAATAACTAATATTTACAATAAAATTTCTAATGCGCAATTAAAAAAAAATCACTTGCGCAGCTTAGAGGGAACATTGATCATTATTAAGCTTTCTGTAAATTTTATTGATTTCAGAGAACATGTTGTTGTTGTAAATTTTTATTTTTTTGATTCTTTTTTCCCAATATTGGTTAATAGAAATTCTTAAATTATCTTTTATTAAGCACTTAATATTTTTCATCAGTGAATTTATTCTTATTATCGATGAATCATCTGTACTAACATTTAGTTTTAGTAAATTGAATTTAGCGGTTAATAATTAACTTTTATGCTTTCTTAGTCGATTTATAACCGGGTTTAGATAATTATCAATACTATTATAGATGGGGTTTAGCCATAGTAGCTTCAGACCTATCACGTCTAATAATTTTGTAATCTTTTAACTGTAATCTTTGGTGTTTGCTTAATTTCGTCTCACACAGGGTTACCAAATCAGGACTATCGGTGTTAAGAAAGTCAATTAGTGATAGTTGTTTACTAAGTGACCTACATGAGCTTACATTTATAGAAGTTATTTTTAATTTATTATGTGTCACACACAGTTGGTTCAAACATCAAGATTTTCGAATAGGAAATCAATTCTTGATGATTGGGTGTGAAGTTGTTTTTCGAATATTTTATTACTTTCACAAAGACTATTCACTTTTTGTGAAAGTTCAATTAATATTGTCATAATTCCATTTAAATTAGGATTCATTCCTGTCAAGCTATTCATATGTGTATTATTACTTAAATTATGGTTAGTACTTATATTATTATTACCTAAAACATTTGCGTAAGAAATGTTAGGATTAATATAGCTATCTACAGAAAAACATGAAAAGTACAATAAATAGTGCTGTGAATAAAATTTGATTTATGTTGTAAAGTTCAAGAAATAAATTTTTTTGTTTTTGTAATCATTAACTTTTATTATTAATATGTTACAGGAATTGAAAGAAGTTTAGAGCATATTACAAAGCAAATTTTTTTTGTCATTAGCGTTACTATAATCTGATAAGATATGCATTTTTTGAGTTGAGTTTTCAATTAAAATGTCATATTTTGCTTTTATAATAAAGTTGTGGAGAACAATACATGCCATAACAAAATATTTGGCGTTTTTTAAATTTCTTATATTCAAATACTTTAACATTTGAAATTTGCCCTTCAGTAACCCTATACATTGTTCAACAACAATTCTTGTGGAACTATGTACATAATTAAATTTTTTCTGACTTCTTGACAAAGACCCAGTGTCTTTATATGGTGTGATTCAATATTTCTCTAATGGATATGCAGAGTCTCCCAATATATGTGATTTATCTGGAATAGTCAATGTATTCTTTCTTATTTGGCAAGCCAATGGGCTTGCACGAAAGACGCAAGCGTCATGAAAACTACCAGGCCCGCCGAAAAATGCACCCATGATTTGTAGTCTATCATCGGTAGCAAACTACCTAAAAAATTGTTCAAAAAAGTGAGTTAAGGAATTCGATATTTTTACAATCTTTATGTCATACTTGTAGTATAAGTGAATAAATCTATTAAAATAACTTTCTGGATCTTCTTTTGGTTGAAGAATCTCAATGTGAGTTCCATCAATACAACCCAAGACATTTATAAAATTATTTGAATTTCTCAAGTTATGAAATCTGGTAATTATGTTTAGTGCTTCGTTATTGTCACACCATTTAATATATTTTTTTTTAAATAGGCATAACGATTTGCACATTTTCAGAATAATTTTGTGAGTGATACCAATCCCCATAATATTTGGTCATGTAAAGATTCATATATTAGATTATTTTTTAAGTTACCTTAAATGTCTGAACTTCCACCCTAAAATGACTTTCAAAAACATCATTGGGCATTTCATCAATAACCTCCACATAATTTTTTATTTCGGAACTTGTCTTTGAAGGAATGCAAGAAATAATATCTTAATCATTTTCTTGTTTTTTTTTTTTACTTTTCTTTTGTTTATATTGAATTCTGATGGTGGTTTTCCTCTTGACGGACGAACGTCCGGACCAATTTTTTAACCAATCAAAAAATTTTATTTTACCAACACATACACAAAAAATCCTCTCCGGGCATTTTCTTCACCCAATTTCTTAGTTAAAATATTTTTAACTTTTGGCTGAAGGACTAGAATAGGACAGAAAAGGATAGATATATAAATATTTGGTAAATATTTATTGCTATCTCGATTTATGAATGAACACATTCACATAAAGAATTTCAAATGTTTTTTAAGAAAAAGATATGAAGTGTATTTTTTTTGTTTTTTAGTATAAGATTATTTTGTTTCTAAGAAATTATTTATATTTTAAGATAAAAGCAAAGCGCTTTATTTTATTTTTTTCGATATTACAATGTTATTATCCATTATTACTCTTAACAAAATTTTTAATTTTTTTAATAAAAGTAATATCAACGCATGTAAACATATTTTCAAACGTCAACCTTTTTTGACTACATAACAAATGTCAGTCCTTCGCGCATTGAGAGGAAATCATAAAATTTTCTTTGATTGTATTTGTGTTTCAATTATAGTGTAAAAAAAATTGTCCGGACGTTCGTCCATCAAGAGGAAAACCACCTTGACACTACATTAATCTATTACTTGATTTATGTTAATATTTCGCAAAACCTTTGCTGATGGCATTTTTATATTTTGTTCATTCATAAACGCAGTATTGCCAAAACAAAAATAATGCTATTTCAGAATCATGCAAAAAAAATGTTGCCATTATTGCTTTTTTTTTGCAATATTGCGTTTACGAAAATCCTTTTATTTCTATGATAATTGAAGTATTTTGTTTGCAATTTTGATAACATTTTATTTCTGGAATAATTGAAGTATTTTTGTTTGCAATAAAAAAATTATTTTATTTCTGTGATAATTCAAGTATTTTTTATATGATAATAAAATATTTTTTTTTAAATTTCTTAATAATTGAGTGTTTTAATTTATTTAAATAAAAAACTACATTTATTAGGTCATTGTAAATATTCTAATTCATTGAAAATATCTTATAAAATATCAACTGAATTAGTTTGTTTACATTTATTTTATTTATTTTTTTTTATTTTAGTCTATTCTAAATTCTATATCTATTGAAACGGGCACATCATTTTTATTATTTGTGCGATTTTTATAACAATTTTGTTCTTCAAAACTGAAAATAATAAGGCGAAATAAAGAATTAAAAAAAAAATTCTAAAAAATTTAAATTCATTTCTTTTTATTTCAAGCCTCCTTTAAATTTTAAAAACATATGTTTTTTGAAGTTTTAAATAGGTTAATTTGATTGTCAAAATAATTTTCGAACATTCGTAATATTTTTTCGAGTTTTCGGAATAAATTTCCAAAGTGATGTTTTACATGCTACCAAAAAAAATCTTTGACGTTAAAATACTTCACGTTGATTTTTGAACGTAAACGTTTTACGTGCTGCCACTCCTGGTTATTAACAAAAGTTACCTTGAATTGAATTTGGTTGTAATACACAAAGAACAAAAATTGAAAAAAATACATAAGTATGTATGTGTTGCCTACATTTAAATTTATTGAATAATAATAACTAAATCTATTTTGATAATATTAATAATATTAAATCTATTTCATTTTAACATCTAAATTTAATTAAATACCTATATATAAAAAAGCAATTTAATATAAAAGCACATTTAAAAAAAAAAAACCGATTTTGTCGAGGGTGGAATGCCGTACAACCAAACAGTCTAACTAAAGCATATTTTCTCAACGTTTTTGAATCAGCGTACCACAAAAAAGTTTTTGCGGAACACATCAACATTAAACTAAAATAACATATATCAGTATATAATTGATTATTTGATTTGAGAAAAAATTATATTTTATTAATAACCAATATTTAAAAATATTAACAGGTTGACTCGGCTTGGTTACAATTGTGTACATCAACTTTAAAATCCTGTATTTTTATGACTAAAAACAACTCTTTCTACCGGATTTTTTTAAAATGCTTCTGAATCAGCTGTCTTTAATTTCATTAAAGTAGTTATAAAATGTTGTTGTTAAAAAATTTTAAATTTGCCGCCAAGTTCCATCAGTCACCAGACAAAACGGAATTGTGAGAAAGTGTTTTTTAAGTGTGAAGTTTTGTATTATAAAACTTAAAATAAGTAATTTAAAATTCAAAATAAGAATATTTATTCCTTTATTTTTCTTTTTGTATTGTTAATTTGAGGTAAGTTGTAGTAATTTTTCAGTAATTTTCATTAAAAGTTGTGGTTACATTTGTGTACGTACATAGTCAAAACATATGTGCACGATTGTGTACATGTACACAAATGTGTACAAACAAAGTCTATACGTATTAGAAATTTGTTTAAAAACAAAATTTTTTTTTTGAATATTATCACTACTTAGGGAATTTTTATTTCCTTTATTTTTTGTTTAATCTACTAATTTTTGTCATTTACTTCAGAAATAAACCACTAGATCTCACTAATATTAATTTAAAATACAAATTTATAACATCTACTGATTTTAGTCATTTACTTCAGAAACTAACCACTAGATTTCACTAATTGTAATTAAAAAGAGTTATAAAAAAATCAAAAAGTACGATTTAACACCTATCCGATTATACCAACTTTCTCTATTAAATACAAGCTAAAATTGTTTAATTTACATAAAATTAAGAAATTTAATAATAATACCTACTAATTACTAATCTATAACAGTTACTTATTCCCCAATATATTATAAAATATGATAAAAATTAATAAAAAAAATGTACCTATGTTAGTAAAAATATACATAATAACACTTTTTCTTGGATTTTCAGTAGAATAAGAAATGTGTTCTCGTAAGACTAATTTGCTTGATAAAGAAATCGAAATTTTGGGTATTTTAGATGAGAGGTTATCTGAAGTAGATGATCTTGAAGTTTTTAATGATTTATTTGAAGATCCAGATTTTCAAGAAGTAGTTCCAGATAAACCAAAAAATACTCAAGATGTTTTCGAAATGGTAATGATGGAAGATAATCTTGATGGTCATGAAGAAGATGTTATTGAAAATAATAATGCTATAATAGAATCAGAAACTGTTGAGTTTGTAGATAATTTAAATGAATTTTCTGTTACACAAAAGAAAGATATTTTATATAGACGTAGGTTATATACTGAAAACCGAATCAAATTTGAACCTTTTCCTGAAAATTGCATTGATGAAGAAATTGATACACCATTTTCGTATTTTAAAAAATATTTACAGGACGATTTGTATGAAGCAATGTCCTTTTATACCAATTTATATGCCGAACAGAAAAATGCGAGTGTTCGAAAGAATTTTCGGCCTACTAATGTTGAAGAAATTAAAAAGTTCATTGGAATTCATATAATAATGGGTACAGTTAAAATGCCACAAGTAGAGATGTATTGGAGCAAATATCTTCAAATTGAATCTGTCATAAATGCTATGTCATACGAAAGGTTTTACCAGTTACGAACCAATTTTCATATTATAAATAATTTGGATATGCCATTAAATTCCAATGATAAATTTTATAAAGCTCGTCCAATTATAAATAGTATTTTAAAAAGGATTCATGAAGTTCCTGTTGAAGAAATTTTGTCAATTGATGAACAAATTATTCCATTCATGGGTCGGCTAAATGTAAAACAATACATTAAAAATAAGCCATATCCTTGGGGAATTAAGGTTTATTTATTGTGTGGAAAAAGCGGATATCCATACGATTTATTCTTGTACCAAGGAAGTGCAACACCGGAAATATGTTCCTTCAATCAAGCTCGTTTTGGACATGGTGCTTCAGTTGTTTTACATTTGATAAAAAGGATTCAAAAACCTGGACATTCTCTTTATTTTGACAATTATTTCTCAAATCATCAGTTGCTTGAAATTTTAAAACAAAAACAAATAAATGCCGCTTGTACTATCGGAATAAACCGCTTTAATAATCCGCCATTCATTGCAGACTCTACTCTTAAAAGAAGTGGTAGAGGTTCATCTGATGAACTTACGAGCCGAGATGGAAACATAGTTATTGTAAAATGGCAGGATAACAGACCTGTATATCTAGCCTCTAATTTTATTGGGAAAACACACGAAACTGACGTCAAAAGGTTTGACAAAAAGTTAAAGAAGGACGTAATTATAAAGCGACCAGCTGTGGTGAAACTCTATAACGAAGGAATGGGTGGAGTTGATCTCTTAGATCAATACTTATCTTATTATAGAATTTTTATAAAGTCAAAAAAATGGAACTTAAGAGTAATTTTCCATTTTATAGACCTGATGGTTTGTGCAAGTTATATCGAATATAAAAGAGATTGTAAGATTCAAAAAGAAAAATTTATGTCGCTGTTAGAGTTCAAGCAAATTGTGGGAAAGTCCTTGCTTGATGGAGGTCCTATTATAAAAAAAAGAGGTCGCCCATCGTGTGTTGAAAATGAACCACCAGTGCAATTAATTCGTATTAGACAAGAATGTCGACCGATACAAGAAGTGCAATATGATAGAGTGGATCACTTTCCTCTTCATGACAACTCCGACGTACCAACAAGATGCAAGGCACCAAAGTGTAATGGAAGATCTAGAGTTAAATGCTCAAAGTGCAAAATACACTTATGTTTAACAAAAAATAAAAACTGTTTTCTTTCGTTTCATAATAAAGCATAATACTTAATAATAATATATGAAATAACTTTGTGATTTAATTTTCTATATTTGTTTTAACCTTGTGTTTGTAATTTTGTCATTGTTGAATTTTATAATAATATATTTCATTTTTATTTTTGTTTAATTTTTTTATTTAATTGAAGAATTGTTATATTTTTTATTTAATTGTATGAAATAATAAGAAATAGATTTATATATAAGACAGAATACATTGTTCGACACCGGTTGACTTTGTTTGTACACAAATGTGACCAGGGTCCTAGCACGGTCCTGAAGGACCAATTGACCAAAAGGTACACAATTTTGTTTTCAGGAAATCATAATCTACCTAAAAATAACCACAAAATTTTTTTTCTCCCATGAATCAAAAAGACCGAGTCAAAGGGTTAAAACAAAAACTTAAAATATCATTCGCAATTTATAAAATATATAAAACATAAAATTCGATAATACATTAAAATAATAAAAAATCAATAATAGAATTTCAAAAATCAATCTTTGAATTTTTTTTTTTTTTTTAATTTATTATCAATTTATTATATATATACAATATTTGCTTAAAATTAAAATTACAACAAAAATTATAAAACGAAATAGTTTTCGTTCATAGAAATATATGTATATAGTTTTCTTTATAAAAAAAAGTTAATAATAAAAAAAAAAACACAAGTATTAAAAAAGAAATGCGTCTTTTTTTTACGACAGTAAATTCATAATTAAATTATTTTATTTTTTACAATGTTCTTAAAAGTTATTTTTTAAAACAAAATTACATTTTATCTTTTTCAGTGTCTTATTACTATGCTTTAAACGGAAAAAATGTTGATTAGCAAAATTTGTTAACGCAATCTATTTTGGTGGGAATTAGCGTTTTAAAATAGCAAAGTTGAGAATGTTAAGTTATAATAAAATAAGTAGGTGTTGTATTACGCCTGCTCGTGTAGAGAATGGAATGTATGGAATTTATGGGGTTGTGGGAATATAATATAACACCTCCATCCTTAAGATATTTTGGTCTCCAAAATTTATGCTTTGTTAAGAATGTATTAAAATTTGTTCTTTGCTGTTTTTTTTTTTTTTTTTTTTTTTTTTTTGTGTTTAAAATGGATTAAGTTCCTTCAACTCAATTGTTTCAACTGGATTATTTGGTTTGGAAATTTGTCGTAATTTCAAACATTTCTTGAACTTGAAATATAGGATGGCCATAAAAATTATAACTGAAATTATTGATATCAGAGATAATGATATGTTGCTCTTTAGATTTGAATTGAATTCTACGTATTTGATAAGATCTTGGTTTACTTTTTGATTTACATGTACTTCATTCAAGGTTACGTTAGTTACAATTTTATTTATTTTATTATTATTTAAAACAGGTATTATATTTGTTTCTTTATACATTTTTACATTATTATGGTATTTTACATTTTTGATATTTATTATACAATTGCTAAATTTAATTAGTAACTTTTCTTTAAAAAATAAATTTTGATCAATACAATTTTGGTTTAATTTAGTATTTTGTAAATTAAAAGTTACAATCATTTCGTTACTTAGTTTTGTTACTGTTTCTAAATTGTTTAATTTATAGGTACAAGTATTATTATTTTTTAGAAGATTTTTTATGCAAATGTCATTTGGAGGGTGTAAACTACTCTTCATTAAGTATTTTTCATTATTATATTGGAAAATTTCATTTCCTTTTAGAACAACGTTTTGAATAGCTTTATCTAATTGCTCCTTTTTTTCGTTTGGAAAAGGTAAAAGTAATGCAATAAAATATTTTTCGATGGTAAAATTTGGTATGGATAAGACTAAAATAATAAGATTTTCTTTAAAGAGTATGTTGTTTTTAATGTAAGGTATAGTTTCGATAGTTAAGTTATAATGTTCAATCTCGTCATCTGTAAGTATGTCATGTGATAAAACTTCAAGACGGCTTAATAGTATAATGTCCTTAATTTCTTCTAAATGTTTGTTAACTGCTGTTATATCTGTGTAGAGCTGTAATACAAACAAAGGTTGGGATAACTTTGAGAAAAAATTTGAAGTTTGATTTTCTAGTTGATTCAGAAAGGTTTCTATTTTGATTTGTTGCTCGTTTATGGGGTTTGTAAGTTTATCGATGTTTTGTTTGAGATTATTATTGATAATGATTTGATCATTAATTTTGTTTGTTATCTGTTTACTGTTAGTGTCCAAATTTTGTAAATGTTTAAATATTTGTTCGGCGTCTTCGTTGTCCATTGAGCCCGCCACGAATTTCAGAGTGTTACCTAGAATGTTGATTAGTCCTCGTCGGTTTCGTTTTGTTTTTATTTGTTTTGGTGAGAGAGTCTTCAAATTATGTTCAAGATTATAAAATTCTCTGGTTAAAATAGTGTAAGCTGTTTCATTTTGTTCTAATTGAAGAGTGTCAAAATTGCGATGTAATTTTTTTATTACTTCCTGATGTTGAGTAATATTAACGATATGTAAGATACGCGTATAGTTTTCTATTACTTTAATTTCGTTTTGTTTAATTAATGAAAATCCGTTTTCATCTTTGAGTGGTATTAGTTGAATTGATTGCATAAGTACCGCCGGAATAAAAAACAGGATTGTAAAAAGGAATCCCATTTCTCTGTGAAGGAATAAAAATTTAATTTAGTTGGTTTTGAAATTTGTATTTTCTTTTTCGTTGTCTCTTACAATATTTTATGAATTTTTTGTTACTTATATCTGTTGTATGTTTTGGGGTTGCTGTGAATTTATTTAGTTTTTTGTATTTAGGTTTCATTTTTCCTACTTCTCTATTTTGTACAATATTATTGTGTTGTTTGTTACTATCGCTTCTATTTTTATTTAACTTTTCTATTCGTTTTTCTTTTTGTTCGTTAAAATGTTGGGATGAAATTTCAATTTCTTCTTTTGAAATATTTTTATTAATAAAGTCTATTGGTCTACATTTAGTAGTTGAGTGGATTGTTCTATTATATACCATAATGGTTTTAAAAACTTTGTCATCTAAACTATCAGTTACGTTTGTTTGGTCAATTTCTAAAATCCTAAGGTGCTCGTTAAGTGTACCATGTAACCTTTCTATATCAGCATTACCGGTCTTGTTTCCAGGGGTAGTTCGGTGAAACTCAATTCCGTTTTCTTTAAGAAATTGTTCTACCGCACTGTGAATAATACACTTTTCGTTATCAGATATTAACTTTTTCATTTTTCCCAAGTAAATTAACCTTTCTTTTACTGCGTTTAAAATTGAAATCCACGTTCTATCATTCAACCTGTAAATGGTAGCGTGTTTTGAAAATTTGTCGATCATTGTGAGGTACATAATGTTCCTACATGGAAACCAAATATCCATGTGAACTATGTCATTAAAGTTTTTTGGATTTTGCGTAACTTCGAACGGAAGTCGCAAAGGTCTTCTGTCATGTTTTGCTAAGGTACACACTTCACAATTATTTACAAACTGGTGTATGGGTAATTGCATATTAGGGAAATGGTATACGTTTTTTAGTTCTAAAAATATTTCAGAAATTCCTCTAGGGTTATTTCTGAGATGTTCATTTTTTATAATTTCTATAATTTGATTTTTATCAGTTATTTTTTGTAATTTTTTGTTTGATTTTAGTATTTTTAAATTTTTATTGTGAGCAAAATATTTAAGGTAAAGATCTTGAAATTTTACGTAGACATCTGTGTTGTCGCTGTAGACACACATAAGACCTTTATCCACTAGGCAATGTTTCATTTTTTCTAACATATTACTATTTTCAGTAACGTAGATATAATTTTGAATTTTTTTGTTAACGATTTTGGTTACGAATCTTTCACTAGAACTGGAAACTAAGTATATTTGATTTTTGAATAAATTGATTGGTTTCTCAGTTATTTTAATATAATACAAATCATCTTCGTTTGCACTATGTATAGTAGCTGCAGTAGACATAATCTCATCATTATTGCTAACGCTTTCTACATCATTTATTTCTGTCTCGTTTAAAAATTGTAAAATGGAATCACTTTTAATTTCGTTACTCTTTATGTTGGTATTACAATTGAAAGGAAGACGACTTAATCCATCTGCGATTTTATTGTCTTTTCCTTTTAAATAAGTAATAGTGAAGTTATATTCATTTAGTTTGATTTTCCACCTTTGTAATTTCATGTTTGGCTCTTTTAAATTATTGAGCCAAACAAGGGGCTTATGATCACATTGAATTGTAAAATTTCTACCATAGAGGTAGGTATGAAAATATTTAGTGGCCCAAACGATGGCCAGTAACTCTTTTTCAATTGTAGAGTACTTTATTTCATGGTCATTCAATGTTCTAGAAGCATAGGCTACCGGGTGATTATTCTGACTCAACACGGCTCCTATTGCAAAATTAGACGCATCTGTTGTTAGAGTAAAATGTTTGGAAAAGTCTGGATTCGATAAAATAGGTTCGGATGTTAAAAGCATTTTCAATTTATTAAAGGCTTCAACGAACTCTTTGTCGTTTTTGTTAATTTTTGAATTTTTTTTCAAGTAGCGAATTAATGGGTATGCTACTTTTGAATAATCTTTTACAAATTTTCGATAATAGCCACTTAATCCTAAAAATGACTTAATCTCTTTTTGTGAAGTTGGGAGTTGAATATTTTGAATTACACTAATTTTGGATGGATCGGGTTTTATACCTCCTTGAGTAATTAAGTGTCCTAAAAAGTTGGTAGATAGTTGAGCAAAATGGCATTTGTCAATTTGTATTTTCAGGTTGGAGTCACGAAGTTTTTGTAAAATCTTTTTTATTGAGACTAAGTGCTCTTCGAATGAGGATGAAAAAATTAAAATGTCTTCAAGGTAAACAACGCATATTTTGTTAATGAATTCTTTGAGCACGTGATTCATTAACCTTTGAAAGGTAGACGGAGAATTTTTCAGTCCGAAAGGCGTTCGAGTGAATTCATAATGTCCATTTCTTGTTGAAAACCCCGTTTTGCAACGATCATCAGGGTGGACTTCAATCTGATGAAAGCCCTTTGCCAAATCTAAACTTGTAAAATAGCGACAGTTACCTAATTTCGAAAAGAAGTCTTCAATATTAGGTATTGGAAATTTGTCATCTATTGTATTATCGTTTAGTTTCCGATAATCAATAACAATTCTCCATTTTTGTTTATTGGAGTTATCCATTTTCTTAGGGACAACCCAAATTGGAGCATTATATGGCGATGTGCTATTAACTATTATACCCTGACTCAACATTTCTTTAATTTGACGGTCTACCTCGTCTCTATGAAATTCAGGATAGCGATATCCTTTAGAGTACACAGGTATATCGTTTTTTGTTGTTATTTTATGTTTAATTTCACTAGTAAAAGTGAGTTTTTCATTTTCACGATAAAAAACATCTTTATAAGAGTTTAGAAGATGTTTTATTTGAATACTATTTTTATTATCAATGTTAAAATTGAGATCAATGTTAAAATTAAAATTGAGATAAGCTTCTGAATTGCTTGAATTAAAGCTAAAAATGTTAATAGAATCGTCGACGTACTTTTTTTGAAAATAGTTTTCCTCTTCGTAGTTGAGAAAAAATGGTATAAAAGCTTTTTCAGTTGTTATTAATCAGTATTTATAATTTATGTTGACACTTAATGGATCTAAGATATTGTTACCTATTAGTCCATCAAAGTAATTATGAAACGGAAATTCTAGAAAATCGACATAGTGGTTGGGTTCATTAAAGATTTTAAAAAGGGAAAGCTACATTTAGTATTTAAACAAAGTTTCCTATTAAAGGCATTCAGCGTGATAGGTTTTATAGTATTTTTCCATTTAGGATCACAAAGGTTAGTATTAATGATGCTGTGTTCTGCACCAGTATCAATAATTAATCTAAGAATTTTAACATTTGTTTTAATTACTATATAGGGAAGTTGTTTGAGACATTGCTGGAAAAATTCTGTTTGCTGTTGTCTGTATTCATGGAAATATCCATTGGTTCGATTTGATCTCTATTGTTTTGTGAGTAGTTCTTATTAGAATTGTCAAAATTTTGTTTTCGGTAATTATTTGAATATTGGTAATTTTTATTAAATTGTTGAGAATTCGGTTTAATGGAATTCATTTGATTATGTTGGTAATTGGTTGTATTTTGACTAGACCTTTTAAAATTAGATTGATGATAATTTTTGTTATTTGTATCATTTAATTGTTTGTTATAGTAGTTATTTGGATAGGAATTATTGTTATTGAAATTTTGTTTATTATTGTTAAAGTTATAGTTTTGAGGTGGGTGATTTAAATTTTTACGATTATAAAAGTTTTTTGGATTTCTTATACCATTAAAATACAAGTAATTGGTTTCCGCTATAATTTGATAAGCATCGAATAATGTTTTTGGATCCCTGTTTATAATAATACCTCTAACGGGTTCAGGTAGATTGTCTTTAAATGTATTTAAGGCTATTCTTTTATTAGTTTCAATTTGTTCACGGTTTTGGTCATCATTTAAGAGGTATGCATTGTTAATGCGGCTTAAGGTAGTGTTAATTTCTTCATAAAATGATTTTATTGTAGAATTACATCTAATTAGTGATAAGTTATCTGTAAGGCGTTGAATAGGAGTTGTTTCTCCATGATTTTTTATTAGAATAGATTTTAATTGAATCCATGTTTCAATTGGTCCATGAGAGAGTAAAAGTTGTTTTGCTTTGTCTATTATTTTGTCTTGTATGTGACCTAAAATTAATTTTTTGAATTGGTGTTCACTTAAACCTTCTATAAGTGGAATGTAAGAATTTATTCTGGTAATAAAATCAGCTAAGTTTCGCGGATTTCCATTGAAAGGTGGTATTTGATTAATACATTTTACAAGAAGGTTAAATTTAGCTATTTCATTTGGATCATCCATTGTTAATAAAATTTATTTTTTATTTTAAAATTTAAATGGGCTTTATGAAAAGTAGTTTACGATAGTTTACAATACACTTTTATAATACTAATACAATTTTAATAGTAGTAATAATGTAATTTTTTTTGTGTAAAATGAAGGATAAAAAAAAAATTTTATTTTTTATTATTTTTTTTGTAAAAATTTTAGCACTATAACTAGTTACAATTTTATAAAATAAAATAAAATAATAATTTAAAGTAAGAATAATCTGACCCTGATGTTCCTTTCTGTTTTTTTCCTCCTTTTTTTGTTTTTTTATGTTGTTTATTTTTATTTTATTGATGTTCCTTTTTGCTTTTTTTGTTTTCTTTTTTTTTTTTTTTATGTTGATTTTTCCAAAATTTTACTGCACTGTTAATCACTTTTCTTTTTTTTTTTATGTTGTTGATGTTTCCAAAATTTTACTGCACTGTTAATCACTTCACTGTTAATGTCTTTTTTTTTTTTATTAATGTTAGGTGTTTTGTTGTATTCACAATCGTATGTGAATTTTTTTTTCTTTTAGTTATTAACTTTTTTTTTTTTTTTTAAACACAATCATTTGTGGATTTAAAATATATTTTTTTTTTGTTAAATCTTTTGCGATTTAAGTTAGTTCTTAAGATTCTCTATATCTTCCTCGAATTTTGAGAATCCTACCGACTGCGCCAGTTTTCTTTATAAAAAAAAGTTAATAATAAAAAAAAAACACAAGTATTAAAAAAGAAATGCGTCTTTATTTTACGACAGTAAATTCATAATTAAATTATTTTATTTTTTACAATGTTCTTAAAAGTTATTTTTTAAAACAAAATTACATTTTATCTTTTTCAGTGTCTTATTACTATGCTTTAAACGGAAAAAATGTTGATTAGCAAAATTTGTTAACGCAATCTATTTTGGTGGGAATTAGCGTTTTAAAATAGCAAAGTTGAGAATGTTAAGTTATAATAAAATAAGTAGGTGTTGTATTACGTCTGCTCGTGTAGAGAATGGAATGTATGGAATTTATGGGGTTGTGGGAATATAATATAACAATATGAATGATAATATAGAAAGATAACTCAGAAAATAGGAAACAACTTTAGTGGTATATATCATATACCACCGCCCTTGAAAGAGTTAAGTAATGATTTCTATGTCATCATAATTTAGAGTTAATAGCCATTTTTTGCTGAGTACTTTGAATTTATTGAAAAGTTTTACTTCTCTAATAAAAACGGGAAGTTTATTAAAATAAATCGGTACCAAGTTATCAAAAATTTTTTTAGAGTGTGTATTTAAAGTTAAAGGAATATTCATTATATTTTGATTATTTATTCTAAGATTATATATATATATATTTGACTGTCGTAATTGTAATGACTTTATTTTTTTAAAGAAAATTTTTAAAGATTTATGTGCATAGATATGTCTTAAGGGGAGGATATTAGCTTCTTGAAATAAAGGTCAAGCACTAGATAATCTACTTTTACGAAATATTATTTTCATAATACATTTTTGAGTTATTAGAATGGATTCTATGGAACTATAATAGGTACTACCCCAACTTGTAATACCGTATTGTAATTTGCTATGAACTAGTGCATAATAATTTTTTAATAAGAGATTTTTTGACACATATGATCTTAAAAGAAAGAAAGTTCGAATGGAGAATAACATATATTTATGCAAATTAGCTAGATGGTCCTTCCAGTTTAGTTGTTTATCTATTATTACTCCTAAATATTTATATTTATCGACCACTTAAATTTTAAAACAGTTTTCAGAACAAGTATTAAATAATAACTGATTGAAACCGCAGTCATGATGATCAGCAATCCATTTTTTACAATCTGCTGCATGAAAAAATAAATCTAAATTTGAATTTTGCGTTTTCTTTAACTTGAAAATAATTAATTTTGTTTTATTGCTTATTAATAATTTGTGGATTTTAAACCATTTACTAATTAAATTTATATTAAGTTCACGGCTTTCAATAAGAACTCTATTATTCGGTTCATTTATGATAAAGCGCAGTCATCCGCAAAAACTGTGATATTTCCTTTTAGTTTTTGAAAAAAAAAAGGAATTTTTTGTGTATTAGAAAAAGTAAAGGGCCTAATACTGAACCTTGCGCAACTCCAACTACTTGGTCACCAACACCAACTACATCGATGGCATTGTCTAACGCTCTTTGTTCCATGAAATCAAACTTTTCCTCTAGAACTGCAACTTTTTTTTGGAGGTAACTATTTTCAGATTCAAGTGACAGTATTTTCTTCACATATGATTCGTGAATCTTCTCGATTTTCTCCATCATTTTATAGACGGACTCCAAACTGATTGCATTAGGCGTCAAACTGCTGGGAGTCGTCGTTTCTTTTGTCGTTTTTGGAGTATTAGTCTTCTCAACAAACCTTGGCAATATATTAGCCAATGAGCTGGCAGAGAAATTTTTCTTGCTTTGCTGCACTCCTCACATATAAATTATCCATTTTTTTTTTTATTATTTTCCACGCACCCAATGTGATAATACAAGTTACACGTCATGCATTGAATGTTTTTTTGCATTCTTTCAATTTTTTTATTGCATTTGTTACAAATCATTATGAATTTTTTTCTTCTTTTTTTTTATTATTATAAATTTAGTTGAAATTAATTATTTTGTGCTTATAATACATTTACATACATTATGTAATTGTTGAAGATTTACAACATTTATTTTATTTTGTTTATTCTTTTTATATGATTATATTTTTCTTTTATTTTATATTGATATCAAGATAACAAGACTTCATTCAAAGTTTAAATAAAATTTAAATAACACTTAAAATGTTTTCTTATATAATTTACAATATTATTATTTTGTATAAATATGTTTTTAATACTGCCACCACTGGATGTTGCTCTGACGAGTTCCAAATTTGAAAAGAAAGAATTTAAAATGAAAAATATTTAAAATGTGAAATGTATTTAACAAACATGCACATTTTTAACTGATACATTGCTTATAAAAGAAAATAAGAGAAATTTCTAACATCTAAGTTTTATACAAATAAGAATTTAATTTTAATACAATAGAAATTACTGAAAACAGTTATTACTGTGGTGGCTGAAAGTTTAACAACAGATTTTATAATTTAGTTTTAAATATATTTTTGAAATAAGTTTGATGATTATTTTTCAATACCCTCCAAAACTTCTTCCAAAAGTGGGAGCATGTGAATGTTTTTATCTTGTATTTTGCATCTCCAATAAGAAAGCTTTCTCTTAAATCCATCTATTTTATTTCTTAATGTGAATATATTGGATGAAACTCCTTGAAAAGAAATATTCAGGTCATTAAGAAAACGAAACATATATTCGTCATATACGCAAGTTTAGCCACCCATTCGTCATCCTCCAAAACTTTTGCTACAATTGAATTTTTCTCTATGAGAAATATTTTTATTTCTTTTCTTAGTTCAACAAATTGGGTAAGGACTTTTCCTTTTGAGAGCCAGCGAATTTCGTTATGAAAAAGAAGATGTTGCGAATTTCATTGACGATTTTAATCAGGTCATTCATAACTACGTTCAGTTCAGCAGAAAGCCTCTTTGCAGCTAATTGTTCTCTGTGTATAATACAATGAGTGAACATCATTTCTGAATCCGCAACCGTCTTTATTTTTGAAACTACACCTGATCGATAGCCAGTCATACGTGCAGCATCATCAGAACATACTCCTACGCTCCAAGGTTTTTTTTTTTTTTTTTTTTCTTTATTTCAATCATACTAATTTAATATAAAATTTCATTAACTTAAAACTAAATTGTAAGTTGTAGATCTTAGCCTAGGCTGTCTGATCTTAAAATTTAAAAGAAATTAAAGTGCAAATAAAAGTTAATATACAAAGAAAAGCTATGGAACTGTCAATAATATGAAACAAAATAAATTACATTATAGGAAAACTTAAAAAATAAGATAAACTTCAATGCTTAAATTATAAAACGAAAAAAAAAAAAAAAAAAAAAGAAAACAAAAAAGTACTAATTCTATTATAAAAATTATATATAAAGACTATTTAAAACTACTTATGAAATTAACTTTAACATTTTTACTGCAATTACTACTATCAAACATTTTTTAATTTTTTATTATTGTTGTTGTAATAATACAAAATATTCTTATATTCAATTATTTTTGTTTATTTATAATTTATTTTTACTTTTTCCCATTTATTTATTTTTGTTTTTTTTTTTTTATTTTTATTGTCAACTAATATTTAATATAAATTTTTGTATTCCGGTTTTAAAAACTCTAAAAGAATCAATTTCTTTAAGTTGTACCGGCAGGTCATTAAACAATTTCAAACAATTATACAGACAGTTGTTTTTCTGTTGATTTGTTTTAAACAAGGACAGGTAGAAATTGGATTTGTTTCGTGTGTTGTGTGTATGGATGTCTATCATTCTACTCAAAATGAAATTATGTTTGATTTTATTATTAATTATTTTAAACGCTACTAGATATAGTTCTCGTTTACAAATATTAGTGAAACTTAAATATTTATCAGAATATAATAAATTTGTTGGATACATACGTGGGTAGAAGTGAATAATTTTTATTGATTTCTTATGAATGACATCCAGCTGACTTAAGACATCTTTGCTGGCTCGCACCGTTCCATACGGGATTGAGATATACAATGTGTGACACTATAAAAGACGAATATATTGCGTATAATGCTTTGGTTGAGATAAAGTTCCGTAATCTACGCAATATGAAAAGATAGGGTGATATTTTGCTAATAATATGGTGCACGTGGTCAGTCCATTTCAACTTTTTATCGATAATTAACCCTAGATAATTAAAGCTTCTATTACAGTTTCTATTAATTTAGATTTATAAAAGAAATTTTCTGAGTTATATAATTTATTTCCAAACAAAATAATTTTGGTTTTTTTTACATTTAGGCTTAATTTGTGTTTAGTAATCCATATTACAATATTATTTAGATCGTTTTCAATATCCCTCCTCAATTCGATTTCGCTTGTTGCTGAATATCGTATTACTGCATCATCAGCATACAGTTGAATTGAGCCTTTCAGCTTTAGTCGGGATATATCATCAATGTAAAGCTTGAAAAGGTCTGGTCCTAGGATGGATCCCTGTGGTACCCCTTTTTTAATAGTAAGGTAACTACTAAGAGAATTTCCTATTTTGACTCTTTGTAGCCTATCATTGAAATATGATTTAAAAAAGCTTATATTGGATGGACTAAAACCAAGATTAATCAATTTTAATAACAGTATCTCATGGTCAACGCAGTCAAATGCTTTTTGTAGATCCAAAAATATACATGCAACAAATTTGCCATTGTCGATGTTATTGGATATAAAATTTGTTAAACTGAGACATGCTGATGTAGTGTTAGAATTATTTTCAAAACCATATTGTTCTTCATGTAAAATGCTGTTATTTGTAAAAAATAAATTAAGGCGGCGTTTGATGATTATTTCAAATATTTTTGACAAAGCGTTTAGTACAGAAATCGGTCGGTAGTTTGTTGGATTTGTAGTTGAACCTGATTTGTATATAGGGGTTACTATTGCTATTTTGAGACTTTTAGGAAAAACAGAATTTTGAATTGCATTATTTACTAATTTTACTAATAATGGTGATAATTGAGATGAGAATTTTTTAATGAATTTAGAGGAGATATTGTCATGGCCCGTTGCAGCTGACGACTTTAGTTCATCAATTATTTGTTTGATTTCTTCTTCATTTGTTAAATCTAGACAGAAATTGTTGAAGATAGTTCTTCTTGTACTATTTATATATATAAAATCTATTTGGAAAGGAGAGATATTTATTTCGTCAGTTACATTCACAAAGAAGGAGTTCATTTTGTTAGCTATGTTGCTTTCATCACTGATAGTTTCATTATTAAAGTCTAAGGACTTAATAATTGTGTTAGAAGTACACGAATCAGTGTTATGAATTATTCTTTTATAAAATTACCACAAGTTTTTAGAATTTGAAATTTCGGAGTGGATGTCATTTGAAAAATAGGTTTTTTTAACTTCAAGAATCCTTTGGCTAACTTCAAGTCTCATTTTTTTTATATAAGTCAAGTATATTATTTTTGTAGTTACAAGAATACTTGTAATAAGAGTCTCTAATCTTTATTTTATTCAAAATTTCTTTCGTCATCCATTTCTTTTTTAATTTCCCCATTCTTACCTCGATCGTTTTAGTATACTTTATGATAATCTGCTGTAAATCGGCAACAAAAGGATCAAACTCGTCATAAGAATCAAGATTAGACCAAAAACTATCTAATTTTATTTGGTCGTAATTCAAAACTGTTTTCTTTTTGGTTTTTTCTATGGTTAACGGTTTGAGATTCATATTAATGAGAAACATTTCATGATCTGAAAGAGGGGTACCCATTATCATAAAATTATATTTGAATTTAACCAAGTCGGTAACAAGGTGATCAATAACAGTTCTAGTTGAGTTGCTAATTCTAGTAGCATATTCAGGAGTTATTTTATTGTATATTAAGAACCCATTACCAAGCAAAGTGTTTGTATATGTTAAGACTTGCTCCTTTTTGGTGTCAAGTAAGTTTAAATTCATATCACCTAAAATAACAGAATTTTTATAGGTTGTAGTAATTTCATCCAGCTTATCAATAAAATCTGGTACACGCGTTTCGTGTGATCTATATATCCCAATAATGTTTATGTTATGGTTAGTTAATTTAGTAATTAAAATATTTGTTTTATTAAATTCTTCTCAAATAATAATGTATATCGCAACACCACCATATGGTTCTTGCCTATTTGAAAAATAAGGAACATATCCATTTATATTGAAAAAAGCATTTTCCTTTTTGATAAGCCATATTTCAGTCAGAACAATTATATGGATGTCAAAATCATAAGAATAAATTAGAGATTCTAAGTCGTATAGTTTGTTCCGAAGACTTTGAATGTTGATGTACATAATATTCAAGTTAGTTTTATTATTTGTAAATGATGTTAGGTTGCATACCCCTGACATATGCACAACATTCATATCCAAAGAAGGGTTTATGGTGTTAGTTGAGAAATTTATAACGAAGAGGAAAAATAATAAGAAAAAAGACGGAGAGAAATAAGAAGAAAACCACATGCTTAGAAGAAAAATACAATAATTTCGTTATGATTAGAATGATAAGGAATGATAATATGATTTTAGTATTAAATCCGTTCGCGACGTGTAAATTATATTGATAATGTGTATAATAGAAAGTAAATTTAAGAAAAGAATAATAAATTAATAAATATATAAGTAGTGTTTTTAATATGATATTTTTAGTAGTAATTTTTGTTTTTAAACGAAATCTAATAATATTTAGCAGATATATTGTATAAATGTGTAAGAAAAATAAGTGTTTTAATAAATGTTTAAAATTATTTAAAAGTGCCATAATCAAAAAAATTTCATTGTATAATATTAAAGTTACATAAGAATATTTAATATGTGCAGGCATATGGACATATGAATACTTGAGTATATTGACACATATACACATGTACATATGGCTGCACATATGCCACTTCATCTTAACTATAATATTAGTATACTTGTAAATGCAATAGTGAATATAAAAAAATGTTTGTATAGCCAAAGTAATTGCAACAAAAACAAAAATGGAAACAAAGTAGTAAGTGAAACAACTAAAAATAATAAGTGAAATTATGAAAAAAGTTACAAGAATTTTTGAATAAAAAAAGTAAAAAGTTTTAAATTTTAAATATTTGTTTAATTTTTTTAATATCATTAAAATTTAGTCGTAAAAAGATTGTGTTGTTTTTGACCCATAAGTATTCCATTTTTTTTGAAATTTTGATTGATTTTGCCTCGAAATAAAGCTTACTTTGAAGCGAAGATAAATGACGGCGAAAAAATATTTCATTATTCTTACCTTCGAAAGTTAGATTGAACTCAGCTGTGAATAAAGGTCCAAAGCTTTTTTTTATAGACATAATGTCATTTTTGATTTCATCAGAACTTAATTTTACTATATATAAGCAGCTTTCAGATGTTCCTTCTTTTTTGTTTATTAAAGGTGTTATACTTATTAGATTTTTGCTGGATACATCAGCACCCAATTTGTTAAAAATATTGTCAAGTTGGAAGTTTTTCAAACCTGGTGGTAGGCCAGCTACAACAATATCGTTTTTCCTTTTTAGCTGTGTTGGTTCATCTAGAATTCCCTCCAACCTATTCAACTTTTCTTCCAATGACCTTGTGTGATCCTGCATATAATCAATTTTTTTACTTAGGATTGTATTTTCTTTTTTTATGACTATATTTTCTTTTAGTGCTGTGTCAAGTTTATCGGACAAAAAAATTTGAGAACTTCGAATTTCTGATACAGCGGACCCCAGAGCTTTTAAGTATATAGCCATTTTTTCCATGTTGCAGTTACTCAAGTCAAACGATACCAAGTCATTAGTTTCCATTTTATTTAATTCACCTGGAGATCCTTCATCATCCTCCACAAGCACTGCAAGTGATTCATTCAATTGCGTGGGACAATTAGAACATTTCCAGCTTATGTTTCCCGATTTTACAAGCTCATAGGTATCGTCAGAAATCTTAGCACATCCAATATGGAAGAGTTTAACACAGATTTTGCATTTCACAACTTTTGATCTGGTCGATAATAGTTTTTTGCAAACACCACATTGATTAGCCATATTTAAGAATTTAGAAATTTTTATATAAGAGTTTTTTTGAATTATTTATTGACTATTTTTTTAATGTTTTTTATTTTTTATTCTTTTTGTATTTTTTACTTTTGTTGTTTTTCTTTTTTATTTTTTTTTTATTTTTACTTTCTTTATATTATATTTTATTTTAAAATCTTATTTTATTTAAATTATATTAATTTAAGTTTTAGAAAGTTTAAATTAAGAAAGATTACATCAAATTAAGTTATTAACATTTTTTTTAAAAATTAATTTTGAATTTATTTTAAAGAGCGCAAAAATAATGTTGCTTGTACTTTTCTTTGACAGTTCAAAACCTTCTCCAACGGTTTTATTAGCTCCTCACCAATAGAGAAAGGTTTTTTGGTTTACTTATTCTAAATACAACCAAATAAGAAGCTTTTAACAGAATTTTTCCACTAATTGTCATTGAGAAACATTGGTCTAAAGCATAGTACAGACCAAAACTTAAACTAATTAAGAGGCTGAGACATTCGGAGAGGAAAGCTCAATAAAAGGCCTGTTTTTGAAAAAAAAAATACACGCAGTCTTTTGGAAAAAAATAAGGGGGGATCACAAATCAGATTATAATTCGAAAACTATAATTTTTGATCCGTTTGTTGTGGTCTTCCTCTAGTTCCAAGACTTTGTATTAAATAAAAAAACTTGTTCAGTTGCTATATTTTTATGATATAATTCTTTATTTTATGTACGTCTAATTTGTACGACGAGCAATCAAAGAATAGAATAATGATAAAGTGTTATCTTTTACTAATGTAACGTAATTTTTTAAATAACATCACACATTGCTATCAGGTATGTTAGCATACACTGGTGGAGTGTTAAATTAGTATATAATATTTGTGTAATAAATTGGTGCGTACTGTGTATTGTGGTGACTGTTCCCTACATCACTCCCTCCAAAGATAATGTCATTTAGGAATATGCATTACTGTATTTTTTTTCTCAATTTCAGGCTGACCTTTTTCTAATAAAATATTGCATGCTTCTACAAAAAATCTTTTGACGAAGTATTCCAATGCATGCTTTTTTTTTATAGATTTATTTTGAAAAATGAATAGAAAAGACCGATTTTTTTATTATACAAGTATTTTGACTCGTCAGTCACTTTAGTGTAAGGCTTCATAATATTTGGTCTTAATGGAAAGGTCACGTCAGCCTCAAAATAGTGCGAAAATTTTATATTAAAACCTGGTAAGTTAATATCTTGTGGAATATGCAGATCATTATTCAATATCTTTTGCCCAAATAAGGAATTCCTAATTACATCACCATCACCATTACTTCCATAACCCCGAACATCAACAAACGTAAAGCTATAATCTGCGGCACACGCAGCCATTAAAACCAGGGTTTAAAAAACTACAGCAAAAATAGTAAAAGCACTTAAATTATTGCTGTTGCTGACTATCACAGCATTTCAAATTAAAAAAAAAAACTATTACTGCGCTTTGCTGTTACAACTTAACCGAAGTAAAGTAATAGTTTTATGCTTTTTACACATACAAATACTACGCATGTGCTTTTACTTTTCAAAACATAATAGCAATAGTAGAATTTTGCTGAATGCTTTTTAATATTTTAAGTCAAAGTAAAAAAAAAGCTATTTGCTGTGCTGATTTTGCTGTGAAGACATTGCTGTGCATTGCATTTAGAAAGAAATTTTATTTCGAAGAAAAAAGTGGAGTAAAAGAAAAAAAAATATGTCCAAAAGGTTTGTTCAATATGCAAATTAATATTGAATAGAGTAGAGCCAATGTGTATGTATTCAACGGGACTTTGTCATATGAACTACATCTTCTAGGTGGTGACTGGTGGAAAGAGCCAAGTTCAAGAAATTGAGCAGCCTCTAGCAAAAATAGGTCAGGGTCCCACCTCACAAAGCCCTCGAAATTTTTTTTTATTTTTTTTTTTCAACTTGTCTTCAGTAAAATCGCTGCTAGGCACGATGCAAACAAGCGGTCCCAAGAGTCGGGACCGAAGACCTCAAAAATTTTTTTTTTTTTTTAATTTTTTTTTGTCATCAGTACAATGACCCTTAAATGTGATGAAGACAATAGGTCCGAGGTCCCAGGAATTGGGGCCGAAACTCTATTTCACCAGTTTAAATTTTATATTTCTCGGAAAAGATTATTAATAATTATTATAAATAATTTTTAAAAAAATTTCAGATTGGTCCGACAGTCCGGAAGTCGGAACCAAAGAACCTTGAACAAAAAAAAAAAAAAAACTTTTTTTTTTTATACTTATCTTGATACGTAATGAACATTATTGACATTTTGGTTTTGGACAATTTTTTTGTTCAAGGTCTACGGTCCCGACTTCTGGTGAAATAGAGTTTCGGCCCCAATTCCTGGGACCTCGGACCTATTGTCTTCATCACATTTAAGGGTCATTGTACTGATGACAAAAAAAAATTAAAAAAAAAAAAATTTTTGAGGTCTTCGGTCCCGACTCTTGGGACCGCTTGTTTGCATCGTGCCTAGCAGCGATTTTACTGAAGACAAGTTGAAAAAAAAAAATAAAAAAAAATTTCGAGGGCTTTGTGAGGTGGGACCCTGAACTATTTTTGCTAGAGGCTGCTCAATTTTTTGAACTTGGCTCTTTCCACCAGTCACCACCTCGAAGATTTCTTTACTTTTTTCATGTCCACTTATAAATTTAAAGTAAAATACTTACCATTTTTTTTGTAAATCCATTTTTTAAATTTTAAACAACAAAAGTTTTCAAACAAACATAAGCCGTCACAAGGAACAAAAAATCACAGTAACTCTAAGTAAAACAAAAGTGTATTATAAAGTGCTGTAAATGCTGAATAGTAATTCAAAGCAACAGCAAATGCTGTTTAGCTGTATTCAACTCATTTTGCTGTAGCTATTTAAAAAAATGATGAAAAAGCTTTTTTTGCATATTACTTTTTGAAATAAAAATGCGCAGCACAGCGGAAGCAAAACAACTACAAAAAAAATGCTTTTGCTATGCCTTTGCTGAATTGATGTTAGAAAGCAATAGTAAAAAAATAGTAAAAGCTTGAAATAACTACGAAGTTTTTTAAACCCTGATTAAAACTTAAAATTACATTTTTGGAAAAAAATGAATATGTAAAGATTATAGGTTCCAATGATGCAAAAATTCACAATACTTGAAATGTTTTTAGAATTATAATATAAAGATCCACAGTCCAATCCAATTATCTGCAGATGAGCAGAAAAAATCTACGCATATTTTTGTGTTCAAAAAGCCCTTACAAACTTTTAAAATTTCGTTTATCATCTTTCCCACAAAATTCTTTTTTTCCTCTTCCTGGAAATGAACTCAAATTTCATCGGAAGCTTCAAGGAAATTAAGACTTTCACTTCTGCGTCGTAACCAAATATGTGGAGAACATCCGTAAATACCAAAATATTTCGCATTATTTTAATATTTATTAAAATATTTTAGCATTTATTAAAGATGATAATTATTGTTTTTAATAAATAACAATAAATTCAATCTTAATATGTACTTTTTACAAAATATCTTGCGAGTCCATTTTAGTTTGTTTTATTTGTATTGCAGAAATTGCAGCAACATAAAATCTGCAATTCTGTGCATGTTGCGCGTTTATGAAAACAAGATCCATATTTGTATATATACAGCGTTTTTTTTTTTTTTTTTTTAATGTGTTTTATTTTTTTTAATCCATTTCTTTTTTTTTTTTCTTATATCTGTACGAAAAACACTTAAACCAAATTTTCTTATTTCTTATTTCCAAACTTAATGACCTTTTGAGGAAGGTACTCTAAGATTTAGTATTTCTTAAATTTATTAATTTACTTGATCAGCTGTTAGCTATTTATTATTATTTTATTAATGCGTAAGTGCATTCTTTCTTTGTATAATTTAACTGGAAAAACTTTTTTTCTAATAAAAACCAATTTTTAATTTGTATTTTGTTTTTATAAAACTCTATACTACTTATTCTAGACTATCACCTAATTATAACTAACTTACAACTATCCTAATCTAACTTATATTTACCCTATACTACTTATTCTAGACTATCACCTAATTATAACTAACTTACAACTATCCTAATCTAACTTATATTTACCCTAACTATACTATGTTTTTATGAGTTTATTCATTATTCTGTTCAAGCCACCAATACTTATCGGTGCTTAATAAGTCTTTATTTGTTATATACATATAGTACCTTAACATTTCTCTATTATCTTCGGTTTTAAAATTTGGTTGGTATTCTATTTTTTTATTTGTAGCTTTCCTAAATATATGGTATATTATGGGCACTTTATCATCATTTTGAATATATTTATTTTTATCCAGGTAAATCCATCCTTCTGGAGGTATATAACCGGTTCTCATTGTCATCTCAATGTACCCATCATCTGGATGTATTGAGTGAGCAATCAGACTATTTTCTGTCACAAATTCTACCCTAGAAAAATGCTTTCTCGTTAAGTTAATTATAAATTGATCTATTTTATTGATTTTGCTAGTCTCATAGAGCGTTTTGTTCGATATATAGTGTTTGTAGTCTGATTCCGGTTTTCTAAATTTACCTGTGCAATGCCTTATACACTTTCTTTCAAACTTTCTCAATAACTCCATACATGATGGACTTATATTATACCATATTGGGCAAGCATATGTAAGAATAGGTCTTATCATTGCTTGGTACCCTATGATTTTGACTCTGTTATTTATTCCTTTCTCATAGAAGAGCTTCCTGGAAGCCATAAAAGCTTTCCTCGCTTTTTCTAATTGATTGGAAATATGTTTCTTATAATTTAAATTGTAGGTTAAGTTTACGCCCAAATATCTGACAGACTTTTGGTTCGTAATTTTTGTGTTGTCTCTAGTTTTTATGTGGAACTTTCGCCAGTTTTTTCTAACATCAGAGTTAGCTTTATCTAGACTTGTTCTGAATAATATAACTTCACACTTGCTATAATTGATTCTTAGTTTCCAAGTATCAATATAGCTTTGTGTTTCATTATAATTTTCTTGCAGCTGTGCTTGCATTTTTGATACATATCTATTTACATTATAAATAATAAGATCATCCGCAAAGGCCAAGCTCCTTGTCAGAGACTGGTTTTGATTTAGTTTATTTAATAGCTCAGCAATATATAAATTAAAGAGCAAAGGTGCGTTTACAGTCCCTTGCTGTAAACCATTTGTTATTTTAAATATTTTCTTAGAACATGTTTGTCCATCTACTGTGATAAATTTTTTATCTTCTAGCATATTTTTTATCATTTTTATTATCTGAGTTGGAAAATTATATTTTAAAAGTTTGAAAATTAGTCCATCAATCCATACCGAATTGAAAGCTTCTTTTAAGTCTATAAGGCATGCTCCCACACATTCCTTTTTATTAATTGCCCAGCACATATCAGACGTTAATTTATTTATTGCATGTACTGCTGAATGTTTTTTTCTAAATCCGAACTGGTTTTCT
This sequence comes from Argyra leucocephala, assembly GCA_963942445.1. NCBI lineage: Eukaryota > Metazoa > Arthropoda > Insecta > Diptera > Dolichopodidae > Argyra > Argyra leucocephala. The sequence goes on along the minus strand of OZ012679.1, from coordinate 51,587,027 downwards.
GGCATAATTCTTTTTTCTTTAATAAATTTTGTAATGTTTTTGGCTATTATAATTTCTAATACTTTACTTATGTTTGGTAATAAATTTATTGGTCTAAAATTTTTTGGATCATTATGATCTTTTCCTGGTTTTGGGATTGGTACTATTTTTGCTATTCTCCACATCTTTGGAAAGTAACAATTATTAAGTATATTATTGAAAATTATACAATAGTTTTCTATTATGCTATTTGGAAGATGTTTTAACACTATATTTGGAATTTTATCAATGCCTGCGGAACATTTGTTGCTTAATGTCTTAAATATTTCTTTTAAATCTGTTATTTTAACGAAATAATTATTACATGTTTGAGCTGTTGTTAAGTTATTTGCTTTGCATGTCTCACTAAAATAAATTATTTTTATATTTGCATCCTTTTCTATTTTTATTTGCCTGTTAAATTCTATGATTGTTTGTTGTATTCTAATATCATTTTGAAATAACGAATTTGTATGTACTTGGTTATGTGATTGTTCAATATAATTTCCTATAATATCTAAAATATCTGTTTGATTTCTTATAATATATCTACCCTGTTCATCCTTTTCTAATTGTCTGATATTAATACCCATGCTCTCAATCAAGTATTTTTGATTTTCTTCTATCCTGAGCTTGTCGATATTTTTATTTGTTTTTTTCCTAAATAATTTATTAATAATAGGGAACATATTTTTGTTATTAGAGGGATGAATTTTTTTTAAAATGTTCTCCCAGTATTTGTTCTTTTGAATGTATAAATTTTGTTTAATGAGTGTATTAATATTTCTTAATAATGATTTTAATCTAATTGTTCTATTACATGAGTGTTGATTGTTTCTATGTGCCATTTTTAAGGCCGTTAATACTGTACTTTTATAATTTTGAAGTTTCCTAATTTTATAATTTAAAAATTTTTCTATAGTGTGTTCCTTAAATTTGGGGCTACATGACTCTACTGCATTATTTATAATTTTTTCTAACTCTTTTAACTTATTTTCTATTTCGATATTTTCTAAATTTCTATAATTAGGGATAAAAGGGTTTTCATTAGTTGAAATGCTACTCATTTTTTCATCTAAGATTTTTTGAAATTTTTTCCAATTTGTTATTTTATAATTTAATTTATTTTTGTTACTTTCTTCTGTTAATGTTAGCCTATTAGTATCCAATATTAATTCTATTTCTAATGCATTATGATCACTATCATATGGAATCGTTCTCAGTTTATTATTGCTATTGTTACTTAGGTTCAATCTAAAATCAATAATTGCTAAGTCTAAATAAGAATTTGTTCTCGGATATGTTGGCTCTACGGTTCCATATAATTTTGATTTATGTAATATATCGTTTTTTTCTAACCAATTTTTAAATATGTTCCCTCTTGTATTGTTTGTGTTATTTGACCAGTTCGTGTGCTTAGCATTGAAATCTCCTGCGATTACATAAAACGTATCTTCCTGGTATAATTTTAAAACCTCAAAAATTTTATTTAATTCAATTTCAAACCTATCATTATGATTATGCCCTGCATATAATGCTACTAATTTTAGTTTTTTGTTTTGCTCTAATTTTAATTCTATTGTGCTTATCTCGAGACATTTAAATTTATCATAAATAAAATTTTGAGTATCTAAATAATACCTAAATATTTTTTTAATAAGAATACCTGTACCACCTCCTTGTGTAGCTCCCGGTCTGTCAGTTCTTATAAAATTGTAATCTTTAAAATTGAGCTTGTGCTTAGAATTTAATTTGGTTTCTGACAATAGTACTATATCTGGATTATATTTTTCTAGAAAATGTACTAGGTACGCTCTTTTATACATTGATATTATAGAGTTAACGTTAATAGAGATAATTTTTAATTTTTTTTTATAATTTATATTATTATTATTCATAGTATGAGTTGAATGGCATTGTCTCATATAGGTAGTCTATTTTTTTTGTATGTTCATTTATTTTGTTTTCTATTATTTGTAAAGTTTTTTTTAAATCGAGTAAAATATTTGTATTCTCATTATTTTGTATTAAATTTGTTAGTGTATTATTATTAGTTTTATTATTATTGTTATTATAATTGTCGTTCTTGTTATTATTATTATAATTATTATTATTGCTAATAGTGTTGCCATTAAAATTTCTGGTTGCATTTGCATACGACAACTGTGGTTGTACATAGTTATTTATCATTTTCATTTTGGCTTCATTTCTTTTATTAATTGCTGCCTTTCTTAATTCTGTGTTTTTAATTTTTTTCATATATTCAGGGCACCCTCTATACGATGCTGGATGACCGTTGCTGTTGCATAATGCGCAGTATAGTTCAGCATAGGCTGATTCTTTTGGCATTGTGCACATTCCTATTTCGTGTTGTTTATTACATTTGACGCATCGGTAGTCCATGTTACAATTACTTGCCGCATGGCCTAACCTTTGACATCTTTTGCATTGTGGTATTTCGTTTTTTGTAATTTTTTCCCACCTTACTATTTGGTAGTTTATTCTTTTAATCTTTTGTATTATTGATATATCACTTTCCGGTGATATTTGTACAATAAATATTGGCAGGTTTTTGTTTTCTCTTATTGAGCGTTTGGTTATTAATCTTGTTACTTTCACTATATTTACCTTCTCTAATTTTAATGATCGTAATTCTTCCTTGATATATTCTGGTTCATCTTCTGAATTTAGTCCTTTCAATATTAATGTTTTATTTTTTTGTGCCTTTGGCGTATATGTGAAATAATTTGCGTTGATTTTTTTTAACAGTTCTTTTGTTTTATTATAGTCTATGATATTGTTTAAAAAAATTAAATGTTTTTCATCATTAATTTTTTTCACAGAAAAATCTTTTATTTGTTTATTTTTCAGAATATTTTTTAATTCTGGCATCTCTTGGTTGTAAATAATAATCGGAGGTATTTTTTCTTTACTCTTGTTACTTGTGTTGTTATTGTTTTGATTTTCATTTTCTGTTGTATTTGTCACTTCTATTGGTTCTCTAATTTGTTTATTATCTGTTGATAATATTATATTGGCTCTGGATTTTTGTTCTTCTTTTTTCTTTAAATTTTTTGTTTTTGCCGTTTCTATTAATTTTTTAAATTCTTCGTTATTATCTGTATTCGGTGATTCTTCTTCCATTTCTTCGAGTGTACCGAGTACCTCGTACCTATTTTGGTTATAAGAACCTTCATTGTCATTATTATTTTTTGTTGTTTTTTCTATTTTATTTTGTTTTAAATTTTGTATTATAGATTTTAATTCCAAAATTTCTTTTTTTAAATCTTCGTTGGATTGCTCCAATGTTTTTTTTGTTTTATTTGTCATTGTTTTTGTTTTTTTTTTTTTTTTATTATTTTTTATTTTAACACGTGCTAGATCTTTACACTTATTTATTATTTTATTAAAATTATCAATAGTTTGTTCTGTCCCTTGAATAATATTTTCACTCATAACTTTTTTTTTTTTTTTTTTATTTTTATCATTTTTAGTATTCAACAAAATACGTTGATTTTTACCCAAAAGCTTCACTAAAATTTCACGTCTTACTTCCACGAAGTCTTAAATGAAACTCTATATATACAGCGTTGTAAGATTGATTTGAATAGACGTAAACACGAGAGTATTAGAGATGTATTGAAAATAATACTTAGCTTAACATTCGATAGCTTTTTAAACTTCCGTTATTTTTGTTTTATGAAAAAAATTTTGCTCAATTTATTGCCACAATACTTAAATAATAAGCTAGTGTTTGGTAGATCACCTCGTAATTTAAATTTATTCATCCCACATCACAAAGATCGTATCAGACATTTATGGTATTTGGTTGTTACTATGTGGAATATGATGCCGAACTATATTCGTTGTGTCAGTCCATACAAACATTTTGTTGAGCTCTGCAGAGAACATTTTAAAAATTAGGTGTAAGATCGATTGAATCGATAATTAATTAATTTAATTTTCCGAATTTTTGATTTTTTATTTTAATTTTACTTTTAATTATTATTTTTAATTTTACTTTTAATTTAATTTTTTTCTTTTTTAAATTCCTGAAATGTTTTAATTTGTTTTATTTTCTCCCTTTTTTGTTTTTCTAATTTTAAAATTTATATAAATTAAATAAATAAATAAAAAATAATAATAATAAAGTTCTTTTAAAATTGATATATTCCCCTCTGAAATTTGTTGTTGCCCGAGTTCATTAATTAATTTTTTCAATATTATGTAGGTACATTGTGTTTCTAATGTAAATAAATAACTTATATGATGCATTAGACTAGAGCAGTGATGGGGGAACTTTTTATCGATCGGGCCACATTAGAAAACTTATATTTGTGTGGGGGCCTTAAAATTTTAGTCCGCTGAGATAAAACAAATATAAGTAATTAATTAAATTTAAGCGCAAATTTTTTTATTAAATTGATTAAATTGATTGTATACTTAACATATGTATATATATTTGATAAAATTAAAAAAATATAAATTAATACATTTTTCTGATGGCATTATAGAATTTGAAAATAATAGAAATAAATTTATATTTGATTTTAAAAAATTAAAATCTTACAAAATACTAATATTATATTAGTCTTATTGTTTAGAAGAGGATGCAAAATGATATTGCGAATGCTTCTCTACGATTTCATTAAGATTAGGCTCTATTTGAGAGGAACTTATTCTTAATATTGAAGCTAGATGACTATCAGTAAGTCTATTTCTGACTGCAGTCGGAAAGTGAGTAAAATCTTTCTGAAGCAACTGGTTTTTGAAAAGTACTAGTTGGACTTTAAAGGACTTTATACTAGTCCACAGCACATCTATAAAATAGGTCTTTCTTGTTAAATTTTTCAAGAAACATAATAATTTAATTTTTTAAGTTCCAAACCCTTTCGAATACTTTTCCTGCACTTAACCAATCTTACTTTTGAATAATAAATTAAGTCGGAATATTCAGCATCTGCAGATTGTAAAAAGTCTTGAAATTGTCTATGATGGAGTGCTCTGGAATGCTCTGCGTTGCACAAAGCATCTTGGTGAATCATGCAATCCAAAAAAACAACTGAAACTTCTTGGTATTCTTTCTTAAAGGTTCCTTTGAAACCAATATTTTTGCCAATCATATTTGGTGCACCGTCAGTTGTAATATTAACTAATTTATTAATATTTAAATTTAAAGATGTTATGCTCTTTTTGAACTCTGTAAATATATCTAAACCTGTAGTAGTTCCCTTTATAGATTGCAAAGAAAGCAGCTCTTCTGTGATCTCGAAATTCTCATCTACACCTCTAATAAATATTAAAAACTGAGCAGTATCACTGATGTCAGTACTTTCAAAAGCTAAAAGAGTTCTGTGGGAAATTTTTTTAGCTGCAATAAAGAAAATTGATAAAAATTTTCCATTTTCCACAGATGAAATAACCAGAAAATTCCTAAATTTCATTGTGACCTATACAAAAGAATTAAAAAAAGAAGCAATGGAACTGGAAGAGATTCTACTTGTTGGGAGTTTTTCGAACAAATATACGAAGTTTATGGTAGCAAACACTCCATAAATCCTCCGCTAGAAAATTTAGTTAGTTCTTTAGAACTTGAAGAAACTTTCAATCAAACGGAAATTGAAATCGATGACACTGAAACTGAAAGTATACCAACACCAAAAAGAAAAAAGATTTTGAATGAAAATTTATTAGAGTTTTTAAAAGACGAATCAGAAAAGGATGAATTACGTCAGGAGAAACTAATAACATTATCTATTGAACATCACAATCAATTGCTGAATTTACAAAAACAAAAACTGGAAGTTGACCGCGAAAGAATCAAAGAAATGCGCGATTTAAAAGGTGTGCAACAACATTGGTTGTGTGTGGAACTTAAAAAATAATTAAATCGCTTTTGTTCCGCAGTCAAATGACCGTGATCTCTATATGGAACAATTAAGTATGATTCTAGAGGATGAGCCGAGTCCCCTAATAACAGTGCGTTTTCGAAGAGTAGAATTTTTTTCGATTGAATCGCTTTGCATATGGGACTATTTGCCCATACATTTGCGTCACGACAGCTGCTTGGATAGCCAAGAAAAACGTCTAAAAATCTAAATTTACTGTCACATATACCCTAAAATAATACAAATTTATTTTATATTGAATACAAAAAAAAAATATAATTATGTATTTTATTATAGTGTACCTGTACGATAACCGAATAATACTTATTTCTATTGTAGTAACTTTTAGGATCTTTTCGTGGTGTAGGAATTCGAATGTGAGTCCCATCAATGCAACCTAATACAAAAGGAAATGGATTAGATCTACTTTCCTCAAAATCTTCGATTATTTTTATTTGTTGCATTGAGGTTAAAGGCCATTGAATTTCTTTTTTCAAAACTTTACATATTAATTTGATTGTTTTGCAGAAAATTTTGATCGTTTATGTTGAAACGATCTGATATTTCTTGAAAGCTAACCATATTACATAATTTCCACAATGTTACATGCAAACAATTTTTTAATGGATATGCAGCTCTTCCTTTCATGCTTTTCCCAAATGGCTTAAGTGCGTTTTCTAATTGCTAAGTTTTTATATTTATTATTATTACAGTTAAATAACAAATTTACAATTTTACCTTGAAAGTGAATCTGATTGAAATACATTTTCTGGGAAAGTTCTAATTATTTTAAAATATTTTTTGGTTTTAGGTATACGCCTTAATTTTTTTTTCATTAATTTTATAACAAAAGTACGTTTTTTTTTTTTTTTCTCAACAAATTTTTATGTTCTAATACCATATCATCATATTCTGATGGTTCACAATTTTCCAAAAATAAATTCAAAGCTATGTTAAATAATATTCTATTAATTTTAATTAAATTATCAAAGCATCACTGTCAAATTTTGTTAGTTTTAAAATGTATTAATTGCATCAGCAACGCAAAGCATCATTGCCAAATTGCATCATTAATTTTGTATTGATACAATAGTGATACCGCATCATGATTGGCAATGTTGCATTTCCGAATTTACCTAATGTTAGCAAAAGTTTTAAACTTGAAGCTTCATTTGGGAAAGAATTTGCCAGTTTATATAAATATTTTAATAAATCTTCGGGTTGCTTTCTATCTTTTATGATAATTTTGAAAGAAAGCAATTCTTCATACCATTCTTCAATACTAATATCATATGATTCATCACCATCTTTAAATTTATTATGGAGATCGAAAAATTTTTTTTTTTTCTTCATCATGTTCCATATCAATGAATTTAATTAGAAATCCAAAAGTTTGTTCAGAATATGATAGAGATTGAAATCGAGTGGTAAGCGATGAAATAGTTGTATCTAGTATTATATAGAAAAAATTAATTTTGAAATTTTCTTTTGGACTAAATTGAATATTTTCATCTTTTTCATAGTCAAATTGTTTACAATGACGTCGGTGACGTACACTAACATCGGCAGGGAATTCTGGTTCAGTTTCAAATTTTTCACACAGTTCATCAGAAAGCTTCAAATAGTTTTCGAAACTTTCATCATTTCTGATATTTTCAAAAAAATTCAAAACTTCACTAATTGATTCAGCACATGAACTGATATGCCAAGAAACTTTCTGCATCATTTTACTAATAATATCTACTTTCCCCAAGATTTCATGCCATATTATTGTTAAACAAATAATATTATAAGATTTAATTTTCATTGCCAAACATTCAGCTTCATGTTGATATATTGCTGTTGAACTATTTCCAGCTACTTCTATTAGCCTGTCATAAATTTCACCTAATTCATTTCGCAGTGTCTAATAGCTTTTATTCTTGCTTCCTATCAAATTTCATTAGCTTGCTTCACTGTTAAAGATTTTAATTTTTTTTTTAAATTTGCCATCTAAATGGAAAACTAGAAAAAAATTGTATATTGCTGATACATTACTAAAAAAATCAACTGTTGCAAATGAAACCTTAGCAGCATCATTAATGACCAAATTTAATTTATGCGCGTTGCATGGCTTGTGGATAATTGTGCAAATTTTTTTTTTGCAATCCATTATGTTTTTTAAATATGCAATTTGCAATTTTGCAATTTTTTTAAATAATTTCCTTGTCGATGTAGCCACCTTTGAATTTGGCCAATGAGAGCTGGCCAGGCACGACCCTGGAAATGAAATGTATCTAAATCTTTTTGTAAGGCATGGCAATCGTCATTTGATCTAATGATAGAGAATAATTTGGTGTCATTAACACAAGAGTTGAATTTTTAATTTTACAATCAACATCATTCATGTAAAGCAAAAACAACAGTGGACCTATATGGGAACTTTGAGGAAAACCACAGGTGGCTTCAAATATGGAAGATTTTTTATTTGAAATCGTAACGGAAAGTTTACGGCCAATTAAGTAGGATTGTAACCATGTATGGATTTTCCCATGAATTCCTAGTAATTCAATTTTAAATAGGAGTTTATGGAGGCTTACTTTATCAAATGCGTTTTGATATGGTAAGCGTTTTGATATGGTACGTTTTGATATGTCTGTGAAAATGCTATCAACTTGATAAAAACTGAATTAATGGTGTTATGTAGAAAAATAGATAGATTAGTAGTTGTAGATCTACTTAGAATGAAACCATATTGTATTCCTTGATTAGAAAATAAATTTTGTCTGTGACAATAGTTTCAATAAGTTTGGGGATTGCAGATAGTTTAGCTATAGGATGATAATTTTCAACTAAAATTCTTGATCCTGATTTAAAGATGGGAACAATATTAGAGTATTTCCATCAGTCATTTAGGAAAGCACCATCATTTAACGATCTGTCAAAGATTTTACAAAGTGGTTCAGTTATGCTTAAAATATATTTTTTTAAAATCAAATTTGGAATACCATCTGGACCAGCGCTTAAATTTAGATCAAGAGATTCAATCTTATTGTAAATGTCATCATAAGAAAGAGACATAGAATCTAGATCTAGTATTGGACTATGTGTATTTAGTGGTGGAACTACTGGTGCTGAGGAATTTTCAAAGATTGATTCAAAATATTGTGCAAATAAATTGCATGTAGAGTCTAAGCCATTAAAAAAAATACCCTGTGGAAATCCAGAAGAACGCCTACGAATAATAATAAATTTCCAAAAATCAAATCAAATTCTTTACACAATCTTTGAAAAAACAGTTTTGTCAGCTAAAAGTTTGATTTTTTATATTTTTGTGTGCATTATTTTTAGCATTTTTTTAATGAAAGTAACATTTTATTATACCAAGGCAGATGGTGAGACATTTTAGAAATTCTCATAGGAATAAACATTTTAAAGCCAACGAGTAATATATTTTTAAAATCATTATAACAATGTTTAAAATCTTTGCTTTTAGACAAAATATTACATCAATTTATACTTGATAAATAATTATTTAATAAAGAAAACTCACCATTTTTGAAATCAAATTGTGGGACAATATTATTTTCTTCCAAAATATCTACAACAAATTTAAAATTAATTAACAATACTGCATGAAATAAATCTTTTTTAACAATTGAAAATTCAGATTGAGTAATAGAAACTAGAATATCTTTGGATATAAACACTCGATCTAATAATCTACTTAGAGTATTAGATATATTATTAATTTGAGTTAAATTATATGAAAGTAATGTATCAATCACAAGAGAATCAATATCATTCCCTGAAGTGTTCACATTGGAGTGCAATTGCGCTCTACAAATATTCTTTCTCTTTCGTACTTATGCGTTTTTTCTAGAAAATGCTTTAAAAACAAAAAAAAAAAACAAGAAAAAAAGACAAAAAAGCTTGTGCCAAATTTTAAAAAATTTTGAACCAAAATTTAGCTGCCTCACCGATTGTAACTTACCAACACAAGTAAAACAGAAATACAAATTTTTAGCTGGTCAGAATTTTTTTTTATTTACATATCTATACATGAAATCATTCCCATATTAAAAATTTAAGCAAAAATATCAAATTGGCTCGAACAAAGCGAAATAAACAAGATCAAATCATTCGTAAGTGAAAAGTTGATGAGGAAAAATACAAGTTGAATAGTTGAAAAAATTAATAATATTGAATTAAAAATTAAAAGTAGAGAAAAAAAAAAGGTAAGTGTAATTTTGTGCAATACATATTTTAACTATTATTTTATATTACATAATATGTTATTATATTATATATTAATTATTCATTAAAAACTCTAAAGAATAAGTTCGTTTTGAATTAACATCATATAAAGCTAGTATGGTGGCTTAGTTATGGCTGTTTTTAGTTTTTCTAAACTGTCGGTTTCATTCAACTGCGAAAAGTTTTTAATATATTTACTTAAATACTTAAATTTATCTAATAATCTTTGTAGTTGTTTTTGTTGACTGGTGTTTTCAATCTTCTTATTGTATTTGTTTTTTCGGGGTCAGCTGCTGGACCATGTTGACTCACTATGTGTCCAAGAAATTTGATTTGTTTTTGTTCAAATCATCATTTTTCTTTGTTTAATTTTAACCGATCTACTTTTAAGATTTCAATGACATTATTTGTTTTCCGTCAAAGTTCATCTATTGTTGTTGCATGTATTAAAATATCATCTACTGATACTTCTACCTTTGGCATATTTTCGAATAATGAATTAATTACTGACTGAAAGACTTCTGGGGCTGAGGAGATTCCAAACGGAAGTCTTTTGCAACTAAATCTTCCCCATGGTGTAGAAAACGTAAGTATTTTCTTTGTTTGTTCAGACACTCGAATTTGCCAAAAGCCTCTGTTGCAATCGAGTAATGTAAAAAAATTTGATTCTTTGAGTTTCGCATTGTGAACACCTTTGTGAATCGTTTTCATTGGAAAGTGTCTTCATAGTATATTCTTATTTACAGTTGTTGGATCGATGCAAATTCTTATTTTATTTTTCTTTTCAACGATTACCATTGGTGATACTGATTCATTTACAGGTTCGATGTCATTTAATTCTATCATTTTTTCTAATTCCTTTTTAATATCATCTTTTATTTTGTAAAGATTTTTTCTAGGTGGTGAAATATCAAATATTGGATTTGTTATTAGGTCAATGTCATAAAAATTTTTTTTTAGATAACCTAGACCTTTGAATATGTTATCTTTAATTTCTATTGTTTTAATTCTTTTAACTAGGCCTAATCTGCTACAGGCATTAGCACCCACCACTGGTTTAATATTTTCGTTGACAATTTTAAATGTTACTTTACATTTTTGATTCACAATTTTGCATGGTACAGTAAAACTCGCTTAAATGCACATCGATTTTTTTCGCAAAATGATTGCATTTATCCGTGTTGTGCAAATACAGAAAGCACGGATATATGCAATTAAAATGCATTTATCCAAAATACTGATAAATGCAAATGAATGTGCAATTATACCTACATTATGTATGTACAACATGAAAACTGAAAAAAAATATGAATGGATCTAGTTATGCATATACAAATTTAATTTTTTGGTTAAACATTTATTAAAAAACAAAACGAACTTACATATATTATTTCATTACATGTGTGTTATAGTATAACATAAAACAAAATCACAAATTCATTATTTTAATACATAACTTAAGTTTCAAAAATTTTATTAACAAAAACAAAAAAAAATAAAAGTTTAACAAAAACAAAATGCTATTGTGCAACTAATTAAGTACATACACATTAGTAAATAATAAATATATAATGTATTATAACATAAAAAGAAATCATCAGTTTTTGTCCATATTAAAAAAGTCTGAAATATGTTTTTGTACAAAATTTTTATCAGATAGTGAAAATAATTTTTCTTCCAAATCGTCTATACTTTGCGAAGAAATATTGTTATATTCAAGGTAGGATTTTAATGTATAAAAGGCTTCTAAGGCATCTTTTCGATTTGGTATTACCATATTTTCTTCTTCAATAAATTCAATAAATTTTAGATTTTCTGTATCCAAATTATTTTTTTCGACCTCTTGTATTATATCTTCATTTGTTAAAACTCCGTGACAATCAACGTCATTATCACAATTTAAATAAGTTTCAAAATCTTCCATAGAAATAGGTAAATCTAGAATTTCTCGGACTTCATCAGCACTTTCATTTTCTTCTATGTTTGGTTCATTTTTATGAAAACCTGCTTTTCGAAAACAGTTTTGGATCGTTGTTGGAGTAACAAGCCACCATGACCTCTTAGTTATTTTTAATGCGTCCAAAATATTTATAGTTTTCGCAAACTCTTTTGAATTAATCCCTGCTTCAAGAGCCAACAGTTGTTTTCTAATAAGGCAAGTTCTGTAATGAACCTTAAAGTTTCTGATAATTCCCTGGTCTAAGGGCTGAATCAAAGATGTTGTATTGGGTGAAAGATACTGTAGAGTAATATATTCCAGTTCAACGTTATCTTCAATTTTATGGCAACTAGCATTATCAATGAAAAGTAGAATTCGTTTTTTCTTAATTTTTAACTTTGAATCCAAGTCTTTTAAAATTTTAATCCATATGGAATTATTCATCCAGGCTTTTTGTGAATTAAAATAAGGTATGGGTATAGTCTTCTTTCGAAATGCATGAGGTGCTTTTGATTTGCCTATTGCATAAACATTCTTGTCGGAACCATCCCAATTACAAATAAATAATAATGTGAGTCTATCTTTTGGAAGTTTCGATCCAGGAACTTTATCACCTTTCATTGCAAATGTTCCACTAGGTAAAACTTTATAGAAAATACCAGTTTCATCGGCATTATATATATCTGATGGATCAAAATCTTTTATTAATTCTGGCAGAATTGTATTTGTCCATTCAGTGCCAGCTTCAAAATCAGCATCAGCTTTTTCTCCAGCTAATTTGTGGAAGCTAACGTTTTGTTTGACCTTCCACCGATGAAGCCACCCAGCGTTAGGTTCAAAATCATCAATATTTAAAATTTGTGCAAATTTTTTAGCTTGTTCGCAAATCATTGGTCCATTTATTATGGCGTTTTTTGCTCTCATTTCTTTGAACCATAATGATATTGACTGATCTACTTTGTCGAACAAACCTTTTCTAAGTCGCTTTCTGTGTACATTTCCATTTTCATTTGACACTTTGTCATATGTTTTTTCACATTTTATAATTCTGGAAATTGTGGACAAATGTACCTAAAACGTAAAAAAAAACGTTTGAATTTTTGAATATGTGTGTAATTTATAATGATATGTACACCTACATTAAATTTTTCTGCAAGTTCTGCTCTTGTTTTTCCTTCCCGGATTTCTTTTAAAATCAGCAGTCTATTTTTTACTGTTAAGGTATTTCTTTTACCTACCATCTTAAAATTAAGAGATTTTAGCATTTGAAATTAAAAAAAATTATAATATTTCACTTACCTTTTAAATTTAAATTTATAAACGTATTAAATCACATCAAAATAACGACAAAACATTTGTACTATGTACTAGTCAAAACTATGTATGACATTGACATGTAAATAACCACAAAACATTTGTACCAGTCAACATATTGACGACATGTATACGAATTAAAAAATTTTCAGGGATGTGAAAAGTTTTTATTGCAAAAATTTGAAAAATATTGAGTTTTTTGACTAAATAAAAATTTTTGTTTTTTTATTTTCTTTATGTGCGTTTAAGCGTGTGAGTTTTTTAGAGATGTTTATCTTGTGGCATTGAAAATGATTGCTTTTAAGCGACTATTGTAAATATCCGTGTTGCTTTTATGCGTGTTAATTTGTATTAAAATGAATATAAAAATAAATGGGACTAATTTTTGTATGCTTTTATACGATTTTTGCATTTAAGCGTGTTGCATATAAGCGTTTTTGACTGTATTATAGATTTACCTAAAACTTTCATTTTATGATGGCTAAAGAATATCAAGGACTTTACTTTTGTTGCATCAATTTTTGCATTAATTGTTTCAATTACATTTTTTGAAAAAACGTTGCATTGGGCACCCGTATCTACGTTTACAATATATTTTCGTCCTTATATTGTTATTTCTTCAGACCATATCTTCTTTATCTCCGTTTTGTTTTACTTTTATTGAACCTATGTATGGTTCTTTCTTCTTCGGAACTTGAATTTTCTTTAAGTGCTTTATATTTAATATATCTAAACGCCGTACATTTTCTTATTTCATGATTTTTACCACATTTTCGACAATCGAATGGTTTTCGTTTTTTATATACCTTTTTCTTAAAATCATTTACAGTACAATTAACGTTTTCTTTAGAGATATCAGTGACATGTTTACTTGCTGATTCTGTAGCTTGGCAAATTTGCACTGTGTTAACTAAAGTTATGTCTTCAGAGAGTAATTTGGTACGAAATTTGTCGTCTTTGGCGCCCAGAATTAGTTGATTTCTGATTAATCCATCATTGATGAAAATCAAATTTCTTTGCGTGAACTCTTAGAAAATTCCGGAAAATATAAAAAACTTTATAAGAAGAAATTTAAAAAATTGAATTGTTTCATTTTATTTCATTCATTTTGTACTTTTTTTAAATAAAACATAAAATATTTGAACAATATAAGAAAACAATGTAAGAAAAACATTTTAATCTAAAACTTATATCTTTAGTAATCACATTTGTTGATTCAATTTTAATTATCTTCTATTTATAGCTGTAAGAAAAATACTTAAAACTACTTATGCACACTTAATTTTAGTCTTTTAGTAATCACATTTGTTGATTTAATTTGAATTATCTTTTTTTATAGCGGTAAGAAAAACACTTATACTTAGATTTAGTTTTTTGGTAATCAAATTTGTTCGTTTAATTTAAACAGCTTTTTGCATTTCTTTTCCTCAAGTATCTCGTTATTTCTATTGTGTTTTCGGCAATTTTAGACAAAGGTTCAGAAACCTTTTCATGGAAAGTTTTTTGTAGTTATAATTGTTTTTTTTTATTATAGAAGTTTTACTAGATTACTCGTTGCGCCTATTCCGAATCTTACTTGCACTCTCCATTAATTGTGCCGGTGTAGTTGGTTCTACCTCAATGTCGTTTTCTAATAGAATTTCGTTAAAATTTGACGTGCTACGAACCGTTTCATCAATCAGTTGAACTATTGCATCTTCATTTTCTTCGGTTAATGCGTTATTAAGTTCAGCACAGTTTTTTTTTTGTTTTTAATTTTTATTAGTTCAATAGAAAACTATTATAACATTATATTTAAAACAAAATTTACAAATTTAAAGGAATATCGAAAGTTTTAATTTTAAACATTCGTATACAAAACTTTAATTTTTAACTATTTAAAATTTCAAAAGTAAATAAAATTTAAATACTTTATATCTCATTGTTCTTTATAATATCAATTAATTTTCTTTTAAATCTTGAAATATCCATATCATTTTTAACTGCATTGGGTAACAAGTTAAAAGATTGTGTACCCTTATAGAGTAGACTATTTTGTGTTCTGGTTCTCCTGTATAATGGGAGTCTGGAATCACTCCTATTTCTTAGAAAGTAATAACCACCTACATATCTAATATTCTTTTGTAAATATTGCGGCATCCTATCATATTTCAACTTATATACGAACATTATTGCATTAAATTTTAGTCTTTGATTTACGCTCATCCATTCCAATTTATTTAGCATATCCTTAATTCGTGTTCTTCTGTCACACTTTAATATAATTCTCGTAGCTCTATTTTGAAGTACCATTAAAGTTTTCAGTATTACATATAAATAAAATCGAGGAACAGTACTCAAAATGTGGTAAGATAATTGCATTATAAATTAATATTGCACACTTTAGTGATATTTTATTTCTGATGCTTGCCAAAAAACCAAGTTTTTTCGAAATTTTTTTACAAATATTATCAGAATGCATATTAAATTTAAGCTCTTTATCTATAATGACTCCTAGATATTTAATACTGCTAACACACTCTAATCGTTCATTATTAATATTTATATTTAAATTTTCTATTCGAGAATTTATCACCATACATTTTGTTTTACTTACATTAAGTTTTTATTTGTTTTTTGACAACCACTCATATAATGTTTCTAGGTCCCTGTTCAATTTATCCAAGTCTACCAAATTATCCCCGACTAAGTAAATTAATGTGTCATCCGCAAACAAAGACACTGAAGAAAAGGCAACACTATCCTTTATGTCATTTATGTATAATAAAAATAACATAACTCCCAAAACGGATCCTTGTGGAACTCCTAGTTCTACTCGTTTTTTTGCTGATACATCCTCTCCTATTTTTGTTTTTTGGAATCTTTCATTTAAGAAACTTTCGAACCACTTCTTTTCAGTGCCTCTTATTCCGTATTTATACATTTTTTCTATTAAAAATTTTCGATCCAGTTTCTCGAAAGCCCTTTTTAAATCCAAAAAAACCGCGATGAAAACTTTCCCAGAATCAGTTTCTTTCTTCCATTCATCTATTATCCAATTTAAAGATGTTTCAGTTGAAAATCCTTTTCTGAAACCAGATTGTTCTTCACAGATAATATTTTTTGTAGTTAGAAATTCTTCCATCTGAAAGCACACAACTTTTTCGAGAATTTTTTCATACATTGGTAACATATTTACAGGTCTTAAATCACATGCCATCTTTGCATTTTTAATTTTTTCTACGGGCACTACTAAGGACTCCTTCCATGATCTCGGAAACATTCCTTGCGTCAATGAGGTATTAATAATTTTCGTTAAGATAGGGTACAATAATTCCTTAGATTTTAGCATGATATTTATATTCACTCCATTAAAATCATTTTTACTATTCATACTTTTCATAATTTTATCTAATTCAGATTCATTTATTTCCTTAAACTTAAATATTTCATTTATTTCTTGTATACTATCAGTATAATTTATATGTGGAATGTTCCTATTTAGCTTATTAACGCTATCAACAAAATATTCATTTAATTTATCCACTAAATCTTTGTTATTATTAATAATTTCATTATTTATTTCTATTTCATTTATGTAATTTTCTTCCTTTCCTAACACATATTTCTTTATTTGCTTCCACATAGATTTCTGATCTCCTGCTTTAGCACTAATTTTCTTTTCTATAAAGTTATTTCTAATTTCTACACATTTCCTTTTATAGATATTTCTTGCGAGCCTATATTCTTCCCAACTCTCGCTTGTTCTTAGTAATGAGTATTTGTTGTACAACCTAATCTTAACTCTTTTCATTTCTTCTAACTCCCTACAATACCACTCTGCTGTATTACGTCTCGCTATAAATGATGTTGTTAATTTCTCAATCGAATTTATTATATCCTTGCTAAATTTTTCAGCAGTTAAATCTAAGTTACTCCAGTTTATTAAGCTAGTGAACCCACAATTTTTTAGTTCAGTCAAAAATTTTGCTTTATCAAATTTGACGTATTTAATTATGCTTTCTTTTCTCACGTAGTTATTATTCATTATTTTAATATTAATAGCCTCATGATCAGAAATAGAAAAGTTTTTATTTACTAGTGCTTCAATGTTAGAAACATAATCCGTTAGTACATAATCAATGAGAGTTTGACTTGTATTAGTTATCCTAGTGTAGTCATTAATAATTTGGTGGATACCAAAATCTTGGAATAGTTGTTGTATTTGCCTCTTTTCACTATTTTCATTTTTGAAATCTATATTGAAGTCACCAGCAATAAAACAATTTTCAGCCAAATTTACATTAATTTCTAAATATTCCCTTAATTTAATACAAAACTCATTTACTCCTAATTTATTTGATCTGTACAAACCTATTATATTCCAAAATGTGGTATCTAATTTAATCTTTATATTTAAAATCCATAAATGTTTACTTATACTTAACGAGTTTATTTCTAATGCTTTGAAACAATTTCTTACATACATTATTACACCTACTGTGTGCCTTTAATCTGAAAACATGTAAAAGTTTTATATCCCTTAATGTAATATTCGTGTTGTTCAATATCATCTGTGATATGAGTCTCACATAGAATAACGAAATCAAATTTATATTTCTTCACCACTTCTTCTAAAGCTGCAAAATGACTAGATAAGCCTTGAATATTAAGGTATATTCCATTTAAGACATTGCTAATTTTATTTTTTGGTTGCTATACAAACATTTTCCTTTTTTCAACTTTGATTTTCCTTAATAGAGATGGACAAGTTTTATCAAAAACACTATGTTTAATATCAATTTCTAAATTTAGATTTGCATTTGCTCTACAACAATTTATGCATTTCAATTCTTTACTTGCGCAGTCTTTTGAATGGTGATTTTCCCCACATTTTATGCAAACTATTTCCGAAGTTTTACATTTATCCATGTAGTGCCCGAAAGCTAAACACTTGTGGCACATTCTAGTATCATAATTTTCATAAACTTTACATTTATCCCATCCGACCATAATCTTACCCAACTCCAACACTCTTTTGAAATCATCAAATCCCAATTCAATTATAGCATTATATGCCTGAGATCTCTTAGTTCTGTATGATCTAATAAATTTTACCTCCTCTTTAATTATAAAATTGTTCTGTTGCTTAATTTTCTTTATTATTTCATCACCCTTATAATCTTCAGTAATACCCACAATTAATATTTTCGGATTTTTGTCCCTTGGTACAATAATCTCATATTCATCCTTTAATTTCATTGCAGTTTCTGTTTTAAAACTCTACTACTTCCGAGTCATCGCAAAAGATAGCAACAGCACCATTTCTTTTTTCTGACACTCCACTTACTTAAAATTCATTGGATCAATTTGGCGTTTAATTGCTGACTTTGTTAAATCTGCCTTTTGATTAATTTTTCGTACAACAACAACCACTGGATCCTTTTTCACCATCTCTGCGAAGGATATTTTATTTTCCTTTACACCGCTTTTTTGAACATCCATTTGTTCAATTTTTAAGATCTTTAGATCTTCTGAAATCTTATCACTTTGTGTTTTGAATACTTCAGTTAAACTACTCATTTTTTTAATTTCAGCTTCTTGATGTACCTTTATTGCATTTAGCCTATTTACATATCTGGTTTCAATAGCCTCTAATAATTCTTTTATTTCTTTTTCATTTTTCAGCATAGACTCCTCGAGATCTCTTTTATATTCTTTTAAGTAATCACTGTTTCTGATGACCGCTTCACGAACGTCATTTAATACCAAATCTACGTTTTGGATATATGTAATGCATTCATCGCATATAAATTTTATTCTCCTATTTGTTTCTAACGACTGGCCTAGTGATTGATCCAACCCTGAACATTTAAATGTAGTGTGGTATATTTTACCACTTACTCCTGAACACCTAATTCCAGATTCACCACGAATCTGGCTTCTGCAATGGCTACACTCTGTCATTTATCCACTCGTCATCTATTTTTGATTTTAGTTTTTAATTTTCACCGTTGATAGGCGCTAGTGTAGTTTTATGCAAATACACCAATTTACCTCATTGGCAATACCAGTTGTTGCAATTAAACTGGCAATACCAGTTGCTGAATATTACTTATTTTGATTAATGAGTTGTCACTTGTCAATTTTAATTTTTAGTTTTTTTAAAAAAAGAAAAAAGAACAAATGTAAACAAAGTGTTTATGTAATTATTTAATTTATTATTTTAATTTTTAAAATTGGAAAAAAATACTTTAACTGTTAAATTTGGAAATTTGTTAAATTTAAAATTAGTACACTATTGCTCAACTTTTATCAATATATTATACTATGTTTATGTTCAAAAAAAAAAATTATTGTTTATTATTGCTTGTTTGTATATAATGAGATGAAAATATATTTCAATGTAAATTAAACTGTGTATTTTCGAAATCGATTAAATCACACTATGTTTTACTGTTTTTCAACAATGAATAATTAAATATAATTATATCAATATAGATTCTATTTTGTAGGATCAACCAATAATTCCATTCAATACTCCATTCACCATCAATTTAAATTCAATGCTTTCAATAAATAAAAAACTCATGCTATAGATTTTCTTAATATTAAAAATTCACCATCAATAAATCAACCGCTCTTCTTAGATTCGAAACAGAAAGTTCCCGTTGACTTTTTTCAACTCCATCAATATTCACATTCAAATTTAATAACTCTATTACGGTTTCCTCTAAAGCCGTATAAGGTTTAACTCTGCCACCTGCTAACTCTGGGACCACCACCGGTTCCTGTAATGTTTATTTTGCTCTGTCTCATTTTTGCTTTGAGGTGAACCTTGAAATCTGACGAAACCTAAAAGTAAGAAAAGAAAATTTAGAAACTAATACATATATATATATATTATAACTACCTTTTTCCATTAATTTGCTGATCGATTTGGAAGCCCGTCAGTATTTAACTCATTGGTTAAAATATGCCACAAACTGGTGGATTTTACTCGACCATCCACCGTTCGAGTATAGCTTTAAGCTAACTCTTTGTGTTGTGCCATAAAGTCAACCATTATCTGAAATTGCGAATGTTTTGTGGTTGACTTAGACCTACAAAATAAATATAATTAATAGTGTTGATCCAAAAAAAAAATTAAAACTTGCTGTTTAAATCACAAACTACCATAACTATATAGGCACTTGTTTCTGATTATATATATAATAATAAACTGTGATTCTACAGATAAAAAAAAACAAAACAAAGTATAGTTAAAGTAGTTTGTTCTTAAATCAAGAACTTTATTTATCATATTAAATTGTATAAATAACATATTTATATATTTAAATGTTTATTAATTTGATATTAATAACTAAATAAAATTAAATTAAAAAATTTACACACAATACAACCGCTTTCGCAAAGAAATTTTCAAACGAATGAAATAAGTAAAATGAACGTCAAAAATGTTTGCAAGTAACAAACGATGGTACCACTGTTGCTACTTACGCATGTGCAAATTTTGCAAATTTTTTTACATGGTGTCATTTTTTCGCATGCTACTTACGTTTAGCGTAAGTAGCAATACATGATAGCCTACCTGATTAATTTCTTGCGCAAGTTGTTGTTGAAATGAATTATAAATTTCAACTGCATATTTACCTATTGTATTCATAAACGTTGCAATTTGGATATTTTGTTCTTATTCATTCATTTTAGTCGAGATTTTCTTAGTTGAAATTAAAATTTTATCAATTAAATTTGTCCCTAGTTTCGCACCATGTGATAAATTATAATTAAAACAAATAAAAGATTAGCTTTTACTTATTACAAAAACTTATTATTTTTTATTTATTTTTAATTTAAGTATAATTAGAAGAAAAATATGAAAATTTAAAAGTGTTTGTTTTATATTAAAAATAAAATAAAGAAAAATTTTTTTTTTAGAAATATTTGCCTTCAATTTAAGCCTACTGAAACTACAAAAATAAACTTTAGAACCGCAGCTTGATATAAGGTTTTCTAAGCAAGTGATGATAGTAATTACGGAAAAAGCAAATTACACGTAATTCGCCGACAGCTTCATTGTGATAAGAAGAAAAATTTGAAGGTTAGTTACCGTAAGGCTATCTTTGTCATTTTCATCCATATTTTCTAAAAATTCAATATCATCCATAATTCCATAGTGAAGGCAGATGTTGTGCAAAGCACTTTTCAATAGTCCAATAGTTCTTTTCCCTATTATTCTTCCTGAACTATGTTTTTTGTACTGCATTCCGAAATGAAGTTAAAAGCCATGGCTCTAAAGGATAGCCATTATCGCTTACAAATAATTGAATTAAGCTAAAATTTAAAAAATACAAACTACTATCTCCTCACCCAAAATTCTTGTGTTTTTATCACCATTATCGTAAAGATTTTTAAAGTGCCACTCGAACGAAGATTCCAAACATGCGAATCATGATTGGCTCCTTGAAATCGTCCATTTACGAATCTAATCCTTTGTTTGTGATCGCAAATCTGTAATGAAAATTATTTTGTGCTAACAATTTTTTTTTTCAAAAAAATATTACTATAAGTGCATTTATGCTATAATATCCTCTCCGATTGTAAAAAAGGTGTTTATTCCTGTTGGTTGTACTATGCGTTCCATCTGCTGGAATTCTACTTTTTTGGTAAAAATCTTGTTTAGCTTAAATTTTTTCCGCATTTGCCATTTTAAGACTGATACATTTAGCACATAACCCTTCCTGCAATATGCCTAACATAGTTGAAAGGATTTTAGAAAAGACTAATTGCATTATGTTAACATTGCAATCATTCTTTATACTCTGCTGATAGCTTCCTTGTGCGAAAAACCTTTGACATGTTGCAAGTTTAGCCTTTGGCGTCAATGAAGTCGTTCTTGTTGTTCTGGAACAAGCTTCTTCCACTTCTTTTAATGTCTTCCACTCTTTGTTATGAAACTAAACCTTTTTTTGTTATTAGTTTATTTATTTTAAATTTATGGTAGTAAAAGTGTTTATTCAAAATTGTTAATAACAATAGTCACCAATATTTTAAAAATATTTAAATTAAATTGTAGTTTTAGTTCTATTTAGTTTAAGTTAGCTCTAAGTTATTTTTTACTTTTTGCTAAAAATAAAAACTGAACCAATAATTTGTTAAGCTAAATTTTAAATTCTAATTTTTTAGCATAAAAAACAACGCATAAAAGTATAGCATTTAACAAAGCATTTTCCAGCATTAGCATAAAAGTTTAGTTTTTTCTTAAGAAATAAAGTTAGATGACTGAGTTACTCAACAAATCAATTGAAATCTAGCAAGGAAAGGAACTTTTAATTAAACATTCATTTTTTAACTTTAAATATTTTTTATTTTTTCTTTCTATTCATTTCTGTTATGACAAAAATTTTTCTCAATTAAAATATAAAATAGGTAAGTATGTTTAATTATTAATTTTTTGCACTTAAAACTATTCACTTAAAACTAATAATTATAATTTGCATTTTAAGCATACGTATATTTCGTTTTTACTTTGTTACTAATACAACCACATCGGTTCAAATATAATTTAATAATTAATAAAGATATTAACTAATAAAAAAATAATATAACTATATAATATACAAAATATATAATCAAATAATTAATATAATTTGATTAAAAGGCCCACATTTCGAAAGGAAAAAGGACCTATAAAGCTGGCCAAGAGATTTATGTGTAGGGATCAACTGTTAAAATAAATAAATAAATAAATAAATAAAATTTCAATTTACTATACTACTATTTTACTGTTTATATGAATTAAGTTTTGATTCCTCGTATTGACTGTATGATGATCTTTTCGTTTAGTTAGGTTCATAATGGTGTGAATTATTGGAAATTGAATGTCATGAATGTGTAAAATTAGCTTAATGCTAATCAAATTTTTAATCAATAATATTTTCAGTATCACTGGGTATGAATTCAGTGCTCTCTCTCTCTCCAATTGTAATTATAAATATTTTTTATTGCTTTATTTTGAATGACTTGTAATTCCTTTATTATTTTATTCGAAGCTGAACCCCATAATTTAATACCATAGCTTAAATGACTATTGAACAGTGCATAGTATGTACTTTTCTTTATTGAATTCGGCAACAGATAATTTATTTTACAAAACAGATCAGCAATTGATGAAAGTTTGTTGCAAAGAAAATTTGTGTGATAATCCCATTTGAATCGTGAGTTTATTTAGTATATAGAAACTTTGATTGAGGAAAATGAAATACTACAGAATGAGAATAAACAAATAAAGTATGAATTTCGGAAAAATAAAATTGAACTTGAGAAAATAAAACAAAAAAAGTATATTAAGCAAATTGAAATAAGTGGAATTTCTACTGAAATTAGTCAAAAAAATAGCTTAAACGCAGGCATAAGTTTTGAAGAGAAAGAGGTCAAATATATATATGCAATCAATAAGAATACAAGGAAGACAGGAGAACTAGAAAAGATAATAGTTAAATTTCATAAACTTGAAACTAAAACTAACTTTTTGAAAATCATAAAAAAATCGATGGTGAAACAATAATAACAAGGTGATCTACATAAATGAAAGACTAACACCATATTTTAAATATTTAAACAATAAGTCAAGAGATTTAAAGAAAAATAAAGTAGTAGAATTTGCACGGGTAAAAAACGGCAAAGTGTTGATCAGAAAGACATCAAACAGTAAAGTTTATACGTATTATGGAAGAAGACAACCTAAATGTGCAATAACGATATAACTTACAGTTTGCCACTTAGTACCCATGTAAAAACTAACTATGTATAATAATATCTACGAAATTAAATTAAAAAAAGAAAATATAAAATATAATATTTCTGTTTTCTATAGACCTCCAGAAAATACGTCACATCACATATATGTAAGTTTTTCAAAAAATTTGAATCTCATTTAGATAACTTAAAAACTAAAAAAAATGTTGTTATTGGAGATATTAACTTCAATTTAAGAAATACAAACGATCAGAATTTACTTACCTACAAAACTACAATAAAGTCAAATGGTTATTTTGTATGCCACAATGAGATCATTAGACCTATATCAGGTACCTGTCTTGATCATTTTGCTCAGTTCATCATAAAAATAAAATAATTGCGTGTGTTAGAGGAGCTAATTCTAATGCAATGCAAAAAGAAAAACAAAAACTGAAATAAACAATGAGGGTTTTCACATCTGTATTCCTTTCGTTTTCTGCACTTGTAGTTTGTAGGCAAAAGGGTAGAGAGGAAAGCAAAAAAAAAAAGCTTCGGCCTTTTTTATGAATACCAAATCGATCCTATTTCTGGTATTTTTTTACAAATACATAGAAACATTAAAGTTGAGAAATTTTTTCACTCTGAGAATTTTTTTTATCAGCAGAAGAATTTATTATTTTTTTGAATTTTGGTTGGATACGTAGTTCTGAAAGAAATGTATGGAAAAAAGCAATGATGATAAAAATGAATGAAAAAATATGATTATGAATTTTTTTGAAGGGATTTTAGGTTTATTTGTCATTCTTTTGTATGTATAATAATTATTTGTACATATAAGTATAAATATTAAATAATAATAAAATAAATAAAAATTTGAATATGAATTTGTACAGGAACAGGATATATACGATAATTAAATATGTAGGTGTGTTTTCAGCTTAGATTTTTTTGTTTTAGGTGTATACGCATGTATAAATAATAAAGGGTTTAAATTATTTGCATTTATATTATGTAGTGACTAACGGTAAATTAATTTAACATCTCAGTTACACGTAATATAAAAAGCAGGTAATATTTACTATTTAAAAAATTAAAACATGCATATGAATGCATTTAAAATATTTTTTTTAAATTTAAAAAGAAAAGGATGTGAGATACATATTATATTGTATGAGTATAGTTATACTACTAGTCTAACACTCTAATATTAATGAAGGAAAACATATCATTTATGAACTTATTTGAAGGGATTTTAGGTTTTTTTTTTTTTTTTTTTTTTTATTACAAGACAATTTTAGCTATTTGGATAATATTACTTCAGTATTTATGCATGGGGACTAACTGGAGACTTCAGAAATAAACTAAGCCAAAAAGGAAGAGGCAGAAGAAATAGAAAGAAGAAAATAAATATAAACAACTTAAAAAATCCACAAGTAAGAGCTGACACAGTTACGGCGTTACGAGAAAATATTAGAAATAATAGAGAATACACTTGGGAAGAGATTCTGGAAATTTACAACCAAATAAACGAACAAAATCTCGGAATTTCACAACCACAAAGAAAAATCTGGATAACCGATAACACATGGGCCTTGATTAAAAGAAGAGGTGAAATGAAGAAAATGATAAACAACAGGATGGCATCAAGAAGAGAATATGAAGAAATAGCGAAAACAGAGCAGCAAGAAGAGATAAAAGGAAATTTCTACAAAATTTAGCCGGAGAAGCAGAAAAAGCAGCACAGCAACATAACCTGAGAGAATTGCAACGCATAATCAAGAACTTAACAAACCAGTCGGAACAACAAAACAAACCAATTAAAGATAAAAATGGTGCGCTCATCACAAACTTAGAGGATCAGTTAAAGAGATGGAGAGAACATTTCCAAGAACTGAGCAACGAAGAAAGTACAAATAATGAAGCAGACATAAGAAACAGAGACAATGCAAATATCTACCCAACCGAGGGACTGCCAATATCTACTCAAGCTCCAAATATAGAAGAAATCAAAGCTACAATCAATATCCTGAAGCACAACAAAGCAACAGGTGAAGATGGAATTCCAGCAGAAATAGCCAAACTGGACCTCGACTTATTCGCAAAAACAATTGAACCCCACATCAGGAAAACATGGATAGAAGAGTATATACCACCATCATGGAAGAAAGGAATGATTGTCAAGATACCTAAGAAAGGAGACTTGGCAAATTGCAGCAACTGGAGAGGAATCACGGTTCTAAATACTATTCATAAGATAATAGCAATTATTATAAAGAAAAGATTAGAAGAAGTACTAGAACCAATACTACGGAAAGAGCAGGCAGGTTTCAGACCAAACCGAAGCTGTGTTGACCAGGCAAATACTTTACGAGTCATAGTTAAACAATCAGTAGAATGGAATGCCCCACTATATCTACTATTCATAGATTTTAAGAAAGCATTCGACACAGTCAAGAGATGCGCAATATGGAGAACACTTACAAAGAAGGGAGTTCCTGAAAAAATCATCAACATCATCAAAGCGATGTATAAAGATGCAGAGACAACAGTTCAACACAGAGGTAAGATCAGTGATCCATTCTACACCAATATAGGAGTTAGACAAGGATGTCCACTATCTCCACTTCTCTTCAACACAATACTAGACGACATTCTAAGAGAAGTTTGCACTGGAATAAACTGAATAGAATAGGATCTCTTCGGCTACTTAGAAGACTTAGATTACGCAGATGATGTATGCCTCATATCAAGGAATCAAAGGGACCTACAGAATAAAGTCAACAGATTACAGGAAGAAGCAAAGAAATCCAACAAAGAAAGGCAATTAAACTCAAGGAAGTTTGGAAGAATTATTTGTTTGTTCAATTTATGTTCGTTTAGAACGGTAGAGATTACAATAGGATTTATTTCTTCAAAATCTTCAGGGTCTAACAATTCAGGATTTAAAAATGATGATGAAGCACCAGTATCTATTAAAATTTTAAATTTATGACCGAATGGGGAATCTATGTTTATGTATGGAAGAACAGATCCATGTTTATTAATGTCTAAGAATCCGATTGGTTCTTCGAGGCACCTTGTGGAAAATTTTGGTCGTCAATTACATGGTTATTAATATGATTGTTATCGGTTTGATTTGGAATTTGATTGTAATATTGATCAAGCTGTTGGTATGTTTGTGGTTGTTCTTCGTTAGTAGAAACATTAAATAATTCCCTTCTAACGAACGGTTGTGAATTGGGTTTGAAAAAATTAGTTGGAGTAGGTCTGTTAAATTGTGTAGGCTGATTAAACCTTTGGTGTGTGTTACCAGAGCTAACTTCCATTGGCTCAGGTTTAGGCATTGAATTATTATTATTGGGTCTATTATTGAAAAAATTACTATTTTGACTAGGTTGGAAATTATTTTGAGTAATTCTATTTGGAATAGAATTTTGAGGTTGCGTAGTTGGGAGTTATGTTTTTATTATTAATATTTTAATCAATATATATAAATATTTTTATTTTATTTAAAGTGTTTTAATTTAATGAACCAGTTTATTTTGCTCCAATTAACCGTTGAAGTTTAATAATAATATTTGCGATAAACCGTCGCTTATATTTTTATTATACGAACAGGAAAGGAACTTTGCCTATCCTACCGACTGCGCCAGTTATAATTCCATTTAACGTGGAATTAAAAAAAAACAAATTATTTATTTTTGAAAGACTTTATTTTTAGTCTATTCAATTTGAGTACAAAACCAATATTAATTTTTATTCATTCTAATTATTCTAAATCTAAACATTTTTATAATTACAAAAGAACAAATCAGCATTTTTACAATTAAGTGTGTTTTTTAATAATTCAGAAAAACAGAAAATTATGAAATTAGTTAGTGTATTAAACTTTTATAATATTGAATTACAATTTTTAAGTTAATATTAAGAAATGCTTAATTTACAAGTTTAAAGTGTGAGAAATCTAATGTGGGAAAATAATGTAAGTGAATTAATATTTATTATGAGTATGTGTAGGTGATTTCGTAACTCGCGCATCAATTTTTATGTTTCCTCTTCGAAAGTTGTGTCAAAAGAGAAAAATATTTACTAACGATATAAAACCTTTATATATTAACACAAAAAGAATACTTGATACAAAATATAGTGTGAAAACTAGGATTTCGTTAGGTAGAAACGAAAGGAATACAGATGTGAAAACCCTCAATAGGTAAAGAGATACGATTTTAAAGTAAAAACCAAAGTCTGCAAGGATTAAATCTTTATTATTTTACTCACTCTTCAAAATTTTAGAAATATGTATAATTGTGTGTATATATTTCTGTACCAACTTAATGGGTAAAGCTTTTTAAAAACTAATTTAATTTGAAGAAGAGAAAATTTCAAACTCTCTCACTGCTACTCAATCAGCTGTGATTAGACACCCATCAGCTGCTATTAGACACCAATTTTTGAATGAAAAATTCCCATTGCTTCGGAAATCTACTTGTATATTATCTTTGATTAAACCATGTGGTTTTTGAATTCTTTGGAAAAAAATTTTTGTGTAGTATATGTGATTGTAAAATTTTTTTATTTTGAAGCATAGAGTATGAAAATTTAAGAGCTAAAAAGTTTGATATGAAAAAAATGAAATTAATGAAATTAAAATTATATAGTATGTTCTTGATAAAAGAAAAAGAAAAATTCAACACGATATTTGATATAAAAAAATAAAGGAAAAAAATAAAAAAATATAAAAGTAATAGTAAAAGTAAAAGTTGTTCTATATATACGAAAATAAGAGAAATATTTAATTTCAAGTATTGTTCTAAATTTAAGAAAAATTATGTTTATATTAACTAGTGCTAAGATTAAGCTAGTGTTAGAAGTAAATAAGAAGTATATACATCCATTTACAGAGAACTGCAGTTTATAAAATTTTCTTAAGATTGTTGATGACGTTAAAGCTTTCGATATTGTAGACTTTGCTTGCTGAGGTTTTACGTAAAAGGATATCTCCATTTTTAATCCACAAGAATTGAAAAACTTTTTCTGTTTTAATTTGTTTTGCTGCATTATAAAGCTTCGTTTGCAGCGGCGACAAATGATGTATGCAAAATATTTCCGAGTTAGCTGGAAATGTTGAGTCGACTTCAACTGAATATAAATGTTTATAGTTGCGTTTTTTGGAAAGTATTTCAGATTTATCTGTTTCTGAATTCAAATTGACTACATATAAAATACTGCAACTTTTTGTTTGATTTGGCTAATTCCTTTTATGCTTTTGTCTACTTTAGCTCCTATATGTTCCATAATTTTTTTTACTGTGTTCATTTTAGATCAGTTTATTTTTATTTTTTATGTTAGATATTCTATCTAATTGAGATTCTAATTGATTTGTTTTGATATCATTCTCGTTTAATTTTCCTTCTATAAAGGAGATTTTTTGTTTTAGCTCAATGTTCTCTTTAATTATTTGTTCGTTTTGTTTTATGATGTTATCGGTCTGGGTGGTTTGGTATTCCAACGACCTATCCACCTTATATAAAGCTGTACCTAATACTTTCAGATATTGCGCCATTTTCTCCATAGTACAGGCAGATGGATCAAAGGTCATTACTTGGGAAATTTAGGTTTGTGGGTATCGTATCCTCTTCATCCATTTCAATTTCAGCAAGTGTTTGATTGTGCAGCGAAGGACATGCTTTACAAATCAACGATGCGGTACCATTCTTTACTGCCTCAAATAGGACATTATTAACTCCTACGCATTTTGCATGGTAGAAATTTTTACACCTACCAATGCACTGAATGCCTTTTGATTTATTTGTTATGCTTTTGTTGCATGTTGCACATAGTTTGGCGGGCATTTGGATAGTTTGATAGTTTAAGTTAAAATGTTGTTTTTATTGTTCTTATTGTTTTTCTTTTTTATAATATTTTTCCACTTTACCACTAATTAATGCTTTATTATTAATGTATTAATTCATTCAAGTATGGTATCAATTTCAGCAAATAGTTTATATGTTTTATAATATTATTATGTTTGTTAGAAATGAAAATAGAAAATTAAAAATTAAAAAAAAAAAATTTCGCGTTTTATTTTATTTAAATTAATAATTCGTATTTGTTACAACGATCTGTTAAACTTTAATCCCATAAAATTAAATATTTCAGTATTTTTGGTACAGGAAACTGGTTCGAAATTGCTTTCCAGATAAAGTTGTAAATTTAACTCAATGTTAAATCGCTATGAAGATATTTCTTTGATGATTTTTCACGCGTATAATGGCTCTCATATGTTGTGAATGAGTTAACATGACTTTGTTATTAATAATTATTTTTATTTTTTCTTCTGATATTTTGTTATTTGGCACGTACTTTCCTCGTTGATCTAAAGTTATAGAACCAGAAGATGCTAATTTTTTCTTTACCACTGTTTTTATTATCTGATCTGTTTCACCAATTGTTAATAAAAAGCACTTTTGACAGACAGGAATTTTATTACCACGAATTTAAAAAGAATAATAATTGACATGACTACGGTTTCGAATATTTTCTTGCATCTTTTGGTCTTTTTCGGTTCAATATGGATAAGTGCATTTAAGCATTGAAGTCTATGACTATGACTCTGAAGAGCCCATTATTCATCAAATATTTGCTTTTGCTCTAGTCTTCAATTTTTCCCAAGCCCCTGGATAGTCTTCATTTGTTATGGGTGTGTGTTTGAGCAGTTGCGCTGCTTCCCCACTTACGTACCATTTTAAGTAATGTAATTTTTGTACGGGCTTCAACTGTTCGTTATCGTGAATCATTGACTTAAACAAGTTGTAGAAGGAGCTCCAATTTGCATAACTACCATCAAAAGTTGACATGTGTATTTTTTGTAATTTTATTTGATTTCTTGCGCTCGACTTTACCATACCATCCGAGTTGTGAATTATTTTTGTATTATTATTAATTGAAAGTCGCTCTATACACCTCTCTAATTCACTCTTGAAGTCTAAGTGTGTATCTGCTACCTTGGAGTATGTATCTTCAGTGAAATATTCTTCCTTATAGTTGGTTCATTCTACTAGCCCACAGTCCTAGGTTAATCAATAATTCTTTTATTGTCTTTGTATTAGTAGTAATTTTATTTTATTTTGTGTATACTTAGATGTCTCTGTATTACAATATATTACTAGAATCTATAGTATATGGGTTTGAATCAATTATTAGAAAGTTGATTAGAATAGTTGGTGACAATTTAAAGAATTCCACAATTGCTTGTGCTCTTTAGATTCTTCCACTCGCTATTCGGTTTTGTACAATTATTAGAAAGCTGATTAGAATAGTTGGTGACAATTTAAAGAATTCCAGAATTGCTTGTGCTCTTTAGATTCTTCCACTCGCTATTCGGTTTTGTACACTTTATTTAGTACACTATAATTGTTTTCAACACAATTAAGTACCTACTTAATTGATTCACCTCTATATACACATCCGGTTCGAAGGACCAAAATGTTAATCCACAAATAAAAGATACAATTTTATTTTTATGAAAACATTTATTTCTTTTTATTTTTAATTAATTAATCTTTATTTATTATTTGTAATAATCATTAATTTTATTTAATGATAAAAATTATTAGAAATCTAATTTAAAAAAAAAAATAGATTACACAAAATCAAAAATATATATATTATACAAAAAAACCTTGAATATTTATCATTCTCATCAAATTTAAAGTTTTCCCCTTTATTTTTCTTTGAAAACGTTTTCCAATGCTCTAAAATTGCAATTAATAAAATAAAATAAAATTTTTTTTTTTTTTTTTTTTTTTGTCTTTATTCTATACAACTATCTACATAAAATATAAAAGATATTGAGTATAATGTTGGAATTAAAATTGACGTGATGTAACTGACATGTAATCTAAGTCATCTAAAAATCCATTGATTCTTGACTTAATATTCAAATTTATATTTATGGAGTCTCAGGTAAAGTGAATCTAGTAGATAAATCCAGCGGTCTGAAGCGTCTTAATCTGCGCTCGCTTGTTCGTTCATTATTGATGAGTTGAGGAGCAAGTAAATTTGGATGGTTTTCCAGTCGAACATAGTATTTTTCAGCTTTCTTTTTAATGAATTTCTTAACAGATGGGATATTTAAATCTGATCTAATTGTGTCATTTCGGACATACCAAGGCGCGTTAACTATAGACCTTAATACTTTGGACTGGAAGCGTTCTATTATTTCGATGTTGGAGTTACTAGTTGTTCCCCATAGTTCCAACCCGTAGCTCCAGATTGGCCTGATGATAGCTTTATACACTGCAACTTTACATTCTAGGGATAAATTGGAGAAACGACATATTAGCCAAATTAATTGGTTGAATTTTAATCGTAGTTGTTTATTTTTGCTGATGATGTGACTTTTCCAAGTGAGGCGTCTATCCAAGTGCATAGCTAAGTACTTAACCGAGTCTTGGTGAGTCAATTCCACGTCGTTAAGGTGAACAGCGGGGCAATTTCCCTTGCGATTAGTAAAGGTGATATGAAGGGATTTCGATTCATTGGCCTTTATTCTCCACTTTTTCAGCCAGTTTTGTATATCCAATAAGTAGT
This sequence comes from Argyra leucocephala, assembly GCA_963942445.1. Lineage (NCBI taxonomy): Eukaryota > Metazoa > Arthropoda > Insecta > Diptera > Dolichopodidae > Argyra > Argyra leucocephala. Next base: position 51,554,321 of record OZ012679.1, on the reverse strand, counting down.
TCTGAAGAACTTCTGAAGCTAATCTCGGATTAGTATGAGACACTAAGACCGCTGTGTCGTCAGCAAAGGTAGCAGTGAGTACCCTCGGCGATGTTGGGAGGTCTGCTGTAAATATCAGGTAAAGTAGTGGGCCAAGGACACTGCCCTGAGGAACCCCAGATTTAATTTCTTTTAGTGACGATTGTTCCCCGTTGTATTTAACGAAGAACCTCCTATTTGATAAATAAGTTGACAAAAGTTGCTGGTAGTGGTGAGGAAGTAGTTTTTTAAGCTTGTAAAGGAGACCTTTGTGCCAAACTTTGTCGAAGGCTTGCGAAATGTCCAGAAAAGCTGTAGAACAGTATTTTTTCTTGTCAAGTGAATTATTTATATGGTTCACTACTCTATGTATTTGCTCAATTGTTCCATGATTGTGACGAAAGCCAAACTGATGAGCTGGTACGATATCTCGTTCATTATTTATTTTAATCAATCTTTTGGCTATTAGTTTTTCGATTAATTTTGATATTACTGGCAGAAGACTTATTGGTCTATATGAACTAGTCTCATTTGGCTCTTTCCCCGGTTTAGCTAACATTATGATATGAGCAGTTTTCCAGATATCTGGGAAGTAGCTAGTTCTTAATATAGCATTAAAAATGTGGGTTAAGAATTTTATACTGCAATACGGAAGTTCCTTTACCATTTTGCCTGTGATACCATCATACCCAGGAGCCTTCTTGTCTGACACAGAGTTTTTTATAATTTCCTGTACTTCCTTTATTCGGACTTTCTTTATCGGTAAATCCATTTGGTAAGGCACTTCAAGGTAGTTTTCAATCTTGTTGTTTTCGTCGGTTGAAATTACTGGTGGATACGGTACAAACACTTTTTGTAAATGTGATGCAAAAAGCTCTGCTTTCTCACCATCGCTTCTGGCCCAATTACCATTTGATTTCCTTAGTGGAGGTATAATTTGTTGTGGCCGTTTCAGTTTTCTTGTTGCTTTCCACAGTGAGTAGTCATTAAGATCGGTATATGTTAGTCTTTCAAGGTAATTCTTCAACGAACTTTCTCTGCTTTTATTTAACAAAAATTTAAGTTCTTTGATTGCACGGTTTAACCTGGCTTTTATTTCAGGGGATCTAGTTTGTTGCCAATATTTCCTAAGGTTTCTTTTTTCCATGATTTTGGACTTTATTTCAGGTGGAGAAATAACATATTTTCGGATGTTACCTTGCGTCGGAGTTGATGACATTGCTGCTTCATGGTTACATTTGGTATCAATGCTAAATCATGGTTACATTTAGGTATTTTATAGCTTCATTGATATCTTGGGGGTTTTTCAGTCCTATATTTAGAGAAGTTTTCATTTCAATTTCCTTTCTATAATTATCCCAGTTTGTTTTCCTTGTAGTTATTACTACTTTGGATGAGGCAGAGATAATGATAGGCGTATGATCTGAAGACAGCTCGAGGCTTGATTTCACAGTAAATAGTTTTGGTGAGATACCTTTCGAGATGCAAAAATCCAAAAGATCCGGTGTCTTATTAAGATCAGAAGGCCAGTATGTAGGTTGTCCAGTAGACAGATAATTCAAGTTGAATTCTTGCATGGCTAGTAGTAGCTGCCTTCCTTTTTGAGTGATCAGCCTTGAGCCCCAAAACGTATGTTTAGAATTATAATCTCCACCGGCAATAAATCTATTTCCCAGAGTTTTAAAATAATAAATTGAGATTTGTTGATATTGTATTTAGGAGGGCAATATATAGCTGAAATAGTTAAGGGTCCATTCCAGTCAGCTATCACGACACTTGTTGCTTGAATATGATTAAATTTATATTTAGGAAGTTCATAATGCAGTATGTTTTTCCTGATGATTATTGCAGTACCAGCATGAGCCGTCCCATGAGGATGATTTGTGGAATATGTGTTGTAATTTTTTATGTTAAAATAACTTTTGTTTGTAAAATGGGTTTCAGAAATTAACAAGATGTCTATTTGGTGATCAATAATAAAATGATACAATTCTTGTTGATGGTTTGACAGTCCGTTGGCATTCCAGACGACTATGTTGAGGAGTTTAGCTATTTTTATGTAAGTTTAGGAGAAGTGTATTAACGAGGTTAATCAAAGGCCCAACTTGTGACATTATTTCTTTCACCATGTTTTTTAATTCGAAAACTTCATTTGAATTGGTTGAGGAGCTGATAGTACAAGTTGCATTATTGTTTGATATGATAGCTGGTTGCTGTGGCGTATCACTCTTGTTTTTTAATATTTCCGCATAGGATTTATGGCCAAAAACAGTTTGAATATCACTTGTTCCTTTAACTTCCTCAGCGCTATGACTTTGTTGAGGTAGCTGCCTATTACGTAAACTGGGAAATTTTTTTTCTTTAATTTCTTTATACCGTTGACAACCCTTGTAATTAGCGGGATGATTTCCTAGACACAAAGTGCACTTTACATTAGACCCTAGGTATTTGTTTGGGCAATTCTTTGAGATATGATCACCAGCGCACTTTACACATTTAGGCAACCTATTACAGTATTGCCAAGTGTGCTCATAACGCTGGCATTTGGTACATTGAGGTATTTCCTTTTTCTTTATTGGAGCTTCTACAGTTATACGTGTATGTAACAGATATCGTATTTTGTAAATATCTTTGTTATTTTCACTTTGGCTAAGATCTACGAAGAAAAGCGGTACTGCAAATTCATTTTCTCCTCTACGCTGTTTGAGGTTGTAGATGTTAATTACTTCGTGATCTAATTTTTTAAGTTCATCTTTAATTATATTTAGTTCTACAGAAGGATGTAGACCTCTGATTACCACTCTAAAACTTTTGTCCTGTTTCAGTTGATACGTATGGAACTGAGTTTCCTTTAGTTTTAATCCTTTAACTGTTTCTCGGTAGTCATTGATGTCTGTCACTTGAATTTTCACTTCATTTCCCTTAAGAACCTTCGTGAAGTATTCGGCTGAGCAAGTTTGACTTAAAAGGTTAATAAGAGGAGACATGTTCTGAACCCCAGACACATAAATTGGAGGAGGTTTTGGCGATTTTGTATCATGTGTAGTTTCTTCAGGTTCAGCTGTTTCGAGTTCGCTAAATCTGTTGGTGAATTCTTTGGAGTTATTCAACCAGTAATCATTGATTCTGGTTTGTTTTGGGTGAGGCAGTTTTTGAGGACTATCCTTCTTCCTTTTTTTTTTTGAATTAATGACAAGTTCGAAGCTGTTTATACCATTTTTTTTTTCGGCATTATCGGAGAGGGTCACAACTGGTACAACCTTTTCAGTAGAGTGTTTTGATAGAACTTCCTTTAACTGCTTCTTTAGTTCTTCGTTTTGCATTCGCAGCGACTGAAGCTCTTGGTGTAAATCATCTTCTTTAATCGTTGAGTTATTAGATGAGTTTGGAATGCTATTAATGTTTGAGGATGTTGAAGCTCGAGTTAGTGTTGATCCTGTTGATGTCGATGTCGAGGACGAATCTTTTTTATCAGATGAGAGCGGTGGAGTGCGCAACGTCATATCCGGTTATTTATTATATAATTATATTTTTTATTATTTATGCTATAAAATAGTTGTATTTAGAAGTTTAAAAAGGCATTCTAAAGTGTTAGAATATAATTGTTATGAATATACAGGTATATACATAAAATTACACTCAACACAAAAATACCTGTTTAAACAAAACTAATATAGAATAATTAATATATATATATCATAAGATATATACATACAATTATATAGAATTATATTTTATATTAATTATTAATTATAGATAATTAATTATAATTTAATAAATATTAGCTATATAAGACTAATAAAAAATATTCATAAATCAAATAGTACTTACAATTTATAATTTATATAAGACAAAGATATTTTCTATAAGTTCCAGAATTTGACGCCAGATGAACAATATTAACTTAATCTGCGAGTTTAAGTTGTCAGCACTGATTTTTATTGTTGAAGACGTTTTTCTTAATATTCTGTCACGGTGTCAAAAATGACAGTAACAAAATTATTATTATTTAAAACGGTCGCGGTTTTTATTATAATTTTTTTGTTTTTTTTATTTATTTATTTTATAATTTTTGTACTTTTTTTTTTCGGCGCGAATTGATTTGCTTTTTTTTGCGCGAACAATTACAATTCGTCCGTATAGTTTCAAGGTTCGAGAACGAATGATTTTTTTTATGAAATAAAATGATTTTCAAATTATCGTATTAGCTTAAAAAAATATATTTAAAACAGAAAAACTATAAAAAATAAATAGTGTAGATAATAATGTTAAAAGACAAAACTAATTTTAAATTCAATATTTTTCTTTGAAAACGTTTTCCAATGCTCTAAAATTGCAATTAATAAAATGAAATAAAATGATTTTCAAATTATCGTATTAGCTTAAAAAATATATTTTACAAAACCATCAAAATATTAAGAAATGGCTGTTAAATTTATAAAATCAAATCAGCTGAGTTGAAATATTGAAAAACATATGCTCATTTTTGGCTGAATCTGACATTTAATAATTAATATGATAATGTATTAGAGAGAAAGAGAGAGCAATACCAAGCTGCCAATCTATATTTTATATATCTATGGATCTGATCATATACGAAATAAAAAATGTACTACCAGAAAGGTACATACTAATTGACAATACTTAACGAAGAAAATTTTTAAAATGACAATTCTTATGATTAACATATTATTTAATTTGACATATTATTGATTTATTAATTTTACAAAGGTAAACAAGCAAGGTGGTATTTTATACATACTATTTTTATTTAAATTTAATTTTAATTATTTTTTTATTTTTAGAAATGCTTCAACATCAACAGAAATGTTGTTTTTACATTTTTTGCGACATTTGCTAATTTTTCGTATTTTTTGCTTTAACTAAATTTCCTATTTTTGTAAAATATTCTTTTACAGTATTTCTTTTGCATTTTCTTGACTTTGAATTCGCTTTTGAAGAACTTTCACCTAAGATATTTTGTCTTGAATCGATTACTTCTGAAGGGTTTTCCTCAATCTGGCTTCCAAAAACTTTCAAATAGATATCATCATTTTCTATGTTATAGTCAATAACACTCTCTGAGGATTGTGAATATTCATAATCAGGATCCTTATAAATATTGTCAGTTGTAAATTGATTTGCTTCATTTTGCTCCATATTTCGTTTCGTCGTGCTCCACGTTTCGTTCGTCGTTCGTTATTTAAATTATCGGGAGTACTTGTATCTTGTAAAATGTTTCTGTTTTTACCGCAACTACAATTTTAGCGGCTCCTGTATTTAATTTTAATAGGTCTGAAATTTGTTTGTAATCTTTTAAAACAAAAAAAAATCAAAAGATATATTTAAATTGTTAAGTGAAATATATTAATTTCAAAATTTTGTTTCAAAATAATAAATAATTATAGTAAAATTTTTTTATTATTTTTATTTTTTCAGTTTAAATTGTTTGTATTAAAGAACGCAACAGTCACGCTTAATAAAAAATTAAACAACGAATTATTTCCAGTTTCCACACTGGCCACATAATTATTATGAATATTATTCTTTTATTAATTTGTTCTAATGCAAATGAAATAATAACAATTATTATCTATGCAGATTGCAGATTGGAGACATACAATGAGTAAAAGTAAAATAATGTATAGCTATACATCAATTAAAAATCATATACAAATAGGTGGAGGCAGTTTGCCAACTTTTTTTCTTAATTTCCCTTCGACTGTTCAAAAATTCCCATTTTTTACCTTTATAAACATCATTTTTTCCCACGAAATTTCCCTCATATACTTATTACGTTGTATAATTGTATATTTATATTTATCTATTGTATTAGTAAAATAAAATTGCATTATTAATTAAACAAAACAAAAATATATTGCATTTATTTTATTCACATTGCAAAACTTAAAATTATTGATTCCATTAAATTAACAGGGAGTTAAACTTATATGGCAACGTAAATTGCTCAACCTCTCTAATTAATCATCAAAAATATTATATATTATCTTATTATTTATAAATATTATATATTAAATCTTATATATTATTAAGTATATCAGTTTTTAATTTTTTTTATAAATATCACCCGTATTAAATAAGGTACAGTGTTTTTCATTTGGAATTAATGTAGTTGAATTAATATTTTTAGCTGTAAAAGTAGATTTAATCACACACACAGCATTAAGGCATGACTCGCCAATTCGATTTCTTTTCTTGTTTTTTATATCTGTTACCATAGAAAAAATCCTTTCTGCTTCGGCGTTCGAGTGGGGTAATGAAGCCACAAATTTGTATAGTTTTGTTAAATTTGGAAATAATAAGTCACCGTTTATTTCTCTTTTATTTGCAATGATTTGCCAAAAGTCTGAAATTGTAGTTTGATGATCAGTATATTGTTTTTTTTCTTCTTCTGTGACTATCTCATCCTCTAAACTATCTTTATCTAATCCTACTACATATTCTGATATAAAATCTAATTTTTTCGAATAGAATCGTTGATCAACATTTAAAGCTTTATTAGTTTATAGGAAATCTGTCCAATATTTTCTCGATACAAGACATGATAAAATTACTGCAATTAGTTTTAACTTTTAGTTGTTGATCACAGTCAAGATTCTCTGAATTGAAGCTCATAAATTCCTTGTTAAACATCATTTCATTTATACTAAGTTTAGTATTTTCGTTTACAAGTTCATTATAGGTTATGGAAGTACTAGATGCACAAAGAAGAATTCGAATAGAACTAGATTTTAAAATAATTTTTGAAAATGTTAATAATAATATTATTTCGATTGTCGGTATAATTCATGAATTAGAAGATCACTTGAAATAAGGAATTAAAGCGATTAAAGTGTAATAAAACATTCTTGAGAAATATTAAATAGGCTTTATATTCTAGGTTATTAAAAACTTGCAAAATTTTATCAGCTTTTTTTCTTTTCGTAAATGTAGCTTCATAAATAAAAAAATGTTTTAAAACTATCAAATTTTTTAAGATATTAGCAATGCAAGGTTGCAAGGTAAGCCACGGGGTTGCTGCTGAATAGCTTATTTTATCCTTGGAAGTGTTAAAATATTCCTGAAGTTGAGCAGAACTTTTTGGCCTTTTTGATATATATGAAGATACGCTTTTTAAAAATATTTCTAAGTCATCAGGCATAAAAACCATTCCCCCTTTTACAATCAAAGATGATGAATGAAAAATACATTTTATCAGTAATAATTTGTGTTTAATATCACTTTGCATATGGGAAAAGAAAGAATGATTCTTCCCTATCATTGCGGCAGTGTTATCAGAAACTAACGCGATAATGTTGGTAATAGGTATTTTTCGCTTTTCAAAGCATCCTTTTACTACATTCCACATTGCCAGTCCAGAACAATCAATATGTAAAACACAGTGGTACACAAATAAATCATTCTGAAATTCGGGTTCTATTTTATCCAAAAGAAGTTTAACTAGGCCAGAACGATGACCTCTCATGGATGGGGCCCCATCGGTTGTAACACCACTAAGTTTCGAAAGTGTGACCTCATACTTATTTAAACTTTCCTCTAATGCTGAGAAAATATCCGCAGCTGTTGTAGTTCCTTTCAAAGTGACCAAGTCTAAGAGTTCTTCAGTTATATTTAAATCTGCGTTTACACCACGTACAAAAATAGCGAGTTGTGCGCTATCAGAAATATCAGTAGATTCGTCAAGGCAAATCGAAAAATATTGAAATGTACTTCCACGATTTTTTACGCAGAATTCGACATTTTCTGCCATTTCATCAATACGCCTTCCTACAGTATGCCGCGATAAACTAAGATTAGTGAACAAAGATTTTTTTTCAGGACAAATTATATCAGCTGCTGTTTCAATGCATTCTTTTATAAGACTTCCATCCGAAAAAGGTTTAAGACGTTTCGCTAAGAGATTGCTGATAACATAGCTTGCCTTAGTAACAGCTTCTTCATTAGCAGAAGCTTTTATAAATATTTGTAGTTGACCTAACAAGGAACTTTTGATTTGATTAATTTTATGTTGTCTTAGCTCACCCGTGAAGTTTTCATATTTTTCTGCATGTTTTTGAATATAGTGCCGTTTTATATTATACTCTTTCATCACACTAATATTTACAGAGCAAATTAAACACGTAGGTTCAAGATTCAATGAGTGCTCGATTTTCCTCCTGTATTTTCCTCTTCCCTTTCAGTGCAGACATTTTTAATAATATACCCCTTTTTTTATTTAAATATTTTTTTTTAAATCTTTATACTTAATTTTATATTAAAATAACTCAACAGTTTTAGTTAAATAAAATTCTTACAGTTTTAGTTAAAATAAATTTTCACTGACGAGATAAACTGCACAAATAAAAATAATTTTTTAGTTTTATGAAAGAAACGATAAACCTATGCAAATATTTTGTCTATCGTTGCTAAGTTACAAATATTTTGTCTAAGGTTGCTATGTTTCTTATGATCATTCGAAATAATCAACAGTGGGTTCAAATAATATCATGGTACATATTAGTAATATATAATATGTATATAAAAATATTATATATAAAAATTATAATAAAATTATGAAAAAAAAATTATAAATTTTTTTTTAAAAAAATTTGTATGATAAAATCAAAAAAAAATCTTATTAATTGGGCTGTAGAATTTTCTTTATTGGGCCGCAGTTTGCACGGGTCTGGCCTAGATAAAGTTTACAAAAAATAGCTTTTGTGATATTATTATTAACATGTAAAGTAATAGTTTGCTTTTTATGTTTATTTATGTTATATAATTATTCTTATTATTATTCTTATTATTTAGTTTTAATTTACTTAAGTTCTTATATAAATCTGTTGGAAAAAACCTGGGATGTAAAAACCAATATATTCTCGTATTATTTAAGAATATTTTTTATTTATGAACCAGCAGATATCTGATATTAGTTTGGTTATTGTATGAGTGGTTCCGTGCTTGTGCCTGAACCCCAACTGATTTTCAGTTGTAATATTTTTTGACTCTAGGAAATTTGAAATTTTGTCGTTAATGGGAGTTTCGAATACTTTACTGATGTTAGGCATTAAACTTATTGGCCTGTAATTGCTAGGGTCAGTTGGATCTGTGCCTGGTTTTTTTAGCAATATAGTTTCCGACACTTTCCATATTTTCGGAAAATACGAATTATTAATTGCGTTATTGAACAAAATAACATATTTTGAAATTATTAGACTACTTAAATTTTTTAAGACTACATTAGGTATATTATCGACACCAGAAGAAGTTTTATTTTTTAAAGTATTAAATTTCAACGAAAGCTCTCTTGGTTCGTGTACTGGCTGTATTCATCTCTTGGTTGTGATGCTTTATTTGTGTGGGAGAAATTGCAGAGAGCAATGTTATTTCTTTGTTTTTGTTCGATATTTAATCAAAGAATATCTATAATAAGAAGGTTCACTGGAATAAAATTTAATAATTTGTCAATGTGTTGGTCACCATTTTTCCAGTCGATTTCCAATATTGTAAGAAATAGATAGTCATAAGAATTTAATTTGTGAAAGAGAGATAAAAATTCAAAATACAAAGTGGAAAAAAAATTAACGAACAATTATTTTGTATGAAAAAAATATTGTCTTTATTTTTAATTAGTTAGTTTAATTCCAAATTAAAATTTGTTTCAGCACCGCACACCAAACACTTAACAAGATGATGTTTTCTCAATTTCGAAACATTTTTAAAAAATTGTGTATAGAATAGTTTTTATAAAAACTTTTTTTAAGCGTTAGAGTTGATTTATTTTTAAATATAACATACACTGCTTAATTTTGATATATAATCTGCATTTTTTTTTTTCTAAGTACTTTCTTATATACTAATTTTTTTTTAAAAATGCATATCAATAAAAAATATTACTTATTCAAATTTGATATGTTCATATTATTAATATTCAACTTTGTTACCTATTTATAAAATTAACAGGTACCTAAATGCATTATATTACTTATAATATAATATGTATTATTAGTTCATTGATGATTAAAATGCACAATTTAATTTTTCAGAAACTAAAAAGGCATCGGATTATTCACAAAAAAACAAACCGCTTGATATTCTTTTTAACTACCTATTTCAATACCTGAAAAACTGTATATTGAAAATACATGAATGATAAAAAATATACTTCCCTTATAAGCCAATAAAATAAAATAATATGATATTTAAGAAATAACATATGTTTTTGAAACGAATATTATTTTATATAGGGATCTGTAAAAAATTAATCATTCAAAATTTATTTATTCTCATACTCTTATAAATTTAATACGTTTATTTTAAAAAAAATTCGTACACAAAATTTCAGACGACTGTACACATGAAAAATCTCTAGTGGGCTAAATAAATAAACAAAAATCTCCCGTGGGCTATTTAAAATTACATTGCAAAAATGAAGTGGTTTTTTAAATTGTTTATATCGCACTCTTTCTTTCTCACAACTTCTTACATAAGAAAATATTTACAATAGTTCTTTGCTTCTTTAACTAATGGTTTTTTTTTTGTAAATGTGTTTGTGAAAATATCTTTGACTTCCAGTGAACCTTCTTATTATAGATATTCTTTGATTTAATTTGAATTGACTAACTGTATTTCTAATGTTGGTGTGGAATCTATTGTTTATTGGTATATGTATTTTATGAGATTTTTCTAGATAAGATCCTAATACATTGTGAATTTGAGTTTGATCTTTTATAATGAATTTATTAGTATTGGTTTTTTCTAAGTTTGAAATGTCAACATTGTTTACGTTATTGATTTTTTTCTTCGAAATATTTTATTTAATTCAGGAAACATGTTTTTACTATTTTTTGGAGTGATTTTTTTAAGTCTGCGTTGCCAGTAGCTGTAAATTTCCACCTGGATTTGTTGTCTAATAAAGGGTTTTACGTTGTTTAGAAAGCTTTTGAGTAATCGTAGAAAATTGAGAATGTGCGTAGAAAATTGAAGTCTTTGTTTATTAATTAATAGCTATTTTTTTATTGAGCAGTATTTTTAGTTTTGTATAATAAAATTTGTTTAGATGATTTGTATTTTTATTTTTTGGTATTACTTCGTTCATTATTTTCAGTATTATTTCATTTAATTGTGACAAGTGATAGTCTATGTTTTGGTTAGTTATATTGGTGTTATCAACCATATTGTTATCGTTAGTTGCATTGTATAGTTGTAGTTAGGTTTTTTGAATGAATTCCACTTGGCTTTGGTGAAGTTTAAGCCGTTGTTGTTTTGTTGCTCTTCAAGTGAAAGCTCGTCGTTGTTAAACTTGATCTCTGTACAAATGGCATTATGGTCACTATCATATGGAATTGTTGTTAGTTTATTATTATGTTGCGGGAAATTTATATTAATTCTAATGTCTGCAAATACGAGATCTATATAGGACTTTGCACGTGGTAGTGTTGTTGCATCAGTCAATAAGAGATTGATTTTGTATCGCATTTTATTTTTTTGAAACCAGCTGTGCAATTGTATTCCTCTAGCATTATTAGCAATATTTAACCACGAAGTGTGTTTGGCATTTAAATCGCCAGTTAATATATAATAGTTATTCAAATTTTTTAAATTTAAAATTTCGAATATTTTATCTAGTTCTGTTAGAAACATATGTGAATTTCTATCTGATGCGTAAATAGAAATTATAAATAGTTTCTTTTGTTTTAATTGTAATGATATAATACATGGTTCGATACATATAAATTCATCGAAAACGGTAGTATTTATAATTTGAAAAAGAAAAATGTTTTTTAATACATATGGCCACCCCTCCGCCATTGATTTCAAGTTTGCGGTCTCTTCTAATTATATTATAATTATCAACCACCATGCGGTTAGCTGGCGTCTAATTTCTTATTGTATGAGATAAGAGAATTTACATTTACCGAAATAATTTTATACGTATGTGAGGAATTACACATATTGTTGGATTCGATAGACATTATGTCGTATAATATATTAATTCTGTTAGTGCTAGTATTAATATTTTTTTCTATGTTGCTAATTTTTATGTTTGATTCTACTATACTATTACGTATTTCTAATAAAATCAAAGAATATCTATAATAAGAAGGTTCACTGGAAGTCAAAGATATTTTCACAAACACATTTACAAAAAAAAAACCATTAGTTAAAGAAGCAAAGAACTATTGTAAATATTTTCTTATGTAAGAAGTTGTGAGAAAGGAAGAGTGCGATATAAACCATTTAAAAAACCACTTCATTTTTTCAATGTAATTTTAAATAGCCCACGGGAGATTTTTGTTTATTTATTTAGCCCACTAGAGATTTTTCATGTGTAAAGTCGTCTGAAATTTTGTGTACGAATTTTTTTTAAAATAAACGTATTAAATTTATAAGAGTATGAGAATAAATAAATTTTGAATGATTAATTTTTTACAGATCCCTATATAAAATAATATTCGTTTCAAAAACATATGTTATTTCTTAAATATCATATTATTTTATTTTATTGGCTTATAAGGGAAGTATATTTTTTATCATTCATGTATTTTCAATATACAGTTTTTCAGGTATTGAAATAGGTAGTTAAAAAGAATATCAAGCGGTTTGTTTTTTTATGAATAATCCGATGCCTTTTTAGTTTCTGAAAAATTAAATTGTGCATTTTAATCATCAATGAACTAATAATACATATTATATTATAAGTAATATAATGCATTTAGGTACCTGTTAATTTTATAAATAGGTAACAAAGTTGAATATTAATAATATGAACATATCAAATTTGAATAAATAATATTTTTTATTGATATGCATTTTTAAAAAAAAATTAGTATATAAGAAAGTACTTAGAAAAAAAAAATGCAGATTATATATCAAAATTAAGCAGTGTATGTTATATTTAAAAACAAATCAACTCTAACGCTTAAAAAAAGTTTTTATAAAAACTATTCTATACACAATTTTTTAAAAATGTTTCGAAATTGAGAAAACATCATCTTGTTAAGTGTTTAGTGTGCGGTGCTGAAACAAATTTTAATTTGGAATTAAACTAACTAATTAAAAATAAAGACAATATTTTTTTCATACAAAAAAATTGTTCGTTAATTTTTTTTCCACTTTGTATTTTGAATTTTTATCTCTCTTTCACAAATTAAATTCTTATGATTATCTATTTCTTACAATATTGGAAATCGACTGGAAAAATGGTGACCAACACATTGACAAATTATTAAATTTTATTCCAGTGAACCTTCTTATTATAGATATTCTTTGATAAAATGTCAATATTAATATTATTGCCATTGCTTGTATTGTTAGTATTGGTATTACTAGTATTATTAATGTTATTATTATTATTTCCACTTACTACATTTGCGAATGATCTGTTTGGCTGTATGAAATTCGTTGGAATGTGTCTAGTTTCTATTCGTCTTTTGAGCAGTGTTCTATTTTCCTCGCGTTTTTTAAATTTTTCTTGGTATTCAGGACAATTTCTGTAAGATGCTGGATGACCATATTTTTTGCACAGAGTACAAAACAGCTTTTCTCTCGGATCTTCTGGTTTAATGGAGCATTCTCCAGGTATGTGGTTATCTCCACATTTGACACATCTGAAATCCATTCTACAATTTGATGCAGAGTGTCCAAAACGTGTACATTGACAACGTGTACATTGCATAATATCGGGCTTGTGAATACGTTCCCAGCGTATTATTTGAGGATCAATAGCTTTTATTTTAAATATATCGTTTACTGAGCTGTTTGGCGATACCTGCACTATAAAATGAGGCAGTGTTACTCCTTTTGTCAATGAAAATTTGGTGGTAAGTCTGGATACTCTTTCAAAATTAATTGCATCATTATCGAAATCTTTTAGGCTGCCAAGACTTCCTCACATGTGTAACTATTACTCAGTCCTTTCACGAATTTTTTTTATCCTCCTTTGGTGTGAAAGTATAATAATTGATGCCGGATTTTTCCAGTAAACCACGTGCTTTTCTATAGTCTTCAATGTTAAATGTGAATAACACGTTTCTATTTTCACCCGATTGTTTAATTAGGAAATCTTTAATTTTTAGGTTTTTCGTGAGAAGTTCTTTCATCAATTTTTTCATCTGTTTTGCCGAAATTAATAGATGGCATTCGTTACTTGGTCTGGTCTTGTTGATCGGTTTCTTTTGATGTGGCCTGTTCATGTGAGCTATTCGCAGCAGTGTGTATATTTTTAGTATTTTTATTACTTAGATCAACTTTTTTTTTTTTGTTTTTTTTAGCCAACTTCAGGATACCCTGTTCGAGAGCTTGATCCCCAGGATCATCGTTGTCCTCTTCCATAAGAGGAGCAAAGTAATTTTCAGAAGAAGTACCTTCTCCAGTTAGGTTCATCAATTTACGATTATTTTCCATCAACGTGGCTATTTGTTTTTTGAGATCGTCAATTTCATGCAGATGCTTGCTTTTGGTCTGCTTCTTGTTTCCATTCATAGTCTTCTTGTTTATGGTAAATAAAGTGCTCTTCTTAGTTTTGTTAGTTTTAATGTTGCTCCTGCTAACAAGATCAACCAACTTTAGGTTGATGGTTTCTTTTAATGGCATCGTTTTATTTTCCGCAGCTTTTGGGTCAACTTTCATGATTGCAGTCCTTTTGGTGAAAGGATCAACCAACATATATTAATTATTTTCAATATTATCCTCGTTGAAAGATATTGATTGTTCTTCTTTCAAGTGCACTGATAGCATCACAATATTGTGGGATTAGTTATGAATTGGAATTTCCTGGAACGGCCAGGCGGCTTCTTGTGGACTAATGTAACGACAGTTGAGATACTGTGAAATTTCATCAAAATCGACAACAGATGTGGGATTATTAGTAATAGGATCAATTTTTATACCAATTCTAGCACAATCACATCCTTTGGTAATATATTTATGAATATATTTTATAGCCTTAACTGTGTAACAAAGCTCAACATTAATGTGAGCATTATATTTTAAAGTCAAAAATGGATTGTACGGGACTACGAAACGATTATCTACAGGGATTTTTGAGGGCCTTTCTAGTGAAATATTTGGACGTCGTCTATATTTAGGATAAGTTTCTTTAGATATATCGGTTTCATCACAGAATGGTTTTGGAAAATTCTTAGTACATTTGTTATCAACCATGCAAACACATTTGGGATTTAAATTGCCGCATGGTCCATGAATAGTATGTTTCATAACCATATCATTTAGTTGTGGATGCGTAATTTTGTTTGGAATTTCAGCTGAAATAATGTTATCAACATCTACAAATGGTTTTAATTTGTCTTCCTTACCAAGAGTAAATAAACAATTACCATGTGGTAGACTACGTTTTTGGTGCTCGATAACATAAACGTAATTGCTTATTTTTCCAAACACATGCAATTTGGTTCATTTGGTTTTGGATCATTTAAAAACTCCTTTAATTTCAGATTGAATACTCGTGTTACTAAATCAGAGCAATCTGAAGAGTTTTGAAATGAATGTAGTTGAAATTTAATTTCTGGCCAAGCTGGATTACATGTAAACGTGATGAAAAGATCGGGACGACCAAATTTTCTAACCATAGTCATATTGTCTTGATAAAGTTTTGACATGAAACGCGGCCCACCAACAAATGACGATGGAAGTATAAATAAATTTCCGACCCTTATATTGTTGTCACTACTAAAGCTATTCATATGGTCTAAAAGTTCTTTATAAGAATCCACACGAAAAGGTTTTTGATTAGAACGAATATACATTAAACGATTGGCTTCTACACGTGCATAAGCGTATACAATATACTGCTGAAATAGTTTTCCTCCATAGTGAAGGGGGTTAAAAATATTTGGTCTGACTGCTATTTTAAATGAGTAAAATTGGAGAGTGGTTATATTATTTCTTACAGCTTTAGACACAGTTCTATTATGGCACATATTTGTAGTCCGTCCGAAATCCCCATTAGGAAAAAAAGAGAAAAAATCATTGGGTCTAAAAGCTTAGATAGGAAATTAATTTGTTTAATACTTCTACTATTAGTAGGATAAACTGCGAAATCGATTTGAGCAGGCATATTACCATCACGATTGGGTACATAAATTAACGCAACCTCATCCGTATTTCTAGATGCATTATACACTCTTTGGTCATCACCTAAATTGCTTGATAAAATTAAGGATACTTCGTTTATTTGACAATTATTTTGTGCGGCATACGCCGATTCGGTTTCGAATGCTTCTCGAAGTTTACGATAACT
Organism: Argyra leucocephala; assembly: GCA_963942445.1. Taxonomy (NCBI): domain Eukaryota; kingdom Metazoa; phylum Arthropoda; class Insecta; order Diptera; family Dolichopodidae; genus Argyra; species Argyra leucocephala. Next base: position 51,538,042 of record OZ012679.1, on the reverse strand, counting down.
TATAGCGTAAGGAGAAATGTTATGGAAAACATTACCGATTGTTGTCATAATTTCTCTTAGACAACCTGCGTTATACGAATTATTCATGCGTATATTGACAGCGATATCTGTTCCACTTTTTCCCTTTGTCTTTCCTGTTATAAGTCATAAAATATTCTCGCCTATAGTCCATTTTTAATTTATTAATAATGGAATAAATAAAACCTAAAAAATTTTACTTTTACTGTTTTCTTTTTTCTTTAAAATTTTATATAGTTTTACTTACTCAATAAATTTTACCTACAATTTTTGTTACGAACAATCTTTTCTATTTACCTACAATCAATCTGCTACCAAGAAACTTTATTCTATAATATTTTTTATTTATTTTTTAGTATTTTAGTACTTTTTATTTCTACCTTTTATTTATTTATTTAATTTTAAATTAAAGAAATTTAGGTATCAATATAATTTTAATTACAAACTATATTCATATACTTAGATAGGTACACAAATATTTTTTTATTTATTTGTTATTTATATTTTTTTACTTTTTTTTTTAATTTCTAACTAATATATTTTAATTTTAGACTAATAAATATACCTATCACAATAGTTTTAATCACAAACTATATTTTACTAACATTAACTACATTAATAACTATGTTTAAAGTTTTAATTTTTAAACATTAAAATTTATTCTGCTACTTATTTTGCTATCTACAAAAAATATTTATTCATTTACTTTTTACTATTTTTTTTACACTTTTTACACACACCTTTTATATAAAAATATTAAATTAATATTTTAATTTTTAACTTTTGTTTTTAAACAAATAATAATTCTTTCTTTATGAAATAACAAATAAGAATTACTAATAAGAACTCTGTAAGACTGTAACTACTCATAATTACTCTGTAATCTGTATATATTTAAATGCTCAAATTAAAAAAAAAATGTCTACTAAAAAATTTTGCTCAGAATAGATATTTGATTACTAAGTTGTTCTAAACTGTTCTAAAAAACTTCAGTACAAAAAAGGTCAACTCCTTTTGGGCAAAAAAGTTCAATTAATGGAATACAATGGATACAAAAAAATGTACTTACTCCAGATTGTTCTAGAACTATCTGGAACAAGTTACTAAATAAACCTAATATTCTACTATTTTTCAATTGAAGTATGTACTTTAAATTTTAGTTTGGTTATTTACCGTCAGATGGTTTTTTATGTAGATTTTAATAAATATATAATTTAACTCTTAGTTTTCTTTTAAAATAAATTGTCAGTTTTATCATAGATAATATCATTGATTAATAATACTATAAAGATAGACATTTTCATACAACAGAAAATGTTCAGCTCACTTTTTCCATTATATATATTATCTGGAAGATAATCAATGTGTTGGTGCATTTTCTATATTCAATTTGAATTTTTAAATTTTTGAGCGTTTTATACGACTTTATTCTCTAAATAATTTGTATGTGTTTAGTTTCTCTATACTGTTCTTGAATATTATTGTTTTTAACTTTTTGTTATTTGAATTTGTATAGGTAATTTGAATTTTTTTTTAATTGATAGGTACAAAAATTTCAAATTGGATAGCATTTTTATCGAGTAGTCTTTTAAGAATATTTTTTTTTTATTTTTCTCTCAATATACATTGTAATAAAAGGATTTTTATAATTGTTGATATTGTGCATGTATATTATTTGTAATAATAAATTATAAAATTATAATATAATTTTATAATGTTTAGGAAACGAAAATATTTTTCTTGTTTTAATTGAATAATTTTCAAAAATAAAACAATTTCAAAAAATTCAAATAATAGTGAACATTCATCCACGTAATGATTTCTAATATATATTCATACATACATATACGTATGTATAAATTTACAAATAGAATCAAATTTTTATTTTTAAAAGGCTTTCTTTTTGATTTTTTCAATATGTGGATATGTATGTACGCATGGATTTTAAAATTATAACAGAATTTAAAAATATTTGAAAAACTCATCATTAATTTTTGTAAAATTTATAAAAAATCTTAACGGTAGATTAAATTGAAAAGTATATTTAATATGTTTTTTTGTTGCAGTAAGCACACAATTTATTTTTAAGATAATTAAAGCTTGCAACGCACAATTTTACAATAGTATTTTTCAAATTCAGAATTTTCTACTTTGTCATTATTTTCATAACAAGAGCATTAAATATCAATATCCAAAGGCTTGTCATGATTTACTCCAGCTTTGAAAATATATTGTTGTTGTAAATGAAATTAATCAAATTCGTAATATATTTGTAAAATTATTTACAACTTATTGTGCAGGTGGATTTGTTTAGAGCTTTTAATTTTTTAAGATAATCTAACATTTTCTCTACGAACAAATATGGACAATTTTTAATAGTTGTTTGTACGTATTTTTAGTATAAATATTTGAAGAAGTTAAAGAAAGACCAGCAGTGTACATATTACTCACAACAGCAAGTTTACTTTATTACTCATTATTATATGGAAAAATTAAAATTATAATTATTTTGTTTTCGTAGCTGCATATTTGCATATGTAAATAATTGAAAAGCTAAAACAGCTAAGATTTTTTGCAAAGTACTGGGACTGATATGAGTATTTCCAGTTTTGGGCAATATTTTTGATGAGCACTTTTCTCTTTGGAAACAATTTTCTTAATTATATCTCAGTTAATAATTTCATAAAATGTACCAGTTACCAAAATCATTTTTTATATAAATGAATTTATAAAGGAAAAGAAACATCTTACAGTATAAAAAGGGATTGTATAGATGGTGTGGAAGATTTAGATGGGGATAGAAAACAAAAGCTAGCAACAGAAGCACATTTCTTTATGATTCAAAGTTTACATGAAAGTTATAAGTACGCATAGGGTTACAATTTATCCAAAAATAATTTGAAAAGAGTAACTTTAAAACCTTTCATTTTTTTTATCAATTTACTACTAAAATATCTTAAGGAGCTAACAAAGATTGGTTCTAAAACTGTTGCACCTGCTTGTGACTAATGCAGTACAAATCGAAATACTTATGAATTACTTGGTGTCAATAAGGTAGACTCTTTTTTTATGATTGGAATGGAAATAAAATTTATGCTTAGTTTGATATGGCATCTTATAAAATCTGTCAGAAATTCTTTTATAAAACCCGATTTTGAAAACTGGAATAATGATATTATTAGCTTTCAACAATTTTACCTAAAGTTCGTAGCACCCATATTAATTCTAACACATTTGAAAAAATGTCAGTAAAATCAGCTTTTCAATTATTTAGTCATAGTACATATGCAGCCATAAAAGCAATAAATAACACTGATCGAATTTTTTTTAATTTATTGAGTAAATAAAGCCAATCTGACTGTTGATTTTGTTCTAAGAGTTAACTAGTTAATTGATTATTCAAATTCTTCAAATTTTAACACAAAAAATTAAAAATTTTGAATTCACAACCGTTAAAAACTCTCCGTTTTTATTCTTAGAGGAAAGGCTAGAATATCTTAAAAAATCAAAAATTAAAAGTACCAAAAAAAATGTTTCCATTAATGGAATTGCCCAAAGAATAACTGCTGTATTATCTTTATCAAAAGATCAAATTGATAGAATATTAATTTCTTGATGACGCGCAGACTGAACCAAGATCCGTTAGAAAATATGTTTTCTCATATAAGATCTGCTGGTGATTATTGCAGAAATCCATCTGAACAACAAATTGGGAATATTTTTGCTAAGACGAGGCAAGTATTTATAACGAAAATACATCCTCAAATTGTGAAACAGATCACAACAATTATTTGGACATTGATGCCAATGATTTGGCACATGAAGATTTTATTATTGAAAATTGTCCTGAAGAAATGAGAAGGAAAATGTTTTAGCTTCAACTTCAAATACAGTTCAATCACATAGTAAATCAGTTAGTAATTTTGAAGAATTAGCAATTAGATATTTTGCTGGATTTTGCACATAAAAAGTGTCAAACTGCCATACATGTGGATTATACTACTATTTTTAAAAAATTAACACAAAATTTTAAAACGAAATTTAAATAGCTATTCATAATGAAAAATTAGAGATGAAATAATTGAACGTAGGTATATAAGTACGTATGTACCTAAAAACCGATTTGAATTGAATTTAAAATTTAAAATTGTATTTAAAACAACTTTAACAAAAATTTGATTCTATTTGTAAATTTATACATATATGTATATGTATGTATGAATATATATTAGAAATCATTACGTGGATGAATGTTCACTATTATTTGAATTTTTTGAAATTGTTTTATTTTTGAAAATTATTCAATTAAAACAAGAAAAATATTTTCGTTTCCTAAACATTATAAAATTATATTATAATTTTATAATTTATTATTACAAATAATATACATGCACAATATCAACAATTATAAAAATCCTTTTATTACAATGTATATTGAGAGCAAAATAAAAAAAAAATATTCTTAAAAGACTACTCGATAAAAATGCTATCCAATTTGAAATTTTTGTACCTATCAATTAAAAAAAAATTCAAATTACCTATACAAATTCAAATAACAAAAAGTTAAAAACAATAATATTCAAGAACAGTATAGAGAAACTAAACACATACAAATTATTTAGAGAATAAAGTCGTATAAAACGCTCAAAAATTTAAAAATTCAAATTGAATATAGAAAATGCACCAACACATTGATTATCTTCCAGATAATATATATAATGGAAAAAGTGAGCTGAACATTTTCTGTTGTATGAAAATGTCTGTCTTTATAGTATTATTAATCAATGATAATATATATACTTCGTATACTTAGATGGGTAACAGATGGGTAACTTGACGGTATTTTCAAGTGGCGCATACACTTGCGTTGGATGTAAAAGAAACTAAAGTTATATTTTTACACCAGCAGATGTCACTTGTGACGCCTTTTTTAAAATTTAATTTTTGACATTTTACCATTTAATTGTCTGTTAACAATAGGACAGTAGTTATTTATTAAAAGTTTGACGGAGAAATTTAAAAATAAAGAAATAATTTGATCTCCATGCTCATTACAAATTTCATTAAAATGCAATAACGGAAAAACTGATTTTTTAAAAAAATTGCAAATACTATTTCTAAAACAAAATTTTGATACATTTTTTGTGAAAAATCTATTTACTAAAACAAAATTATTTATAAATTGGCTATGAGGATAATATAATGAATTATTATTTTCAAATCCCCTAGCAATTATATATTCATTTAAATTTGAGCTAAGAGGTTCTGAAATTATAAATTTTTTACAACTATTACAATTTTTAGCTGTGATTCTAAATTTCCTTATTATATAACCAGCTATATGAGCTGTAAGCTGTTTTTCTACTTTAACATCTTCTTTAGTTCTACATATGGAAAAAGAAGAAGATGAAATATTTAAATTTACCTGTTCTAAAGTATTCATGCAGTTTACTTGTTTATTCTCTACAGATTTAACAGAAATTAAATCTTTTAAATTATTTATTACTTAATACTACTGTTCTTAGCCATACAATTTGATCCAACAGAATGAACTGAATTTATATTATTTAAAAGAAGTGTCTTGTAATTATGAATGAATTGAATGCTATTCGGATTTATATTCCGATAATTTAATGATCTTACCGATCCAAAAAAAATTCTCTAATGGATCCTGATTAAAATTTTAAGATATATAAACTTTACGTTGAACGACTTGAGCTTTTCCACAATTTCTTCAAAGTTGGCAATATTTTTTAAAAAATTATTTATTTAAGGCGGCTTATAAGTTTTATTGTTTTTTTCGAAATACATGGTTTTAAAACTGGTTTTGTACCTCACTCCAAATTTTTTGTTGTAACTTTCCGAAGGTCCACGTAATTCTTTTCCCCTTTGAGGTTTTGCAATATAACCATTCATTGAGTCAAATAGTTTAGAAACAAAATACCAGTCGCTGTTTGCTTAGCAGTCTCATCTAGACATAATTGCTGTCCTTATCTAAAAAATATATTTGAATTATAAATAGTTAAATAGTTTAAACAAAAATTAATAATATGGCTTACATAATTTAATTATATATAACATAACATTTGCGACAGAGACTTAGCACTTGCACGTAATGTGAGACTTTCATCTTTTTCATTCTGTGTTCCAAAATATGCTGCTCAGTTGTTAATAGTCTAAAACCGATTGCAGTGCCTGTTTTAGAATCGTATTCAAATAATTTAAAAATGTGTTCCCAACATTAAACTGTTTTAGAATCGTATTCAAATAATTTAAAAATTTAGCAACATTATCAATACCGTCCATTTTAAAATGTAGGTTTTTTCCTAATAAATGGTTCCTACATAATTTTATGAGATGAGGTGGGTCTATTATAGGGTTTATAATATGTCCATTGACTTCAAAACCACAACTTCGGAATTCACCACCTACTTTTGCAGCTTTTGCCTTAGAATCCTGTTTCAGTCTCTCAATTGCTGCTATATTTGTCGCTCCTCCATCACAAACTGTAGATATTATTTCAAGCTTGTTCTATTATATCAAGATTATTATATTATATCAAGCTTGCTGGCCAGCCTTTATTATTTTTTTAATTGTCGAAGCTATCTCAACTGCAGAACAAGTGGACGAAACAAGATAATAAAGGACAGGCTGTTTCCATTTTTTGACAACGCCACGAAGCATAAAATTGATTTCATGGTTAGCAAAATTAGATGTTGCTTCACCATTTCTAAAATTTGAGAATCCAATGACTTTATCTTCGGTAGTACTATAATCTAAATGAGGCGAAATACTAATCTCATCAAATACCAAACTGCATAACTTATGCGTTGCTTTTAAATTGTTTGCAATATTTTTCAAATAATCAAAAAGTTTGTTGTCAAACCCAGATTTTATGTCCACCTTTTGCAACATCTTATTTAGCAGTGATCTTGATGGCAAATAGAATAATGTCCTCAAAAATTTATAAGTCTTTGGACTCTGTTTCATTATTGAAACGGCTAATATTTTGTCTTCAATTGTAAATCTGCTACCTTTATTTTTTGATTTGGAGCATTTTAACTGGCTCGCTAATTTTATTTTGCCAGCACCTTTCATTTGACTTATAGCTTTCAATTCTTTTTTTATAAATTGTGCTTTTTTCAAAGATTTTTTATTAGTTTGTTTTTTATCTAAAATATAAATTTGAATAATAAAATTTTATAGAAACAGTAAGGATTAAATATGCTTATATAAATGTAGGTAGGTAGGTATCTAGCAAAATATTTTGATTCGAAAAACAATTTTCTTCAGTATTGAAAATCGGAACATTTTGGTTGATGTCATCAAGAAAATTAGGAGGATATTTTCAGTATTTTCTGCAAATTCTTCATCTTCAAGAATTGCTGTAAATATAAACTAAACTATTGTGAATACTGTTTAGTTTTTAATATATATGTTTATATATTTTATAGTTTTATGTGAATTAATAATTGACAAATGTAATGAATGTATAAAATTTAAAAATAATTTATTTTTTAATCCATAAAAGAAAATAGTGGTAATTCCTAAAACAAAAAACATTTAAAATAATAGTTAATACCTACCTGGAATATATAACGTTGGAACGGTATCAAAATTTAAATTTCTTTTAGTTCCAACCGACCTACAATTGTCTTCAAAATGTATGTAACACACTCTTAAGTTTTTGAAAATTTTTTAATCACAAAACTCTTTTATTTTCTCATTGGAAATTAAAAATTTCCATTTATTAAAAAATAAAAAGTTTTTTTTTGGATTTGGAAATCTGTGTCTTGTTGAAGTTAAATCCGTACAGTACGTAACATAGCACCGAATGTTAACCATTTTATAAATAAAATAATAGGTATAAATTATATAAAACTTATTTAGACTTAATATTTTTTAGACTTATGTGCCTATTACAGGTGTCACACCACTTTTCCAGTCATTTTTCCCAGTCACCCGAATGAAATTTACTTTCGTATGACAAGTCTCATCCGACAGCAACAAATTTCTGAACGTATTTTTTATGTACTTTGACAGAAAAACTCATTTGACGTTTGAATTTAAAAAAATATTTTTATGAATACAAAGTTGGTTGATGTGTTTATTTATGTTTTTTTTTGAAATTGTGTTTTTGTTGTTTTTTTTAAACTAAAATAAACAAAAATGTTTATCATTCAATTTTTGAATTAATATATTCAAATATATATTATATAATATAAATTCAAATTCAAATATATATTATATATATATAAATTATTTCAATAAATCTGTAAATATTTATATACCCTTTCTTTTCAAAATCCATTATTTAAATTTATATAAACACAAAAAATTACAAAATTACAGGCAAACGGAATTCTGTCACATATAAATTGCAAGTGACAATTGAGTCGCATTTTTCAGTCGGCGTGTGATAGTTGTAATAGTAATTAGTGTTGTCACCTGAAATTACTCGGATCCGACAAAAAAAGTGATACCTGTAATAGGCACATTAATATTATTTAACACAAAACAAAAAACTCAATCAATATATTAACAAACAAAATTGAAATTTAAACCAAAATAAAAATAACCAAATATAACGAATTTAACAACCATCAACCATATCAAATGTGTCATAAAAAAATAGTAGATTTACTACTAGCGCTTGAAGTGGGTGTAAAACTTATTAAGTTTGAAAGTAAAAAATTTTTGTTTGAAGTGGCATACCTTGAGTTTTATCATAAAGTTATAATAATATACATATACAATGTATGTATGTAAGATATTTGAATAACTTTTCCACAACTTTTTGCATTTAAAAAACAAATTTAATATAAATATAATTAAATATAATTTAAACGAAATAAAAAGTTTATATTGTTTATTTAAATGAAAAAGGTACCTGAAAAATTTTTTTTTTATTATTTACTTTTTAGTCATAAATTAAGAAATGTTCCTTTTTTATTCAAATTAAATATTATAAAATTTATAAAATAAATTTGAACAATAAAATGTTAATTAGTACCTTCATTTTAGCTGTTTGAGTATACATATATATTATATAGGTAGAATAAATGCTAATTGGTATTTTTTATTAAAAAAATATTGTTTGTGTTATTAATTATGTTATATTATAAAAATTAGTATTATAATACATAATAATAAAAAAATATTTTATAATCTAATTTTTGCGTTACTTATACTGACTTTCCATAAAACCCTTATTTTTTTTTTTTAGGTAGGTTTTAATAAAATATTTAAAAGTTTATAGTATTGAAGCCTCCTGTATTCTACAAAATAAAATATAAAAACAATTTTAAATTTGTCAATTTTTCTTCATCTATGTGCATTTTAAAAATTATTGATTTTCACTGAATACTTCAACATTCAAATTCATTTATTAAAATTTTACCTATATTGACAGATAATTTTTTTAAAATTTCTTTTCCCGGTCCATATTTAATGTTTTTCATTAAAATCATTTCAAGACGATTTTCAATATTTGCAAAATTTTTAAAGAAATTATTGCTTTTATCGGGATATTGTATTTTGAAATCAATTTCAATCTAAGATTAGGAAACATAAATAAATATATATAAATAGGTTTACAAGTAAAGAAACAATTGATAGTCAAAAATATATATCTATTATATAAAAGCTTATTATGTAAATTATATAAAAATAAATTTTATATAAAATAATATGTATTAAAATGTATTTACCAGCCGTCCTTCATCAGCATGACGAAGAATTGGCCATCTTTCCACAATTTGCTCCAAAGAACTTGATCGTTTCTGCACTTCTGCCTTTCTAACAGCAAAAGTGTTTTTCCACTTACACTCAATTGTGTCTCAAGGTGTAGTATGATGCAATAACCATTCTATATCATCCTCAAATAAATTATTTTCTGGTATTGGTTCGTCAGTTACGCTATTTTCTGAATCTAAAAAAATATTTTCATAATAACAGAACACTTTCAAAGTAAAATAATTAAATACCAGATGATTTTGCTTTACATCGTAGTTTAGCATTAAACATACCACTTTTCTTATATGCGTTTGAAAGGGCTCGGTATTTGGTGTATAGTTTACCACGAGGATACGGTTCTTTTTCAAAATAATATTTCTAAAAAAAAAAAATTATAAGTAAGAGTTTTTTTTTTTAAATAAGATACAAAATACTTTGTTTTCGTCTTTAAAAGTTTCTGAAATTTTATTTGCTATTTTATCCAAAATTGGTAAACTCATAGAAGTATTATTTTCTAGATGGTCTTACTACAGCTGACGCCAAAAAATTTCTTTCTTTCGTAGTAAAACCTTTTTTTTCAAAATTTTCCTGTTTAACAAAGATATGTGATGTTAGGAATTTTTATGCATATCTTTTAGACTCTTATTGGATTCATGTACTAATGCCATAGATGTTCTACATTATGTATTTTGTGTATTCCCCTGATAAAAAAAATTCAGCAATTCTCCTACTTTTACGAACATTATTAAAAAAAAAAAATTGTTTTACACAGTAAAATTTTGCGATTAAATTAGTGGAATTTGTGAAATACTGCATTTTTCAATAATATCAACATTTTTTCTGTAGAATATTATCATTCATCAGTTGTTTTTATATTTATACATTTGCTGAAAAATTTGCGCCCAAAGAAGCATAAATATGTGCTGAAAATATTTTTGAATGAGCACAGAAATACGTGCTGATTTGTGTGCTGAAAAATGCGCTTAAAGATGCGCCTACTGCTGAAAATTTATGTGATTTATGTAGTATTTGTATAATAATGGAGGAGAATTGTGCTGAAAATTTTCCCGACGCTCAATATAAATTCAAATGAACTCATGTGCAATTTTCAGCATATTTTTCAGTGCAGAATCGACTGCGAAAATGTGCTTTATTTTTATCAGGGTCATTAAGTATTTTGTTTTTGTGTTTTAATAAGTTTTTTAAGTTTGGAGGAAGTGTATCTGTTTATATACCTTGATTATTTTTATAAGGGTACTGTTTCATCCATAGTACGTGTTATTATGTTATTTATATTAAATAATTTAATTTTATTTATATTGTTAAGGTGAAGGTCTATTTTGTTTATGTTAATATTTGTTGTGTTTGTTTTATGTCCCCTTGACCTATTTTTACGTATATTAAGGCTAAATCTAAGTAATGGTTACATCTAGGATAAGTTGGCAGGTCTTGTGTTAATAAATTCCATATATATATATTTTTATAAATTATACTGTAGTTTGTTCGCACCTAGCCAATTATATAGTGTAACCCCACGGTTGTTATTATTATTGTTGTGCCAAGAATGTTTTGCGTTGAATTCTCCGGCTATAACATAATAATGATTAATATTTGCCAAATCTAAAATTTCGAATATTTTGTGAAACTCTTCTAAAAATTTATTGTAATTCGATTGTTAAGCATATAACGAAATCAAAAATAATTCTCTATGGTTTTTTAAATTAAGTTTTATAACACACAACTATATGTACTGAAATGTATTTTTTTATTAATTGTTTTGTACTGTATACTATTTTTTATATAAATTGCTGTACCCCTCATTCCTTGGTTGCAATGATCTTGTCGTATAATGTTGTAACCTTTTAAATGGAGGTAATGCTTTTTTTGTAATTTAGTTTTGCAAAGACAGAAAATATCTGCCTTTGTTTCTTCCGCAAAATGCATAAGAGAAAATCTTTTATTATAAGAGATAAGTGAGTTAGCATTAATTGAAATTATTTTCACATCAATGTTATTTGTGATTAACAATAATTGGTAACGTTAAACATTCCATGTAAATGTTTAATATCAGCAGTAGTTTTTTTTATATTATTTTTATTTGTATTAATTTTTTGCAAGATTAAAGTCATATTTTTATTTAAATTTTCGAGTACGTTATTATTATTATTGTTATTACTTGTATTGTTATTATTATTATTATTACCTACCATATTGGCACAAGAAAAATGTTTGTTTGTAAAATTATTATACATTTCATAGCTATTACTAATTATTTTGCTTGCTATTTTTCTAGCTTCTTCTTTTTGCTGTTGTCGTTTTATATGCTCCGGGCAATTTCTATAGGAGGCTGGGTGACCATGCTGTCTGCACAAAACATAGTACTTCTTTCATCTTTTTTTATGGTGCACTCACTAGGTTTGTGGTTTTCTCCACATTTAACACAGCGAATTATCATATTGCAATTCGCTGCGGAGTGGGAAAATCTTTGACATCTAAAATACTGGATGGTCTTTTACCTAAAATATCTTCCTCCTTGCAAGATCTATCTAAACCTTTTAATAACAGACTGATCTTTTTTTCTTATTTCGGGGTGAATGTGTAAAAGTTTGTATCCGATTTTTTAAAAATTTCTAATATGCATTTATAATCTATAATGTTATATGTATGTATTATAATATGCATATCTGAAATTTTTTTTATTAAGAAATTATTTGTTTTAATTTTTATTGTTTTTTTAATAACTCTAATTCTGTGTTATAGACACTATGTTAGCAGGAACAATAATAAAAACAATAATAATATTAAAGAAAAAATGCCATCATGCATCTTGGCTTACGATATTTTTGTTGTTATTGGTGGTATAAATTTTCATTTTTATTTATGTTATAGTTTTTAATATTGGTCTTTTCTTTGTTTTTTCAATTTTTTTGTTATAACAGTGTTATAACATTTTTATAAACTTTTCGAAGTCGTTTTTATCGCTCACAGTTTCATGACTTTGAGAGTCTTCTTCGTGTTTTTCAGAGTCTTCTCCGCTATTTTGAGAAACCTCACCAAGTTCCATTAACGCACTATAAGAATTGTTTGAATTTTTATTTATTTCTTTTTCGACATGTGTTTCTATTTATTTCACCTTTGGTTCATTTTTATCTTTTGATAAAAATGCCTGTATTTTTTTCTAAATTTTTTAATTGAATTTTCACTTTTTAATTGATTCATTCGTTGCCTTTCCATTATGGCAATTTTTTTTATCTATTTTTATTTATTAATAAGTCAAATTTTTGGTTAATTTGTTCTTTTAAGTCATTTTGTTTAGATCGCATTAAGCAATCGCTTCTTTTTTTATTCTTATAATATTTAAAATATGTATAGATTTAATTCTATTTTATTTAAAATTAAAGGTTATTGTTTATATCTTCACTAAGTATTGTTCTCTCTTCAACAGACAAATCTGAACTCCTTATTCCTTGCTTTTGTGTGTTTCATTTTGCCTCATTAAATTTGGCATACTTATTGGGGTTGGAATTTTTTTTCTTTCAAGTTTTGATAATATTGGCATCCCTTATAGTTTGCTGGCGTAATGTGACTAGTAAAGGTAGAAAATCACAAAAAAAATGTTGTTGGAAAAATATACTGAGTTGAAAAGCAATAAAAAAGGATGTTCATTCACTTGTAGGTGAATTAAAAAGTTTAAAAAGGGTTCTCAAAGAAACCAATGAATTGAATGATAGGGTATGTAAATTGCAATTAAAAACACACGAAGATACCGCACAATATAAAGGGACAAATTAAAATTCCAGCAAAAGCAAATTGAAAATTTGATAGAAAAAAATAATTTGAAAATATTGCAATTAGATTTGTATAAAAAAATGTAATGTTATTATAATATATTACAAGACTGAATGAGATGCTCATGTTGTAGTTTAAATTAAGTAAATACAAAGAATGCGGTTAAGTTTGAAATTTGAATTAAGTAAATAGTTTTAATTAAAAAACTTTTTTTATTTAAAGAATTTAATATTATGTTTTGTTTTTATTTATTATTATGTTAATTAAACATTTATTGTTATGTTAATTAAAAATTATGTTTTATTTTTATTTAAAGAATTTAATATTATGTATGCTAAGATTGTGCATTATTAAAATATTTATTTATAGTTGATATTGTATCTTACACAAATGTTGTGACGAGCCGCACAAACATTAATGATGCTAGCTACTCTCTCAGGATGATATCTAAGTTTCCTATCACTAGATAAACATCTCCAACGCGTTTTTAACATGCCTATAGTGCGCTGAACTTGGCTACGGACTTTGGCATGAATATTATATTTTCTTCGTAAGTAGTCTTGAACTGAACTCTTATTCCACACAGCTGAGTCATGAGCGCATCCATTACGATTCTTTGCATCGATTGCCAATATTTCGTAGGAACGATTACACAGCTATAATAAAAAATATAGTAAATATCACAAAATTTTAAAATTATTATCAACTCACAATCATAGTATTTTTACTATGAAAACTTTTCCTGTAAAAAAAAAAACATGTTCATTCTTTTTTGGTTTAAGAATGGGTATGCGAGTCCCATCAACAAGGCCTACTACACCAGGAATTTTGTATTTTATAAAAAAATATGTCCAAGTTGCACCAAAATTTTCTTCCCTTATGCGGATCCAACGTGGACATAAATCGCGTTCTAGAACTTCCAATGTTTTTCTGAACAGTTTTGAAACTGTTGTTTGTGCCGTTGGAATCAATTTTTTGTTGTTTATATTGAATTAACTTGATGCCACCACTACCAAATATGTTTAATGTTGCTGATAATTGTAATATTGATGGAATTCCAGTTTCTCGCACATTATTTTTCAAATTTAACAGTTTCAAGAACCGTTTTACACGCGTTTTGGTCCAATCTAAAAAAATTTTTTTTAATTAGGATCATATATTAACCTTTTGTAATAAAATAAGAAATTACTCGGAGGTTGGTAATTCTAATATATTACTTCTATCCCTAAGTCTTCGATTTTCAATTATGTTTAAAAAAATTCTTTTTCATTTGTGACGCTCAGTAAAAATGAGCGTTTTGTTTCAAATGGTACGTGAAATATGTTTTTCATCTAAATTTTTATTTATCAATTATTAAAAAAAAAATAAAAATGATAAAACAAGTTAATTGTTTGCGAGTTGTTCAAAAACTGACTTCTTTATTTTTTCTTCTTATTATTTATTCTTAAAATTAACAATTTTATATATAAAAAAAATGACTGTACCAATTATATTTTAATCATACTTGAATCGTATGATTTAGCGGTACTTATCTAAATATTTTGTTATTGACATTTCGTCGTGCGGGAAAATGATTGTCGTATGTTAAAAACTATAGTTCTGAGTAAATTAAAGTCAAAGTTTGAAACATTATATTTCGAATCCTACACGGAAAAGTTAACTTTTTTTTGTAATTTCTAAATAGTAAATTTTATATACTTTCATTTTTTATGCAAAAGTTATTAAAATTTTGAATTTTAAATAATAAATTTGGATAAAAATTGTAGAATGAGAATGTCGTATGTTAAGTTTTCGCCAAAAAATTTTTTTCAATAGTACATACGACACACATACGACAATTGATTTTCAAATTTATTTTATAATTTGTCGTATGTTTCTGTTTTTTATATGTTGAAATAATATAACATTTTTTTTTTTTCAAAAACAGGGATGAATGCAAGTAATTAAATGTACAAAATAAATACCATAATTATATTTTTAACCTTTTTTATTATCAAAAACTTCACAATCAATGTTTAACTTAAAAATAATATAACAGAAATACTTTCTAGTCGATATAATATATTAAATAAACTTAAAAAACAACTTCTTGTAGAATAACTCAAAAAATAAAAAAAAATTAAAATATGTAGTCTATACTTCATCACAGACAATTAATTTCAAAGTCTTATGTTTTTAATAATACCTAAAAATAAAGTCCCTTTTTTGACATTATTTCAATAGGAGTAACTTAAAATAGTGTTTCTTATAATAATCTGTATATTAATAATAATATACAAATTATAATACGCAAAGTAATATTTGTTAGTTTTTATAAAAAACGAGGCGGTCGCTTTAAATATTCAATAGAGATTTAAAGAACTGTTTGTCTTGATTAGGTAAGAACGAAAGCATATCCTTAATGTCTTTCAGTTTTTCCTTGCAAATCGGTTTAACAGAAGCATTTGTCAAAGTTTGACTGAAAACACTTTCAATTCCTTTGCTAAAACGGTTTTTATAATTTTTATTGATACTGACAATATTAAATGAAGCATCTCTTGCATGAACCTTATAGGACACATTTGACAAATTATTTTGTTCGTATTTAATAATTTTGACCTTAGTAAAAGGTACTTGTTTAAAACACAGTTCTGAAGCCTTGCGAGAGAAAAGTTTAAAATCCAATGATTTCATTTGAATAATCTTGAGATTCACGTTTTCGTACTGCATGTTCTTTAGTAATCGTATCAAACTTAATGGACTTGGTATCTCAACATTTCTTAAGTATTTTTCCAGGACACTATGGATGCAATCCACTTCTTGAACTAAGGAATGACCTGGTTCTGAGAATTTCTGGGTAATATTCGTCAAATTTTTATTGTCGTGAAGAAGCTGTAGCAAACCTGTGGCCATTATTTGGTTGCGATTCTCTGGTACGCAAGAATCACTCCATAGAACGATTTCTGTTATTAATGGATTATCGTTTAATATGCGTTTAATTATTTTGATAAGTACGCTAGCCATATCATTTCCTGAACGACCCATTAGAGCTTCATTCCACAAACCACAATATATTACATTCTTTGAATTTGGTAAAATTAAAGTTGCTGTTAGGTTAAAAATTGTAAGTTTCCTTTTATAATAAAACGATGATGCATATCCTTTAGGCAAAGGCAACACATTTTGCAAATCAAAACAAATTACAGCCTTTGCCGAATCCAAATTATTCTTGTCAAAATTCTTCTCTGCCTTCATAAAACGTTTATGTTCGAGATGCAATTCATAGTCCGATTTATTAGTATCATTTGGATTAATTTTAAATAATGCACACTTATCACATTGGTCTTTTTTGGGTATATTGAAACCAAGGTTAAATGAATGATTGAAAAAATTTCTAAATACTGTATCGCTTACAGGATTGCTTACTTTTTCTTTGTACAAAGAAAATATTTTGGAAATGCTGAGATGACTCTCCAGATATTTTCTTTCAGTTTCTGGTCTACAATAGTGAGATTCGATTGTAGGAAAACTATTAATATGATCCTTAATCTCTTTTATTTGACCTTCACTAGTAGATTTTCTTCCGCAGTGTTGTTTTTTAGATGGCAGTTTTATTCCAGTTTCATTACTTGTGTTGTTATTAAAGTAATAGTATATACGACGTTCACTTATATCTAATGTGTTTAAGAAAAACTGTTTACAAATTTGAAAAATTCGCCCTGCGCATTTAAAATAATAATCAAAACTGCACTTCTTTCTATTTTCGCTTAACAAATTTTTATCTGCACGTCTAATTTTGCAATCACGCTTTTTTACGAATTCATTGTAAAAGCAATTCTTTTCTTCGTCAGATAACTTCCAAAATTGTTGATGTATAAGTGACCTTTCATTATTGTTTATATTTTTGTAACATTGATAAAAACATGTTGGCTTACAAGATGGGCCAACAGACCTTCCTGATATTATATTTCCTTTAGAGTTAGTGTACTCCTTTCCACTTTGACGCAAACGTTTTCTTACATTTTGTTTCCAGGTTTGCTTTTGTAGTCTTCGTTTTCTAGTTTTTACCGTAGAGGGTGTTTGTGTTGCAGCTATTAGAAAAAGCAAAATTAGTAATTAGTATTGCAATGTTAGTTGTAAATATCCCATTCATAATATAGCAATAGTTACACAAAACTTACAAGATTCTGAACAATAATTTGAAGGCAACTCTCTCAAATTCGGACTAGAAATCCGAACATCGTCAATAAAACTATCATTTTCTTCATTCACAAAAGTAGATTCGTTGATATTTTCAATCACAAAAGTAGGATCGTGTACAGTATCATCACTTGAAAAATCATTATCAGTTCCTAAAAAAATATATTTTCAAATAAAAATTTAAGGCTTCCATATTATATTTTCTAGTTAAATAGCGAACCTAAATCACAACTACGCGCTTGTTGTTTCTCGCCATCAAATATCTCGCTTGCCATTGTCTAAAAAGAGAAATATTTATTTACAATTTTGCACATGTGTAAAAAAAAACAAATGCAATAAAAAATACAACGCAATAAATTTACTTACACAAGAATTTCTTCCGGTATATTTTTCCGGTGATTGATCCATTCTGTTCAACGATCAAACAAATACTGAATATAAATTGATCGTTTTAATGCATTTGTCTATTAACATACTACAATATAATACTCAGTTTTAAAAATTTAAATGTTGTATGTTATAACATACGACAATTTGTCATCATAAATTTATTTAAAATGTTGTATAGTAAACATACAACAATGTATTTCTGGAAAGGGCAAATGTATGAGAATTTTGTTGTATGTTACATTTTCAAGCTACATTCGACAAAATAATATTCAAAATGTAACCAATGTACCACATACGACAAATTAAATTCTCCACATCTTTAAAACGGAATAAGATATCGAAAAACCGATGACATCGTTAAAAAGAGCAAAAAAAATTTCTGAATAAACAATCAATATGTCAAATTGTCAAAATCTTAACATACGACAAACATTTACTCGCACGACGATTTGTTGATGGAAAGTTTTTAATATTTATTTGTATTTATGTGTAGTCCGAGAGAGATAACTTAAAAAGAACTATTAAGAAGTTCTTCATATACATAACCCCTCCTCGGTTAGAGTTATTTACAATTTTTTTTTTCTATTTTGGTTGTTTTGCCTTTTAACCATAATATTACAAAATTAATACGTATTTACTAATGTTACAACAATTAATATACATATTTATCGTGAATATTGTTTGCTTTTATTAAGATATTTCATTCTCTATTTTAATTTCATAATTTTAAAAAAATTAATAAAATAGTTTTTATTCAATGTTAAATTTCTATTTTAATTTAATTATTTCTGAATTTACGTTATTAAAAATACAGTTTTTACTAAGTTTTAAATCTTTTAACATAACATCATCTTTATAAGTTAAAATGTTATTTTACAATATATTCATTGTTTTCATTAATAAAATTTATGCAATGTATAATAATAATATTCTTTATTATGCAAAGGAGTAATCAGTTTGAATATGATTTAGTGAAATTAGTACGTACGTACCAATAATTTGTAATTATAATAAGTTCATAATTCCTATTTTACCTTATTTTTAATATATAAATAAAGTTTTTAATTGAACATTTTTAATTGTATTTTTATCCTTGGAATCAAACTTAAAATTAAAATTCTTATTTCTAGTTTTATATTTTTTATCCTAAATTGTACTATTATTTTATAACCAGTTTTATCGTCGATGCTTTGCAACAATACTGGCACAACTCAAAAAACTTGATTTTTCATAATAACGATTTGAAGTTTTTTTTTTATTTGAGATAAGAACACAGAAATATATAACGGAAATATTGGATTTAATCCAGTAAAAGAAGTTGGGAAAAACAATTATTTCGTTATTTCAGTGCAATTTTTGTCGTTTTGAAATCCAGGTTGTAGAGAAATTTGGAATTCATGAACCCACTTTGAGTTATGCCAGTGTTGATCTGAAAGACTGAAATTTTTTTTAAATTTAAAACAAATTGATACCATTTAAGTAAAACAGAAATTAAATTTATTTTACAAGATTTCATGAAAAAATCACTGTGGGATAGTTCTCTAACCTTAAATAATTAAATAAATATTAAAGAAGTGGTAAATCAAGGGAGTGAGGTTACCTTATATGGCGAGCCATACTTCTTAGTACCTCTAATGATACTTATAAATTGAACTGGTACGTAGATAGGACCTTAACGTTGTTGCCTGCTAAATACATTCAGTTTACTGCTATAATAAAATACTGAAACGTCTCCTTTTGGACATTGGAAAACCGCTTGAAGATCATAACACACAACCATCACATTAGATGCAGTTGAACTTTTATCAAAATCTTTTTGTGCTTTTGCAAACTCTTTTTCGCGTAAGTGTTTATCATAAGGCTCACTTAGTTGTTCGTTTTGAGTAGGAGATGCATTGGCAGATGAAACACATCGTTTGCATTGATCCTTTTTTGGTATGAAAAATTAAATATTATAATCATTATAAAAAATTTTACTATACATATTGTAGTTAGCAAATGAAACATTTTTGGATTTACATTCGGAAACATAGTGACGGTGTAATCCTATTACTGTTTTGCTACCCTCAATATATTTTCTATCAGTTGTGGCACATGTGTAGTGACTATCAATTGACGGAATATTCTCAATATGACAGTGTACTTCATCTTTTACAGCATTATCTATATGACGGTTATTGCAGTGTTTACCTCGCAATTCATCGCTAATTCCTTGGTTAAATAAAGTTTTTTATTTTTGAAGTATAGTTCTTATACATCTTGTACTTATATCTAATAGTTTACACACACGCCTCTTTACATTATTTACAGAAAAATAAAAAGCATTGTTATTAGATCGGTTACGAGTGGTATTCTCTAGACGATATTTATATTTCGGATTGATAGTAGACATGCTTCATAACAAAAAATCCCGCTGTCTTTGAAGATCTTCTAAGCCCCAATATTTTGAAAAAAGCTTTTGGCGATCTTCTTCTGAAAAGTTAGCGTAGCATTGTAGTCTACATGTGGTAGAACATGAGGGCTTCATTGCGCGAGCTGGAAAAATTCTTCCGGTATGCGTCGAATATTCCTGACCACTGTTTCGTAGACGTTTGTTAGTATTTCTTTTCCACAATAAACTATTTCATTGACGCTTTCGCGTTTTGTTTTTTATTATTTCTAAATTTAATTGTGAAACAGTCAAATTCTCATTTGGATTTTGATTTTCATTATATTCATCATCTGTAGAAGAACTACTTGCGCTTTGATTAGGATCTCTGAAATCCGAGTCTTTTATCCTATCATCTGCTGAGTTTGAATGTAGAGATAAAGCTTCGCCAAGACAAGATGTCGTATTGTTGTCTGCTTCTAAATAATTGGTAAAAGTTTTACTCTTACAATATAGTATAATAATATAAAAAATTCAACCAAACCTAGAATTTCCATCTGATTCTCGATCGAATTTTCTTCAATGGTTTTCCAAATAATAATATTTTTACCTTGCCATGGTTCTTCTTCTTTTCTAGCTTTTATCAACTTTACCATTAAACGCCCACGACTCTCCATTGCTATGACAAAAATACAAATTTTTTTCATATGCTGCAAATTTTGAAACAATAACGACTTAATTCAAAATATGCCAAAAAAAACATAAAAATTGCGTTTCAAAATTATCAACAGTATTGGCACATTTTGAATTTTTTGATTGAAAAAATACAAATTAATGCTATAAATTTTGCAACAATAACGACTCAATTCAAAATATGCCAAAAAAAATAGAAATTGCGTTTCAAAATTTTCAACAATAACGGCTTATATCAAAATGTGCCACAAAAGAATATAAAATTTGTAAGAAAATAGTACTCACTTGATAATGTAACAACGGTCGAAATCAAAATGTGTCACTGTTGCAGTGATGCCAGGTTGTTATGGCTAAAAACCTTCAAAATTAAGAAAAAAAAACTTCATTTTAAGGTTTTTGAAAATTAAAAACCTTAGTGCTTTTTTAAAATCTTCAAATGAAGATTTCAATAAAAAAAACCTTAACTTTTTGTTAGTTTTTATATTTTATAAAAATATAAATTTTTGTCTCCTTGACTTAACATTTATAAAAAAAATTTATATAAAATTAATAAAAATTAATACATAATAAACAAATTTAACAAAATATAAATAAGAAAAATGAACAAAAAATGTGCCTCCATGGCTAATAACTTATATTAAAGTACATAATTACATATAATTAATCTCAATCGTCATTACAAGACGATGATGACAAGTATTCATCTTCTATTTCATTACAATTTTTTTCTATATCACAATACACTGAATTTTTAAAATACTTAAGTAAATTAAAGTCTTCTTCTACATTATAGCATTCTGCATTTTTTCTTTTTAAATAATCTTTAGAATACAATATGCCCGATAAAGTTTCGGCGTTCAGTCGGTTTCTAACTTTTGTTTTATACAAATTTATTTTTGAAAAAATTCTTTCCACGTTTGCCGTTGAAATTGGGATAGTTAAAATTGGCCAAATAATTTTTTTTAAAAAAGGAAAGCAAATTGTATTATCCACAAGTTTTAAATTTAAAATTGTATCCCAGAATAGTTCTATATGCTCATCTGGCGTCAAATTTAAAGATTGAAAATCTAGTTGACGCAGCTCTCTCCATTCATTGTCAATGTACTGCAGGTTGGATAATTCTATTATTGGAAAATATTTATTAATTTGTGCTATGGAAGAAATCTTTTTTTCAATCACATTTTTAGGTGAAATTATTTCAACGGATTTTAAAATTTCATTTTTAAAATCAAATCTTTTTAGTAATTGATGGCAAACAACTATATAAAATTTTGAACAGTTTTCTTTAAATTCTATTTTGATATTTTCTGTTACATTATTTTTTTCCAGTAAGACCGATACTTCCGCGCCAAAATAAATTTCATGAAGAGGCTTCAAAAATGGTGAATCAGTAGAAATATTTTTTAAATTTTCTAAATAAATGTTTTCGTTATTTGTAAAATAATCAAATATTGTTTTAAAAAATCTATGCAAGGATTCATTTAAAATATGAATTTGTGGAGCTTCGTTTTGAAATAGTCTATTTAATTTATTAATTTCATTCAATATGAATTTTAAAAATGTTAAATAAATTTCAAACAAAGGATTATTAAGTCTTTCCTAAATTCTCTTAGAAGAACTAAACTTAATAACATCTTCATGAATAAAATATAATTTTAAAACATTTAATTTATTTAGCACTCTTAAAATTGCGGCCTCTAAAGATAACCACCTTGTTTGGCTAGGATGCAATATTTTTTGGGGATTAAAATCCAAAAGTGTTTGCAATTGAACAAACAATTCAATTCTTTTTGGACTGTTTTTAATAAAATTGTAAATGTCTCTAATGGTGCTCTCTATGTACTCAGGTAATTCTTCACACGCTTTCTTGGCACATAGTTCGAAGGAGTGGCATATACTTTTAAATATAATTAAATGAGGGCAATCTTCTTTTAGCATTGTTGCTACTGACCTTGTTGAGCCTGTCATTACATTTGCCCGGCAGCCGCAAATCCAAGCAAAAACTTTTTATAATTAACTTTGTGTTCAAAGAAAAAATTTATTATTATTCGATAGATACCGTTAGCATCACATTTCTTAACAGTTTCTAGTGCCAAGAAATATTCATTAATTTTCCCACTATCTTCAATCCTTACAATAATACTTAATAATTTGGTTGTTGATAAATCGGTACTTTCGTCTATACATAATGAAAAATATTTTTTAGACATTAATTCTACCAAGTAATGTAATTGGGCTTTTCCAACAACATTTTTTATTAAAGCTGTTGTTTTAGTTCTCTCAGAACTAAAATTTTTTGCAATTTTCGAATCAGAAAAGTTGCCTCTTATCAATGGTGCTAAATGGTCCATCACAGTAAAAGGAACATTATGTTCGGCGCAAAATAAGGCGAGCTTTATTTCTGCAAATGAAACTTTATGATTCAATCCAATAATAACACTTTTACTTTCAGCATGTAAATTCACGCTTTAGCATTTTTTCTATGTTTCATAGTTTTTGAATGGTCAATTAAGTCCTTTTTACCTGCCGTTGCTTTTAAACTGGAACCACAAATTCTACAATAGGGTAATTCATTTAACCCTTTAGTTAGCCAATTTTGAAAATTCTCTTCGTGTTCTCAATTGTAACTAAAAATTTTTCGTTTCTTTTTATTAGACTGAAATTGATTCTTGTTAATAATTTTTAATTTAATTCAATTTTTGTTTTTAATTACCCCAACAATTTCTTTTTCTGTGTCTGTTTCACTATTCTCCTTTTCTCCATGTTTGCTGGTTGATGGGGCATCTATAAAATTCAATCACATATTATGAGGTTTTTAATATTAAAAACAAAAGTAATTATTTTCATTTAATTTAAACACTTACTTTTATCAAAAACTGCAAAATATTTTTTCATTTCGTCTAAGTTTTTGAATTTTTAACTAGCATTAACAGCAATAATAAAAATAGACTTTATAATGACAACAACAAAAAAAACTATGGTGCCATTTTGACATTGACAAACAGAAGTGTTTTTTAAAAGAAATGCCATAATAACATATCACAATATTTAGCAGACAGAGACATCTATAAGAAATTGAGAATTTTTTTCGAAGAATTTCTGAGCCTTTTCAACTTAAAAATTTTTAGCAAAGAAATTCAGTTGTTATTGAAACAAATAAAAAAAATTCAGTTAGAAAAAGGTGAAATAAAAAAAAACTATTTAAAACCTTATTTTTTAAGGTTTTTTTTCGTGAATCTTTGTATATTTATAAAACTTTAAACTGAAGGGGTTTTTCAAAAGAGACATTGAAAAACCTTAATTTTGAAGGAAAACCTTCACTTCTGGTAACACTGCACTGTTGCTGAAATAAAACTCACGAAAATTATTGAAATTAAATTAAAAACAAAAATAAACAAAAATAAGCCACTATTGCACTAAATTAAGAGATGTTTTCTCTCTCGCAGTCACGTATCAACCAAGAATGATAGAAATATAAGATTGCGCATTCCGGTGTTCAATTTTTATTTCTACTGCGCATATACGTCACGAGTGAGTTTGATTTTTGACTTTTGATATTGACAATTATTATACATATAAAATATTGGTTGGGTACAAGAAAAATATAAAATAGAAAAATATAAGAAATAACGTCGCTTGATTATTGTTTTGTCGCATACGCCAATTGTTTGAAACGGAGAAAAACACTCATTAATGTTTATTGGACCTTTTGGAAAAAACTGTTCGATAGGATTTATTATAAATTTTTTATAATTATCTTTGATAATATTTTTTGTTGAAACTTTAAAAAATAGGAACCTAGCTTAGCTAGTTTATAAGCTATATTTAATTATATTCAAAATGGGTTTGTCGTATATCCTAATGTGCGAACACTTTATTCATTAACTTGGATGTACGACAAAAAAAGTGGATATACAACAATTCAATATTAAATAATATAAAAAACCTTATTATGCATAATAATAATTTATTTCAGGTTTCGCATTATAAAAATATATAAAAATAGTTTTTCATAAATTTAACAATGTTTATATAAAATATAATATCGGTGTCTTATATATTATATTTAAAAAAAAAAAAAAAATAATTTCCAGTCTTAAATACTAAACAAAAATAAAATAGAAAAGTCATTAATTGACAGGAACACAAAATTTAATTTTAACTTACATTAATATCACAATAGTGAATTATTTTTTTTGGAAAATTAGTTAGATACTAAACAAAAATAAAATAAAAAAGTCATTCATTGACAGGAACACAAAATTTAATTCTAACTTAAATTATTATCACAATGGTGAATTATCTTTTTTGGAAAATTGCTTTATAATATTCTTTATCTATGTCTGGCAAATAAATTAATAAGCTTTTTATATCGGTAACTTTTTCATTTGAAATAGTCTTTAGCCTATCAGAAATTATATTTAATTTTTGAGCAAATAAATTTTTCGGTGTAGGCAAAGTTTTCTTTGATATATTTTTTTTTAGTGATCTGCTTTCATAATTTAGAGATCTCCCATTTGTTTTGTATTGCAGTGTAAACAAATCTGTTTGATCATAGCACAAAAATCTTATTTTTGTAAACGGAATTTTTGAAAAATTTAAATTATTGGATTTTGCAGAAAAATTCAGAAAATCTGATGGTTGCATTTGGATTAATTTGAGCTTGATGTTCTTACAAGACAAATTATTAAGATGTCGTAAAAGAGAAAGAGGACTATATATTTCCATATTTTTAAAATATCTATCAATGGTGCTATGGACACAATCAACTTCTTGAACCAAAGAGTGGCCTGGTGTTGAAAATTTTTGTTGAATTTGTTTGACCTCTGGATGTTCATACATAAAGAATTGTAACGCAGTTGACATAACTTTGTTTTTATTTTGAGCAATACAAGAATCACTCCACAAAGTTATGTATTCAATTCCTGGTTGATTTTCAAGTAAAAATTTTGTCAAAATTTTGAAGAACTTCACTCCATATAGCACAGTATGTAATTTTTGGCTGGTCAACAACTATGCATGTGGCTGTCATGTTAAATACATTTAACTTCCTTTTATAATAAAAGGCAGAGGCGTTTCCTTTTGGCAAAGTAAATACACTTTGAAGATCAAAGCATATTATCGCGGATTTCGGATCTCTGTTCGCCCTGTCCAAATCTCGTTCAGCTTTCATGCTTAATTTGTCGTCTTTATGAATATTATATTCAGATATTTCAGTATCAGATGGATTCAGAATTGATTTAAATATAACACATTTATTACATTGGTCCTTTTTGGGCTTATAAATTCCTAAATTAAATGAGATAAATTGTTTTCGGTAAACTGATATTTTTGCTGGTTCAATTGTGCATTCTCTGAACAACTCGTACATTTTAGCAACTGTGATATGTGACTCCAGGTATTGTTTTGTAGAACTAGCTCTACAATAGTGAGAGTCTACTATAGGAAAACTAGCAATATGTTTATTGATTTCTTCAATTTTGTCAGCTGAAATAGTTTTCTTAGTATTTTTCCCTTTTTTAGTTGGCATTGGGCATCCGGTAGTACTATCGTTTAAATGTTGGAAGTAGTAGTACACTCTTCGCTCACTGATATCGAGAGTATTTAAGAAAAATAATTTGCAAACTCTTAGTGTACGATCCTTATTTTGAAGATAAAACTGATATGATTTGCTTTTTTTTTTAGATTCTTTTACTCTGCGTCTGTTTATTAGAGCTTCTTTTACAAACTTACAGTAAAAAAGAGGTTTTTCTTTATCAGATAATTTCCAAAAAGATTCGTTTATACATAACCTATCATTTTCAGAAAAATTTTTCGTACAAAAAAAGAAGCAGGTATGTTTGCAACCAGCTTTTACCTTTCTTTTTTGCATGGTTTTTCCTTTAATATTTACGTATTCATTTCCGGATTCTCGAAGAGTTTTTCTTACGTTCTGTGTCCATATTTCCTCATTTTTCTTCCTTTTTTTTGTTAATTGTGCTGGCGAATTTGTGCCTGTTTTTAATTTTGTAACTCAACAATTAAATATTACTGAAACCTATTACTTATAGAAAATAACTTACCAGATGACATATATTCTGAAGGAATACTTCTAAGACTTTGTACTGAATTTAGTACAACATCATTTTTTGAAATCTGCGATGCAGGTTGACGTTCTATTTCTAAAACAAAGTCCGGATCTGCTCTACTGTCGTCAGAATCTGTAAACAAAAAACCTTGAAATTTTTTTATTTTTGTTTTAATATCTACAGCAAAATACCAAAATCTTCATCTTCCAAATTTAGAGAGTCGTTTTTACATTCGTCGTCTTCAGATTCTAATATTTCATTCATCATTCTACAAAATATAGATGGCTTTAAGTTCTTTAAATAATTATATTTTATAAAATTATAAAACTTACGATAAAAGAGTAGGTGATAAAGCTGGGACCGGAGACTCCATTTTTTCTTCGCTGAAAACACGTCTTCACTGCATAAAATTTTTATAACGACTGAAGGTAGCTCTCAATGGAACCTTCTATTTATACTTTTTGATTTACCGTAGAAACTTATATGCACATACAACAAACCAATACTGAAAACAATTTCAAGTGAACTGTCGTATAAGTATACACTGCTTACATTTCTGTATACCGTACAACAAACCAATACTGAAAACTATTTAAAGTGAACCGTCGCATATGTATATACTGCATACATTTCTGTATACCATACAACAAACCAATACTAATCAAATAATGTTAAAATTGATCGTACGTATGCTGTAAAAGCACGTACAACACACCAATAATTAGAAAAAAATTTCGTTTAATAATATTAATTTAATGTCGTAAGTTGGAAAATTTGGCGTGTACGATATACCAATATTAACAACTAGCAATTTTTAGGGATATACAACAAAAATTAGACTGAAAATCTCAGTAACGGTAAGATATATCAAAAATCTGAAAACAGATTCGGAAAGAGAACACACAAAAACCTATAGATACATTATCATGTCATAAAAGTCAAAAATGGCGTATACGACAAAACAATATTCAACCGACGATAAGTGTTGGAATAAATGAATAAAATAAATTAAATAGAATAAATAAATAATTCATATTAGTAAATAAATGATATATAAATTTATTCAAATTGTATCATTAATTGATGTTGATATATTAATCGTGAACATATAATTGCTGAAATTTTATCAACAAGGAAAAATGTAAATAACTCACAAACAACAAATAGAAAATTTTGTTGGAATTACATTTGGTTTTATTTTAATTAAATTGATTTTTATTGATTTAGATTAAATTAATTTTGATTGATCTTAAGTAATTAGACTTTTACGAAATGAAGATAAAGAATTTTTAAACATAAATACATTAAAAATGTAATTGTCTAAATGCCTATGTTACGTACCTAAGATATCTATAAAAATAAATAAATGAAAAAAAAATTCAAAATTTAAATATTTTAAAACATGTATTTATTTATGTGATAGTTTTTTTATTTTTTCTTTTTCTTGAGTTTAGACATTCTATTATAAGTTTATTTAGCTTTCTAATACGGAAGTACATTCTTGACCGGAAAAAAAGTTTTTTAATTTTAATATTACAATCTATATTTTTACTTAAATCTAAATGTGTTTTTATAAAATTATTTGTTATAATTAAATCTGCCCCATTTACTTGGTTAAATATAGCTTCTAATTTACTGATGTCTGACATCAACTTCATTGAAGGTTTGGATAAACCACCTTCGGTAAGGTGGTTTATCCATGTATACACATCATCTTCAGGCTGCTCAAGGTAAATTGAGTCCTTGAGCTTATGACAAATATATCCTGCCAAGTTCTCCAGGCCGTCGTATTCCATTTCATCTCTGTCTTCTGGTTCTGGTGCTAAACTAATGCCTTTTAAAATAATACCTAAAAAAATCAATTCAATTTCAATAAAAATGTTGGGCTTTCACGTCCTTCTTTCACTCCCATAGAGCTTCGGCATAGCTGAGATGCATAATGACTCCGGGGCTGTGCTTCGATGTTTTCAGGCTATATAGAAATTTAATTTAAATTTAATACATAGTTATAATTTACCAGTTAGTGGATGTCCAATTGCGACCAAATCTGGTGTGTCATCGGTCGCCACATTAGCGTTAGTGGATAATACACCTTCGTTATATCCTAAAATATATGACCGCAACCTATACTTAAATTCTTGCCTGTAAAGATTGCTTCCTTATTACTCTCATATTTGACATCATTTCATTCATGCGTTCAAGAATTGAATTTTGCAGATCAAGAGCCAAACCATATGCATGCTTTCGTTGCCTTGAATCAACGTTGGGAATGCGCGTATTCATAACATCAAACCAATCATTAGTCTGTAATAAAAATATTTATTTATACATATATATAAGAATCAAAAAAATTTGTTTAAATATTACGAGCTTAAATAATTCGTGACATTCCTCCCAATTTTCTTTTTCCAAAAATCCAAGACTTGCTGCTCTTGTTATACTCTGGGCAATGGTATGAGAAAAAAGTTTTGTTGCTATTTTGACTTTTTGGCGATCTGCTCCAGCAACACTTAAATGGTGGTTTGTTATTTTATGTGTTATTGTTAACTCAGAAGAAGTGCAGGGTAAAAGTTTAACAATTATTTCCTTCGTTACAGGTTTTCCGTTTATTACAAATCCATGATCGGTGAAATGATTTCTCAGCAACTTGATTAAGTGAGGAACATCTGCAAAAACATATATTTTTGCTTCATCGTATAAAAACCTAAAAGAATAATATTATAAAATAATTATTAAATAATATAAAATATTTTGATTTACCATGGCTTATCAAATTCAATAATAAGGTCATTGTATAAACGCCGATTACCTCCGCCTAGATCGCTAACTATTGCCACAACTTTGTAACCGCATTCAAAAACTGTTCTTAAAATTTCAAACAATATTGTTTTATTCATCTGACAATCAAAATCATAGAATATTGGCTGCTTCCAGTTGCCCATTAAACCTGCACAAAAATATTTTTATTAATTATTTTACTTATTTAATTTTATTTTAAATATTTTTTACCTCTGAGCATTACCACTTGAACATAATTAGCTGGGGCCAAAGTGGAGTCCGCTGATCTGTCATAGCAGTAGGTTTTTCGAATTTTCATCTCATCGAAGCTGAGAACACAAACCTTTTGAGCATCATCAAGTTGGGTAGCTGCAGACATTATTTTTACCACTGACTGGAGAATTCCCGGTGAGATATCAATTTTTTTTGCCCAACTCTGCAGCGTTCGAACAGCTGGAAGAGGAAAATTCTTCTTGCGGAGTAATTTGTAAGCCTTGGAGCTTGCAGAATGCAGTGTAATAGACCTGGCTATATCTTCTTCAGTCCAATTTAATCTTTTGGACCCATTTTTCAATTTGTTGATTTGGCCTATTGTAAAAATTGTTTTTAATTTGTCCTCCATATTTCGTTTTTCGAAATCGCTTTTAGCTAGTTTAAGCTCCAATGACTTGATTGTTAGAGCATTTTTCTCTAAAATTTCCTTCAGCATATAGTTTTCCCGTTTCAAAGATTCCCTAAAAATGAATTATAATATTAACATTGTAAAATAACTTATTATAGGTTGATTTATATTACATTTTTTCTTCTAAATGCTGCAAAAAAACATGAAGAAAGTACAAAAAAACTGGTTGCAAAATAGCCAGAACAAAGAATTTGGTACATTGAAGGAAATTATCAGTTCCTTCATTTCTTTCATCTTTCGAATCGATGTTGGTAGGTACCTCGTGAACATTCGATTCCGCTAGTAATGTTTGAACCATTTTTTTATTGTGCCGATTTTGAAGACGGGCACAACGGTTTTTTGATAATTCTACATTGTCCACACTGGGAACAACTCCTGGCTTTAATTTAAAGCCATTATTTTTACAAAGTCCTAAAAAAAATTAAATTTTTATATAAATATAAATATAATTTATATTTATAATTTTAATATAAATTATGCAATATATAAATTTTTAATACTTACCCATTTCAAATTGAAGATTTCTTACAATATCTTCCGATTTGAAATGATCCGAACAAATTCGAGATGTTTTTGTGTTGAAATCATCTCCTCTCCTACAAAAGTGTTTCCACTTTTTCAATTCTTGGGGGTCTTTTGGAAAGCAATAATATCTAAAACTTTTATTACCCGCTTTTTCATTGTTATTATTGCATCCAAAAACCGCGCACCTCATATTTACTTTTTTTTTGTTTTAACAAAAACAAAAATTCGCAAATTACTTATTTCAAAACAATCAAAAACACTTCTACACTTTTACACTTTTAACTTTTTATATTTTTAAGTATATTATTTATAATTTATTTATTTTTAAACAACTTACAAAAATATACACTTTTTCAATAAGAAATATTTTTATAAGAAATTTCAAACTCACCGCATACGTCACGAGTTTTGAAAAAAATGTAAACAAACATGGCCGACATGCGCAATGCGTAATCTTATTTTTCTATCATTCTTGCGTATCAACTAAGATATGTCGCTATACATGATAATACACATGCACATTTAACTCAGTGCAATAACGATTTTTACGCCACACCTCGGTCAGTTTTTAAAATAAAGGTAGGGCTGTCTGTCAGATCAAAAAGCAAAATTTTCTGAGTCTATTGGTACAAATATCTCCATTTTGACGTTTTTTGAGTTGTGCCAGTATTGTTGAAAGCATCGGTATTATTTTTTTTAGGCAATCGCATGATTATACTTTCTAGTTGTAAAACCATGCGGTTTATAAGTAAGTAACTAAAAGAAAATAAGTGACGACTTAAAATCAGTGACGACTCGGTTATATTAGAAAGGGTGTGTTAACTACCCTCTCCGTTAAAATGAGACGTCCTCGTCTTATAAAACTACAATTTCGATTAGTTTTCTAATATTTTACAAATTTCAATATTTAATATTTTTTTAATTTTTATACAAATTTTTTCATTTATTATTTTATTATAGAATTATAAAATTCATTAAAGGCTGATAAAATCATGCTATTTTTATTATTTTCCGACTTTTAAATCTTTTACTTATTTTATTCTGTTTTTACATTTTTCTTATGAACAATTTTCAAAAAGAATTACTAAGAATCTCAAAAAGTAAAATTACCAGTATTTTACTTGAAAATATTCATTCTTAAATATAATTTTATTCATTTATTAAAAAGGAAAATAAAAAATTAAAGCAAAGTAATTGAAAAAAATTGAAATTTTATTTTTGATTTTTTTGCATTATATTTTTTTTTTGTGTTTTTGTTATTTGTACATTAAATTTTTTATTTCTAAATTTATTAGTTAGATTCGGTTTAGAAGTTTTAATTTTTTATATGATTTTTATGAACTATTCGCCCTGATTTTGTTTTGATAGTAGAGTCTAAATTTTCTGCAACTATTTCCTTTTTATATTTAGGTGACAATTTAGATCCTAATCTTTTATTAATTTTTATATAAACGGAATCGCCAATAGCATAGTTTTTTGGTGAAACTCTTTTTTTGTTATGATACTCGCGGTCACATTTTTGTTTCTCTATTAATTTTTCCACGTTTTCTTTTCTAGACTGCTCAATCTGTTCCGGACTGGTGCTAACAGTTCTTCCGGAAAAAGTTTCAATTGTTTTTTTTCCGGTTACGGAATGTATGGAGCAAATGTATTCATAGATAGACCTTTCTAGGAGTTCGGTGAAAGATCTGTGTACTTTATCGACCTTCAAACACCGCATGATTTCTGTAAATGTAGAATGGAATCTTTCAACTTGTCCGTTGGTCGTACTCGTATATGATGGTGTCCTAAAAATTTCTTTTCCTAATTGATCCGTGAGCATAAAATTAATTGTATTTGAGTTTAATGATCTTTCATTGTCGATGACAATTAATTTGGGTACAGCGAATGAAAATAATAGTTCTCGCAGTGGTTCTGGAATATGTGCGGTTGCCTTTGATTTAAGAATTTTAGCTTGTGCATATTTTGAAAACTTATCGAGTGCAGTTAAAACGAGTTTGTTTTCTGTACTCTAAATATCGACATGAATGATATTACCGGGATATTGCGGGATTGGAGTTTCTTCAATTTGAGGTTTATTTGGATACCTGTCGTATATGTTTCCTTTGCATGTTTTGCATTGTTTAACTATTTGATTTATTTTGGCATTCATTTTTGGAAAGTAATATTGTTGAAGAATTTGAATTTTGTTTTCCCTTGCGTTTCTATGTGCTCTATTATGTTCCTTTATAATTTCTTCTCCTTGTCTTGCTTCGTTAACAAGATCTTCCCTCCTTGTTTGAGAAAATCTAACTTTATAATTTTTGAAATATGTAGGATAAAATTCCTGAATTTTTTACCATAATATGGTATGTAGTTAGAAGTTCATTTATATGACTTGGATTAAGATATTTTTTTAAGATTGATATCAATTGTTCTTGACTGTAATCGGGTTGTTTGAAAGTATGACATTGAAATGTAGGAAAAGGGACCGAAAAATTATAACTAGACTCATTATCTATTAAAAGGATGAGTTGATTTTTAAAACTGTTTATTGGAGTTAATACAGCGAGAATGAGTTGATGAGATGAACTTTCATCGCTGTGAACTGTGGCACTCATTGAATATATTTGATTTTTATTGTCTTGCGGGGGTCGTGAAAATGCGTCTGCTACAACATTGCTTTTTCCGGGTTTGTATTGCATTTTGTAATTGTATTCTTCCAATATGGCTTCATTTTTCCATTGTTATTTTTGTAACTTAAGACGTATGTTAGTGGCTGATGATCTGTGTAGATTTTAACTTTTGCTGAGCCATATAAATAATTTCGTAATGAAGTTGGAGCCCATATTATAGCTAACATTTCCTTCTCATTCGCAGCATAGGCATGTTCTGTTTTGTTGAGCGTTCTGGAAATAAATGTTATAGGTTTATCTTCTTGACTAAGTACTGCGTCTACATTTTCTTCAACACTACGTTGTGAAATACTGTATCAAATGCTTTTGTGATATCAATGAAAAGAGTAGCACAACTACTAATCTTATTCAAACTGTTATAAATTTCATTAGTACATTTTAGCAAAGCATCTTCTGTGCTCCTATTCTTCAAAAAGCCAAATTGACTAGAACTAAAAAAATTTGTTTTAAATAAAAAGTTAATTAATCTAAATTTAACAGTCTTTTTGAAAATTTTTGAGCCTTCGGCATTTGGGCCATCTTACAATAATCTTAACCTAGTTATAAAATATTTTTATTTAGAAAAACAACAAAAAAGTTTATAATTCAATGTATAAGAAATGAAACAAAACAATAATAATTCTTAATCTAGTACTACTTAACAAATGTAAAAAATGTGAAAGTTAGAATATACAAACAAAATGAAAGAAAAGAAAAATATTCTTTTTTACTTATCCTAAAAGTTGTTTTAAATAAACGATATAAAATTAACTTGAAAATTCATTTCTTATTCTATATTAATTTGAAATTAAAAAATTCATTGCTTAGCCTACTAATGTTGAGTATTGTTTTATTATGATGCTACTGTCGGTTTTTCTATACAACTTCCTGCATGGTGTTGATTGTTGGTTAATTGGGCTATTGTGGTGGCTGGATGTATGTGTGCTGTGTTTGTGTGGTCTGTTGTGTGGTGTAATCTGTAGTGAATGAAATGAGAAAAAGTATGAGAATTATTATATGTTACTTTAGGGGATTGCCGATACAAGTTTTTATCTATTGTTGAAGGTGTGTTTTGAAAGTGGGTTGCTTCCTGTCTATTTTTGAAGGGGTGACTGTGAGAATTCCTGTTACGTTCCTATGTGGGACCTGTTGCACGAGGATTTACTTTTCTCCGGTGTATCTCCGTGGAAGATGAGGTTGTGGATCCCCACGATATGAAATAAAGACAAGAATGTTTTGCGGATGTTTCTTCGCCTGTATTGGCGTTGTCTTGCCTTAGGATTATATGCTGTTTGATCCGTGAAAAGTTTGTTATATTTTTAGGGAAGGTAACCTCCCCAGTGTGTTGATGTTTGAGTTTTTAATGTGGTGTATTGTTTTGCATTATTTTGACAGATTATCGAATTTAGATTGTTCAGTATTATGGCTGCCTTTTGAGGGAGGTCATCTTGATGGTCTATTTCCATGACAGCCTGTTCATGCAGTGGGTGAGTGGTTTCAATGTATGCCATTGCAACTAGTTTGGCGGCTGGTTCATCTGTGCGGTATCCTAATTGTGGGAGCTTGGCTTCCATGAGGAGTGCCTCTACTCTGGTTGGAGGTAGCGCCCCTAGGGCTACCCTCACACCTTTGTTTATTGCCTCTTGAAGTTTTAAGAGGTTTGTTTTAGCTGCAAAGGCATATAGTGTCAATCCTTAGTCAACTCTTCCCATTATGAGTGCTCGGGCGATCTTTGTAGCTGTTTCTGGAGGGGGTTCGTGTCTTCTTTTGCAGATGTAGCTCAGCAGGCTATTTGTTCTCTTAATGTTTCGTGTAACCTGTTTGATGTGCTCGTTGTACTTGAGCCTCTTGTTGAAGGTTACTCCTAGAACTCTGAGCTGTGGTTTGAATGGAACGTTGAAATTGCCGTGTTGTATGTTGGAGTTTTGGCAGCTTCTCTTGTAGCATATATGGATGGCCCCGGACTTGTTTGTGTCAAATTTTCCACCATTTTGCTTGGTCCATTCATCCATCATCTGTAGCGCGCTATTTATCCTTGACTCTCTCGTGTGCTTGCTTCCTTTTGCCGTGAGGATTACATTGTCCGGATTACATTGTGGGTCGGTGAAAATTCTATCACCCTGCTTGAGGGTCATTATTTGAGGTGTGGCTCTTTTGTTAACAATTCTCTTGGCTTTCTGTCAAGACTGGGGTAGGCTTGTGTTGTTTATACTGTTCGCAAAACTTTCCCAGCTGCCTTTCTTTACCTTTTTCATTTCTCTCCTTATAATGGCGTTTTTCCTCTTTAATACCAGAAGCTTAGGATTATTAGGCTCTCTTTTGTAGGCTCTCCACAAATTTGCGCGCTCTTTACGTAGAGAATCGATGTGCGGATTGTACCACACAGGTGTATTCTTGTGCTTCTTGGCTTCTTGTATGTTATCCTGTTGTGGATTTTTGATAAGAAGTCATCTATACTCTTCTTATACTTATCCCAATTTGCTCTTTTCTCTATGTGTTGCCTTTTCCTGGCCAGGGAATAAGACGCAGTATCGGGGATGTTTACTGCGATTGGGTAGTGATCGTAGCCCATTACGTTCTCAAGCACGTCCTTGACTACTCCAATATTGGTGTTATTCTGCTATGTGAAAGGGAGATATCTATGCAGGTGTGTGTTCCTCTGGTGCTGATAAATGTGGGCGAACCATCATTTAACAGACAGAGCTCGTCTCGCTTTTCAAGCCAGTCTTCTAGCATTTTTCCTCTGGCCTCTGTAAGTGTATCTCCCCACATTTCACTCCTCGGGTTCATATCTCCTAGGATGAGATATGGTGGAGGGGCTTGTGTGATGATGTTATCCAACATAGCAGTAGTAAGTCTTATTCCCTGTTTGATGTACAAGTTGACTATGGTGATTTCTTCGTTGAAACCGGGTAGCTGAATTCTGATAGCTGAGGTGTGGATGTTGGTGTTAATTTGGACTTCCGAGTATTTTAGTCCTGTAGCTATCAGTATCCCAGAGTCTTCTATTCTGTCGTGAATAGGGTTCATAACACAAGAGTAGTTCCTGTATTTGTCTGGGATGTCGTGTATGTGGATGTCAGTCTCCTGTAGTGTAATGATTAATGGTTTGTGTCTTGCTATGAGGAGGTCCAAGTAGGTAGTGTTGGCGTAATATCCTTGGATGTTCCACTGAAGAATAGTATACGATTTGTGTTGGGAGCGAGTATGACGAGGGTTACTGGAACTGTCAGTCATATTATATGAGAGAAATCGTTTCGATTGAATTCTGTGGTTCCATAGTGTTGTTTTCTATGGGGTTGTTTTTTCTTATTTTGTTATTTTGCTCAAGCATTTGTGTTGACGTTTGTATTATTAATATAGGTGTCTGTATTGTTTTGAGTGTTTTTATTATTAGAATTTATTGTAGTGTTGTTGTTTTGATTAATTATTTTTTTGTTGTTTTCGAGGTTGGTGATTATTATGTTTTCTGTGGTTTGTTTTTGTGGTGTGTTTGATTGGATAGTTGTGTATTTATCGGGGTTGATTGTTTGTTTTGTTGTTAAGTTTGTTGTAGGTAGTGTGTTTGAGTTTGTGGTTGTTGTTTGAGCAGTAGTGCTGGATTTTTTTGGTTTAGTGCTTGAGCTATTTTGTATGATTTCTTTAGGTGAGGTTTTATTGTTTTCCTGTGTATTAACTGTGCTGCCCATGATTTTGTTATTGGTTGTGAGGGTGTGAATATATTAATTTTTTTTGCTTCTTGAGCCGCTTCCCTTCTGGAGATTTTTTTATCCGTTGCGATTTTTATGATTAGTTTTTCTCTAGCATATGACTGACAGTTTTTGTCATTTGCAGGGTGGTCGTGATCCATGATCGATTCTTTGCAGTTGATACAGCATATGGGGTTGCAGACAACTTCATAATTTTCTTCAATGTCTTTTGCACATTTTGGTGTATTGGTGCGGCAGTGTTTATTACGGTGCCCGAGTCTCTGACATTGGTTACATCTCATGGGCAACTGGTAGTGCTTTCTGAATTGTGTAATCAGAAAGCCCATTTTGACCTCCTTGGGTAGCTCAAGGGAGACAAAGGTTACCTGTATGAGGCCGGTGAGTTGTTCTGTTACTTGGTTTTCAGTGAAGGTTTTGCGTTTATATCTCCATATTTTTATTATCTGGGTTGTGCTCCTGCAAACCGCTGAGCACCTCCTCGTCAGTAAGCTGAATAAGGTCTCTGCAAAACAGAGTACCTCTTGACTGATTGAGGCTGTCGTTGAATTCAACCTCAACCTCTATGTTACCCAATTTTTTTAGAGCATTAAATCTGTTGGCGATGGATCTATTTGGAACCTCTATTATTAGATTACCTTCCCTATTGAAGTTGGCTTTTGTTCCTGTGTATATTCCCTGCAGGTATTTGTTAACTATGAAGACATTCTGTTTTCGCATGTTGTCAGTCCTGTCTTTAGTTCTCATCGTGATGAATCTTTTTTCCTCGTCCTTTTTGTTATATCTTGCACCTAGAGCTGGGAAGTTTTCTGGGGTGTTTTGGTGGTGGTTTTCGTTTTTTTTTGTTTATTTTTTTCCGCTTCGGGACGAACTCTTCCAGTCCGTCCAGAATGGCAAATTGGCTGGTCGTACCCATACTGGATACCCCTTCTTAAGAACCTGTCAGCACCTTTTCTTTTTCCTACAAATAGATGTAAAAGAAATTTTTTTTTTTATTATACTTAATTTAATTAAATGAATGATACAGAGTGTTTGCTTCTTATTTTATGTCTTTCACTGTACTTTTCGCAATTTTTTTTTTGTCTTTTATTGTACTTGTTTATATATTCAATATCACCTCGTGGTTATGAGCCACGTTTTGATTTATTTATTATTAATCACTAAGTATTTATTGTTTTTGAATTCTTATAATTAATGTAAGTTAAGTTAAAATTTATAGTTTTATTTATGTGTTTATGTTTTTATTTATTTTCACTATTTACTTAAATCTAATATTAATTCTAAATATGATAAATTTAAAGAAAAAAATACTAGCACTGAAAAAAATTCTGTCTCTCCACTTTGAAAGTATGAGAGAGAATGTTGAGAAGTGAAATAGGGCGGTAATTCTTGAGTTCAAACGGACTACCTTTCTTAAAAAAAGAAATTACTTCTGCTAGTTTGAGGTCCTCAGGAAAAACTCCTTTAAAGACACTAAAATTAAAAATATAAGACAAGACATCTACAATCTGAAAAACTATTTCTTTCAAAACATTATTTGAAAGTAAACCACAAAACTTATAATTAGAGTTTTTTCAACATAAAAGTATTTTGTAGATTTCAGAAGACGTAAATGGATTGAAATAAAAACTATGAGATTGAAAAGAATCATTAGTGATATTAGGAGATAGAAGAGAGACATCAAAATCTACACTACTTGATAAAGAATTTTTAGAAATATTACAAAAAAAAGTTATTAAATGAGTCGGCAAGTCGTGATGGATCATGAACTAGCGCCCCATTAATGTCCAGTGCAATTTTCTTATAAGATTGGTTTTTATTTAATAAAGTGTTAATGATTCTCCATTCAGCTTTAGTATTCCCTTTATTTTACACGAGTTGGTTCAAAAATTAGTGAATTCAGACTTGTGACTTAACATAGTAAAGATAAGTAATCATCAACAACCAAGTTTCTTGCGAGAATATTAATATTGAAATCACCTATAAGTATTAAATTGCTGGATTTTTCAAAGGATAAAAATCGGAAAATTCTACCTAATGAAAATCTATACAATCTATAAAAACCCACAAATGTATAATCCACAAAGTTCAACCTACAATTTACTTTTATAATATCAACACAATTCATATTATAATTGATAGTAGTGCAATTTAACGAATTTTTAAAATAGATACCAACATCACCTGAAGCATACGAGGAATTACGCGAAGCACAGAACAAATAACCTGGAATATTATAAAAACTAATTTCATCATCATAAATCCACATTTCACTCACAAAAATTAAATCTGGTAATGAATTTAAAGAATTTAAGTATGCTAGCAATGAAATGAAATTTTCTCTTAAGATAAAACGAAAATAACAAAAGAAAAACTTTTTTTTTTTTTTTTTTAAATTCATTTATTTATTATACCATTTCACATATTACATACCTTAGTACATTATCATAAATTAAATTAAATAATTTCCAAAACAATAATGGTAAAATTACATAAATGTAAGATCATTCTGATATTCATGAGAATATGTGATGAATGAAATAACAAGAGTAGAAATAATTAAATTATATAATTAAACAATATTAGGTTGATAATTCAGAGCTAAAAGTAATACAGTTACAGGAATACAAAAATAAAAATAAAAAATTCAGTATTAAAGTAATAAAGTAAAGAAAAACGTAAAGCAAAAAATTTAAAAATTATAAAATAAAATACAAACTTATAGCTATTAAATATCCATATATACAATAGAAATAATTAAATTTAGTTAAACATAATTAAACATAATTGAACAAGGAAAGAAAATAAAATGGGAAGAAAGAGAAAAAATTAAAATTCGAGATAAACGATTACAACAAAATAATAGAAGCCTGAGAAACAAAACTTAAAAGATATAAAAGAATTAGGTTAAGTTAGCAATAACTCAATTTGAGAGTGATCAAGATTCAATAAGTGAGATCTAAGATTTTTGATAAAAGTAGTAGAAGTTCTATCCGATCTTCTACTACTCCGAAAGAGAAAGGCAACGTATTGAAAATTTTGGGAGCTAAAAAGTCATAAATGTGATGAATATGCTCTAGGAACATTTATTAAAAATAGGTTATTGACTCGCAGATTGTAGTGAGAGCTAAATCGATGGGCAAGATAACCTGATCTAATGAAATAAATTTTTAGTGTTTTGAATACATATAGCTGTCTAATAGGTAGTATATCTAGCTTTCTAAATAGTGGAAAACTAGGTGTAAGTCTATTTTTCCTCATGATTAATCGAATACAATATTTTTGAGCAATGAGTAGGGGACGAATTTTGTTGAAGTAAGAGCCCCCCCCAAGCAGCTAATTCCATATTGTAATTTATAGTTGAAAAGAGCAAAGTATACCATTTTCATGACTCTCAGGGAACAATATTGGTTTAGATGGAAGACATTTCTTATAACTTTTTTGAAATATTTATGTAAATGAAAACTATGCTCTGCCCAGTTTAATTTATAATCAAGAACGAGGCCAAGATACCTGAAAGATACAACACTATCAATCATAAAACATGATTCACTACAAGAAGAACTTGAGTCAAAAGAGTTGCCATCTAGGGACGGTATCAATGGAAATTTTTTACAGACAGGAGAATGATAATTAACTGCTGAGTTTTCACTGGGATGATTACTTTTACCAAAGTGCATAATCTTTGTTTTACTACTGATAACTAAGCTATGAAACCTTCTTAAGAAGATTACTGGAAAGTGATTCATTTGGCCTAGAATTAGAATTTTTTAGACCGAAAATTAGTCTATGTATTTCCAGAGACGTTATCGGCTCAAAGAAAAAGCTTTGACTCTGGAAAGTTTCTCTAATCAAACCATTGATATCATTTTCGGTATTAGAAGATAAGTTGTTAGATAAGTTGTTTGATGATAATTGTTCAGATATCGTGACAAAATATTTATTGAAATAGTTACATAATATTTTAGGATCATTGACTATGCCAGAATTGATGTTTAAAGAATATGTGGAGGGATAACTTTCTTTGTTCAAGATAGAGTTGATGATTTTCCATTCAACTTTAGTATTACCTTTATTAATTGTGAGCTGTCTAGTATAGTATCTATCTTTGGAATGCCGTATTGCAAGTTTAACATCATAACATATTCTTTTATAATATGATAGTAGATTATGGTTGGCTGAATGTTTTTTAACAGATCTGTATAATTTGTTTTTCTTACGGAGAAGCCTTAGAAGTCTGTTCGACATCCAAGCTCTTAATCTAATAGACTTACTACTCAAGGAACGTGAAGATACGCAAGAATTAATATGTTTATTAAGAATTTTAATAAATATCGAATAAGCTACTGAAGGATGATCAGTATTATAAACTTCATCCCAATGTTCATAAACTAGGATATTATTAAGCTTAATGTAGTCAACAATGTTAGAATAACTACTAATAGAAGGAGAGTTTATAGTCACAACTGGAGAAGAACATACTACTTTTAAGCATAACATACAGTGATCAGATAAGCCAAAGTCCGACACATCACTCACAAATACCTGATTATTATTTTTATGCAATCTAATAAAAATATGGTCAAGGCAAGTACCCGACAATAGTGGAGTGGGCTCAGAAATCAGTGACTTAAATCCAAAAGAAGAAAGAACCAATAAATAGTCTGTCGAGCCAATAAGAATTATATTTTTTGTCTTTTCCTCTGAAAAAAAGCTAGATAAGTCATTTAAAAATTCATCAATAGAACATCGATGAAGTCTGTAGATACTAACTAGGCAGTAATCTATGCCAGAAACATTAAAATACAATTTTACAATATCAGCACTAAATAGATTAATTGCAGTTGACGTACAATTCAATATTCAAACAACTTTTATAGTATAACAATACCATTCCGGCAGCGTAGGATGAATTACAAGCTGCCACCATATTATAGTTCGGTAGATTATAATCTTCAGTCTCATAATCATAAATCCAGATCTCACTTAAAATAATTAAATCAGGCCACGTCTCTAGTAAATTTAAAAAACCTAATAAAAAAATAAAATTTTCTCTCAAACTTCTAATATTTTGATGCATAATGGAAAAACTATTAGAATTCATAATACAATTAGACTTGATCATAGAAAATTATTTGAATATTTTAATAAAATAATAAAATGTTCTGTTAAAATATTAATTTAAAAAAATTTTTTATTTATAATAAATTATCTAAGTCTTTATAAGAAATTATTCTTATAAAATCATCACCTTCTTTTTCCTCATCAATATTTTCCCATTTTTTATCCATAGGAATTTATAATTCTTTTCCTTTTTTGTTAATATTAATTTAAAAAAAATTTTTATTTATAATAAATTATCTAAGTCTTTATAAGAAATTATTCTTCTAAAATCATCACCTTCTTTTTCCTCATCAATATTTTCCCATTTTTTATCCATAGGAATTTATAATTCTTTTGTTCTTTTGTTTGTTTGTTTGTTGTCTCTTATTATATAGATCTCGCATAAACTTGCTGAGTGACTCATTTAAAAATATATTCTTAATCTCACCACATTCAATAACGGGAGCAGCATCTTTTAAATTTCTTCTTCTTTTCTTGTGTTTACTCATTATTTCTTTTTTACAGATAATGACGAAAGTTTCACACATATAATATTTCTTTTATTTGTTTTATTATTTTTGTTAGACAGAATTTCAGAATAAGACGTTTTTTTAACATAACAGTCTGTAATATCACTTTCTTTTATGTCTACATCCAAACTTTTTAAATAATGAGAAACTTTCATTTTTACATTATTTTCGTTAACATCTTTAATACCAATAATGTCAACGTTAAGCATGTGTTTATTCTGTTCATGTATATTCAGTTTTGTTTTTAGCATTTCTACTTCATTTAATAATTGATTTTTTTCATTTCTAAGAGCAATGACCTCCCTATGATATTCTGATAGCATCTGTTTTACTGCTATCAGCTCTTCATATAAGGAACTTAAATTTAGTGTATCACTGATCTTTGCAGTGGACTTGTCATTAATTATATTCTTTTTATTAGCAGGTGGATTATTACTATTATTATTGTTGTTGTAATTTAACATATTATTATTGCTATTTGAGTTAGAACTATTGAAAATATTAGATTTTTTATTTGAATTATTTGTATTTCTTTTCATGTTTTATACTATTTTTATTTTAAGTGAAAAATGAAAATAAAATATTTATAAAATATTTATGATTGAAAATGTTTAAATTACATTGTTATGTATTTGTTAATTAAAATGTTAACCCAGATTATCCGGCGGGCGTGTTTGTGGGGCGATTTTAATAATTTTTGGTATTTTGTGTATTTTTGGGCTAATTTTTACAAAAAAAAAAAAAAAAAAAAAAAATTTTAATTTAAAGGTGGTTTTTGAGACCGTACTACCTGTAGTACGTTAGGTATTATACATCTGCTGCGAAGTGAAAAAATTATAAGTATTTTATTTTTAATAATATCAGTTCATTTATTATTTAAAACAATTTATATATAAAAAAATAACAAAAAATAATAAAAAAAAAATACTTCATTATATTAAAAAACAATTCATTATAAAAAAATAACAAAAAATAATAAATACTATATAAGTAGGAACTTCAAGTACTAGGTACATTATTAGTCTTTTTTTAATTTTCATGTTTTGTGTGATATTCTACATTGCATTTTACATGAAGAGGTACATCACATTTTAAACAGCGCGTTGTTGTTCGATCATGGCAGTATCTGCATCGTAACTGCTTCGCTTTTCCATCTGATTGACGAGGAATTTCAGTGAGCAAATGGTCTAATCGATCAAATCGCGTATCATGTGGCATCATTGCTCTTCCCGAAGGTGCTCCAGGTACTCCATAAGTTGTTAACAAAGCCGTTGCAATACGGCGACGGAATGTTAAATGGTCCATTTTCCCACCCATTTCTCGGTGTAATTGCCATGCATTATGCTCTGCCAAATCAATACAATGACAAAATATAGGGAA
The DNA here is from genome assembly GCA_963942445.1 of Argyra leucocephala. Lineage (NCBI taxonomy): Eukaryota > Metazoa > Arthropoda > Insecta > Diptera > Dolichopodidae > Argyra > Argyra leucocephala. The sequence continues at coordinate 51,493,443 of OZ012679.1, read as the reverse complement.
GTACCATTTTTTGCCGCGAATAGATACGCGATATAGACTTATATTTTCATCTGCACGATCAACGCCCCCCATATAAAGGTTATATTTGTGAATTAATTTTGGTTGTTTGACATTCACATTACATTTTTCTTTCTGGGATCTCCGTGCAATTAATCGTGCAGGTTCAACCGAATGTATATTTGAGGCAACATTTACAGCACTGCTGTCGTTCCAACCACACACAATTAAATTATAATTTTTGATTTTACGATAATCATACCAGCCTCTTTGTTTTTTTTTCAGTTCCTTCTTCTTTGGTAAAGGACAGTTACCTAATCGGTTTTCACGTATTGTTCCTGTGCCTTTCAATTGGCGCTTTTCTAATTCAATTAATAAAGGTAATGTGGTGAATAAATTATCAAAATAAATATGGTAATTTATGTCTGATTCTTGTTGAGAAAGAATATCAGCATAAGTTAACACCACGCTGGGACCAAGACCCATTTCCTTATAAGCGTTGTTCACAAATGTTCCTGCTCCTTGGTATGGTTCCAACCAAATAATATAGCCTTTAAAAGTTGCTCCAACCCAAAATTTATACCCATATCTTATAGGCTTTCCATGAATATATTGTTTACATCCGTGTCGACCGAAATATGGAACCATTTGCTCATCAATGCTATGTTGTAATACCTTGGGAGCATTCTTTTGAAAATTTTCATTTAACTTTCGTAATAGAGGTCCAACTTTTGCGAACTTGTCTGTTTTGTCAAGTCTATCATTATCAACGAAATGGAGATATCTGAATATGAAATCAAATCGATCTCTTCTAATGGAATTTGACACCATATCGTTGTGAGAATCTTTTGATTTTTCCCAGTACATACGGCGTCGGGAAACAATATTATAACCACTAAGTAGTAAAACTCCTAAAAAACATCTAATTTCATCCGAAGTTATATTTCCACTTGCATTGTTTTTCTGGGCATACTTATTGGAATGATGAACAATATCATCAACAAATATGTCATCAATAAATTTAGAAAATAGTTTCATAGGATTTGGTAAATTTTCTTTTAAATGATCTTCTGGAACTAATGGCTCGTTCTCAACAAGATCTTCTTTTTTCCATTTTAGAGTAGCTTTATCAAATTTCCTTTTTTTATATTCGGGCAACAACGCAAGTGGAATATCATTTTCATCTTCAGAAGAGTCTTTGCGTTGTACTATCTCAACTTCAGCATTTAACAGTAATGGGGGCAAGTTTTCTAAATTTACTCTGTCTTCGTCACCAGAATCCTCATCAGTTAGATCATTATTAGCATCATAACCGGGAATAATATTTATATTGTAAGATGTGTTTTGTGATACGTCTTCATCATCTTGTTCTAAGATATCAATTATTTCGTTTAGTGTAATATCACTGAAAAAAATTATTAAAAAAAATCATAATATTATCATACCTTATTATCCTAATGTACTATATATAGTACACCTCTATATATATCAACAAAAAGCAAAGTAGAAATTATTTTTTATATTATTTTATATTATATATCAATTATAGCAACAATTTACTTTAAAAAAAACACTAATATATAAAAAAAATTATAATTTTGGAATTATATTTTCTTACCGATAACACGCCATGTTCACTGTTTTGCGAATTCTATAAAACTGATTAATTTGGCTTACAAAAAATCACTCAATTATTAATAATAGACAAAACATGTCAATGCACGTTTTGTTTGCTGTTAAATATTGTAATATAAACACACAACCGTATAAAAATAGGATGCACCGTTATTCCGCTATACTCAAAAATGTTGCTGTACTATACATAGTACATTCGGATAATCTGGGTTAAATAATATCTTATTAAATTATTTTTCATAAATTTAAGTTGAATTGTATTTGATTTATAATTTTTTTAAATTATGTTTATATGACCACTACATACAGCAAACCATTAATTAACTTAAATAAAAAACTGTTTATAATGAAATATTTAATGTAAAATTAAAAATGTTTAAATTGTTTGTGTTAAAAAGTTTAAATTGTTTATATCAAAATTAGATATATCAGATACAGATTATGTTTCAATGTTTTCAAAAATTAAATGTATTATTTTATAATAACTGATTAAGTTTACTAGTTAATTAAAAATTTAAACAAAAGAAAACTGTTTTATTATTTTATTTTTTACAATACTTTAAATAGTTTTAGAGAAAGTCAAGTGCACTGTAGAACGAATAACTACCGAATGACTATTTTACTTAAATATAGAAAAAGTAGTAGTTTTAAAATATAATTTACAGATTTGAGGATATCAAATAACTTTAGTGTTTAAAAAAAAATAAAAATAAAATTTAAAAATTATATAGATACTTAATAAACTAAACGTTAACAAAATCCTCAAAACTTTGAATATTAATTCTATTACTACCTTTATTTTTCCTTTAGTTTTTAATCCATACAAATTCATACTTTTTTTCTTTCTTCACCTCACGAGCTTTCCTCAGAAGAGACTTCAAGTAATAAGTTAACGTGTCACAGATAAAAATATTTTTATTGTTCACCTTACTTGGATTAGCAGAGGATGATAAGAATGTTCTATTTTTTCTTAACAATGTTTGCTTGTTCATAATTTTTTGTTTTTATTTCAATAGCGAAAAATTTAACACACACTATTGTTTTCTTGACAAAATTAGAGTTTTAATTTTCTCTCAGTGGCTTAACAAAACAGTGCTGAATATCATTTTCATTTAATCGCTCCTCAAGATTATTAGCAAAGAAAGACAAAAAAGCTTTGCTTTTCACTATTGCGGGAGGGAAAGTTTACAATATCAACAAACTTTCTTTTATTACTTTGCTCCAACATATTGACTTTATTTTTAAGCACACACACTTTATTACACAACATTTCTTTTTCTCTTAGAAGAATACTTATTTGTTTATTATTCTCAGCAAGCATCTGCTTCATTTCCAAATTCAGCATATATAATGTGTGCAAATTGATGTTGTCAGCACTAATAATATTCTCTCTCTCAGCAACTGAATTATTCTCAGAGCTTTTGATACTGTCTGAGCATTTACCACTTTGAAAGTTTTTCCTTCTTAGCTTGTGGTATGGCTGCAGCAGGTATAATTAAATTTTATGTTAGCACCACCGGTTAAGACAGCTTTTCCTATTGAATTTATGTAATCAATGAGTGAAGTGGGGAGAAACATCCTATCAGCACCAATTAATTATAGGGGGTTAGCATAAAACTCGAAGCGATTGTCCTCATTCTGCTTCTTCACTATATTTATTAGGGCGGCATTTAATACTTCAAAACAGCAGTGCTGGTACGCACAAAATGGCAATTCTCTCTTCAATCTAGAATTTTCAGATTCCAATGTGTTGTAAGTTTCTTTAACTAGAATTACGTAGTCGCTGAAATCGAAGTTTTGGCCTCTTGATTGCCTTACTGAGGCAGAAGAAGTTAGTTCTCCTTCATACAGGATTTCATCCCGTAGAGGTTCTTCTACTGTCGATGGCTTTGCCGGACGTGGTGGCGTGTTGCTCCTGGGATTTCCACTTGGGGCAGGTCTTTGTAGAGGATTTTCTCTCACATTTGACTGGACAGGGCATTCCTCTGCTGTCTCTGTCTTTGGATGTTATCGTACCTACCCTGTAAAAGACAGACTCAGCCCAGTCTCCTTTAAAATTTGCAACAGCTCGTTGCATATTGTAGTTATACATACGATTGACGGGCTTGACGTCTATTTGGAGGTATTCCTCTCAAAGTAGATCGTTACTGTTGGTTTCCAACAGAATTGTAATTATTATTATACGCCGTATTGGCTAGCTTGATTTTATTATAACTGAATATTTGTGTAAAAACGACATTTAATGTTGTTTAAAATTTAAAGTTGTTAATTTTTGATCTGGTTCTGAGAAGAGATGTGAATAGTCTTTTACTATGGATTCAATTTGGTTTTGTTGAGCTCTTGTCATATGATTTTTACATATGCTAATGGAGTTTACTGAATTTAATTCCTGTTGTTTTAATAATATCTTATATTTTCCTTATATTTTGGCACGTTGTTCTAGTCTGATTTCTTGGTCTTGATATGTGTCTGATGGTGGATTCGTCGGAACTTGATTTTGATTTTGCAGAACTTGATGCATTATATTTGTTATAAGTAATTCTAACTGTGCAATTGTTGGACCTGATGAAGACTGATTTCTTGGTTCAACTGGAGGAGCTGCATCAGTCGTTTTTAAAACGGCAGGTCGCATTAAGTTTTGATTTTTTTTCCATTTTTGAATTTTTTTCGTGACGTCTTTTAAGTCTTTTTGAAAATTTTTTTTTTTTTTATTTATTTAAATATGAGAAAAAAAAATTCAAACTTCCCCAATCTAATTTAATTATTTAAATATGGAAAATTTTTCCAACTACTTTTTTTGTTAATTTAATTTATTTTTTCAAATTGTTTTCTTTTTTATTTATTTAAATATGGAAATATTTTTATAATTTAATTTATTTATTTGAATATTTCGTATTAAATTTTGTATTAATTTACTATGCCTAGAGCAGCCTCACACTAGGAAAATTATGGCTTGATTCATAGTAAGTAATACACTTATACTTAAAAATTAACAAAATTTGTTTTTAATTTTGATTTAACAGAAATTACTAAACTTTTTTCTTTATTCTATTTATTACAATTTGCTTACTTTTTTCTTTCTTTTAAACTTTTAAACTTTTTATTTAAGTTTTTTTGTTTTTTGATAGATTTGACTTACAATTATCCTGTTGGCTCTTCCACGTGAGCGGCTGTTGATATTTTCAACTCCTTTTTGCTTTTCGCTAGTTCGGGGTCTCTTTTCTCCCGTAATCCAAAACGTATTTGTTGTAAGGTTGACCAGGTGTAAAGTCGACAGGGCTGATACTGCTTGAGGATCATTTGCTTTGTTTTTGTTTAGTTTAATCACTTAATTTAATTTTATTAGTTTTTATTATAATTTCATTTTTGTTTTAATTTTATTATTTTCTTATTATTATAATTTTTTTGTTTTAATTTAAAAAGTATTTTTTTTATAAATTTAATATAAATTCAATTTAATGATTAGACTGTTCCACAACTTTATTTTTTTTTTAACGTGGTCCTGCTCGGGCGCCAATTAAAGTTTTTAATTAAACAATTTTAATTGTTTATTTATTCTGTTCCTTTATTCTTGGAATCCAAATTAAAATTAAAATTCTTATTTCTAATTTTATATTTTTTATCCTAAATTGTACTATTATTTTATAACCAATTTTATCGTATGATTATTTTTAGCCAATCACATGATTATATTTTGTAGTTGTAAAACCCGATTTACAAATAAAAAACTAAAAGAAAATCAGTGACGACTCGGTTATATTAGAAAGGGTGTGTTAACTTATATAAAAGTCAATTTGATATAATTCCATTTTTTTTCTCTGCAGTTTATATGCTAGGATGTATTAAAAATTATAGGGTTACCAACATTTGATGGTACTTGCCTTGAGAACTAATAAAATGCAATTACAAATTCAAAAAAAAAATTTTTTATCATAAAAACATCAGAATGAAAATAAATTAAGTTTCTTCATAACTTTTTCTTAAAAAATAACAAAAACATAAAAATAATAAGAAATTAACTTTTCTTAAAATATAACAAAAAGATAACAAAATTAAGATTCTTCATAACTATAATATTGTAATAGTTTTTAATACTAATTAATATTGTAATAAAATTAAGAATTTACATACTATATTAATTATAAAAAATATATTTATTTCCTAAAATTATACTTTTTATCACTCTTCGGTGTTTTTAATAATAGTTTTTGTTCAGGTGCTAAATAAATATCAGGTTGAGCAGTCCATATCAAAATTAATCCTAATAAAGAACTCTGCTTTAACGAGTTCGACTCTCATTCTGTCTCTATCGTTTCTCCACGTATTATCAGCAATTTTTAAAATTATACTAACTGATTTAATATTGTTTTGAATTTTGTTTATCTTATTTTCCAAAAAAAAAATCTTAATTTTATTATTTAATCTCAGTGTAATGAAAAACTTGTAATTTGTTTATTGTTTTCTTTTATTTCATTTTCAATTCTTGATCTCCAGTTTTGGGGTTGAGTGGTTTGTATTAATATTTGAGTTAGAGCTACTACGCACTGTTCAATAGGACTGGCGTTTTGTTCTTCCATAATAAAACGTTGTTGATCAAATAAACTTTTTCTATTTGTTTGACGACCAATTTTGATATTCATATATTGTTCGTTTCTACATAAATCACTAAATTTTACTTTGGCTTACTTTGTTGCCCACTTTAAAAAAAAGTTTTTACATATAAGTATTATGCATTATTATTAACAATATTTATTTAATGATTAAGTTCATTTCACTAGATTTCTTTTCTTTTGATAGAGATCCACCGACTGCGCCAAATATGTTTTTCATCTAAATTTTTATTTGTTAATTATTTAAAAAAAAATAAAAATGATAAAACTTCTTTCTTTTACAACTTAATTGTTTGCGAGTTGTTCAAAAACTGACTCCTTTTTTTTTCTTCTTATTATCTATTCTTAAAATTAACAATTTTATATATAAAAAAAATGACTGTACCAATTATATTTTAATCATACTTGAATCGTATGATTTAGCGGTATTTATCTAAGTTCTGTAATTGTCTTTCTTGAAGGACATTTATATAGCGGAGCAACACACTTTAAAAGCGACCGGAAACCAACATCTTCAACAATCCAAATTGGCTGGTAATCTAAACAAATCATATTAACAATTTTATTTGTTATTTCGATATATTTGGATCCAGTATCTTTTTAATAAAAAAAAAGGAATTTGAAAATTAGATATTGAATATTATTAATAATTTTAAATTAAAGTTGATGAGAGTAAACTAACCCTGACTATAACATGATAAATTCGAAAACATTTTAGGTACGGTTGTGTTATTCTTTAAGTCACTTTCAGAATTACCAATATCGGTAAGATTGGTTGAATTTGTTGAAAAAGAAATCTGTGAACTCATTTATTATAATACGTTTATAAAATTTATTTTACGTTCAACAAGAAAAGAAAGAGGCAAAATTAAATTTCTTTATTTGACAGTTAACCATAATGTATGTATAACAGAAATATTGGATGCGTTTTAGAAACGATAATTTATATATTAATGTTAATTCATATTTACTTTTTCAACAATTTTATTACTTTTTATCATAAATATTAGAAAATATTGAATAATGTATTAAATCATTTTTGACTTTTTATCAAACTAACTTTATTTAAAATTCTTTTTTTTTTTATTTTAAAAAGACACGCTAGTCAAGGCAATAATGAAAAATTTAAAACGGATACGAAACGAATGATTTAAAATTTGTGTTTTCTTGTTTCTTTGCTAAATTCCTACTTGCTTGATGTTTGTATATCAGTTTTCATTTATCATTCATTTATTTTGCAGTCAAAATGTCAAAATTTTTTTAAAGCGCAAAAAAAACTTCCTATTTTAAAATATCGATTCAATCAAATAATATCGATGTACTCAAATATCGCTAACAAAAATATCGAGTTAAAAAATCGATATAATGTAAGCAAAATATCGATAATATCGAGAACTCGATACATATCACACATCACTAGTAGGTATACCTTTAAAATATTGCTGTAATAGAGAATTCATGAAAATTAGGAACAAGATTGGACCTAAAACAGAACCCTGAGGGACACCTACTTTTAAACTCTCAGTATCACCAAAAATGCCATTGAGTTTGACTCTTTGTTTCCTATCACTAAGATAAGACTTAAACCATTTAAATATAAATCCTCTAAATCCAGCATTGTATATTTTTTTCAGCAGTAAGTCATGTTTTACCGTATCAAACGCTTTAGTAATGTCTATAAATAGATTACTACAAAGTTTGGACTTATTTAAACCATTATATATCTCACAACAGAATTTCAAAAGGGCGTCTTCAGTGGATCTTTTTTCCCTGACGCCAAATTGGACATCACTGAAGAAATATGTTTTATCAAGGAATTTCAGTATTCTATATTTCATTGCCTTTTCAAAAACTTTTGAAATGGACGACAATAAAGAAAGGTCTGTGGTTGTTCGGATCAGTTGACATCCCTTTTTTGAAAATAGGAATATCTTCTGCCATTTTCAGAAGATCATTTGGAAAAATTCCATTGTAGACACTAGTATTAAAAATATAACATAAAACATCAACAACATTCAAAGAAACCTTCTTAAGAAGATTACTGGAAAGTGATTCATTTGGCCTAGAATTAGAATTTTTTAGATCCAAAATTAGTCTATGTATTTCCAGAGACGTTATCGGCTCAAAGAAAAAGCTTTAACTCTGAAAAGTTCTCTAATCAAACCATTGGATCATTTTCGGTATTAGAAGATAAGTTAGTCTACTATATTATCTATCTTTGGAATGCCGTGTTGTTTTTCTTACGGATAAGTCTTAGAAGTCTGTTCGATATCCAAGGTCTTAATCTAATAGACTCACTGCTCAAAGAACGTGAATATACACAAGAATTAATATGTTTATTAAGTATTTTAATAAATATCGAATAGGCTACTAAAGGATCATCAGAATTATAAACTTCATCCCAATGTTCATAAACTAGGATATTATTAAGCTTAATGTAGTCAACAATGTTAGAATAACTACTAATAGAAGGAGAACTTTTAAGCATAACATACAGTGATCAGATAAGCCAAAGTCCGACACATCAAGAGTGTCAATGTTAAGGTCTCCAATAAGAATTATATTTTTTGCCTTTTCCTCTGAAAAAAAGCTAGATAAGTTATTTAAAAATTCATCAATAGAACATCGATGAAGTCTGTAGACACTAACTAGGCAGTAATCTATGCCAGAAACATTAAAAAACAATTTAACAATATCAGCACTAAATAGATTAATTGCAGTTGACGTACAACTCAAACCACTTTTCCAATACCTATATTCCAATACCAATATACCAATACTCCTCCGGCTAGGATGAATTACAAGCTGCCACCATATTGTAGTTCGGTAGATTATGATGAATTTTTTGTTTATTTTGTGTGAAGTTGTGAACAAGCGGGAAAAAAATTTAAAAATTAACTAAATTTGAATAGATATTTATTGAAAAAAAAAAAAATAAAAATATGAGTGCATTTATGTTGGATTCATCAGAGCATTTCAAATTGCTTCTGATTAGTCTTTTTGATTTTTGTCCTTAAAAAAAATGTATTAACATTCGTAATTTTCTTTATAAAAATAATTAAATTAAAAATGAATATTTTTTGTACTTACTTTTCCATAACATAACCATAAAAACATTAAAAAAAAACGATTTTTTTTTTGGCGCGAGTTTCTTTTCTCTTCAAATTTTCAAGTGATTTAAAATGGCTGTCGCTTCTCATGAAGAGTTTAACAGAAACACACAAGCGACTACTTTGACAGTTTGACTCGCGTCAATATGAGGATGGGTTTAACAGAAACACAAATATTCTCTGCGGAGAATCAACTCACGTTTAGAGTGTAACAGAAAGAGGGCGATAATCATAAATCCAGATCTCACTTAAAATAATTAAATCAATCCACGTCTCTAGAGAATTTAAAAAGCCTAATAAAAAAAATAAAATTTTCTCTCAAACTTCTAATATTTTGATGCATAATGGAAAAGCTATTAGAGTTCATAATACAATTAGAATTGATCATAGAAAAATATTTCAATATTTTAATAAAGTAATAAATGTTAAGTTAAAATATTAATTTATAAAAATTATTTATTTTTAATAAATTATCTAAGTCTTTATAGATATTATTCTTATAAAATCATCACCTTCTCTTTTCCTCATCAGTATTTTCCCATTTTTTATCCATAGGAATTTATAATTCTTTTTTGTTGTTTTTGCCTTATTATATAGATCTCTCATAAGGGTTCATAACAAAATTCCAATTTTTATAATTCAGATGGTTCAAAATTCGGACAAATTTGAATTATTCAGAAAAATTAAAATTCAAACAATTTAAAATTCAGTAATTTAGAATTCTTATTATTTTGACATTTTGGTTATAAAATCAGGGTTTAATAATTTACCTATTTATCGATGGTTTGGGGCGATGGCTCCCTCTTTTTTAGTATGTATATAATAAAATTTTTTTTCTGGGTACCTGTTTATAACAACAATTTATTAATTAGTTTTTGCATTTACATATCTAAGCAACAAAGTGTTGAACTTTGCTTAAAAAATTAGGGTACGTAATGAAATTAAAACTAAGTATAATTTTATTTTGAAATTATTATTTATTCATAGGAAGTTCAAGGAAATTAAAGAAAATTAATTTTTAAATGGTTTAAAATTTTTTAAATTAATGTAAATGAATCCATATATACATTTTTGATAAATAAAATAGATATATATATTTTTAAGCAAGCTAATTAAAAAAGGTATGAGCTATTGGCTAACCCTTCTAATAACTCCTGCTTTGTTATTTTATCTTTCTTATTCCAAAATGTTATCAATCTTTCTTGTTTTTGAACTATATCTTTTCTACTATTAGGTTTGTATAAGTTAAATTAAAACACGTAGTTTGATTTTAAGAAGGAGAACCTTCGTTTATTATAATCAAATCAAGACTTAATTTTTTTATAAAAATTTCTTCTATTTATACAAATTTTTAAACAAGATTAAACAAAGAACAATAATTTGAATTTAGAGCAAGATTACAAAATCATTAAGAATTTGATTAATTGATTTATTTTAAAAATCAATAAAAAATTTAGTACAATAAAAAAATATTCAAGACATCAAAATTTACACTTTGTAATTCTAGTTTATTACCCTAAATTTACAAAGAAAAATTACTATACAAAATTTTCTTTTAACAAAGAAAAGTGATTACAAAATTTCTTAAAAAAAATTGAAAGTGCTACAAATTATAGTAATTTAATTTACAAACAAAAAAAATGCTTATTAATCAAAAATCTAAATTTTATAAATTATTATTGTTTATTTTATCAATACAAAATGTTTAACTCTGTTCTAATTATAGAAAGAATTAAAGTATTACATTGTTTTGTAATTTAAGTATCGCCACGTGATTTGTTATATTGTTATTATATTTTTTTTATTTTGAAATTTAAGAACTTACAATGTTTGCTCTTGAAAATTTTATGACATAATATTATTTGTTATATTTTTTGTTTACAATTTTTTTACTTAGTCATTACATTATTATTATTATTTTTGTTAATGAAAATTTATGGTAAAATGCTAATGTTATTAAAATTTAATGAAATTTATGGTTGACCTTAGTCATTATTTCTGTTATTAACTCTTCCTCCCTTAAAATCAAATGTCCTCATTTGACTTCTTATAGGTATTTTGTTTCGAAGGATAATGGGTTTACATTTGAGTGTTCTGCTACGATTTGAATTGGTATTTTTATGTTATCTTCTTTTTCTGTTGGTTGTTGTTGTGGTTAATATTTACTTGGGTTTAAGTGGATGGTTTGTTTTGAAACTTTCATTGATCTGAAATGTTTTATTTTATGTATTGAAAACATAATTAAAATAATTGCAAGTAATAATCCGGCGAGTCCAAAGTTGACGTATATATGGTAATTTTTTTCTGTTTGTTCAATGTGGTTTATGTTGTCGATTTGTATTGTTCTTAAATTTTCACTTAGCATAGTTTGAGAAATTGTGTTTCCTGATGGTTGTAGAACATTTTATTTTATTTTATTTTTCTTATTTTTCATTTCATATTTTTCGCTTAACAATAAAAAAAATTACATTAAATTTAAAAATTACATACTTAAGAGAAAAATATAGGAAGACTCTTTATTTAATTTAAAAAATAGAATCGAGTCACCTTGTTATTTTTTAAAAGTTAATTTTGCTTACAAATAAAATGCTATTTTCTATTAAGTGAGGTAATCACAAATATATACTACATAAAAAAAAAAAAAATTTTAATTTATTTTACAAAAACAAAATAATTTTTTTAATAATAAACAATTTTAGAAATTAGGATAAAATTAAGTAAAAAAAATTTAAAATTAAAGAGAGAGAAAAAAAACATTTTGATCTGAGCTTAGTAAATAATGCAGGCAAAGGGAAATTAAGAAGATAGGACAAAGTATATATAAATAAATAAAGTATTTTAATAGGAATTGAGAACTTTAACTAAGTACATCAAAAAGGGATTCAACGCTAGAATATACTAAACATAATAACCATGATTTTACTTTTTTACAAAAAATATTTAGTAATCTGAGTTTTCTTATGTTAAGCGGCAATTTATTAAACAAACGACATGAAAATATAAAATAAAAATTACGCAAAGAAGTAGTTCTAAACTGTGGTACAAGGCACATGTATTGTTGTTATTGCGTATATTGTATTGGTCTAGGTTTCTAAAACTTAAATAACCGGATCTAATAAAAAAAGTTTTGAGAACTTTGTAACAATACAAGTGCCTTAGCGGAAAGATATTTAAATCGATAAATAGTGGAAGACTGCTTTCAAATCTATTTTTGTTACATAAAATACGAAGTATGTGTTTCTGAACAGTAAGTATACGGTGTAATTTATTATAAGTACAACTACCCCAACAACTTAAACCGTATTGAATTTTGGATTGAAATAGGCCATAGTATATTGTTTTAATGGTTTGTACAGGACATAGTTTTTTTCAATTCATAAATCACTCTCAGAGTAAACCTACAGTAGTTTCCTACATTTACACAGTGATCACTCCCGTTAAGCTGGGAGTCAAAATTAACCCCTAAGTATTTAAAATTACAGACTTCCTCAATATCAAAACATTTAGAACTACAATTTTCCAAAGAAGAGAAAGTTTTTTTATCATTGACAAACAAACAAGATTTATTAAAAATTTTAACAGCATTGCACTCAGGAGAGTGATATATAAGGTTTACTTGATGCAGACTTTTCTTTTTAAGATTATAAAACATGACCTTTGTTTTGTCACTAATAATAAGCTCATGCTGGTTAAACCATTTCCTAAGCATGTCTAGATCATAATTAAGATCAGAAATAAGATCCAAAAAACTATCAGTACCATAAGCAAAGCCAATATCATCGGCAAAAGCTGTAGGTTGCCCCTTAAAAGGAAGTTTGAGCAAAGAATTTATGTATACAAGGAAGAGAATTGGCCCTAACACACTGCCTTGTGGTAATAAAATCTGGCATACTGATTGTATTTCCAATTTTAACAAATTGCACTCTATTATTAAGGTAAGACGAAAACCACTTTAATATACAACCTCTGATACCTGAGTTTTCTAATTTTTTTAGTAAAATTTTATGGTTAACCATATCGAATGCCTTCGTAATGTTTATAAATAGACCAGCAGTGTTTTTTTTACTATCTAAATTCTTGTAAATCTTAGTACAAAAGTCAAGAAGAGCATCCTCAGTAGATTTTCCCTTCATAAAGCCGTATTGAAAGTTACTAAAAAAGTTCTTCCCTTTAAAGAAACTTAGTATTCTGTTTTTAACAATTTTCCCAAACACTGTTCCTATAGGAGATAAAAGGGAAATTGGTCTATAGTTATTTTTGTCTAGAGGATCATCTTTTTTAAACAAAGGTACAACACAAGCATGCTTGAGTTTTTCAGGGAAAACACCATCATAGATACTTTTATTAAATAAATAGGATAATATATCAACAATATTAGAAGAAATTGATTTCAGTATGAAATTAGAAATATGGTCTAGACCACATAAATGAGAATTCTTTAGTGCCCGTATGTTTTTTGAAACTTCAAAAGGATTAATTACGTTAAAGAAAAAACTATGACCATCGTCTGTTAATTCGTCAAATATTACATTACTGCAGAAGAAACAAGTACAAGTTTTGGACTGAGTAAGCAAATTGGTTGATAAGTCAACAAAATGCTTATTGAAAATATTAGCTACATCAAAGGCATCAGAAGTGATATAGTTATCATCTTTGAGTTAAATTAGTTTTTTATTTTGAAAATTATTTTTTATTATACTATTAACAACTTCCCATTCCTTTTTGATATTTCCTTTATGTTTGTTGAACTCATTTTTATATAAATTATTTCTACATAAATAGATCTCTTTTTTTAATTTTTTATTGAGATTAATATAACTATTTTTTAGTCTAAGATTATTAGTGTATTTACATTTAATTCTAATTTTGTTTTTAAAATTAATCTTTTTGACCAATTCATTACTGATCCAAGGTTTTAGTCTTATATGTTTCTTTCTACGGTTTATTCTGTATTTACATAATTCAATATATTTGTTTAGGATTTTAATGAATTTAACATAAGCATTAGATACATTCGTTTCCCTGTAGACCTCTTCCCAAAATTCAAATCTCAAAAACAGATTCAGTTTTACAAAATCAATTTTAAACGTATCTAATTTATTATTGTTATCCTTTGCATCGTTCTGGTTATTGAATTTGTAAAAATCATTTAAAATAATACCACACATACAATGATCGGAAATATTTAAATCTAGAACTTCATACGAGATAGAAACTGGTTTAGATAGACGTATATATATGTGATCCAAACAAGTACCAGAAGAATTTCTCGTCGGTTTATTAATAATAGAAATCAGACCAAATGAAGCTATTTGTGTTAAAAAATCTGAAACAGCTAAGTTATTCTCAATTAAATTAATGTTAAAATCACCTACAATAACTAAATTTTTTGCTTTTATTCTATCAAGTAACAAAAAAAATTCATCAGAAAATGACTTAATATTAAATTTGTTGAATCGATAAACACACAGAAACACATACAGTTACAGTTCGTTCTTTAATGTACAATTAATTTTTAAAACGTTTGCCGATTGTAAATTATATTGCTCACACACACAGTTATAACTAAAATTAACAAAACAACCCACTCCACCAGACGCATAATTATCATTAGTAGTTGCCAAAAAATTATAGTTAGGTAAGAAATAGTTTTCTATTTCATTTTTAAAAATCCATATTTCAGACACAAAAATAAAATCTGGTAGTTTTTTGAAAATTCCCAAATGAGAAACAAGCGTGTTAAAATTTTCCCTCAAGCTTCTAATGTTTTGATGTACAATAAATAAAGTATTTTTCAGTTCACAATCTTTTCTATAAATATTCTCAAAACCTTCACTAATGCTACTGAAAATATCACAATCATCAATAAAATCACTTTCGAAGTCAAACATATTTTGTAATAAAAAAATTTAAGAATTTACTATTGAATTTATTATCAGAAATTATATTAAAATCTGATTGTATTAACGTATACTATTTAAGTCTTCAAATGATTCTACTGAAATGATTGACTATCTTCATTCTTTTTTAAATAAAACTTACAATTTTTATACCATAGAAATTTGTATTTCCATCTTCTTTTTTTCTCTTTGCCTCCATAAATAAAGCTTTATTATAATTAGTAAGACTCTCATTTATAAATATTTTGTTATTACGATAACTTTTAATCCCAAATAGATCAGTGTTTAATTTTTTATAGTTGCTCCTCTTCATTCTCAAAATTTGCTGTCGTTCTTCAAAATTCTCTTTCAGTTGTATGCAGATTACTTTCATATTAGATGTTGCGTTGTCGCTTCTATTGTTTCTCTTTTGTTTAGTATTTTTTACAGTGCATTTCTCAATTTGTTCCTCACGAATGTCCAGAGACAATCCATCTTTGAAATGTTTTGTTGCAACACTTAGGCAATTTTCATTTTCAGGAAATGGTGTTGGTAAACCAACAATTTCAATTGAATTAATTAGCTCTTTTTGTTGTAGATAATTGAATTTATTGTCTAACCTGTACAATCTTTAGTTCTTTAATTGTATTGAGATATTCTTTGTTTACATCTTCTAAACTAATTAATTTATTGTATACCATTTTAAGAGTTATAGCATCATCATTTGTTGGTATTGATACTGTGATTTCGTCTGAATTATTCATGTTGCCTTAATTGGTTGTTAGTATTACTAATATTTACATTATCTGTTGTAATTGATGTTGAACTGTTAGATTGTCCACTATTGAGAGACGTGGAAAAAGATGGTTGTAAAAATACATCAGATTGAAATGATTTACGTCTCTTACTACTACATTTATTACATCTATATTTATTCTCCACTTAAATTTTCATTATTACGGTAGATATAGTATTGTAAAACAAATTCCACTTAACCATTGGTAGTTTTCCCATAAATCATAAATAATTTTATTTAGTAACAATTAATCAGAAATTATTTTGTTCAAAAATATTTAATATTCAACATTAAATATATAATTATTTTTGTTTATATTCAAAATTTTAATTGCTTTATAGTGCATATTAAATATTAATATTCAATTATTCACGATTTTTGTTTTTGTGTTTTTTTCTATATCTCATGAAGACGTCCTCTTCATTTTGCAACTCGATACTAACTGATCTCTTTTTCAAAAACCAAAAACCCACGCCAACCAAAAAACTTGTATCCACTATCCAGACTGTATTTTGTTTCTCTCTCTACCATATCATGTTCTGAACGGTACAAACATCCGATAATGATTATACCTAAAACGTGGTTACCGATCGCAGCACGATACGGCAGCAGACTGCAAAGCGTCAAAGCAGCAGCGCTCGTGCAGCAGCAACATTATTTTATTTTCTAATTTTGCTGCTGCGACCTGTCAAATTTATATTTCATATTCTATACAAACACGCTGGGTGGCGCAGTAGGTAGAGCGCCTGCCTTTCAACCGAAAGGTCCCAGGTTCGATTCCCGAAGAAGGCAAAATAATGCTTTCTGGATTTTCGACCTGGTCCAGTACCCTTTATCATTGGGATGAAATAAATGATAAATAGTTGAGAGTTTTGGTTATCAGTAAAAATTAAAGTGGAACTATGCTATTATGAAGGCGAAGTACTCTACAATAGATATAGTTTTCAACATTTAAATAAATAGATAACCATAAAAATTCTATAGAAAAGCTTTGTATGTGACTGTGTATTCCAAATCTCTGTGTAAAAGCAGTTAGGGTGTTCATCCCATAGAATTGGAATTATATAAAAAAAAAAAAAAAAAAAAAAAAAAAAAAAAAAAAAAAAACATTTATATGGAAATTTATAAATTTTTTATGACGATTTATTTAGAATAGGAAATGTAAATTTGAAGAAAAAAAAATATATCTTGTCGACCGTTACATTGGGTACAATCTTCCATGTAAATGTGAAATTTAAATTATCGTACATCTTCCATGTGAAATTTAAATTATCGTTTACCGACCAAAACGCCGGTGGAAAATTTAGCTTTGCTCTTGATCCATTTTTTTTAACTTTCCGTATAAATAATTTTCTTCTAAACATTTCTGAATTTTTTGAACATCAGGTTTATTTGATCTGCAATTCTCGAAATATATAGGTATATCTTCCTTTGCTAAATACGCAAGTGATTTTAATTTTTTGATTTCTAATGCAAATTCAACGTCGTGGCCGTATTTATGGTGAAGGTGTTCTTTTTGTAATTTGCGTCACAAAATTTTTTCGAAGTGAAAAAAGCAGCCTTGAAATTTAACATCCCGGAAAAATTGCTTGAAAGATGAAATACTTAAGGGTTAATTCAAAATCACAGAATATTATTTCAGGCTTCAATTGAATGTTTAAACTACATGCTTTGTATAAAAGTTCGTAAATCATTTCTGTATAACATAACAATGATTTTGATGTCACAAGACAGTAGATCAGTGGAGTTATACCTTTATTATCAATCAGTGCATGAAGCAAATGCCGAAAAATTTTCGGAAAATTCCTTACTTACTGCAGTGTGGCACAAAAAATATAAGCACATTGAAGTAATTGAAAACATAAATTAATAAATTATTTATTTTTTCTAATATTATAATATTGTTAATACTAGTAATATTATAATAAATTTAAGAAATTATTATTGTTTATTTAATTTTTCATTTTTATATTCAAGTTATTTATTTTTATTACATTCAAAGTGTTTATTATTTTATTACACTTCAATTCTGCCTTTTCTTTTTGTTTAAAATATATTTTACAACATAGGTAGGTACATATTATTTGTACATTTGTAAAATGTTATTTAAAGAATTTTAATTTTAGAGCCACAAATTCTAAAACAGGTACATTTTTTTTTTCAAAACCTATCTAAGTGGTGCCTATGAAATGTTTTTTTTCAACGCATAAAAAAGTAATTTAAATAGAATTTTACATTTTATTTGAAATTGAAACAAAACTCCAATTCAATCCAAGAACAAAATCAAAGAATTAGAAATTATAAAAACAGTTTAGACGCTTCCATTAGTGTTATTTTTTATTTTGATGAACAAAAGAAAAAACAACAAAACAAAGTTAAATATTTTATAAATTTTCATCTTTTGAAATGTTCAACATTATTGTACGATACTGTACGAGGTACAAAGGAAATAAAATATTTGTTATTTATATTATGCTTAGGCGAATCCTTTTCTTTTGTATCTGTTTAGTTATGATTATTTTTATTTATAAACAATCAGTTTTACTGTTCGCATAAAGAACTTCATTTACAGTTTCTAATGCTAATTCTACCAGATCGCTTTCGTCACTAATAAATATTGAAAATCCTGAATAGTCACATCCTCAAAACCTTCACCTTGTTGCATGTACATAAATAAAAATATGTAACCGTGTGGCTAGAGGTACGAAGCGTGTTATAAGAGGGTAATTCACAAATTTCTGGACGTGATGGAGGAGGATTACATGTGCATTTAAAATATTTATTAGTTTTTTATTAAACTTCAATCCCGCTTTTATTTAAAATATTCATATATCTACCTATTGCAAAATATATATGTACATACACATTTGTGAAATTTTTATTTTAAGAATTTTAATTTTACAGCCACAAATTCAATTCATACCCATATATTTTTTTTTTTATTTTTCAAGACATATCTAAGTTACCTATGATACCTATGAAATGACCCTTCAACAAAATAGTACAAAAATAATTTTTCAATTTATTTTAAAATTTAAATTAATAAAGAATACAAATTCAGTCCAAAAACAAAATCAAAAAATTTCAAATTACAAAAACAATTTACACTGCATTGTTGCAGGTGTTCTTTTGTTTTGCCCAAACACAGAAAAATAAAAATTAAATCATTGTATGTGTGAATATAAACAAAACATATTACATTTTTTCTATGGCTTCTTCCTTATAGTACGTTTTCAAGCTCATGTTTATGGATAAACAACTAGCTCATAAACCAGTCAAATGTCAAGTTTTCACAAGGTTTTTTGGAAAACAATCAGCTGTTTCACATACTTATTATTATATAAAAAAATTTCTTTGTATATATAAAATACTATACTAATACTATTACAAATTTACTAAATAATATTACAAAAACTATTACTAATTCTTAATAATAAATACTTCTAATTAATTGCAGTGATAATTTAATTTTTGGTAAAAAAGAACTGGAAATCCAAATATATTTTTTATCTATTTACTTTTTGATTTGTTTTTCTTTTGGTTTTTGTTTTTTTTTGACAAATGACAAAATGAATTTATGACAAAAAAATCAAGGGTCATGCAAAAAAAAATTTAAAATCGACAAAAAATCGAAATTTCATGGTTGGGTTACATGTTTTTGAAGTGGTTTATGATATAAACACCTCGCTACTTGTTTATGATTTTCAGCAAATTTGTATGGGAAAACCACTACGTAAACAACCAGTTTATCATAAACAACATGTTTATCCATAAACATGAGCTTGAAAACGTACTATTACTACCTTATTTTCTTTTTTTTGCACACATATCACACGACACACATATATAAATTATAATGAAGGCTTAAGGAATTACAATATTTTTATCAAGATCATTGAATCCGTATGCGATATACAAAATCAAGAGAAAGATTGTAATTTATAAGAGATATTATAATTTACGCTCTGGGGTATTTTGGCATATAAAATATATTTTTTCTCTGGGGTTCTACGGTAAAGTAAAATTTAAGAAATATTGAAAAATTTTTTTTTGTTCCGCATAGTTTCTCTATATTATACTTCCTTTATGCTAAAACTAAGTAATTACAGCTTTTCACAGTTTGTATATTTTTGGTGTTAAATTTGAATGGGTTGTTTGCAGTGGTGATATTCGAATTTTTTAACAACCGGTACGCATGGAAAAAAATCTATTGTAGGTTATATTTACTTCATAATAGTTATTTATTTACATATTTACATAAGAAATACATATATTATATATAATAGTATAAAAAATAGTATATAAAATTAATTAAATAATTTCCAAATTAAATTTTGGTTTTGGGACGGCAAATTAGGTGCGGCTGCTTTGACACGTTTGTCACTTGCCATATGATGCCCTTCTCGCAACCATAATTTAACATATGTTGTTGCATCAAAATCCTCAATCGATTTTCCCATTAAATTTATTGTCATTGACTTGTTGTTTCAATTAACAACGAATTTCTCTTGTCATAAATGATATTGTTCATTGTGCTGAATCCTCTTTCAGCTTCTGCGGAATTAACAGCAATTACATTTAAAATTCTTTTTGCTCTCAAAATAGTATTAATATTTTTAGATTCTCTATCTCGCACATCAACAAAATCTCGAAAATCATTTACTGGAATGATGTATTTGATTATTTTATTTAACTGCTCTAACCTATTTTCACCTTCAATCCATGGTGCTTCAAAAATATCACCCGGCCATGTTTCTGGATTTAATAAATTAAAGCAATTTAAGAGATTATTATAGTTTTCATTTTTATCGTCTAATAGCAAACGCGTTTTCATATGTTTTTCTAAACAATCAAAAAATTTATCTCGAAACAACAATTGATGTTTTTTTTCTATTAATTTCAAATGGAATATTGTATTTTTTCGTTTTAATAATATCATCTGCTTCTTTTTCATATGTTCCTTTATTTAATTTTAAATGTTGGAATAGATTTATCGTTCGCCTTATCAATCTATCAGCTCTAATTAATGAAATATCTCTTTCTTGTAAAGCTGTAGACAGTACAGAAATTTCTTCTAATATGTCTTTTATTAAACCTAAATCTTTTAAAAAGTTTTCATTTTTGAAATATGACATTATTCCAATTTCTTTATTTTGACTAAAGTGAATATATAAGGCCTGATATGATTTCCAAACTGCTTTGGCGGTCCTAGCGCTACAGGCTGCCCATCGAGGACCAAATATTCTACCTATTTTGTGTACTTCAGTGCCAAGTTCTTTAGAAACATTATTTAATTCTCGTTGATGTTTATTTGAAGTATGACAATACGAATAAAGTTTATCGAGAAAATATCTAAAGTTATTTACTTCATTTACTTCTTTGATAACATCATCTAGAGTTAACTGAATACGATGAGATAAACAGTGACAGATGCTAATACCTGGAAAATGTTCTAAAATTCTTGCAGAAACTCCAGCCTTTTTTCCTAACATTACACTAGCACCGTCTGAGCAAAATCCAATAAGATTTTCATGTAAATATTCTTCATTAAAACCATGTTTTTCAAGAACTGATATTAAGGTTTTAAAAATTATTTCTGATGTTGTTCCTTCTAATTCGACAAGATCAATAAAAACTGTTACACTATCATCGGAATCTTGAATTTCAGATTTCAAATAAACTACTAAAACGCTTTTGTGTGAAACAGTTGAGGCTTCATCAATAATAATTGAAATTTTACAACCTGTATTTATCAGTTTTCCAAAAATAATTCTTCTTATTTCTGTAGATATAAGCTTTGCGACAAGTGGAACTATAAATCTGGAATGTAATGAAAATCCAAAATCTACATTATTTTTTTTCTGTAAATCAATTATTTTTTTAAAATCACTGAATGGGTAATTGTTTTTAATTATGAAATAGATAGTATTAAAAAAGTTTACTGTGCTGTTTAAATACTTTTCATTAGCCACATCGAAAGATTTGGAAATTATATTTGTTTCACCAATTTTTATTATTTCCCCAGCTTTTTTATGTGAAGCTGATTCATTGTGTTCCTTCAATTTTTTTCTCATTGATGATTGTAAATTTTCTTTGTTCGAGCCATGAGCTTTGACAGAACATGATTTCCACTCCACAGAAATGTGTAAATGTTTAGCAGTTTCTAAATCTAACGATTCTACTTTCGAACACCACTGACATCCCACATTTTCATCGCTAACAACAATAAGCCACTCGTATTTAGTTTTAAAATAATTTAGTTGTTTATCATTCCAAAAATGTAATAACGCAGCATCACGAGACGTTCCAGCTTTTTCCGATTGGTGTTGAACTTCAGAAGTATCATTTTTTTCTTTTACCTGTTTTGTTTGATTAGAATTAGTAATATTCTCAGCTTGCTGTTCAGGGTTTTTGGTTATTTTTATAGATTTGCTAAAAAAGTCATCCAAATTACCTTGCCTTTTCATTCTTAGGTTGAAACAAAGAAAATATTTAATAATTAATTAATAATTAATTAGAAATTTAAATTAATTTAAAAACTTCATACTTGCACGTTAAAACTGAATTTAATAGAGATTAAAAGTAAGGGATAACCATTCACCATAAAAATATTTATACTACTAAACTTTTTATTTAGAGTAAATATATCAAAATAAAAATGTATTCAAAAAGGGAAATTCCCTTTTTATTAAAAGAAAAATATTTTTTTTTACAGAATTTTCCGTTAACCCTTTCAAGCTTAGTGGTTACGCGGTGAAACCACCTATTAAAATGCAACTTTAAACATGCTCAGTAGGAATTTTTCAATTCCATAAATTTTGTTCTATAATTCAATGCCATCTCTTGGATTGTAGTGGAAATTAAAAGTACTAAAATTCAAATTAGACAGTTTTAAGTAGATTTTTTTTTACTAAAACCGAAAAAAATTTTAAATCCCAAATTTTTATTTTATTGTAAGATTTTTTGTATTTGATCGATAATGGCAGGTAAATATTTATATTTTTTTAGTAATTTAGAATGTTTTTATCAATACTTTTACTTTTACATACTTTTACTTAAAAACATACTTTTTTTTAATATACAACAACCGGTACGGAAAATTTTAAAAATGTTAACAACCGGTACGAGCTGAATATCACCACTGGTTGTTTGTATATATTTTTTTACCTAGTAATAGGATCTTAGTTTTTTTTTATATTTAGTTTCAATTTATGAAAGTGGAACCATTTCTCTATCAATTCCAGAAGGTTCTGAGAAAGAACTGATGATCTTAGTTCTGTCTCAGAACCTTCTGCGTATTCCAGAGCTGCATCATCTGCATAAAATTGTATTTTACCTTTAAGACTAAGTCTTGATATATCATTTATATAGCTTAAAAATATCCGGACCCAGAATAGATCCTTGAGGAATGTCTTTTTTTTGACATTATTTACGTTAATACCAATAATGTCAACGTTAAGAATGTGTTTATTCGGTTCATATAATCAGTTTTGTTTTTAGCATTTCTACTTCATTTAATAAATGATTTTTTTCATTTCTGAGTGCAATGACCTCCCTATGACATTCTGATAGCATCTGTTTTACTGCTATCATCTCTTCATATTATAAGGAACTTAAGTTCAGTGTATCACTGATCGTTGCAGTTAACTTATCATTAATAATATTCTTTTTATTAGCAGGTGGATTATTACTATTATTATTGTTGTTGTAATTTAACATATTATTATTGCTATTTGAGTTGGAACTATTGAAAATATTAGATTTTTTATTTGAATTATTTGTATTTCTTTTCATGTTTTATACTAATTTTATTTTATATGAAAAAAGAAAATAATATATTTATAATTGAAGCTGTTTAAATTAAATTGTTATTAATTTGTTAATTAAAATGTTAATTAAATAGCTTATTAAATTGTTTTTTATAAATTTAAGTTGAAAATAGAAAGAACTGGTGCAATTTAATAGTATTAAATTGTATTTGATTTTTAATTTTTAAATTTATGATTATACAGCATTACTTCATACAGCAAATTATTAATTAACTTAGGTATATAAAAAACTGTTTATAATGTAATATTTAATGTAAAAAACAAAATTAAAAAAGCTTAAATTGTTGTTGAAATGAAATTTCTTAGGTGTCGTATTATAAATATGTATGGAGAGATTTTTTGGATTATTTTATGAATATGCTCCATCCATTGCAATTTATTATTAATGACTAATACTAAGTAATTATAGCTTTTCACAGTTTCTATATTTTTTGTGTTAAATTTGAATGGGTTGTTTGTATATTTTTTTTTACCTAGTAATAGGATCTTAGTTTTTTTTATATTTGGTTTCAATTTATGAAAGTGAGCCATTTCTCTATTAATTCCACATTGTGCTTTACTGATGATCTTAGTTCTGTCTCAGAACCTTCTGCGTATTCCAGAGCTGCATCATCTGCATAAAGTTGTATTTTACCTTTAAGACTAAGTTTTGATATATCATTTATATAGCTTAAAAATATCCGGACCCAGAATAGATCCTTGAGGAATGTCTTTAATACATATTTTATTCGAGCTGAATGTAGAGCCAATTTTGACACTCTGGGCTCTGTTTTCAAAATTTTAGCTAACTTTCGTTGAAGTTGAAACTACTAAGTTTCGCTAGCATGATGTTATGATGTACACAATCAAATGCTTTCTGAAAATCTAATAAATACAAACTACAAATTTCCTATTATTTAAATTGTTGGTGATAAAATTAGTGAGACTGAGCCAAGCTGCTGTTGTGTTTGGAAATTTTTCGAAACCATACTGTTCAGTCGAGAGTATATTGTTATTGAGAACAAAAGTACAAAGTCTTTTTTTGACGATTGTTTCAAATATTTTTGAAAAAGAATTCAAAACTGCAATTGGACGGTAGTTGCTGGGACCTGTTGATTTACATTCTTTGAAAATAGGAGTAATGACATAAGTTTTCATTGATTCAGGATATATGGAGGAAACAAACGAAAACTTTACGAACTTTACAATTACAGGAACAACCGGCCCGAAAATTCTGAATATCAATCTAAATTTAATAGTTTAATTTTACATTGATCACATAGATAGAACTTGTTGATATGCCCTATCACAGATCGTATCTACATATCAGTAGCGTGCGGTGGGGTTGTTAGAAGGTTTGTAACTACATTTAAAGACATGTATTCGGTAAACAAATATACTCATAATTTAATGTAATCGAGAAAAATATTAACTTGAAAACTAAAGCATAACATAAAAACATAAAAGACGTATATACTAAAACTGAATAACATAATTAAAAATACTTAACTAGTTACTTATAAATAAAATCCATCCGTCTATCTATCTTAATAAAAAAATCATCAAATACATTATCATAAAAAGCTACCTTTGACTGCAAATAAATTAGCAGTTCTTTTTCAATCCCAATCAAAAATAAGTTACTTAATCTATTTTGTCCCATTGTATTACGAAAATACGATTTTATTCTTTTCAAAGTTGATGACAGCAAACCGATGCTGTTGAAAAAGGAATTGTAACAATTAAATGAGCCAATTTATTGACTTCACTCAATGCTTCAGTCAGCTCATGATCTTTAATGTACCGAATTATTTCAGTCAGAGTCATGTCATTTATAGATTGAGACTGGTATATCACCCAAAGTTCATTATTAAGACGTCAATTACAAAATCAAAATATTTTTCATAATTTTCCTTCTATGAGCTTAAACCTTCAACCCGAAATTCTTTTTGATATTTTTGATATAGAAGACACAATATCTTGATATATATTTTGTTCAAAATTATTCTTAAAACACCTTGGATTTTTACTTTTCCCTATGACGTACACTTTTTTGTCACTACCATCCGCATTGCAAATGAAAAGTAACGTAATTCGATTCTTTTGGGATTTAAATCCGGATACCTAAAAAAAATGAATATGTAAATATGTGGAAGGATCTGTATGTAAATGAATAGATATAAAGGGTTGTAAAAATTTGGGTAGACCATACATATGTATGTATAAAATATACATAAGTTTAAGTACATATACTGACCTTTATACCTTCAAAAGATAGAGTACCTTTGGGCAAGGCTTTATAAAATAATGCTGTGTCATCAGCGTTATAAATGTTTTGTGGCTTGAAATTTTTTATAATTGAGGGAAGAATATTGTCCACATAATTTTCTGCATTTGGGGCATCTGAATCTTTTGCTTCTTCATGAATTTTTATAAATTTTATATTTTCCCTTTTCTGCCATCGCCAAAACCATCCATTAGTTGGTTCAAAATTTACTTTAAGTATTTTAGCAAAATCTCTTTAATAAAATTAATTATTTAATAAAATTTATTTAATTTAAGCTTTATTTAATAAAATAGGTCCAGTAAAATTAACGTTTTTTTCTCTTATTTGATGAAACCATGACAAAAGAGCAGCTTCAACAATAGGTTCTGCACCTTGTCTCCCCCGTTTAAGATTTTGCTGTGCGCGTATTTTGTCTTCATTTCTCAAAATTCTGTTGACTGTTGATATATCTATGTGAAAATCTTTAACAATATCTTTTTTCGTTTTAATTTTATTTTTTATATTATCTATAATTTTAATTTTTTGTTTAAATGTTAATGCCGTTAATGTTCTTTTACTCATTTTAATTTTTTAAATTTCAAAACTCACTAATAAATGTTTCAAAAACACAACCAGCGATAACCAAAAACTTTTCTCATTTTAACATACATACATATGTAAAACGTAACGTCAAAGTTTAGTTATATATTTTCCTGTCAAGGTACTTAACCGAAAAAAAATTATAAAAAAATACTAAAAGTGTTCAATAATAGATGTCAGTAAACCGAAATGGGTAGTTAAGAGAGGAGTAATAATCCGAATAATTTAATATAAAAATTAAAGAAAATTGTCAAATATTTGTATTTTAAGGTGTTTAAGCGGGTTGTGCACATAACCGAGAAGCACCTAACCGAGGTTGACTGTATATGGTATTATATATTGTGACCGAATCTTTTGTTTCTTTAAATTGAAAATCCAGTCCATTTACAAAATTTCCTAAGTTTCCAGTCTCAAATATTGTTTTTGTATATTGGAGAGTAATTTCTAAAACATTGGTTAATACAAAAAGCTTCTTAAATTGAAATTTTAAAGGCATTATTTGAATACTAGGAGATTTTGGAGGTAGCGTTGGATTTCCTTGAAAAATTGTTTCAGCTATTTCATTTCTACTGACTATGGATTTGGGACTTTCATAAATTTTCATTTCTTTTAATATTTTCAACATTCGATGCTCGGATTTAATATCTTGAAATGGATAAATCCTGCTGAACTTCGCAATTTATATTTATATTATAGTTTCAGTCAAATATTTTTATGGAATTTGAAATAGCTGATAATAAGTCAGTCACCATGCTCTGAATTTGTATAACATCTTTTCCCGGCATTGAGCTTTTTGCATATAATTGGAGCTAAATTCATTGAATATTTTTATAACAATAAGTTCAACATCAATTTTAAGGAAATAGCATTCTTTCTTAGCAGTATGATGCAAAATATGAAGATTACATCCGACAGCTACAATATTTTCGTTTTGTTTTTAAAGTAGTAAAAACGCTATTTCAGATAATGCTAACATTCTTACCAAAATTAATGTTAGCATTATCTGCCCCGTAAGCGGTTGCATTCTGCAACGCTGGTCCATTTCGGTTAAGTTGGTTAAGTTGATAAATTTCATTTGCAATTGTTGCAGTATCCTCTGCTTCTAATGAAAAAAATGAAAGCAAAGATGTTTGTATACCATTACAGTTATCGAAATATCTTATCTTTAATGGGAACGTCTTTAAATTTCCTTTATTTGAAGCGTCAGTACTTATTGAAAATGGATGAATGTCGCTTAATATTTTTAAAACATATTCTCTTGATTTAGGTTTGAGAACTTTTGATATTATAGCTGCAACTTTTGTTTCTCCACAGGAATATTTTGCTGATATAGCTGAATCTGGGAATATTCCCTTAAATAAGGAACTGGAGTATCCAGGTGATACATAACTGTGTGAATGAATAACCGTGTGGCAACAAAATGCTGCCTCCGCTAATTGCACAGAATCATGCGATTTGTCTTGCTTATTTGAAAAAAAATTTACAATTTTAGATAATCCAGTTATCCCAACATCGTTTATACCACCATAACCTATGGTGAAGTTAAGATTACTGCAAATAGAGAATTTAGCATTAAAATCATCACTTCTAGGTGTCAACCAGTTATGTGTACTTTCCCACTGTTTCTTATAAGAAACGAAATGTTTAGGGTTTTTTACTGGTATTGGTGGTTCACTTTCCGAAGAACTTGATGAAATATTTAACATTTTCTATTAATTTGATGGGGCAACAAAAAATAATAATTAAATTAATGTCATTCAACGCCAATTCAAATTAAAGATTGACAAACTTACTTTGATTTTATTTGCGTTGGTAATTAAAAAAATAAATTTAACTTGGAAACATACTAACTTTAACGTCTATAATTAAAAAAAAACAATCGTTTTTTAAAATTGCTGGTTTTTGTTTTGACAGTTGACACGAATTTGAAGTTTAAACCCTATAATGAAGTTTTAACCCTACAAATCACAATGGGAAATGAAGTTTAAACCCTATAAACAAAAATGTGAATTCGGTTAGAAGGTACCAAAAGTTGATACCTTCTAACCGGGATTCTGGAACTGTCTTGTCTGGGTTTCGTAATTAAAATAAAAATGAGCGAATTCAGTGCTGGCGGGAATTTAGAAGCGTAAGCGGGAAGCGGGAATAATTTAGTCTAAGCGGGAGGCCGATGGCGGGAGGTATGACATCCCTGATTACACTTCAGTTTTTCTCCACAGAAACAACTTTTCTCGGAATTCTACACGATATCCAATATGTGTTATAGCATCAGCAATATCTTCTTTTTTTAAATATTTCAAGCATCTGAAAGTTATACCACGATCTAACAGATAATACCAACTTTAACTTAAAAATTTTTTTTTTTCTTGTTAACTTTTATTTTGTTCTCTTGTTTCATTCTGTTTACAATTAGAAAAGAAGTTTTATAAAATTAATGTTATTTTTTAATTCACTTAGAACTAAAGCCTTAACAATTATTTAATTTGTTTGGTTTTTTTTACAGTATTATTTATGATCATCATTATTTTGTAATTTTTTATAGCAAAAATTTTATTATGATTTTTTTAGTATTCCGGAAAATTTCGATAAAAACCAGAAATTTTTTAGACTTTTTCTTTATGAAATAAAACTTAAAACTAAACTAGAACTGCACTTAATCTAATCCTATTTAACTAACCCTAATCTAACCCTAACTTATTCTACTGATATATTTAACTATTATATTCGTTTTCATGAACTATGACACCACCAATAGTTTGTTGATAATTGCTTATCCTTTGTTTTTATGTCATATTTTAGTAGATTAGTCTCAAAATTCTGAGGATTATATTCTATGCACTTGCATGTAGCCCTTCTATTATAGTGATATAATAGAGGGACATACTCGTGGTTTTGAATATACCCTTTAGAGTCAAGATATATAAAGTGTTAAAATCCGTTTTTAAAGTATTTTTAATGTACTCTTCGTTGTGGTAGGATATATTGGATATAAGACCATTTTCTAACGTATTAAGAGATCTTTCAAAGTGATTGCAAATAATTTTTATTAAAAAATTATCGAATCTTATAATATTTGCTTTTCGGTACAAGCATTTATTAGAGTAAAAATGTTTGTAGTCCGTTTCTGGTTTTCTATGTAGATTTACGCAGGCTCTCATGGATTTCCTTTCAAATTTCCTGGTTTTTTCCATTTGGCTTGAACTAATATTGAACGAAATTGGTCCAGCACACGAAACAGTTGGTCTAATAAGGCCCTGATAAGCTAAAAGTTTTACTCTATTATTTATAATTTTATTGTAAAATAATTTTTGACAAGCTATGAAGGCTTTTGTGCCTTTTTCCACTGCTCTGTCTACGTGGGAAATAAAATTCAAATTTTGATGAAGATATACACCTAAGTATTTGACATTTTTTTTTTAATAATATTTATATTGGTGCCTTAATTTCAAATTCTTTCCAGTGTTTTTTAATATTATTTTTAACTTTGTCCACTGTATTGCGGAATAATATCGCTTCACACCAGTCTACACCAGTCTTAACCTTTTCAAAGACGCGGAACCCAATTATGTAAATATTTTTCTCGTGGAAAACTAACATTAAAAAATTTGAAATTCGGTATTTAGCAAGAACTTAAAATTCATGAATAATAAAAAATCGAATATAATTTTCAAAAAAGATAGATGATTTTATCGAAAAATAACACATTTATTAATCACATACATAAATTAATATAATATTACACAAATATCAACATTTATTAATATTTATTAGTATTCGGATTGAACAATTTATTTTATAAATATTTTTATAATATTTCATAAATTATAGATTATAATTATTACACAAAGCCTCTAAATGATATTACTTTACTTAAAACCAAAACCTACAATAAAAAAAGCTGAGACATTCATGGAGAAAATGAAAATAGTAGGCTGAAAATACACGTACTCTAACGGAAAAAAATTGTAGGCTGAATACAAATTTTAGAATAAAACGAAAACTACTGACTTATTCAAATTTTGTTCTGAGGGTGCCCTAAAAAATTTAATTTTTTAATACAGAAATATGCGTTTAAAAAAAGGTCTTTCATCTACTTTTTCGTTATAAATAGCTACTTCAGACTTAGAGCTTTTTTATATTGCCTGAATACATAGATACAATGTAATGTTAGAAAATAGGACGAAACATTTTAGAGAATGCCATTTTCAAAAAAAAAAAAACAACATTACAGAATGTCACTCCAGGGCTTTTTTTATTGTAGGTTTTGGTTAAAACTTAAACTTGCTTTTTAATACATATGCTTTTTATACATATAAACAAATTAATATAAAATACAAGGTGCCTGGAATTGAAAGGTCACAAAGAAAGGTAAACTAAACTAGTATCACCTCCTTTCTTTGTTATCTTCGAATTCCAGGCACCCTGTATAATTGCACAAAACATTTTTTGTATCAGTTAAAACTGATTAAAACTAAACGTACTTTATATTTTTTACTATTATTATGAGTAGTATGTAGTACCTTATAACTTATAATAAGTTATCAGGCGGTATCCAATTAAAACTATCAATATTACTATTTTCATTTATAAGAGATTTGGCAAGCGAGATTTGTATTTTGTTTTAATTATTGATAACTGCGGAAAAAGTCTTTCAACCGCAGCTGACGAATGTGGTAAACTTAAAATATACTTAGCAAAATTGGATATATTGAAACTATATATATTAAACTTGAAGTTTTCGGAATTTAAAATCAATTAGTTCAAAGTTGTTAAATATACAAGTAAAATGCCTCAAAAGAGGCATAATTGTCTTTGTGTTATACTTAGAAATAGTAAGAGGATCCAGAATTTCAATCTCATTCAAAACAGCATTATTAAAGGCAAAATGTGTTTTTATCTGTGTACATGATTCTATATAAAATAAAGTGCAGCTATTTATAAAAATATTGAATTCATCTGTTGTTATTAAATTTTTGAAAAAATTTTTAAATTTTCAACAAGTGGTCTGCAATAAATTTTATCTTTAGGTAAAAATAGGTTTTTATTGTTAAAATCAAATTCTAAATTGTTATTAATATGGTCTTTTTCAATGAAATTAGTAAATATCAACTTGTAAAAGGATTTAGTACATGTATTTTAATTTTTCCTGATTGGAAATTCAAATTTATTTCTTCTATAACATTTAAATTATATTTCATAAAGGGAAAATACATCTCAGTTACTGGATTTGAAAGCTTTTCGTTAATTTTTTTGAAATATGATGGTATTCTTTAGCTTCGAAAGCTTCCAAACAAAAATAACGTTTTAAAGCAATAAATTTTTCAATAATTCTATTTATAACTGCAGATAAAGATAACCAACGCGTCGAACATTGTCTTAATAAACTATGAACTTTTACGTCAAATGCTATCTGAAACTCTTCAAACTCCTTTTTTCGTTTACTACTATGAGCTGAATAATTATAAATATTGTGTATTAAATTTTCATAAGTTGATGGAAGCTTACGGCATGCGTAATTTGAACATAAATGAATTGAGTGGCACACACAGCCTTAAGTAAATATTCCCGGTAAGAGGCTTTTGAGTCTAGCCTTTACTCCATTGACTGAACCCATCATCACGGAAGCATATTCTGCTCCAAATCCTATAATATTTTTAAGAGGAATCTCATAATTTTCAAAAAGATTAACAATTTCGTTAAAAATAGCTTCGGAAGTTGCTTTATTCATTTCAATAGCAGCTAAAAACTTATCTTCAACATTTTTATCAAAATACCTAACCATAATAACTAATACTTTTTTCACACTTACGTCTGTTGCTTCGTCAATTAAAATAGAGAATTTGTTATTTTTTAGTAACGAAATTAAGTTTTTTAAAGCATAAGGTGCTAATTTACTGATAATAATGTCTTTAACTTTATCTTTACCAAGTTTAATATCATTGAATATAGTATTAATATTATTATTATTATTAATTGAAGAAATTAAACATATTAAATTTTTTAATTTACTAATAGTTCGAAATGATAGATTATAGGCCAAGCCAAGCACAACAATAGTAAATTCCATTTTTTTTAATTTATTTGTTTTTTTTTTGTGAAATTACTGTTTTCAATAAAATTTAATAACTTACATGGTAATGTTGAAATTTGATTTTCGTTTATTATATGTGATTTAGTTTTGGAATGTCGATCAAGGTGAGTTATACTAACTTTTATTATTTTGTGACACAATTTACAATTTCATTTGCCATTGTAATTTTCTAACCAGCTATATTGTTTTAACCCCGTTTCACGGAATTTTTGCTTATAAATTTTTATTTTAGACTTGTTTCCGATATTCTTTCCAATTAAATTTTCATCATTTTATCTGATGTAATTCAATTCCCAAATCCAACGTTTAATATTTGAATAATTGTCATTGAATAGGTACAGAGAAATGTCAATTCTCATTTGTGTAATTTCAAATTCAATTGAACAATGACATCTGGCGGTAATCTCATGAGTTGAGAATTTTGGAATAAGTAGATAATAAATACTTAGCTTATATGAATAAGGATAGACAAACAAATTGAAAGTAATAAAAAAATGGATCAACTTGGCTGTCAAAAGAAAATTTTAGCGGTTTTTCCTTTTTGTTTTGTACAATTGTACTTCAGTAAAAATAGTATAAAAAACGTTGATTTTTATAATTTTCGTAGTAAAATTTTGAATTTCGTACTAAATTACGAAGATCTGGTACTAGATACTAGGCAAAGTTATAAAGTACTAGATATAGTACGAAAAGTACTAAATTCGACACACTGACGTTAATCCATACATGCAGTTTACAGCAGAGTGAGCGAATCTTTGACATCTGGTGCATTGGAGATTATCTTGTTTATTTAAATTCTCCCAATATTTGATTTGATTTGAAGAGCATTTGTAAGAGTCTTAATTGAGATAGGTTTGATTTTACTAGAATATTTTGGGTTACAAATACCCGTATTTATGATACTCCTTGTAGCACCTGTGTCTACTATGAATTTTAATGGTCTACCTTTTGACTTTATTTTTATATAAGGTAAGGACTGTTCTTTTCCGAGGCTTTCGAGTGAAAATTTTGTTCTTGTGGCTCCAATGTGTTAATTCTAGAATTTATTGTTTGATCAACATCCATTGGTTCTGGTGCATTTGATCTATGTTGTTGACCAGAGTTTGGTGACTAATGGATTATTTCTGTATGTATTGCTTTGTTGAGGGTTATTTTGGTAATTTCTATGATTAAAACTACGGTTTTGTTGGTAATTATTATTATATTGGTATTTATTTTTATTTAGTTGATAATCACTTTTGTAAAAATTTGTATTTCTATTGTTAGTATTATAAAATTTATTTTGGTTATTATCATTATGATTAGTAAATTTATTATTTTTGTTAGTGAAATTACTTGTTTTATTATTAGAATTATTTTGAAAATTTTTATTTTGCACATTATTTTTTCTATAAGGATTTAAATACGCATAATTCCCTTCATATAGAATATCGAGCGCTTCCTCGAGTGTATCGGGTTTTCTATTAAATAAAATTGAACGCATTGGTTTAAATTTTTTTAAAGCGGATTTAATATTAGCCGCGATTTGAATTTGTGAGTTATACTCATCTTTTATTTTATTATATAGTCTTCTAAGAATAGTTTTTATTTCGTTATATAAATCTACACTGTTAGTATTAAAATTAACAGATCGCAATTCGTCAAAAATTTGTGAAGCTGTTTTCTTTTCACCGAAATTATTAATTAAAACATTTCTAATCTCAGGCCAGGATTTTACATTATTGTTCATCTCTATTATTTCTCTAGCCTTGCTAACTAATCTACTTTTAATTTTATTTAATAATATGCTTTGGCTAGAAACATTGTATTTTAAAATTGTAGGAATTATATCCTCTACTAAATCTAAAAAAAAAAAATAAGTTACCTTTTCCGCTGAGTTCGGGTAACTGCTCAATGCACTTCAATGGAATCAATTGTTAGGTTCAATGGTTGATTCGATGTTGCTGGGATAGGTGGTTGTGCTGCGGTTGTTACAGATTTACCTGCTGTTAATGTTGTTGAATTAAATAATCTTGATGGTTGAACTAGACTTGGTTGTTGTTGATCTTGTAGATTTGCCTTTTTTTTTTTTTTTATAATTTTTTTTTGTATTTTAATTTAAAGTTTTTTTTTTGTTTTGGTAATAGTATTATATTTTTTATTTAATTTAATTGTAAAAATATTATTAGTACTGCCTACCAGACTCAGTAGACATTAAGCATTAAAAGTCTTATTTCTATGATTAGAAATTTTGCAATACCTTATTTTTATTTTATTTACACAAAGTTTTTAGTGAGTTAATGTTTTTTATTTATTCATTTTTCTTTTGTGTTGTTTTTTTTTTTATTTTTTTTATTTAAAAAAAATTTTAAATAAAAAGGAAATTTATTTCGAGAGCAAAAAAAATTTAAATCTTGTTCTCTTTGTGAGTTCACTTTTTTCTTCGCTTTACTTTATTTTTTATTTTTTTTAATTAAGGTTCATTTATCACTTGATTCCTTCGATTTGGAATCCTACTGACTGCGCCAGTAAAATTTTCCTTCGGAATTTTAGAATATTTCAAATAAAACAAAGAATTTTTGGTTTTTTCTAACCTTCTTCTTTAATCTTCAAAAATGAATTAAAACTAAAAATTTACATTTCTTTTTTCTTTTTAGTTGAATAAGGGATTTTCGTATTATTACTTATGTCGAAAGGTTAATAAATTATGTGTTTCTTTTGTAATATGATATGTTTAATATTTTGTTTAACAATTTTTCGAGTTATTATGAAATTGAAAAATTGTAAATAAATAAAAAAAATAAAATGTGTAATTTATGGAATTGGGTTTTTTAATTTTTTTTAATTTAGAATTTTATCAAATGATTAAGAAATTTTAAGTGGTTTTTGGAAATTAAGAAATATTTAAAAATGTTAAGTGGTTATAGGAATGGTGAAGGAAGATCTTGAATTGTGCAATCTTGAATAGGGCAATCTTGTGGTGACATAACAATATTTTTGCACAATGTTATTTTTAAGCTGATTAATATATTAAACTGTGTAGGTTATATTTTAAAAATTTTGTGTATGTGGTACCGAACACATACAAATAGTTACAACATGAATTAATAGTATACACATGTATTTTACATGATTTTACATTCAACTGTAATTTATGCAGCTACATATGCAACTTACTAATCAATAAAAACAATCTAAATCCTTCGAAATTTTTTAATCCACTTGAAATTAAATTTTTTTCTTTTTATTAGTTTAATATTTATTCATTTTTAAATGTTTATTAAATTATTTTTTTGATTTTATTTTTTTTTTTTTGTTTAGGATAGGTTATCTTGTTATTTGGTCTTCTTCGACATAAATAACCTTTTCGGACTGCATCAGTTAATATTTCTTCTTTGAAATAATATTTTTATTTATTTTTATTTCTAATAAATCAATTTAATTATTATTTTATCAAATATTTTCAATTGTTTTTACACTTTTAAAAATAAATTAAATGTCAACTATTTAAATATAAATAATTATAACTAGTTTAATAGAACACTACAATTAATAATTACATCTTTACACTATAAATTATCTATTATATTTCTTCCGAAGAAGATTCAGTCAATTCAATTAAACAAAAAAACTTAAGTTTTATTAAGCAAACATTTTCGTCATAATAACGAACAATTATAACAAGACATTTCTTAACACAAATGTCAGTTGTTTCGTCAACAATTATGGCGAATTTGTTTTTTCTAAGGTCTTCAGAAATTTGTGTTATTGAAAATGGACCTAGTATACCATTTAATAAAGAAGTACTTTTCTTCCCGCCACACTTAAAACCTTGAAATATACCATTATCTAGTAATATATTATTTACAAGAATAGGTAGAAAATCCATTTGAGAAAAAGAAAGATTATGCTGCACGCAATACATAATCATACTAATCTCACAATTAATTTTATTATTGTTTTTCTTCATAGCCTTACTGTTTTTGTAAGATTCGCCAATAGTAATAGTATTCTTTTTTTCTATAACCAGTTTTTTATGAAAAACACTCAGTTGGTGTTTTATTTATTTATTTATTTGTTTTTTAAATTATTTAACCAAAGATATATCTCAAATTAAAATATCAAATAATAATTAATAAGTGATTTTAAAAATAAAAAGAAAATAAAATTTATATTCATGCGTGTTTACTGCTATAATTGTCCGTATATACAGTATCGGGATACAATTCTAATAAATAATAAAAGAATAATTTTGATTAATTCTCGTCAGTGTAATGATTTAAATAAATTTTTATTTTTTAATAAATACTCATAGTTTTTATCATAAACATTTATTGATATTTCACAAATGTAATATATAAATGCAAATGGTGTAAAAAAGTTTTTAAAATTTTACAAAAATCAATAATTTTTTATAAAAACTTTTCATTGTTTACAAATTGCAAATTCATATATTGGTTTTACTTCTTTGACTTTTAATATAATAATAATGATGTATAATTACAGTGAACAATTTAAAATTACATTTCAAATTAAGTTTTATTTATTTGTTTTTTAAATTATTTAACCAATGATATATCTCAAATTAAAATATCAAATAATAATTAATAAGTGATTTTAAAAATAAAAAGAAAATAAAATTTATATTCATGCGTGTTACTGCTATAATTGTCCGTATATACAGTATCGGGATACAATTCACTTTCACGATTTTATTTTGATTAAACTGTCACTCAATAATTATTTTATAATTAAATTATCAAAAACAAATAATAAAAAGAATCAAACAGAATTTCTCAAACTCTCTTTATACCAAACAGTGATCGCACATTAGTAAAACTGGTTTATAACTTTTTATAACATTTTTTTGCATATGGTTTATTTTAATTAATTTAAAATGTAAATTTTTTATTTGGTTTTTTTTAAATTTACATTAACAATATATTTATGATGTCGGAATGCCACAAATGTAGAAATGTTATTCGTGGTGAGTCAGGTATAAGATGTTCAGGAGTATGTGGAAAAAAATTTCATTCGACAATGAAATGTTCTGGTGTTGATCAATCCATTAGTAATATTCTTGGTACAAATAACAGAATCAGATATATTTGTGATGATTGTATAGTTTATATACATAATGTTGATTTAGTTTTAACGAATATTCAGGATGCTGTACATAAAAATAAAAGTCTTCTTGAGGAATATAAAAACAAATTTGATGAATCTCTAAATAAAAATGAAGCTGAAATAAAAAATCTTCTTGAAGCCATTGAATCTAGATATGTTGAGAGACTTCAATTTATGAAAACTGCACAGAATTCTTGTGAAGCTGGTATTTTAGAGCTTAAAAATTTTTCAAACTTTGCAGATGACTTCAAGGCTCAAAATGAAAAAATACATAAGGACATAAGCCTTAACATCTTAAAAACTTCAAATACCAAAAAAACATACGCGGAAATTGCTAAAAAAAATCCTATGGTACTGGTTAAACCTAAGATTAATCAGTCGGCTGAATCCACCAAATCTGAGCTTAAATGTCAAATTGACCCGGCCAGCTTAAACGTAAATTTAAATGGAGTTTCAAGCAGAAAAGATGGGGCTATTGCTGTTTATTGTGAAGATATTAAAACGCAAATAGAAAATAATTTGAATCTGAATAACAAGTATGAGGTTGTTATACCGAAGAATCGTCACCCGAAAGTCCTAATAGTTGGTATGACAGATAAATATAGTTGTGAAGAAATTAGGAGTAAATTATTGGTGTAAAATAAATTTCAGCATAATGATGATGTCAAAATTATTCGGAATTTTAAGTCAAATAAAAATGTGAATATATTTAATGCAGTAATTGAATTAAATATTGATGACTATAATCATGTGTTGAGCGAAGGCAAATTGAAAATAGGTTGGGATAGATGTAAAGTGTATGAGAGTTATGATGTCAGGAAATGTATAAAATGCCTCGGCTATAACCATAGCTCTAAAAATTGTTCTGCCACTTCAGTTATTTGTAAAAAATGTGGCGGTGAACATCTACAAGCTGCTTGTCGGTCTACTGGGCATAAATGTATAAACTGTGTTAGGACAAATACTAGGTTGAAGCTTAACCTAGATGTAAATCATAGCGTAGACGATAAACAATGTCCTACTTTAAATAGGAAAATTTCGGTTGAAAGAAGGAGAATTGGTTTCATTAATAATCATGAACATAATGATGGATAATATTTCACCTCACTTTCAAATAGTGCATCAGAATATTAGAAGTTTAAGAGAAAATTATTCTACTCTTTTGACTTATTTAGATTCTTTATCTGGCTGGCCTGATATTATTTTTATTAGTGAAATTTGGATTTTTGAAAATGAAAAGGATGATTTCAATATTCCAAATTATTCTTTTAATCCAACATGCAATTCCTCTTATTGTTCTGGTGGCGTGGCTGCTTATTGTAGAAGTGATTTAAGATGTTTATCTTATATTTTATTTTATTTTATTTTATTTTAGTTTATTTTATTTTATTACCCACAAAGTATTGAAAAAAAAAAAAAAAAAATACATAATAATTATAATAATACATAGATTACATATATACAATAAATATATAAAAAATTATTTTCGATCAAATTAAATTTAGTTAATTTTTTTTTTTCTTCTCTTCTACTTTTACCGTTTTTTTTACTTTAGCAGGAATTTACTTATTAAGAGATAAATATGTATACTAATTATACATTTTATTGATTTGCATTATTTTAATATATTAGATAGAAAGAGAGAGAGAAAAAAATTTAGAAATTAATATTACATTTTATTTTAGTTAATTTTTAATATGAGACAATTAATTATTAAGATAATGTAAGTTATAATTATATATTAATTTAGGATTTGATACATTATCTACAAATGTTTGAGACTGTTAATTAATTTAGATTTGAAAGCATTTTTTGAAAGTGTGTCATGGAAAAGGGAGCTGAACTGATTAAATAGTAGTGTTGCATACTGCTGATGCTGATGCATACTGCTGATGGGTTCATTTTTCCCATATTCAGTTCTATGTGTTGTTTCGATTAGAAATTTGGTGTGTCTTGTAGGTCTAACATCGTTATTGATTCTGATTCTTAATTTAATAAGGTCAACATCAACCTTATCAGATAGAACGTCGAATGTAAAGCAGTTTGAAAGTAAAATTCTACGCGAGTTTAAGCTCAGTAAATTTATAGAATGGAGCCTTTCAGTGTAAGGTGGAAGGTTATTAAGTCTCTGGGATTATATAGATGTCTTAGGGTGAAGAGAAGGAACTGTTTTTGGATTGATTCAATTCTTGTACTATGGATTAGAAAGGTGGGATTCCAGATAATACAACCATATTCTAAGATTGAACGCACTAGGGAGCAGAATAAAGTTCTTGTTACCCATATATTATTAAATTCTCTTATTAAAGTTTAGACTGGAGGAAGCAAAAATCACTAAAATTATTTATAATGTGGTATAATTTGAGATCATCAGCATAAAAAAGGTGAGATATGCCAGATAAGCAATTTGAAAGGTCTCTAATGTATATATTGAAGAGAAGTGGTCCTAAGTGGCTTCCTTGGGGTACCCCAGAGTAGACATAAATGGCTTTAGACGTAATACCTTGAAACTTAACCAATTGAACTCTTTTGGTATTATAAGATTTTATCCAATTTAACATAGCGCCACTGATACCTAATTTTGACAGTTTTATTTCTAGTAAATCGTGATTTATTCGATCAAATTCCTTGCTAAAGTCTGCATATATTGTGTCGATTTGTAGACCTTTTTTCATAAGAGATAGTACCTCCGATGTAAATAACACTAAATTAGTGGTGGTGGAACGGCCTTTTCTAAAACCGTGTTGTTCCTGGTTAAGAGTTGGATTTATTATAAGTGTTATTTTATCTGTCACGAGTTTTTCAAATAACTTGGGTATAGTCGACTGAATTGCTATGCCTCTATAATTTTCAATTAGAGTTTTTTTGTGAATTGGTATTAGGTACGATGTTCTCCAAATTAGTGGAAAAATGGCTAATGTTAGGGATCTGTTAAAAATTAAGGTAAGTGGAGCAGTTAAATTGAAAATACAGTTATACAACAATATCGGCGGAACAAGATCAGGACCATGCCCTTTTTTTATGTCTAAGTTATTTACTTCTGTAAAAACGTCCTCAGATGACAAAGCTAGGTTATGCATAAGAGGAATTATGTTAGTTAATAATTTGGAATTAATAACTACAATCTTAATTCCTGTGATTTGATCAAAGTTTCTTTTAATATTGGAAATGTTGATTATTGTTGTGTTTGTGTATACAGACTTCACAAATGTAGAATTACTGATTTTGTGGAAGAGTTCTCAAATTTTTTATCTGGTGAAAAATGTAAAAACTTTATTTTGCTTGGCGATTTTAATATTGACCTACTTTCTCACTCACAGGAGACTACTAATTATATGATGCTTCTATCTTCTTTTGGTTTTGATTCAATGTTTCTGAGCCTACTCGACCATCTTCTGGTACTTTTTTGGATCATATTTTTATAAGAGTCCACAAAGATAATAATTTTTCTCATGTGAGTGATGTTTTAGATCTTAATTTGTCTGATCATTGTATGACCAGTTTAAATATTTCGTTTTCTGTTTGTAAACTTAAAAATAATTATATTGATTATATTAATTTTGCTTCTCTTGATTTTATTAGTTTAAGACGAAATTTGTTATTTGAATCTTGGGAAAATGTCTTTGGTTCTGATTGTCTTCAGCTGCTTACTCGAATTTTTTCAAAATCTTATGTAACTATATTAATATTTGTTCTAATGCTCCAAAGTTTAAAAAAATCAGGAAAAAAGTGAAACCTTGGATATCAAACAGTTTATTAAACTTAATACATAAAAGAAATAAATTAAGATTGTCTTTAAAAAAACACGCAAACAATACAAGGTTGAGCAAATTTTATAATAAACTTTCTAAAGATATCAAGTCCAAAATTAAAAGATGTAAAGATAATTGTTGCATTTCACGGTTAAATAATAATAGAGGTGATACGAAAGCTGAATGGAAAATCATAAATTCTATCTTGAACAAAGATACCACTACGTCATCGACTATTTCTCTAGAGGTTAATGGAAATTTAGTTAATGATCCTGTAATTGTTGGTAATCATTTCAACGATTTTTTTACAGGTATTGCCGAGGAAATAACTTTGAACACACATGGTAATGCTAGAAATATTTTACTTGTATCTTCGAAGCTTTATAATGAAGTTTATCAAAGCTTTTTCTTTGAGCCTTTTTCATCACTTGAAATTCATAGAATTATTATGAGCCTCAAAAATTCTAACTCGAAATCTGATGTTTTTGAAATACTTTCTAATAATATTCTTAAAGAAGTATCTTTATTCATTGTTGATGTCTTATGCTTTATTTTTAATTTAAGTGTATTCAAAGGTATTTTCCCTGACCAATTAAAAACTGCAGTTGTTATTCCTCTTTTTAAAAAAGGTACTCCTCTTGATCCGAACAATTACAGGCCCATTTCTCTTCTATCTCCAATTTCAAAAATTTTTGAGAAAGCTATGAAAGTGCGAATTATAAATTTTCTTGATCTTACTAAGTTCCTTAGTAATAATCAGTTTGGTTTTAGGAAAAAGAAATCTACTGAAGATGCCCTACTAAAGCTTTGTTCGGAAATTTATAGTGGGCTAAATAACAATAAGTCAAGTGCTGCTTTGTTTATTGATATTACGAAAGCGTTTGATACCGTTTATCATGGTTTGTTGTTAAAAAAGCTTTATAATGCTGGTTTTAGAGGTTTCGTTTTAAATTGGTTTGAATCCTTTCTCAATAACAGGAGTCAATTAGTTAGAATAAATGGTAGCTGTAGTTCTAATAAGAATATTAAAATAGGAGTTCCTCAAGGTTCGGTTCTTGGTCCTATATTATTTCTTATTTTTATAAATTCTTTGTTTCAGCAAAATTTTAAAGGTAAGTTTACTGCGTTTGCGGATGATACCGCTTTTTCTTATAATAGTAATAGTTTACTGAATGTTATAATAGATTTAAATTATAATTTAGATCTGATTAGAAAATGGTTTTATTGTCATAAGCTTGTTGTTAGTCATAAAACTAAGTACATGTTATTCAGCTTAACTGGTAATATTCCACACGATTGTAAAGTTTTTTATCACTCTCCTAGTTGCTGTAAATTTTCTCTTAACTATAATGATACTAGTATTTCTTCTTATAACGATTCATTGTCTTGTGATAAACTATGCTTTGAGCTTGAAGTTGTTGATTCTTTTAAATATCTGGGTATTATTCTCGATAATAAATTAAACTGGTCTAATCGTTCAAGTAAGTTGAAAAATTATTGTACTAAAGTTACAAGGTATATCTACCATCTAAGTCTATACTGTTCCTTTAGAGTCTTGAAAATGGTTT
Organism: Argyra leucocephala; assembly: GCA_963942445.1. NCBI lineage: Eukaryota > Metazoa > Arthropoda > Insecta > Diptera > Dolichopodidae > Argyra > Argyra leucocephala. Next base: position 51,450,225 of record OZ012679.1, on the reverse strand, counting down.
ACTTTGCTCTTTTCAACTCAAAACTACAATATGGGATCATTTGTTGGGACGGTTCTTACTTTAATAAACTTTATCCACTTCTGGTTTCGCAAAAACATGTTGTAAGGATTATACTCAGGAAAAATCGCCTTACCCCTAGTTTTCATTTGTTTTATAAGCTTGGAATTTTACCTCTTCGTCATTTATATTTCTATAAGTCATTGAAATTGTTTTTTATTAGGTCTGGCTATTTAAATCAACGTGTAGTGTTAAACTATAACCTTAGAATCAATAACAGTAGAACGATGTTTTTCATCCTTTTCAAAAAAACTTAAAAATTGGTTATTTCAATTTGATAATTCTCGAATTGAATTATTTATAACTTAACTTTGTTCCTTATTATAATTCCGGGCTAATTAATTGTAATCTAGATGTAGTTTTTAATTTTTGATTCATGGTTAATCTAGCAAAATGTTTAATTTCTCTCAAATTTCTAATTTCATGCTAGCATGTTTTGTAATTTTTTAGTAATTTTTTTTTTTTTAATTAAATTATTTGTTTCATTATTTTTTAGTTTCTGGCAAATTTATGATACTTTAAATTTAATTTTGTTTTTTTGTATAAACAGCATTATGAAATTGTATATCAGGTCATTCAACTCTTGCTTCTTTGTAGCAACCGAATGATCTTAACTTATTTTTTTTTCTCTTTGCATACTTTGATGCCTTTATTTAATGAATTTAAACAATTTATCAATTTTATTTATGAATATTTTGAGTAGTCATTTTAGTAATTAAATTTTTATCTTGTTTTTTAGTAATTTCTTAAAATCACTAGTTAATTTGTTTTTGTTTATTAATTATAAGTATTACATTATGTAAATTATATTTGAAATAAATGAAAAAAAAAAAAAAAAAGAGTTTTGTTATTGACTAAAGATTCATTACAAACTTTACAATATGCATTTAAATTTTCCTTTCGAATCCAAAAAAAATCGTTTTCCCATTCAGTTTTGTATTTTTGTTTATATTTTTTTGCTTTATTTTCATTATTTTCATCTAAAATTTCTAAAACATCCGAAGTCTCTTTATTTATATCTTCCACTTGCTTAGTTCTATAATAAAAACAGTAGGTAGGTATATAAAAGTACCCAATGTAATTGCTTTTTTATTTATAATTTTTTACCTTTCTGGTTTCAGTTTTTTGAAATAACGTAACATATTACATCAGATTATTCTGATTTTGTTTTATTTCTGATACTCCGATACCAAAAATTAAAATATAATTCTTAAAATTCTAGTTGGATAAACTATTTTCCAGCTAAATTACCCAATCAAATTTAAATTGCTTTTGGTTTTGACGTACGGCAACGAAATTAAACTACCAAAAATGACAATATTGACAATTAGAAAATATTCATATTTGAAAATAAATTTAAGTAAGCAAACGTGTTGGCATTTTGGCAACATACAGTAAGTTAGCAACATTTTTCAACAAGTTTTAAAAGTACTTTTTGTTCTTTAGTATAAATTTTACTTATTAAAAACCACCAATCTAAATTAACGCTACTGTTCCATAATATTTCATATTGCATATAAACTTTAATGTATAATACTATTCCCTCGGTGTGCCTAGATATCTAGAGTCACACCTCACTATGTTGTAGTTTTTTAGTTGAATTTCCTTGTCATATATGTCCTTTGTACAGTGTGTTTCACAAAGAGCAATGATATCAAAATTTTGTTTCGATACCAGCACTTCTAATTCTTCTTTATTATACAATAGACCTTGTATATGTTCATAGAAAGGCACTCTATCTTCTTTATTTGCTAATAATGAATTTTACTACATTCTACTAATAATTTTCTTCTAAAAATAGGACAATCTACTTTGAAAATCATGCATTATATTAATCTCTTCAAACTTGGTTTTTTCTTTAGCTCTTATGCAATTAACACATTTATTTATTTCACTTTTACAATCTTTATTTTCATGATCTTCACTTCCACATTTCAAGCAGTTTTTATTGCTCTCGCCCTTTTGAAGTAATCAGTCTGGAGTCCCAATAATCATGTTTTGCATTATAGTCTCCGCCAGCTATAAATCGGTTACCAAAACTTTTAAAGAACTCAACATACTGGTGACTTTTAATGTTGTGTCTGGGTGGTGCTGTTACACATATATAGTGCTGTTACACATATATTGCCTGTTAAAGTTCTTATCTTTACGCTTGTTGCTTGGATGTAATCAAATGAATGTTTGTCTTTCTCAAAATGATCAATAGATGATCTGATAATAACAGCGGAACCCCCACGAGCTCGTCCTTCAGGATGGTTGGTGTTATAACCTTTGTAGTTGAGAATTTTTAGGAAGCTATTATTTGTGAAGTGAGTTTCCGAAATTAACATTATGTCTTCTTTATGCTGTTTTATTAAGATTTTAATTTCGTTAGCGTGCTGACTTAGTTCGTTTGCATTCCATGCTACAATTTTCAATAAGTGTGATGTTGATTGTTGATTGTGATGTGATGTGTGATGATGATTTGCTCAGTTTAGACACTATTGTTGCTAGAATATTCAACATTGTTGACATTTGTAGCATGAGACTTTCATCATTGATTTTAATTCTGTTATATCAGATGTTGATTCTTCTATAATAAGTGTTTCTTCTTGATTGTGTCTAACATTTTGGATGTTTTTGAGAGCCGATGCGTTCACTGAAAAGAAAACTAGGTAATATTGACAAATATGTGGGTTAAAATGACAAAAACTAGGTAAATATAGCGTCAACAAAAATGATGATCAGTCAATATGACAAAAAAATACAAATTTTTTTCACTCTGTTTATATGACAAACAGTTGTCTTTATAACAATTAAAATCTGTAGGAATAACAAAACTAAATTTCTTAATATGACAAAATGAATTTTCATTATGATAAAATTCTTTGTCAATGTAATAAAATAATATGTTGAAATGAAAATAATATTTTGTAGATTGGAGAAAAAATATGTCAATTTAAATGAAGTTTTTATTAAATCAACAATTTTTTTTGTCAAATTAACCTCGATTCAGTTGTTGAATTAACAGAACCATTTTGTTAATAGGATATATGGCTGTTATCAGCTCAACAATATTTTTTTGTCAAAATAACATCTATTCAGTTGTCGAATTAACAAAATCATTTTGTTAATAGGGTATATTGTTTCACATTTACTTTATTCATTCATATTTATTGTATTCATACAAATAATTAACTTACACTTTTTTGAAATGTAGTTTTAAGTTACAAGTTACAACTGCATTTTTGCAAATACAATAGTTAGTTATAATTTGTTAGCAGTAACAAATTTTATAATAAAATATCAAGCAAGTTTTTTTTAAGTTAGAAATGTTCCATGGAGTAGCTCCTATTTTGGTTTTGATGATATATTATCTGTAAGTTATTTATTTGTATGCATTCAATACCCTATAAAGTAAATGTGAAACAATATACCCTATTTACAAAATTATTCTGTTAATTAGCAAGAAAAGATTATTAATACTATATAATATTGAATGTACGTCTGAAAAATAAAAGCATGCTATTATTACAGTTAGAAAGTTAAGCATACAGTTATTACAGTCTTGTTAATTAACAATTAATTTATTTTTTAGCATTTCTTTTATTTGAAATAAAAAAGAAATTCATTATTACAAAAGATTTAAAATAAAGTTTAAAAAAATAAAGTTTTTTTCATTTTTCAAAATTAAAGAAATAATTTTCAAAATATCTAAAAGTTTTTACACTTCAGCTTCTTTTTATTGTTATAATTTAATTTATTATGACTGCAGTTATAGCAATTCGTAAAATGAATACGTAGGTTTTTGAAAAATGCTTGCGTATTCATTTTACGAATGGCTATAAATGCAGTCTAACAAAACTTACGTTTGAAAAAAAAATTGATGTACAAATTATATATGTTTTATTTTAATTTAAAAAAAAAATACAGCTCTTTTTACTTAATTTTACTTGGTAAGTTCGTGTATTAACAAATTAATTTTTGGACATTTTTTATCAGTTTTATAAGAAATTTGGTAAAAAAAATTTTGAATAAATGTTCAAACTCTAATAGAATCTGATAGAAACAGATATCAACAGCTTGGAGGATATTAAAAAATTTAAACTTTGTCTCATCGAAATAAAGTATTATATCGATAGGATCCAATATATTTCCTGTCACCAAAATTACTGGCTGAATTGCCTCACATTTTAATTTTAAATTATTTAGGATTCCTTCAACTTCTTGGGGTGTATATCCAACAATTAAGAACGAATTTTGGGATTGTTTGATTGTGGACTTAACAAAAAATATTTTGTTATTTTCAAGCCTTACTTCCTGACCTGTTGCACAACACAGCATGCAAGAGGTATAAAATAGCTGTATATCGTCCATCTAGAAAAGAAAGTTAATGAGTTTGACGTTTCAACATGTTCTATAAAATTTACTTTCAGTTAAATTTTCTGCTTTTTGAAGACAAGACAATAGATCTAAACTACTGACATCTTTGATTTTTTCTTTGCATAAACTTAAAAAATGTTCGCACACAAGTGGAAATGTAGCTATTAAATTACTTGATTTTGGAAACGCCGTTTTAAAATCTATATCGATCTAAAAGAAAATTAATAATTTTAATACATATGTAAGTATATAGTTATTTGTATTCAATACAATCTATTTTATTCTGACTACGGAATCATAAAATTATGTTGTAATTTGTTTAAAAATCTCGCCAGTTTATATCCAAGTGGCTTTTTGTATTGATTATATTTCTGTATTATTTCAAAGGTTGAATCCGCATTTTTTATAAAAAGTACTCTTTGTTTTGTTGTTGCTTTCTAGTGTTCTTCCAATTCGACCCAGGAACAATTGTTACTGAATATTATTTCCAAATGTTCTTCAATATTATGTCAAAGTTAATTTCCTTAAAAAATTGAGGAATCTCCCTTTTTTGCATAGGAGGTTCGAATTCTACAACACAGTTCAGTAACCGATTAATATTATAAATTTCTTTGTTGTTGCTCTTCTTTTCAAGGTTGATGAAGAAGAGAGATAGTGGTTTTTTGGTTTTATTGTGTTTTCCTGTTGTAATATCGGTGACGGTATGTCCAAAAACTTTTAGGGCTTGAATGATGTCTTCTGTATTAGTAGAGTGATGTAAATTTTTTAAAATGACTTTATATGGTTTTTCATCTATGAATTGATATGAGTGATATTCAGTGTTTTTTTCATTTAATATTCTGGTAACAATTTGATAGTCATCTTTGTCATTTAACAGTATAAGTAAAAATATTTTACTTGATTATTTGACAAATATTTTATGATATAGTTTTCCTTGCTCAAATTTTGTTTCAACATCTCTAATAATGGTGAAATGTTTTCCACTTTATGGATAAAAATTGGAGGTGGTTTAGGTATTTCTTTTAATTTTGGTGCATCCAACGATTTTTCCAGTTCTTTTTCTTCTGCCTGATCTAATAATACTATAATGAATTATGAAAGCCTGACCGTTTTAGCATGATGTCTAATAATTGTTAACATTCTTAAAATGACATATTTTGCCCTGCGTAATATAAAAATAAGAAATGATATGAACCAAAACAACGAGCAAATATGTATTTTATTTTCACATACTAAATCGAACACGCATCGATTATGTAAATATTTCAAAAGAAATTACGGAATTTTCTTGAGGAAAAAGATGAATAATTTCGTTTTTCACTATAGCTGGAAAATCTTTAGGAGATAAGCATTTTGCAATATCTTCCGAAATTGTTCTAACGATTTCTTTCCTCTGAATTTCGTTTAGTCTTTTATTTTTTTCGTATTCTTTTAAAACAAAACGACCCCGTTCAGATTCTTTTAAAAACGATTTTAAATCCTATGAGTTACGGAAATTAATAATAATTATAATTGCAAAACCGAGAAAAAAATAGATGCTCACCTTTGACAAAGCAGAATTAGAAACACTAGCAACGTCACTACGATTAGACGTAGATGGGGTATTTCTATTGAACCACTCACTTATTTTGTCATCCAATGACAAAGTTTCTGCATCTAAATTGTACTGAAACATAAAGTTTTAATTCAAAATCTATAAAGCTTAAAAAGAATACCCTACTTACAGTTTTTTTTTCCAGAAAAATAATTTTCTCGAAATTCTGCACGAACTCCTACATCTGGTATTATTTCTTTTATATCTTCTGCGGAAAGATATTTTAATCTGTCGTATGTAACTTTATTTCCTAAAAATTAATGATAATAATAGTAATTATAATAATAATATTTTTAATACCTATATATATATATATATATATATATATATATATAGTGAAATCTTCTCTTCGGAATTCAAAAATAAAATAATAAAAATAAAATTAGACTTTTTAGGTTTTTATTAACCTTCTTCTTTAATCTTCAAAAATGAACTAAAAACTAAAAAGTTACATTTCTTTTTTCTTAAAAATTAAAATAAAAAAAAAATAATTATCTTATCGATTAATATAAAAATAAATAAATTATGCAGTTTAGCAATAAAATATCATAATTTATTGACACTAAAAAAGGTCAGTTTTAAGTGCACGAGACTTAAATAATTTCAATTGAATTTTAGTTGAATAAGGGATTTTTGTATTATTATTTATGTCGAGAGGTTAATAAATTATGTGTTTGTTTTGTAATATTATCTGTTTAATATTTTGTTTAACAATTTTTCGAGTTATTATGAAATTGAAAAATTGTAAATAAATAAAAAAAAAATAAAATGTGTAATTTATGAGATTGTGTTTTTTAATTTTTGTTAATTTAGAATTTTGTCAAATGATTAAGAAATTTTAAGTGGTTTTTGGAAATGAAGAAATGATTAAGAATGTGAAGTGGTTATAGGAATGGTGAAGGAAGATCTTGAGTTGTGCAATCTTGAATAGGGCAATCTTGTGGTGACATAACACCTCCCACCTTAAGATTCGACTCCGGGCGAATCCCATTCAATTGCACTCTAATTTTAGGTAATCCCAATTTAAATTTTAAAAATAAAAATGCACATATAATAAGTATGATCATAATGATGATTATGTCAATTATTAGGTTTGTGTACCATGTCTTGTTGTAATTAAATTTTAATGCGTCTATGTGTTTTGTATTATTAATTTGTGTGTAATGTAATTCATCTAAGTGAATTTGATTTGTAAGTTTTACAACAGTTATATTACGATTCACATAAGGCAAAATTTGGTGATCGTATTCTTCTTCAGAATTTTCTTGTTTGAAAGTTCCTAGAGAAATTTTACAATTTGTAAATTTAATTAAATTATTGCCTGTTATTTTTATTTCCCTTTGTTGTCCACAATTATTTAATAACAAAGTTTCATTAAGATTTTTTGTAATTATGATATTTTTTGATATTGATTTGATTTCCATTGAAAGGTTTACATTATAATTACATTTCATTTGTTCTAAAGTTAATAAGTTTGCAATACACTGATCTTCATAAGGTATTAATTCTTTTTTTAAAATATGTTTTTTTTCTAAATTTTTATAAACATTTTGCTTACAACTAATAATTTTATTTACATTAGTGCTTAATTCTAAATTATTATTTTTATTGGGTATTTTTTCAACTATATTTCTAATGCAAATTTCTTTTGAAAATGTAGGTATTGAAATTACAAAAATTATAGTGGTTCCCTTGAAGAATACAGAATTTTTTATATAAGGGAGTATTTCCACTGTTATGTTATACCTTTCAATTTCTTCTTTAGTAAGAATATTTTTAGATAATATTTCTAATTTACTTGATAAAATTATTTCTTTTATATCAGAAATTTGTTTACTTATTATTTTAATATTTTCACTTATCTCTGATTTAATTATGAAATAGTTTAATTTATTTTCTATTTCATTTACATGATTTCCAAATTTATTTATTTTATCAGTTATGTTATTTTGTATTGAATTTACATGTTCTGTAATGATTTTTACCTGATTTGAGATTTGTTTATTTATCAAAACTTGAGTATTTAAATTAGTTGAAATTTCTTTATTATTTTCTTTAATTTCTTCGAAATGTTGTTCTATTTTTTCGCGATCTTCATCGTCCATTACTCCCGCTAAAAATTTAAGAACATTACCTCCGAAATTAATTAATCCGCGTTTACTAATATGATGTGGAATTATGCTATTAAAATCAGCTTTAAGATGGTTAAGGTTGTATAATAAACTTGTTGGGATATTAGTAACTTCATGCAATTGATTTATATTATATTCTATTTTGTTAATACTTTCCTCATATTGTGAAAGATTTATTACATGCAAAATTCTATTGTAAGTATGAATTAATTTTATATTAGTATCTTGAAAAAGGATATATCCATTCCCAGATTGTACTTCAGTGACTTCAATTGATGATTTTGCTAAGGTACAATATGGAAGTATTACTAGAAGGATGATAAAAATGATAGCTGAAATATTGATAAACTATAGTTATTAATTTTGAAATTTAAATTTTCTTTTAAATTGATTGTTATAACGAGGAAGGATTTCTTTATTTATTTTGTGGTGGTCTGCACCTAATGCAATAAAATCTACTTTTTTATGATGTGGTTGTAACTTAGTAACTCTATTAAGTTTGAGATAATTAGACGGTTTTCCTATTTTTCTCTTAGCATTATGTAAGTTAATTTTAGCTTCTTTATTTTTTACAAGAGTTTCGTGTATTTGGGAATACTCATTAGATGTTATTGTTCCATTAAGAAATTCAATGGGTTTTCTTCCTGTAGAAGTGTGTGTAGTTTCATTATAAATTTTCAAGCTTTTAATTATAGGGTCTTCATCTAAGGGAGTTTTTTGTTCCTTTTCGATGACATTTAGGATTCGTAGATGTTCATTAAGCGTATTGTGGAATCTTTCGATATCCGCATTGCTGGTATGATGGTCTGGAGTAGTAAAATGAATATTTATACCTTCGTTTGCTAAAAAGTTTTTAAAGTTTAAGCTGTTAAACCCTCTTTCCTGATCCGCAATTATTTTCTCTGGTTTACCAAAGGAAGCAATATATTGCATCAAGCCGTTTTTCAAGTCCATCCAGTTTCTAGATTTTATAGGAATTATTTGCGCATGTTTAGTAAATTTATCGATTATTGTGAGGAAAGGACAACCTTTACTTTTAAACCACACATCCATATGAATTATGGCTAAAGGTTTATTAGGGGTTTCAGTAATTTTAAAAGGCAATTTAAGAGGATGTCTTTCATATTTAGACAAATTGCAAATATGGCAATTATTTATAACTTTTTGGATCTCTTGTTTTAATTTGGGAAAGTAGAATTTTTTATTTAGATTGAAGTATACGTCATTGATACCTCTATGATTAGTTTTTGTATGTTGTTCCAATATTATTTCTTGTAATTCGTTTCTATCTTTTATATCTCTTAATAAGGAAGAACATTTATTTAGTTTCAATAATTTATTTTTGGAAAAATGTTTTAAGTAAGTGTTTTGAAAACTACTATAAATATTGATGTCATCAATCATTACTCCTACTATTCCTTTGGGAGGGGTATGATTTTTTAAAGTATGGATAAAAAGGGTTTCATCAGGATTCGTATGTATACATTTTTTTCTATTTCTACTATGAATTTTTTCTATTATTACCTCATTTGAACCTTTCTCAATAATTATTTGGGTCTTATAAAAATTCAAAGGATATTCTGATATAGGGATGTATTCAGTGTTGTCTTCATTAGCTGAATGTATGGTTGCATCTGTTGATCGAATCTCGTCAACGTCCATTTCATTAGTATTAATCTCTATTCTAGACAAAGCATCTGCAACTTTATTGTCCTTACCAGATAAATATTCGATTTCAAAATTAAATTCTTCCAATTTAATCTTCCATCTTTGTAATTTTGAATTGGGTTCTTTTAAATTATGGAGCCATTGTAGAGGTTTATGGTCGGTTCTGATGGTAAATTTGCGACCAAAAACATATGGGCGAAAATATTTAGTTGCCCAAACAACTGCAAGTAATTCTTTCTCAATTGTTGAATACCTACACTCATGTTCATTGAGTGTACGTGAGGCATAACAAACAGGATGATTGTTTTGAGAAAGTACAGCCCCTATAGCAAAATTACTTGCATCTGTCGTTAACGTAAAACGTTTTGAAAAATCTGGATAAACTAAAATTGGGTCAGTAGTAATTAAGAGTTTTAATTTATCAAACGCTTCTTTATATTCTTGGTTGGTAATATTAATGTTCTTACCTTTTTTTAAACAGGAAGTTAAAGGTTTTGAAATTTTAGCGAAGTCTTTTATAAACTTCCTATAGTAGCCAACCAATCCTAAAAAGCTTTTAATTTGTTTTTGAGTTTTAGGAATTGGAAATTTATTAATGGCTTCAATTTTATTTGGGTTAGCTCTTATGCCTTGAGGTGTGATTATGTGACCAAGAAATTCAGTTTCTTGTTTCATAAATTCACTTTTATCCAACTGAATTTTTAAATTTGCATTATTTAATTTTTTTAAGACTTTTTGCAAATTGTCAAGGTGTTCTTCTTTACTTGTACTAAAGATGATAATATCATCTAAGTACACATAGCAATATTTACCAATGAATTCTTTAAGTACGGAATTCATTAACCGCTGGAATGTCGCAGGAGCATTTTTAAGACCAAATGGCATCCTGAGAAATTCGTAATGTCCGTTATAAGTGCTAAATGCGGTTTTCTTTATGTCGTCCTTCGCAATTTCGATCTGGTGAAAACCTTTGGCAAGGTCGAGTGTAGTAAAGTACATAGCTCGACCTAATTTGTCTAGAATATCCTCTATATTTGGTATAGGATATTTATCGTCGACAGTGACATTATTTAATTTCCGGTAATCAATTACGATACGCCACTTTTGTTTTTGTGTCGCATCTTTTTTCTTTGGCACAACCCATATGGGTGCAGAGTAAGGAGAATCACTATGTCTGATTATTCCTTGTTGTAGCATTTCTTCTATTTGATCGTTGACTTCCTGACGATGAATTTCAGGATAACGATACAACTTGGTGTAAATGGGTAATTCATTTACGGTACTTATATTATGTTTGATTTCATGGGTAAAGGTAAGGTCATCACCTTCGTGATAGAAGGCTTTACCGAATTTCCTTAAAACTTTCAGAAGCTCGTTTTTAATACCTTTATCCAGATGTTCACATCTGATTGTACCTTCATCAAGAAATATTTCATTTTGGAATATTTCTAATTCTTTTAACGGAAATGGTATATGGTACTCCCTCTCTTCATTTTCATTGAAGTAGAGTGGAAGTTCATTTCCTGTTTGTAATTTTAAAATTTTATTTTTATAACAAATATTAGCTTGTAATGGTATAAGAATATTATTTCCTAATATTCCATCGAATTTATCGTGGAATTTCATTTCTAGAAATTCTATTTTATTATTAGAATTGAATTCTAAAAATGATTCGATTATTATTTTAGTATTACAAGTCATAAGTAAGAGAAACATTTGTAAGAGTTTACAAGTAAACATTTGTAAGAGTTTTAATTGAAATAGGTTTGATTTTACTAGAATATTTTGGGTTACAAATCCCCGTATTTATAATAATCATTGTAGCACCTGTGTCTACTATGAATTTTAATGGTCTACCTTTTGACTGGATTTTTATATAAGGTAAGGATTGTTCTTTTCCGAGGCTTTCGAGTGAAAATTTTGTTCTTGTGGTTGGGTTTCTAATGTGTTAACTCTAGAATTTATTGTTTGATCAACATCCATTGGTTCTGGTGCATTTGGTCTAAGTTGTTGCCTAGAGTTTGGTGACTTATTAAATGGATCATTTCTATAATTATGTATTATAAGACTCAGTAGACATTAAGCATTAAAAGTCTTATTTCTATGATTAGAAATTTTGCAATACCTTATTTTTATGTTATTTACACAATATTTTAAAAAGTTAATGTTTTTTTTTTTATTTACTTTTCACCTTTTTTTTTTTTTTTTTTTTTTATTAAAAAATTTTAAATAAAAAGGAGAGCAAAAAAAAAAATGTAGAGTATTAATTTTTGTTCTCTTTGTGAGTTCACTTTTTTTTTTGTCACTTTACTTTTTTTTTTGTCACTTTACTTTTTTTTTAATTTATTTTATTAGAATTCCTTTTAGTGAAAGGAATTTTAATAAAAAAATATCGATTCTGATATATCGAAATATTTTCTGAAGAAATATCGATCTTTAATTTTTTTCAATAATATTATCGATTAATCGATTATCGAATATAATTCCCAAATAAATCAAATATTTCTGAAAACTTGTAATGAAATTAATTAAAACACATTTTAAATTTTTTTATTAATATCCTTTTATTTATTCTCTTTTAAGTGAACCTGAAAAGTAAAATTTGTATTAATTTATCAAAATAATTAAGGATTGAAAATTATAGTATTAAAAATTTAAGAAAATATACATATATAATATTCATAAGGAAAGAAAAGAAACTCACACGCAATGCAATAAAACTAGACTAAATGAATGAAACAATGCAATCAGACTTACACGCAATGAAACAAAAACTAATTACATATAATATTAAAAAATAATATATAATAAAATGTGAATCAAATATTAAGCTGCTCAATTTTAAGTGAGCTCAAAAACAATAGTTTATTTAGAGTTTTACCCTTCAATCTATTTCGCTTTTCTGTCATTACAGCACCAGCTTTAGAAAAAAGTCTTTCAGCAGGAACGGAAGTAGCTAATATTCCAACATATTTTGGAGCTATTTCAGCTAACTTTGGAAAAAATATTTTATTTTTTTCCCAAAAAATAATGGGATTTTCTGAGAGTGACGAATTATCGGTTGATAGGTATGCGCTGATTTCCTGCTGTAATGTTCTTGTTTCTTTGTCACCTTTATTTTGAATCATTTTTAAATGATGATTCCAAATGGAGTTTTTTTTCTCTTCCACTTCTATAAATGATTCATCATCACGATCATCATCATATATATCATTATTTTTGTTTGTTATTTCCTTTGTAATGAACAAAATAGCATTAGCAGCATTAACAGCATATTCGAAATGTAACTTTTTGAAACGAGGGTCTAAAATAGTTGCAACTGCAAGTAATAGATTTTTTTCAAATCCTGATAAATCTTCTTCAATCTTAAATTCCATTTTTTCCTTAAGTTTTGACCCAATCAAAGTTTCAGGTTTTATTTCAAGTATACCTAAAGATGTAGTAGGAAAAATTGATTTTAATTATAATAAATAATAAAGTAAAAAACCTTACTTAATTTCAGACACTTAATGAGTGGAATAATTTTTCCTCCAGTTACGTTCTTTTGAGCGCTAATTTCTGTTGTTAATTTTTCAAAAGGTTCAAGTAAGTTAATTAAATCTTTAAGAACTTCAATTTCAGTTGAATCAAGCATAGGTGGCTTATTAAAATTAGAAGTTGGAATGTTAAAAACTGCATTGTTGACATCTCGCAACAAATCATGGAATCTACGTAGCATGTAATACGTAGAGTTCCATCGAGTAACGCAATCTTGAATGAGTTTTAACGTCGTTTCAGTATGTTGTAACTGCACTTCTCGAAGTTTATCATTTGCAAAAACACTTTGTTTAAAAAAAGTTACTAATTTTTTCACTTTATCTACTACAATTTTAATTTCATTGAATGATGCTAATGATGTGCAAACTATTATATTTATCTTGTGGGCAAAACAACCCAGATGTTTAGGATGAAATTTTGATGAACTTGAAGAGGAATCATCGAAAAATAATTTTACTGCTTTCACCATATTAGTTGCGTTATCAGTAACTATACAGTTTATTTTGCTTTTTTTAATATTCCATTCTTCACAAATTTCTTTCAAACATCGTGATATATAATCTCCTGTATGTCGTTCATTCAATTCCCGTACTCCGATTGTTAAGCTTTCGAGTTCATTATTTTCGATATAGTGAACCGTTAAACCTAAAAAACTAATTGTATTCAACGTTTCAGTCCAAATGTCCGTTGTCATACAAATCCATTCTCTGTTTTTTAATTTGTCAATCTCCATTAATTTCAAAGTATCATACTTGTCAAAAATTTTTGCTTTTATAGTTTTTGAAGATGGTAGTTTAATCTGAGGACATAATGTTTTCATAAGATGCTGAAAACCGCAATTTTCTATAGTTTTAAATGGCAGATTGTCTTTAACGATGAACACAATTATTGAATTAATTATTTTGTTATAATGGGAACCATTTTCTGAAAATAAATTATTACTAAAATTAAATGCATACAAATTTAGAATAATATAACATAATTTACCCGAACAATTTGCTCTAATTTTAAAGGATTCTCTAATATCAATGTCTGATTGCGAAGAACAACTGGGCTTGGAGCTTATTGAAGTCAAGCTAGACAAGCTATTAACATCGGAATATCTTTCTATGCACTTTAAATTGTAAAAAAACATGACAAATATACTTATTCAATACCTTTGGACTTGTTTACCTGTTGTTTTGATTGTGTACATGACTGGGAATCTGCATCTAAAACAGCGAAATGAGCCCGTTTGATATGAGTCCATAAATTTGTGGTGTTTCCACTTGATTTTACTTTTTTAAAACATAAATTACATTGAACGTCTTTGTTCTTTGTAGTTTTGGAAAAATATTTCCACACACTATTTTCACTCATAATTTATAAGCAATTCAATTAACACTATTAAATGCACTATTAACACAACGGTTGGCTTATTGGCTATGGAATGGGGATAGATGGATATTCAAAATTAGTTTTGTTTGTAGTTTGTACAATCCAAAAAGAGCTCAATTATTTTGTATTTTGACGTTTGACTTTTTGACTTTAGATTTAACATGCGTTTATAAAATATGAAAAATTTTGCGTTCAGAAATTTTTTAAATAATGTAATTTTTTTTCTGTACACATATGTATTAAAATATCGATAATGAATATCGATAATATCAAATAATTATTCATTATTAAAAATCGATTTTTTATCGAAAAAAAATGGATAATATCATCGATATATCAAATATCGATAAATATCACCGATCACTAATTCCTTTATCAATTGATTTCTTCGATTTGGAATCCTACCGACTGCGCCAGTGAAATCTTCTCTTCGGAATTCAAAAATAAAATAATAAAAATAAAATTAGACTTTTTAGGTTTTTATTAACCTTCTTCTTTAATCTTCAAAAATGAACTAAAAACTAAAAAGTTACATTTCTTTTTTCTTAAAAATTAAAATCAAAAAAAAATAATTATCTTATCGATTAATATAAAAATAAATAAATTATGCAGTTTAGCAATAAAATATCATAATTTATTGACACTAAAAAAGGTCAGTTTTAAGTGCACGAGACTTAAATAATTTCAATTGAATTTTAGTTGAATAAGGGATTTTTGTATTATTATTTATGTCGAGAGGTTAATAAATTATGTGTTTGTTTTGTAATATTATCTGTTTAATATTTTGTTTAACAATTTTTCGAGTTATTATGAAATTGAAAAATTGTAAATAAATAAAAAAAAAATAAAATGTGTAATTTATGAGATTGTGTTTTTTAATTTTTGTTAATTTAGAATTTTGTCAAATGATTAAGAAATTTTAAGTGGTTTTTGGAAATGAAGAAATGATTAAGAATGTGAAGTGGTTATAGGAATGGTGAAGGAAGATCTTGAGTTGTGCAATCTTGAATAGGGCAATCTTGTGGTGACATAACAATATATATATATTATAATATAATAATTTATTAATAACATAGTAAAAATATCAGTACGGACTGATTTATCAGATTACCTTAAAAACAGAATAATAAACACTTGCTTAGTCGCTGATTATAAAAATTTGTTTTAATTTATCTGCTATTTTTCTAACTTCTTATTATTTCAATTGAAATTTAGTTAAAAAAAAAATTAAATTGGAAAACTAGTTTATAATTTTAATTCGCTTGTGTGAGCATTTATTTTCTATACAAAAAAGTTTTATTCATTTGTAATAAAACTATGCACTTTTCAAGTTTTAAAACTTTAAAAGTGCATAGCTTTGGATGGATATATGAAATTTTATAAAATGTTTACGAATGTTACGAAATGTTTGAAAAAATTATTAAAAACACGTATAATTTAGTATAATTTTAAGAATTATTCTTATTTGAAATTTTACATGAAAATATTTTATATGTTACATACTTTATATGTTATTTTATATGTTAGTTAAAACTCGAGCTTAATAAACTGCTTACAAGAGATTAAAATTACTACTTATTTAATAACAATATTATTTTAAAATTTTTCAAATAGATAAAAATTCAAATTTTCTTTTATCAAGCAAGTGCTTCTAATCCGGTGCTTGAGAAATGGTTATTGTATATTTATACTAGTAATACACTAATTTAAACTTTTAACTTACCAATTAATATTGAATATAATTGCGGTAATTTAAATTCCGCTAGCACCTTTTCCAAATTTTCATCGAAAATCAAAATTAGTTCTGCATCTATAATGTCTCTTCTTAAATTATTTAAAATGGTATCATTTACCACATCGACACAATCATTCATAAAATTATCTATGTATTTGTTAAAGTTATTAAAAAAGTTAATAAACCTAATTATAGTTTAATTAATACCTTTATTCATTTCACTTTCCATATTATTTTTTTTAACTTTTTTTTTATTAAACTTTAAACACTTCACAGACTTAAGTTTACACACTTCACAGACTTTTAAATGACTGACGCAATAAATTGCTTGTAAAATATTTTGATCATTTAAAAAATATATTTTTATAACATAACATAATCATTAGACAAGATTATACATGTTCCTCAATAATAAGAAAAAAATCAATAAAAAACAAACAAAGAAAATAAGAAGAAAAATAAGAACAACACATAAAAAAAGAAGAACATGCAACAAAAATATAATTTATCTCTTAAAAATGCTACAATTTCTTTTGATTTTATTATGCATCCTATAAAAACAACCGTTAACAAAATATAGTACATGCATAATTATTTCATAAGAAATCAAATATAAAATGTAATGCAGAGTAATGTTTTCATAAGACAATAATAACAAAATCATTAGACCAATAATAAATAGAGAATTTGTAACGGTTTCAATAAATTATAAGATTTCATTATGATTTTTCTTAAAATTCTAATAAAATTTATATAAATGATTTTATTTTACTACAAGTTCATAAGATTTCTTATAAAATTAGAAATAAAAGTTATGTATTATTTTGAAAGACACATTATGAAAACTTATAAATTTTATTATGTTTTTTTTCCTTGAGTGTAACTTCGCAAAAAATAATACCTACTATTGTTAATTTACTATTGTTAATAGCTATAAAATTATCTAATTTTTCTTCAGCATTTAAATATTTTACTAAATATGACGGTACAAAGCATTCTTGAACAAAACTAATTGCACTTCCTGAATCAAGCAGACTTGCTAAAGAAGCCACATGGTTTTTATAAAAACAACTTTATATTTAAGCTGAAATTCAAAATTATTGTTTTTTTGGCAATTATATTTTATTTTTTTAGTACAATCTTGGAGTGATAACACTGGGTTTCGCTTCGGACAATCATTTATTTGTGACCAGTATTTCCACATTTGAAGCAGGAACCTCAGTATTTCCACATTTGAAGCAGGAACCTTTAGGACGTTTGAACTTTTTGCATATGTTGTTGGTATGCCCTAACTCGTTGCAATTAAAACATTTAATTTTTGACTTACCAAATTTTTCGTTGTCTCGTTTTCTTTCGAAGCTATTTAGATTCGCCTTAATCTTTTCATATTTTGTAAATGTAATCTTCAACTAAACTAATGTATTTGAATTATATAACAATACCTTGTTTATGTACGAATCATTGACTCCTTCTATGGTGTATTGAATGAGATCAATTTCAACTTTTTCAAGTGAAGCAATTTCCTGCGCTACTAAAATATAAGTTTGAAAAGTTTCTTCTTTTTTCTTCATATGTTTTCAAAGCTCGGTGTGTACATCGGCATTTGTAACACGTTTTACAAATTCTTGAATTAATAGTATTTTTAACTCCAGTCACGTTTTCGCCAATTGGCTTCGGAGAAAAAATTTCCCAGTTCCATCCATTAACAACTATTCATCTTGTGAATAAAAAAAAGAAAAAATAAATGTCATAAATGCCATCTAAATATGGAACATCATCGATTTCTGCCCCATATTGAGCTCCTGCTATTAAACTGTCATATTGGTAAAATTTTGAAGTTCTATATCTTATTACTTCTTCCTTCCTCACCTTTGCAGCCATCTTACTTCTCAGGACTGACAATTTGACCAAGCACTCATTTACTCTAGAAACACTCCCTACTGCATTTTCTTCTCTTTCCTGGCTCAAAACCTTCAATAGGGGGTGATCCAAATTTACTCTTTGAATCGTTTTTCCTGACAAAATTGGTTTTGTGCATATTTGACCTTGTTCTCTTGTAAGGAAATCTGTTTGTACTGAGAAACACTCCCTACTGCATTTTCTTCTTTTTCCTGGCTCAAAACCTTCAATAGGGGGTGATCCAAATTTACTCTTTGAACCATTTTTCCTGACAAAATTGGTTTTCTGCATATTTGACCTTGTCCTCCTGTGAGGAAATCTGTTTGTGCTGCATTTGCTAACTTACATATTTTAACAGCTTGGAGTAATTGAAAAGTTACTCTTTCATTAGAAGTTCCTTTCCCTTGTAATTGTTCTCCCATTTGACGTCTGTTTTGGAATTCATAGCCAGTCATCCATTTTAATAATCCTAGATCTTCATAATGTAAGCCAAAAGTACTTAAAAATACCAATTCCTTGGCTGTTCTAGATGTCATATTCTTCCCTTTCTTGCAATAGAAATTCGAACTAGTGTTAGCATTCCAAAGCCCTCACATTCCGTGTCCTGAGAAATCTATATTGTTGATTATAGTGGTTGTCATGTGTTGTTCAATTCTTTCAGGATTTGACATTATTCCTGCTATAAAAGGAAATTAATTTCTTGGCACAAACAAACTTATATTTTTCATCAAGGTTGAATAAATCAGCAGTTGCTTCAAAACGTTGTATCCATTTGCCTACCTGGTAATTATCATTTCCGGTAAATTTTTGCATGGCGTCTTCAACATATCTCAAATTATTTCCATTTTAGTTTCCTGGACAAATTTCTTCTGTTGTAAGTTCCGATAACCGTTTTTGCAACTCGATGATCTCTTTTTGTTTTTGAAGTTGATATCTTAAATCAGCAATTTCGGAATCTAACTCGTCTAACTCGTGATTGTTTATTTCAATTCTTTCGAGATCATCTTCAACCGAACCATCAGAAATATTGTCTGGGAAATGCAAATTTACTTGCGATGTTGTAAGACTTGGTATGGCTTGTTCCAAACGAACTTTTAAAGCGAACTCCTCCAATTTTTGTTTTAATTGAGGAACTGCTGCATTTTCAATGTATCTTAAAATACGTGGTTCCAATGACATTTTGTTTGAATAAGTAGGTTTAAACTTAATTTTGCCTTTTTTCTGTCTTTTTAAACTCTATAATATTGTACATATACCAATAATTTCGTATCATTTTTTTTTTTGTTTTTTTTTATTACAATTTATTTAAATTTATATTTTTGAAATTTTTTGTTTATTTTATTACCCCTAATAAAGCACATTTGAAAAAGTTCAGTCACAAAAATACGAAGATTATTAAAATAAATTTGGATAATTACTTAAATAAAAAAAATTTTTTTTTAGAAAGCACATATGCACATGTTTTTGATAATTTTATAATATTTGGACGTATCCCACTTCTGAAGTTGTAAGCTTTTTATTTAATTAAGAGAAACCAGACCGATCTGCTTCAGTGTTTAAACTCAAGTCTTTATTAATTTCTTACAGGAAATATAATTGACAATCACAATATGTTTTTGGTACCATACGTCATTAGTGTGAATCTCTACTACGCTATTGACTCTTGATATTATTTAAACTTTAAACTATGTTTACATAATCTTCTTACACAGGTAAATATTCTTATACGTCTGTGAGACGTACCATACTTTCGAAATTTAAAAGGTCTTAAAGTGTTTATGTTATGCAATGCATTGTATTTCATTTGTTCTTAAAAAATTATATAACATTTAACTTTTAAGATTAAATAATACAAAAAATTTTACAAAAAAACAGAAGATCAAAAATTTCTCCATAAATAAAATAAAGAATAACAAAAATCAATCTTTCTCTTCATAGACACTTTCTTAAAATTATAATTAATTAAAAAAAAAATCAAAAACAATTTAGAAATTAACTTTTTTAAATTTTGACATCGGATCAAATTGTACAATTTTCATAAATAAAATTGTAACATTGTAAGCACATTATCCCAACAGCATTTTTTATGTACATTTAGTAATGAAAAAAAACAGCGAACGGACTATGAATTTTGTGGTTTTTGGACGTACTCTGGTATGCAAATGTAAAATGAAGAAACTACGTTTTGGAAGACGTTAGCCAGACATTTTGATCAAATAAAAACCATTTCCGAAGCTTCAGTTATTTTTCAGTAAAAACTACTAATTATTTACGGTTTTTTACAGTTTAATTATGGTAACGTTGTTAAGAAAAAAACCGTATACCTGTTGGTTTTATGGCATTAATATTGTTCATAAAAGGATAGTATTTTGGACAGTTTTAAGTCAGTCTAGGTGAAACAACAGAAGTCCATAACAATGTTGGTTTTATACTGGGTAATATTATCCATAAAAGAAGGGTCTTTTTGTCAGTTTAACATCAACCCCTGTGGAACAGCAAAAGTGAATAATAAAATTAGTATGCTAATGGTTATTTTTTTGGATAATTACGGTTTTATAAGAATTTAATCTAAATGAAAAATCGTTACCCTATAAATAAGAAATCCTGAACCTATATAAAATAAATAACATATATGTACACAGTTCAAATTAATTATAAAAATAGTTACGATTACATTGCGCTCTTTACAGCTCCAACAATTTTTTCAAGAACAAGAAAAACCATGTCATCAATCAGATGAAATATTTTGCAGATATATTGCATTTTTGTCTGATCTGATTCATGGCAAAACAAAATGATTTAAATATTTGCCTGCAAGGAAAAACGAAACATGTATCTATGAAAACTGGCAGAAAATCGAAGCGTTTCGAAAAAAATTAACATTTTTCAAAACACTACTGGCTCGTTCGGATATTTCTGCAGAACACTTTCCGGATAAAGCAAAAATGTTAAATGAGCAAAAATTTGAAAATAAAATATTGGATGTGTATATAAGTGTCTTATGCAGCCCACTCACCAGTTGCACAGTTTGACATACACACAAAAACTCATTTCAAAAACTTATTTTGAAGTTTGTTTTATTCATTCATAATTCGTATTTGTTTACATATGTGGCACGAAGTATTTTTTAATTTTTTTATTAAAATTACGAAATAATTAAAATACAAAATGATAGATAAAGCAATTACCCATTTTATTTTTACATTATGCAACATCAAGTGAATGTCTTCATAATAGCATAGTTCCATCTTATAATTAGTGATAACCAAAACTCAGAAATTGGGTCAGAAATATCTGTATTCAGGTGAGTTAAGTTCATATTTATCTGTGGATTATTTGTAATGTTATGATCTAGGCAGGTTCCTGATATTAGTCTGGTTTCGGTGTGGTCACAAAAGAAGAATCCATTACCTTCAACAATTGATTTATATACTTCAACATCGGAATCGGTATTTTCCATGATGTTATAATTCAAGTCACATAATATGTACCTATGTACCATTTCTTGCCTAGTTTATTGAGATTGTATTCGAAAAAGGTCATTAAATTTATTTATTAAATCTTTATCTTTTTCAGGTGGTCTATATATTGATATTAATATTGATATTGATATTGATATATTGATATTAATATTTTTATTGTTAAATGTAATTATTAGATTTATTATGCTGTTGTATTCATCGCAAAATGTATCAAGTATTTCATAATTGAGTGATTTGTAAATAAATATATTTGCTCCACCACCCTTACGTTTTTGTATATGAAAAATTGTTGTAATTATTAAATTTAATAAGGTTAGTTTCATGTTCCTCTATCCATGTTCCTGGGACAACAGTAGTTAAGTAAATTACAGTGTTTAAAGTATTCAATATTTGAGTCAATTCAAAAATTTTGTTTCTAAGATTCCCAGCATTAAGATATAGTAATTTAAGTGAGTTATACAAAAATTTGACGATATTATTGCTTTACAGACCTCTTGCTTTCTTATAAAGTAAACTGAAATGTGATGTAAGCAATTAACTCTTTCTCTTAGTATATCATTTTCATTCCTTACATTTATGTTTCCTTCTAAAAGAGTGTTCAACTTTGCCTTTAGTTTCATAGCCTCTTTGTTCACATCAGATAATTGGTTTTCTTGTCCTCTCAGTCTT
This sequence comes from Argyra leucocephala, assembly GCA_963942445.1. Taxonomy (NCBI): domain Eukaryota; kingdom Metazoa; phylum Arthropoda; class Insecta; order Diptera; family Dolichopodidae; genus Argyra; species Argyra leucocephala. The sequence continues at coordinate 51,427,713 of OZ012679.1, read as the reverse complement.
TTTAATATTTCGTTCAATTTATCCAATATTGTATCATTATCATATTTTTTGATCGATTGTATCTGAAGGATTATTCAAGGTGGTATTCTTTGCTGCAATAGCATTTATACCTGAGGAAGTCTTTTAAAGTGGAAGTTGAGTCTTTTTTTTCGATTGGTTTTACAAACTTTGCCGAGGCAAACTTTTTCGTTATCCACAAAGCATTCTTCAAATTCTTCATTATCCAGTCCAAAACATTATTTATGGAACCATGGTTTACACTCTCATTCAGACGCAATTACTTTTTTTATTTTAACATTTTTTTTGCATTCGAAACAATTTACTAGTTTACTATTTGACATTTTTGATAATGTGTCGTTTTTTCACCATCTAATGCAGCTACAATTCCAGAGGAGGCTTAATTGCTGTGTCACCGTATTGTTGTTAACATTAAAGAAATCAAGTATGTCTTTTCAGTACATCCTGGTGCAAAAAGGAAATAGATGAGTGAAATAATAACGAGTGATAAAGAGTCTTGGTTTGTGTGAAAAATATTAGAATAATTTCGACAAAGACAGACAATTTTAGTTTTTTCTTCTTCGTTCACATGATCTGAAGTCTGTTACGTACAGACTTGCAACGTCGTTTACATTGATTTCGTTCGCGATATTTTTCGTTTCTATGTTATAATACTTGAAGGAGTTTTCAGTAGGAATAGTTTTATTTGGATATATCATTGTAATGTTCATATCCTTTTCCGAGTAATTACGTGCTTCGACAATTGCCCGACTATTTTGAAACACTGTTGAAGTTTCTGGAATTTCACAGTTGTTAAACATTTGCCTAGGCAATAATTTCACCCTGTTTATTTGTAGCTGGGATTTTCAGTTGCAAAATTGAACTTGCTGAAATTATTTTATTTAACAGAATTTTCGGGTTTGTGCTTAAAAAGTTCATGTGGGGTTTTAAATTTCATATTTCCAAAATGTAAACTGGATTGAAGGGATTTGATTATATCGATTCCTATCAGCCCGTCAAAAATTTGTACGACTAAAATTTTAAAATCTTGTTCTCATTGAACTCTATAAAGGCGGGAATGGTTTTGTTGGATGATTATGTTTTGAAGATATAAAGGCGGTTGAAACAATGAAGGGTTAGAATTTTGTAAATGATTTGAAATATTTTTTTATTATAAGAGGATCAAGGAAAGATTTTGTTGAGCCAGTATATATTAATAATTTTAGTAGAGGGTCTGAAATATTTATATAAGATAGGTAGGTAAATAGGTAGAAAAGGTAATTCCAGTTGCTTCTGGAAAATCAATTTGCACTTAATTGTGCGTTTCTGATACCACGATTCGAGTGACTTATTTCTTGTTGTTGGTTATTATAGGGGGATTGTTTATATAAGGTAGTTGACGTTTTTCAAAATAACAATTAAAATCGATAAGGAAGATGGCAGGCTGCAGCTGGTATTTTGAATTGTCCAAATTTTCTTCTTCGTGTCCGTTTTCGTCACTATACTCCTATTGTTTATACTACTACTCCTATTGTTTGTCCTTAGTACAACACACTTGTTTCTGGAACAATACCTAAGCCTTCAAATTGCCCAGTATTGTACAGTTCGTCAATTTCCATTTTAGATGAACTTGGCTGTAGGTTACGTTCTCGATTGGGGTTTGATCTCCAAACATTCTGGCTTTCACCAAACACTTGAGTATGGCTTGGCATTGGTTTCTGCGGTATATTTTGTAGTCGTTAGACATAAGTTGGTCCATTGGAAAAAAAAAGGTTTTCATAATTTTGATACATATTTTGTTTGGGGCTATTGTTAACATGTTTTTGTGAATAATAATAAGGATTTCGGTTTTGTATTGTCTTCGATGGATCGGCAACGTTTTTAGCTTGAAAATTATGCACTAAATTTTGTTGAGGAGTTTGCCATTACATGATTGGTCGATTATAATTATTAATTTTATTTGGATGTTGTCGAGGTTGTCAAGTTAAAATTGGAGTCATCACTTTGTAAAAATCTTATTATTTTCTTCTTTTTTTTGTGAAATTTATTGCTTACAACATTATTTTTGATTCTTTTGTGCGAACCATAATACATAAGGATTTTTTTAGATCAGCGAGAAAAATTTGGAGAAATTGTTAGTTACCATTTCCTGTTTAATTCTCCTTATCACTAGCTACATTCGTGCAAAGCTAAATAATTTGAAATTGAATTTAAAAGTTTCTTTACGCGATCATAAAAATCAGTAGAAGATTCATTTGGTATTGGCCAAAAGTTATTTAAATCTAAAAACAAACAATTTTCATTTCGAGGATCACTGAAATGCGATATAAGTTCGCTCAGAATTCCATCGACTGAACTTACACAACTTATATTAATAACTTCACGAGCAGTGGTAAGTTTACTAATTACTGTACGGAAGATTACCTGATTTTGGAATACAGATGGGTTTTCTTCATCATAAAAGTTACTTAAAGTACAATACTTTAAACACTTTCTACAAAAAATTGTAATTCGTTAACGTCACCGTCGAAGTCCGGTATTGTTTCGGCGTCAATTTTTATAAATGTTGGTACACTCATTTTTTTGACTCTTTAATGTAATTTTTATTGAAATGAGATGCTGTTACTACAGTTAAATTTTTAATATTATTATTGTTTATGGAAATATTTCGAAGAATATTTATTAAATCTTCTATATGTATAGTTCTACACTAGTGGATGGATTGGGATTAACGGAATTTGACATATAATATAAAAAATTAAGTACTTACAGGATAATTTTCGTGTGCATCGAATTTTTATCTGCTGATTCAAATCATCTGGTGCACTATTTCTTAATTCGTTCGATTTTCCCAATCGGTTTAATGTTCTTTTGACAAATTTTTAGTTGAGTTGCCAAAGTAGCTTGGATAAATGTACCACATAGACTCAACAAAATACATAGTTACTTTAAACAAATTACTTTATACCTTCTTCCTAGTTTAGCTTGACATTATAATAGGGTAAACTAATTTGAAATATTAAGATTGTAATAAAAGAGCAATTTAATATTTTAAATTAAATTCAATTTTCAAATTTTAAACATTTTGTGCCATTTTACAAAATTAATAATCGGAAAATTACAAAATTTTTTTTTTAAAATTTATTATTTATTAATATTATTTTTATTTTTAGTGATCATTAAATATAATCGTATAAATAAATTAATTTTCGTTCACTAATAATTTTTAATATTTGATTATTCTGCATTTATCTGGATGTTTGTAAGTTCGACGGAACGCTCCAACACATATACAAATTGCATATGTATACAAATTGCATATGTATACAAATGCATATATATACAAATTGCTTTGGTGCTTTTTTTTAACCCCTGTCTACCATGCTAAACCTTTGCAGGAAAAATTGATTGCATGAACTATATTTTTTTAATTTAATGTTAGTCTTCTTCGCAAATAATAAGGAAAAATAAAAAATAATAATAATAATATAAATAAAACAAACAACTTTTTTGATTTATAATAATAAGGACTAATAGAAATTTAATCAATAGTTTAATATGGTATAATAATCAAAAGGGAAACAGCATTTAACACAAAAAAAAACATAATTCACTCAAAGATTATTCTTATTACTTAAAATTATACACAATAATATACATGTGTATCAGCATATTTGTATTGTATAATATTATAAAACGTATAAGCAGCAATAAAGTAGTATTTATTGCTGCTTATACCTTTTATTTTTGTCATTATTGTGTGCGTAACTCACTTCACTCAAAAAAAATTATTTTTTTAAGGAAGGGTGTGGTAGTGGTTTAGTAGGTAAGAATCTTACATACAGTGTCAAGCTACGGGGTTCATTGTATCTTTCTGAAGATTCCCACCAGCCTACGAAAAATAAAAAAAAAATAAAAATTGTCAAAGTTTTGACTACCAAAAAAAATATTTCTTTTATGTGTTTTAGAAAATTAAAAAGTGATATAAACATAAGTACTGTAATTTCGGAATAAAGAATCTAATGAAACGAAACTAGGATTTATTTTGCTTCCGTCATTTATGACGGGTTACAAAGCTAGTTTTTAATATTTGATTGCAAATATCGATATTTCGGAAGCAACAATCTTCCTTCATCCGTGCTTGTGACTAACTATCTCTAATATGTAATTATTATCCAGAAACTATATGTAACTAACTATTGATCAGCAGTTCTAAAATAAAAGATTATGATTATAGGAGGACATTAACTACATTTATGTATACTGTACATAATTAGAATAGTTAGGTTAGAATTTAAATCTTTTTTCTGTTTTTCAAACTTCAAACTAAAGACACGTTTAGCACTTTTTTTAATAAATTATTTTAATTTAGTATATACATAATATAATAATATATACTTACATTATTAAACGTATGTACCTATAATGTATAGATACAAAATCCAAAACTGTATTATTTTACTTATGTAAGTAATATGCAAAAGCGTTCCTTAATATATATTAGGTATCTATAATATTTTAGCAAATGTTCAAAATTATATTTAATATAATAATTTACACTGATGGTTATTAAATTATTAAATTTAATATTATTTATTAATTATTTTTTAATTCATACACTAAAACTATTAATTTATTTTTAAATGTTAAAAGTTTAGACTTACAAAAAACTTACGTACTTTCTGATTGGAATAAAAGCGCGAACTGACAATGTTAATGTATGTAAACATGTAAATATTATTGAGTATTATAAAGTGCATAAGTACATAATATATGTATACATAATTTACATGATTGATATGTAATTTTTTTTCATTTGTAGGTTCTTTTAAATAATGACACCTAAGTACTTAGGCAATTTGACGATGGTAATTTGGTGATATTAAAAAACTAAGTTAACTTGGCTTAGTATTTAGTTGAAGGTAAACTTGACTTAGTATTTAGTTGAACACTACAATGTATCGTTACTCATTTTATTTCAAATTTGACACGCACCTAAGTACTTAGATATTTTGACGAAGCTACTTTGGTGATTTTAAACAAGGCTATTTTAAAACAACTTTTAGCTTAGTTAAAATTTTATATAAATTTTTAGTTAAATCAAAGTCGTTTTTTTAGTTAATATACCTAAAACTTGTGTAAAAAACAATGTATAAATTACAAAATGCTAGGTTAAAAATACCTATATTTACAAATTTCTAACAAACTATTTTACCTAAGTCGACTTGGTTAATTTTACAATAAAACTAAGTTGTTTTTATCCTACAAATTCTGGAAACCAATTAAACATTATCTAAATCATCTGTTAACTTAGTTAAAATTTAATCTGCAATTTTAGTTAAATCTAACTCGTTTTTTTAGATAATATACCGAAGACTTGTATAAAAAAACAATGTGTAAATTACAAAAAAACTTGGCTACCATTACTTAAGTTTAAAAATCTCATACAAAATATTTTAGCCGATTTGGTTAAATTTACCATAGTTTTTTTTCTCAGTGTAATTGCATTCTCTTCGAACTCTGTGAACCACTGATTGATGTCAGGTGAACCCGTTCCAGTAAAGGATGACAAACTATCCTGAATATCTCTTAAGGTAAAGTACGATCGTTCCATACTAGAAAACGTTTCTTGGATAGCTGTATTAATCGAATCATTCTCGCATATATCATCAGCCAGTAAAATGAAATGGTGAAGTAGTCTTTTTTTTTCATTTTTTATTAGTTCGTTATTATACATTTTAGTATTGTTTCATCGCCTGATTGGCATTATTGAAACATTATACACAATCGAGTTCAAATTTAATTCTTATTTTACAATAAATTCAAGGTAACATTTATAGTAAAATTAATATACATAAGTTTTTATACAGAACTTAGTATACTACTGTTTATGAAATTGAAATACTACAAAAATTTGAAAGATTCCTAAATAAAATAACCACATTAAATTCACTAAAAAAAAAAACGCTAAAGATAAAAATCAAGTAATAAAATCCAAATAACCGGGCTCCAATAAATATTGTTTTAATTCCTTTCTGAAAAACTTTATGTTTGACAAATCTTTAATTCTTCGTGGCAGAGAGTTGTATAACCTGGAACCAGATACGGAAATTCTCTGAGACGATAGTAAAGATTGACCACCCACAATCCTAATATCATTTCTGTTCCTGGTGTTAAAATTGTGACCGTGACGCTGTATAGAAGTAATATTAGAGTGATCAACATTATTAATAATTTTATATATTTTCAAAATCTGCTGATACTGAGATATTCCTTTAATAGGTGGAATTCGATTCGAGTATAATCTATAAGTACTATGTAGCGATGGCAAGTTCAAAATATTCTTTAATAGCCTATTTTGACCTTTTTGCAAAATGCGAACATTATTATTACACCCCCATATACTTGTACCATAAGATAATAAGGAATGAGCAAGTGCAAAATACATTTTTAATTTTATTTCGCGAGGTATCTTATTTGTAAATTTGAAATCCTTGAATCCTTGAAAGATTTGATTCCTAAAAACTTAATTTCATTAATTTCTTCTATAAAATTACTACCTATTTTGATTTTTATTTTTTCAACTTTCATTTTACAAGACTTAAAATTAACTATCTTAGTTTTCAAGGAATTCAGAGCAATTTTATTGAATCGAAGGAACTCTTCTATAATGATTAAATCATGTTTAATCATACTTTCAATATGTCTTACTTCATTACCTGGATTAAAAATACTACAATCATCCGCGAAAATAAATAATTTGCCATGTAGAGGTAATTTATTAATGTCGTTAATAAAAATTAAAAAGAGTAATGGACCTAGCGAAGACCCTTGTGGAACACCCATACTAATATTTTTCATTGTACTATTTTTATTTTTGTTACAAACATACTGCACTCGCTTACTCAAATATGACTCCATGACTCTCAGAGATTGTTCTGAAAACCCGATTATATCCAATTTTTTTAAAAGAATTTTGTGATCAATAGAGTCAAAGGCTTTCTTTAGATCCAGGAAAACGCCTGCTACCATTTTGAATTTATCTAAATTTTCACATAGTGAATCAATTACTGTCGAAGCATTTTGTGTACCAATACCTTTTTGAAATCCATATTGGTAAGAATACAGAAATCCGGCTTTTAGTTAAATGATTTTCTATTTTTTTATATGACAATTTTTCTATAATTTTTGAGAATACAGAGGGTATAGTAATAGGTCTATAATTAGAAACTACAGACTTATCATCTTTCTTTCATATTAAAATAACCTTTTGAATTTTTAAAGCCAAAGGAAACGTACAGTTTGTAATTATTTTACTTTCTTGCTTATTACTTTCTTGCAGCTCAAACTTCCTTCGATTCGTATTTAATCCCAACTATCTTAATTTCTCCTTTAATCCCTCCGAGATCATAATAACGATTGTTTGAGTGTCCATTTTGATATAATTATAATATACACTTAATATTACAATAACAAAAAAAATAAAAAAAATATATGAAATCATGCAAGTACTCACGCTTTTGTTTCCTCTACTTTAATGCACCTCAGCTAGAAGATCACTAAAAAAAAAGTAACAGAATGTATTATATTAAAGCAATAAAAGAAAGGGATACATTAAAATCATTCAGTAAATATGAAAGATATTTGCTTAAAATACAAAAATTTTGTTTCTTTTTTTTTTTTTTTTTTTTTTTATCAAAACAACGTAAAAAAAAATACGGTGCTAAATATTTAATAAAAAATAATTATTAATGATATGACTTCACATGAAATTTTCCTCCGCCCTAGGTTGATTTCTTAAAAAAAAATTTCTCCGCCCCTGATAAATTTAATTTGCTGCCTTTAAAAAAAATTGTTGCTCCGCCCCTGATGAATTTCAATAACTGAATATTATTTGACGTGAATGTGTTGGTGACTAAATTGTGATGAAAACCTCGTGCAGCTTTTTAAATTAATTTATTTTACTTATTAATAGTTTAGTTACTATTTTAACCAATTTTTATATAAATTTTTAAAAAATTTATAGGTAGTTAAATACTTGTAAAAGTATTTAAATTTAAAATGATTTTTATTTTTGACTTCTCCAACTTTTAAAACTTTTTAAATTTCTTTATAAAATGTATTGAATTTGTTTTAATTTTTATATTAATTTATTTAGTTTAATCAATTAGATAAGTTTTAGATTCATTTTATTGAGTTTTTATTTTCAGCCATTATTATATATATCAGGCACGAAGCGTCCATATATTGAGTTGAATGAGTGCTTCCCCAAATAAAATATTATTTATTATTTTTTACAGCTTAATATAAAATTTATATTTAATTTAATATAAAAATTACTTAATTACAAAAATTCAAATCGAATGAAAAAAAATTTCAAGCAAAAATTATATGCATAGAATGATATTAACTACATTATGTATGTTTAGAAAATAATGCCTATATAAACTTCATTATTTTCTATTACTATTATCATCTATTATTCTTTCAATCATGCAAGCCAACAAGAGATATTCAACAACCACAAATTTAAAATATTTGAAAATAATGCCTATTAAAAATCATTCTTCTCTTACCAATATAGCTATAACAATTATACATTGCATAATTATTATAATGACAAATTAAATATCATTCTCCTCATTTACAATATACAACATACACTCAACATCAACACACACTGTCTCTATTTAGCAACAGCAACAAAATAATAAGAGAAGCGACAATAAAAAAAATCAAAAGGAAAAAAATTTGATTGAGTCGCTGATATTCATTCCAAATTTACCTGATATAATTAGAAAATATCTGATAGAAAATAGATTATCTAGGGAAACAACAACAAAATATCGCATGACAGAAAATGAAATTACAAATAAAAAAAATAGCAGGGAATGAATTAATTTTATGCATTATTGTGGTTGTTGACTTAAATGAGAATTAATATTTATATAAATAATGTATGTAGTTTTGGGTTTTTTTAGAGAGTAGTAGTGATTTGGGTTAAGTAATTCTCTAGTTTTTTGTTATTGAATGCTACATTGTTTATTTTCAGCCATAGTTTTGTTTTATGCAGTTTTGAAACAATTTATTTGTTAACAAATGTAAAAATTTAAAACATTTTGTTTTTTATTATTTATAAATAATTATATTAGAAAATTGTAATTGTGTTATTGAAAGTTTAAGAAAAAATAATTTTCTACTAGAAGTTTTGAGGAAAAATTATTAATTGTTAAGGATGATAAACCAATGCTTGATCTACTAATAACAACAACAATAAAACGGTGTAATCAGCATTTTTCAGTAAAATTTTTTTATTCGTAATTGTGATGATTGATGAAAGTTCATATTCACACTTTTTTACATTGCTTTCTTAAAGTCAGAGCTTAAATTAAAGTTATATTTTCAGATTAAAATTATTATTTTTAATAATTATAGCGAAATATTATTATTTTTAATTGAAACAGAATTACACAACTCTTTTAATGAATATTCTAAGCTTTATTAATTGATAATAACACGTCTCTATAACACCTATTTCAGTTGAGCGATCGTTTTTCTGCCTAAACAGAATTAAAACTACTTTGAGAAATAGATGTGAACAGTTTTAACTGTCGAATTTAGCAAAAATTTCAATAGAAAAGGAAAGCCAAAGCAAACTAATGTTTCCTTTTATAGTGCTTCCCCAATTGAAAATTCCACGCCCCGTCACTGATATATATATAACCTTGAATGATACAGTCAACTCCAATTAAATTTTAATTTTTTTTTCAAATCTGGTACAGTCTTGTAAAACAAAATTTGTAATTTGATAATTTGTTAAAGTTGTTAAATTTACATTAATGCACTCGAATTAAACATTTCACAGGTAAAACAGTCAATGAGGATTCTTGATTTTTAATTATATGCTATTAAATGTTTAAAATATGTTATAATAATATAGATAATAATTAAGTAAGAAATTTAATTTTTCCCCAGTTTCACTCTCTTAGTAAAATGTGGTTTGTGATTTACGTTTTTCTGTTTTATATTATAGGAATTTTAATTATTAATTTAAATTTATATTTTATTCAGTTTTTAATTATATTTTAAATTATCGAACGCCACTGATGTATTCAAAATTTGATTAATCTTGATGGATTGGTTGAGCCCCCAAATTGTAGGATTCCACAATTCAAATTATTAAGGTGGTTATGATGAAGTCCGAAGCGGAATTTCTCCGAAAAAAAATTCCGATCCGAATACGAAAGAATTGGTATGCTGAAGTCCCTTCGACTGCAAAGTCTGTGCAGAAATCAAAATCATACGTTTCTGAAGATTTTTTTTTGTTTTCATATTCATTTCAAACATTTTTATTTTCAATTTTTTTTAATTTATTTTGTAAAAATTTTTTAATAGATAATGTATATGACATAAATGTATATATGCAATATGCATACATAAATTAAAAGTAAAAGTTACAACTTTCTTAATTATATATGTAGTATGTATATATATACAAATTAAAATAATAGTAATTTTTTGTTACATCAGAGAAAATTTGAAATTCTCTAATGAATGTAAAATTTATATGTATCGTTTTTAATATATATACATATTATGTTATAATATTAAAAACAATAAAATATATTACACTTTTGAAGCGCTTTTTTATTCCTAAATAAAAAAAATATTTTTCATAAATGAAAAAAAAATTGAAAAAAAAAAACTATTATTACATTTTTTACTTCTCCTAATATTCTAAATACAAAAATTGTATGCTTTATAATTCATTTCCAAACCATTCTAATACTTCCGAATGAGAAATTCCGGCGTACAATTTTCAAATTATTTTCCGTTCCGACGAACTTCATCATACATAAATTTTAAAATTTCGGATAAATAATTACATTTGCAGACTGCGGAATACTTTCGGACTTCAGCATACCAAATTCGGAATGTAATCGGAATTTCACATTCCGACGAACTTCATCATAACCACCTAAATAAAAATAACATATTTAAACTATATGTAGGATTCCACCTACAATTCACTTAAATTTATCGCTTTAATACCCCTAGCTTGATGGCTGTTTCTTTTTAAGTGCATGCATGCAAAATATCCTCTCAACCTATGTCCATTGTCTCTACTACTACAATTACTACTGCTACAACTATTACTAACAACTACAACTATTACTACTGTGATTGTCAGCTTCTAGTGGTGCGTTGACATCCCACATATATATGCATATATTTAATAAGAAACTTTAAATTAATTTAAACATTCTGTTTCAATGACTAGATAATAAGCTTTTTTATAAATTTTTTTTATTATAAAATACAACGTCGTTAAAGTTAATATTAAAGGGAAGAAAAATGTAACTTAAATCATCATTTTATCTAACGGAATAACTAAAAAAATAAAAATGTACAATTTTATGGTACACAGCCAATTTAATTTTTATAGGTTTTCAGATAATTTCATAATGCACAATTTTATTATAACACGAAATCAATGTTAATATAATAAGATAAGCTTAAAAATATTAAATTACTCAATTAATTTAAGTTAATTGAAATTTTAAGTCAAAAGGAAATAATCACCCACTTTCTGTTACTCGCCTCTCTGAAGAGAATGAAAAATTATTCTCCTCATCTGTAATTGAATTTGTGTTTCTGTTAAACCCGCGACAAAAATTTTTGCATGCACTGGTAACACTTAAAATTTTTGAAATGTCAAAATAAAAAATATATGAATTTTTTGTTTATTTTGTGTGAAGTTGTGAACAAGCGGGAAAATTTTAAAAATTAACTAAATTTGAATAGATATTTATTGAAAAAAAAAGAAAATAAAAATATGAGTGCATTTATGTTGGATTCATCAGAACATTTCAAATTGCTTCTGATTAGTCTTTTTGATTTTTGTCCTTAAAAAAAATGTATTAACATTCGGAATTTTCTTTATAAAAATAATTAAATTAAAAATGAATATATTTTTTGTACTTACTTTTCCATTTTTTTTTAAATAACTATTTTAAATTTTCAAAAACATAAAAAAAAACCGAAAATTTTTTGCCGCGAGTTTCTTTTTTCTTCAAATTTTCAAGTGATTTAAAATGACTGTTGCTTCTCATGAAGAGTTTAACAGAACAGCGACTACTTTGACAGTTTGACTCGCGCCAATACTCTCTGCGGAGAATCATTTTATGATTTTTTTTACTTTATTTTATTTGTTATGTATATAGTATGACTTATATAGGTAGAATAGGATTATTTATGTATTTATTATTATTTTTAAATTAAGTAATTAAATTATTTTAGGAAACCACTAGGGTGGTCTCCATACAGTGATAAATCAGATTCTATATGAATTGCAGAACTCCTGATAATTTTCCTTCAGATCTGCTATTGGAACATCTAATGCACTGTTATTTTTATGGGTGAAGCAATAATTTAGTAGATGATGGTAAATGGTTTCAGATGGGCACTCACTATTATATCCATTATGCACAAACTGATTAATGACATGTAAAACATTTGTATAATGCTCCTCTTGCTTAAAGTCTCTCAGAAAAGCTGCTCTTTGCTTATCTTTTACCTTTGATCCCTCAACTCCCAATTTTGTATAGTGTGTGGACATAGTCATGAACTCACCTAATAATTTTTTATTTTTTCAGTTGTCTTTTGCACTTTATAAGAAACGTGACATTGATAAACGTGATGAATGAAAAATGCCATTGCATAAGTGTTATCTTTATATTAGTCTTCTTTTATGAAACTTGGCACATAGTTCGGGTAGAGAAATTTGGTGTTTGGCAATCCAACAGCAATATCAGTGATGATCATTTTTGCCCTTTCACCCAACTTATTGAAACATAATATTGATAACTGTGGGAAAACTTGTGAAATCCTAGGGAGAGTGACCACCCTTCCTTTACCATTGGATACTATTTTGTATCTTTTAGCAAGACTGTCAAAAGCCTCATAAGCAGTTTCATTTGTGTTCCTTTTTGAAACTGTGGCAACATTCGCTCCTCTCACATGGAACCATCCGCAAAGATTCACCATATCTTTGAAGAATTCAAAAGCAGTCAATTTATCTCTCTGACTGCACAAGATATTAATGTCTTGTATAAGTCATCAAGATCAAATCCTTCATATGTAAATATAATAAAGGTCTTACCTATTGACTCCAAGAAACTATCACTTGCTTCTTCCACAGCAAGACTTATGAAGTCTGAGTATGAGATACCCTCTTCCATGATTGTATTTTGAGTAATTTTACGTGCCATTTTATAAATTTGATATTTTATTTATTATCAAGGTTAATTTAGTTTTAATGAAATTTCAATTGGTTTTTTAATAGTCAAAAAACGTTCTACAATGTTAACTTTTATAAGTTATTTATATCCAGACTTTGTGTTTTCAAAACAAAATGCACAAACTCACGTTTAGAGTGTAACAGAAAGAGGGCGTGTGTTTTTAATATGGGTGTGGTATGTATTTAGTTTAAATGCATTTAATTTCATATCTATTCTGCCAGCGACATCTCTGTTCGCCACATTTTGTTGAAATGTAGGTCTCTATTAATAGTATTTGTTAGAGAGTGTTTAGACATCAGATTTTATTTCATGAAAGTTTTGTTTTACTTATTTTTATTACATTTACAATTTTTTTTTTCATTCATTTATTTCTTATTTACATTTTTTAAGTACATATTTACATTATAACTAATTTAGTTTATAGGAGAATAGTTAGTGGTATCTTATATTATAAGATAACACTATTCTTATACCACATCAAAATCTAAATTTACCAAATAAAATTCTTTTGTTGAGGGGTGAACAAAATTTTTAAAATAAAATTTTAAAAGAAAACACAAAAAGAAAGTAAAAAAACAAGAGTTTCAAGCAATAAACAACAATAAAATAGTGTAAATATAAGAAAAACATTTCAAAACATATAAAAAAGAAATATATGTATAAAACTAAGTGAAAATTAAAAAGAGAAAATTTAATTTAGAAGTATTAAAAAAGAAAAGGGTTTATTAAAAAGAAAAAAAGGTTTACGAAGATGAATTAAATGAAAACAATTAGGAGACAGCAATTTTACAAGTCCAAACAGAAACCACTAGTATCAATTTTTAAGTCGTTACATAATTAATTAAAATACATTATTTAATTAATCTACATTATCTAACAAAACTTCAATTCCACGGTGGTCGATATTTTGATGCCATTTCTTGATATTACTTGGGTATATATTGCAATTACATCAGATTTTATTTCAAAAGTTTTAATTACATATCTCACAGATAAACAAAAATAGTTGCAAAGTATACTATATTTCTTCATGCAAAATCCACTTTCTAAACTTGCAAAATACGAATATGCGTGACGAGTACTAATAATAAATACTTATAAACAAATATAAATATTCAGTGTAATTTCAGAACAGTTATGAAATATAAATATTTAAATAGAAAATCAATTATTCTTAGTATTATTTGTATTGATGAATAATAATAATATTTAATACACATTTTTTGTATTTTTTAATGTATATCTTTCAATATATTGGAATAACACAGTTAGGAGTTTTACCTTTTCTCGCAAAATCACTTTTTCAACTTGCGAAATACGGAAATGCCTGTCGAGCACTATTATTTAAAAAAAAAAATTTATGATATTCTATAACAAAGTCCGATGTCTTGAATGAATTTTAATGAACATCATTTATACGTTATAAACCAACACAATTCAAAAACGTATAAACACTGCCTTATATAAAAGTTTTTCTTCAAAACTATTAGCGGTCAAAATTTTCAATTTGATTCTATGAAAAACAAATAAAATTATTATTTATTATATTATACAATAAGTATATTATAAATATCGTAAACTATAATCTTATTCATTTTTTTATTCATTTTATCATTATTATTTAAATAACAATAATAATTACAATTATAATAATTTATGATATCGTACGAATTATAATACCTACCTACCTGTTGTGAAAATAAAATTTTAATACATACAGTGAAAAGTGCTTTCAAAATAAAACAAAAAAAATATAAACCTGAAGTAGGCCTGCGGTAGGCTGACCAGATTTCTCAGAACTAAAAAGAGTATAACTAAAAATATAAATAAAAATCATAGCAAAAATAATGTATAGAATACAAAATAAAAATATTTATTTATTTTATTTATTAATAATTCATAAAAATAATTTTTGTCACGAAAAAACAAGAATAAACTAAACAGAAAACGTACTTCAGGTATAAAATACAAAATAAAAATAATATTATTTATTTTATTTTTTAATTACTTAATAATTATATTTTTCATTGCTTGCAGCCCTTTTTAGCAGTAGTTTATCCTGCTTTATAATATCTTTAAATTCAATGCAAGTCAAATTAATATTAGTTTTTAGTTTTAATACATTTTCTAATGATTTGACCGAAAGTTGACTTTTTTCTTTCGACCAATAATTATTAATGATGCTGAAAATGCGTTCACAGTCTGCGTTTGTTCCTGGCAGGCATAAAAAAAATTCGACAGCCGAATAAATACTTTGTAAATTAATATCAGAACTTGTTGTTTTAAATATGTAGCTCCATTTCTCCAAAATTGTTGTTTCTTTTTCTTCATTTTGTTTTTGCTCTATACATGTTTTAACAACATGGAAAAAATCGCACAACATATTTTCATCTGTAGAAATATTTGGAGAATTATTATTTGAATTTATTTTAATAATTTTTTCGTTAAAATAGTTGAAAGATGTTCTAAATTCATCATATGAATGTACAGATTGTAGCAAAAAAGGTGAAGTGATGGAAATATCTTTAAAAAATCTGTTAGACCATGTATTTAAATAATTTATGATTTCTGTATAAAATCGATTAACAACCGTTTCTACATATGTTCTATTTAAAGTATTATCTTTTTCTAATTTTCGTAGTAAATTTTCAGCTGTAAATGGAATGAACATTATATTCAAACGATGGTCAATTTTTTGTCGTAATTTGTAATATAAATCAGCAACCTCTGTTGCAGTGATATCATTTCTTTCACATACTTTTATTACATCATTAAAAAGTTGAAGCTGTGTTTGGATGAAAAGTAACCAGAATTCTGATGATTCATTTAAAAAAAAATTATATAACATTTTGCAAGGCTCTGATTCACTACTCAAAAAAAAGGATTTTAAGGCATTGTACAATAGTAAAATGCGGTCCACACAGGGCAGTAATGATAGCCACCTCGTTTTGGAATGTATTAATAAAATTTTATATTCACATCCTAAAAATTCACAAAATTCTTTTAACTTTTCTGTCCGAATTGTATATAAAGAAAAATATTGATATATTTTATAAACAACCACATCGATATCTATTGGTATTATCTTCATAGACGCTGAGCTTATAGCATTATGTAAAATATGAGCACCACATCCAATTGTTAAAATATTTGATTTTAATTGCTTTTCCAGAAGAGCATGTACATTATTATTATTATTAGCATTTTTTTTTAAAATACTCCCAAAATTTACATTAGCATTGTCTGCCACTAAGCCAACTATTTTGTTTTCTAATTCATAATTAATAATATCCCCAGCAATAGCATTGCTGATGATTTCAGCTGTTTCACCCGTCAAGCTATGTATTGCCAAAATACATGTTTTTATTTCCAAATTATAGTTTTTCATTTTCACATATTTGGCTAATACAGGAAACAGTTTTGTGGCTTTATGGTTTCAAGCATCACAAGCGATGACAACAAATTTCGATTCATTCAATTCTTTGCTTAGGCTTTTTTCAGACCAATCTGTTAATACATTATCGACAATTGCTTTGCTCTTAGTTCTGCCACAACTTATTCGTTGATCTATACAATTTTTTAATAATTTCGAAGTACAATCCATATCACGAAAAGAATGACTATGTTTAATATTGTGATATATCCTCACCAATTCATTAATGGTATGTTTCAGATCAGTCGAAGTGAATTCCTTTTTTTTTAAAAATGAATTTAGATTTGTTGCAGACTTAGTGGACGTGTTTTCAATATGCCTTCTTGATTGAATATGCTGTAGCACGTCATATTTTCCTTTGTTTTGTATAGAAAAGCTTATTGAACATGTAGTACATTTGGCTTTATAAATTTCATTTTCGACTGGAATTATAAAACTATACAGTTTTGTAAAGCTTTCATTAAATTTACATTTCATTCGTGACATTATGGTAAATAACTATATAAATTATAATTATTTCAAACTTAACTAAACTTAAATTCTAAAAACCAAATTAATTATACTAATCAGACTACATTAATTTTTTGTTAGTTAACTTTAAAACAGCTGTTTAGAATTTAAATATTTTGACATTTCAATCTTCTCTGTAGGAACGAAACGAAAAATCCAGAAAAAAATTTAGTATCAACCATTTCTTAACATTTCAATCTTCTCTGTAGGAACGGAACGAAAAACCCAGCAAAAAAATATCTACTTAGTACATTAATATCACGTCAAAACGTAACGTTAAAATTTATTATATCAAATAGTATTTTATAGTAATTTTTAATTGAAAAGAGTATTGTTTATATGTTTTCAAGAAACGAAAGAGTGAAGAGTAATTCGTCTTCGAATAGAGTATAATACTCTTTAAAAGAGTATACCTGGTCAGCCTAGCCTGCGGATTTATCTACAGGTCCACTGTTTAATAAATAAAT
Organism: Argyra leucocephala; assembly: GCA_963942445.1. Lineage (NCBI taxonomy): Eukaryota > Metazoa > Arthropoda > Insecta > Diptera > Dolichopodidae > Argyra > Argyra leucocephala. The sequence continues at coordinate 51,410,005 of OZ012679.1, read as the reverse complement.
AAATACCTAAATAAAAAAAATAGTTATAGATAGATCAAACAATATTGTAAATTACTAGCTATTCCCGGCGTAACATTCGCCGGTCTAGCATTGGTATTCTAAATGAAACAATTTATTTTATTTGTTTATTTTCTTTATTTTCTTAAAAAAAAATAATGTTTTACATTTTTTTTATTACATAATAAATAAGTTACAAATTGAAAAACTTAAAACTAAAATTCACTTTATTTATTCACTTTATAAATTCATTAAATTTATAATGCTAATGCTAGACCGGCGAATGTTGCGCCGGGAATATCTAGTAAATAATTATTTGTGAAACTTTTTTTTTGCATATGTGTTTGGTTTGTTTGTTAGCATGTTGTTGACAAGAGCAAAAATTATTTTATTACATTAAAATAGCCATAGATACATTTTTTGTGTTTTTTTTATTATCATAATAGCCTTAACTATTTCAAAACTCAAAATAAAAAAACAAAACATTTATTTATAGAATCTACATTTTTATTTCACTTTTAAATTTTGGTTTTGACGTTTTGGTATGACGATTGGTTACGACTTTGTTAAATTATATCGAATCATATAGGCCATTTAACGAAGTATCATATGACATCATATGACGCCTTATGACTATTATAGTTAGAGGTAAAGCCAATAATTATTCTTTTTCTCTTATTGTTCAGTTTTTATTGACGCCTTATCACTATTATAGTTACGGGTAAAGCCAATAATTATGCTTTTTCTCTTATTCTTCAATTTTTATTGTTATATTGTTATCCCGCTAGGATCTCTGATGTAGGTAAGGGTAGTCTGTGGTTTTTCTTTTTAAAGTTTTTTTAATTTTGATGTGTACTAAATTTGCCATGTATTGAATTGGAACTTGATAATAATGTCATAATTTATTTTGTTTTTCTTGTTCTTGAGAGATCGTAAATTTCGGTTTATGATTCTCCATGTACAATATAATATTTACTCAATGCTACTGCGCATTTGAATTTATACTTTTGAATTGTTAATAAAATAAATAAATTTCAATTTTTGGAATTTGTGAACATGGTCTGGGTGAGGTAAAAAATATATTTTCTAAATTTACTATTTGTTTTACCGGTAAGTTTTTTTGCTGTAATATCGTAATATTTTAGCAAAGCTATTTTAATTATTTATAAATCGATAATAATAATAATAATAATAATAATAATATTCTGATAATTCGGTTTTTGTCTTTGCTACTTTTTTTTTTTTTTTTAAATTAATTCATATAATCAGATAGTCAATGCTATTGCTCAATAGGTGAATTGTTTTTAGGTTAATTTTAATTTGTTTTTGGTTTTATTTGGTTTTATCGTTTTGTGGTTTATGTCTTTAAATAAAATTTTTCATACTATCGTAATTCTTAATAGTTCTAATAAAGTTGTCTAATCTGGTTGAAAAAAGCTTCGTGTTGTAAAAGCTTTGTGAAAAGTTTAACAGACGTTTAAGCCTATTAATATATAAGATTATAATTAATACCCAAAAAAATCATCATCATCGGATATTTCATCCATTATGTAAATCGGGTGTTATGAGTAAAAAAATAAGGCACCATAAACGTTTATGACAAGTTGACCACTAACATTTTTTATTATAATTACTCGCAAATGTGAATAAAAACAATAATATTGATAATATTGTGAATAAAAAAAAGATAATATTGTTTATTTCAAACCGAACTTTTTCAATTGAAATTTAAAATTTGTTTAATATTTAATTTTTCACGATAATATCATTTTATTTCAAAAAGAACATTTGCAATTGAAATTTGAATTTTTTTTCCATATAATATGTATTGCATACCGGGGTATGTTAGGTGTTGATGGAACGTATATTTTTTTAAGTATAGACAGAAGGGTTAAAAGAAGTTTCCGATCAATCGTTTCAAAAGCTCTCGTTAGGTTTATAAATACTCCATCTATTACTTGTTTGTCATTAATAGCCGTTTTCCAGTTAGTTATTATTAAATTTAATAGCGATTCACAACTATAGTTTTTTCTAAAACCTGATTGATGTTTAGAAATTATCTAAGTTTTCCTGTAAATATTTTGGATATAAACAACTTTTTTCAGAATTTTGGCTTCAATCGAAATCATGTGAACTCGACGAAATTCTTCACATTTATACCTTTAACTTTCTCAATCGGAGTTATTCTTCTCAATCGGGAGATGTACTGCCGACAGTACATCGACACACTTAGACCGGTGAGGTCCATTGTGATACCACGGGAACTTTCCTCGCGTAATACCCTACTCGTTGAACCAATTTGAGCTTTTAACGAAGTCGCGGAGGGTTTTGATACCAGTGCTTTCAAGATCACCCAGCGAGTCCAGAAAGAAGGCTCCTAAATGGGTTTTCCTTTTATGGTAGAGACAAGGGCAGAAACAGAGTAGATGTTGGACAGTTTCATCCTCCTCCACCTCTCTACAAGTTCTGCAGAATTCGTTTGAGGGGAGTCCCAGTCTTCTGGCATGTTTACCAATCAGACAATGACCCGTAATGACCCCTACCATAGTGCTAATGTAACATCTTTTCATTGTTGGTAGTTTAAGGGATCGCTTCAGATTCAACATAGGCCGGATTTGCTTGGTGATGTTGCAGTCTGGTCTAACTGACCATCTGAAGTTTGAAGCTTTTATTGCATCATTTCGAAGCAATAAATTACAGGTGGCAAGAGGTGCACCCAGATTGCTCCTTTCCGGAAAGAGTTCTAATATAGTACCCTCTCTAGCAAGTAGATCTGCGATGCAGTTACCCGGAATATCACTGTGTCCTGGCACCCATCGTAATAATATGTTGAATCTATCCGCTAGTTCGTCCAAAGAACTGCGACAGGCCAACACGGTTTTTGAGTTGATGGCTACCGACTCCAGTGCTTTAATTGCGGCCTGACTGTCTGTGAGTATACATATATTTCTAACAGATAATACGCTGGATCTCAGCCATGAGGCCTCTTTTGTTGCCATTACCTCCGCCTGAAACACACTACAATGTCTTGGTAGGCTGAAGGATAGACTAATATTCAGGTTTTCCGAGTAGACTCCACCCCCGACTCTGTCATTTAATTTTGAACCATCAGTGTAGAGGTGTACGTGTTCCTTGTTTAGAACCGTGCTACTCTTCCAACTTTCCATAGACGGAATATCGGTACGATATGATCTCTCAAAGAAGTACCCTGTAAGAGTCAGATCTAGGTTCTCTGGAATAAATTTCTTGTATTCCATAATAGAAGAGTGGCCAATTAGTTGTGGTTTCCACTGGGAATTGGCTTTTAGCCTGATTGCAGTTCTGGATGCCATTTCTTTACCATGAATATCTAATGGTAAGAGATGAAATAGCGTATCCAGTGCCGGGGAAGGAGTTGTTCTAAGTGCTCCTAAGTGCTCTTATGTAGATGGAGGCTGATCTTTGAACTTTTACAAGGAGGTTGAGGTTTGTACCAGTGTTGAGTGCCGTCCACCACACCACGACACCATACATTAGTACAGGCCTGACAACTGCTGTATATAGCCAGTGGACAATGTGTGGATTCATTCCCCATTTTTTTCCAATAGCCCGTTTGCAAGAGTACAGTGCTGTTGTAGCTTTCTTTACTCTTTCAATTATATTCGGTTTCCAACTTAGCTTCTTGTCTAAGATAAGACCCAAGTACTTAGCTCTATCTTTGATAATTAGTTGGGTGCCGTTAATATAAATAGGGTCTACTGTCGAAAATTTATATTTGCTAGTGAAGAGGACTACATCAGTCTTTTGTGGATTTACTGAAAGTCCACTGTTTGTAGTCCATTCACCCAGTTGACTTAAATCGCTTTGCATGAGGTCTCTAAGTGTGCTTAGATACTTTCCAGAGACAGCAATAGCAATGTCATCCGCATAAGCAATCACTCTGCAGCCTGCCCCTTCTAGTATTAGTAATAATTCATTTACCACCAAGTTCCATAGAAGAGGAGACAAAACACTCCCTGAGAAGTGCCTCTTCTGACAAACCTTCTTCCGTAAGCAGCACCAAGTTTAGCATTGATGACCCTGCTTGTAAGCATTTTATTAACAAGTGCTACTAGTGCGGATTCTACTTCAAGTTTCGACAGTGTAGGTGTGATTGCCTCAACGTTGACATTGTTAAAGGCTCCTTCTATGTCCATAAACGCAACCAGAGTATACTCTTGATGCCAATGATTTTTCAATAGTACTAACTAGAGAGTGCAGGGCGGTATCCACCGACTTTCCCTTGTTGTACGCATGCTGTGACGTTGAGAGTCGATTATTATCCATATTACATCGTATATAGATATCAATCAGTCTTTCAAGAGTCTTTAGTAAAAAAGAAGACAGGCTAATTGGTCTGAAATCTTTCGAATAGGCGTGGGAACTTTTACCCGCTTTCGGTATGAATACTACTTTAACCTCAGACCAACACTTTGGAATATGGCCTAGATCTAGACAACTCTTAAAAATTGTTTTGAGCCAGGGAAAAGTAGTACTAAAGGAGTGCTGCAATTCAGTTGGATAAATACCATCCGGTCCTGGTGACTTGAATGGTTTGAAACTATTTATAGCCCATTGCAGTTTGGAGTTTGTTACCACTCTCTCCGATAAATCAGAGTATTGAATACCGCTTTGATTTATCGTGGATTGTGTATTAGAGCCGCCGGGAAAATGAATTTCTAACAGCAGCTTCAATGATTCTCCACTAGAAGTGGTCCATGTGCCATCTGCCTTTAAAAGGTAGCTGGGGATCGCCGAATTAGTGGATAGTATTTTACGGAGCCTTGAAGCTTCGGAGGTTTCTTCTATGTTGCCACAGAAGATTCTTCATGAATTATTTTTGGCCTTTTTTAGTACAGTTTTGTACGCTTTAAGGGAATCTTTATATAGTTTCCAGTTTTGAGCGTCTCTAGTACTTTTTGCGATATTAAACCTTCTTCTACTAGTTTGCCGAAGGATTTTTATTTCCTCGCTCCACCACGGCGGTTTAGTTTTACCTTTAGACTTCCCTGTGGGGAAGGAGACGGAAAGAGCCTTATTGTAGGCGTTTTTTAAAACGACTGCCAGATCATCCAATTCCGATAAACCATTAGGAGGTCTGAGAGTCTTTGAGGTAAGTGCATCAGAGATAGACAAATTGTACTTAGACCAGTTGGTTTTTCTCGGATTACGGAAGATCGGCGGTCTAGATAAACATTCCTGTAAGTGGAATTAAATGTAGCGATGGTCAGAGAAGGAATGTTCATTGGACACCCTCCAGTCATTGACTTTATTGATGATAAGGTCTGACGCAAGGGTGATATCCAGAACTTCCTGCCTGATACTATTCACAAAGGTAGGTTCTCTACCTTTGTTGCATATAATGAGGTTAGTATTTAATAAGTAATCAAAAAATAGCTCACCTCTATAATTAGTGTCCGTGCTTCCCCAGATTTCGTGATGAGCATTAGCATCACATCCAAGGATGAGTCCTGTTCTAGATCTTTCTGCTTCCTGTACCGCACTACCCAGATTTCTCGAAGGTGTCCTTGGTCGTCATGAGCCAGATAAGCTGAGATTAACCAGTAATTGACTTTGCTAAGTTCTAGATTAACCACAACCGTATTTGCATCGCTGTAGCTAGGGAGCAGAAATACGTTAATGTTATTTTTCGCTAAGATACACGATTTGGGTTTACCTTTATCTTTAACATAAATTAGCTTATAATTTGGCGCCCTTAGTCCTTGAACCAGGTTGTTATTAACCCAGGGTTCTTGAATAAGGACTATATCCTCTCCACCCTTTGCCAGGCGGATAATAAGACCGGCTGATGTCGTTTTCGAGTGATGGAGGTTGAACTGCAAGAATCGTAGCATGGCACTACATCAGCAGATCTTCCTCCTCATTGGTTATGGTGGCATCGCTGTCCTCTGAATACAACAAGATATCTTCGTCCACACAGAGAGTCGCGATGTCGTCATTTTCCTCCATCTCTTGGGCTTGTGAAGTTTCCGTCACGTCCTGAAGAGCTATAGCCTTTTCCGCCTGGATTTCGATATCGGCCGGTATTTGTTGGGCAGAACAAACGGTCTTTGTTATGTTAGTTTCGCTACAAGTTTTTGTTGAAGCGCTCTGCCCCATTGCTTCATCACTCTTGTAGACTCTCAGAGTAATCGTCCCGAAGCCAAAACCAATAACCCTATTAGATTTAGTTATGGGTGCCAGACAGTCCTTGTTTAACACCAGCATAATGTGTCTGGACTCATCCTCGGCCTCGTCAAACTTACCAATCTTCCAGTTTGCAGTTGGAAGTTTGGGGTTACTAAGTTGTATCATTCGAAGGACACTCTTTTGATCCGACGGTATAGCAGGTATCCAAGCTCTAGCTCTTGGTCGCTCAGGGATTTGGTCCTTGCTAACGACCTCGAGCTTAGCACCTGGCCAAACTTCACCTAATTTGGCGATAGCAATCTTGTAGAGGAACAAAGATCTTTCGTACCCACACGCTATCAACTTTACTCTTTTTTGATACCAGCCCGCCTCCGAACAAACTGGCGCATCACCTGGATTCTTTTCCAACACCTGAAGGAAGACCCCGCTCAAAGCAAGTACGACCTTCTTCCAGTTATCACAGGAGATTTCACCATCATCCGCATTCCTATTCATGACGGCTACTACTAGGTGTTCTTTCAGTACCTCGTTAAAAGGTTTCGTAACAGATATAGCCGAGAGTTTGATCAGATTTTTGACAATAGACTTAGCCTGTAGCTTCGAATCCGAACTCTCCCTCGACTTTACCCTTTTGGGTGTGGAGTTACCCGAAGTTTCCTCTTGAGATCTCTGCCGATCTCTGCCATCCTTCGTGACCGAAGTAAAAGTACAATCTTTTTGTGAGGTCGAAGCCATACAAAAAGATGATACCGAAGTAGGGGGGTAGCTTCCTGATTTATATGGCCAGGTTTACCACTAATACCGGGCTCTGAGACCATGGCAGTAGCGATAGACGTGACCGAAGTGGAAGTGGATGGAGTTGCCTTCCGTTAGCTTGATGTTATACAAGAGGAAGGTTTTGTGGTAGCTTTTTCAGCTACAAGGCCAGCATTACTGTTCTTGCCAGGTTCTGCAACTGAAGCAGGAGCAGTTCGCTTGGCCGAAATTTTTGCTTTGACCTTGATGTTAGGTCGAGCTTTGCAAACTATACTAGGTATAGCAACTTGACCAGATACGGTCAACTGGCTGGGCTTAGAATCCAAAGCCATATGGTCACGCATGGCCGAAGAAATTGTGGGAATTTTATTTTTAAGCCCTTCTCCAGAGAGGCTAGAAGTTTGTTCTTTTTTTTATTATTAGTATAATTATCCATAATTTGGACCCACGAGTAAGCGAAAAAAATAATGTCCACCTATGCAGAGATTCGCATACATAGGTAAGGCTATATAATCCGGAGGTCACCAGGTATCCGGATACACCGTTCGCGACTGAGCTATTTTTGATATGGGCTCTCAGCCTGGTCGATTGTCAACATGGTTCGTATAACACCTTAATCCAGCCCAATGATTATCCTTTGGTTTCTGGTCTCCCCTAGGGGACATGTCTTTGATCATGGAAAACACCAAGTTCAGAGCCAGTCTGAGAGTCATTGACCATACTCAGCTTTCACACCACGGCAAGGTAGATAATCAAGTGAAAGTTTCCTTCCGTAATTCGATTGAAATGTTAATGATAGGTACCAAATTTTTAAGTATGTGGTCATATGCAGGACCGGCGCTAGAGTTTCCGGCGATGTGTGAAAAATTTATATTGCCGCCTTCGTTTTCCATAATAAAATTTAAAAAAAACGAAAAAATAAAATATATAACAATTTAACTTTATTTCTTTTAATTGAATGCATATTTATTGTAAAAACATAAAAATCTTAATATATAGCTACGTTGAAAATAAACTTTTCTGATTTCATCGAGAAAATTTTAATGACAAATATTCAATATCCAAGTCATTCACGATGTCGCTTTCAATCGAAATAGTAGCCAAATTGTTTAGTCTATCTTAACTCATGCTTGATCTTAAATAGTTTTTTATAATATTTAACTTTGGAAAGCTTCTCTAAGCACATGCTACCGTAATTGGTAATATCCTTTTGAGATCTTTCAGTCAGTTTAATTTCCAACCTTGAGCTCTTCATCCGGCATCGAGAAGATACTTTTGATGTCGAATAAAAATTTGAATGGTTCAATTCAAGCTTGAAAGGCTTCAAATCTATCTTTTATCACCTGTGCAGCACACTCAAACATCTTATCGAAAACATTTTGTGTTTGTATGTTTTCTTTAGACATACATTTTCTTCTGCAGTTTCACGCTCATCAAAAAATCTTTTTCGTTTTCTCTCCCTTCCAGCAGATTCTATGGGAAAAGATCTATCCACTTTTAAAATGTTAGCAAGTTCCTGTGCTTGTAAAATAGTGGTATCAAATTTATTTTGGTTATCGCTTTTCTTCAAGAAAATCATTGTTCTTTCCAGTGATATTGAAGCCTCCATAATATTTATTGTAACTGATTGAAAATGCTTGCTTGCCAAATTAATTTCAAATAAAAGTTCATACCAAATCTTAATCGAACATAGGAAATCGAAACTTGTTATTTTTGAAGCAATTGATTCTGCTGTAATTTTCACAACTGCTTCATGTGTTGATTTAGCAACATCTTGGAGGGCTTCATAAAATTTTTGGCAGTTCAAAGCCGATCTCGTATCGCTTAGCGGTTTGAGAGTTAAATATGGACATTTTGACTGTAAAATTTTCCATCTTTTTGTTGACGCAGAAAAGAACTTATAAACTTCTTCAATCATTTTCAAGAATAAGGCAATCTGGGATGAACACTTTACTGAATCGACCACTACTAAATTTAAAGTATGACTGCAGCATTGTATATAAAATGCTCGGGAGTTTTTATTTAGTATTTAAATTTGAACGCCTTTTCTAACGCCCTTCATATTTGCTCCATTATCATAGCTCTGGCCTATGATGTTTTCAATCTATTAGTTATACTTTTCTAGAGAATCGATTATCGTCTTTGTTAATTCAATTCCTATATTAAAAGATAGACAATCGAATAATCTCGATGTACTCAAATATCGAGTTTAAAAATCAATATAATGTAAGCAAAATATCGATTATATTGAGAACTCGATAAATATCGCACATCACTAATATCTATATGTATATTAAATATGAGTTTTATATTATCAAATTAAAATTTTCATCAAAATGTTTCCATCCCACATTTTTTGGTAGCTTATTTTTACAACTGTTTACTCTCTTTCAAGGGCAAAAAGTTTGGCAATTTTCTTTCGTGGGAAAAAAATTGGGCAATTTTTTCAAAAAGTATTCGAAATGAAAATTAATTTTTATTTATTTTTGTACTTATTGATGTAAAAAATTATGAATCTTAATCAAATGCCTACAACAATTTTTTAAGAAAAAGTAACTTTAAAAGTTAAGTTTTGAAAGTACGCTATTTTTTCCAATAAAAAGACGTGGAAATTAAAATTTAGCATACCGTCCTCATATTGTTGTAGTATATTCCTGAACTATAAAATCAATCAAGTTTAATATATTTTATAAGAATAAGTAGCCATCTCTCACTAGGACCTTATGCTTGCTCCCCTAAATGAAAAAGACCCTTCACTTTAAATTTTTTATTAATAAATCAAAATAAATTTGATGTTTGCAGAGTTGCGTACTTTTTCTAAATGGGTTTAATAGACTTTGCAGTTTTTACGGTTTTTGTAGAATACAAGAAAAAAAATATTTTTCTTTTTGCTCAGAACTTGTAGTTGATGCTGCATATCCGAACAAACCCATTATTTATTTCTATTTTTTCTCATGACTTACCAATTAACCTAGCTTTAATTCTAATCAAAAATATGATCTTACTATTTTTATAACAATATTTAGTTATTTAATATCAGAGGAATAACAAAAATAGAAAGCCGTTACTTAATAAAAAAATTTTAAGTCATTAAACTTTATTCTTATTGTAGAAAAGCTTTCTTTAACAAAATTGATAAATAAGTATTACCGAGATTATAAGAATAGAAAAATTTATAAATTTTAATTAGTTGAAAAGAAAAAAAGTATCAAACTCATTCACATAACAAGGAATAAATTACCATAACATAACATTTTAAGTAGGTTTTATTCTTAATTTAAAAATGTACATTAAAAAACTGTTGAAAATTTATGTAATGTTAAAAGCTTTACATTCAAAATTGGCTTTAAACTTAATTATTGAAATAAATACACAAATTAAAATAAAAAATTATATTTTTTAAATGAGAGAAAAATACAAAACCATAATGTAATATCTAACAAAATGAATAAATTATACAATATAAAGTTTCATCTTAGTTTTAAAGAAAATAAAAAAGTTCTAAAACTTTTAAGACCTAAAACAGATTAATTTGTAATATCAATAAATGTAAGTTAAATATTTACTGTAATTAAAAAGAAAATAGACTAAGTATGCAAGATTAAAAAATAAAGTCTCATAATATACAAACATAATATGAAGCTAATAATGTAATATTATCAAAATTAAAAATTATATTTTAATCGAGACTCCAGTAGCTCAGAAGAAATAAAAGAAAATGTTTATTACACATAAGTAGCTTATATTTTTGAACATTATCACTATAAATTTAAATATAATGTTAAATAATAAAATAATATATTTCTTCTAACGCCTGGAGTCGAGTCGATACTTTACATGTATATCTTGAACACTCTTAAATTTAAAGCATTTATATTGAATATTTTAATTGGTTTAATATGGATCGATCATGCAAACTAAAAATATTTTATTTATCTTACACTCTTTACACTTCATATTTTCATCAGATTCAAATTTAATTGTAGATTTTGTGTGAAGTGTAAAGAATGCCCTAGAATAATTTATGTTAAAATTCTTAGAATAATTATTAGATTAAGGATATACTTGAAGATTATGTGATTTAGCCTTAAATGTAAATTTAATTATATAAATTATAAAATTGTAAATAAAGAATTAATAAAAAATAAATACAAAATAATTAAGTCTTAAAGTAAATAAATTTTTATATTTAGAAAAGTAACTTATTATGTTTTTTTGAATTATATTTTGGACTAAACTATAATATATAAATAATTTTTTTCTCTTTTACAGTTGAAAACTCTTAGGAAATCATCATAACATCATTTAAAATTTTACATTGGCTCCTAATTCCTATATCTTATCAGACATTTCTTCATAAAATTGATATCAGCATTTTATTTTTCTTAATTGGTTTCACAGCATTTGACTTACGTAAAGGCTTTTTTGGAAATGCATACAGCACTGCAATTTTTAATTTAAAACTGCAAAAAAAAAAAATTCGCATACTTTGCAATATGCGCAGACTGTTGAGTTGACTTTTGAAGTTTAAGAAAGGTTCAGTGTCATGCAGGAACTAAATTATCAGTTCAAAAATGAAATTCAATATTATTTCTTAAAAATAATCAGTTTTATTAAAGATTCATTTATTTATTTCTTGATTCTGTTTAAATGAATGAATTTATTTTATAAATTACAACTCTATTTATACTAAAATATTTCTTAGTAAAATGTGCTTAAGACTATGCCATATTCCTCAATTTTATATTTTTTTTTAGAACAATGTGCTGAGTTTACAAAATTTACTTAAAAAAATTTGCTAAAAGATTTGATTACAAATATCATAATATGTACCTCACTTTTTGTATCTAAATGGGGTTACGCATAAAAATAATTAAGGTAAATATCCTGGAAAAAAGAAGTAGCCTGTTTCTGCATCCAACAGTGGCTACATATACAAATAATTAAGGTAAGCATCCTGGAAAAAGGACATACTCCTTTTTTGTATCCAAAAGCGGCTACGCATAAAAATAATTAAGGTAAATATTCTGGAAAAAGGAGGTAGCCTGTTTCTGTATCCAACAGCGGCTATATATACAAATAATTAAGTTAAGCATCCTGGAAAAAGACATACTCCCTTTTTGTATCCAAAAGCGGCTACGCATAAAAATAATTAAGGTAAATATTCTGGAAAAAGGAGGTAGCCTGTTTTTGTATCCAACAGTGGGTACGTATAAAAATAATTAAGGTAAGCATCCTGGAAAAAGACATACTCCCTTTTTGTATCCAAGAGCGGCTCCGCATAAAAATAATTAAGGTAAATATTCTGGAAAAAGGAGGAAGCCTGTTTTTGTATCCAATAGTGGCTACGTATAAAAATAATTAAGGTAATCATCCTGGAAAAAGGATATACTCTATTTTTGTATCCAAGAGCGGCTACGCATAAAAATAATTAAGGTGTAAATATTCTGGAAAAAGGAGGTAGCCTGTTTCTGTATCCAACAGCGGCTATATATACAAATAATTAAGTTAAGCATCCTGGAAAAAGACATACTCCCTTTTTGTATCCAAAAGCGGCTACGCATAAAAATAATTAAGGTAAATATTCTGGAAAAAGGAGGTAGCCTGTTTTTGTATCCAATAGTGGCTACGTATAAAAATAATTAAGGTAATCATCCTGGAAAAAGGATATACTCTATTTTTGTATCCAAGAGCGGCTACGCATAAAAATAATTAAGGTGTAAATATTCTGGAAAAAGGAGGTAGCCTGTTTCTGTATCCAACAGTGGCTACATATACAAATAATTAAGGTATGCATCCTGGAAAAAGGACATACTCCCTTTTTGTATCCAAGAGCGGCTACGCATAAAAATAATTAAGGTGTAAATATTCTGGAAAAAGGAGGTAGCCTGTTTCTGTATCCAACAGTGGCTACATATACAAATAATTAAGGTAAGCATCTTGGAAAAAGACATACTCCCTTTTTGTATCCAAGAGCGGCTCCGCATATAAATAATTAAGGTAAATATTCTGGAAAAAGGAGGAAGCCTGTTTTTGTATCCAATAGTGGCTACATATACAAATAATTTAGGTAAGCATCCTGGAAAATGGACATACTCCCTTTTTGTATCCAAGAGCGACTATGCATAAAAATAATTAAGGTAAATATTCTGGAAAAAGGAGGAAGCCTGTTTTTGTATCCAACAGTGGGTACGTATAAAAATAATTAAGGTAATCATCCTGGAAAAAGGATATACTCTCTTTTTGTATCCAAGAGCGGCTACGCATAAAAGTAATTAAGGTAAATATTCTGGAAAAAGGAGGAAGCCTGTTTTTGTATCCAATAGTGGCTACATATACAAATAATTTAGGTAAGCATCCTGGAAAAAGGACATACTCCCTTTTTGTATCCAAGAGCGGCTACGCATAAAAATAATTAAGGTAAATATTCTGGAAAAAGGAGGAAGCCTGTTTTTGTATCCAACAGTTGGTACGTATAAAAATAATTAAGGTAATCATCCTGGAAAAAGGATATACTCTCTTTTTGTATCCAAGAGCGGCTACGCATAAAAATAATTAAGGTGTAAATATTCTGGAAAAAGGAGGTAGCCTGTTTCTGTATCCAACAGTGGCTACATATACAAATAATTAAGGTATGCATCCTGGAAAAAGGACATACTCCCTTTTTGTATCCAAGAGCGGCTACGCATAAAAATAATTAAGGTGTAAATATTCTGGAAAAAGGAGGTAGCCTGTTTCTGGATCCAACAGTGGCTACATATACAAATAATTAAGGTAAGCATCTTGGAAAAAGACATACTCCCTTTTTGTATCCAAGAGCGGCTCCGCATATAAATAATTAAGGTAAATATTCTGGAAAAAGGAGGAAGCCTGTTTTTGTATCCAATAGTGGCTACATATACAAATAATTTAGGTAAGCATCCTGGAAAAAGGACATACTCCCTTTTTGTATCCAAGAGCGACTATGCATAAAAATAATTAAGGTAAATATTCTGGAAAAAGGAGGAAGCCTGTTTTTGTATCCAACAGTTGGTACGTATAAAAATAATTAAGGTAATCATCCTGGAAAAAGGATATACTCTCTTTTTGTATCCAAGAGCGGCTACGCATAAAAGTAATTAAGGTAAATATTCTGGAAAAAGGAGGAAGCCTGTTTTTGTATCCAATAGTGGCTACATATACAAATAATTTAGGTAAGCATCCTGGAAAAAGGACATACTCCCTTTTTGTATCCAACATACAAGGAGGTAGCCTGTTTTTGTATCCAACATCGGCCACGCATTAAAGTAAGTTTTGATAAATTAAAATAAAATTAATTTATATGCATATTCATATCGTCGGCCCAAGACTTAATTGTTACATAGAAAAAAATATTTATTCCGAGAAAAACTAGTTTTGAGGTAAATTAGCAGGCGATTCCTTATTTTACGTGATATCCTTTTTTTTCTGTATTAAATTTTATGTCTAAATGTGTCCATTAATCATTTTTTAGTGAAAATATCGGAGCGTTTCTGAGAAAATTAAATTTAAAATTTGATTTTTATTTTAATATTTCTATGTAACAAAAAATTGTTCGAAAAAAATTTTTTACATATTTTGTAATTGTTTGTATGTAACAACCTATGTAACACTACAAAATTGGTTGAGAATGAATTATGTAGGCTATGTAACATTATTTGAAGTAATCATTCATAGAATTTCAATTTGGTAAATTTAAAAATTAATAAAACATTAAAGTATTTCATATTTTTCTTTATTTCTAATTTATTTATTTGAAACTTTAGTGTTATTTAATTCCTACATATATGAAAAAAATAAATAAGGAAGTGAAATCATAAAATAAAAACTTAACAAAATTCAATAACATTATAATAAAATTAACTAAAAAACTTCATGTGGAAACAAGATTAAATAAAATTATAATAAAATAACAAAAATCTTGAGTGAAATTAAAATCAATGGGGGTTTTTACACGAGTATTATTTTTCTGCTGTATTCTTTTTTAAATTCTCTCCATTACAACAGCTTCATACGGCTATTCTTTTGAATACCATATTTTGTGTGTGTGTTAGTGTATATTAAATTTTGTCAAAAAAAAAACTAAATTAAATTTTTATATTTAAAATTATTTTAAAATTTAATTTTTTTCAATCTAATATGTATTTGATTATATGATTTTGACAAATATTTTTAAGGAAAATTAAAATATATGAATAAAAACTATATTATACACATATAACCATGTCAATGTATTAGTTTAAAAACAGCTAGAAACACTTTATTTTTTGATGAAAAATAAGTCTACAAAAAGAATACGAGTGTAGAGTTTTTTCCTTACGTCTATTACCTCTTTCCTAAAACCAAAAAGAATACAGCAGAAAAATAATACTCGCGTAAAAACCCCCAATAAAAAACAACATAAACATTGACACATTAAAAAAATTACATACCTTTTTATAAAATTTTTGGAATATATTTTTTGATATTTTGTTTTTTTAAATAATTTTTATTTTTAGTTTTTTCCTTTTTTCATTTTCTTTCTTGCATTAATTTTAACTGAAGTCTGTGTTTCTTTGCTAGTGACTTCAATACATTTTAATTTAGAGCAGATTCATAATAGGTCTTTATATGTATCTCTATAGTTTTACATTTGGGTACTGAATCTTTAGAAGTTGTCTAGTCAATGACACTGGACTGTAAATAGTTAATACTTTCAAATGCCGCTCAATTACGCTATAGATTGTGTTTACTTCTTGAAGATTCGAGTGACCCACTTCAGAATATTTGTGTTCTATGACTTTTACTGCACAATTATTTTGTATTGGGTAACATTGATGAATTAATTTGATTTTTATTTTGAGGTACAGAATCGTCAGACGACAAAATTATGTTTTTGACTAGATATCCCTTGTAAATTTTATTTAACGCACTAGCAATGTCAATTCCTCCTCTACCTCTGAGAGACTGAGTCCAAATATCACAATATGTTTTCTTATTTAAATTGCAGTGACGTGTTCAATTAAAAAGTGAATATTTTCTTTTATAATAGAAATTAGAAATTTCGGCCTTTCGGCCTTAGGTAATTGAAAGACATTTTGGAAATCATAAGTTAAAATTACGGTTGAGGTTTTGGTATTTTTCTTATCTAAGTTTTTTTCTATAGTCTTGCTGATATTTTCATCATGTTATGATCGTTTATTTTTTTTCTTTCAGGTGTTCTAAGATTTGATTTATTTTTAAATTCGGAACACAAGTCACAAATCTTTTTCTGGGTAATGAAAAATTATATTAAAATTTTCATTGAAAATTTTGGAATAATGTTTAACTGGTATGCCCAAATAAGGTTCTCTACACAAATTATACATTTTTTGTAATATTTACGTTGCAATCAAGATATAATTTATTAGTGTCTGCACAACAATAGTGTGATTCTTTTGCGGGAAAACTTGGTATATGAGCTTTGACTTCTTCGAATTTGATATGCGAGGTTTGCTTCTTTATAATACGTTTTCCTCTGGCTGGTGAACAAATGATTCCTGATGTTTTATCTATTTTTTTTTCGAAAAAAATATTAAATTCGACGTTTACTTATATCCAATGTAGAAAGAAAGATTTTTTTACATACTCGAATTAATTCGCTATTTAATTTTTTTTTTTGTTATGTTTTTGACAATAACTTAGGTAGGATCACCTTTTCGTTCTTAATTAAGTACGGTACTGAAAGTTTATACTACAATATCTACAATGTTTTTCGAGCATTTATTTATCAAATTACTGGCTTATCAAATAGAAAGCGCAATATTCTGAAATTCAGTGGAATAGATGAAGTACCAGAGAAAGCTACAGCAGATATAATTTCAACGTTTTCCTCTGAAAGAATTGGGTATTGACTTGAAATCAGAAGACATCAAATTTTTTAACAGGCAAATAAAAAGCATCAAGAAATTCAGGTGAGACATCATGGTATTAATAAGGAAAAATGAAAATAAACTATAAGAATACTATCAGATAACGATCTTACCAGATTACTACATCTCAACCAGCTCTTACATCTCAACGTTAGGAATCTAAAGAATAAATTTGAAGAAGTATTGTGCATTTTAGATAGCTTAAAAACTGTAATACACCTAATTGTATTTACTGAAACATATGGGTGTTAGAACATGAAGTAGATTTTATTAATAATAATTATAAAAATATATTGTCTTATAGAAAAATTCGTAAAGGTGGAGGAGTATATTTATTCACTATTCATTAAATTACAAAATTCTTGAAACTTTCTGTGATGAATATAACAGCATAATTATCGAGATGGAATTTCATAAAAAACACATAAACATATCGAAAATATACAAACCATCTGAAAATAATAAGGAAATGATGAATAAATTCAATAATATATTAGAAACTAATTTAAATAAACTATGCAATAAACACACTTACATATTAGGTGATTTTAACTACAATATTATTGAGAAACTGGATCCAGATATTGAGTTCTACAAAACAATTATAAAAAGCAATGGATTTTTCTTCTGTGATTATACCACAACTAGACCTATATCAGGTTCCTGCTTAGATAATATTATTACAAATAATTCAAAAGTTAATATGAACATAACTCACCTAAACTCAGATATCTCTGATCATCAAGTATTAATAGCAGAAATCAATAATTATAATTTAAAATATTATCCCGATAATGATAAAATAAAACTGATTTTATAAATGTATAAATAAACTAAAGCAACAGCTAATAAATAACCTAAATAAATTAATGAGTAATGATGTTAACACAAATTGTTCACAATTAATTTCTGAACTAAAAAAGCAAATAGATAGTGCCACTTACCATAAAATATCTGCAAAAAATAATAAAACTCTACCTAAATGGTTTGACTCGGAATGCACCAGATCTAACAAAATTAAGCAATACTGGCATAGAAAACATGTAAAAAACTACGACAATGAGTACATTCATAACAAATATAAATTTTGGCTGAATAAGTATACGTCACTAAAGCGCAAAAAACGAATGGATTATGATATAAATATGTTTAAAAATGCAGAATGTAATCTGAAAAAAACATGGAAACACATAAAAAATATTATTAAAAATAAAACGGATTACACAAATGATTTTTTTTCTGGGCAAGAAGAAACAATAAATGAAAAATTATCAAAAATTAATAAATTTAACGAATACTGTGCAAATATAGGAAACAATCTGGCAAAAAAAATTTAACACAGTATATCAAGTAAAGAAGAGAACCACAACCAGTGAAACAAAACAATTAATCAATAAATTGTCAAATACAGGAGCAGCAGGTTATGATAACATTCAAGCAATGATAATTAAAGAATGCAAGGATGAACTAGCATCCAATATATGTCAGTTATTTAACGAATCAATAAGCCAATGCGTGTCATGCCGAGGAACTAAAAATAAATAAAGTTGTACCTATCTATAAAAATGATGAATATAAAATCGCGTCTATATTTGGTAAAATTTTGGAAACATACATAAATGGTCAGTTAACACAATATCTAAGTAAAAATAATTTAACAGATGAACAACAATATGGATTCAAAAAAGATTCTAATAAAAATGCGGCATTATTTGATCTTATAACACATATACAAGAAGGTATAAACAATAAAAAAAAATCTCAATAGTATTTTTTGATTTTGCCAAAGCATTTGATACTGTTATGAATATGGGGTTATTTAAGGAAGTTCACTGGGACCGTTACTATTTGCATGTTACATAAATGGATTCTCAAAATTGAAACTACACGGTAAATCATTCTTGTATGCAGATGACTTGGGAATGGTGTTTATGGAAAATGATTATTGTAAGCTAGAGGGGAAAATGAATTTGGATATCCGATTGGCTAGTGAATGGATGGCTAAACATAAGCTCACCGTAAATGTTAAAAAACTAAATACTTGATAATAAAAATGGTTTGAATATTTTTTTAAATGTTAAATTTAACGATATTAGGTTTAACGAAGTGAAAAGTTATAAGTATCTTGGAGTTATCATAGACGCAGATTTGAAATGGAATGAACAAACTAATGAGATGGCTAAAAAAGATTAGCAGGTATGTTAAAACTGACACAAAAAAGAGTTCGAATGGATATAAAAAAAGCGTTTTATTACTCACTATTCCAATTCACGATCTCATATGGTATCTTAGTTTGGAGAAATACTTATGTGAAAAATATAGGTAAATATGATACAAAGAATCCAAAATAATGTTATAAAAAATCTTTATGGAATCGAGGGACGTACATCTACTACAGAAATGCATAGAAAGTTGAAAATAATACCTCTTGAATGCATAGAAGTTACAGATTTATAATATGGAGAACAATTTAATTAATACAAATTCTATAATAACGCATAATTGGGAAATACATCAATATAATACCAGATCAGCAAATACAATACGTGCTAAGAAAATAAAAAATATTTCCTTTGGTTAGGACGGAATCTATAATATCAACATATTTATTAAATTTATATATATTTAACAAATTACCTCTAGAAATAAAAACTTGTGATTCAAGGAACATCAAACATAAAATAAAAACATATTTCTTAACTATAAGAAAATAAAACAAAACCTACATCATAATAAAAAAAAAAAAACTTAAATTAGTTTAAGATTTATTAATGAATGAAAGAATGTGATGTTATTAGGATAATTCTTATTATTTCTCTTTTTAATAAGTTTTAATATTTTTTCTTTTGAGTTCTAAAATTGATACATAATGTACTAATATTTTTTCTTACATTTATATTACTTACTAAATACACTTTTAAATTAAATTTATTATACATATCTATTACTTAGTTTTTAAAATTTTTTGAATTATATACTCTGTATGAGCTATGAGCTCTTTTAGAGAAAATAAACACAAAAATAAAAATATTAATACAATCATATGAACATAACGAGCATAATGATAATTGTTGAACATGTCTGGACTCTGGACTTTCTTTTCTTACCTGTTTGTCCTTCATACTCTTCTCCTGATTGCCTTTTTCTGCTCGCTACTCGCCACTTCCAGTTTTCAGAATTTCTCTTCCTTTTTCGTGATAAAGGTGTTTTAATCAATTCACTTCCCAATGGAGTGGTATCGTATTTATTTAGATCGGGAGTAGGAAACATTGGTGAAATTAGGTCAGCTGCAATAATTTCGCTATTTGTTGGCGGTGAAACCTGATTTACCTTATTATTAGTTTTGGCGGTTGTACTTCAAAAAGCGCTGTAAATAATATGGAAGGTTAAAATACTTTTGTAAAGACAAAAAGTTTACACAAAAAAATACGATTACGATTTTCTTAACTTCCTCCAATTCATGCACATATTTTAGATTTTCATTAGAAGTTACACTGCTTTCAGATTCAGACTTTTCTTCTGCTATATAACTCGGATCGTTTTGAAAGTCATCGGAATCAAAGTCAACATTACGATTACATACTAATATATTTAATAAAAAAAATAAAAATAAACTAAATTTATAAATTTGAAAAAAAAATCCATTATGTACTTTTCTTCAGATTTTTCCGTTGATAGTCTGATATCTGCAATGATGCTCATAACTGTTGGCGATAATGCTTTTGCTGGTGAAGAATCAGCTTCCTCCAAACTATTAAAATTATTAACATATATATATAAAATAAAAAATTATGGTCTATAATAACTCGTATTAATTACCTCTGTTGTTCCTTAATATGCAAAAAAACGCAAAATGAAAATTTGTTTGTATGTAGCAATTAAGTATTGGGCCAGCGATATATGTATACGTAATAAGTATAATGTATAATAAATTTATTATATATTTGTTTTAAGGTACGGAATAAAGGGGCTACTATCACATGTCTGTATTTGATTTGACTGCAGTTCATTTGCCTGCATTTCATTTGACATGATAAATAATTCATAATAAAAGTTTTATGTAGCAAGTTTATATCAACGGGTATCACAACTACAACTTTTAAGTGGTGACTGGTGGAAAGTGCCAAGTTCAAGAAATTCAGCCTCCAGCGAAAATAGGTCCGTGTTCCGTCTCACAAAACTCTGTTGTTTTTTTTGTCAATTGTACAATGGCCAAATGCGATGAAAACAATAGGTCCGGGGTCCCAGGAATTGGAGCCGAAACTCTTTATCACGTGTTTAAATTGAATTTTTTGGAAAAAAGGTTTTTAATAATTAAGTGTTACAAATAATTTTTAAAAATTTTTTCAGATAGGTCCGACGGTTCAGAAGTCGGGACCGACCTCGAACAAAAAAAAATTTAAAAAACCAAAATGCCGAAAAATATATGTTGAATGCAACAAATGTTGAAAAGAAAAATGTTGAATCAAAAGGTATATGTCCAAATTGAATACAAGCATCTTGGGCTCCGAAAAAAAACTTTTAGGCGTCAGAAAATCTGACAGAACACATCCCGCCGAAGCTCTTATTTTCTCTTTTATTTTCATATTGCCATTATTTACTATTTTTATCGAAAATGAATTAACAGAATTGAAAATTTGGTTTTCAGTTTTTTTTCAAATTATAGCACCCTCCTTTGAAAGTGAAAAAAAAGTTTATTAGACCGTCATGGCGAATCGGGTCATTGGAATTCAATAAAAATTTGTTTTCGCCTTTTTTAAGACCATCGAAGCTTCACTTAAAATTGGACACAATTCTTTTGCATCAAATTTTTTTTTCCACCAAATTCAGTCGTATGTTATGAATAGCACGTTCACTATAGACTTGTAAAGCTCTCTTCAGTCTGGTTTATTGCTAAAGACAATGATTTCAAATAACCCCATAATAAATAGTCTAATGGTGTTAAATCACAACTTCTTGGGGGCCATTAAATATCACAATTTCTTGAAATAATCGAATCTCCAAACTTTTCTCCCAATAATTCAATTGTTGCACTTGCTGTGTGGCACGTAGCTCTGTCTCGTTGAAACCAAATGTTGTCAAGATCAATATCTTCCAATTTCGGCCATAAAAACTTGGTTATCATAGATCTATACCGCTCTCAATTGACAGTAACGGTGTTATCAGCTTCATCTCGAAAGAAGTACGGACCGATGATTCCACCAGACCAAAAACTACACCAAACTGTCAAGTTAAGTGAATATAATGGTTTTTCATGAATAATTTGTGGATATTGTTCGCACCAGAATCGACAGTTTTGTTTATTTACAGCACCACTCAGATGAAAGTGAGCCTCGTCTGAGAAGATGATTTTCTTAAAAAAATCATTATCGTTTTCAAGTTGTTTCAAGGCAAAATCAGCAAATTCATGAGCTTTACGGTGAAATTGTAAATATTACTGAATTCAATGAAAAAAAAATTACAGACCATGACATATTACAAATGGCCAAAACGTCACTTTAAAATCACATCATCCCTGTTGGAAAGCCCTATATATTGCTATATGCCTAATTAAAAAGTTATGCACATCAACAAATTAGTTCAGAATATCTCTATTTACTCCCGTTTCAAATATATATGAAGTGGGGTAGCAGTTATATCACAGCTACCAGAACCAGTAAAAATTTTTGAAATGTGCGCAAACCTTCAGCTATATAGCACCTTTGGTTTTTGAAATATTTTTGGAAGATTCTCGGAATTGAATAACAGCTACCCGAACCAGATAAAATTTCAAAAAAATGTTGAAGGCATATTTGTTTTTTTTTGAGATAGTACCTGTGTGCAAACTTTCAGCTCTGTGGTTTTTGAACCGGTTACTCGGAGTTTTATGACATCTAACCGAACCAGTCAAAATTTTGGAAAACAACACGTCGATTCCAGGTAACAAAAAACAATCCTGAAAAATTTAGTTGAAATTGGTCCATGCGTTTCGAAGGAGTTCTGACACAAACATACATATATCCATACAAACATCCTTCTTTATATATAAAGAAAGAAGATTATTATTTTATTATTAGGGTTATTTTTTTAAATACATGAATGATTCTAATTTAGTTTTTACTGATAAGTTTTATTACCTTCTTTTAAATACATGGATTTGAATGATTTTACAATATAACATAAAAGTTAAATAAATTTAACTTACAAAATAATAATGCATTTTCATATATATGTACACATATGAATGAATATGATTTATTTTAAATAACATTGAATAAACTAGTTAAACTACTAATAATTATGAAGGTAAATTTGGAGTACATTTTTTGTTACAAAATTTGGTACATTTAGTTTTTGTTAAATGGCAGCCCTGCTTGGAAACTCAAAACCTTAAAGCTGCATTTTCATTAAACAATATTTAAAATCTTAAAAATTTTATTGGCTCTAAAAAGGGAAATAAGAGACCTTATTGCATTTTTATGTAAGAAAAAAATAGACCGTTGCAAAGAATTCTCTAAATTTCTATTTGGGATTGGGAAATTTATTTTATACACAAAAAAACAACCATCTGTTGAAAAAAGTTTTTTTTTTATATATGTACATTTTTATACCTTGTTCACACTACACTAAAGGCCTCGTAAAGATCATGATCTTTCGAAAGATCATGATCTTTATGAGGTCTTTCTCGGTCTTTCCATACATTTTTTAAACGTCAAAAGAACGAGGTCTTTCAAAGACCACCTAAAGACCTCGTTCATTTTAAGGGTTGTGTTAAAGATTTTTTATGATATCGACGTTTTTTTTCGAGAGTCGAAGTTATTTTTTTAGAATATTAAAATGACATTTTAAAAATGTCAAATTTAAAATTAATAAACATAAACAAAATATTTGATTTTGAAATTAAATATCAAAAATCACTGCACATATTACAAAGGGTGAATACATTTAAAATAAATTTTTTTTGCCGGTTTTTGTTTTTTTTATATTTACAGATATGAAAAAATACAAACAATGGAATTATGATGAAACCAAATGTTTCTTAAATATTTGGCTTCATCATAAAGATGATTTAAATGGGAATAAAAGAAATTCCCATGTCATAGATAGAATGAAACATGCATTAGGTGAAAGTTGCATAATAGTTGATGCAATAGAAATTAAAAACAAAATGCACAACTTAAAAAAGAAATACAGGTAAATACATTATTTTATTCATAATAAATAATTTATTCAGATACAATTTTTTTGTATATATTTTTTTATATAGAGAGGAAAAAAATATCGTAGGCCCATCAGGTGGTTCACCGTCAAATTGGCCATTTTTTGATGACCTTAAAGAAATTTTCAACCAAAGCAAATTTATTAACTCGACGGACTTAATGGAGGAAAGTTTTCATTTAGGTAGGTATCTAAAATAAATAATTCAAATTATTTTAAATTTTTATATTTTAATTGCTACTTATCTTATCTTTATAATTTTAGATACTGAAGAAGAAGGTCCACCGTCATACACTTTAGGTATCTATAATAAATATAAATTAGCAGTTTTCTTTTTTATATTAGTACAATACTTATACTTATCTTTATAATTTTAGATACTGAAGAAGAAGGTCCACCGTCATACACTTTAACTATTTCACAAACTGTTGATGTTCCAATTCCAAACAAGTTTGCTATAAATCTGTATTCTGCTGAAGAGCCTAAAGAATATAAGGCAACAGCAACTCTCTTCTCTAAGGAAATCGTGTTGTTTAAATGGTTGCTTTCCTTTTCTAGATTATGTAGAAGAGAGCATAATTTTTTAAAAGATGCGAAGTTTAATCGTACATTTTCTTTGAAAAATTTTTCGCCGTTGTTGAACAAGTCTTTTTCGAAAAATAAACTGCTCTTTTTCTGAAATGGTTTTATTATTAATAATATAGTAAAAAAAAGTTGGATTTGCAGAGCTTTAAAACAAATAAAATATGTACATACCTTTTTCCATACAGATCTATTCACATTTTCTAGAACTTGTTCACTTAATGATGCTATTTTTCGTTGCTCGTTCAAAATAGCCAGTCTCCATTTCTCTTTTTGTTTTTTTAGTAATTGAATTTCTTGATTTTTTTTGTTTTATTACACTATTTATTTTCATTAATTGACTCAACATTTTAGTTCTTTTATTTTGAAATAAAACAATCATTCTTTCGACATCCATTTTTTTTAGTTTTTACACTTTTATTTTCAAAAAAATCAATACTATTAAATAATTTAATTGTTTTCAAATAATTTAATTTTTTTTTATTCACTAATTTTATTTTGCTTATTTCAAATTTAAACACTTTAAACTTTTTTTTTTTTTAAACACGGTATCACTTTTAAAAAAAACTTATTTATTTTTTTGTTTGTAAACAAATTATTTTTCTCGATACGTCATCGACTGTCAAAATTTACCCACTTAAAAATTACTTTGTAGTGTGAACAAGGTGTTACTCAAAAAATTTCTCAAAACAGTGTTGCCGACATAAAGAAACTATCCCCGATATTTTAAAAATTTACTTCATCTAAGTATAATATCTCAAATTTTTGAAAATATCCCCAATTTTTGTGAAAATATCCCCGATAAATGATATTTTCTGTTCTTATCGTACGCATTGAGCTATCATATAAAATAATGTCATTTCATGTCATCTCCCTTTCCAGATCCAATAAAATTTTTAAGATTTTAAATATTGCTCAAAGAAAATCCTGCTTACCTTGAACAACTAAAATCAACAACCGAACCATAATTATAAAATAAAATATTACTCATTTTGTTTGATTGTTATATCATGTTCACACTACGCTCTATAACATTTTATCAGCGATTAACTAGTTATACAAAGAGTTATAACTAGAAATTTTGAATGTAAATAAAAGTTATAACTAGATATTTTATATGATTGTAAAATTTTGTATTCTGGGAAAACACGAAAACTTAAAGGGTTGCCTTTGAAAGTTAGTTCAATTTTTTCGATTATAATGTTATTTTTTTAACAACTCTAGGCGAAAAAATATTGTCAATGCAATATTGATGTGAAATAATTTGTTTATTTATCTTTTATGACAAATTAGAATTAAATGGAAGTGAGAATCCCATACAAAAATACAAACATTTTGTCCATATTTGTTTAGTACTTCTCTTTCTGTTTGGTTTATTTATGTCAAAAAAATTTTTTTTAGTGTTAGGCCAATATAGGGTGTTTTCGTTTATTCATTCTAAAAAACGAATGGAAGGAATATAATAATTGATGACGTCACGATAGAATATTCCGAACGAATGGAATAAACGAACAGAATGGAATAAAAAGAATAAACAATAGAAACTGTCATTGTTTACTTTTTTATTTATTTATTAATTTTTGTGAACAAAAGTTGTTACTATTTTTTAATTTGTGTAAATTAGTTAATATAGTTATAACAGTTATTATAACCATTATATAGATTCATTCCTTGAAAAAAAAAAATAATAAAAACTTTTAAAAAATTTTATTTTCTGAATAATAACTACAACTACTAATTTTATATAAATATTAATATTTATACAACCATTCATTATATATATATATATATACATATATATTTTTTTTAAAAAACATTTTTTTAATTAACCAATATTTTCCATTTTTTAACTTAAAATAAAATATAGGTAGTCAAATTGTTATTAGGTACTTTATAGAATGATAGAAGTGAACTGTCATTCCGTAATTTTATTCTGTTTGTTCCAACTCTGAGATGGAACAAAAAGAATACGTTCGGAATATGCGGAATAAATAAAAAAATACAGAACAGAATATTTGGAATATTCCGAATGAATAAAAAAACGCTTTTTGACATATTCAGAATATTCCGAATTTTCGAAATGAATAAACGAAAACAACTATAGTTTTTTTAAATAGAAAGTTAGTAAAATCCAACGAATTAGAATTAATTCTAATTCGTTGATACTTTATAACACTTTTTTCATTTTTCTATTATAAAGAAAAAACGAGCATATAGAAACAAAAAGATCGAAAAAAAAATTTCAATATTTAAAATTTTATCAAATAAAACTTTACTGTATGATAAGCAATTCTAATTCGTTGATGATAAGCATATTTAGTAAAATTAAAAGAAAATATTCGAGTATTTTCAACGATTATAAATTAAGCTATTTTTCCTTTTTTATCAATTCAAACCCTGAAAAAAAACATAAAAATTATCCGTTTATAATTTTATTTTTTGTAAAAAATTTAGTTTGTATGAAAGATATTGAAAGGCAAAGTGAAAGAAGAGACATATGCAACACAATGTAATATGGTTGGTGCTTCATCAAAATTTTCTTTAGTTGACACTTACATAATAATTTTCTGAACTTTTTTTACTTTTAAGTTTACTGGGTAATTTTTCTATTCATTGGCAATCAGCTTGTCTTGACTTTTGTTTTGGCGGTGATTTAGTTCAGTTGGATTTGGTTGGATTGGTGGCTTGAATTGAATTGGAGTGAAGTTGGAGTTGTACTGTTGGCTTGGAATGGAATCGTGGTCGTACTTGTACTTGGTTTTGTTTTCGTAGTGTATATTGTGTAATACTGAGTGTAGTGTACTTTGGTTAATTAATTCTTAGATAAGATAGTTTTTACTATACTACTAGTTTTAGTTAGTACTGTCTATTTAATACAGTAGTGAGTAGTCTATTTAGTTAAGTTCAATTCATCTTTCGGCCGGTTCCACTGTTCCGTTCCAGTTTAAAAAATTGAATTTTATTAAAAAATTTGAATAATAAACTAATTTGTTTGAAAAATAATAAAATTATAATTATTATAAATTAACTGCATTTACACTTCCAAAGGTAAAAATTCTTTAAAAATAAAAAAATATTAAATTGAGAGAAAGGGAATATAGAATTTTGTTTTGAGTTTCACAACTAGTTTTAGAAAAAAGTGCATTTAATTTTGTAAAGATCTAACTCAAAATTGAAAAACATAAATTAAAATACATTATACTACATTAGAAAGGAAGAAAAGTAAGAAAAAATACAAAATAAATTCTAATATTAAACAAGAACACAAATTAAAATCAGCATTAAAAAAGTGAAAAAGATTTTTAGTGATTAGTTAAGTGTAAAACAAAATTGGTTTTTGGAAGTTAGTAATTAATTAAAGAAAAAACATCCAACAAGTTCTGATTTTGATGAGAAGAAAAAGAAATTTATTCAACGGCATTATTGCAATTGAATTGAAACCAAAAGAAAATAAAATTAAAAACAAAAATAATAATAAATATAAAAAAATATATTAGTATGAAAAGTTCAAAATGGCAAACAACAAAACACAACAGCAGTAACTCACCCAAATACGACACAAGGAACAATTATGAATCTTAAAATTAGAAAGAAAAAATTCCAATTGCACAAGAAAAGATTTAAGTGAAAAATAAATAATTAAAATTTAAAATCAATTGTAATCACTAACTAGTTAGTTGTTGGAAAACAATTTTAATATAAAATAAAAAACAAAATAACTAAAAACTACACTTAATGAAATTGAAAGTGGAAGAATTATATGATTTAATAATAGATTGAGCAAAATTAACATTAAAACCATTTTAAATAAAAAAAATTAAAATAAATTCCTAAGTTTTTTTACCTAAATTACTTAAATAATACAAAAAATTTGATAAAAAACAGAACATAAAATCAAAAATATCTTCATGAATAAAATAAAGAGTAACAAAAATAAATCTTTCTCTTCATAGACACTTTCTTAAAATTATAATTAATTCAAAAAATATCAAAAACAATTTAGAAATTAACTTTTTTAAATTTTGACATCAGATCAAATTGTACAATTTTCACAAAATAAAATTGCAACATTGTAAGCACATGTGGTGTTTACAGGTGCCATAGATATTCGATTTCATTCGGTCAAAATACTTTAGTATGGATTCAGATTGTTGTTCGACTTGAGAGTTGAGACGTAAATTAAAATTTCTCTACATAATAACAGCCAGGGAAAACAATTTCATTGCACGTGCATACTTTTCAATGCATACTAACTAACTTGAAGGTACTGAAAAATTCAGATCCATACTTAATGAACATCTCTCTTGCTACTGAGATGAAAAAATTGAGTATGTACTGTGTGTGACGTAAAACAGCGATTAAGGATTAAAACTATGTATGTATATACGTATAAGAATGTGACAATCATGGAAAGTTCTTTTTTTGCAATTACAAAAAAATAATATTTGCTACAATGAAGGGGAAAATAAGAGGCGAAGCTGAACAGGTATTAAAATTTATGAAAATTAAGTGTGATCGAACCCAAACTACCTCAGGAACAACTGTATTGAAGAAAAAAAAGAGTGCACAAATTTACAATGAATTAAGAAATATCTAATAAAAAGGTACTGTGATAGAATTTTGTAATAATATTAGATATGTAGTAATTAAGCTAAACTTACTTATGAAGAAAAAAACAAATAATTTTTAAGTAGGTATGTAACAATTAATTTTAAACAATTAACT
Source organism: Argyra leucocephala (assembly GCA_963942445.1). NCBI lineage: Eukaryota > Metazoa > Arthropoda > Insecta > Diptera > Dolichopodidae > Argyra > Argyra leucocephala. Next base: position 51,380,672 of record OZ012679.1, on the reverse strand, counting down.
ATCTAACTATTTTGTACAAAGAATTATTAAATTATTAGGTGAAAAAGATTCATGAATATTTTACTCTGAGCAATTATTTAAATAAAAGTAATTTTAATTGTAATAAAAATAAAAATTTCAGGAATAAATTTTATTATGGTAATTATATTTCTCAAAATAATGAAAAAATTTAAAATATCAATACCAAAAAATTTCATATAGAAACAACCACTTTTTCAGTCGAATTTAAACCATTATTCAGTTAAGACCTAGAGCACCTAGAGTCTAGCTAAACTCAGTGTAGTTAACTTTAACAGAAAAAAAATACCTACACTCATTAGGTCTGTATGTTTACTTTTATTTGCAAAAACTTGCAAATGAGAGGAAAAATTACGTGTTCATAAAAACGAAAAATTCTGCGAGAATAGTTAAAATGTTCAAACAAACAAAAGTAGACATACGCAAAATTTGCATAAATTTATCCAAATTTTTTCATGTCAAAAATAATTGATTTTTAGGTTATTAGATTTTTTTAAATTTGAATTAATTTAGTAATTTTCTGAAACTTTTTGTAAAATTATTGAATGTTTTTGTTGAAAAAAATTATATTAAATAATTTTTCGTGGTTTTGGTCTTTTTGTCGGTAAAAAGTTATATAAATAAGTTTTCAAGGTTAGTTATACAAGTTTTTATTTATTTTAGGTATATATACTACTTTTTATATGAAAAATATTCTATTGACATTTAAAACAACAACAAAAATTTGACAGTAAATTTTTACAGGAATTTGGATAAATTTATATAAATTTGCGACTTAACATACAGACCAATTGTAAAATCTTACATATACCTGGGGTAGGAAAAATTTCCCATGCAAAAATCTGTTATCAGTTTTGTTGCTAGTGTATAAAAATAAATAAATTCAAAATTTAAACTAAGAAACTTTTTTGTTTTTGATAATCAGATTTGTTTTTAGTGATATGTTTAGATTTATGGAATAAAAGTCGAGTTTCCTTTCACTAATCATTTGTATTTATTTTGCAAATATCGATATTTCGGAAGCAACTTACTTCCTTCATCAGTGCTTTGCGACTAATTAATATTTACACTAATCCTTACATATAATTATATAATTTGAACCCTCAATAATATGCTCATTTTGTTAACAATAGTAATTCCTTAATAGTGCTACCTAATCTATAGTGTTTTATTTATTAAATTTTTTTTTTTTTTTGTATAATTATTATTTATTGCATTTAAACTAGTCTTACACAATAACCCTTATTTTAGTATTTATGATCTTAATTCTACCTGAACCTGATTTTTAATTTTAAAGTAATCTAAATAATGGCGAGAATCCACTACCTACATCATTATTAAGTCTGTTGTTAACAGGTTCTCTAGATATTGCCAGGCTTTCATACATATCTAGTTTATTATTTTTGTTTACCTCTTTTATTAATTTTAAACTATTCTTATTTATATGATGTTCTTCTTCAACCATATGTTGCGCTACAGCTGACCTAAAATTCGTGTAGTTTCTTTTCCTCGCCAATTGTGCTTCCCTCATATGTTCCTGGAATCTAACTGTAATTAACCTCTTGGATTGTCCTATGTAAGTTTTTGTGCAATCTTGGCATGATATTTTGTATATACCACTTACTTCTTCTATGCTTTTCTTATCTTTAGCAGATCCTAACAGATTACATAATTTGAGATTTCTGTAATTTCTGTAATTTCGAAAAAGATTTAGAAACTTTTTGTAAAATTATTGAATGTTTTTGTTGAAAAAAATTATATTAAATAATTTTTCGTGGTTTTGGTCTTTTTGTCGGTAAAAAGTTATATAAATAAGTTTTCAAGGTTAGTTATACAAGTTTTTACTTATTTTAGGTATATATACTACTTTTTATATGAAAAATATTCTATTGACATTTGAAGGGCATGGGAGAAAAACATGATATGCCACACTTTTTCAATTTCGAGAAAATTGAGTTTATAAGTTTAAAAAAAACCCATAAAACACATTTTGAATCAGAAATTAAAAATTTTTTCAGTATTTGTAGGTTATTGGCTCTAACATATTTTACCGGTAAAGAAAAATTGATTCGTTAAAGAAACATTTTGTAATTTAGAAAAAATGTGGCTTATATTGTTTTTCCCCCTATTAAAAATTCAAAATTTGTGGTATATCTTGTTTTTCTCCCAAAAAAAAATTTATTTTTTTAAATTATTAATAAAAAAATAATTCTTCTTGAATCAAAAATACAGGTAACATTTTTTTTTTAATTTTATTTGATACAAATAACATAATATAGTTTTATTCATTTTTCTTTTAAGAAAACAAAATAAAAGGCAAAATAATCGAAATAAGTTAAATTCATTTTAAACAAAATAAAAAATTGCACATGTAAAAAATAACAAAATTTGTCAATTTTCTTTGACATAATAGAATAATAAAAGTAATATCAAATTAATTGAGTCAAAATTTTAATTCAAGTCTTCTGTTTCCAAATTTTCTGTAAAGTCTTCCTCTCCATTTGCTTCTGTGAATCCATTTATACTTGTAAAAAATGAGTGGTGAGCGGATGGTATATAGGGCATCAGTTTCTTTATATCTGCCAACTTTTTTGTATCAATCAACCGTGGACTGTTGTACTTTTTTGGTAAATTGTTCAAATTAAAAACTTTATTATTTACTGGTCTTCCCTTTTTGGTAATAGTGATCGATTTGAAATCTTCATTTATATAATGCTTTATAAAAATTTTATTTGGCTCGTTCGCATCGAACATAAAACATCTAGCATTCGAAAAATCAACTTTCGATTTATCATCTGCTATGAGTTTTTTTGAAACATTTTCCAATAAATGTTCAAAGCTGTTAAAATCTTGTTCTTGCAAAATTCGAACTTCAAAAGGATTTTTTTTTTTAGCTTTTCTTATTAAACCTGCCCATTCTTCTGTTGTATATACGTGCGAAATTTTTCGTTTATGCTTTTCTATAATTGCAAAATCACGATCTGATGGCAAGAAGGTATGTCCTGGAACTAAAAACCAATGCTCTATTTTTTCATACTTCTTTTCTCTTACCATATTCAACCATAAGGTCATAATGGTCCAATTTTTGTTTTGACCGCCACAGTTGTCGGAAAATATTAACAATTCTTTTGCTTCCGGCATATGTGTATTTAAATAAGTCAAAAGAACACTAGCTACTTCTTCCGATCCCCTTTTTGCTGTTTTTTCGGACCAAAGATTCATGTAACCCTTTTCGGTCCCACAATTGTGAATTCCTAAGTTATAAGTCCATATTTTTCTCAAATAAAAAGCTACACTTGTTGTTAATGTTGGCGTGGCAAATGCCTGTTGCAAGTCAAACGTGATCACTTTTCTTAAATCATTTTGTTTTGCTTCTTCAATTTTATGTTTCATGAAATCTTGTAGCGCTTGACTACGTCTTTGATGGAGTTCTAATTCCGTTTTTAATTTCCCAATTTCATTTTCTGCATTGCAACTTGAGATAGAATTTTGTAAGCTATCACAAGTTTTGCAAGTATCAGATCGTGGCAGTTTAAATCCTATATTATATTCGGTTCCAAAAATTCTTCTATATTTATCAGCTGATACTGGCTCAATCTGTCGTTCTTCACACCAGGGACGATACAAATCTGTATAAAGTGTTTGTATTGACAAATCAGAATTTAAATATATCCTACCAGGATTAGTTGTTCTACTGTAATGACTTGTATATTTTGGTATCAAATCGATGTGTTTCTTTACAGATTTCAAGCTTTCTTCTGAATGCTTGTTAGGTCTATTGGAATGTTTTCCTCTTCGATCAGTCCTTGAAATAGATAGGCCTGAAATGATCTGTTGCGCAATTAATTCAATTCTACATTTGCTGTCTTGTAAGCCATGAACAGCTAAAAATTCTTCTTTGCATACTTTTACATTCTGTCCATTTGGTTTGACATAGTAAGTAATTGTATGTTGTCTTCGCGAATGCCCTGCTCTTTTACATTTTTTTGGATATCTTCTTTTTGGTGATATCACTTCTATTTGAGAAAAAAGGTAAGCATTCTGCATATTATAATCACCCATATCCCAAAATTCTGTGAATATATTTATTTCCTTTCCATCAAGTTTTTTTCTACATTCTTGTTGGCAACTGCATGCGCTTCCTAATTGTCGAGCTTCAACCTTTTTGATTTTATTTAAATATCCTTCTCCCAAATTTCTTTTAATTTTTCGTTTTTCTGTTTTAGAGACTTTTTTCTGCCTCCAACGTGTGGGATTTTTTTCCACTGATGGGAAAATTTAATTTTCTCGCTATTTTATTAAAAAATAACAATAAAAAAAAGATATTTCAATTAAAGCAACATTTAAAAACAAAATTGACCTAACTATGACTACGGCAAATCCTTATCAATATAGATTTAAGATAAGCCTTAATTTTTAAACATTCAGTTTTCCTCTGAACAAAAATTTTAAAAATTTTGTGTAAAAATCAGATATGCCACACACGAAATATTATTAATAATCTTTTATAATTACCATTACAATATTTTCTTCATCGCTATGTGGAATGAAAGTTGGATCGTTCCAGGATCCAACACTGAAATCCGTTTTCGATTCAGAACTCTCTGAATCGTATAACATTTTTTCAAAAAAATCACTTCGCGACTGTCAGTACAAAATATAACTTTTTATGTTGTGGCTTACCTTGTTATTCTGGGGAAAAACCACATTTTTCGTAAAATTGAAAAACAAGACTTTAGCATTTTTACCACCATCTGTTGGAATATTTGAGAAATATCAAACTTGAAAGTTGTATTATTGCTCACCAAACTTAATTATAACTAAATCACCGTTTTTTTTTTAAAATGTGGCATATCGTGTTTTTCTCCCATGCCCTTCATTTAAAACAACAACAAAAATTTGACAGTAAATTTTTACAGGAATTTGGATAAATTTATATAAATTTATATAAATTTGCGACTTAACATACAGACCAATTGTAAAATCTTACATATACCTGGGGTAGGAAAAATTTCCCATGCAAAAATCTGTTATCAGTTTTGTTGCTAGTGTATAAAAATAAATAAATTCAAAATTTAAACTAAGAAACTTTTTTGTTTTTGATAATCAGATTTGTTTTTAGTGATATGTTTAGATTTATGGAATAAAAGTCGAGTTTTTTCACTAATCATTTGTATTTATTTTGCAAATATCGATATTTCGGAAGCAACTTACTTCCTTCATCAGTGCTTTGCGACTAATTAATATTTACACTAATCCTTACATATAATTATATAATTTGAACCCTCAATAATATGCTCATTTTGTTAACAATAGTAATTCCTTAATAGTGCTACCTAATCTATAGTGTTTTATTTATTAAATTTTTGTTTTTTTTTTTGTATAATTATTATTTATTGCATTTAAAGTAGTCTGACACAATAACCCTTATTCTAGTATTTATGATCTTAATTCTACCTGAACCTGATTTTTAATTTTAAAGTAATCTAAATAATGGCGAGAATCCACTACCTACGTCATTATTAAGTCTGTTGTTAACAGGTTCTCTAGATATTGCCAGGCTTTCATACATATCTAGTTTATTATTTTTGTTTACCTCTTTTATTAATTTTAAACTATTCTTATTTATATGATGTTCTTCTTCAACCATATGTTGCGCTACAGCTGACCTAAAATTCGTGTAGTTTCTTTTCCTCGCCAATTGTGCTTCCCTCATATGTTCCTGGAATCTAACTGTAATTAACCTCTTGGATTGTCCTATGTAAGTTTTTGTGCAATCTTGGCATGATATTTTGTATATACCACTTACTTCTTCTATGCTTTTCTTATCTTTAGCAGATCCTAACAGATTACATAATTTGAGATTTCTGCTAGTAGTGACTACATTTAAGTTGTATTTCTTAAATATATTGCTAAATTTTTTTGTGTATGCGGAATGTGCTACACAGATTCGTTTTGGCTTCTCCATATTTTTGTTTTGTTCGAATAAAGTTGAGAGATTTTCCATTTCAGTTCTATGGATCTTCTTCTTTATTATTTTCTCAACATTTTCTTTCATAAATCCATTTAATTCTGCTATGTCCTCAATATATAATTTTTCCTTTTTGAAGTTTTCTTCTGATAAAGGTGTGGTCAGTAGTCTGTTAATCATTGTATGATATGCTGCCATCTTTTGTCCATGGGGGTGGTTTGAATCGGAAGTGATAGTTCTTTTAGTTGTCGTAATTTTCCTATAGATATCAAAATTTATTTTTCCTTCCCTTCTAATTAATTTGATATCTAGGAACGGAATTTCGCCATTTTTTTCATTTTCCATTGTGAAAGTTATGTTGTTATGGATGTTATTGAATAAATCTTTCTCTTCATAGACACTTTCTTAAAATTATAATTAATTCAAAAAATATCAAAAACAATTTAGAAATTAACTTTTTTAAATTTTGACATCAGATCAAATTGTACAATTTTCACAAAATAAAATTGCAACATTGTAAGCACATGTGGTGTTTACAGGTGCCATAGATATTCGATTTCATTCGGTCAAAATACTTTAGTATGGATTCAGATTGTTGTTCGACTTGAGAGTTGAGACGTAAATTAAAATTTCTCTACATAATAACAGCCAGGGAAAACAATTTCATTGCACGTGCATACTTTTCAATGCATACTAACTAACTTGAAGGTACTGAAAAATTCAGATCCATACTTAATGAACATCTCTCTTGCTACTGAGATGAAAAAATTGAGTATGTACTGTGTGTGACGTAAAACAGCGATTAAGGATTAAAACTATGTATGTATATACGTATAAGAATGTGACAATAATGGAAAGTTCTTTTTTTGCAATTACAAAAAAATAATATTTGCTACAATGAAGGGGAAAATAAGAGGCGAAGCTAAACAGGTGTTAAAATTTATGAAAATTAAGTGTGATCGAATCCAAACTACCTCAGGAACAACTGTATTGAAGAAAAAAAAGAGTGCACAAATTTACAATGAATTAAGAAATATCTAATAAAAAGGTACTGTGATAGAATTTTATAATAATATTAGATATGTAGTAATTAAGCTAAACTTACTTATGAAGAAAAAAACAAATAATTTTTAAGTAGGTATGTTACAATTAATTTTAAACAATTAACTATCTAACTATTTTGTACAAAGAATTATTAAATTATTAGGTGAAAAAGATTCATGAATATTTTACTCTGAGCAATTATTTAAATAAAAGTAATTTTAATTGTAATAAAAATAAAAATTTCAGGAATAAATTTTATTATGGTAATTATATTTCTCAAAATAATGAAAAAATTTAAAATATCAATACCAAAAAATTTCATATAGAAACAACCACTTTTTCAGTCGAATTTAAACCATTATTCAGTTAAGACCTAGAGCACCTAGAGTCTAGCTAAACTCAGTGTAGTTAACTTTAACAGAAAAAAAATACCTACACTCATTAGGTCTGTATGTTTACTTTTATTTGCAAAAACTTGCAAATGAGAGGAAAAATTACGTGTTCATAAAAACGAAAAATTCTGCGAGAATAGTTAAAATGTTCAAACAAACAAAAGTAGACATACGCAAAATTTGCATAAATTTATCCAAATTTTTTCATGTCAAAAATAATTGATTTTTAGGTTATTAGATTTTTTTAAATTTGAATTAATTTAGTAATTTTCTGAAACTTTTTGTAAAATTATTGAATGTTTTTGTTGAAAAAAATTATATTAAATAATTTTTCATGGTTTTGGTCTTTTTGTCGGTAAAAAGTTATATAAATAAGTTTTCAAGGTTAGTTATACAAGTTTTTATTTATTTTAGGTATATATACTACTTTTTATATGAAAAATATTCTATTGACATTTAAAACGACAACAAAAATTTGACAGTAAATTTTTACAGGAATTTGGATAAATTTATATAAATTTATATAAATTTGCGACTTAACATACAGACCAATTGTAAAATCTTACATATACCTGGGGTAGGAAAAATTTCCCATGCAAAAATCTGTTATCAGTTTTGTTGCTAGTGTATAAAAATAAATAAATTCAAAATTTAAACTAAGAAACTTTTTTGTTTTTGATAATCAGATTTGTTTTTAGTGATATGTTTAGATTTATGGAATAAAAGTCGAGTTTCCTTTCACTAATCATTTGTATTTATTTTGCAAATATCGATATTTCGGAAGCAACTTACTTCCTTCATCAGTGCTTTGCGACTAATTAATATTTACACTAATCCTTACATATAATTATATAATTTGAACCCTCAATAATATGCTCATTTTGTTAACAATAGTAATTCCTTAATAGTGCTACCTAATCTATAGTGTTTTATTTATTAAATTTTTTTTTTTTTTACACAATAACCCTTATTCTAGTATTTATGATCTTAATTCTACCTGAACCTGATTTTTAATTTTAAAGTAATCTAAATAATGGCGAGAATCCACTACCTACATCATTATTAAGTCTGTTGTTAACAGGTTCTCTAGATATTGCCAGGCTTTCATACATATCTAGTTTATTATTTTTGTTTACCTCTTTTATTAATTTCAAACTATTCTTATTTATATGATGTTCTTCTTCAACCATATGTTGCGCTACAGCTGACCTAAAATTCGTGTAGTTTCTTTTCCTCGCCAATTGTGCTTCCCTCATATGTTCCTGGAATCTAACTGTAATTAACCTCTTGGATTGTCCTATGTAAGTTTTTGTGCAATCTTGGCATGATATTTTGTATATACCACTTACTTCTTCTATGCTTTTCTTATCTTTAGCAGATCCTAACAGATTACATAATTTGAGATTTCTGCTAGTAGTGACTACATTTAAGTTGTATTTCTTAAATATATTGCTAAATTTTTTTGTGTATGCGGAATGTGCTACACAGATTCGTTTTGGCTTCTCCATATTTTTGTTTTGTTCGAATAAAGTTGAGAGATTTTCCATTTCAGTTCTATGGATCTTCTTCTTTATTATTTTCTCAACATTTTCTTTCATAAATCCATTTACTTCTGCTGTGTCCTCAATATATAATTTTTCCTTTTTGAAGTTTTCTTCTGATAAAGGTGTGGTCAGTAGTCTGTTAATCATTGTATGATATGCTGCCATCTTTTGTCCATGAGGGTGGTTTGAATCGGAAGTGATAGTTCTTTTAGTTGTCGTAATTTTCCTATAGATATCAAAATTTATTTTTCCTTCCCTTCTAATTAATTTGATATCTAGGAACGGAATTTCGCCATTTTTTTCATTTTCCATTGTGAAAGTTATGTTGTTATGGATGTTATTGAGTTTAACAAGTAAACTTTCCATTTTGGTTTTTTCCCCTACTGCGATAATATCATCTACATATCGCATCCAGATCCTGGGCATAATTCCTTCTTCTACTATCCTTTCTTCTATAAAATTCATGAAGATTTCGCTCAATATAGGGGATAGTGGATTTCCCATAGCTGTGCCTTTTGTGGTTTTGTAATACTTCCCTCTGAACATGAAATAGTTTTCATTCATACAAAGGGCTGCCAATTTTATGTAGCATTTGGTTTTTTGTTTCCATTCCCTCGAATCATCCATTTTGTTGAGCCATTCCTCTAGTTTTATAATGGCTTCTTTAACTGGTATGCTAGGGAAAAGTGATTTGACATCAAATGATACTAGCTCTTCACTTTCCCCTATTTCGGTATCCTTTATTGCTTCGATCAGTTCAGCTGTATTTTTTATAGCTCTTGTGCTCATTTCTCTTCCTAGGTTTTTGAACTCTGCTACTAACCATTTTGCTATGTTGTATGTTGGTGAGTTGGAATCTGCAATTATTTCCCTCATTTCATTTCCATCTTTGTGAATTTTTGGTTGGCATCTAATTCTAGGCAATGAAGGGTTCGGCATTCTTAAGTTTGTTATCTTTTCTATGCTACCCTTACATTCTTTTAGAATTTTTTCTACTCTTCTTACTGAATCTGGCAAGGGATTCGTTCTAAGTTCGAAAAAGTTCCCGGATTTAAGTTTTTCTTCTACCAGATTTTCATACTCCTCTTTATCCTTAATGACTATTTTGTTTCCTTTGTCTGCTTTTAAGTAATGAACTGGTTTTTCTTTTAGAGATTTCAATATTTGTTGTTCTTTACAAGTTTTCCTATCTGTTGTTTGACATTCACTTTTGATGATCTTTTTAATTTCTCCCCTAATGTCATTTTTGCATTCTTCATTCAAATATTTTATATTTGATTCAATGTCTACAATTATCTCTTCCCGGGGAACTCTACTTTTTAAAGCGTAGTTTAAACCTTTATTTAAAAGGTGCATTTCTTCTACAGAGAAGACTGCCTTAGATTGATTCACTACAAAGTTCGGTATTATTTTAAATTTTGGTGTTTGTGTTTTGTTCTGGGTATCGTTGATTCCTTTTAGCTTGTTTAGTTTCTTAATTAAATTTTTTTTTTTTTTTTTTTTTTTTAATTAAAATTTTCCTTTTTCTATCCTTTTCACATTCGTAACCTCTTGCGATTTTAAAAATTGTTGATTCTATGTTACCTCCTTCTTCTGTTATTATACTAGCTAATTTAAGGTGTACATTATACGCTTTTAAACTAACGTAATTTAATCTAGAATATAAATACTTAATATTATCCTTAATTAAATTTCTTTCTACAGTGTTCTTCTGCTTCAAAGCTGCTTGAAGGTGTGATCTTATCTCTACCATATGGGACACAGGGGTCACTTTATTTTTAAGACAAAGTTTTAAAAATTTAATGTCCTCCCCTATCCCTGCCATTTGTTTTTTTAGTTTTAATAAAGAATTAAATTCTGATTTAGACTTGGTAGTCATCTTAATTGTTTTTGATAATCAGATTTGTTTTTAGTGATATGTTTAGATTTATGGAATAAAAGTCGAGTTTCCTTTCACTAATCATTTGTATTTATTTTGCAAATATCGATATTTCGGAAGCAACTTACTTCCTTCATCAGTGCTTTGCGACTAATTAATATTTACACTAATCCTTACATATAATTATATAATTTGAACCCTCAATAATATGCTCATTTTGTTAACAATAGTAATTCCTTAATAGTGCTACCTAATCTATAGTGTTTTATTTATTAAATTTTTTTTTTTTTTTTTTTTTTTTTTTGTATAATTATTATTTATTGCATTTAAACTAGTCTTACACAATAACCCTTATTCTAGTATTTATGATCTTAATTCTACCTGAACCTGATTTTTAATTTTAAAGTAATCTAAATAATGGCGAGAATCCACTACCTACATCATTATTAAGTCTGTTGTTAACAGGTTCTCTAGATATTGCCAGGCTTTCATACATATCTAGTTTATTATTTTTGTTTACCTCTTTTATTAATTTTAAACTATTCTTATTTATATGATGTTCTTCTTCAACTATATGTTGCGCTACAGCTGACCTAAAATTCGTGTAGTTTCTTTTTCTCGCCAATTGTGCTTCCCTCATATGTTCCTGGAATCTAACTGTAATTAACCTCTTGGATTGTCCTATGTAAGTTTTTGTGCAATCTTGGCATGATATTTTGTATATACCACTTACTTGTTCTATGCTTTTCTTATCTTTAGCAGATCCTAACAGATTACATAATTTGAGATTTCTGCTAGTAGTGACTACATTTAAGTTGTATTTCTTAAATATATTGCTAAATTTTTTTGTGTATGCGGAATGTGCTACACAGATTCGTTTTGGCTTCTCCATATTTTTGTTTTGTTCGAATAAAGTTGAGAGATTTTCAATTTCAGTTCTATGGATCTTCTTCTTTATTATTTTCTCAACATTTTCTTTCATAAATCCATTTACTTCTGCTGCGTCCTCAATATATAATTTTTCTTTTTTGAAGTTTTCTTCTGATAAAGGTGTGGTCAGTAGTCTGTTAATCATTGTATGATATGCTGCCATCTTTTGTCCATGGGGGTGGTTTGAATCGGAAGTGATAGTTCTTTTAGTTGTCGTAATTTTCCTATAGATATCAAAATTTATTTTTCCTTCCCTTCTAATTTGTAAGTTGCTTCCGAAATATCGATATTTGTAAAATAAATACAAATGATTAGTGAAAGGAAACTCGACTTTTATTCCATAAATCTAAGAAACTTTTATTCATTTTCTAACAAAAAATAACAAAAATAACTAAATAAAAATTAACAAAACAAAAATATAACAAAAAACGACAAAAAAAAAAATTAATCGATAGTTCTTGATTAATAATTTTGTGATCATATAAATCTGAGGTTACCATTTTCTTAAAATGGTCAGTCGTGCATTTAAAATTAATGCAATTTTCATCACTATTTTGTAGAGATGACCTAATAATTGTAATAGTCATTAAAACTTCATGACTAAGTTTATTCCTTTTTTAGTCCGAACGAACATCTGTTACAATTGAAAATATTCTCTCCGTTTCATTTGCATTGGGTAGGCTAAGGACAAAATTAGCTACAGCTGATAAAAGTGGGAAAATTGGTTCATCATTAAAAATTTTTAATAATTTTTGCCCAAAATGTTTTTTCATTATTTTCTGCTAATTTTTTTTCCCTTATCGTTAAACTCATATTCAATTGTACGCCATTCCGTGACTAAATCAATTTCTTCAATACTAAGTTTACAAATTTTCTAAAAATTTAACATTTTCTCTACCGGCCTCCAATTTCAAGGTTATTTTAGGTTGTAAAAAAGTCATTTCTGAAAAAATACTACTTTCCTTTAATGGTAGCCTAAGCTGAATTTTCTTCAAAGCGACAATATCAAATTGAAGACAATCTAATTGTTTTCTTTCAGCTAAATTTTTTGGCATATCCTTTAAAAGATTGGTACATTCTAATCCCAAAAATATATCTTCGTTTATGTGGAAGGAAGTCTAATATTTGTGTTGACTTTTAATTATTCTCTTTTAATGAAATTGTGTCCCAGTTTATTGAATAATTTTACTGACTCTTCATGGAGTTGATGAATTAATGCTTTTTTGGATTAAAAGAGTGCATTCAATTGAGTAGGTATACTAAGCCAATTCTAGACCAAGCCAATTCTAGACCAGAAAGTGACGTAGTGTATGATAAATAAATTGTGTGCTTTGAAATGTAGTTGAGTATGTTTTGTTAATGTTGGAATTGAGATAAGAAAATATGTTGTATTGTTTTTAGTGAGAGTGAAATTTGTTGTTGTTATTATTTTTGTTATTTTGTTATATTGTTTATCAGGTCTTGAAAGCTTTCATTAGAAATTTTAAAAGTGGCGTCAGGGGGGATTTCTAAGGCATGAATTATTTTAATTAAAAAGATTTGTTATGATGAAGCATTATAGAAATTCTTATCTGTGAATAATTATTGTATAGTAAATTTGTTATTCTTGTTTAGTAAAGGCTTTTTGAATTTTTATCTAAGCAAGGCATATAACAAATGACGTGAGGGGAAATGACGTCATTACACCACTACGGGGTATTACGAAATAGAATTTAGTTTGTGATGTGTAAAATAAGATGTAATGAATTTGTAAATAAGATGTTATGAATTTGGTAGAAAAAAGAGTCACCGCCGAAGTTGTTGTTGAACAGATAGGAAGTTGGTTCTTGGGTTTGATATAGAAGCTGGAGCTGAAGTAGTGAACACCGCCGAAGTTATTGATGAATACCGGCGAAGTTGTTGATGGACACCTAGGAAGTTGGTTCTGGGACTAGACTGACCTCCATAAGAAAAAAAAATGTCTCGTTGTTTCGGGTGTAGTACTTCCATAGCTTTATATTTTATTTCGCCGAAGTTGTCCACCCCGCCGAAGCTGTTAACCTCGCCGAAGTAAAATTTTAGGTGGTAATCTGAAGCTGTCAGGTGGCCGAAGCCCCGCCCAAGTTCCAAAGTTGAGCGCCGAAGCTCGCCGAAGTTAAAGTTGTAATTTGGGTATAAGTTTTTTTGATAGAGTTGGAACTTTAACAGCTTCGGCAAATAGATTTTAGGTTGATGATGCCACCGCGACCGCCGCTGAACTTCGTTGTCCACTGAAGCTCCACCCAAATTATCGAATTGATGCCGAAGTTGTACCAAGTTGTCATTGAAATTGTTGTATCATCGACCTTGGATAGTGTTATGAAATTATTAAAGTATCCTATAGTAGAAATAAATGTTCATGGTTTTATGATAAGAGAATAAAATTAAAAATTTAAAATTTTTGTTTTGCTGTTTTTATTGTTTTAATGTTGGATAATTAGAGTTTGTAATGTATGTTCACGCAACATAATAGAAATTTTGAGTAGAGTACCCTACCAAATTGTACGATTTTAAAAATTGAAAAAATGAAAACTTGCGGTTTTAAAAATTTTAAAGGTTCTTATCAGTTAGAATAATATTCTTATATGAAATATGTATGCGTAAGCGGAATTGTAGTGTAAAGTTAAAATTCGTCCGTCCATCTGACATCCAACATGTAATTTATTAATGTTTAGCATTCTTCATTAATAAAACATAAACTTAATCGCATATGTTTTAGATTGACAGCACATAAAACTTGAAGTAAATGGTGGGGATCTAGCTATAAAGGGTCAATTATTTAGTTTTATAGACTTTAGTTTTGTATAAAATTTTATTAAAAATTAAAAATAAAAAAAACCTTTAATTTTAATTTTACAAAAATTGTTTTATTTCATAATGATTCAAATTTAGAATTACATTTTTTTCAGCTTTAGTATAGTTAGTTTTCTTTTTCAGATGTTTTATGTACATCATCCCCATTAATTTCAATCTGATGAAATCCTTTTGCAAGGTCGAGTGTGGTGAAATATTGGCATCTTCCCAATTTACTTAATATATCCTCTATATTAGGAATTGGGTACTTGTCATCGATGGTTACCTCATTTAACTTGCGATAATCAATAACAAGTCGCCATTTTACTTTGCCACTGGCGTCTGCCTTCTTCGCAACGATCCAGATTGGTGCAGAGTAAGGTGAAGTACTATGTCGAATAATACCCTTATTCAACATGTCTTCTATTTGTGACTCGATTTCTTGTTTATGAATTTGGGGATACCTATATGATTTGACAAATATAGGTATGTCATTTGTTGTCCTAATTTTATGTTTAATTATATTAGTAAAAGACAAATTTTTATTTTCGTTATAAAATATATTTGGGAATTTTTTTATTATATTAATTAATTGAATTTTCTCTTCTGAGGAGAGATGATTTGTTCTTATTTGTTCCAATAACTGTTGTTCAGGTTGTGATTTTTCTATAATATTAAAGTTGTGATTGTTGACTTCTTCCGTTTTGATTGGTTCGAAGCTTATATGTTTATTACCATCTGTTTTAATTTTAATTTCAGCATCCACTTTATAATTTGTTGCTTCATATATTCCCTCTTTTAGAATGACTTGACCATCTGCGGACTTCTTCTCCGGCAGGTAGGTGAGTCCTTTCTTTTGTTGAACTGGTACTTTCAATTTGTATGTACCTTTTTTTTGGATTGTGTGGTAAAAATTTTCTCACTATCAGAGAAGTGAAGTTGTGTAGTTCCATATTTTGTAGTAAGGATTTCCTTTTCGAAATCTATTTTTGTTTTAAGAGGAATGAGGACATTATTTCCAATTAGTCCATCGTACCTCTCATGGAAAGGAAGGATATACATTTCTATAGTTATTATAGGGTCTCCAAGTTCTTTGAATAAATGTATTTTTGCTTTTTGTGTCACGGTCACTTCGTGACTTAAAGTTTTTATTAAAATTGGTTTTTCTAAAGTTTCTATTAGTTTTGGATCACAGAGGTTGGGGTTAATAATAGAATGTGTAGCCCCTGTGTCCACTATGAATTTAAGTAGTCTTATGTTTCCTTCAACTAGGATATGTGGTAGACGGTGGTTGAGGCCGTCGACTGAAAATTTTCTGGAGATTTTTCTGTTGTTATTACTTGGTTTGTATTTATGTCCATAGGTTCCGGTCTTTGTGGACAATTATTATTATTATTATTATTATTATTATTATTGGTATTGTTTCCGTTGGAGTTATTCCTATATGGATTATGGTTGTTGTTATTGTAGTTTCCGTTGGAATTATTCCTATACGGATTATAATGATTGTTATTATAATTTCCGCTGGGGTTATTTCTATGCGGATTGTGATTATTATTATTATAGTTACCGCTGGAGTTATTTCTATGCGGGTTGTGATTATTATTATTATAGTTACCGCTGGAGTTATTTCTATGCGGATTGTGATTATTATTACCCGGATGTTGAGATGGGGGAGGCCTGTTCGAGTTAAGGTTTCTGTTAGTGTAGTTCGCATGTGAATTTGGATTTCTTCTATTACTAAAATTAGATTTATTTTTATTAATATAACTATTATTATTGTTGTTGCCACTATTAATGTTTCTTTGTGAAGAGATGGTATGATATGCGTATCCTGCTTCGTATAATATGTCCATTGCCGTTTCCAGAGTTGATGGATTCCGGCAATATAAGATTGAACGCATAGGTTCAGGGATTTTGTTTTTGAAAGTATTTAGTGCGGTATGTTTGTTGTTGGAAACATTTTGGTCTATATTGTTAAGTTGTGCTCCTAAGGCTTGTTTTGTTTTTATATTTAACCTACTCAGTATGGTTTTTATTTCATTATAAAAATCAACTGAGGTTGTCTTAAATTGCACACCTCTAAGTTGGTCAAAGAGGTCTTCAAGACTACCTCGATCACCAAAATTATTTATAAGAATTTCTCTTAACTCAAGCCAAGAGGATAGGTGGTTATTTATTTCTACAACCTCTCTGGCTTTTCCTTTTAATTTAGATTTAATTACATCGGAGAAGATGCTTTGTGCTAATGCATCATATCTCATAAATATTGGTTGAACTTTGTCTACCAAATCAATAAAATTTTGTAATTCTTTGTAATTACCTGAGAATTCCGGTAACTTATTCAAATATTTTAATGGGTCTATGTTAAGGGTTAATAATGACATTGTTGCGGTACGGTCTGGATTGTCAAAGTTAAAAATGTCAGTTTCTATATACGTCGGGCTGTTGAGTTCTGAACTCGAAATTGTAATGGAATCTAAATTGTCCTCGGAAAAATTGAAACTCTTTAGAGAGGACGTACTATCAGAAGTACTTTTATTTAATTCACTTAAACTAATATTATTTAATAATTGTGTTATATTATTTAAATTTTCACTAACCTTACTCATATGATGTTGTGTTTTTTCTTCCAGTTATTGATGTTGTATCGATGTTTCACTTTCCTTGTTGTTTGTTGGGCTGGTGTTTCACTGTTGCAATAAATGTTGAAATACTCCTTCAATGTAATGTTCACAAAACTTTTTTTTTATTTATTTTCACGAAATTGAGCTAGTTCTCTTTTTATTTTCTTTTTATTTTTTCATTAAAGAGTTTTTGATGTTCATTAGGTATATATTCTTTTTTTTTATTTTATTTGTATATATTTTTTTTTTTTTTTTTTTTTTTTTTTTTATATTTATTATAAAAAATTTTTATAACAATTTAAAAAAATGTTTATTTATTTAAATATGTTTATTATATTTAAATATAACAATTTTAAAAATGTTTTTAGATGCACTATTAAGTGTAAAAACACAAGTAATGTTTTCTTTTTTTGTTTTCTTTTATTAACATTACTTAGCGCATCCTACCGACTGCGCCAATTTTGATCTCCGTTAGATCATATGATAAAAAAAATATATAAATAAATAAAACACTTTCTTTACTTTTTTATTTTCTTTATTTATTTATGTTGTAACTTAACAAATCTGGTTTTTCCACAGTTAATTTATTTTCTTGTTTTATGATTTTTTAATATTTAAATTATTCATTTTAATGTTCTTTAATATTTTTAATATTCCTTTTTCTTATTCTTTGTACAGTTTTAAAAGCTTTTCCTAATTTTGTTGATGCAGCGTTTTGTACGTTGCATCATGTATTTTCTGTGAGAATTTATTTTATAAAAATGCAAAGCGGGATTTTGCTTTTTGAAATATGAGTTTTATTATTTCGGAATTGCTTTTGCATTTTTATTTGGAATTTTCAAAAGGTAAAAATTTACTTTGATCTTTTTATTTGGAATTTTTTAACAAGTAAAAAAATAATACTTTGATTTACCGAAAACGCTTATTGTACAAAAAAGTGTTTGTCGGTGGATTTATTAGATTTATTAGGGTTTTCTATTTTTATAGTGGTATTATGGATTTCATCCATAACACTTATAATCATTTTCAAGAAAAAAATTGATAATTTATATAGAGTTTGGTAATTTATTTTTTAAGTCAAAATTTTGATGTAGTAGACTTTACTACATTAATTTCTGAACTTATAATTATTTTCAAGAAAAATATTGATAATTTATATAGAGTTTAACAATTTATTTTTTAAGTCAAAATTTAGATGTAGTATTCAACATTTTTTCTAAAAATATTCTAAGTCCAAAAATTAGCAAATGGAGTAGATTATAGTATGTATGCAAAGTAAAAGTATGTATGCAAAATGAAAATATGAATTTCACAATCTTGTTATTATCCAATTTTAAGTTCATTACAATAAAGTAAAAAGCTTTTATGTTTGATTTTAATTAAATTTTATTATACATAATGTATTTATATAGATGTATACTGTATGCTATAAAGGAACTGAAAAAAAATACAGTGGTATTAATATTTAAACTGCACCTTCAACATTTTAAAAATTCTTAATTTGTTTTGTTTAAATAAAATGTATGAATCATATTTGGATTGCTAATTCCCGTCGGCAAAACGTGAAAGCAGAAAAGTAGTAAAAATAGCCTTAAACTTTGTCTTATCAGCATTTTTCAAAATTCTTCATAAGCAAAATAAAGGGGATAAAAACTTATAAACTTAGGAATAAAGAAAAAAGTTATACATATGTACTAATTTTCAGATTCGCTATGGTGTACACATTCAAGTAATCAATTCCTGTTTAGCTTTAAATGTGAGTAATAATATATTTACTATTACAATTCTAAAAGAATCATATGAGATTGTTTTCATTAACTTAACAGCTTGGTTCAAATATAATTGAAATCTAAAGTACTTGAAGTCGCAGATCAATTTTGTAAAGCCAATTTTGATTCATAAATTATATGTAGTAAATATAATGTCCACACACTCTTTGTTCTCTTATGGATTATATTACGTATATATTATGTACATATTTCATTTGCTTTAGTAAATTTTTAATTCAAAAACCTCATCAAGTTCCAAAAATTCTTACTCTAGATTGTATATTAAAAATAAAATTAAAAATAAAAAAGAAAAAAATTTTAATAGATACAAAAGGTTAAGCGTAGTATAAATTTTTTTATTTCAACATATTCTAAAATTATATTAAAAACTGTCCTACATTAATATTAGGTCAAGTTCAGGGTTATATTTATGAATATATTGTACCACTTATATACACCATGCAATTTATATTATTTTCGGGAGTTGTAGTGAACGTAAAATGTATTCAATGAAATCATTTGACTTCAATCTATGTATATGTAACAGAAAAATACTGTAAGAGCAACAGAATAGGTCAGCAACAGCATCTGAGTAGGATAGTAACAACAACAGAATAGGTCAGGAGCAGCAACCGAGTAGAACAGCAACAGCAATCAATCGGATTAGGTCTATTTCAAGCTGTTACTGATCTGTTATGTTAAATATAAAGAGAGAGAAGGCACCAGTCATACTGTATAGATTTTATTATTGCTCCGCATCTTACATGTAAATAATAATAATTAAAATACTTATTTTTATTGATTTATTAATTTATTTATCATTCTTTCATATAACTTCATTATAATTATTCAATTATATCTGCCTTTCTAAGTTCTTCAAGAATAGAGTTAATTTCGTTTTGGTGGTTATTATTATTCCCTGCAATTTGGGATGTATGTAAAACTCTCAATCTGTCAATTAACTCATTAGGATCATCCCAACAAGTATATTGTTTTGGAAGCTCAGAATATAGAGCGCTAGAAGCAAGAGAGGAGAAGAAGAGGAGGAGAGGAGGAGGAGGATTTGGAAGCTCAGAATATAGAGCGCTAGAAGCAAGAGAGGAGAAGAAGAGGAGGAGAGGAGGAGGAGGCGTAGGAGAGGAGGAGGAGGAGAAGGAGAGGAGTAGGATATCCAAACATAGTGATAATAAATAACATCATCATCATTACTATCATCATCATCATCCTCATTCTCATCATAATAAATATTACAAAAATTATTAAAAAATATTATTCAAGAAGCTAAGGTGGCTGTTAAGGGTAGTAAACCAACAAATCAAAAAGATACAATCAAAATTGCGTTGAAAGCAGCAAGAAATGTAACTAAAAAGAGAAAACAAATAAAATTACCAAGAGTTCTTCCAGTGCTTGTTGGTGGAATTTTACCTTTAATTCCAATTTTGGCAGGTCTGTCAGCTGTGGGAGCTCTCTCAGGAGGAGCTGCTGGTATAGCTAAAGCTGTCAATGATGCTAAAAGCGCTAAGAAGCAGTTAAATGAAAGTGAACGACATAATAAAACAATGGAGGCTATTGCTTTAAGAGGAAAAGGTCTATATTTAAAGCCATATAAGAAAGGACTAGGATTATATTTGAAACCAAAAAATTTTTAAATATGCTACCCAAAAGAGCTCTAACCAACATTGATTTAAACAATTTTGGAAAGAAATATCTAAAACATTTTCGTGGAGTTTTCATGAAAGATGATTTACCTAAAAGCAAACCTTGGAAACATGAATGTGGAATTATAAATTTAGATAATTCTATTGGATCTGGTACTCATTGGGTAGCATATTATAAAAAAGAAGATAATATACTATATTTTGATAGTTTTGGGAATTTACAACCACCAGCTGAAGTTGTGAAATACTTGGGGGATAAGCTCACATATAATTACGACACATATCAAAAATTTAATACATACAATTGCGGTCATTTATGTTTAGCTTTCTTATCAAATTATAATTCTATAAACAAAAAAAAAACAAATTTTAAGCGAATAAAGAATAACAAATAAAAAAGATAAAACTGATTTTTTAATTTAAATTTTAATTTATAGTAAAAACTGACCTACATTAATATCAGCTGATCAAAAATGAAGTTCAAGGTTATTTTGCATTACTCAGATAAAATTAAATAAATTATTTTTCTGATTTTAATGTTTTGCCGTCGGCAATTTGATATTATTTCTATGTATGAGATATATTAGGATGGTATCAATAATAAAATTATCTACAACTTCCAAATTATCTTATTCATAAAGTGCAAGTCATGTCGCTAACACTTACGCTAAGCGGTAACTCATCTATTTTAGCAGCTGAGTATTTCCCACCTATAGAATTACGGCATAAAGACTATGTATGTGGTTTAGTTGTTCGCATTGTTGGAAGAATGACTATGGATTTGTAGTGGTTGATAAGGATAGTTCTTTAAACAATGGACGTTATAGGAAAAATTTTGAAGAACTTCTTAAGTTATAAATAGATAATGGTTACATCATAACTATTTTAGTTTACTGTACTACATGGTAACGTCAACAACACCAACCGATCCGATACCAGTTCAGTTAACAACACCAACCGATCCGATACCAGTTCAGTTATGGATTTGTAGGACAAATAAAAAGGGAAATTAATTACACAATTTTCAAATTGAAACTACCATCATCATCATCATCATCATCATCAGATGAAAAAAACAAAAACCAACAAAAAAAATAATTTTGAATATTCAACTAAAAATGCTGAAAACTGAAATAATATTTTTTAATATTTTAAAAAAAGTGAAATAAAACATAATAATAATTATAAAAAAGTATTTATTTTAGTTATCTTTTTTTTTAATTTTTTTTATTATTCCATTTTAAATTTTAATACATATGCATTATTTTTGTTAGAAACTATTTGAAATTTGTAGAAAATTTCTTTTCTTTCAATTTTTTTATTAATCTGTTCAATAATTGAAGTTTTAAATTTAACAGCATATTGTTGTGGAAGATATGTAAAGTAATCGTTCATTTCCACCATTATGCTGATCAATTTTTCTCCTGCCCATGAAACTTAGAATCAGTTTCTTTAATTTTGCTGATCTGATATTCCTCTTTGAGCGATAGTTTACTCATGGCAATATATTTTTTCACTACTTCCACATCGTTCAGGTTGTCTATAAAATCCATTAGATCTTGATCCTCCAGATCCGAATCGTCCTGTGAAAATTCGTCTAGAAGATTCCTCTTAACTCTTGATGAGTTTCCTGTTCCAATTATGGGTCCCATTTTATTGTCAAACCACCCTATGGATATCAGTTATTAAATAAAAAAACAAAAGCTACAAATAGTTGGCTAACTAAGAATCATCACGGATTCAAATGGAATGACGGTAAATCAAATTTTGATGATGTCATTAATTTCTTAAAACTATTTGTAAACAATTATAAAATTTATGTTAAGGGTAGTGAGAAAAAAGCTTGGATAGCAAACATTTTAAAACAAAGTAATATTATCGATTTGAATGAACACGATTCGACAAGTTTAAAAGTGTTGAAGAAGAATCAACACATTAATTCTAAAATAAACAAATGTTCTTTTAATCATATTGGATGTTGTGCAGTTGAAAATGTTTATATTTTAAAGTTTCTGATGACACTAAATAATTTTTTAATCATATTGAGTTTTTTAAAATTGCTGATATAATAATTTTTGAACATATATAAAGGGTGAAATATTTTAGAGCTATATCATTTGAAAATTAATATCAAACTGTTTCATATCAAAAAGGTTTGAGAAATCCAAAAACAAAAACAAAAAAAAATGGACAAACAGGATGAAAAAAAAAAACCAACAGTATAAAGGAGGGAAAAAAACCAATTCTGAAACCTCATATACTATTTCTTGTACAAAATCATCAACATCATCATCTGATACTAGTATCTATAAATATGGGAAAGACGACAGTAAAACATCAAAATGCTGTAGCTGTAAATTACAATAAAGATGTCACATCATCATCATCAAATATCATTGAAAAATAATAACAATAACTGTAAAAGTAATTTGAAAATAAAAAAACATTAACAAGATTTCATTTTTTTTTTTTTTCATTTATTTATTTATATTTCAGAAAAAATTAAGTTTATCTTAAACTGTAGTGACCCCAAGGTAAAGAGTCATAAGAATTACTTATTAAAAACCTTTTATCATCATTTGAAGTTAATGCTACTTTTTTCTGTTTTATACTACTAACATTATGATTTTTTGATAATATTAAATTTTGTGTAATAGTTTTATTAATATTTTCATTTAAAGTATTTTTATAATCATCAAATTTTATTTCTTTTTTTACAACTGATTTTTTTACACCTTTAATTTTTTTTATAGATTCTTCTTGATTTTCAATTTTTATTGCATACATTTTTGATTTCAAACCAATAAATTCTACAATATTCTTTCCACACATTTCATCCTTCATTAGTCCTATAACTTTCTTATTTACTAAAGGAATTCCCCACTTATTATTTATTGAATAATCACTTGTATCAAACCGCTCAGTCTTTTTTAATAATTTTATATATATTAGTATTAATTATTTCCAAAATAAGGCTGTCAGTATCTGTATACAAAAGATTACAATTTTGCTTTAAATTTTTTTTCATGTAGTCATAAAAAAATTCATATATTGATATTTTTGCTATATCTAATATTGCCATACCCACATATATAGGTTTATTGAAAAAAATTTTGCTTCTATATAATTCTATAGCAACTAAGTTTTCGCTGAAAATAGCAGAACTCTTAAAATAAGGTGATGCAATTAATGCATTAGCTCCATAACGTCCATGCCAGTAAGTTTTAAGTTTTATGTCACAGTGTTTTCTAACGTTTTCTATAGTTTTACCAAATATTGCATTATTTGTTAACTTCAAATTATCTTTTGAAAAATTATCTTTCGCTTGTGCTCGTAATTTAGTATTTAACTCTATGTAGGGCCTCAGAAAATCTGCTTGAGTAAATTTTAATATTTTATGAATTTTATTAATTTTGAGTCCATGTTTTAAAGCTAGCTTTAAACTTCTATAGTGAATAACATATTTTTCCTTATCATATAAAGTAGCAACTAATTTCTTTTCTTTTGAGTTTGTTATCAAATGCTCCGGACAGAAAGGGAGATCTTTATGAATATCATGAAGATCTTCAGGATATTTCAAATCCACTTCAAAAATATAACCTTCATCATTTTCATCAGAAATATTTAATATAAAGTCTTGATTATATTTATCAGTTTCTGTTTCCCATTCAAAATTTCTTATTGGTAAATATTGACTCATAGCCCATCCATATTGGTTATTAACATCAAAATAAGCTAAATATTTAGATTGCAAAGAAGAATCAAAGCTATTCATATATTTGTTGTTTGATTTTGAATAGCGTTTACATACTTGAGTTAAGCCTCCTCTTACACCATTCTCAATAAATAATAACATATCAATATCTGTTAAGAGCTCAAAATTTACTTTAGTATATTTTAGCATGGCATCCCATAAAAATCCAGGCAAAGTAAAATAATGTGCTGAATCTAAATCATATGTTTGTAAACAAAATTCTCTAAATTTTTCAAAAATATCTGCTAACAATAAAACATCAGTTTTTAAATACAGATCAGAATATTCACCCAAATTTTTAATATTAAATTCGCTCCAAATTTTTTGAGCGTGACTGTACTCTTCATCACTAATGTGACATTTATTTAATTCACTATAAAAAAAATGTTTTTCAGGTAACTTTGATTCTAAAAATTTATTATGATCATCAATATAATCATAAGGGAAAATTCCTTTTTTGCTAAGTAATGAATATTGTTTTTCATTTAAATTTTTAAACTGATCTTTCAAATTTGGAAAGTCTTCTAAATTTTTTGATAAACTATCTAAACTACTTGGTAAGAATTTGAATGAATCTATAAATCTAAATTTTATAATACTATTTTCTATGTATTTTGTAAAGCTAATATATTTCTCCTTATTTATGGGAAGTAAATCTATTCTACCTGATATAACTGAATTTAATTCCTTAATAATAAAATGGGAATCATACCCACTTAAATTATGAAATACTATAGGAACATAAAATGAATTCTTATAATTTAAATTACACTTAGTATGAGCAGCTCCACGATATTCGCCACCTAAATGATCATGATCTCTGCATTTAATATTATCTTCTGTAAAAGGTTCATCACAAATGAAACAAGTTTTAGCATTTTTAAACTGATAATGTTGTTCCATTGTTAGAGTTTTCATTTGTACAGGTGATTGTAGATCTGTTTCCAGTAAGCAGGCCATTTCCTTAAGATCATTTCAAAACCACTCAATACAATTTGCTCCTCGTGAGAAACGATATTCTGTATCCTTTACATAAGTGAATTTTATATAATATCCAATAGAAGCTGCTTCATGCTCTTGAAAACTATTATTATTATTATTATTTTATTAGTTTTCTTTAAAATACATTCAATATCTGCGTATATGACACACGGTACCTTTATTTTATTTTTGAAATTACGAAATTTAAGAATGTTATCCGCGGGTGTTGGTAATTTTATAGCGGACTTATTAATTTTATTACAATAAAGTACGTGTTTATTTAGTTTTTCATTTGTCATAAAATAATTGAAACATCTTTCACAAAAATACTTTTTATGACCATTTTTATTAATTTCAGTTGAAAGTAATTTTGATAGACTTTTAATATACACATAATGATATTTAATCTTCTCATTATTAATAGGCTCACAATAACAATTAATTTTTTCTTTTTGTTCATATATATTTTGTATTAATAATAAATTAACATGTCTTTCACTTTTGTCTTTTGTGTAGTATAACGGTACTACTTTATATTCATTTTTTTTAATTAATTCTAACCCGAAAACATTTACACTTATTTTATTCAAGTATTCAAACTTGTGAATATCTCTTATTAGTACGGGAAACTCAATTCCCTTAAAATTTAATAATTGTTCATAGTTTTGGTAACTTGATGAACGATCTGAATGATGTGAAGCAGGATAAAGTGCAGCCATTATACTCCACGCAAAGCATGCATCATCATTATTTTTAACATTAATGCATGCGCGTTTTTTCTTAATAGATTCTGGTAAATCTATATATGACGAACCTGATACAAATGGCGAATACGCGTTGATATTAACACTTAAATTTATTATTGACGATAAGGCCCAACCACTGCCTTTTTCTTGGAATTCATCAAATTTTGTTAATAGTTCATTTATTAGTTTGCTACACCAATCGTCATTTTCACCCTTAAGCACAACAGAATTTTCTGTATTTAAATATTTTAGATCATAAACATTTTCTTTATTGTCACTTAAATGTGGTAAGACAAATTCACCACAAAATGTTAGATTTATTTTTAATGCATCACATGTCAATAATACATCATTAATTTTAGTTATTATTATTTTTTTACACTTTTCAAGAAAGATTTTAGGATCAATATCATTAATATTAGTTATTAAACCGGTTTCGCTTCTATTTTGAAATGCCGATGTTAAATTTTTCCATTCTAATTCCGATTTACTATTGTCTTTATTCAATAACTGATACTTTATTTTAGTTTTAATAGATTCTAAATTTGAGATTACAGTACTTATACACGATTTAGTTCCACTGTTGGATGATTTATTTTCATCCAATAATTTATTTAAATATATTATGTCTTTTAATATTAGCAATAAATATTTTTTTAAATTATCTTCACTTTCTTCTTCTTCATTTTTAATTGAAAGCCTTATATGCTTTCTTAATATAATTTTTGCTATGTCTGACATTATTATAAAATAAAGTAATTTTTTATTTTTTATAATTTACTTATATCACTTCTAATATTATGTTCAACCGAAATCAAAAACACAAATGATTTGAAACTAACTAAATTTTGATTTAAATAATTAAAAAACAAGAAAACCTAATTTGTGGTTTTAAACATTTAAATTATGATAAGAATTTAGTACACGGTGAAATCTATGTCTGAAATTAATAAACAAAAACTAGCACATTCTCTTGTACTGGTTTTTCTATCTGAAAATATTGGAAAATATCTAAAAATATTGGAAAATATTCGAAAATTAAAAACAACAACACATTCATATTTATAATTTTTTATTTATTTATTTATTTATTTTAGTTTGCTTTTAACATTATTATTAGCTGAAAAAAATAATTTGAAATTAATCATCTGAAAATAGAAAAAATAATAAGACCTCATTTTGTTTTTATATTTATTTATTTTTTTATTGATTAATAACTAATTTTTCTTGTGACAAAATATCTTCTTTAACTAAAAGATATTTGCCTTTTGTTTTACATAGCATATATATATCGTATTCCCCATTTAATTTCTCTATTTTTGCCTCCGTCATAACATCCACCATATACTCAGGCAAAAAGAAAACAGAGTTTTGAAATTCCAGCATAATCCTGTCTCCATACATAGTTTTTTTTTTGCAGATGTTTAATATATGATAATACCGATCTAGTATTATCTCTGCTGCCTTTAAAGATTTCTTCATATTATTCCTTCTAACGACCTTTTCATTAATTTCATCTAAAATGCTGGAAACGCTTTCTTCAGATTTTCTTTTATATCCTCGGTTAATGCTGTTGCTGGTGCTGTTATTCTTGATCATCTTCTTCTTGTTGAAAGGTTCCCCAAGAGGCTGCAACACTATATCTTCAATGATTTGGATTTCTTCTGTGTCCATTATTTAATATTAATTAAAATAATAATATGGTTCTTCTTTTAAGAATTACTTTATAACTATAACTGAATAATAAATTTCAAAATGCAACCTTTTTATTTGAAAATTTCAATAAGCGTAGGTGGTTTTAATTGTAACAAAAGCCACAACTTCTTGAAAAAACTTAAACACAAGCTCAGAACAATTGAGGCTGCAAGTACTGATAAACTTTTAACTAACTTCAAAAACATCTAAAACGACGATGTTTGTGGTTTTATAGTACCCAAATTTGTTAGATTTTTTAAAATACTATAAGGTTTCGTCATAAATTTCATTTTGAAATTAAAATACATGGAATCTCCTCACGTCATTTGTTATATGCCTTGGTTAGATAAAAATTCAAAAAGCCTTTACTAAACAAGAATAACAAATTTATTATACAATAATTATTCACAGATAAGAATTTCTATAATGCTTCATCATAACAAATCTTTTTAATTAAAATAATACATGCCTTAGAAATCCCCCCTGACGTCACTTTTAAAATTTCTAATGAAAGCTTTCAAGACCTGATAAACAATATAACAAAATAACAAAAATAATAACAACAACAAATTTCACTCTCACTAAAAACAATACAACATATTTTCTTATCTCAATTCCAACATTAACAAAACATACTCAACTACATTTCAAAGCACACAATTTATTTATCATACACTACGTCACTTCCTGGTCTAGAATTGGCTTGGTCTAGAATTGGCTTAGTATACCTACTCAATTGATTGAAATATGACAAAGCATATTTCAAGAAAAGTAAATAGGCCTTGTTACATTGATTAGAGAGTTCCTTTAAAATTAATTCAGCAGATTTTAATTTGTCAACATTTACTGCTTGCTTAACAAATTCAATTAAAACATCCCAGTTATTCTAAAATCCGTTCAACACACTTCTGGCGAGAAAGCCAGCGCGTAGCCAATATTCTAAGAATTTTTCTTTTTTCCTGTTGCATTATTTCTTGAATTTTTTGAATTTGATGAGATCTCTTTGAGCTGCCGGAAACGTATGTACCAATTTGTCGAATCAGCTCTTCAGGTGCCCCTGGTAATGCTAAACAAGCTTTGTTTGCAATAATCGCTGACGAATGGCAAATGCGTTTTATTACAACACTACCTGGATTATCAGCAGTTAGTCTTGAAGCAAACGAGTTTCGCAGTCCCACCATCACACTTGCTCCATCGCTACACATTCCTAAATAATTATATACATATTTCTTAAAATAATTATTTTGAATCTTATGTTTTTTTATTATTTACCTATAATATTCTCAAAGCGAATATCTAAACTTAGAACAAGTTCTTTAAAACTTTTATATAATGCTTCAACTGTACAGTCACTTTTAACGGAAGCATATGCAATAATTTCACAATTATTTTTCCGGAAGCTTTATCAACAAACTGGACAATGCAGCACATGTTTTTATTGAGTCCAATATCGGTGCTTTCATCCACCACAATTGAAAATTCATGTGTTTTCAATTTGTTAATAAGCTGTGATTTCTTCTCTGCGGCCAAAATATTTTGTATGCTAGTGCATTTCTGCCTACCTAGTTTAGCACCTTTAATTATTTTCGAATCAGGGACAATTTCTTTGAGCAATGGTAGTAAATGATCAACCATTAGAAAAGAAGCATTATGTTCTGCAAAGAACATGCTCAACCTATTTCAAAATGCTGAGCTGCAGTAGATTTTTTTTTTCCTTAAATATATCACTAATCAAAAATTTTGTTTTAATTGTAGCCACATTAGTTATGTGTAATTTGGTTTCGCTGTGCTTAACAAGTTGAGATTTCCCATAAAATAAAATTTTTTGACATTCCGTACATTTGCATTTGTATGGATCGTCTTTAAATTTTTCCAGCCAGCTTTTAAAAATATCAAAGTCACCCAACTGTCATTAAATTTTTGCTTTCTATATTTGTAATCTTTTTTGGTGGTCGAATTTGAAACTTCTTTGCTTGAATAAATTTGTTCATAATGTAGTATTTCTTTGTTTTGTGAAGATAAAGGTTCATTCACTGTAGAAATAAAATTAGTGATATTTTTGAGTGCATGTAGATTGTTGTTTATGTCACCTTGTACTTCAACGGTTTTTAAATAACATTGGAATCCTAGTTCAAAGTGATAACATTCACCAGAACATTGAAAGCAACTTAACTTCCTCACATGTAATTCTGGAGAATAAACATTTACCACTACTTTAAAAAAAAAAAATTTAAAACTTAAATATCAAAAATTTTATTTTCCAAAATATTGTAACTTATCTATGAAAAAATATTGCCTGAACAGTTTTTAACTAAGGTTTGATAGATCGTGTTGAAATCGATAAGATCTTTTCCTTCTGCTACCAATCTATCAGCGGTCCGTTTGCAGAGTCCACCAATACTATCAGAAGCTCCTTTGCCGTGAACTGCTTTTGAGTCGTTCCAGGTAAACTGGTTTAGTTTTAGATATAATTGGCTTAGCTTTACACTCATAAAATAAAACATAGTCTTATTTCTGTATTGCGTTGAAGGACTATCGCTTACAAAATGTAAGCTAGAAATATCTGGATTTCGATGCTTCAATCTGAAATTTTTTTTTCTGAACTCTGCAAGCAATTTTAAGCTTATTGGTTTTTTGTATTGTCAAACGTTTCTTGAACCGATACCCATTTATAGCACTCTATAATTTTTTCTGGTTCAATACAGTTTTCGTAAGTAAAAGAGAAGTTCCTACATGATTCACATTGACGGAGAAGACATTTTCAATCCTTTTCGCAACACATTTTAAAAAACAAATTGAATATTATTAGTTTTAAAAAACAAATTTTAATTTATTTACTGAAATTAAATATTTAAGTATGTAGGTTATATATTTAAATGCTTTTTAGAAGTTTTGACTTTAAACTGTACGTTTATCGGAGAACTACCCACATATATATATGAATTACAACCATTATTATACAAACTCAAAGAAAAAATACACAATTCATTTTATCCCTTATCTTATCCTTGCTTCTTTCTAACAAGCTATTAGAATATAAGTAATTAGTTATATTTTCTTTGTTGAGTTTTCTATTTTCTTCTCACTTAAATCACAAAAAATTCAAAAATAAACAATTACAAAAGTTTAAAATAAAAACGTTCAAAAAGTTAGATAATTTCAACAAAATAAAATAAAATAAATTCAAAATAGGAAATGATAAAAAAATAAAAAGAATAATAAGTATTACACAAATAAAAAAGAATTTTTTTTTTTTTTTTTTTATATATTTCCAAGTCTATGGGATGAACACCCTAACTGCTTTTTACACAGAGATTGGGAATACACAATCACATACAATAGCTTTTTTCTGTAGAATTTTTTGTGGTATATCTACTAATTTAAATGTGGAAAACTATATCTATTGTAGAGTACTTCGCCTTCATAATAGCATAGTTCCATTTTATTTTTAGTGATAACCAAAACTCTCAACTATTTATCATTTATTTTATCCCAATGATAAAGGGTACTGGACCAGGTCGAAAAATTCAGAAAGCATTTTTTGCCTTCGTCGGGAATCGAACCTGGGACCTTTCGGTTGAAAGGCAGGCGCTCTACCTACTGCGCCACCCAGCGTGTTCCGTCAATTCCGTCAATTCCGTCAAAGTGGATTATTTGAGTATTCGGGACATCGAAAATGCAGTAGAAAATGCCCAAAATAGCTCCAATTACCGCCAGGCAATAATTTTAAGGTTTTGTTAACATTTAGTAGTCTAATTTCCAATTTTTTCAAAAAATTTTCTTTATCTAATTTTTTTTCATTATTTTTTCACCAATAATTTTGAACCACGGTTCTCCATTCATTTTTTAAAGGATGAAAAACTCCTACGTCACATGGCTTTAACATATGAGTGGCATTTGGATATAAAGCCACTAAAATTATACCTTTTTGCTGACAGAATTCACTTGATGGAAGATTAATGTGCGAGGAATGGCCATCAACATAAAGATTTACTGGAAATGTGGTTTCCTCTTTCACTAGCCATGGATGAAACACATCTGTAATATACTCATAAAAAGTTTGAGCCGTCATTCATCCGTTATCAGAAATTCCGATTCCTCAATCTTTAGACATTGATCTAATAATATTTTTCGAAATTATTTTGTAGTTTAATACAATTATTGGAATTGTTCCATCTGCTCTTATATTTATTTGGACAGTTATACACACTTTTTCATCATTTGCGATTTAAAAAAAAATATTTTTGGAACCTTTCTTAGCAAGCACGGATTTTTCATTTGCTTCAAGAAAGCATACTGTTTCGTCGCAATTGAAATTTCTTTTGAGACCTTGATCTCTTTAAACCAATTTCGAATATTTTTTTCCTTTAAGTTGGCGCGGGACAAATTAAGATTTTGTGAAATTCTTTTGACTATTTACGGATGACGTTTCAAATATAAGATAAATCTTTTTTACCTGGCCTACCGCTATTGAAATTATGAGCTTTATTCAAGTTGTTTACTAGTTCGGAAACTGAATTAAGTAATAATGCTTTGGTTATCGGAAATCCCCATTTTGCAATGATCCATTTAACAAGGGTTAATTCGTCAAACGATGTTAATACTGTTGATGGTCCTGGTTTTGAATCTGGACTATACCTATATTGTTTATTTTATCTTTTAGGGAAGAGCATGTCACAAAATGTCTTACTGGCTTTATTTACGCGGCTGTCTAATTTTAATGCCTATAGTGCTCCTTTCGAGTACTGAAATTTCCTTTCTTAGTTAAGCATTAGTTGAATCTATAAAGAAACACCATAAATGTATCCTAATTACCGCCAGTGGCTCCTTTTATTGCCATACAAAAACAAATCCTTTGTTCCTTTTCAGGTTCATTTATTAATGGAAATATTATTATGTAATATGTATTAATATTTTATATTCGAAAAGTTATTTAAAAATAAATCATAAAATAATTCATTAAATAATTCTGGCTCCTGTCACAGCTATATGAATTTACCTATAACCGCCACATCATTTTTATTTTCATTGTAGCTGCAAACTTTATAAAAAATTGAGTAACGGTAATTGGACTTGAATTTTTTTATTAAATGAACTTTCTATTTCAGAAAGCACCAAATGTAAAAAATAATTAAATATCTTACAATAACGATTTGTTCACAGAAAAAAAGTTTAGTCTTTTCATAGAAAGATTACTTAAAATCATTTAAAGATAGGCATTGATTTTTAGCCATCTAATACAATTAGTTGTTTCATTTAATCTTAATTTAATGATTTCATCGCAAAAATTTTCTTTTGATTTCATTAAAACATTAAATGAAACAAATATTCAAAAGAAAGAAAACTATTTTTTCATAAAAAGATTAGTTAAATTCATCTAAAAATTTTCATTGGTTTCATTAAAACATTGAACGAATCAGGATTAGTTGTCGTTAAGGGAGAAGAATAGTCTTTTTATATAAAGTTTAGTCAAATCCATCTAAAAATTTTCATTGGTTTCATTAAAACATTAAATGAGACATTGGGTACTAATTTTTTTTATATAATATTTTATTTCATTTCAAATAATTTTTTACATTTAAGTACTCCTTTTTAATTTGAGTATTTTTAATATTCTTTTTATAAATTAATTAACATAAGTACAAATTAATATTAACAACTTCATTTCATATATTTTTGCACCTTTTATATTTAAAAAAAAGAAAAAAATATTGATAAATAATTAATTGTGTCATACTCCACAACTATAATTAATTATTAAAGTTTTTTTTTTTTAAATTATTAGTTAAAGCACATTAGTTAAAACAAAACTCCTTCTATTTATACATATTATGCTTCTTTAATTTGTAACTTGAACTATGTAATACTAAAAATAAATTATTATTTTGCACTTGTACTTGCATAAAAGTTAATTTTTTTATAATTTTTATAATTTATTTTTCCAGCTTAATTCAAGCAAGTTACAATAAATCATACTTAAATTAAATTTATAAACTAAGAATTAAACATTCAAAAAAGAATTAATAAAAAAAAAGAAGAAAATAACAAAATTAAAAACGAAAACAAAATCTTATAATTAATAATAATCAAAAAATAAAAATGAAAAAAGCTTCAATTAAGAAGACAGGTCAAAGATTCATCAAAAAAATCAGTTACACAAATACAGATTATTTTTTAATGATTGTTTAGTTATTTATTTATTTAAGTAGTTTAATTCAAACAAAATACAATAATTATTTTCCTTTTTCTTTTAATATAAGGCTAAAATTTAACAGAATCAAAATTTTAGAGTAAATGTTATATCACGTTCTTCTTTATTTCAACTGTCAAACTTAAAACTACTGTTACATATAGCAATATCTTAAACTATGTTTATATGTAGTAATATACTTAAACTACGTTTACATATAGTAATCTACTTAAACTACGTTTACATATGTAACATCTCCCTTTTATAAAAATTTCAAATTTTAATCTAATCGATATATACATATATTTTAAATATTCATTTTACATAGTTTTTTTCTTCAGTTAAATTTTACAGTTATTATAATGTATTATCTTGTTTATATATACTAATTTTCAGAACAAACTTTATTTCCTATTCTTCCCCTTTTTTATTTTTTTTTTTGTTTTTTTTTTTTTTTTTTTTACAACTCAGTTTTTATTCCAATGCTGTTAATTTGTACTTTAATTCAATTAGTTTTTGTGATATATTTTTTCCATTCAAATTATTATTTGATCGTTTTGAAACGATCAATAAGTGTATTAATTCTATTACAATTCTAATAACTTGTGCGTTAATTTAATATTTAGTTTTAGTTTTTGTTATTATATTTTGATTAATTTTACGCAAAAAATGTGTACTTCTTCTAAAAATTTTGCCACTCTTTAGAGTTTTAACCCAGTATGACCTAGGTGCCGAATCTTTATCAATTACTATAGCCTCCAACCAAATATTACCATTTCTTAGGTAGCATTTCTCATTTTTCTCAAATTGTTTTTTGGCTTTGTAATCTATCCAATTCCATTTTTAAAGGTTTTAGTAAACTTAGTGGTACCCGTCTAGGCGGATTCACTACCGGTGTAGCATCCTTTTTCAAATTAATTTTGAAATTGTTCACAAAACAACCTAATCCTATAAAATTATCTTTATATTTAGTTAAAACCTTTTCTTTACTTAACTCTATCTCATCAAGCCTATTAATTAATTTCAGTCTTAAACAACTATTCAAACCTAAGATTGGTAAGGAATCACCTTTAATTATAACAAATTTTTCAACACTAATTTCATTTTTAATACAGCATTCAAGCTCAATTTCACCCATCAGATCCAATTTGCTACCACCGTAAGCCACTAATCTCAAATCAGTTCTTTTTATTCTTACATCTTTAAAAAATTTAAAAAAGAAACCGGCAAAACATTAATTGCCGCGCCTGTATCTAATTTAAATTTAATAATATTTTTATTTACTAATATATTTGCAAACCAGGCTCTATTTGATTGGAAACTAGAACTAATACTGTCTATATAAAAAATTTCTTCCTCACTATTATTTTTCCGTATTTCATTTACTCTTCTAGACTTACAACAAATTGCAAAATGATTATTCTTGGCACATTTTTTGCATGATTTCCCAAAAGCTGGGCATTTACCATAAGTATGGTTTTGACCACAAAACTTACATCTAATTTGTATATCTTCATTGTCAAATTTCACATAATTCTTATTATTATTTTTATTATAGCCATATTTATTATTTTCAACATACGACTTACCATCACTTGAATTTCTTTTTTCTATTGCACAAACTTCGGATGTTATCATTGACTCACCTTTTCTTAATTGAAGGTTCTTAGATTGTAGATTAGTAATTTCATCAGCACGTGCCATTTCTATCGCCTCTGTAACTGTTAAACCATCCGTCTCTAACATTCGTTTTTGTAACTTTTTATTAACTACTCCTAGCACAATTCTATCTCTTAGCATCCTAAAAATCAGCATAACCACATGTTTTTACTAATTTTTTTATATCCATTAAGAACGTATCAAATTTTTCTGCTGGATGCTGCTCTCTGCTCCAAAAGATAAAACTTTCATACATTTGATTTTTCTTTGGAAGACAAAAATCTTCAAAAGCTTTAAACACCTTTTGAAATTCCTTCTTTTCAGCCTCTGTTAGATTTAGTGATGTGTGAAATACTTAGGTCCATTTTCTTTTTTATTAAATTCTATTGCTGCTTCAAATTGCTTCCAGCTTTGTATAAATACTCGCCAATTTTTCGACAAGTTCCCGTCCAGTTTTAAATCCTCAATTTTTTTTTAAAAAATCCATTCTTTCCTTTTCAACATATATATATTGAATTTTCCTTGGTCGGCCACGTGGTTTTTTAATTTTTTCCAATTTAGTAACTATCCCCATGTATTTTATGACAAAACTTTATTTATTTTGTTTTCAATTCCATTAAATAGTTAATTGAAATTTTTTTTTTTTTTTTTAATTTATTTTATAATTATAACTTTGTAAATTTAGAAAATTATTATTTTTTTTTTTTTTTAATTTATTTTATATTCGTCTCTATATCCGCAGCGCCATGTTATATCACGTTCTTTTTTATTTCAACTGACAAACTTAAAACTACTGTTACATATAGCAATATCTTAAACTATGTTTACATGTAGTAATATACTTAAACTACGTTTACATATAGTAATCTACTTAAACTACGTTTACATATGTAACAGTAAAAATTTACAAAACTACTTAATGGTTAGAGGGGTTAGTTGGAAGGGTTCTGATTACAGAGGTATAGCCGATTCTTTAACACATCTTTTGAGAGTGATAAGTGGATAGGCTCATTCATACCATAGTTGGTTCTATGAAATACAAGTGTGAAAATATTAGGTGATCGGAGTCGAGTGTTATTGGAAATTCGGGCAGAATTCAATATAAATGAAGATGTAATATTCCCCTTCACTACTTGGATGATGAAAAGAACATCAGCAACTTCACGCCTAGTTTTTAATGTAGCTAAATGTAGCAAATTTAATCTGTGTTCATATGGCAGCAGGACAAGTGGATTGGACCAAGGAAGGTGGCGAAGTGCATATCTTATGAAGTTCTTTTGAATAGCTTCTATTCTTTTAATATGAATTTCGTAATAGGGTGACCAGACCTGACTAGCATATTCCAGTTGTGGCCTCACAAGACATGTATATAGGGATTTTGAGATATAAGGGTCGTCAAATTCTTTAGACCATCGTTTTATAAAACCTAACATTGAGTTAGCTTTACTAATAATATTGTTATAGTGGAATTTAAAAGACAGTTTTTGTCGAAAGTGACACCTAAATCTTTGATCGACCTAACTGTTTCAAGAGCATGTCCATTAAGTGAATAGATATTTGAAAAGAAGTTGGTACGCCTGTGATAATTCATCACAACACATTTATTCGTATTAAGCATTAGGTTATTGCTACGGCACCATGCTATGAAATTATCGAGATCATTTTCAAGCAAACTTGAGTCTCGAAGTGATGTGATTTTCTTAAAAATTTTCATGTCATCAGCATAAATTTGAATTTCACTATTTTTTATTACTGATACAACGTCATTAATAGAGATTATGAATAGAAGGGGACCTAGATGGCTTCCTTGAGGAACTCCTGAATTTGCTTCGAATGATGTTGACGTAGCTTCTCTGAATCGTACAGTATACTTTCGATTAGCCAAATAAGATTCAATCCATTTCACAAATGACGGTGGAAATCCAAGTTTAATTAATTTTAAGAGAATAACGCAATGTGGAAGAAGATCGAAGGCTTTACTAAAATCTGTATAAACGACATCAGTTTAAAAAACCTTTTTCCATATTATTAATAAACTGAGAGGTACACTCAACCAGATTCGTG
Organism: Argyra leucocephala; assembly: GCA_963942445.1. Classification (NCBI taxonomy): domain Eukaryota; kingdom Metazoa; phylum Arthropoda; class Insecta; order Diptera; family Dolichopodidae; genus Argyra; species Argyra leucocephala. Next base: position 51,342,940 of record OZ012679.1, on the reverse strand, counting down.
ACTGTGGACTTGTTTTTGACAAACCCGTGCTGGTTTGGGATTAGAAAACAAGTGCAATGATGATATAGTTGATCAAAGAGAATTAATTCGAATAATTTAGGAATAGTGGACAATTTAGCGATTGGCCGATAGTTACTAACATCATTTTTGGAATTTTTTTATGCACTGGAGTTATATAGGATTTTTTCCAATAAAGGGGAAAAACCCATTTAGAAAGTGATAAATTGAAAATTTTTGATATTGGTGAAACCAAGGAATTCGAACAATTTTTCAGAATAATTTCTGGGACACCATCTGGGCCAGGGGATGTGTTATTTCCAAGTTTGTTCAAATAGCCTATAACGGTAACTTCGCTTAAGTAAAAAGTTGAGAATGTTGTCTTAGGGTAATCATCAAAATGAGAAAATTCAGGTATTTTAGCATTAAAAAGAGAACTAGAATAGGAATTTTCGAAGAAATCACGGAAAAATTGAGAAATAACCAACGGATTATTGCTACGGGAGTTTTTATATTGCATAAAACTAGAGTATTGATCGGACTTACGTTTAGTATTAATAAATCTGCAAAAGCTTTTAGGATTAGTTAGAATATTACATGACATATTCTGTAAATAAATATTATAACTTTGTTCGACTAACAACTTGAATTGATCAAAGAGAAGCTTAAAACTATTATAATCATTTTGACTTTTGGATTTGACATATTTAGACCATGCTTTATTTTTATTGTTTCTTAGCTGTTTAATTTCACGGGTGAACCAGTTAGAGCGAACTTGTGTATATGGGACATGCAGCTTAAAAGCGTTAAATAATATATTATAGAACTTACTTAGGACTAGTTCAACATCGTTATATGTAAAAATTTCGGACAAATCACACGAACTATAGAAATTATCAAGCTGTTGAAAATTAACTCTACTAAAGTTACATTGATAACAAACTGTAGCGTTGGGAATGTTACCAGAATCCATGAAGTAAGTAATATGAATAGGAGGATGATAAGGGTCGATATTTATTAGAGTTTCGGGACATTTACAGATTGTTGAATTATTCCAATCTGACAAAAATATTAAATCAAGTTGTCGATCTTGAAAATTACAAACCGGCGAAGATTGTTGTAAGGAATTCAAATTAAGAGAATCGATAAAAATATATTCAATTTCACTATGAAGTTTATTTGGTACAAGATATAGCTCTTCATCATAGATGAGCCATTTAATATTTGGAAGATTAAAATCACCACAAAGGATGATATCCTCAGATTGCTCAGAGTTACCATAAATATAATTAATAGCCCTACAGTGATTTTTATAGATAACAATATCACTATTAGGAGGAATATAACAATAACATAAAAGCATTTAATTTTTTAAATGACTTTTATACATATAATTTCTATAGACTCAGTGTTAGGTATATTAATTTCGTTAACATTAAATGAATCCTTGATAGCGATTAAAACCCCTCCACCTTTCGGTATAATACCACTGGAATATTGGTCTAAGTCAGATTGATATCTATCCTTTCTGAACACATTAAAGGAGAGACCAAACAACTCTAAGTCATTAATAGTATAAGCTAACCAGGTTTCAGTTAATGTATAACAATCAAAATCTAAAGCCATAGAGTTAACATACACGAGTTTGGTTTTAGTACGCAATCCTCTGACATTTTGATAATATAACGAAAAACTAGATTTGGTTTTTACGGTGGTACAACTAGGTATAGATAATTTTTTCAATACAGGCACTGAGATTAAGTTAGTAGGACACAAATTTAATGGATTAGTTTTCCCATCCATGCATACTGCATTAGGATGACCATGCAAGTAAGCTAAGAACAACCTATCGTTATCGTATATTCTATGATCCCTAAACCTTGAAAGAATATACCTACTATTATTTCCCAATTGTGCAGCATTTTGAGTTAATCTGACTACAGGTGGAATTAAAGGGTTAATGAAATTAGGTGATTTCGAAACTGTCCCTTGTACATAAATTTTTCCTTGCTGGAAATTCGGATATTTCTCGCTTGATGAAATAGAAGGAACACCGTAATGCGACGTAGTTATACTTCTCTTATCAGTGTTACGATTAGTATTGTTAAGAATAGGATTAGATTTTAAATTATTTTTACTATTACGAGTTATCCTATCATTAATAGTGTTAAAAGTATTAGAGTAATTCCTACATGAGTTTTTTTGCTATTAGTATTGTATGTGTTGTTACTATAACTCGATCTATAAGAACTGTTAGAACTGTTAGACTTGGATTTCATATTTGTTTTGTTCGTTTTATAAACAATTTTATTAGTGTTATTAGTAGTATCATCAATATTAGAGGTTTTAGTTTTATAATTATTAAGAGAATTTTGATGACTAATTTGATTGGTATTCTTCTTAACCATGTTAATGGTATCTTCCTTCCAGATAGAGGCTGATCCCTTGATTGTTGTCCACCATTTACGGTTCTTTTTTGATAGAAGAGTTTTTATTGAGTGAACTGACTCAACGCTAATTCTAAATAGGTTATATTTCGGACGCTTAATGTTTTGAGGCGTTATTTTCTTACAATTGGTAACCTTTACTGCAAAATTATTTGCCACGTATGTAGTGAGCCAGATAGAAGAGTTGTTGAGTAGGAATACCGCTAAAAAAGATAGATTTTTCCGGAAGAGCTTAAGTTTTATTTGCTTGTTTATTCTTGATTGATAACTTACGCTGATTTCCCAAATTAGCTTTCATATTATCAAAGATTTGATTTTTGTTATTACCCCCTGTATTATTTCTTGAGTCGAGCCTTTGCAGACGTAACTTCCAATCTTCATTTGACCATAGGGCCCCAAGTTTTGAAATTTTTAATTTTGGATTTTGATGAATTAACTGTTGCACTCCTGGTCTCTCTGACATCTGATTGTCAAGAGCGGAGATTTCTGCTTCGATATTTAAACCAGATGTACTAGGATCGTTAAGTAGCTCATTTCGATTATGTGTGGTAATAGAAGGAACTGACGGTTGGTGTACATTAAGATAGATAATGTTATCGATCTTATCTTCCATTGTGCGTAAACTGCTTCTAAGAATATCAATTTCAGCTTGTAATACCTTCATTTCAGGTACAATATTTTTAGTTGATGACTCACTTGTTCCACAACCAGTGATTAAAATGGTATCACCTACATGCTTCATTTTAGAATTGAATTTATTTTCTAATTCATTAATCATTGGTATTAGAACTTCCAGAAGTGAATTAGACTCTTGGGAACAAGAGCCTTTAAGATCAAATTTATTTTCTAATTCTTCAATCATTGGTATGATCAATTGTGATGTTTCCTTTCTTATTTCTACAAGTAAATTTTCTGTGTTTAATTTCATTTGGGAATTCCACCTTGTCAGTGCTTCACCGATGCTCGTCTGTTGTTTAATAATGTGATCCGATAATTTATTGTTTAAAACATCGAAACTATTACCCATGTGCCCAAAAGAATCATTATATGATTCGAAATCTCTTGCATTCCGGTTCAGTAGATTTGAATTTCAGTCGTTTAATTCCTTAATGCCATCTACTAAACTTTCGTGCATTTTCGATAAAAGACTGAAAATCCTGACATTCCGAACATATAAAATAATTAGACATAAATGTTAAATTATTGTCTCTTGGTGCTTTTAAAAACTCCATGAAATTTTCCTTTACAAAAACCTGTACATGATATGAGTTTCGAAGTTTTATCATAAGCAATGCAGCCTACAATGTCACATTTAAAACTCAACTTTAATTTATTGTAAAATATTTAATTGATGTAGATATAAGTTTTTCTATTTATATAAAGTGTATATATACTAATTTAATAGTCTAATTAATAAATTAATTTTATTTATAAAGAAATATTATCAATATGCTAAATTTTTGTATTGATTTTTATTGTTAATGTAAATTAATTTTTTGTTGTTCTTTTTTTTTTTCTTTTTTTTTTTAATTTTATTTCCCTTACTTTTATATTGTATTCATATATTAATATTTTGTTTTATTTTAATCAAAAAATTATTTTTAATAATAGTATACTATTTCATGAATTATTTTTAGAATCTTATTATTGAAGTTTTTTATCTTTTTATTATGTTGATGTTTTATATTTTATTTTATTTATGTGTTTGTTTATATTTATATAAATTTATATTTTATTTATTTTATAATTTTGTTTTATATTATATATTAATGTATATCCACTGTTATTAATCATTAATTAATAGTTTGAGAACCACTGCTACTTGTATTAAAAGTTAATTGTTTGTTGGTAAATTATTTGACATAATTAGACATTATACTAATAATTTTTTAAACTCAAACTAACACATACATATCCTTTACGATGTAGGTAGAGTAGAATAACACTAACCCATGTTTTAAATATTTTAAAGAAAATAAAGAAATAACCGAAATTCCGAATTCGAATCGTGCCGTGTTTGTGCTTGCAGATCGTAGAATGGAATATTAAATAATTTTCTTTTTATCTTTTTTTAAAAAATATCCAATTTATTTTTCTTTATTATTTCTTTATTTTAAATGTTCACATCAATCTTTAATTGACAATCAAATTGAACTGAACTACTTTGGTTTTTTTCATTTCAAATCAAAAATGCAAACAGACAGACTGCCTTGCATTTGCATGTAAAATTAAACAAATATTTTGTTTAAAGATTAGTCAAAACAATAAATTTTATTTGTTTGATTTTACTATTTACTTTTAGATAAATTTTAAATAAAATTCATTGAAATCAAATAATGTTTCGATAAATCAATAAATCGTCCGGTAATTATGAATTAATTAAATGTTTTAATGTTTTAACTAATTAAATAATTTGAAATTAACTAATTATTGAATGATTTCTCTTTATATCGTTTTATTTTAAATCATCTAATTTACATTAGTAAAATCATTTAATTGTATTTTTTTTATTTATTTAAAGATTAGTTAAAACATTAAATATATTAAATAAAATCATATAATTCAATTTCATCTAATTTAAATTAAATGATTTTTCTAATCAATTTTGTTCTGCGTAGTAAGTTGTAGGAAATAAAAGTATTGAGAACTATTTTATTTTAGCAAGCGAAATCCTACAAAGTCTTATTATCGCCAACCATGGCGGTACTTGGTTACTGAAGAAATGGTTATATCCAATTACCGCCACAACTTAGATTATATTTTTTATATTGACATAGTTTTTTGAGAAATTTTCAACAAAAATTAATTGAAAATATATTTAACTTCACTAATAAATGTTATTTTTACTCATTTTGCATATATATATTATCAATTTATCTATAAAAAATATATATTTTGGTTTGATGAGATTTATATATGGAAACTATGTTAATACCATGACGCAAAAGTTTTACTATTAATACATTGGATTGTTCAAATTCTTCTTCAAATATGTGAGTGGAAGTTAGGAAATTTCGTACGTAAATGGCTACACCCCCATAAGAATTTTTCCTATTAGAGCACTGGTCGCCAAAGTTTTTGAACGAAGGACCAAATAGAGTTTTAAAAAATATGAACTGGGCCAAAAATAAAAGCACTAATATAGAAGAAAAAAAGTTAAGAGAAATAACCAGTTAAACCTGGGATATTGAAAAATTTGTTTTCACTTTCATTTATCCAAATTTCCGTAAGCACAATAATGTCGATTTCATTGCTATGAGAATTTAGGAAAGCCTCTAAATTATAAATTTTCTTTCTAATGCTTTGAATGTTAAGGTAAATAATGTTCAAGTTTTTCCTATGCTGTGTCACTATACTTTTAGGTATTACTGTAGAGTAGTTTATTTTCACACCACCACTAAAATCAATCATTTATTTTTGTAAATATTAATACTATTAAAATATAATAATATGTAATGAAAGAAAGGTATAATTGTTACTATTTCTAATAATGAAATGTCGAGCAATTTTTCCGTAGTATCAAAACACATGCGGGGATAATTACTTCAATCGTTGAGATATAAGAAATCAGCAAGATATATACGTGAATGCATAGTAATAATAAGATATAAATAATAATAATAGTAAATAATAAGATATAAATATATAGTGCAATTAATTAAAAAAGTAATATCATGATTTAAATTATTTAAATCTGAAAAGATTAAAAAGAAAAAAATGATAAAAAAGAAAAAAATATCGGCGTAAAATAAATTAAAAATATTTGGAAGACAGGAAAATATTTAGTTTGAATATGTGAATAAAAAATAAAATAATTAACAAGATAAGTGTAATTATTATTATTTTTTTTTCTCCTATTACTCCATAAATCCTCGTTGCTAATTCTTGCCGGCCAGAATATTCTGCATATAATTCTGAAGCACTTGTTGATGAATACTTGTAGCTTCTGTTTGATTCTGACCGAAGTGAGCCATGTTTCACTGCCATATATTAATGTTGACTTAACACATGCTATGAATATTGTTAGCTTTGTTGTTCTCGATATTTGGTTGCTCCGCCATATCTTCATTAGGCTCCCAAATGTTCTTCTTGCCCTATTTATACGGCTGTTGACATCTTCTGTTGTAACTCCTCTTGATGTTATGATGCTCCCCAGGTAGTTGAATTCTTCTACGTATTATATCTGTTGTCCACTCACTGTTATTGGCTCATTATCACTGTTGTTCGTCCTCATTGCCTTGGTTTTCTCGATATTCAATTCCAGTCCCGATTTCTTTGCTTCTTCCTGTAATCTGTTGACTTTGTTCTGTAGATCCCTTTGATTTCTTGATATGAGACATACATCATCTGCGTAATCTAAGTCTTCTAAGTTGCCGAAGAGATCCCATTCTATGCCGTTTATTCCAGTGCAAACTTTTCTTTCAAGAGAAGTGACGATAGTGGACATCCTTGTCTAACACCTATATTGGTGTAGAATGGATCACTGATGTTATCTCTATGTTGAACTGTTGTCTCTGCATCTTTATACATCGCTTTGATGATTTTATTATAAACAGAAAAAAAAAAATACGTATGTAAAATATTAAAAAAAATTAAATTCAAAATTTTAATTTAAATAATTATTTCTAATTTTAAAGTTATTAAAATCATTAAAGTTAAAGAATTTAAAAACAGGCATGCCATAATTTTTACGTATATTAATTGAGTTGTTTTTAAACCAAAGATATTTGTAGTCGTGCAGTGTTTTGATATTGTTTTGCTTCATAGTAAATTTTGTTTTGCAGTGTTGAAAGTTGTTGCTGAAAAAAATTTCTTTATTGCCGTCTTGTAGCAAGTTAAACTCAGTGGTATATATGTTATGACGTTTCTTTTTTTCTAATATTTCCCTTTTTGCTGCTTCAGATTTTAATTTGACGATAAAAAGTTTTCGTTCAATTTTATTATTGGTGTAAATCTTTGTTGATGTAATTTCATCAATATCATCCTGTTTGACGTTTGCATTGATTTTTCCCACCATTTGCATGAAAATCTTGTTAACATCCTCAACTGATGATGATAGGCCAGATAAAACAATATTATTTCTACTTTTCTGTCTTTCTGGTTCATCTACCTTTTACTCCAAGATATCCATTCTTTCTTCCAGCTGTGCATATTGCATTTCTTTTACTTGCAATTTCTCTTTCAATAATTTATTATCTTCTAATACTTTTTTATTTGTTAATGTGAGATCATCCATTTTTTGTGATTTGAAGTTTTGAGATTTCAGAACTTCCAGCACCACAGATCCCAGTGTTTTCAAATACTGAGCTACACTTTCTAGCGAACAATTATTAGTGTTAAAATTAGTTATTACTGTACTTACGCTATTTATGTGATGGTGTGTTTCAGATGTACTAGTATACTGAGTTTTCCCAATTATCTCGTTATGATCCACAATTTCTATAAAACTAGTAGCTACGACCGACTCATAGTGCGATAGTTTCGGACAATTTGGGCATGACTATAGTTTCTTACCGGTGATGACGTCCTCATATATGCTTTCCGGTATATCTGCACATTTAAGGTGGTACAGAGCTTTGCATTCTCCTCCGCAATGTAATCCTCTTTTTTGTTTGGATGTAATATTTTCATTACATGCTACACATTGGAGTCTTGGCATGATTTTTATTTTTATTTATAATAGATTTATTTATTTTATATGAGTTTTTTTTCAAGTTTATAGATAGCTAAATTTCACACTTAAAGTTTTTGATTTATTTTCTTTATTTGATTTTCTTTTTGTAATTGTAAATTGGTTACTGTGGATCTGTTTTTCATAAAACCATGCTGGTTAGGGGACAGTAAGTTTGAACAATGATCATAAATAGAGTCAAATACTATTAATTCAAATAGTTTCGGAATACTATAAAGTTTTGCAATTGGGCGATAGTTTTTTATATCATTCTTAGAATCTTTTTTATGAACTGGTCTAATAAACGATTTTTTCCAAAAATTAGGAAAGATTTCTTGAGAATGTGAGAGTTTAAATAAAATTGATAAACGAGTGCAGAGAGATTCAGAAGTTACGTTTTTCCAAATATTTTTTCAGTTTACTCGGTTCAAAGTCTGTCGTCGTGAGCGGGGTTCTAGGAAAATTTTCTAAATCATGAAAATTGTTCATATTTAATACATAAGAGTTATTTATGTAGGAGCTTGAAAAAAAATCTTTAAAAAGTTTCGCGATTACTTCTGAATTATTAGAAGTTATGTTTTCGTAAGCCATAATATTTGGAAATTGATCTGACTTACGTTTTGAATTGACAAACTTCCAGAATAACTTAGGATTCTTTTTAAATTCAAATGCCATGTCGTTAAGGTAATTTGTATAATTAGTGGTTAAAAGGGATTTATAAGAATTAAAGAGAATTAGGAATTGATGATATGTATTTTCATTTTTATTTTTTAAATATTTTGACCATGCCTTATTTTTCTTGTTCCTTAATGACTTTAATTCCCTGTAAATCCAAACGGGACTGGAATTCAGATTTCTTTCTCTGGATAACGGAACATATAAGCAAAAAGCATGTGACAAAACATCATAAAACTTAGAAAGCGCTATATTAATAGTCACATTGTTCATTAATGTGTTAAAATCAATAGATAATAAAAAATTATTAAGACCTGTGAAGTTTGTGTTACTGAAGTTATAGCCGATAAGATATAGTCGGTGTAACACTAATGGGGTTGTCGTAGCGGTAGGTGAAGCTAATAGGGGGATGATAGTTATCAATATTAACGAGGATTGCTGTTGAAATTTCATTGATTATAAGATTATTCCAGTCTGATGCGAAAATAAGGTCTAATTGTTTATGTAGACAATTTTTAATTGTAGAAACCTGTTGTAGAGAGTTAGCATTACACCCGTCTATTAACACAACTTCGGGCTTAGTTGAATTGTGGCTTGGAATTAAAAACCGTTCTTCATCATCTGGAATCCATTCGATATTTGGAAGGTTAAAGTCACCGCAAACCACAGTTTCGTCGGATGGATTCAATAGGGATAAAATAAAATCAAAGTTAATATAATTTTCAATGGGAGAATTTGGTGGTATATAACAAGAAATAATAAAAACTGACTTATTTCGAAATTCAATTTTTACCGCAATTAGTTCTAAATCCATATTGGGTGGAAGTACAATAGCAGAACTATTTAGGATATTTTTTATCGCAATTAAAACTCCGCCGCCTTTACGGGTTATTAAATTACTAACAAGGGTATGGTATCTGTCTTTCCTATATACTGCATATGAGGGATCAAATAATTCCACAGAATTGATTGCTGAATGTAACCAAGTTTCAGATAAAACAAAAATATCAGAGTTCAAAATGTTTGAGTTTAAGTAAACATTTGACGTTTTAGTGCGTAACCCCCTTACGTTCTGATAATAAACAGATAATTCAAAGGGTAGTATATTTTTTAAGGTTTTTTTTTTGGAAAATTTGCCAACTGTTTTAAATTAATTAAATGTTTTAAATTGTATTAATGCCAAGGTCGGTAGGTCGCAGTAAATTGCGTTAGTTGTCTCGGGATTAATGGTTTCTTTAAGGTATTCTATTAATTTGTCTATAGTGCTAAAATATATTTTGTACTATGATTATTTTGGTTTGTGTTATTAATGACTAATTGTGATCTGAATTTGTTAACAGGATTTCTAACAGTTTTTATAACATTCGTGCTAGAAATTTCACTGTGAGCTGTAGTCTCGGTTTGCGTATCTGACAAGTTGTTTATAAGTTGTCTACAAAGTGCATTCGCTACCTTATTCTCCTTACCTGGCTTATAATAGAATTTAGGAGAAAATTCTCCTATAAATGCACGCCATCTTTTTAATTTTGTATCCGAAATCGCAAAAATTAACGGTTGGTGATCCGTGTTCATATCTTCACGTATAGGTAATGTCTGAGGGTTTGTAGTGCCCATACAATTGCAAGTAATTCCTTCTCATTAGTTGCGTAATTTTCCTCTGCTCTTGACAGAGTTCGGAAAATCATTGTAATAGGTCTGCCGTTTTGAGATAAAACTGCACCTAAAGCAACATAGAAAGCGTCAGTTGTAAGTTCAAAAGGGCTATTATAATCAGGATATTGAAGTAAGACATCTTCTGAAGCCAAAGTTTTTTTAATTCGCTCGAAGGCGAATTGAGCTTTTTCGTCTAGATCTACTTTAATTTTCTTTCAATTGCTAGTTCCTACATGACCGTTTTCACTTCGCAAGTATTTTGTTAGAGGTTTGACTATTGAAGCTTAGTCCCTTATGAACCGCCTACAATAGCCTGATAATCCCAAAAATGTGTGTAAGGCTCTGAGAGTTTCAGGGATCTTGTAATTGACTATATCGTTAATTTTTTTTTGGGCAAGTTTTTACACCCTCTGCAGATACTACAAATCCTAGGAATTCTCCTTTTTTTTAGTTTATTTTTTTATTATTTATTTATTTATTTACTTTATTCTTCATAAATTTATAATTAACAAAAAAAAAATTTTTTATTAAAATTATAGAAATATACTTCATAACTTTGTTAAAAGAATAAAGTTAGGTTGTATTCTAAAATTTAATATAAAAAAATTGTTACGAATGCACCTTCAGTTTAATTCTAAATATCATAAATATACTCAATATTTAAGTATAATTCATTGAAATATCAATAATACAAATATATTCAAATTATTTGGGGTAATTTGATTGTAATAATAATTCAAAAAAGAAAAAAAATAAACAATAGAAAAATATAAAAATAGAAACAATGAATATATTAAAATAAAGAATTATAATAATTAAAAAATAAAATTAAAAATTGATATTATGTTAACCCAAAATGTAAAATCTTAGAGATATTAAAAAACAAAAAGTAAAAGAACTTGGAAAGAAAACATTAAATTAATTACATCATATAGTCAGAAGCTTATTTAAAGATTTTTTTTTTTTTTTTTTAATTTTTTTTATTGCATTAAAATTTAGTCAAAAAAATACATGAAAATACATATTACCGTAAAATATTTATTTTTGAACCACAAATATTTAAATTTTTTTTTCTATTTTAATTTTAGAAACAGCCACAAATAATGCATTAAAATAACCGGTTAAACTATTATTTACATATATAAATATTTTTGTTGCTATTAAAATTACCAAACAATTTAGATTTTAAGTAGTCTTTTCTTATTTTTTTTCTTTCCATAACACTTAATTTAGTTTTTAAAGATACAAATTTAATACATAAAATATTTTTTTTTATCAGAATTTATATCAGCATTTCCTCTAGAATTGTTTGTAGAAATTTTTTTAATAAAACATTTTTCAATTTCATTTGAAGAAATATTTGCAGCTAATCCATCGTTTAAAATTTTCAAGGCAAGTTCAGTTGCCTTCTCATATTTTAAATCTGGAACACCAACAATGTCAATGTAGATGTGAACCTTCCTTTCTAATACATGTGTTTTTAATTTAAGTTGTTCGTTTTCTTTTTCTAACTTATTAATAACAGCATACAAATTGCTATTCATCATTTTAAACAGAGTAGTGTGGCGCCATGTTAGATGAGAGTAATGATAACTGTGAACTAGATGTAGCAAGAGAATTAGCTAAAGTAGAGAGAAAATTTGATGATGAAGCTACTGTTGATTTATTTGATATGCATTTAGTTGAAGAATTGGAAGTTGCGGAGAAAATTTTCTTGTTGTATCAGATTTTCTTGCAGCAATTGAGTTAGAGTTAACTGATTTTCTGCTTCTGATGACTTTAATACAACTCTCACAACGATATGATTGACCTTGTTGATTTAAAAATTCAATGTCGCTCACCATAAGATTTACACAGGTTCCATGATAAATGGTTTTGCAATCACCACAAGCAATTTTTAAATCGTTCCGATCAACTTTTTTATTAAAAATACAAGGCATAGTTTTTAATTTTTTATTTTATTATTTTGATAATAGATAGAATAAAAAAAATGAGTTGCGAAATAAAAATATGAAATTAAAAATTATAAAAATTATTGAAAATAAATTTATAAGTACTAATATTAGTTTTAAAGGAAATAAAAGGATGACTGAATTTCTTGCTTGATACCCCAAATAACAACGAAAGTCAACTTCTTAAAGAATTTAGATCTCTCCGCAGATATTTGCATTCCTGCCTTGTCAAGTTTTCTGATAACCTGTCTTATGTCAGATAAATGGGTTTTTTCATCTGGTGAAAAGATTATAATATGGTCGACATATACGTGACATATCTTCCCTATGTAATCACGTAAAATGTCGTCAGTTGCCGTTGGAAAATGCTGGGAGCATTTTTCAATCCGAATGGCATACGGCAAAATTCATATATGTCATTATTGACATTAAATGCAGTTTTTTGTCTATCCTTTTCAGATAGAATAATTTGGTGAAAGCCGGATTTCAAATCCAAGGTAGTGAAAAATTTTGATTTTCCTAAATTTGCTAGAATTATTGATGTATTTGGAATAGGATGTCTATTAGGTGTAGTTTTTTCGTTGATCTTTCTAAAATCAATAACCATGCGGAGTTTGGGTTTTCCATTTTCATCAAAACCTTTTTTATTCACTACATGTATGGGTGAGTTATAAGGAGAATATGACCTTCTAATTATACCATCACGAAAAAATGTTTCTATTTCTTTATTTATAAACTCCGTTGCGGACATTGGATAAGGATAGCTCCTGGTATAAATAGGTTCTTCGGAAACAGTTTTTATTGTGGCCTGGACCTTAGTATTATAAGGTAGTTTCCTATTTGCTTCAGCGAAGGCTGAGAGGTTTTCCTGAATTAGACTGTTGAATTCAGTTTGAATACTAATAGGAATTGAAATATTGTCTATTGTTATAACATTTGTTTGTTTGCAGGAAATATGTTTGAGTTTTTCTTGTCCCTTTTTGTGATACAATATGCCGTCCTGGAAGTTCAGTGTTCCGTTTATTTGTTTTAGGAAATCATAGCCTATTATGCCGTCGAATGTTTCCAGTGCTGGCAAAATGAAAAAGGTAGAAGTATTCTTTAGTAAGTTAATCTTACATTTCTTATTAATAGAATTGCTTCTGTTAACTGATTTTACTGTGAACGGGTTTTCTATAGGAGAAACACCGACTAAAAAGGGGAAGTCTCTAATATAGTTTTTGAAAGTGCCGGTATCTATTAACATGTTAAGCTCTTGTCCATTTTTTGCGATTTTAGTAATGTAAGGCAAGAACGATTTTACTCTAAAAAATTAACCTCATTAGAACTATAGTCGTCTTCATCAAAAAGGTTTTCAGATGACACGCTTGACTTGGTGTCAATATGAACCTGATGGTCAATATCGTCATGATGGAATTGTTCTTTATCTTCTAATTCTAAAGAAAGGTGATTGACCCTTTGGACTTTGTGAATCGGAGTCCTATTGGAATTTTGTACATCTCTTGGACGTTTATGAGTACACTCTAAAAAATTTTGTTGAATTTCACTACAATTAATGTAGGCAACCTAACCACCTACATTAATTGTAGTGAAATTCAACAGACCATAATTTTGTTAACTTTCACACTGAAAGTGTGTAAAAATTTTACTATCTTAAACGTTTGAATTTCGCTACAAAAAAGTAGTAATTTACTATCACATTTTGAGTGATTTTCAACAAAAATGTGTGTTTTCCAACAAAAAAAGGGTAATTTCCCTACAAAAAAGTGTAATTTAATATCACATTTTGAGTGATTTTCAACAAAAATGTGTGTTTTCCAACAAAAAAAGGGTAATTTTTCTACAAAAAAGTGTAATTTACAATCCCATTTTCAACTATTTCAACGATGCTGTATTTCCCTGCAAAAAAAGTGTAATTCGAAAACAAATTAATTTTTTAATTATAATATATATTTTTCAACTTAAGAATAATAATTTAATTTAAACAAAACAAGAAAATCTTAAAATAAAAAATAGAATTCATGTTATGTCATTATATTCACTAAATTATACTATTATTTTAATATTACAAAATAGTTATTTTTTAATAACATTACCAAAGTTAATTTAATGGTATGGTATATATTAAATATTGTACGCAGTCCATTGTTGTTTTTATGCATACTATTTTATTAATAAGTTAATAGGCATACTATTGTTTTTAAGTAGAAATTTAGTACAAAAATAAACTTTAATAGTGCTTAAGTTAAATGTTATATTAATATAGTTTAAAAAAAATCTAATTTCGATAAAAAGTTTTAAAAGTTAATAAAGTAAATATTTATTTGAGTGGACAGTAAAAATAAAAATAAACGTTATTCAAATAATAGTGCGTAATTCAAATATTGTATTTACATTTGCAATCAAAGCTGGTCTTAAATTTCCCCACGAACTTGCTACCAAATAGTTTAAGTTTTTTTGAAATGGATTTAGTTTTTGAAGACAAAAATTTTTATCATAATAACTTTCATGAGGAAATAACTATTCAGACTATTGAAAACATTGACTTGCACATAGCTAATTGGATCAAAAAAATAATATTTAGAGGAAAAATTTATAGAAAAGGTTTCTTTTAACAAAGTCGGATATTCAAAAAGTTTCACTTTATCGAATCCAAGAAATAGTTTTACCTACATAAATTATATTTCATGCAAACAGTGGAATGATAATTATTTTCACGAGCATTTCCAAGTCTATGTTTTAAACATCACAAATAGTAATATATATTCTTTAAACTATGTTTTTAAATTTGATGGTCCACCAATCCACTTGCATTTTTTAAATGATGGTAAAAAAGTTTTTAGAATAAAAAAAAATTAAAAAACTAGTATTAAGAAATCAAAAAATTCTTTACATTATTCCTTTAAGCAAATTCATATTAAAAAAATTGTTTATATTTTTTTTTAATTAACTTCTAGTAAATAATTTATTTAAAAATTATTTTTTTTTTGTTAAACCTAATTTTAATATATTTATATGTTTAATATCAGTAGACAGTAGTTATTAGTTATTTTGATAGACTTAAGCTATGTTTAAATTTTTATGATAAAGTACAAACCAGTCTGTTAAAAAGTACAAGTAAAAGTAAATAATTTTTATAGAATAAAATAATTTAATAAATAATAGATGTTGTTTAATTTTGAACTGCTATTATTAGAAAAATAGGATTTACTTCGCTAAATTAATATGATAATAAGTATAAAAGTAATATTATTTTTATTTATTTAAATTTCACAAAATTTAAATGAATGTGATGCTCTTATTACAAAAAAAGTATACTACTTTGACAATACTATTAAAGTAATAGTATGTATATTATTAAATTAATTAAATTAATATTATTAAAACTATTATTATAATATGATATACTATTGAATCATAATGTATTATAATATTTACAGCACAATACTATTAAAATAACGGTACATTTCAAATAATTTTAATTTCATAGCTTTCTCCCTGAGTGTAGTTAGAAAATAAATTATCAGTTGGATAATTTTTTAATTAAATTGATTATTTTACTTATATTATTAATATTTTTTTTGAACTTCTAATATTTACAGGGTGGTATTTAAAAAAATATCGTACAAAAAATTCCATTGTCTGACAAATTTCTCTAGAGTACATTATATTAAATACATAAAAATATGATATACAAAAAGTAATTAAATTAATAATATTTTCATTTTCTAACATACAAATTTGTTTTTTTTCAATGAAAATATATGATATGGTTTCGGTACTAGCTGGATCTAAAGTCGAACCTTAAAAGATAAAAGAATACAAGTGGCTATAATACTATAAAATCAAATAATATAATAAACAATATTTCAATTTAAGAACGAAATAAGGTGAATTACTTAGTGTGGCTATCCACGGCGTATTAGTGGGAATTTCTTCCTAAATCAGTTCTAATGTGGATCCAAACTAGAAAAAAAATATACAAATAAAATAGTTTAATGTAAAAATTATATGTTGATAATGTTATACTCACACTGAAATCTTTGTATAGAAAAGAAATATCCTCTTTAAAATATTTAGCAATAGCATTTATTATATCGGCATCGTTAATAGAACAAACAAAAAAATTACTTTCATTTCATCACAATTTCGATTTGGAGCTCTATTCAAGGTGTTATTCCTATTACGCATAGTTGTTATTAAAGTTGTGGATGTAAAAGAAATTATGTTACCATCAGTATCTTTTTCTAAAAACGTATCTGGATATTTTTCTGCAGCTTGTTGGGCTACAGATCGATACATGTTCATAGTAATAAACAATGAAACTCCACGCAGCTCATCTACAATTATATTGGCTACAACATTAATTCTTTTGCCAAGTTTCTTTTTTTGTGATAATAATTGAGTAACATCGTGTGGCATTTTTTGCCATGGGATTTTAAAAGTTGAAAGAAGATTACATGTTTTTTTGTTAGTGGGAGTAGTAGACGTAGATAAAACTCCACTGTTGATTGATAATGTTGAGTCCGAAATGCAGGCTTCACCTTCTACATCAAGTGCATATGATCGGAACAAATCAATTTTGTTTTGATTCTTGTCATTTAAATTATTATCAGGATTTTCTGAATTGATAATAGACGACAAATTTAAAATATTATCAACGCTCCATTCTTCATATTCGTCCAATATCATAATGACATGCTTTTTTTTATATAATATTGTAGCACTTCATCCTCACAGATTTCAGATCCATTAGTTTCTAAAACCAGTTTGGATCCACTAATACCAAATGAATTAGCTTTAAATGGAAAATACAAAAAAAGTGGAGCAACATTAAAAAATTATTTTTATATACTTAGATACAAATATTTATTTCATGATAATTCAAAGAACTTACCTTCACAAATTATATCTTGCATTTGAGTACTACACATAAAGGTTTTTTTAATTTTTCGATCAGAATTCCATACTTGGACTGGAAATTTTTCCATATTTACTTCGCTGTCAAATTACTTTTTGACTACCGTTTTCAAATTTTAGATTTTATTTTTAAATTTAATAATCTTAAATTCTACTTAGTAATAAAATGATTAGATAACTATATAAATAAATGTAATAATATGGTATTAACTCTACATTAATATATGGTAAAGTTTATTAAATTTATAAAAATGAAGAAGAAGGTGAATAGTAGTACTTATCATTATAACTTAAAATATTTAATGGTTTATGGAACAAGAGAGAAGAAATTTCATATGTACAATATGATTTATCGGTTTTGTAATTTTCATATAATATTAATTCTTCATTATAAATCAATTTTATCAAATTTCCATAAAAAATTGCATTGTCATAATTTTTATTTATAAATATTGATTTAATAGTTAGAACTTCCAAATTTTCTTCTTGATCTTTCCCAACTAAAACATTGTCGTTTTCCTTATAAGTTGTGTTTAGGTAAACTACTTCTTTGGTGACAAAAAGAAAATTTTCTGGAATATTAATATTAAACATATCTTTTGAAAATAAATCTGCTTTATTGCAAGATATGAAGCTTTTCAAATGCTGATTGAAAAAATTCGTTTGAAGTTGTTGGTGATTTTTTGCAAGAGTGAATGTTATATCTTTGAAATTTTTGCAAGTCCTCGCAACATTTACAAAAAACTGATGTTTTTGCTCAAAAGGTAAAGTCCAAAGATTTTTCAGCGGTCCCAGTTTTCGTATTAGTTCTGGATAGTGTTGAACAAAATGATGTTTTGGTCTTAATTTTTCATTAGGAAAACATTCTTGAAATTCTAAATATACTCTAATGTAATGAATTAACAAAGTTGTTTGATTTTTCGAAATGGTATCTGCACAAATTAGTCGGCACATTTCAATCATGGATTGCAAAAATTTCCATAAAGAATCATTATAACTATTAATTTTACCTAGCATTATAAAAGGAAATAAGAATAATATGTGAAAAATTTCATTAGCTTTTCCAGGAATTTTTTCCATATTTTCCTGAAATAAAGGAAAAGATAGACGTAGCTTAAACTTTTTTCGTAAGTATTTGAGAGAAAAATTGATGATATCGTATGATAATATATTTTCTAAGGTATAACAAAATTCGTCCAACATTTTGCGAGTATAGAAACAGTATCTACAAAAAAAAATTGATTTGCTAAAATTTTCCAAGAACCCGCCAATTTGATGGCTACCTAAATTATCGCCTAATAACGCAATTACACTTCCATGATATAAATTACTTGAATTATTAAACGTATTTTGAATCAAAATTCCTTTATTTTCTAATTCTAAAATGTCATCTATTAAGGGATTCAGAATTTCTTTGAAACCAAATTTTTTTATAAAACGTTCTTTACATAGTAACACTAAATTAATATTTGAAATATTAGATCTGTATTTTCTATTAATATTACCTAAAACCATATAAACACCTATTAATTTATGCTTTTTTTTGCTGATCCTAAAGGGTTACATATTTCGAAAGCATCTTGGAAAATTAATAATTCAATTTTTCACTATTTAAACTATTTCTTCTATTTCACTATTTCTTTTCACTATTAAAAAAAGTAATATTTTTATAGGTTGAACCATCATTATAATCATAATAAACTCCATTTTTGAATTCTTTAGGTTCATTAAAAATGCTTAAAACAATTTCATTCGATAATAATTTTTTCAGAGTTTCTAAAATTGGAATATAATGAAACCAGCATTCTTTATGAAAGTCATCGATTCCCAAATATACTTTTTTTGGTTCAATGTAGTCAGGATTTTCTTTAATATGTTTAGAAATTTTGTATGTTGAATTAAACTTAGATAATCCAGCACTAAAACTGTTATTTATTATAATACTATTTAATTCGATATCATTTTCAGCAATATGTAATTTGTTGCATACACTTTTAATTTTATGTAGCTGTTCTTCCTGGTTTAAATTTGAAATTCGAACTAGTTCATCTGAAATATATGATAACGCATTTTCGCTAAGTTGAAATTTGGTTTTTAAATCAGTAAAAAATAAAATGATGCTATCTGTTATAATTTCGGCACGACTGTTATTACAAATTTTTGAACAACAATAATCATATTTATTAGAAAATTCTTCATTTCTCTCTAAATTCGGTGAATATTTTCCTTTAGAATTTGTAGAATTATTTATTAAAATTTCTTTGTGTTTTCTGAATACATGACACTTAAATGCGTTTTTATTCGAAAAATTTTTTTTACAATTTAAAAATGGACACTCAACTGAAATGTGCAACGTTAAGTGATTATTTAAATGGGAATTAATTTTTTCCCAATCATTTGTCATAAAATAACATTTATTCACATTACAAATATAAATACTTTCTTCTGAAAAACTAGACAATGCAACTTTATTGGAATGATTTCGGATATAATGCATTTCATAATTTTTATACCTATTAAATTTTTTGAAACAATTGTTCCACAAACAGTTAAATTGCATATTTTCTAATCTTCTATGTTTATACAAATGCTTGTGATATAGAACACAATTACTTAAAACTAATTCACAAATATTACATTTATACATAATTTATATATTTGTTGGTGATTTCAATTAAATATTTCTTAAACTTATATCTTATTTAATAATAACTATAATAATAATTACTTTTAATTATATTTAAATATATTACTAATTTTAATTATAAAGGATGATTTTACATTTAATATTTTATTGAAAAGATTTACTAGCGCATTTCAAATCACTTTTAATTTCTATACAGAAAATTCGGCAACACTTAAATATAATTAATTTAATTTACTTATTTTAGTTTTAATTATTTATTATTAATTATTTATTATTTATTTTAATTATTTATTTTTGTATATATTCAATTACTTTTATCACACAAACAATTAAATATTTAATTAACACCACGTTTGAAACTTGACTGACTTATGAAATATGAATGCTGACGGTTATTCAACGTAAAGTATCAAGTATGGTATAGTGGACAACCTTGCCATATTTCCAGATTTATTTGATTACCATATTTTTGGACAATAATCAAAGTTTCAGTTTTCTTCCCAAAAATGCCACGTCCTTTAAGATTTTTACAGATTTTACAACTTTTTCTGAATTTATTATAAAAATCATATTATGATGGCGTGGAATACAACATTAAATGCGTAAATACCAACAGCAAAATGTGGTTATATTGCAATCGTGTAGTGCTAATTCACACATAAAATGTGTGATCAAAAGAATAATGTGAAATTACACATTTTTGTAGTGAAATTACACATTCTTGTAGTGAAATAACACATTTTATGTTGAAAATTAAACATTATCGTCTAAATTAACTATAGTAAAGTGATTTCACGCGTTTTTTTTAGTGATTTTAAAAAATACACTTCGAAAGCGTGTTTTCACTCGCTTTATCGGAATTCTCTACAAAAAACGTTAAAAAAAACTACATTGATTGTAGTTAAATCCACACCATTTTTTAGAGTGTAGCTAAATTTTTAGAACCGGAGGTTTAGGGTAAATATGGTTCCCTAGTAGTTGGTCGGGGAGTAAAAGCGAGGTTTTTGAATTGAGTAGTTCTTCTAAATTGTGAAGAGCCGTGATCAACTTCCATTGGTACCCCACTCGTTGTATTCGGTGGTACTTTGAAGTAACGAGGAGTTTCTCGTTGGATTTGAGGTGGTCTGTATTTTTTAGGTTTATTGTGTCTAGTTTAATTGCCAACGGCAAAAGTACTAGCGAACTCAGATCGTCTATTATTGACTTCCAGCTCTTGTGCTATGACCAATGCTGTGGGAAGGTCTGATGGTCTGGAGGAAAATAGTATGTTATCGATGGGTTGGCGAAGGTCTAAAATAAAGACCCTTAAGGCATTTTCCCTAGCTCTCTCATTAAGTGTGGATACCAGATCTTCGTTATTACTATACGTCATAATCTGTTTATTAATAGTTGATGTGACTTGCTTGTCAAACGCATCATAATATTCAGATATTGACAGATTATTTTGTCTTAATATACTCAGTTCATTTTCTAGAATGTGAATTGGTCTTTTGTTGGAGTAGGCCCGAGAAATGATTGCCTTGAAATTTAAAACCGGACAAGGTTGCATTTACAGACCCTGTGGTTTTATTGCGAAAAATTCCCATAGCAATATAGTAGGTTTCTGATCCCACGGTGTAATATTGCATAGCAAAGTGAGCAGCAGCCCGCCATGCAGGATATGTTGCGGAATCACTATCAAAAATAGAGAGTGATTTAATTAGCTCTAAATGGGTATGAGTGGTTTTAACATTAGGTCTTATAGAAACGGGTTGATACACCTCATCACTTGGGCGCTGTAATTGGTCTATTGCCAAGACAAGGGAATTTATTTGTTCCGATAGTTCCTTCTTAGTCTGTTCGATCACTGTCTTTATTAATTCCTGTACTTTTTCTTGGTCGCATGCCATAATAAAAGGAATTTGCAAAAATTTAATCACGTTAAATTGGTTGATATAGTTATTATCCAAAAAGAATTATTTAACGGGGAGATTTAGTGTAAAAATTTGTTACCCCTTTTTTGTCTTAAATTACAATGTTTACTTAAATCTATATTTGTTAATATAGCGTTTGTTTTTCCCTGATTTTGGGTTTATTCCTTTAAATTCATTTAAATTTTTACATTAATAAATTTTTTTAATTTTCTTTTAAAATTTAACCCCTTTTTCCAAAATTTCAAATTCAAATTCGATTTTAATAATAAAATTTTCAAAAAAAAACTTTTAAATTCAATTTAGTCTTAATAATAATATTTTTCCCAGGAGGGAATTTAATTTTTAATATTCAATTTCTCTTTAAAGTAAACTTTATTAACGCTGGGTTTATTTCCCAGGATTTGATTCAACTTAATTTCAACAATTTCTACAAAAAGGAATTTAACATTTCATTTTTCTTTTATTATTTTATTTTATTTTTACTATTAATTTTTTATTAAGATTTAGTTCTTTGATTAATAATGTTTTTTTTAATTTTGTTAATTTTGAAAAAGGAAATTTAACATTTAATCTTTTTATTTTTTTTTTATTTTCAATTTATTAAAATTTTTTTTACAAAGATTTAGCTCTTTACTTAATAATATTTTTTTTAATTTTATTAATTTAAAATTTAACCTTTATTTTTGATTTATTTTTACTATTAATTTTTTATAAAGATTTAGCTCTTTGATTAATAATATATTTTTTTTTAAATTTTATTAATTTAAAAAAAAAAAAATTAACATTTAACTTTTATTTTTTATTTTTGATTTATTTTTGCTATTAATTTTTTTACAAACATTTAACTCTTTAATTAATAAAATATTTTTTAACACTTTACTTACAGTAAAGTCCTTATGGTTTTGAGAAATAAATTACCTTTATTGGGTTGTGGGTTGTAAGCCAGCCACGATGTTGTGAAATCCGTCTAGTACCTAGATTTGTAATTTTTTTCCAATTGTGTTTTTCTTCTTTGTCTCCTTATACGGAGATTGTAATTGTAGAATATTCCAAAAAAAACAAAAAAATTTCACACGTGGTCCCACGTTGGATGCTAATTATTATTCCTGTTAGTTAAACGAAATAAAAAAAATAATAAAGAACAAGACTGTTCGGTTTGAAGGTACAATTTATTCTGCTCTTTCTTTTTACAAAAATATGATTGTATGATCGTACAATCAAAATACAAAAAATGATTTGACTGACACAATTTACATTATCAACAAATTATTTTAAAACAAAATAAAAATAAAATAAGCATACGAATGTGGCGTATGCATTATGATAAAAAAAATGACTTGACTGACATAAAATGTATTGTCAGCAAGTTAGAAAATAAAACAATTGTTTTGTTGTTAGAAAATAAAATAATTGTTTTGTCGTGTCGTTAACTTATATAATATTCTTAGTTATTGATACACTTAAATTCTACTTATTTTCAAAAAGGACTCCGTAATGGCTGCCTTTTTATTGTTTATGTTTATCTTATATGTAATTATTTTTAACAAAGACTACTCAATGGCTGCCTTTTTATTATTTTTGTTATTCATTATGAGTACATGAACTATAACTATTAACTGTTAATTATTTTTAGTTTAAGTTTATTAAAGACACTTATATACTAATATTTTATTCTTAGGTTTTAATTTGTTTATATTATATTTATTAGCTATTTACATGTAAAAAAAATTTATAGAAAAAAGGAAATTTTAATTTTAAATTAATGAAGATGAAAGTAATTTAAAATTTGTAAAATCATTCAAATTTAATTTCACTGGTACGAACTACGGCATACTAACCAACAGGTGTAAAAATATCTGCTTTTCTACATCTATTTTCAATGGCCGAATGTACACTGTCGCATTCCATTTCCGAATAGCCTGATTTGATTCATCATCAACTTTAGAATTATCTGAAGCTACAAGTACCACTGTCTGTATAATCAGGATGATTATTACTATTGTAACGAAACTGGGGTAGGATTTCCGAAAGGTAGGAAACCTTCGCGCGGGGCATGCCTGTATCTTTGTAATTACATCATTGATGGCTAGCTGTAAAGTGTGCATCATACATTTTATTGAGGTTAAAATCGGCAAACATTTTTTTTATTGCGACTAAAAATTTTATTAACACTAGGAGGGGTGGACAGAAGGTCCCCGCCTCCCCACACCAGTGATTTTGTCACTGTTATTTCAAAGTAGAAATAACCTGCTGTATTCATCTGGAGCTGCATGGTAAAAAGGTGTTTGTGAATGCGTTTTTTTCCTAATATTTCATCTTTTAGTTCTTCATTAGCTAATTCCATAACATAGCGACTATTTGAATTTTTATCAACTCTTGGAACAATTTTATTGACGCTTATTATGTCAGAATCCTTTACTTTTGCGCCAATAAATTCGCATATTTTAATATCTGTTTCTTCAGGTTTACCAATGTTAGAAGGTAGACCTGCCAGCACCTACTTATTTTTATTTCTTTGTTGGTTTTCTATGTCAGCCTGTGCTTCCATATTGTTAATCTTAGAATTCATAAATTTCACTTGTTCCTCAGATTTAGAAAGACTCTTTTTAAAGCATTCATTTTCTTTTAGAATCTTTTCATTATGATTTGAAACATTTGTGATTTGTGCACTTCAACTATTACTGTGCCTAACGTTTTTAATAAATCAGCAATATTGTCTAAGGAACAGTTGTTTGAGGCGAAGGATAGAAGTCGGTCAACATTTATTTCATCATATAAATTATTATTAATTTCATTTTTTTCATCATCTTCAATTATTATTGCAGACTCATTGGTTTAGTTGAGCGCAATTTTTACAACCCCCGTTCTAACAGCTTCAAAGAGTTCGTTAGTAACATCAGCTCAACACATACAGCGTGAAAGACCTGATGACAAAAACCAGTACATTG
The DNA here is from genome assembly GCA_963942445.1 of Argyra leucocephala. Lineage (NCBI taxonomy): Eukaryota > Metazoa > Arthropoda > Insecta > Diptera > Dolichopodidae > Argyra > Argyra leucocephala. The sequence goes on along the minus strand of OZ012679.1, from coordinate 51,318,117 downwards.
AAGTCTCTTAGATGTGGCAGTTATATTTTTTTTACACTTCTGACATTGTTTAGCCATTATTAATAATTCAAACTTTATATATAAATTTTTAAAAGGTTTTGTTTTTTTTTGTTTTGCTTAAATTATCACAAGTGAAAGTAAAATAGTTTTCTTTCTTTTTATATTTTTATTTTAATATAACTTTATTTTTTTTTTTTTTTTTGTTTACTATTAATTAATCATATCAGTTTAAAATTTTGAAAAATATTTTTTTTTATTATATTTAAAATAAAAGTTTTTGCTTTTTAAGAGAATTAAAACACGTCCGTCCTCTATCAAGGTTGGAATTCAGATTGTTGAGAAATAGTTGGAATTAAATTTTATTATTGTATATAAAATGGAGGTTTTACCAGAATTTTAGATATCTTTGTCATCTTTAGATGTAGACGATGTACAAGGAACATTTTTACGTTTCGGTATGATTCCACTGTTTTTTAATTGCCTCTGCGAATTATTATACTTGTCATATATTTTTCCCGCAAGTAATTATTAATCATATAACCTATAATGATAATCTGAGAGTTATCTTTGTAGTTTTTAATTATTTGACATCATTATGCTGATAAATTTAAAATATATTATACGTCAATTTCAGGTTCCACTGATGACTTTTGAGGTAAGTAGCTCAATTGAGTTATTTCTTCATTCTCAGTTGGTACTTATTCTCAAAGAATTCAATTATTCTTCAAATTTTATTTGTATCCCTAACTGGAATTTTCATTTTTCAGCTAATTTGTCGAGATGTTGCGATCCATTATTTTCGATCGATTATAAAGAAAATATATTTGAAAAAAAATAAGTAAAAAAATATATATATAAAAATAGGAAACAAAAAAATTACCAAGCAATATATCCAATAAATATTTAATATTCCATTGATCTAAAAGTATGTATTTTTAATTCGTTACTTTGGTCAGTTGCTAATTTAATTTTTAGTTAAAATTTAATAGAAGATAAATCATTATAAACTTCCTGTTCCTTTAGAATGAAAAGTAATGATGATCGAATATTTTCTGGCAATTCTTCATTTGGAATCTGGGATGTTACATTTGATGTACCTTGCTGTAAATATCTTTGTGTCTCTTCCATGTTTATTAATTTATTTATTGTGTTGATGACTAGTTTTATAGTGTTACTGATGGTAATGCAATATAAATTCTTGAATTTTTTATGTTGCTGTTATATTTTATGATAGTTTTGATTCTTTTGTTTGGTGCTTTTTAAAAATGCACCAAAAATGGTCTCGCAATGGTTTGGTGCTTTTCAAAAATGGTCTCGCAATCTTATAATAAATTTTCCTCTAATTGTTTCATGTATGCTAATAGGAGGTCCTGTAAATCTATTTATTTCAATAAATATTTTTTTAGAAATAAGAGTTTTAGGTTCTTCTATTTCATGTGCTGCAAAATTGGTAACATATGAATTTACAAGAAATTCATTTGCTAGAAAAAATATTTGTTTACTCTTAGTGAAAAAAATATTACTTATATTGTAAAAACAGTTACAGTCGTCTCAAAAATTATTTGTGCATAGAACAATTTCGTACTTAATACAAACCAATTTGGCTGTAATATTGTAGTCAAATAAAGTTAGGATATGTTCTTTTTTGTAAATTGTTACTTTATATTCAATTTGGCTCAAGGCTATTGCATCACTTGAAATAATTTTCAATTTCGAACTTAACAAATTCAAGTTTTCATTATTAATTTTATACTTTTTATCATAGATAATATTTGGCTGTTCTAGGCTTAATAAAAAGTGATCAAATTTTAGTTGTAATTTCTTGACTATAAGGTAATAAATTAAAAATAATAAGTATACAATATTTCAGCGTTTTTCGTCAATTCGGTTCCTCTTGTGCAATAAAATCCACTTTAGCATTGAAAATATTCTTTTTACTAATACCTGACTCGCAGGTGCAACTAATATGCGTTATTAGCAACTTTTTCAAATTTAGCGTTTTTGTTCTTCTAATATTCAAACACATTCGGATTTTTTGGCATAATTTGCATTTTATCAGAGCTATTTATTAAATCATTCATATTTTCTTGGCTTTGATTGGAGTTTGTTTATATTTTGATTTCGAAGATTTACTTAACATATATTGACTTAATATATATTTTTCTGTGCTGATTTATAATATTTCAACATCATTACCATCGTTTCCATTAAGACTATCTATATATTGTCATAAGTTTATTAAGTGTTCTTTTGCTAATTCTTTTTCAGTATCGCTTAAATAAATTTTGGTAACGTAGATCTATATAAACTGCACCCATAATAGGTTAACCTTTTTGATAATCATTTTTCTGTCTTTTCCATACTTGATTTAAGATATTCTGAAAAAATAGAATCAATTCTAAATAGCTCTAGTTTGCATTTGTACCATATTGCATAGGCTTGACTCATTGTTAACTGTTGTGACTGAAGGTGCATAGTGGTTTCATACGGATACTTAAGTGTCTCTATTGGTTTTTCCATTCTGTTTTTCCAATATTTATTACACACGTCAAGTTCAGGATGCACATCCTTTATTTCTTCACAAAATTCACGCAGTTCCATTAATCGTATAACCATAGTGTAAGTATAGAATTCCATTTTGTTATTACATTTCGTTGTGGTTTTTTTATCCTTTCGATTTCAGTAGAGCAAGAATGGTTGGATTACGTAGCTTAATGACAACGGAAAGATATTGTGCAATTATTGTTTTATACACTTGCACCTTTGTAATTACATCATTGATGGCTAGCTGTAAAGTGTGCATCATACATTTTATTGAGGTTAAAATCGGCAAACATTTTTTTTATTGCGACTAAAAATTAAGCTATTGAGTTCTTCGTCATCACAAATTAAATCTTCGTTTATTTCATTAAAATGTTCGTCTTCTAATGTAATCGGCCGTATGTTTTTCTTTTAACTCCTTGATAGCTAAGGTTGAATACAAATTTCATTGTTTTTTTTTCAAATTGAATGTTTATTCCGAGTATAGATCTATCTAATCTAGTGGCACTGTCTACTTTGACAGACACAATTTTATTTTCAACTTTAGATCTTAAATCTCTGTAGATTTTTCACTTATTTGTTATTTGTGATATGCTGATGAACTTTTTGACGATTAACCGTTATACCGAATTGTTGCCAAATGAGATCAAAAAATGTCTCATTTCACTACATTCTTAATGCTAAACCGTTTATTTCATTTATTTATTTCATGTTTTTAAATTAACACAAGCATGTTGTAACATTTTTTCAGAACTAATTTGGATTGATACAGTTTTTTTTTCGAAATAACTCCCATTTCTACTAAAGTTTTTTGATTAGAAATATGTGGTTTTTTGCTAGATTCAATATTTTTAAATCTTTTAAAATGGTTTATTATATTTAGTTTTCTTAAAAAGTTGAAGATATCAATAATTTTTCCGTTAAAGTGAAATTCAACATCCGACCTTACAGGAGAGAACCAACCATCCTGCCCTTTGAGTGTTATCACTTTGTCATAAACTACATATTCTTCTGGTATTTGAAGATGTTTGGAAATATAATATACGTTCTGTATCAAGAGGGAATTATATATATATTTTATTCTCTAAACAACAGAGATTTGATCTTTTAAAAAAGTTATAGAAGATGGTAGTTTTGTCATTCTCTTTTTTCATCTGGTTTCTAGATAACTACGATATCTTAAAATGTTTTTTAAACGTATCCAAATATCGATGCTTTCTAAATGAGATCATTCAGTATCATCATCATACTTTTTGAATACTTTTATAGCTTCATCTAAATCAGGCCTTAGGGACTTTAGTATGATTTATATGACAAAAATTAGTTTTTAATAAATTAACATTTGTCGAACTATTTTCAAAATTAACCAAATAGTTACATAGTTATTTTTAAATTAAATTTTGTTGGCTTATCAATAAATTTTACTTCTTTTACCAGATAGTAATACCTTGTAAAGTCTCATATTTTGATTCTGGTGAGTAAAAAATTCACAGTTATTTTCTTTAAGCTCATTTATGATTTTGTCATAATTTTCAATAGAATTTAAAAATATCTTTATTTCAATAGAAATGCTTTTAATATAATATTCACTTACATCACTTATTTTCATGATTTCATGAATAAAATTTGCATTTTTTTTAACAAGGCAATAATAATAATAATAAGACTTTATTTCATCAAAACCAAAACCGAATTTACAGACTTAACTTAACTTAAAAATTTATAAAAACAAAAAATATTAAATATAATAAAATAAAAATTCAAAACTAGCATAGTTGATTAAATGAAAAAGTTAGGTTCAATCTGTTATCCAAAGATAAGTGACGAAAAAACCTTAATCGGTCGAATTTTGATGGCTTTATTTAATAATTTTAGCAGCACTTTCATTTTGCATTTAATTGTCATTTTCATTTTCAGTTGCAATAGTTTGCAAAGGCAAGAAATAGTTATCATTTAAGTTGTCCGAAATTTCAGGAACATTCGAAGTATTAGAACTTATAACTTTTTTTTAAAAACAAAACAAAAACAAACAAAACAAAAAAATAATAAAACAGTAATGTAATGAATAATAAATTTCTAAGGGGGAGGGGATGGGGAAATAAAACCAATCAAAATTTCATTTGTGTAATACAAAACATAATGTATCCTAGGATTGAGTGGTATAGTTTCTATTTTTTCATGATAAATCTGTGAAAACCGCAAATTCTTTTTACTGATATGAATAATAGAATTTGTTTTTGATTTTTTTGTAGTAGGTATGGCGGCGGTTGAGCCTGGGAATTCCGCGTTAGAAAGAGACAGAAGATATGCTATCGCTATTTCACTTGCACTAATGTAAATTAGAATCTCAGGGTAGAGAAGCACTTTTGTTATCTCTCAGGTGTCATCCTTATCTCTTTGATCTTGCCGCTTGTTATTGTTTACATTTCTGTAGGTCGTTGACCATATCATGTTATTGTTTACATTTCTGTATCACTTGCACTAATGTAAATTAGAATCTCAAGGTAGAGAAGCACTTTCGTTATCGTTATTGTTATTGTAGCCTAGCATGTTATTGTTATTGTTATCTTTGGCACCATGGTAGATGACCTTGATTGAGTAGCTGGTGACGTCATAGGTAACTCCAGCTGGCTCATGAGAAATGCGTATGATCAATATATTATATATTACATGTGTGTGTGTGTGTGTGAATAATGAATATGAATTTTTTTTAAAAAAAATTATTTGAACGAGGATTTGAACTCGGTGCCTGAATGATTAACGAGCGACCACGCTAACCATTCAGCTACCAAGCCATTTAGAAATGTTGATGTTATTTGTGTATATAAGTATATGAATGATTGATATGGTATTAAAAAAATTCTATAAATAGCTTTTAATATCTCAAGGTAGAGAAACAAACTTTTGATGAAGTATTATGGAATTGAAATGAATATTTATAATGTAATAAATGCCATGCTGGTTAAAGGTCCGAGATTTCCAAGCGCGAAAATTGCTCCAAGAACCTCCAGCCGAAGAACCCCGCCGAAGAACCTCGTCCAAGAACCCGGCCCGCATCCAAGTTGAAGTTCCCAAGTTGTGAACTCCGCCGAAGTTCTGAAGCCTCCGCCGAAGTTCTTGTTGTTGGGAACATGTATCAGCGACCTTGGATTATGAATATATTATTATGAAATTGTTAAAGTATCTTATAGTATGCAGAGTAAATGGTTGTGGTTTCGCGATAAAAGCATAAAACATAAAATGTAAAAATCAGAATTTTGTTTTGCTGTTTTTATTGTTTTAATGCTGAATAATTAGAGTTTGTAATGTATGTTCACGCAACATAATTAAATTTTTAAGCATAGTACCCTACCAAGTTGTACGATTTTAAAAATTTAAAAAATGAAAACTTGCGGTTTTAAATTTTTAAGTTCTTATCAGTTAGAATAATGAGAAAATTCTTCTTATATCACTTAGAGAAATCATATCATTCAGTAAACCTAAAATGCATATCCTATGTATAATTTAGTCACAAATGCGTGCTATGATCGCTTAGTTATAGAAGTGTGATTTGAAATCATATCCTAATCCTGACGACAAAATCATTTATTATAACTAAAAAGAATAGACAGTTATGATTACTTTGTCACAATTTATGAATAGGATTCACAAGTTATGCATATATGGAAAAACGTAATTTATTCATATTTTGTGGCTTATTACCATTGTCTATGACTATAATGTATAAACTTGAAATGTAAAAATCATATTTTGTAACTAATAAACATAATTTAATCCGAAAAAAGTCAATTATTATGATTTTAAATCATAAAATGTTATGATTACTTTCCCTAAATAATGATTAACGAATATGACTAAATGAAAATAAAAATCAGTTCTTATGACTCTTGTGCATAAAGTATAAATTATTTTCATAGATTCTATTAGGATTTTGCAATCACATTTTATGAGACATTATTGTATAAATATGTACAGTAAACCTGATTAATAATAAATAAAAAGTTATGTTAACTAATCATCAAGTATGATTAAAATTTTAGGATTTATAATGATTACCATTAATTTCTTTGCGTATTTTACGCATAAGCATCATCTTGTAGCAAGTATTTCTATAACCCATATTTCACAAATAAAAGAAATATATAATTGTTTTTTAGATTTTATTACTTTTTTTTAAATTATTGTTTTGAATTAACATGTTATCAGTTGTAATAAATTATAATGTATTATGTATATTACAATGATTTTACTTAAATACTAAAATATCTTAGGTATAAAACAATTTTTGCCATTAAATAATAAATGAATTTGAAATGGTTTCTTAAATTCTAACGTTTCGATATTTATACATTTAATTATATTTTGCTTTTTGCCGATAATGTAAATCCGAAAATGATAATTGAATCCCTCAATTTCATACTCATTTATTATTAGAAATAAAATATTTTCATAAACTACACAGTTTAAAATTTCATAAAGCTTTTCTTTCAAGTAAATAAAGTAACCTGCTTTAAAAAATGTTCCTTTATATTCTACAATTTGTGATGAAATAATTTCTTTAGATATATCAAACGGAAATATCAAATTTACATCAATTTGATTTGAAGTAGAAAAATAAATCTCTTTTCTAAGATCTATAAGTTTAGATTTTTTTAAATAAAATTCGATGTTTTGATAATCTTTATTTATAATTTTAGAGGAAAATCGCAGAATACTTTTTTTTGCAAGTGAAAATGCTAAATTGACTCTTGAGAAAGATACTTTAGAATATTCTTTAACACTTTTATTTTTACTTTCTTGCCTCATGCAGCAAATAGGTTTCAAAGGACCAGCATTTTTTATTATAAATGGATAGTGACAAATAATATGTTTAAATTTCAAATTACCGAAAAATTTGAAATACAAATTATTATGGATCTTAATTATTTCCTGCAAACACCTAATTTCAGCAAAAGTATAACTATCCTTTAAAATACACTCAATCATTTCTTGCAGTTTTAAAACATAGTCCCATATCTCGTCAGACGGTGATACAAATTCACCAATTAAAAGGGTAAAATATCTTTTCCAATAAGTTTCCCTAGCCGACATATGAAGATTTTTATTTTTCAGATGTTCAATCTTAATTTGAGTAGGTTTATTATGAATTTCAATTTCGCCAAAATTAAAAGAACAAATTTTTTTATTAAGAGTTTCCAATGAAAAATAGTTTTTTTTTTTAAAATTAAGTAATCTAAAGAATTTAACAAGCCAAATTTGATACATCCTTCAAAACAATCATGCATCAAATCTCCGTAAATATTTTCAGTCACATGAAAATATTTTAAAGAGTTTAAAATAGAAATTTCTTTGATACCTGTATTTTTATAATCTTTTTTTAGACCGTCTTCATCATAATTTTTTTTTGTTCTAATTAGTTCTTGATTCTCTTCATTACTTTTTAACATTAACGTTTTTGGACTTTTACATAACCGACAACAAAAGTTGTGACTAAAAGAACCAGAAAATCCTAAAATTTTATTTAATGCCAAATTATCACCAATAACTAATCCAAGAACAAAATGTACTCGTATAGGTTTACCAGATACATAAATTTCAACGCCGTCTTCCAGTGATCGTAAAATATTGACAAATTGAAATAATACTTTAGACATTTGAAATTTTTTTAAATATTCACTTTTTGTGAGCATTGCAACAAATATATTTTCTAATGAAAGGCAATATCTTGGTAATGATGGGAAATGATAATAAAAAGCAGCAAGTGACTGTTTTCCAGAGTGACTACCAATACTGTTTCCTGTTTCGAAATCGTCATAATAAACAATTAAGGTAAATGAAGGTAATTTCGTCATGTTAAGGAACTTTTGTGATCTGTGAAACGTATATTTATAGTATTTAATGTAATTACAATTTAAATATTATTTTTAATTAGTTTGGAATATTTACAAAATGATATTAGACTTTTCCAGCCTGTTAAAATATGATATACCGATTTTTTTAAAATTATGAAATAACTCTAAAAGTCAGCTAATTTCGTCACCAAAATCGTTGTATTTTTAATTTCGTCATGTGATGTTGGTAATTTCGTCTATGGTAAATAAAAGAAGTTTTTATTTTATAAAAATAATATACATCACATTTCAAATGTTTAAAATCACAAAATACTTAAATTAAAAATAAATAACAAAAATTAAATTCATTTTCAAAATAAAATTAATATAACAAAAAATAATTCATATTATGTATGTAAAATAATTAAAAAAAAAGTTAATAAAAATCAGTAAACGAATAAACACCTCTATTGTTCAATAATAGAGGATGATTTAATTTTTTAACAACATCTTTTTTTTCATATACTAGGATGTCATCTTTTTCTGGCCAACGCCAATTTGCGCCACTCATGGGCATTATTTTGATTTTAAAAGTTTTACCATTATCAATATCTAAAACTATTCCTGGAAACTTTTCTTCTTCATATACTATAATCACATAATCACCTACATTGATTTCAAGTGAAGTCTTAATATTTCTTTCATGACTTTTAATTTTTTTATTTTCTTTAAGTTTTTTTTCTTCATATATTTTTCGTTGATAATTTAGAAATTCATCAGCTGTAGCAACTGTTGGAGTTAATTTCCGTTTAACTGTTTTATTGTTTCCAGTTTTTGGTGTTTCGGGCCAGAATAAAGACTTTTTAAATGGTGTTGGATAGATAAAACTAGTTAGATCAGCAGTGCAAGCAGATTCAGGAACTCTTAGTTTTTCGGTTTCTATAGGAACTATTTTCGGGTAAATTTTTATATTTTTTTCTGTTAAATTTCCATGAGTGGGGTTCTTATTCGGTGTAATAGGCAATACAATATTGGCTTCGTTAAGTAGTGTAGATGAAGCAAGTTCTTCATCAGATTGTAACACAAATTCTAATATATTATTACACTCATCCCAAACTGAATTATCAATTAAATTAGTATTTAAGGTTTGATTATGGTGCGTGGTATTATCGGATATATTACTGTTGCTTATTTGTATATTTTTTTGAGCTGACTGCCATATATAAAAAAGATTCTCATCCTTTTCGCATCCCTTCCATATTGATTCTGTATTATTTTTAAAATTGTTAAGCTTGATTTCACCTATTTCTTGATTTAATATTGCTAAAAAAATTTTGTAGTCGTCAGAATTAAAATTATTTGCTATTGTATTTTGTATTATTTGGTTTTCATTATGTTCCTTATTTTGTGTACTGACACTACTATTTTGTTTTAATAATTTATTGTATGCTACTGAATTTGAATCAAATGGGTACAAACCACATTTTCTAAATCCGTTCTGTATTTTTTCTGGCTTAGCAGCATCCTTTAAGCAAGAATCAATTAATATTGCAAAATCTTCTCGTTTAAGTTTTTCTCCATTATTTTTCATGCGCCAGTTGCCCACTTCCTTTTTCCAGACTTGTTTTAAGGGATGAAACACAACAACGTCCATGGGTTGAAGAATATGTGTAGCATTCGGTAAAAGAGCTATCAAAATGATACCTTTTTCTCTGCAAAAATTAGTTAAATGTAGAGAAATATGTGAAGAGTGGCCATCCAAAAATAAAATGATAGGCAATTCAATATCATTTTCTACTAAGTATGGATAAACACAGTTTGTAATATATTCATAAAATGTCTCACAAGTCATCCATCCAGAATCTGAATTACCGATAGCCCATGCCCATAAAACAGTCAAACATTCTTTTTCGTCATTTGCCGAACGACTATATGTATGTGATGATCCTATCTTTAGGACACAAGAAAAATGCCGTTTCTTCGCAATTATATATTCGTTCTGGCCTAGATAAAACTTCTTTTAATTCCGGAAAATTGTTAAAATAAGTTGAAACGCTTTTAAACCAATTTCTTACAGATTCTTCTGTAACATTGGCTCTTCCTGCCGTAAGAGTTTGTGAAACTCTTTCAGATATTTCTGGATTACGTTTTAAAAATCCAGTATACCAGAATCTTCCAGGAACACAATTTTTGAATTTATTTGCTCTATTAACATTTTCCGCTAATTTACCAACACTGTGATGTAATTGTTGTTTGGTTACGGGAAATCCTTTACTAGCTAATTCCAGAATCCATTGTACTAGAGTTCGTTCTTCTGCTGTAGTAAAAAATGAAGGACCACCGATATTTTTTTCGTGTCTTTTAAATTTCTTGTCCTGCAATGTTGTTCTTGGAATGTGAAATTGTTTCGCTGCAGCACTAACAGCCATTCCCTTTTCAATTTCCTCTATTGCTAATTGAAGGTGTTCTTTGGTATACTTTCCCATATTTTTATTTTATAAAATTGCACTAAAACAAAAGATTATTTGTAAATTTAACCAACTAATAAATACTCAAGCAATAATATTTACAAAAAAAAAAGTGTTGACGAAATTATAGTCATTCATAGGTAACTATATAAAATTTTAATTTCGTCAGTATGACGATTTTATAATTCTTGTTTTATTTGAGTAATTAATTTCGTCACATTAAAAAATATAATTGAAAACAAAATTTTTATCACAAGCTGGTTTAAAAATTAATAGGTATTGTTTAAATTTAATATATTTGTTCAATTAAGTACTTTAATTCGTTTATTATATATTATTTTCAATATATTCATTAAAAGATTTTGATGAACTATATTCTTCGTTACTGGTTGAAAATTTGATCATACGTACGTACGTACGGGTTGAAATTGACGAAATTCGATAATTCGGTTATAAATATTCTAAACAACAATACTGCATTCAAAAAAATTTTAAATTTTAAGTTTTAGAATTGAATATTAATATTTTAAATAATTCTTATAAAGCATGTAATTTCGCCACTCTGACGAAATAATAATCAACTCTAAAAAATTTTGTTTGCAATTTCGTCACTTAATTTTTTTTTCTAATATTTTACTTTTTGAATTTTTTTTTTTAATAAAATTTTGTTAAGTGTAATTTTACTAAAATATGATTAAAAATATAACAATTTACGTACCTATCGCCAGATATGCGCTTACGAACTGCTCTGTTTTAATTAAGAAAAATAATAAGAAAATTCAAAATTTTGCGCGCGAAAAATTTTCAATTTTTGATGACAGTTTCTTATTTGTTATTTTAGAAAATTAAACAGGGAAACACTGTTTTTTATTTAAAAGTCACTTTAAAAAAAAAAAATTAGTTTAAGTTTATTGATAATAGGTGTCGGTTTCTTATTTCTTGCACATATGTGAAGAAAGAGGAGCTTATGACGAAATTAACCGCTCTGACGAAATTACCTTCGTTTACCTTAATGGTAAGACATTGTCGTTTTTATTGAAATGACTTAGTGTTTCTTTCCAAATTTCTCCCTGTGCAAAATTCTCAATTTTTTCATTCGAACTACTTATTAACAACCGTGTGTTGCTTAAAGTTTCTTCAAGGAGATTTCGTTGTGCAAAAAAAGTTACAATTTGATGTTTTACAGGTAATATAATTCCTTCACATTTATTTTCGGTTAAAACGCAAGTACCTTTCCTAAATATTTCTGAAATTGAACTATCAATAATAAGTTTTTCTGGTGCAATGTATATCTTTTTTTCTGAAAGGGTTTTTAATAATAAAAACTCAGTATTGAATCCTTTAAAGATTTGGGAACAGGATATGAACAGATTTTCAATTATTTGTTTTTGAATATCGTTTACTAAAGGGATTATAATTTTCCTTAAATTAATAAAAATATACTCGACTATATTTTTTGAAAAATCTGATAAGATTAGCTCAATTATTTTGGTTGTCAAATGATTCTCACTAAATAACTTACACACAAAACCTAATTCAATATCAGATAATGATTGTAAGAAAACTTCTACTTCTTCGTTATTGATTGTTTGATTAGAATCTTGAGTATTATTATTGGATGATTTAACATTAGGATTTTTATAAAGTGTAAACTCTAAAATTTTCGGTATAACCTCATAATTGGTATTTTGGATATACCTTCTAAGTTTAATGTTTTAGAGTTGTGTTTATCAATATTTATTTCATCATCTTTATGAACACTTTTTAAATGTCTATTATACGAAGAAAAATTATAAAATATAGAGGAACAATTATTTTGGCAACATATTAACTTATTAGATTTATAAGAATGAACCAATTTAATATGATTCATTAATTTATCGTTATTTTCAATCTTAACTTTACAAACAAAACATGTATACATTATTAAAAAAAAATAATTTAAAATTAATAATAATTAAAGTACCAGTCTCTTACACTTATTTATTATAAAAAATTATATAATTTAAAAAAAGTATTATGATTTAAGCTTAGAAATAAGATCGTTTATATCTGGTGATACAAATTCTTTAGTATCTATTTCGAAAAACAATTTTTGAATAAAAAGAAAAAATTTACTTGCTTCGAAAGGATACTGGAAATTTAGTACGAAAAATAGTTTAAATATTATGTCTAGTGAATCTAAAAATTTATCAAAAACATAAACAATACTTTCGAAAAGAACTGCAAACTGTGGTTTTTCGCTTTGAATGCCAATAACACCTAATATTGGTTGAAAGATAATGCGCCGATTAATGCAAAATTCTTTTCTTTTATTTATGAATGTTTGTATGTCGGACACTGTTGGAGCTTCAAAAGCAAATGCGTTCCATGAATCCCCAATTGTTATCTTCCAAATTTGATTGTCAATTTTTTTTGCGTGCAGAAGGCTTGAGAAGTGTTTGAATTAGCTTGCAAAATTAAAAACCTTAAATTCTAATAAAAATGGATCTTTATTTTTTAAATTTATTTCTTATAGGGACATTTTAATTTTGTGAGAATTTTTATGGTATTATGTGTACGTACCTGAATTCGAAAATAGATCTTTTAAAATATTTGCTGCAGGATTAAATTTAACTTTAGCTTGAAATATTTGGAAAAGTTTTGATTCGTAATTTTTCCAGTTACTCAGTAATAGATTTGATTTTGCAGGAAAAAGACATTCAAAATCTATATCGACCTAGAAAAAAACAGTATATAAATTTAACAATAATTATAATTTTTGTTTAGGGCAATAAAAAACAACTTACTAAACGATGTCCAAAACTGTTTTTATAAAGTGGCCAATTCTCAAAAATTTCATTAGTGAGGGGTTCATTACTCAAAGTAATTTGAGTTCTGCGCAAATCAAATGTTTTCTTCCACTTTAATTCAATTACTTCAAAAGCAGTTGAATGCAAGGAAAGCCACGTTTTATCAGTGAGAACTTCTTCTAATATTGCAGTTACTTTTGAATCATCCTCGGATGTAACTGAACTTTTTTCAGAAATTTTTGACAATTTTCTTTTTCTAGCATTAAATAACCCGTTTTTTTAAAAGATGCAGCTAAAGCTCGATATTTATTATAAAGCTTTCCCTTCGGCGGTGGTCCTCTTCGGAAATAGTACTCCTTAAAAAGTAATGTTTAAATGTAGAATATATAAGACAAATTTTGTAAAATTACCTTTGATTCCTCAGGAGAGTGTGAACATATATCTTGAGCAATTTTATCAAATTCCTCAAAACACATTACACAATTTCTTTCAACAAATTCTCTTACAATCGCTCCTGGAAGCAATTCTCTTTCTTCACCAACTAATTTCTGATTCCTTGTATATGAATCCAATAATTTTTTTGCCAACTGTGGTAGAGAAGAATGATTTGATATTCTGTAGAAGATTTTAAAGTATATGTAATAATGTATAACACACAAATTTATATTCAGTGTCAGCAATAGAATTACTAGATGACGCTGATTCAAAAACCCATGTTGCAGCTGATTGGGTAGAATCAGACTGAGTGTGCTCTTGAATGTTTATTGAGCAAACGTTTTCTCTGCATGCACAAATGCTTTTGATAGATTCATATCCCTTTTTCGTAAAAATATTTAAAAACTTTAAAAAGTTGAATCAATACAAAAAATACCTTTTCTTTTCTCCACTGGTTAAGGTAAAACCTAAACGTAGCTCTTGAACCCAAATCGTCAGCAAACAAATCTTTTATTTCCGATTCAGTCAAGTATTTCAATGAATCTAACGTTATTTTATGTTCTGAAAATAATATAAAAATTTTAGTGATTTGTTTTTTTATGCAAATTGTGCCAACGTATGGATATGCCACTAGACTCTAGATCCGTAGTGTCCCTTCAGACGTGGGAAAAAATTTTTGTGATAATTTTAACTTTGGAGAAAGATTGCATTTGATATTGTGACAAAAGTTTTCTTAATTAGATATCTACTATGATAAAGTTTGAAAAAAAGTTTTTACTGAAAGTTATATACTAGTTTTTTATAACAAAAATTTATTCAGAAACCAGATTCATTGTCTTTGATTCAACTAATTGTTGCAATATTATCCTTACTTTTAAAATTATAAAAAAAACGTTCCATATTCCAATTTTCTAGGAGACTTTTAATTTCATAATGTTCTGTGTCAGCGTCATCAAAATTTGTAGTTGGTTTAGCAATACTGCTTGAGTCGTTTGGAATTTCGATTATTCCAACTGCATCAGCAAGCCCATTATCTATTAAATATTACAAGCCACAATAAATTTCATATAATATTAAATAAATAATGTTCATTAAATAAATGTTAATTGATGTAACTAAAAATACAAAATAGTATGCACGCAAACAAAAATTCAAACCTGTAAAACTGCCACATATATTTTGATTTTCCTTATTCAAAATTAGATTGTAATATAGTTCTTGCATTACATTACTTTCTTGAGACATCTTATTATTGATATTTTATACAAAGTATTTATTTAGTAATAAAATATAAATGAAATGCAACAATAAACAAATATAATGACACCAAGCAAGTAAAAGTAATAATAATTAATATCAGCATAACTACTAAAATTAACAATTAAAGATAGGAAGCTCAAAATCTAATTTAAAACTGTTTTTAATAATCAGATTTGTTTTTTGTGATATATTTAATTATGTAGTTAAAAGTCGAATTTCATTTCACTAATATATTAATTTTATTTGGCACTGATGAAGGAGTAAGTTGCTTCCAAAATAAAAAAGATATATTGGTCAAAGGAAATTCGATTTTTAATTACATAATTAAAAATGTAAAATAATACAGTCACGACGCACATACGTGCTGACTACTCATATAGGTATTGAATTTTCTTCGAAGACATAGCTTGGAGTATAGAATATGTAAATACATATATAAAGTAATACAGTTGCCACTTTTTAAAACATTAAATCATGATCAAATGATTGTTCATTACAAAAAATAGTTTCAGAAAATTAAATGTTCAAAAACGTTGCAAAATAATTTAATGATCATTTGAGATTTTCATAAATGTCGCATTAATGTACCAAAGAAATCACAAAATGTTAAAAATAGGAGTTTAAGTAAGTATATTAGTATATTATTCAAATTAAAAATAGTGGAAGTTTAACTTTAAATAATAGTTTATAATTATGTAGTATTTTTTGTATTTTACCTTGAGTTAGCTTTTTAATAAAACTATGTATATTCTCTTCACAACACTTTTATAAACTGAATTTGATTTTGACACCGACCAAAACGTTTTATATAATTATAGTATGAAATCATAATCATACGGTATGATTATAGTGGTATAAGTTATGTTTACATATAAAATGTCCGTTATATTTAAAATTTTACACTTAAGTCATAATCATACGGTATGATTATAGTGGTATAAGTTATGTTTACATATAAAATCTCGGTTATGTTTAATACCCCTGACAATGTGGACGCCGTCGGACGGCGTCAAATGTCAAATCAAAGTTGAATACAAGTATTTGTATGAAACCTGCCAATGTAGACGCCGTCGACGCAAAAAAGTTAAATTTATTTTAACTTTTTCACCGTCAAATGTCATTTTTCCATTTTTTTTTAATTGTGTAAATAAACAATCAACAAAAAAAAAATATCGAATCGAACTAAAAAAATATTATTTATATTTTTAATTTTTGTTCAAAATTAGTTTACAAACATTTTCTAAATTTGTTTAATTGAAAATAAGGTGAATAAAAAATGTTAAATTTATTAATTTATAGCTAAATTTATGGAAAGATTATTTTTTTTAGCTATTAGTCCAAAAATATGGATTTTGATTTTACTGATGACTTTTTTATCATATTTTCAACCATTTCGACATGCTATATAGCATATTTATGGATGAAAAGAAAAAAATTGAGATCCCGGCGGTTTTATTGCAGACCTGATAATTTGAATCGTATCACTTCTAGATTTTATATTAACAGTTTTATGGACATACAGAGCAATGAGGAGGAATTTTTTAAATTTACCAGAATGACGAGATCTGTCTATAACTTGCTGTTGTCGCTTTTAAAAGAAGATTTATCAAAGAAGCAGCACTGTTATACAATATCTGCAGAATCAAGGTTGGCTATTACTTTATCGTAAGTTAACTTCAATTTTTTATAGTTTCATTAATAATAATAAATTTTTTTTAGTTATTTATCACAAGGTGTATCGCTGCAGTTTCTGGGATGGAGTTTTAAAGTTTTAAAGTCTCATCTATATTGCCCAACAAACTACGTTGATAGAGAAGATGACACTGGAAATATAATTCTAGGTAAATGGAGGGAAGACGTGAAAAAAACTGAAACAAGAAAAGTGAAGTTTGGATCTAATAATTCTACAAGAGAAAGTTTTAATCTACGTGATATTTTAAAAAAATACCTAGTAAATGAAGGTGTAATTGATCTACAAAAAAAAATCAAATAATTTTTTCATGAGATATTCTTAAACATTTTATTTTTTATTTTTTTTATATTTAATATTGCAAAAATTAATTTTTTTCAAATAAATTTTGTTTAATTAAAATGTAATGCTGTCAATGCTATTATTTTGTATTTCTTCTAGCTGGCATTTGCACAAATATGCTAGAATCCTCTTTTCAGCTTTATTTTTATTTTCTGAAGATAAGCCATTCAATAACACCTGAATCCGTTCCATACAACTTGAAGATGTTTGTTGTTTTTTTTCCATAAATTGCCGCAATGAATCCATGGTATTAATAATGTTTTCTCCTACAGCATTATCAATATCTTTTTTTTTTTCGTGGCAATGTGCTAGTGGTTGTTGATGAAGTATTTTCTAATTCTTCTACAAAATCTTCGTAAGTGTTGGTTTCATCATCAATAAATCCTTCCGAATCAACATAATTACCAATGGTTCTAAAATTATAAGAAAATATTAGACTACACCACAAAAAAAAAAAAATATTTAAAACATACTTTCTTGGTGAAATTGTATCTTTCAAAAAACATAAACTTTGATAATGTACCCATTCTGGCTTTGTTTTAGCAGCACTGCCAGATGGTTGTTGTTTTAGTTTATGTTCTCGCACAAATTTGTCCCTAAGACTTTTCCATCTACTGGAACATTCTAAATCTAAAAATAAACGAAATATAAATAAAAAAACGAAATATAAACATTAAATTAACATTTAATTATATTTAAAATATATTTAAAATCTTTTATTTCATTTTTTCTTACCTGATTTTCCCAAAGATTCGCCAATTTTTTTCCATAATTCCGATTTGACCGCTATATTCTTAAATCCAGAACTTGATTTATTAAATAAAACTTGATATTTTTTTACGTTCTCTATTAAACTTTCTTCAAAATTCATTATTGAAAAAACAATTTCTTGATTTTAAAATCTATCTTTAATTAAAGGAATAACTTACTAATTATCTATGAGAATAATAATTATTTTCTTATTTACAAAAATATGACATTTGGCGCCGTCGACATTGTCTAAAAATTTTTTTAAAAAT
Source organism: Argyra leucocephala (assembly GCA_963942445.1). Taxonomy (NCBI): domain Eukaryota; kingdom Metazoa; phylum Arthropoda; class Insecta; order Diptera; family Dolichopodidae; genus Argyra; species Argyra leucocephala. The sequence continues at coordinate 51,299,739 of OZ012679.1, read as the reverse complement.
TATTTTTTATTCTTGACATTGTCTCAACAATAAAACTTTACACTGAAGTCATAATCATACACTATGGTTATAAAGGCATAAGTTATGTTCAAATAAAACGTGTGTTATATTTAAAATGTACACTGAAATCATAATCATACGCTATGATTATAGTGGTATAAGCTATGCTTTATGAGGGTGCATACTAAAGTTGTTGCTGTTTTTTTAATTTTTATAAGCTTATGATTCAGGTTCATACCAACTGATTTGGAAAATGTTTTAATTAATAATAATCTATTCCAAATTTTTGAGTATATTAATCACAAAAGGAATATCGAATGAGTTTTAGGAATATCTCTGTAAAATTTAAAAAAAACTAAAGTTATTCCTTAAATAATCATGAATAATGATTTTTCATTTCTCTGGGTGATGAAACGAATATGAGAAAATTTTTGTTTATGTTGATGAAACAATAATCAGTTTTATTGAAATGTTTAATGTTATAATAAAATGTAAATTAAAATGGAATCATATGCCTCCTCCTTGTATTGCCAGTTAACAAAAATCAAAGCTGATGATTTTGTTTACATTAAATTTTTTTTTTGTTTTAATTATTTATTAAAACAATAATATGTGTTCGATTTACTCTGATGCAAAACAAAAGCAAAATAAAAGCAGCATATCTAATTTACAGCGTATTAAATACACACACACACAAAGAGAAACGTTGAACTTGAATTCACAAGTCAATTTTGTAAAGCCAATTTCTGCTCATAAATAATGTAGTAAATAATGTCTGCACACTGTTTGTTCTCATATGGACTTTATTATATATGTATATTATGTACATATTTCATTTGCTTTAGTAAATTTTTGATTCAAAATCTTATCAACTTTTTAAAAAATTCTTATTCTAGAATCTAGATTGCATTTTAAAAATATTAATCGAAAATTGTAATGGATACAAAAGGTTAAGCGTAAGCGTAGTATACAATTTTTTTTATTTCACATAAAATTCTAAAATTATAATAAAAACTGATCTACATTAATATTAGGTCATATTTATGAATATATTGTACCATTTATATTATAAATTGCATGGTGTATCAATTTATATTATTTTTCGGGGAGTTGTAGTGAATGTAAAATTCTCAATGTACCAATGAAATTATTTGACTTCATTCTATGTATATGTAAGAGAAAAAGACTGTAAGAGCAACAGAGTAGGTCAACAACAGCACCTGAGTAGGACAGTAACAACAACAGAATAGGTCAGTAACAGCAACCGAGTAGAACAGTAACAGCAATCAATCGAATTAGGTCTATTTCTGGCTGTTGCTGATTTGTTATGTTAAATATAAAGAGAGAGAAAGCAAGAGTCATATTGTATAGATCTTATTATTGCTCCTCATCTTACATGTTATTATTATTTAATAATTAAAATACTTATTTTTATTGTTTTATTAATTTATTTATTATTCTTTCATATAACTTCATTATAATTATTCAATTATATCTGCCTTTCTAAGTTCTTCAAAAATAGAGTTAATTTCATTTTGGTGGTTATTATTATTCCCTGCGATTTGTGATGTATGTAAAACTCTCAATCTGTCAATTAACTCATTAGGATCATCCCAACAATTATATTGTTTTGGAAGTTCAGAATATGGTATTGATGATGTTGGTAACAGTGTTCCTTTTAATGATTGGCTATAGCCTGCACCTGTTTGATTTCTGTTTCTCGTATTATATTCATGATCAAAAAGCTTTCTAATAATATTTTTGTATTTATAGCCTGTATTTCCTTTAATTTGATCTAATGAGTTGTAATTTCTTCTGTTGTTGTTTCTAGAATTTTCTTGTATAATTTCATATCATTCTCTGTATAAATATTTGAATTTGGCTTGTTTTTAAATATCAGTTCATTTAATCCATCTGTTGTTTTAAAAACCTCATTGTTAATTAATATATTATGCTTTTGTTTATCAATTTCGAAATTAGCTGTTCCTAATTTGATTGTTTTTGCTTGTGAATCGAAATAAGGTCCATAACTCTTATCAATCTCGGACCTATTATATCCATATGTAGGAGAAAATTTAGATGAAACCATTGTATTTATATTATTATTAGCAGATGATGGTGCTGAAAAATTTTCACAATCTATTTTTTCTATATTTGGTGTTGTTGCAACAACATTATCAAATGACTCATCAACATCATTATCAGTTTGCAGTTTAATTTTTTGTTCCTTATCAACTTCCGGCTTGATTTCTGGTTTCAATTTAAAATTATCAAAGGTTTGGTATTTCATAGCATTAGTTAATTCTTTAATTGAACTGACAATAGGCTCATAAGTTTTTTCTAGAGCTTCCTGTTGTAAAATACGTTTAGATTTTAATGCTTGGTATTTTATTCTTAAAATTCTTTTTATTTTAATTAAATCTTTCATTAATTTTTCATTTCTGCCAGTATTTTTTAAAAAAGCACCCGATTTGTTCTTGTTTTTAATTATTTTTACCTTGTTTTTCTTCATGTACTTGTTTTTAATTTCTTTTCCAACTCTTTGAATTTCATTAATGGATGTTAAATCATGAGAGTCATAGTCCTTATTTTTAATAATTGAAGACAAATTTGATGTTTCATTGCCTCTATATGTATTTGAACACTTTTCATTATTCCCACCGAATCCATGATTGTTTTTCTTATGTCGAGTTAGATTATCACTTCGGGTAAATTTTTTATTACAAAGAGTACAGGCTATCATTTTGATAGTCTATTTAACAACCTTCACTGTAGACGTATACTTGGAAAATGATATGTCTTATTATTACATCTGACGGTTTTATAAATTAATTAGGAAGAGCGCTACAAGCAAGAAAGGAGAGGAAGAGTAGGGGAAGACGAGAAAAAGAGGAGGGGAGGAGGAGGAGAGGAGTAAAAGCGATATAGGAGAGTATTATTTTTTGAAAAAAGTTTTATTTGTGATTTTTTTAATTTTTGGAAGCACACAAAATATGTGAAGAACAATATGGAAAATTTGACAATTTTTTGTTATCAGAATAAAAAAACCGTTCAGGTTAAATTCATTACATAAAAAATCCATTCAAACAATCAACATTATCATCTTCGTCACTAGAGAAAAAATCAACTATAAAATACGAAAAGTATTTAAGTTTATTTAAGAATAACCTAAAATCTGTAAATTAAAATAAAAAAATAAAAAATACTTTTTTGCTTTTTATTTAATTTTTTTTATTAATTTTAATATTTTATTTACAAAATATTTTCTATAAATTTTATAGTTTTTCAATCACAAATTCTATTTGTGTATTGAATTTAATTCTTTTTTTAATAATTAATTTATAAATAATTTGGTTATTATCTATTTTTTGATTAATTTTACTGATTATATCAGGTGTATGCATTTTTGCATACTTTTTGGGTAAATATGTGTAGAAGTCGCTTATTACTACACATATTCCCGTTTCATCAATACCATCGATATTGACGAATGATGATGTTTTCTGCTCCACTTTGTTATGATATACTCCTTGTTCAATAGCATTTCGCTCAACGGGTAATATCTTTTCGGCTGCTCTTCTGTGCAATTATTAATTTTTTCTATAAATAGATCCAGATCTTCTTCTTTATCTCAATCTATGCTCTCGGTATATAATTTCCTTTTTTTTTTTCCTCGGTATAGAATTTCCTTTAGTTGAAAATAAAACTTTAAATAAATTAAAAATCTAAATGACTGACCATTTTATACTTTTTTTAGCGGAAATGTATTTACTAAATTTTATTTACACACTTATTTACATAAAAATTCATTGAAATCTTCTATTAAAACTAGAAAGCTTTTTAATATAAAAAAGGATGCATGCGGTTTTGTGCTCCCTTAATTGTTTGATTAGGTACTATTAACATACATTGTTTGATTAGGTGCTATTAAATTCTTAAGAAAAAACTTTTTTAAGACATTTATTCTGTTAGAATTAATTTAAAATATTTCGCACTTTTGTGGTCTGTAAATTTTTTGATAAGAATCTAAACTATTAATATGCTTGAAAATTCTTAAGAAAAAAAACTTTTTTTAATTTCTTGTTAGAATTGATTCAGAATATTTTTGAAAACTTGCTTTAATTATTAGCGGATGCATGCGGTTTTATGGTACGATGCGGTTTTATTGGTGGCATAAGATTCTTCGCTTTTTGACAAAGTTCTTGAAATGAACGTTATAGGTTTTTGGTTCTGCGTCAGCACTGCTCCGATCGCAACACTAGAGGTATCTGTGGTCAGCTCGAAAGGTTTTTGGAAGTATGGATGCTGAAGTAATACTTCTTCGGAGGCTAAGACTTTTTTACACGATTAAAAGCATCTAATGTGATTTTAATTTTTTTGGAGTGTTTAGCTCCAATATGACCATTTGGACCTCTTAAGTATTTCGAAAGTGGTTTAGTTATTTGAGCATAATCTTTAATGAAACGCCTGTAATAGCCTGATAATCCAAAAAATGAACGAAGAGCACGAAGACTGGTTGGTACCCGATATTGGAGAATGTCGTTGACTTTTTTTGGACATGTTTTGATTCCAAATTCATTCACGATAAATCCAAGAAATTCTACCTCTTTCATAAAAAATTTAGATTTTTTGGGTGAAACACGCATGTTTGCTTTAGTCAAGTTTTGTAATACTTTTTCTACATCCTTTAGGTGTTGCTCTGCTGTAGGAGAAAATATAATTACGTCATCGATATATACGTGACAACATTTCCCTATATTACTTCGTAAGACATCATCAATTGCCCGTTGAAAAAAACTTGGGCCATTTTTTACGCCGAATGGTTGTCTAAAGAAATGGTATTTCCCGTTGTTCACACTAAATGCGGTTTTAATGCGATCCTTAGGATCCATTAAGATTTGGTGAAATTCACTTTTCAAATCTAGAGTAGTAAAATATTTACCTTTACCTAGATTTGATAAAATTACTAAGTTTATTTTTGATTTCATCAATTTCTCTTGCAAATTGCTCTTTCCTTATTTTTATTGTTTCCGCAATGGTTGCTCTAATTTCGTCAGATGTAGTCATTTTGAATATTTTAGAATGAGACAAACTTAAAATCCAGTGAAGTTTGTAATTGAAAAATAAGAGTGGGGTAATCTGAAAACAGTAATAAAAAAAAATTAAATTGTTTTTTCCTTTATGTAAGAGGTTAATTAATTTTGTTTAATATTTTATAAAAAAATATAGTCAAAAATTTATAATTCTTTACGTTAATTATTAATTATTCCGTTTGCCCAAAATCAAATTTAGTAAATGATTTAAAAAATAGGTTTATAATTGAAAAATAGTTATAGATATTGAACCTATAATGGTGTTGCTTTCTTTTATGTAAAAAAAGTTATTATTTGTTTAAAAAAAAATATTATTTATGAATAAAAATATCGAAAATTTATTATTGTTTTACGTTTATTATTAATTATTCAGTTAACCCAAAACCAAATATAGTAAATGGTTTAAAAAACTAATAGGTTTATAGTAAATATAGTAATAGATACTGAACGTACAATGGTGTTGCTTTCCTTTATGTAAAAAAGTTATTATTTGTTTTTTTTTTAAAAAAAAATAAAAATGAAAAAAACATTTATTTTTTATTAACAAAAATATTATCAAAAATTTTCTATTGTTTTACGTTAATTATTTAAATGTATTTTATTTAATATTAATAAAACTATTGATAATTTAAAACTATTTAATAATTGACTATTATTTTATGTTAGTTATTTAAATTCCTTTACAGTATAGTATCAAATACAGAAACCTTAAAATAGTATCAAATACAGAAAAAAAGACCAACGAACCTCCTTAAAATTTCTATGTTTCTTCCTTTACGTAGCTGCTTTTGTTGTAAAATTATTCAGAATATAACATGCTTATTACTTTGACAGATATTCACAAAAGCTTTTAATCAATTTTTATTTTTCAAGTGTGCCACGTGTTTCCAGCAGCTTGTATTGAAGATTTTTTTTCCTCACTTTTGTAGTTATAAGTACTCTACTTTTTATGTAAACTAGAATCTAGAATGCTGTTTCATTGAATTTATGATTTTGTGCTAAAAAATTGTTCGATTATATTTCATATATCAACTTTTTCTCTATGAGAAACGTTTTTTGTTATAAAATTATTTTTACTTTCGGTAATTGTTATATTTAAAATTTCTTTTTTTATTATTTTAAAGTTTATGGTTAATTAATAATATATTATTATATTTATATTATTAGAGGGTTTTTTTTTTGAATAGACTTTTTACTTTTTTTCCACTATGAGAAATTTTTCGTAAAATTCAAGTTTAGATTTTTATTGTTATTTTAATTATTATGTTTAAATATTAATTACGATTTTATTTATTGTTAGTGGGTTTTGTTGAACCACGTTTTCACCATTTTGTTCCTCTATGAGAAATTTTCTGTAGAAGTGTTTAAAGCTAGATAATTGTTATATTTAAATTTTTATTGATATTTTAATTTTTATTAATATTTTATTTATTAGTTAGTTTTTAAATTAAATTTTCACTTTTTTCCTCTATGAGAAATTTTTTGTAGAAGTATTCTTAAGTTATGTAACTATTAAGTTTAACAGTTTTATTATTGTTTTAATTATTAAGTTTAAATATTTATTATTATTTTACTTGTTATTAGTGGGTTAATTATATTTTCACTTTGATTCTCTATGAGGAATTTTTTGTAAAAATTTTACCACGTTGGGTGCCGGTTAAGTTTTTAATAAAAAACACTTTATTTCTAAATCAACTTTAACCATAAGGTTAAGAGGTATGAACAAGAATGCTTTTATTTTTCAAATTTAGTTAATTTTCTAAATTAATTTTTACAGTTAAACTTATTTCTAGTATTTTTGATCGTATGATCTTGTCCGTCTTTTATCTCATTTTTTCCATACATTTTAATTAGGAATTATTAAATTACAATTTTATATTCTTCTTTTTCTTCTTTAATTTGTATTTTAACAAACAGTTAAATTTATTATTAAACTAATTTATAAAATTTAAAAGTATCAGTAGCGGCGCGTGTATCAGGGGCGTATGCTACAATTTAGAATTCTTAATCGGTGTTAACTTACATCATCTGTTTCAATTGTGTAAATGAGAGAATCAGTATCTGTATAGGACAACTGACATTTTTCACCATATGCATTTTTCATATATTCATAATTAAATTCATAAAGTAAAATTTTTGATATATCTAAAATTGCCATTCCTACATAAATTGGTTTATTAAATATTATTTCTGTTTTTAACAATTCAATTGCTACTAAGTTGTCATCAAATATTGTTCTAGAATGAAAAGTTGGTTTCGCTATTAACGCTTCTGCACCATACCGACCATGCCATGATGTTCGAAGCTTAATGTCTCTACGAAGACGAACATTTTCCATCGTCTTTCCAAACACTGCATTACACATTAATTTGAATAAATTTTTTTCGAAATCATTTGTAGCCTTTTTACGAAGGGAGGTATTTAATTCAATATATGGTCTCATCCAATCAGTCTGCGTAAAACTTAATACACGGTGGATTTTGTTAAGTTTCATTCCTTGTTGTATACATTGTTTTAAGTTTCTGTAATGGATCACGTAATTTGTCTTGTTAAATAATGTTCCCATCATTTTCTTTTGTTTTGAATTTGGAGGTGTTTTTTTTCTGGGGCCATAGGTAGGTCTGCGTGCTTTTCATGCAAATCTAGTGGATATTCAAGATCAACTTCTAATATATATCCAGAACTTGAATCATCAGGAATATCAAAGTTGAAAGTTTCATCAATATTGATAAATTTTAAATTTTTATATGGTAAAAATTGGGTCATAGCCCAAGAAAACATAGCGTTGATGTCATAATACATAAGATACATAGAATCATCATGCTCTTTGTAAGTTTCCATATATTTGTTGTTCGCTTTTCCATATCTTTTCGAACATTGAGTTAAACCTCCACGAATTCCTTTTTCTATAAACATCAAAATATCCACATCTTTAATTAATTCAATCTCTACTTCAGTGTATTTTAACAAAACATCCCATGCAAGACCTGGTAAGGTGTAATAATGTGCTGCATCTAACTTATAGTTACTAATGCAGGTTGTTCTAAAACTTTCGAAAACATCAGCAAGCAATAAAACATCTGTTTTCAAATAAATATCACTATATTCACCTAAAGTTTTGATATTAAACTCACCCCAAATTTTTTTTGCATGTTCATAATCTTTAATACTTATATGATTATTATTTAATGAACTATAAAAATTTCTTTTTCTAGGTAATTCATATTCATCCAAATTACACCAATCTTTGATATACTCATATGGAAAAACGCCCTTTCTTGTTAATAAATTGAATTTTTCTTTAATAATATTTGAAAATTCAGAACGTAAAATTGGTTTTTCTTTAAGATACGATGATAATTTATCCAATGATGATGCCATAAAACGAAGTGAATCAATAAATTTAAAAGAAATCCCAAGATAAATTTTTTTTATAATAGATATATATTTTTCTGTATTAGTAAGTATTATATGAACGTACCCTTGAATATTACTTGACACATCCCTTATAAGTAAATTAACATCATACTTGCTTAAGTTATGAAAAACAACAGGAATCACTTTTGGAATTTTATAATTTAAGTTGCAAGCTTGATGTGCCGCCCCGCGATACTTTCCTGTGAGATGGCAATGATCTTTAACCTTAATATCAATAGCATTATCTGTTATAATTTTTTCACAAATATGACAAACGGTAGAATCTTCAAAATTTTTTATTTCTTCACTTGTAAGTATATTCATAGGTATTGACATTTCAAAAACACTTTCAATTTCATTAGCTATCTTTAATAGTTCTTCAGTAAACCATTTTGCACAATTTAAACCTCTGTAACTATTATAATAAGATAATTGATCATCGTATGAACATTTAAAGTAATATCCTATGCTGTGAGCCTGATGTTCTTGATACTGCTCTGTATTTGCTGATATATTACATACAGGTTTTAATAAACATTCAAGATCTGCATAAATTATAAAGGGATTCTTTTCTTTATGTTTAAAGTTTTGAAACTTAATGCTCTCGAATGGTGGAAAACTTACTTTACATTCATTTGAATTTTTGCAATTTTCTAAGTGAGATTGAAGTTTTTGTTCAGTATGAAAAAAATGAAGACATCGATCGCAAATAAAATTTTTAGGTTGATGTTTTGTTAATTGATTTGATAGAAGTCTAGAAAGATTCCTAATCCACACATAATGATATACAATAGGTTCACTGTTTCTGTTAGACATCATTTCTTCTTCAACTTGATCTTCATATCTTGTATTATAAGTAAATTCACATGTCTTTCATTTTTATTTTTGGTTAATCTGACTGGTGTTATCAAACATTTTCCATTTTTTTTAAGTTCATATAAATTAATACTTATATTATTTAACTTTTAAAATTTCCCAATATCTTCTCTGGAAATAGGGAATGAAATACCATTAAATTTTAAAACGGTTGAATAATGCGGATATTGTGTGACGCGTTGTGGGTTTCGATCCACTGGATAAAGGGCTGAAACTACTGCCAAGCAAAACATTTGTCTGTATTTTTAACATTCACACAAGCTGTTTAATTCTTTATCCACTGCGGTAAGTCAACAAATGATGAACCGACCATCGGAGTATATTTATTAATGTTTATTGTAAGATTTACAATCTCTTTTAACGCCCATCCAGAATCTTTTTCTTGAAATTCCTCTAACTCCACGATTATTTTTTCTTCGAAATTTGTTTTAAAAAATTTTTCTAAGTTTTCATCGAGTGAGAGAAGATAATTTTTCGTATTTAAATATTTCAAATCCTCGATTTCGTTTTCACCACTAGCTTTGACAAAATTACCACATAATACAACATTAATTTTTAAAAATGTATGATCTTTCAAAATGTTAGTAATTTTTTGTTCAAAAATTATTTTGCAGTCTTTTAAAAACTCAAAAATATCTTTATGAGTGAAATTTATTATTACAGCAGTTTGTATGCCGGATTGAAATACATTATCTGTTATTACCCATTTCACACGATTTTCAACCTTATTTAAACAGTTTTCAAAAAGTCCGCTTCCTCTCTTTTTTCGATCTAATTTTTTTAATTGCATTTTATATGATTGAATTACAATGATTGCATTACAAAGAAATCTTTTTTCACTAATTCTTTTTATTTTTTTTAAAAGTTTTGATTTCTTTAAAAATTGATAACATATTTTAATATATTTACATATTAATTTTTTATCGTTTTTCTTATATTTTAAAATAAATTTCAATTGCTTAATAATTTTTTTATATTTCAACATTTTAATTAAATTCATTTTTTATTTAGAAGATATATATTAAAGAAATATTGCTACTTTTAAGTAATTTTTCAAGTAAATTCACAAATTCTTATTTTTCTTATCAGTATAATTTTAAAAATTATAAACCGTTTAATAAATATTGATGATATACCTATTGCTACTTTTATTTACACTAATAATGTAGATATCTTTTTATTCTTAAACCCAATTGTTATTTTCTTATCAACATAATTTTAATTTTAAGAAAACCACCGAAATAAAATTTTTCCATCATTGACAACTATACGCTTATTTTAAAAATATAAATAAACAAATATTTTTCGGTTTCCATAACTATGAATCTTCGAGCACTACCTTAATCATATATTTTATATAGAACTCAAAACTTTATTTTCCGCCAGTAGATACCTACAGAGAACATTATGAGGTTAAATTCAAAACTTTGAACTGTTAATTTTATTTTTGTCTGTTTTTGTTTTTCTGTTTTTGTTTTTCTGTTTTTTGTTTTTCTGTTTTGTAAGAAAAAACTCAACAAGTTCTTCTTTCTAAAATTCTAGCAAGAAAAAAAAATCAAAAACAAATTCTATTATTCTTATCAGTAAAAAGAATTTGCGGTTTTCACAGATTTATCATGAAAAAATAGAAACTATACCACTCAATCCTAGGATACATTATGTTTTGTATTACACAAATGAAATTTTGATTGGTTTTATTTCCCCATCCCCTTCCCTTAGAAATTTATTATTCATTACATTACTGTTTTATTATTTTTTTGCTTTGTTTGTTTTTGTTTTTGTTTTCCGTTTCTGTTTTTGTTTTTCTGTTTTTGTTTTTTTGTTTTTCTGTTTCTGTTTCTGTTTTTGTTTTTTTGTTTTTGTTTATAATTCCATGGCATAACACCCTTCTAAACCAAAATTGAATTCCATGATACCACTGACTGTGCTGGAATCGGCATAGCTATACTACTCACGTTTTCAAGTTCACTCAATGCTAGCAAAGAGCAGAAGACTGACATATGTAATGTATATATAAATAACTCAAAATTGTTTATACTTATAGAGTGATATAATTGCAAATGGCGATATAATTAAATGTAATGAAAAACTATTTATTCATCCGGACAAGATTTAAATTTATATAAGTGTAACGTATAATTATTAAATTATACTTATGAGTTATGCTATATCTAACACAAACATTCTATTATCTAACACACACTAATAATATTATCTTGAAATAACTAGTTATCGCACCCGCTGGTTGAATCAGTCGACTTAATCGATTGTACAATATACAATAGTTACATTATCGATTGTACGATAATACAATAGTTATATTATCGTATCAGCACCCAATGTTATAATTGAAATATATTAGAGAAATAGCATTTACCACTAATATAATTACTTTTAACTATTTATAACTTTCCAAACAGTACACCTACATATGCACATTTTTTTTTTCTTTTTCCTTCACTACACCTGGACATTGTATACACATTTATCCAATTATTGATATTTACCATATTGAATTAAAGCATAACTTTAATCAAAATACCTCTTTAATAAATCAAGTGCATATTTTCATTGAATGAAATATTATCATTTCACTTGTTTTTATAATTCAAATGTTTCGACATGTCGAAGCACAAATTTAATAAATGTTAATCTTACCAATTGCCTGTTCACATAATTCAAGCATTCTAGTGAGTTAAAGCATAACCTTAACTACCACCTTTTTTTCTTATATATTTCCAGGCAAACTCACTTAGGTTTGACTAAGTAAGATCATTGCTAGAACCAATGAATTTATTGTCAATAATTATTGCCAGACGTATTAGCAACTATACATAATAAATATGTACATTTTTCAGGCAACAAGCATAATATAAACCTGAAATATAATTTTAAATGTAAAAAAAATAAAGTAAACAACAATGTTAAATTTCAATTAATAAAGTACTATTTTAATTTTTTTTTTCATAATTCAATCAAATTCAATCAAGATCTTTATTAATTGAATTTTCCTATTCGAAGGAATACTCGTACATGTACTTAGAGTACAAAAAATAAATGACAAACAAAACAAATTAAAATAAAATAAAATAAATTATTATTCTTCTTAACAATTATTTGAAATTTAAATGTGGTATAAGACCAACATTTTTTTTGATATATTTTTTTTTTTGTCTATTTTTTTTTTTTTTTTATTATTTTGAATTATTAGAGTTAGAACGTTCTTCATCTTCTGATACATCACTAAGGTCGTTTTCCACCATTTCATCCAAATTTAACCATTGCTTCATTTTATCAGCAGTAAAAACTGACTTGAATGGTTTTTGTTTAAGCTGCATCGTTGGTGGATCAAAAATTTCATATCGGTCATTTGGCAAAACTTTGTTTACAGTATAAGGTAGTAACCTGTATATCGAGGTAGTAACTTTTTCGATGTACCAATAGCAGAATAATCTGCTCTTATTAACATCAAATAGCCTTTTTTATATGTTTGGGGCAGTTTCTTGTTTTTATTAAATTTATTAGCTGTGACTATTTGCTTTTATTTAATTCGTGCCTCAATTGACTTTCTAATGCTTTCCAATTCAATGTAATCAGTCTGTAAACTATTATTATCATGTAATGCCATAGTTAGTTGGTTAAAAACCACATTTGCAGGTTCATAAGTTAAAATAAATTTTTGTGCACTACATCCAGTAATCTCATGCAAAATATTATTCAAACCATATTGAATTGCAGAAACATGTTCGTCCCAATCTTTTCCTACATAATCCTTAGTCATACTAGCAATGGCTTTATTGAGAGTTCGAAAAACTCGTTCAACTTGACCATTTGAACGCGAAGTTCTTACAGCAGTTAAGACATGATAAATATTAATTTTGGAACAATAGTTTGAAAACTGATGGGAAGTGAATGTTGTACCCCTATCACTAATGATACGTGTAGGCATACCAAAATATTGTGAAGTCTCTAGGAATTTAATAACTGGTAAAGTGCTGCAATTTCGTAATGGTCTTAGAATCACATATTTTGAGAAAGCATCTATTAATGCTATCAAGTAACAGTTACCTTTTTTGCTTTTAGGAAAAGGTCCTACATGATCAATATGTATTGTATGAAAAGGTATCCCTATCTTTTGTATTGGATGTAAATGAAATCTGGTTTCATCGTCACTTCTTTTGTTAAATTTGCATTGTTAACAGTTGTGAATATACTTTTTCACCAGAGCTCTCATGTGTGGAAAATAATAATATTTCTGAATTAAATTTAACGTATTGGTTAACGCAAAGTGACCAACATCGTCATGACACGATTGAATTATCTTCCAATATAAATCCTTAGGAACCACAAATTTTTCGTCCGTTCCGGGTTTCTTATATAACTTGTTTTTTTTTAAAGATATATTCTTGTGTTAATTTACTAAATCTTTTAGAGACTATTCCCTTTTCTAAAGTTTCAATTATTTCATTTAAGGAAGGATCTTGCCGTTGCAATGTAGCTACCCAATCTAGAGTGGAAACATTAACGGCCATTTGATTAAAAGTAACAGGATTTGTTTCAATATCTTCAGAAACTGGACTTAAACTGTCTACATGTGTCATATATTTTCCAGGTCTAATTCTTGTATTTTTAATAACCACCACGTATTCTTGTAACCACCATCGTCCGATTCTTCCAATCAACGTTCTTTTATTATGCGTCATTTTTAAGGATTGACAATCAGTCACAATTCTAAATTTCTTATTTAATAAGTAGTATTTAAATCTTTCTAAGCTATTCACTACAGCCAACGCTTCAAGCTCGTAACTATGATATTGAGACTCAACTTTCGAAGTTGCCCTACTAAAATAAGCTACAACTCCTTTAGTTTTATCTGCATTTATTTGGAATAGAATACCCGATAAACCTATAGAACAAGCATCAGTATGCAATTCATGTTCAGCTCTAGCATTATATAATATAAGGATAGGATCTTTACACAATTTATTTTTTAAAATTTCATATGATTTTTGTTGAGAATCACTCCAAATAAACTGAACATCCTTACATAATAAGGAATTAAGATGTTTGGCGATAATTGCGTAGTTATAAATAAATTTTCTAAAATAACCGGTTAAACCAAGAAATCTCCTAACTTCATTAACATTGGTAGGTATCGGAAAATTTTTAACAGCAGATATATTTTTTAAACCGGGGCGGCTACCTTTTGAATCTATACTATGGCCTAAATATGAAATATTATCAGCAAAGAATGTACATTTTCCAATATTAATTGTTAAACCTTCGTCTCTTAATAATTTCAAGAATTTTTTAATTGAATTAACGCTCTCTTCTATACTGCTAGCTGTTAACATTATATCGTCAATATATATCATGCAATTGTCAGGTTTCATTTTTTTTGAAATATTAGACATCATTTTCATGAACACAGCGGGCGCATTAGTTAAACCGAAAGGCATGCGTTTAAATTGAAACTGCCCATTTGGAGTTACAAAGGCAGTGTATTTTTTTGAACTTTCATCAACTTCAATCTGGTAATATCCAGACATTAAATCAATAGTATTAAAAACTTTGGACCCTTCAAAGGAATTAAGTAACTCTTCTATGTTAGGAGTTGGAAAATACTCATGTTTTGTGATTTTATTTAACAATCTATAATCTACACACATACGGAACCCTCCATTCTTCTTTGGTACCAATATGATAGGACTTGCAAATTCAGAACATGATTCTTCAATAATGTCTTTACTTTTCAAATCCTTCAAAATATTTTCTACTATTTCAATTTGTCCATACGGAACACGGTACGGTTTATATCTGACTATTTCATCTTTAGTCAATTCTATATTTATTTTAAAATTTTTAGAAAGACCTAACTCATTTAGATTTAAAGCAATAACATCTCTGAATTTATTTAACAATTATTTCTAATAATAATTGTTTCTCTTCATCTTTGACATTTTCCCCAAAATTTATATCGTCTACAGTTGAATTCCTTCTCTGAATCATCATCTGACGATGTACAATATCATTATTCTCCAAAGATTGTTGAGTTTCCTCAACATTGTTATCCCGTATAACATTTAAAGAACCAAAACGTTTTATAACAATAACTTTTGGATGGTTTAAGAAGTTTCGACCAACCAAAACCGAAACATCTTGAAATTTGTCGTCAACTACAAATAATTCAATATTCAATTTTACATCATTAATAGTAACATCTTTTTGAATTTTTCCAATAACCTTATAAGAACCTCCTCCAAAACCCTTTAACATCACCTGACTGATATCAATAATCCAGCCCAATTCATTGATTGCAGAAATTTTAATAGTGGTACAATCACTCCCAAGATCTAAGAAAGCATTAAATTCAACATTATCCACAGATATTGTCTTATAGCATTGATTTTGTTCGGAAAAATTAATATAACGTACACTCTTATTTTCACTTAAACTTTTTGGTTTTTGTGGGCAATTATTTGCAAAATGTCCAGGTTTTGAACAACGAAAACATATTTTAGAAGTTACAGTATGTTTAGTATGATGTATTTTTGAAAATTTATTTTGTTTGTCCTTATTTCTGTACAAATTATCCTGTCTTCTAAATGGTTCAACAATACCTGCACTATCACTACTGTTCGTTTTGTATCTATTTATATTATTACTAGAATTTCTATTATATAAATTATACTCTCGATAACCGAAAACTCTGGAATTTGATTGATTTCGATGGTTAAAATCATTATTTTTATTTGCAATTTGAAATTGCAATTTACATATACGCATACCAATTAAACTTTTCTGCTATTTCAATTCCAAATGTTCACATCGCAATGAATATAATATTATAATTACTCGTAAATACACAACAAAACAAAGTCCAAATTTACGAATACAGTCATACCCTAAAGCTAGTGAATATCTAACATTCATCGCAAATTCACAATTCTCACAACCGCCATTCACAAACACACATAACCAAGCACGCAAAGCCAGGTATACAAAAAAACAGCATAAAAAACAATACATATAATATGTAAACAATAATTCTTCTTTGAGAGAACTTTTGAGTAAAATCCCACTTCTGAAAATGTAACGTATAATTATTAAATTATACTTATGAGTTATGCTATATCTAACACAAACATTCTATTATCTAACACACACTAATAATATTATCTTGAAATAACTAATTATCGCACCCGCTAGTTGAATCAGTCGTATTTAGCCGTTGTCACTGGAAAACAAGCTGCTGATTTATAAAACTGTCTTGAAACCGATATGGACCTACGGAATCCAATTGTGGGGAGTAGCCAGCAACTCAAATATTGCAATATTACAGCGTTTCCAGTCAAAGCTATTAAGATTGATAGTTGGCGCGCCTTGGTTTGTCAATAATGATGTCATACATCGTGATTTTCAGGTGAGAACCATTAAGGAGACGATTAGAAATATAAGCGGAAAGTACCAGATAAGATTAGCTGCACATCCAAACAGACTGGCAAGCAGCTTGTTGGCTGCAAGTGATGTAAGTCGCCTTAAGCGTCCTAGCATCCTGCAGCTACCCAGTAGACAATAAGAACAATCAAATGGGGGCCAAGAAATACAATGAAGTATAATGCTGGCATCATGGATGGTTGACCACTGGGTTATTTCATCAGCTAGTCAGTACAGTTTACCTGCACTAATACTACTGAAAACAATACCTGCACTATCACTACTGTTCGTTTTGTATCTATTTATATTATTACTAGAATTTCTATTATATAAATTATACTCTCGATAACCGAAAACTCTGGAATTTGATTGATTTCGATGGTTAAAATCATTATTTTTATTTGCAATTTGAAATTGCTTCCTAATTTTAAAATTTTCGTTCATTGATTCCAAAATTTTCAGTTGCTTGAGAGTTTCGTGAAGAGTTTCAGGTCTAGTAGCTTCAAGTCGATTGCTTAACTCTTTGTCTCCCAGACCTGAAATAATGAATGTGATAATCTCATTCTCAGGCAAATATAGTTTTTTAGCCAATGACACCACACCATAAAAATATGTTTCTATTTTTCCATTAGATTGTCTTTGTCGGCACATTAAAGCATTTCGGATTTATTTTCAATTGACGGAAAAGCTAATAAAATATTTGTTTTAAACTCACCCCAACATTTTATTCTTGCGCTTTCAGTGCAATACCATTCAGCAGCAGATCCTTTAAGCTGAGCTCCTGCGTAAAATAACATCATAAGATCATTCCAATTATAAATAGTTTTTAAATTTTCCAATGTTTTTGTCCACTCTGCAGCTGATATATTATTTTTTTCGGGTTCAAACTCCGGAATCAGCGTTTTAGCTTCCATTAAAGACATTCTCAAAATATTATTTCGAATCTCCTGTCTATCTGGTTCTTGATCCGTAGTAGTATGGTTAAAAATATTTGGTGAAACATTTTCGTCTCTACCAGTTAGAGAACTGTTTCTAAGATTATCCATATGTTTTTCTAACTCCTTTAATTTTTTTTAACTCGCTGCACTCCTCACTGTTATTATTTTTGGGTTTCCGTTGTGTTGCTTAGATTTTTTTTGAATTATTTTGCATAATGAAAAATTTTCTTTAAATTATACGCCCTTTAATTATGTTAAGTTTTTGTTCTTGGAATTTTTTTATAGCCAATTACTATACACTTTTAATTATTTAAATTTTTTTTATAATTTTTTATAAATTTATAAATTATTACAATTTATAAATTTTGACAAAATATAGTTAATTAAGCTATGATAATCACTTTGATTGTTTAAGTTTCTTTTTTTTTTTTTCTTTGCTTAATTTTGATTAATTTTTAATTATTGAATACCGTAAATAATAAATCAACATTCCCACAAACGTCCAAATAACTCAACATTGAAAACTGTACTTAATTCTAATGCAATTTATCGACGCCATTACGAACAAATTATTTCTTAAAACATTTAACTTTCCTTCCCTTTCCTTTTTATTTACATATACGCATACCAATTAAACTTTTCTGCTATTTCAATTCCAAATGTTCACATCGCAATGAATATAATATTATAATTACTCGTAAATACACAACAAAACAAAGCAAGCTAAGTCCAAATTTACGAATACAGTCATACCCTAAAGCTAGTGAATATTTAACATTCATCGCCAATTCACAATTCTCACAACCGCCATTCACAAACACACATAACCAAGCACGCGAATCACCCATTTTAAAAGCTTTATGCTTGCATAGAACCTTAATGAGCAAGATACCTGTAAACATATTTTAATTTTAATTTTATGTGCTTTATTTACAGATAACTAGGTTTATTATCTTACATTAATGTTAAAGCCAATCGAATTTTTGGTTTTACCGGTTGTCTTTGTGAATATTTTTGAAGCCGTTTCCTTTTTATTTCGGTAAAGGTAGTAGCAAAAAATCCAGTATATTCTCTGTTCGAATTTACCTCTTTTTTTTCATTACTACGTCGAGTGTAATAAAAATAGTAGATACTATTTTTGTAATTTTTATAATTCTTTAAATTTTTTAGAAGATATCCATTTTACAAACAAATAATTTAGGTTTAAATAATATTTTTAAAAATAATATCAATTTAAATTTAAAAAACTGACAATTTATTTATTCTGTTTTTGTTTTTATTAGTTTTCAAGTGTGTCAAAAAAGCAGTATCGAGTAGAACGTCGGGATTGTGTCTCTAAGCACGAAATTTGGTTACTCGTCCCTCGTCGTGATTCGGTTTTCAGCATTATCTTACTGTTGTTGTTATTTCGTTAAGCTGCTTTTCTAAACTTTTGTTGGTTTTCAAAAACTGTATTTAGGTTTTTTACCAAAATGTGTTGGTTTTCTAAAATTTGGATTATTGCACTCTTATTATTATGATATGAAATAAAAATTCATAATTGATTACATATTGACAATAAAAAACAAATAGAAAGAAATACTTTCGTCTGGCAATTGGTCATTTTGGTTTTCTTCCGCATCAGAGCAATATTCCGAAAAATTATTTAAAATATTATTCTTTTAATTTGAATTTACTGATTATTGTACCTTCTTAATTAGTTTTTTTAAAAAAAGACACACCAAAATAATGCAAAATTTTTTACAGGATCTTAGGATAGATTAGTGAAGTTTTTAACGTTACTATAAATTAGTATAAAACTTAGTGAATACAGCAATGGTGTAAAATAGGTATGAAAACTAATTTATTTTCAAAGGGTATAGGGTAAAATTTGCAAGTTATATCCGTTTTTTAGAAAGTTTTAATTTCAGTTTCAAGGTCGAAACATGAAGAAATGAGATGAAATAAGGGGTTCAGTAAAAAGAAATGACATTTGAAATTTTTATTTTTCCCAAAAATTGTATACGTTCTTTCAACGCCTGAAGTATGGAGACCCATGTTCGGTCGTTTAGTTTATGTACTGTAGCATATTTGAACAGTTTATCTATTGTTGTTAGGTACATTTGGTTTCTATAAGGAAACCAAATGTCAATGTGCACGATATCATTAATTGTTTTAGACGTTTCTGCTATTTGGAATGGGATTTTAATTGGGTGACGATCGTGTTTTGCGAGTAAACATACTTCGAAATTGTTTATGAATAGTGTTATTAATTTAAATAGGTTTGGGTGGTAATATTTTTCTTTTAGCTCCATGAAAACCTCATTAATTCCCCTATGATTATTTCTCAGGTGTTCTTCTTTTATCAAGGTTAACATATTTTCCTTATCTGTGATGTCAATAATTTTGATACTCGATTTACAAAGTTTGAGATTTTTATTATTGGAAAAATGCTTGACGTAGATGTTTTGTATTTTTACGAAAAGGGGTGTATCGTTACAATAGATACACATAAAACCTTTGTTTAGTAGGATTTTGTTTAATATTTTGTGTCAATATTTTCATCAATAGTGACACGGTTTTGGATTTTTCTATTTTTTATTTTGATGGTAAGTTTTTCCTTTGTTCTCTTTTGTAAGTAAATTTGGTTCTTAAAAAGGTTTATTGGTTTTTCTGTTATATAAATATAATTGGTTTCGTCTTCCAATGCACTGTGAATCGTAGCATCAGTGGATCTTACTTCTTCATCATGAACCACTGAATTATACAGAATTTCCTGTAAATTTGGATTTTCATCTTCCTCTTTTATAAACCTACTAAGGCCGTCTGCTACATTGTTGTCTTTTCCTTTTACATAGACAATTTTAAAATCGTATTCGTTTAGTAGCAGTTTCCATCTAATTAGTTTCATATTTGATTCCCTAATGTTGTTGAGAAACTATACTAAGGGTTTGTGATCGGTACGAAGAGTAAACCTTCTACCGTACAAGTATGTTCTAAAATATTTTATAGACCACACTATTCCTAATAATTCTTTTTCAATAGTGGAATAGCGTGTTTCATGATTATTTAAAGTGCGTGATACATACCCTATTGGATAGTCATTTTGACTAAGAACCGCGCCTAGCGCGTAATTATAAGCGTCAGTAGTTAGGACCAGAGGTTTGTCAAACTCTGGGCTTTTTAATACTGGCTCACGCAGAGAACGAGGGAGGTTATCACAACCTCCAAATGGGCCAACTGTAATTCAACAGTTGCCATGACCCCGTGCAAAAATCGTACTTACAACCTGTATGCAGGTTGTTTGAACTTCTAATAAAAGCTTAGAAGACGTCGTTGTTCGGCTGCTAAAACAACGTATGAAGGAACTAGTCCTACTAATATGGGAATGGGAGCTCAATACGGAGATATGACAACCACTTTATGAAGGTATAAGAGCAACCGCTACGGGTATGGGAACTCTATTCGGAGATGAGACAACCACTGTATAATTGCATGAGAGCTATTAATGCGGGTATGGAAACTCTATACGGAGATATGACAACCACTCTATGAAGGTGTAAGAGCAACCGCTACGGGTATGGGAACTCTATTCGGAGATGAGACAACCACTGTATAAATGCATGAGAGCTATTAATACGGGTATGGAAACTCTATACGGGGATATGACAACCACTCTATGAAGGTGTAAGAGCAACCGCTACGGGTATGGGAACTCTATTCGGAGATGAGACAACCACTGTATAAATACATGAGAGCTATTAATGCGGGTATGGAAACTCTATACGGGGATATGACAACCACTCTATGAAGATGTAAGAGCAACCACTACGGGTATAGGAACTCTATTCGGAGATGAGACAACCACTGTATAAATGCATGAGAGCTATTAATACGGGTATGGAAACTCTATACGGAGATATGACAACCACTCCATGAAGGTGTAAGAGAAACCACTACTGGTATGAGAACTCTATTCGGAGATATTACAGACTATCTGTTCAGATACAAGAGCCACAAAAATACGTTATTATTTATAGATGACGTTAAAGTAGTTTCATTCATATTTTTGTGACACTTGTATTTGCACAGATAGCCTGTAACATCTTCGTATAGAAGTGCTTTACCCATATGTTGGTAGATCTAAAACCTTTATATACTGTCACACCTCCACTTAGAATCTCACATACTCGTAGTAGTAGCTTTCACACTTTTATATAGTGGCGTTAATTTAAATAACATAAACTATTTAATCATTTTATATAAATATTACCATTAATGTTAGTTATTAAGTAACACCGTATACACAGTATCATACACTTATATCGTTTAATAGGTAAGATTAAGAAATAATTAAACAGTTTGCATTAAATACTTGCAATACCGACTTGTGTAAAGTTATTTCATGGGTACTTTTATTTTTCATAACACATATAATGTAATAAATTAAAAAAAAATTAAGGTAGTTACTTAAATAATAGTTTATTAAATTTAAAATTTTATAAATTTTAATTGTAACTTTTTAAAGTTTAAGTATTATAGTTAATATTTTTATAATCTGAAAGACAAAAATTTTGCTTTTCTGAATTAGGTTTATAATTTCTTTTTAAATATTTTAAAATATAAATTATATTATTCGAAACTCCAAAGTAACCAAAAAGCTAAATATAAACATGGCTTAAACTACTAAATTTAAATGATTGTAATTCTTTAACTCCAATTAATTTTATTCTGTAATCAAATTTTGTTAATTTATGGCTTAAATGTTAAATATCTAAATTCATATATTATACTTAATTAAGTTTATTAGGGTTTACATTTTTTTTTTGTAAAAAACTATCTTATAATATTATTTTTAGTATTCAAAGTTTTTAAATTATATGCATATATTAATTTCTGGCTTAAACTACTAAATTTATATAATTGTAATTCTATCACTAATTAATTTTACTTTATACCGTACAATTTTTTTAATTCATGTCTTAAATTCTAAAAATGTAAATTCGTGGAATACACAACATTATTTTAATTGTCCCATATAATAAAGTGTTCGCCTTTGGCATTTAAACTTATTTGAGAAGTTTGCTTAGCTTTTAAATTTTTCAAAGGAATTGTAAAGAAGGTATTACTTTTTAATACTTTAAATGAATAAAAATGTTTATCAAAGTACATATTATCTATATGTTCTAAACATAAGAAAAACTGTTTTTCGTACAAAATAATGTAATCAATTACAGCAAAAATAGGCTCGTTGTTTTCGGATATATCTGTACACACAACAACATCTTTTTCAAGAAACAAGTCAAAAAATATTAAAGAACGAATTTGTTTCATACTACAATTCATATTTATAAAATTATACTTAATATTTAAATTTTGAGTAGGAATTTTCATAGACTTGTAATTAACTGTAGTGCTGTATTCCTTAAAATTGTAAATTGAATTTGCAAAATCAAATTGGTTTTTTAATATAAATGTTTGCAATATATTTATTCTATTATTTGATAAAAAAATAGTTTTTTTTCAAAACTTGATGTTTAGCTTCAAAGCGAATTGAACTGCAAACGGATATCGGTCCTATTTTTTCTATTATATTTGGATAATGTAGTAAAAAATGAAATTTGGGCTTTAAATGACTACTTGAAACTTTCATGTATTGCTTATTATGTTCAAATATTAATAATTATAAATAAGATAAATCATTAATATTAATGCTTTTGGCGAATAATATTGATATAAGTTCTCCCAAATAAATTAATAATAACCACTCTTCATTATCTTCGGAAACTTTATCACCTATTAACAGTGGTAAATATAAAATTAAAATATAAATTTCGGCACCAGAAATACGAATTTTTTTTTTATTTAAGCAATCTAAATTGAAAAGAGGCGGTTTATTTTTAGAATATTTACCAAAATTGTAAATTTGAATCCTTCTATTTAAATCTATCAACGAAAAGACTTTATTTTTAATTAAGTTTTGAAGAATACATAACAAGTCATAATGACATATTCCTTCGAGTAGATCATGAAATATATCTACATAAAAGTTTTTTGTTACATGAAAATCTATTAGAAAATTTCAAACTGAATTTTCTTTTATTCCACTACTTAACATGGTATTCAATTCTAAATTATTTTCATAATTCTCTACAGTCCGCATTTTCGAACTATTTTCCTTACAAGTATATTGCATTTCACTTTTAGGTAATTGGTAAAATCTACAGTAAAAATTTGAACTAAATGATTCTGTAAATCCTAGAATTGAATTTAAACTTAAATTATCACCAGAAATAATACACGTAATCAACTTAACAGTTTTTTAGTGCTTAAATGTTATGTCAATTCCATTTGTTTGTAAGTCATTTAACTGATCTATTAGAGGTTTAAATATTGATGTATTTCCTAATTATGACCTGTCATGTGAAAAAAATATCATAGATAAAAAAATATTTGTCAAATTTGATGCTAAATAATCTGGAAGTGCTAATAACTTAATATATACAGATCCTAGTTTAAGTAATCCAGCATGAGAACCTAGCGCATTTAATGGTTCGAAATCGTCAAAGTATATCATTATAGGTAAAAGTAATATGTTTTTAGAATTATGTGGATTAAATTTTTCCAATTTTTTTTTTCCATAAAGAAGTTTGCATAATATTGTATAATATTTTTGTATTTTTTATACCATTAATGTATTCCAAAGTTAGTTCTAAAATGTTTGTCTTGGAAAACAAAATTTTATAAAGCGTTTTAATATCGACAACTTTTATAAAATAATCAGACCTTGCAGTAGTTAATAGATTATTTGAAGAATATATGTGATCAATGTCGTTGAACAAAAAACTAGTTTGATAATCTATAAAAATATTCAAATATTTCAGATGCTTAAAAAATAAATGCTCAGATTTTAAATAAGCTGGTAAATATAAAGATTTTAAAATTTTCAAAGACTCTAAAATATTTTTTGAAAAATTTTGTGATTGTAAACAACTCAAAACTGTTCTTAGCTTAGAATCAAATAACGAAAGAATACTACTTATAATATTGAAACATGTACTTCGCGGAATTCTTTCATTAGCGAGAAATTTAAGAACAATACTTAATATTTTGTCGGTTTCTTCATTTTCAATTTCGATATTTAAAGGTAAAATACATTGAACTAAATTTTCACAATTTGGTTCAATTTCTACAGTTTCATTAAGATTAGAATGATTTACAGTTTTTTGTAAATGTTCGATATGTTTTTTTAAATCAGAAAATACTCTATCTCTTTCAGACCCAAGCATAAAAATTACTGTAAAATTTTAAAAAAATTATATTTCGATATTATTTTTTGACAGAACTTTTTTAAGTCATCAATAGAAAATTTTTTTTTCACTAGATCTGCAAAAAAGGACCTAACACAATTGTGTAAGGTGGGCCATTAAACGAAAAATTATTACTCAAAGGATTATATTATATGTTTGAAAGAAAAAAATTATATTGGCAGTATTTTTTTTATTATTTCTATAAAAATAGCAAAATATTAAAAATAAAATGGGAAGTTCAGTTTTAAAATATTAACAAAAATTAAAATTAAACTCATTCACAGATTTTTCACAGCTATTTAAAGTTATATGCTTAAATACTAAATAAATGACAAAATAGAGAATAATATCTATTTTAAATGATATGCTTCAAAACAATTTTTGTCTTTGGTAACACAAAGAGACACCTTACATTTTTTACATATAGCCCTAGTACGACTTTCAGGATTTCGGCATCTCTTTGCTGTGCCATCAATAAATAGAGGCCAATGATCATACCGATCGAATCTAATATCCTCAGGAGCATCACGAGGACGATATTTTGTACCATAATAATCTGCGAGTAATTGAAAAACCTCTGGTGGTGGTGGTACATTTTCGGTTTTACACAAAGTCTCACCAATCTCAATCTTAAATTTTAAAAAGTCTTTTATTTTGTTTTTTGCTATACCAAATTGAATAGCGTCTCTTTTATATTCCAACCAGGAATTAAATATGGCTAAATCTAGAAAGTGGAATAAAACTTTAACTGGCCATTTTCTTGTTTTAGTTTTTATTCGATAGTATTCCAGCATTTGATCCCCTATGTTAACTCCATTCATGTTAACGTTGTAGCGCAAAATGACTGCTGGTATTGGAACAGGTAGTCGCCGTTTCAAGTTTTTGTTCCATCGGTTCACTTCACCAAGTGGTTCCTTACGCATTTCGTATCGCACCACTTCACAACTGCTACTTCATCATTTTTCACAAATTGCGTCACATCGCCACGACTCATTTCTTTGTCTAAAGGTAGATGTAATCGCTTTCCTAAACGATTTGCCATAATAGTTCCTGTTGACTTGAAACCCATTTGATACAATTTTTCCAAAAGTGGTATAGTTGTAAAAAATCTATCAAAATATATATGGCTACCTTTAGGTAAACATTTTATCATATGAATTACAACAGATGGTCCATGTCCTAGTCCGCAATCCGGGAATGTTCCAGCACCTTGAAAAATTTCAAAATCTACTATTAAACCATCGGAAGTAGAACAAACGAAATTTTTTAGTCCGACTGGACGAGGTTTTGATCGTAAGACCTGACGAGCTGGACATCTTCCAGTAAACGGAATCATTTGCTCATCAATTGAGTATGCTCGTACTTCCGTTGCAAGCTCATTGCACCTATTTCGGACCATATCCAGTATTGGTTGAACTCTCCAAAGTTTGTTTTTTATATCAGGCTTGTCGGTGTCCACAAAATGAATGATATTTCTCAGCCTGAAAAATTTATTTCTTGACAAGCTGTTTGAAATTAATTCCTTACGGATCCAAGGCATCCGATGATTATGTTGCACCCATAAAACTTTTTAATTTCTTCTACAGTAATATTGGTTTAATCGCCATAGTTTTTTAAAATGTACATTTTCGTATAAAAAACTGCTGTTTGAAAATGGGTTTGGGAAAAGTATTTTTCAAAATACATCATCGGAGTACCCAATTCCGAATAATTTTGGCACGTGTGAGACTGTATACCATCAAAGTTATGGAATATGGATTCTTTCCATAAATCTTCTCTTAGTATTTGCGGGCTCGGTATCTGGCAATGTTGTTCTGGAAAAAGATAATGAAACTTATACTCAAATAAGGGGCATTATGTCAACAAAAAGTCAACAAGTCTTTAAAAAATAATCGAACTTTAACTTTTACCTTCACTTTCTTCAACTTCTTCTTCTAATTCTTGATCACTTTCTACTTCTTGAAAAAAAGATTTTTTTGGAATAAAAATTCATTTTCATTGATTTCGTCATCGCTGAAGTTATCGTTTGAGTTTTCCAGCAAGTCTAATATTTGCTGAATGTCCTCATTATTATTTAGATTATAACATTTTCCTAATTTGTATATATGTATGGAGTTAGTAATTAATTTCTTCAATAATTTTTAAATTTTGTATTCAAAAGAAATAAAAATACTAGATAACACAAACGTTTTCCGATATATGAAACATGAATAAAAGTCCAACCAACACAATCGTGTTATCTGACTTTTACACCATAAATATTCATGGAAAATTTCAGTTTTGTCACAATTTTGTGATGAAATAACAGAATTAAACACAAATTAACTGTTATTCATAAAAACAAACAAAACATAAAAATAGAAATTATTTATAAATACCTGACAACATCATTCTTCACTCTACGACTGCCCGAGTAATACTGACGATCATTCACGAACAACAAGATGTTTTTATTTTTTTTCTTTTCTAAACACAAAATAATACATAACACAATCAATGCTTTTGGGTTTTTAAACAAAAATTTATCTAGACAATAAACAGAAGCATTTAAAACCACCTAACACAATCGCTTAACTTGGGTCTGAAAGGGCTATTGCAATTACTATTTACACAAGCAAATCTTACAACATTTTTATGAAAAATACTATAATGCCTTCTATAATTAGACAAATCATTAAATGTAATTAAACATATATAACAAGTTATAGCCATTTTCGTTCAAAAATTTTAAATATTAAAAAAGTTTTACAAAAAATAATAAATTACTTAACTTTTGAAAAGTAAAAAAATTATTATTATGGATAGATATAATAATAATATTAGAATTAGAGTTTTAAATATATTTTTTAGAGTTTTGTCAAATCGTTGTGTACACAATCAACTACTGAAATTGTTGTTTGTGTTTTATTTTCTATAGTGTATGTAATATTAAATAAATAGACTTGCATAAATGTCCATATGTAATAACTTTCTACGGTGTACATCACATTTAAGCTGTAAAAAATGTGAAAACAGGATTCAACTGCATCTACTGCATTTTCCAAACAATATTTTTTGTCCATAAATTTTATATACGATCCCAAATTACTCGAACTTCCTACAATAACCACTCTAGGTTGCAAATCCTTTTTGTTTTCCGCAGGTTTTTTCTCAAATTCATCTGCTTCTTCTATTGTCTAAAAATATTTTTTTAATAATTAGTAAAAAATATAGATTTTATATGAATAATAAAAAATCGGTTACATTATTATTTGTATGTACAATCTATCATATTAGTTGATTAGTTATATTTAATTTATTATACTAATAGTTCTAGTTATAGTTATATCTTATATATGTATCTATATAGTTGTAGGAGTTCATATTATAATAATGATATACATACATTTAAAAATAAGTCGAATTTATAATAAAAAGATTAAGAAAATAAAAACTAAATAAAATTATTAAGGAGCATTTTTACTTTGAAATAAGCTACAAAATGTTCCTGGCTTTCCACCTTTGATATCTTATAACTAGGTTGATCTAGTGTTCGTTTTGTTCTTCTTGACGATGAGAAAGCATAAGGTAACAAAATAAAGGATAAAGCATTTGTATCGTCTTCTAAAATGTTTGCAAAAAATGTTCAGTAAATTAACGAATATAAAATGACGCCAGAAAATCCTTACCTTGTGTGCAATTTTCTATGATGTTGAGGAAATGCTTTACAATGTTATCTTTTGATTTCTTCGCAAAGATTATTAATTTCTTTGAATAAAAGCTCCACTTTAATCGTAGATTAAGCATACATGGAGAGCTGAAAATAGCATCTAAAAAAAACTATAGAAAAAGGTGAGTTAAATTAAATTATGTTTTAACTGAAAAAGTAGGTCTTACTAGTTGTAAATGTTCAAGTTTATTTCCCGCCTGAAAAATAGGAAATTGCTCCAAATATTCTAATGTTGTTTTTGTATTTTTATATAAAAGCAATCTACGCTTTTCATACGAAATTCTCCAGCATTCCAAAAGTTGGTCCCAAGGTTTCGAATTATTTTTAACAAAATTTAGGGCTTCTAAAACATTATTATCTGAAAAATTTATTGTAATAGTCAGATATTAACAAATTAAATGACAGGAATAATTTACCTGAGTTTTCAAAATTCAATATGTGCGTTTTTTCGATAGATCTCTTTCGACGTTGAATAAGACCACAAGATGCCAACTTTTTTCTGTACATGCAATAGCTGTCATACAATTGTTAATAGGTTATTGTATAATAGGTTGCAGAAATTTCCCCTTCAAAAAACTCGCAAATTATTCTTGATAAATATAAAAAATCTTCTCTGTTTAACCTAGTTGTAACAGAAATAACTATATTTTGATGCGTGTGATTTGTAGACATGATAATACATACTCCAAATTTTTTTCTTGTTGAAGTATAATTTTAACGATTATTTTTCCAATTGTAGTTCGCTCAGCGTTTGCAATTGTTTTGTTATTTTTAAAATTTTGTACGACCACTTGGAAATCTAAATCTGCTAATTCGGCTAATGATTCTGAGTTGCAAAATATGGTTTTTATAATTTTATTGATTGGTAGACATTGCCAATCTTCTTCAGTATGATTTGAGATTGTCCTGTATACGTGCTGCGCATTTGTAATAATCTCTGAATTGGATTCGAAAAGAATGTCTGATGGTAGAGCTGATAAATTATTTTCTGCAACTGATATAGGTTCAGAAATTTGGGAGTTTGTTGCGAAATAATTTCATTAAGGAATGACACGGAACCAAAAAATGATGTTTCTTGAACTGATAAATTAAGAAGATTATGTATGTATAACTTGTTTTAACAAACTATTAACTATTTTATGTTTTTATTTATTTTTTTGTTTATTTAAATTAAACTATTCAAGGAACTTGACAGGTGTATAAAATAAAAAGACATATACATATGTACATAGTACATAGATACGTTAGTAATAGATGTAATAGAAATAAGTAGGATAGGTACCAAATATGAAATTAAATAAAAAGAAACAAAACATGTAAGTTTTCATAACTCATGTTAAAATATTTTATGTGCTTAATTTTATACTGCCCATACGGAAGTTGATTTAATTTTTGTTTTTTTTTGCAATTTTACCCAGACATTTTTCTAAAATTTATTTTTGATTTTCCTTTTCAAAATCTAATTTTTTTTTTTATTTTCTTTCGTTTATTTATTTTTAATTATATTGTCTAAAATTTAACTAACCTTCTTTTTCTTTTTTTATGCCCAGAATCCACTTATGGGACTCTTTAGTCTTGAATAAAATATAGTCTGATAGGATTTCTTTCGAAATATGAGAGCCCGTCTCATGTTCAAAAAATTTGACTTCCCCCTCAATCTTATAAAAATTTTTAACTAAAAATTGATATTGAAAATAAAAAATAAACCAAAGTAAAATAGCAATTAATAATAATAATACCGGCAAAACAAACTTCTTCATATGAAAAGCTAGAATTTATTTTGAGGACATTAATACTATCAATATAGCTAGTGCTTAAAAAGAGGAATTCATCCATGCTAAAATGAAAATAAGAATAGGTAAGTAGGTATACTTAATTATATTTAAGTTTTTTTTTCCGTTTGTAGAAACATTTTTAAATTAAAAGAAAAACGCCTAATTATTCAGTGTATGTGCACAATTCGTAATTAAAAAAATTATTTTGAAAAATAATAAAACATAAAAATAATAATATCTATAAAAAAAATTTTTTTTTTTAATACATTTAATATAATATTTTTTTTAATAAATTACGGACATACACTGAAGAAGGTAACATACTATTGCCGAAATATCGGTATTTGTAAAGAACCAATAAATAAATTTGATAAAATAAAAGGAATGCGTTTTCTTCCTTTTAGGTAATTTTATTTTTAAAAAAATGGCTACTCATAATATAAATACTGTTTATTTTGGTCATATATATAATATGTGCACAGATGCATTTTTTCCCATTTACTTACCTGATTCGTGATAAATTATAATCTTTAATTAAATAAGATTCAATTAGCAATTTTACTTTAATCTAAACTTTAGCAATTCACTTTTTTAACTTTAGCAACTAACTTTGAATATTTTAATTTAAATTTCCACTGCACTTCTTCACTTGACAAAATGATATATCAAACTACCGATCATATTTGAACATGTTTGAACATTACATTGTAGTTATATGTACATATGTTTCCGTATATTGGAGCTGTGAGAACCGAATTATATGTAGTATAACCGAGTTAGATGTAATTTAGCTAAAACAGGTGTGTGGTGCGTAAGTGTGGTGTACGTATATTATTACCTTCGGTATACTTCGGGTTCGGGTTAAAATAAATCAGTATTAAACACAATAGCGCTGAAAGATACAACATGACAACTGCGAGATACGTAAATAATGGGTAGTGTTGAAAAAATACTGATTTGGAATATTTTAAGTTAATTTTTATTTAAGTTAAAAATAATAAAAAAACAATTAACAACAACAATTAAAAATATAATACAAAAAATAATCCCAATTTTTGAATGAATATGTTAACCCAATTTCGGAATAAACCCAATTTTTAATTCGGATAAATTAAATAGGTAATAAAAGAAATAATATAAGAAATATTAGGTACAATAATAATTAAAAAAAAATTAAACAAAACATGTAATATAATAATTTACATAATCTCGAAATAATTTGATGATATTTACTTTTTTAAATTTCATAACTCTTGTTAAAATACAAATTTATATGTTTTCAATTAGAATTGAACTGTCATCAATATCATCAATATGAAATGAAATGAAATCAAATCAATTAAAAACATGTCGAGTTGACTAATTCAAAGACACTAAGCCAGGGAAATTTCAATTAGTCAATTCTAATTGATATATGAATATACGTCACAATTAGAATTAATGTTTTCATTAGGCACACACCTGTATTCTTACTCTTATACGTCACATGATACGGATATGTTGGTTTAATTTTGTTGTTGCAGTTGTTTTGCATTTTTACCCATATTTTTTTATAAAATTTATTTTTGATTTTTCTTTTTAAAAGCGAAATTGATTTTTTTTGTTTTCTTTTGTCTATTTATTGAAAGTTGAAGAAACCAAACTTCATACATATATTTTTTAAATAAAATTAAAACAACGAAATACGAGTAAATACGAGTAATTGCTAAAATATTAAAGAGCGTTAAAACTTATTTATATAATTAGTGCATGCAGTATCAAGGGCCGTTATCCATCAACATATATAATTTTCCTGAATTTGGAATAAAGAGTCTATTGAAATGATTGCCGTCATTTATGATAGGTTAAAATTAAATTATGTCATAAAAAAAATTAAATTATGGAGATATGTCATAGGAATAAAATGCGAAAGTATAAAGAGGCAAACAAAGTCACGGGTTAAAATTAAAAATGGGTGGCAAGGTAAAAAGGCAAACATTGGTAAAAAGATTGAAATAATTCGGACAATGCATTCTGCTAGTTACCAAACAATTTTCTGAATCCCTTGTTATTAAGTGTATGTAAATTGCACTTTAGGTAATTTAAGCATACAACACAAGCTATAACACAAATATTTATTTTTTCATTATTTTGCAAACCATCCGATTCGGTACGGTTAGGATTGAACCGGGCATCTGTAATTTTACTTGTTTCTAAAGTCGATAACTAAAATAACCAATATAATTTGACTATTACAATACAGTAAACGATTTTGCATTACAGCAACTATATTGTGGCTCTGAGCTTCGACTTGTGTGTATTATAACCGAGTTATATGTAATTTGTCATCAATTTGTGTGAAACAATTGTGCTAGAGCTCAGCAAAAATATCATAGACATATTCCAGCAACCGATTAAATTATAATATTAGGTATAGTAAACGATTTTGAGTTACCATAATTGCAATAAGGCTGTAAGAACCGAGTTATAGGTAATTTATCTGAAACTATTGTGCTAGAACTTAGCAAAAAATATCATAGACATATTCAAGCAACCGATTAAATTACAATATTAGGTGTAGTAAACGGTTTTGGGTTACCGTAATTTCAATATGGCTGTGAGAACCGAGTTATAGGTAATTTATGTAAAACAGATATGCTACAACTCAGAGACGAATTTAACAGCCGATTCATTTTAGTTACTAGACCAAATAACATAGCTACAAGCACCGAACATTATTTATTTTTCTCTTCTGAATTTCTTATTTTTTTTTTTTCATGTGAAGGTTTAACAACCAACACTATTATTGAAATAGCTAAATATAGATTAACGCAGCTACAAGTATGTGATGATAACCGTAAAAGAGATTTCGTAATGTAAATTCTGTTGTTTCAACTTGTAGTTTGTGATCACAACGGTGCTACAATATCAACTTTTTTGTGCGTGTTCGCTTGTTAATAGGTTTTTTAATTTTTTAAAGGCAGATATATAAACTGTGCCTAAAATGTTTATTTTGGAACCTTTCTTTAGATATTTAATTATGGGACAGGGTAAAAATTTACGATAATATCCCGTGATGCCTAAAAATTGTCGAATTTGTTTTATAGTTTTTGGTATTTCCATTTTATTTATAATTTCTATTTTTTTATTTTCGGTTGTGATACCCTCACATGTTATTATATGTCCTAAATAGTTTGTAGATTCCTTTGTGAATTGACACTTGTCTATTTGAATTTTGAGGTTTGAATCTTTGAGCTTCTGAAGAATATTTTTGATAGACAGTAGGTGTTCGTCGAAGCTGGTAGAGAAGATTAGAATGTCGTTTAGATAGACAACACAAATCTTGTTGATCTAATCGCTTAAAACGTTGTTCATCATCCTTTGAATTGTCGTTGAGCAGTACAAGTTCGTTGTTGTCCTCTGTCCATTTGTCTATAATTTTCCCTCTTCCTGTTGTTATTCGGTCTCCCCATGTTTGGCTTCTGGCATTAAAGTCCCCGAGTATTATGTAAGGTTTAGTTAGTTGTCCTAGTATATTGTCTAGTTGTCGTCTGTCTAGTTTGGTGTTTGGGTCAATGTATATGTTTATTATAGTAATTTCGTCCGTCAGTCCTGGTAGTTGGGTTTTTATTCCCAGTAGTTGCAGTTCTGTCTGTATGTTAAGTAGAGTGTAGTTAAGTCCTGTCAGTACTAAAAATCCAACACCTCCGTAACGTTGGTGATGGATAGGTAGTATGCAGTCGTAGTTTTTGTATTTGTCCTGAGTTTGGTGTGGTTTTATGTTGGTTTCCTGTATTGCTAGTACGTATGGTCTGTATTTATGTAGTAGTATGTCAATGTATGATTTGTTAGTCTGAAAGCCCTGAACGTTCCACTGTAGTATGAGTGTTTGTTTATTTGTATTGTCGTTTAATAAGTTATTTGTCGTGTTTATCATGTTGTTGTGTTTTTGTGGTTAGTGTTTAGGTTTGTTTAGTGTTTGAGTTGTTAACTCTGTATTTTATTAGTAGATCGGAGTCTGATTCTGATGAATCTAACTCCATTATTGGTGTTTTATGTAAGTTGTTGTTTTGTTGTTTGTTTGTTGTATGTGTAGTTTTAATTTCCTGTTCCTTTGGTAAGGCAGGAGTTGTTGTTTGTATGTTTGTGTTAATGTTTAGATATTTGTTTTTAATTTTTTGAGCTAATTGATGCTCGTAGTTTTGTTGAGTTGTTTTTTGGTTTGTTTGTTGTGTTGTGTTGTTTTGTTGTGTTTGTGTATTTTGTTTATTTTGGTTTTGTTCTTTTTGTATTTGTATTTGTTGTTTTAATTGTTGGTGTTTTTGTTTTTGTATTTGGTGTTGTTGTTCCTGTTGTTGTGTTTGTTGTAGATCTTGTTGCTGTTGTTGGTTTTTTTGCAGTTCGCTGATTATAACCTGTAGTTGTTGAATTTGTTTTTGTTGTTGTTCAATGGTTTTTTTCAATAGGGCTGTTTCTGCGGTGTTGTTCCCTGCTTTTTGGGCATATGTGTCCTTGCCTTCCCCTTTTCTGTTGTTGTTGATATTATTAATTCTTCTGTAAATGTTCCACGCTTCCTTCCTGGTAGTTCTCTTATCGGTTTGCAGAGCTAGCACCTGTTTGTGCATGTTGTAAGCTCCACAGTTTCTATCCGTTGTCGGATGGTTGTGCGGGAAACCTTCTTTTTTACAATTTCTGCAGCTTATATTTGAGCAGTTGCTCTCATGTTCCATTCTGTCGCCTTGAAATTCGCCACTGCATTTGCTGCAGCTTTGAGAACTTGTTCTACAGTGTTTAACTTTATGCCCAAGTTCTTGGCATCTGTCGCATCTGGCTGGAAGTGGGTATAATTTTCTGACTTCCACTATTAAGAATCCTATTTTAATTTCTTTCGCTGGCTCCCCTTGCTCGAAAGTAATTGAAATGAGACCACTGTATTGACTGCCTGTTTCGTTGTCTGCAGCTCGTCTCTTGTGTCTATAAATGTTAGTGATGTTTTTGTTGTCTTTTTTTATGTTTTCTGCGAGTTCCTCATCTGGGACTGAGGTCAATTCCCTGCAGTAGATCATGCCTTTTGATTCATTTAGGCTGTTTAATTCTTTGATCTCAACCTCTATTTCACCTAGTTTTTTAATTTTTTGGAACTTGGCAGCTATTTCCTGGGTGGGAACTTCCAGGATTATATCACCTTTCCTGTTGTAGTCTGCTTTGAAAAGACTAGATGTTATTTTTAACAATTTATTTACTAGGAAGACGCTGTGTGTCTTCATAGTTGTGCCTTCTTTGATTGCTGACACAGTTAGAAATTTCTTCTCTACATTCTGTTGTTGTGGCTTTGAGATAATGTTTAGATCTGGGAAAGGTTCCCTCATGATTCTTTTTCTTTTGGTTTTATTTAATTGGGCGCTTGTCCCTGGTTCCTCCTCCGAGAGGACCTCAAAACGGTTGGTGCTCCCCATAGGAGCAGCTATTTTAGTTAACACTCTTTTAAATTTTGTTTTTTAACACTTTATTTTGAATATTTTATGAAATGTTCAATTTATTTTTAAAGTAGAAAAAAAAAATACGTTTTTGATAAGATTTTTGTATTTTACCCTAAAAAGTCTTCAGGGTTAAATATTTTATTTTTATTTTTCCCCACAAAAATGTTGTGAGGGAGTATCAAGCACTACTAATGTTTATTGGGTTTCACTTTCCCTAGTCTTTGTTATTCTTTTATGCATGCAATAAATTTTTTTTTTTTTAAAATTTAAACTATTTTAGTTTATGAAATTAGTAATAAGTTTTTAGAAAAATTTAACTATATAGAATACAATTCTATATTGCACTATTCTTATATGAAACACTAATTTTTAACTGTCCTAATAATGTTTTTATATCACCACTCTTTATTATCAAAATAAACACGTCTACTCGCTTTGCCTATCCAAATTGGAGAGGACAACTCACAGACATACAACTGTCCGAAAGAAACGCAGACTGCCATCGACCTGACAATAGCACATACGGACGTTGCTTACAAAATTGACTGGGAGGTAGGGTACAACCCGAAGGCCCGTGACCATAACCCAATACTACTGACAATGACAAGAACTGGACAGACAAACGAACAACACAAACAGAGACCAAAATACAAGGAAGAACACGCGGACTGGGACAGATTTAAACACGAACTGGACAAATACTTGAACACTAAATTACAAACAACAAACATAAACAAAGAGACAGGTATATTAACGAAAGCCCTGAGGACTGCTGCCAATTTAACAATACCACAGACCAACAACAACATAAAATACATCAAACCGACATGGTACAACAAAACAATACACAACCTGACAAAAGAAAGAGACAGAATTTGGAGATCCTATAAACGAACACCTACACAAGAAAAACTACTAAACCTTAAACGAACTAACGCAATACTAAACAGACAAATACTAACATCACGGAGACAAACATGGACGAACTTTGCAAACAGCATAGACGGACAAGACATTTCTGAAACCTGGGAAAGAGCTAGACGGATACTCAAAAAAGGACAAAGACAAAAAATCATAGCAATCAAAACAGGGGATTCGCTACTGGACAATAACCTCCAGATAGCAGAACATTTCATAGCTAAATACACAGCAAATCAAGCAGACGGAATTCACTCAAATAATAATATCTTAACGACTGAGGGAGACGTACGAATGGACAATATAATTCCAAATGACGAACTAGACTGTAAAATCACAGAAGAAATAAAATGGGCCTTAAAAAATTCCAAGGGAACCGCACCTGGAAAGGACGGGATTTCATATGGCATGCTCAAGCATGCCTCATGCAAATTCAGGGAAAGGTTAAGGGATCTCTACAACTTGGTATACAGCTCGGGTCAACTTCCACAAGCATGGAAGATGGCAGAGCTTATACCATTAAGAAGACCTGACAAAAATCCACAAATATACGGGGGATACAGATTCATTTCGCTACTTTCAGTAGCCTCCAAAGTAATGGAAAAAATCGTAGCTAAGAGAATTAGCTGGCACTTAGAGGGTAAATTAACGGACGAAATACACGGTTTCAGAAAACTGAGGGGTACGAGCACACTATTACATGAACTGGACAACCAAGTAGGGAGGGCATTAGAAAATAAAGAACACATTGACGTACTATCACTAGATTTAGAGAAAGCATTTGACAAAATACCGAGGACCACTATAACAAAACAACTAATAGACTGGAACACTGGAACTAACATAACAAAATACATCCACAACTACTTAGAAAACAGAACTATAACAATAAAAGTAAACGGACAACATTCAAACACCAGAACCACTAACATCGGAATACCACAAGGATCTCCACTTTCAACACAACTATTTAACACCTACATATACGGACTGAGCAACGAACTTAACAAAATACAGCAACTTAAACACCTAATCTACGCAGACAACATACTATTAATAACAAAAGGACAACAACAGACAAGACAAAACACACTACAGGACGCTAACAACAAAATACAGAACTGGACTACACAAAACGGAGGTAAAATCTCTACAGACAAGACAGAGGCAATACACTTTTGCTGCAAACGAAAATGTGGGGAAAGAAACATAACAATAGACCAATCAAACTTACAATATAAAACAGAGATAAAAATACTAGGATTACACTTCACTAAAAACAATAAATTTAACTTACACACACAGAAAACAATAGCCAAAATAAATCAATCAAACAATTTACTAAAATACATCTGCAGAAACAATACAGGACCCCCCATTGACGTTGCAGCAAAAATTGCCAAGACAATACAATACGGAAAACTCGACTATGGACTAACAATATACGGACACTCGACAAAAACAAACCTAGACAAACTCCAAAAGGCCATAAACCAGTCAGCCAGAATAGCACTTGGAGCACTAAGACAAACACGAATAGATGGACTGCTGACTGAAGCTGACTTTCCTACGGTAAAAGAACGACGTAACGTACTGACAGCTAGGGTGGTTTGCAAAGCATATTACAACCCCAAACATCCACTTCACAACATAACAAAACACACAATACATGAACAAATACAAATTTACAATAACCCAGCCATAAACAAAGCAATAGAAATAACATTAGAAACAGGAATTAACTTTACAAACAATATAGAAAAAACAAAAACAGAACCCACTTGGAAACAATGGAAACAAAACATAATAGATGAGCTTGCAAATCACCCTAAAGACAAAACAACAAACGAACAATACGGACAACTACACAAACAAATAAAACAACAACATCCGAACGCAACACACATATACACCGACGCCTCAAAGGACGAAAATGGAGTAGGCATTGCCATAGTAACAAAACAAAGAACACTGACAACGGCACATATGGACAATGCCTGCTCCATATACACTGCCGAACTGACGGCACTATACTTAACAATAAAACTAGCAGACAAACAAAACAAACAAACACTTATATACACTGACAGCCTAAGTACAATACGAACTATACAAAACATTGACAACACTGAACACATTATAAATACGATAAGGGACACAATAATAAGAAACAGAGGGAAAATAAAAATAATATGGGTACCAGGACATGCAGGGATAGCGGGAAACGAACTAGCAGATAAAGAAGCCAAATTAGCAACTAAAAGACCATTACTAACAATAACACCACTAACTTACGGACAGGCAAAACTAGACATACATAACTTCAACAGAGAAAGGAGACAAGAAGCTTGGGACATATCAACATCATTTAGACGAGTACACACAACAAACGTAACTAACAATAACATAACAAAAACGAAAATAAGACAACTAGGGGTAAAACTCACAAGAATCCGCTTGGGTTGCACAAAAGCAACCCATCGATATCTCCTGGACAACACCCCTAGACCGACATGCAGACAATGCAACGAACCATTAACTATACGACACGTACTACTAGACTGCCAACACATACAAAACAACCAAATAACAACAGAAACATTACAACTAACAAATGAACGTGACATACGCATGATACGAGACAGACTAACAACAAATGGAATATGGCACGACATTTAACTTCGACAAGGACAGTACGGAACTTTAATGTTTTTTTTTGTCTTTTGTCCTTTTTATTTTCAGTATCGTCACAGTACAACTTGTCAACAGGTATCACGTCCGGATTTTCGTAATTTTACATATTTTTAATATTGCATTTACTTCATTTAAAATCTAAACTCTTTCATTTTTATTATTTTGCTTTACATTACTATCAGAATTACTTTGTAACTTTTACTTTTTTTAACTTCTTTAATCTATGAATTTATAATTTTTTTAATTTTTAATATTATTTTAAGCTTTTGTACTTTCATTTATTATTTTGTCTATCTCTAATCACCCTATGTTTTGAATTACTTATTTTTGGTTTGGTTTTTTTTGTTTATTTTTCTTACTATATTGAATTATTCTAAATGATAAGAATTTTATATTTATGATATTGTTTAACTTCTATTATTTTTCAATTTTTATTTTAAATTTCATTTCTTTTTTACTTAATTTTATAACATATCTAACTTTTAATTAAATAATAATTTTCATCTTAGCATTAAGTTACATTTATACATACTTTTTGATGGCCCACATCCGAGAGGAAAAGGGTCCTAAATCTTGTCTGCACATTTATGTGCAGGGAAGACAAATAAATTAAATTAAATTAAATCATCCTTTGAAAGTCTGATAGGGCGTTTTTAAGTCCGAACGCAAGTATAATGCAAGTACAACCCAGATAGGTGAATTACAAGGACTATTACTTTTCCTTATAATATTTTGTTCCAGCATTTCACTAATTTGCCGGTCGACTTCTTGTCTATGGATTTGGTGGTATCGGTATTGCTTAGAATAGATAGGAACATCAGTTTTGGTTTTTATTTTATGCTTTATTTCATTGGTGAAGGACAGCATGTCTCCTTTGAAGAATACATTTCTATAGGCATTTAATAAGTATTTAAGTTTATTAAGATCTTTATTATTTAGGTGAGAAGCAAACGTTTCATTTGGAATTTCGACTTTATACAGTTCATTACTGAAAATGTTTATGGAATAGTCGGTATAGCATTTTGCTTCATACGTTTCTTCTTCTTTGTTTAGGTATAATTGCGCCTTAGTAAAAGGCGTTCTTTAAAGTTAATCGTAGCGTTAAGTTGGACAAGGATGTTATTCCCTATTATACTATCGAAACCATGATGGAATGGAAATTCGATAAATTTGATAAAATAATATGTTTCGTTAAATCCTTTAAATAAGGAGAAATTATATCAAGTATTTACGTTAATGTGTCGGTTTAAAACTTTGAGTGATTTTTTTATGTTATGTACTACCCATTTTGGTCTGTAAATATTTGGGTTTATGATGCTATATTCCGCACCTATGTCGATTATAAATTTTAAGTTACGAATTGGATTTTTTATTATTATATAGGGTAGTTGTTTTCCCGGGTACGACAAAAATTTTGTGTGTGTGTTTTTGGTTAGTTGAAATGCCCATAGGTTCATCTCTTTGTTGAGAATTATTAAAAGAATTATTGCGATAATAGTGAGATTGATTATTATTGCGATAATTTTGAAATTGAGTTGTATTATTATTATTTCGATAATTTTGAGACATTTATTATTTACATTATTATAGAGAATTTTGGTGCATTATTATTATTGCGATAGTTTTGGGTTCTGTTAGTCGAGATGTCCATGGGTTCATTTCTTTGTTGAAAATTATTAAAAGAATTATTGCGATAATTTTAGGATTGAGTAGTATTGTTATCATTGCGATAATTTTGAGAATTCCTATTGTAATCGTAGTTGTTTCGATACTGGTACGACTATTACCGGTATCGGTGCTGAAATTGGGAGTTTGCTTCCAGGGTTTATTATTTGTGTTTGCGTTTATACTCACGTATGTATACGCATAACCACTAGAGAAAAGTATTTCCATAGCAGATTCTAAACTGTCTGGATTTCGACAGGCTAGAATCGTTTTGATTGGTTCTGAAATTTTATTTTTGAAAGTGTTAAGGGCACAGCGTATATTGCTACGGATGTTGTTATTTGTAGTAGAGCTCGGTGCTGAGGTCGAGTTAGTTTTGTTATTTAAACTCCTAAGTTTTGATTCGTTAAAAAAATCAATGCTGTTGGTTTTAAATTTTATTGATCGCAGTTCGTCAAATAAATCTTCGCATAATTTTTTTTCACCGAAGTTATTTTGTAAAAGTTGTTTCAGTTCTGTCCAGGACGTGACTTGACAGTGAATTTCTATTAACTCTCTGGCTTTTCCGGTTAATTTACTTTTAATTAAATCAGAAAATAAAAATTGTG
This sequence comes from Argyra leucocephala, assembly GCA_963942445.1. Lineage (NCBI taxonomy): Eukaryota > Metazoa > Arthropoda > Insecta > Diptera > Dolichopodidae > Argyra > Argyra leucocephala. Next base: position 51,257,861 of record OZ012679.1, on the reverse strand, counting down.
ACTGTGGATCAAATGTTTGTTGAAAAGGGTTAACTCTGTCTATTAAATTAGTAAACATCTTTTGAATTAGATTTAATTTTTAATTTATTTTTGATTTATTTACTTAGAAGAAACGATTTAAGAAGGAACATTTTTTTTCTGTTCTTACCTTAAAATAATTTTTTTTCCAATGTAAATGATCTGTTTTAAATCTAACCTATGCTTTTTTTCGTTCTCCTTTTTTGCTCAGTGCTTAATTATTTATGTTGTTTTAATCTGATGCCGTTTTAGTTTAACATGGTGCTGCTCCTTATTGTTGATTGTTGATGTGTTTTTTTTTTATTTGTGTTGATGTTTCACCGACAGGTGGATGAATGTTGTCTAGAATACTACCGTAATATTTACAACAGTTTTTGTCGTTGATGTTCATTAAAAATGTATTTTAAAAATATTTTTTTTTTTTGTTGTATTGATAATTATAGTTTGTTACCGTTACCGGTAGAGAAGTTTGTTGTTTTTTTTTTCGTGTTTTGTTTTTCAATTGACAATCGGGAAAGTGCTTTTCACGCTCCAAGCGGAAATTTTTTTAGGAAGAAAAGGGAGATAAAGAACTAACAGCTGATTGCTGTAGTTAATTTTAATATTCTATCTGAATCAATTTTCCATGGCAAGTTATTAAATTGTAGTTCGTCCGAAACTTGGATGGCTTTGTTAAATGTTGTAGGATTGGCTTGAATTCCCGCTGAACTATATTGAATTGGATGTTCAACATTGCTATTAACATCTAATGACATTATTACATTATTACTAATGACATTCATTAACGTACGACTAAAAAATAAAATAGATAATACTAGAATTAAATTTAAATTACGTATATGTAAACTTACCAATTCCGTTTCTTATTTCTTTCTTCCAATCGTTTGTATCGATCCTTGATACTTTTCACGCATTCTTTTCTTCTTACAGATGTTTGTGGCAAATTATCAGTTGGGAAAGCTTTGGTTGACAGTCTTACCTTAATCTTTTGTCCCCTAAAAAAAGGAATTAAAATAAATCTTTTTTTAAAATGAGAACTACATATTGAAAAATTTTTTGGAAATGATTTTCACATTTTCAACGCTATTTTCCGTTTCAAAAGCTCCATTTTGTTGTTGACCACATTCTTCGGAATTTTATGCATGGCAAACCCAGGTGTTTGGTAGTTTTTGCATTGGGGCACTCCACAGTATTTGGATGTTGTCTTCATTATGTCCTATATGTACATATTAATATGTAACCAAAGCAAAAGTAAGATTTAAAGTAAATATTTTTTGCCACAAATTTTACAATTTAAAATTACATACTTATATATTTACTGCTAATCCAAGTTTTTTCAAAATTAATTAAAATAATCCTTTCTCCTGTGAAATATTTATTATATATAATAAATTATTAATTTATATATTAATTATATTAATATTTATATCAAAACACCGGCAATTTTTGTTTTTTTTTATGGTTTTGACAGATTGTTAAATATTCTATCTTCTTTTTCTTCCTGACACAAAATCCGCCAGGTGTCATGTTACCGATTGTCAATACACTACAAACATATGTATTTAAATTTTTATCATCTATTTGATGAGGATGTTGTTAATAGTTTTAAAATTATATTTTTGCACAATGTTATTTTTAAGCTGATTAATATATTAAACTGTGTAAGTTATGTTTTAAAAATTTTGTGTATGTGGTACCGAACACATACAAATAGTTAAAACATGAATTAATAATATGCACTGCACATGTATTTTACATGATTTTACATTCAACTGTAATTTATGCAGCTACATATGCAACTTACTAATCTATAAAAACAATCTAAATCCTTCGAAATCTTTTAATCCTCTTGAAATTAAATTTTTTTTTTATTAGTTTAATTTTTATTTATTTTTAAAAGTTTATTAAATTATTTTTTTAATTTTTTTTTTGTTTTGTTTAGGATAGGTTCTCTTGTTATTTGGTCTTCTTCGACATAAATAACCTTTTCCGACTGCACCAGTTAATATTTCTTCCTCAAAATATTTTTGTTTGTTTTTATTTTTAATAAATCAATTTAATTATTATTTTATCAAATATTTTCCATTGTTTTTACACTTTTAAAAATAAATTAAATATCAACTATGTTAATGTTGTAGTCTATTCTTTTAAAATTTATTAACAACTGACCTTTTTTACATTATAATTTACATTTTCACTTATTCTAATGGTCAAACAACATTGACAATATCTTATATTAATTTATTGGTAATGCAGTTCGCCAATTTAAGGTGGATCTACATGTTATTATTATAATTCTTTTATTAAGAAATTCTTTACTACAGGTTCGACCGTTGTCTATTCTTTTAACTTTTATTAACAACTGACCTTTTTTACATTATAATTTACATTTTCACTTATTCTAATGGTCAAACAACATTCACAATATCTTATATTAATTTAGTGGTAATGCAGTTCGCCAATTTAAGGTGGATCTACATGTTATTATTATAATTCTTTTATTAAGAAATTCTTTACTATAGGTTCCCATATGAAATTATAAGTGTACTAGTTAATGATAGATATATAATTAAAGATATAGACGGCATGCAACTAACACGTATACCATATCGTGGAATTGCCTCTCCAGCAAATATGAAACTTTTTCGGCAAATATAAATCCAAGAACCTGTTAGTATGAATATATGATATTTCGAAAAAAGAAAAATTTAAATATAAATGAAAGCATAACTTACAAATGTGTTTTGTCTACACCGGATTTTTAAATTCGTGTTTTTAAATTATGTTTTGTATTTTTGTATTATATTTTAAACATATGTTTTTTTTATTATATAATAACATATTTTTGTATGATATTGTAAACATATTTTTATTTATATGGTAACATATTTTTGCATTATATTGTAATATTAAAGTATTAGATGCTATTCAGATTAAGTTTGGGAACTACCGTATTTTTAAATGATAATTTATTTTAAAGAAATTAGATTTCATCATTTTATTGTTTTGTTTTTATTGATAGAAATTGTTAATCGGGTCGATTAATTTTGTCAGGATGGTCGAACCTACAGTAAAGAATTTCTTGTTTCTTCTTTAATTTCATACGTAACATTTCTAATTCTGCGTCCAAATTTTCACTTTCTACTATAATCTCCTGGTTTGACACAGCTGTCACATTATCTGAGTCGTCAACGGAGTTTTCATTTGATATCGCCTCTACAGGGAAATGTTGTTCAATTCTCCGATTTGTTCCCTGTAGTTTTGTGACCTAATGCTTCCAGCTTGCTCTTTATTTGAGCCGCCGTGGCCTCCTCGAAAAACGTGGTCACCCTTAACATATTTTCCGATTATAAATATATTATTCCGAAACGTTTCTTAGTAGTCTACTGGTTGCAAAATTGCCACTTTATACGTTCGATGGCTATTAACTTCCTAGCTGTTTCTGGATTAACTTTCTCAAACACGTGCACCGATTGATTATTAAGTTTCTGTATTCACTTCAATGTTTCGTACATCTACGAACACCATCAAAATTTTTCATGAAATATTTTATATACATATATACTAAAATATTTCAAAATTTAAAAAAAAAATTTAAAACTTTAAATATTAATTAATATACACGTGGAGAAAGAATCGATCCCACTTCTGAAAACTGTAGTCTATTCTTTTAACTTTTATTAACAACTGACCTTTTTTACATTATAATTTACATTTTCACTTATTCTAATGGTCAAATAACATTGACAATATCTTATATTAATTTAGTGGTAATGCAGTTCACCAATTTAAGGTGGATCTGCATGTTATTATTATAATTCTTTTATTAAGAAATTCTTTACTACAATATAAATAATTATAATTAGTTTAATAGAACACTACAATTAATAATTACATTTTTGCACCATAAATTCAGATTTACAACAATAGATTTTAGGATTTTAATTCCGTTTTCCTCAATGGTCCATCTGATAGTGAGTTTTAATCTAACAACGGTGTCTTTCATTTCCGTACGTGCACAGTAACCGGAAATAGTAACCGGCTGAAATATATCTTTGAAAGGGTGACGGGACAAAATTAGATAAGACAAAATTACACATGGACAAAATTTCATATTTAAAAAAATGATTGTGCCGTATGCGTTGACTTGCCGTCGGCAAAAACAGGGTTCCAATAAATGAGTAGCGGGGGTTTGTGTTTTTGAGCTACTATAAAAACAAGAGGTCCGGCGTCCCAAGTGTAGAGACCGAAGATCTTGAAATTTTTTTTTGTCCATGGTACAATACCCTTAAATTTGATGAAGACAATAGGTCCGAGGTCTAAGGAATTGAGGCCGAAACTCTATATCACGTATGTAAATTGCTTTTTCTGAAAAAATGTTACTAATAATTATTATACATAATTTTTAAAAAAATTTAGGATTGGTCCGACGGTACGAAAGTCGGGACCAAAGACCTTGATCAAAAAAATTGTCCAAAAACTAAAATGTCAATAATGTTCATTACGTATCAAGATAAGTATAAAAAACATTTTTTTTGGTTTCTTGTTCAAGGTCTTCTGTCCCGTCTTTCGGACCGTCGGACCACTCCTACATTTTTCTAAAAATTATGTATAATAATTATTAATAACATTTTTCCAGAAAAAGAGAATTTAAATAAATAATAGAATTAAATTTTTATTAAAAAATAAAAAAATTTTATTAATAGAATTTAATTTTTTGATTTTATTATTAGGTATTTTTTTTCTTTAAAAAAAAAAAGTAAAAATATTAATTCTTTTATTTCTTAATATAATATAATACAAAACAAAAAATCCTATTTTGAATAGGTAGTAGGTTTTGCTAAAATCATATTTAATATACAACATGGTAACAACATGGTTATATTTTATTATGGTCTTATAATTTTAAATTTATTAAATTATTTGGTTTTAAGTCGTATGAGGTATAAAGTGTAAAAAATAAAAACTATTCAGGTAGCCAGCAGGTATTAGATGGACTAATAACAAACGTTTTTCAGATTTGTTAAAATTTTTAAAAATATAGGTAAACGGATGTTGTTAAATAATTATACATTCTAATTTTTGTTTAAAATGTATTTATTTATTTTTTTATTAATTTATTATCTTTATAATGATTTTGATAATGATTTTCTTTTTAATAATGATTTTACAACAATTTTTATTATTTTTTCAATAATGTTTTTCAATGATGTGAAATATATTTCTTACAGATTTTTATTTTTAATTTTAAAAATTTTAGCTATAGAGCGCAAGAATTCAAGTCGTCTGTCACTATTGTAATTCTGAACAATATTTGAAATAAGTTGTTTTAAAGCTTTTACGTCCAGGATTTCGTTGACCAGCTAAATGTTGCAAATAATTTGTGTGTTGAAGAGATAATTCTTTAACGAAATAACTAAATATTTAATTTAAAAATTTTAAACTGTATTGTATTTTTACTATTATGAGACTGAAAAAGTGATATGAAATATTTTTTTTGATTTTTTCTTAATATATAAAAATAAACCTTCTATAGCTCTAACATTTCGTTTAAATATCGAATTTGTATGCATTCTCTTTAATAACGTATTTTCATAAATAAAACAGATCGTTATTACGACCTTGGGAACCAATATTAATGTACGTGAAACAACATCTTAAATAAAATAATTTATTATCTAACGAGATGTAGTAGTTTTTAATTTTCAATTTATCTGTAATCTGCAACAGCTAGAAGAAACTCTTGAAGTTATAGTAATCTACTTCATCTTCTATCGTAGGTTTTATTTGTATGTGACATCCATCTATACGTTATGTTAGAGATTTATGTTAAATCTATATATATAAACAACGGTAAAACAACTTTACCAATGGCTTCAAAACATCGGAAAAATGTATGAAAAACATGGTTCGACATTCAGAAGATGCATACAACACTACAGCTAATGCTATTGTTAACCTCAAATGTCTTTTGTTTCTTTCTAAGTATTTTAATTGAAAAAGGAGACTATCAAAGGAAGCTCGGTTTAGTCGAAATTGCTCCTTGAATTTTTTGTCGTTGTAAGTAGGGTATTAATAATAATAATATATGATAACAGATGTTTATATATTTTATGAATATGTGTATTATTTAATTACTATGCTTCATATATTTCTATTTCTACTATTTGAGCTATAATTAATAATGTAAGCGCATTAATTCTGTTTATGTGCAAACTGAGTATTTTATGGAGATTTTTGAGTATTTTGTTTCTTTTCAAATCCACTTTGAATAAAGTTTTTCTTTTTTTGTTCAACTATTTATTTATTAAACAGTGGACCTGCAGGTAAATCTTCAGGCCAACTACAGACCCTTTTTCTTCAACTTTTAACAATAATAACACGTTTTTATAAATTCTTCCGGTTTTCTATTGATAACTAAAAATAAAAAATTTAATTATAGAAAAAAATTTTAAAAAAATTGATAATATCGTAAAATTGTTTGAAAACAACAAAAACAATTAGAACAATAAATGATAATTAAAAAATGTATTGTGTCAGGTCAAAACTTAATGATTACAACATTAATTTCTTTTAAATGATAATTTATATTTGTAGTTTGTCTTTAGCTTTACTGTACTTGATATTTTTTTTTAAATATTTTTATATTTTTCGTATTTAAGGTGTTTTATAAAAAAATTATATTTTATTAAACTTTAATATATAAGTTTAAATTAATTTTTTTATCAATTGTTTTATATTGTCCTTTATTTTCACTACTGTCACAGTATTTTATAATTTTAATTCTTTTTTTTTACTTTATTTAAAGTTTTTTAAAATAAAAATTCGGGGTCACCAATGTAGAGGACACAAATATAAACTACTCTGTTCGAGTGTTGTGTTAAGAAGAAATTTGTTATAATTATTTTATCTTAATCTAAGTTTTACATTTGTATTATATTAAATTATTAAATCTACAGTTAGAACTGTTCCATTTGACAAAGCATGATAAGCACTCATTTTCCATGGCAATCCATTTTTAAGCATTTATCAAGCTCTGTCAAATAGGAACTACAATTTCTTCTTCGTTATCTAACAAAAGATCTTCAGAGCTGAATGAGGAAACCGTACTGCTACTTTTTCTTCTCTTTACTTGGCGAGTTCGTGATCTTGATCTTCTTTGAATAACACCAGCCTCTGCTAATTTGGTTCTATAATTATTACAAACATCCCACAACTTTCCCCTTCCCAAGCTTGATCTCTTTGATCTTACCTAATTAGACTCAGCTTCTTCACTTGGGAAAATGTTTACTACGTTTTGAGCTAAGCTTTTAAAATCAAATTTTGGTAAGAGTTCTTTGAGGATTATTGTCCAAAGTAGTTTTTATTTATGTTTTAGATACATGAGTTCTGTCACTTTGGTTTAATTTTTTTTTATTCTTATATACTTTTTTAAAATTATGTGAGCTACTGATTTTAACATACTTAGTAGACTCTAAAAACTTATTAATTATAACTTTTTTTTTATTTATTTACTAATTTAAGTAAGTAACCCGATTTAGTTAATTAAAAACATTCTTTTTTTAAATAAACCGAGAAAATAAATTTTATGCACAAAAAAAAACATCCAGCATTATTTTATAAAAATTAACAAGTGCTATTTATTTACCTCTGTATTGTCAAAATTAAGTGAAAATGAAGTTCCAACATCATTTGAAGAATATATTATTTTACATAATTCCGGAGTAGGTATTTCAGGTAAATCAATAGAAATTCGCTGCGAACATACTGATTGAAAACAGGATCTATTTTCTCGTATGACGTGTAGCTAATTTTTTCAACAGGGTTATTGCTCAAAATTGTCGAAAGTTGTTCAACTGTCATAACAATAAAATAATGCTGATTATTAAATACATAGTTCAAATAATATTTATTGTATTATTGTTTTTACCGGTAATGTATAATACGAACTCTGGATTTGCAGTGTATACAAGAATGTAGTTGGCTACTTTTTCCGGAGGAATTTTAATACAAATTTTTGTATAATAATTTGGTGCCTCTGAGAGGTCAAATTCTTGTTGAACAGCTCTATTTAATTGAGCTAAATTCACTTCTTCAGACTCAATTTCTACTATACGTGTATCACTCTTTAAAGAAATTGTGATAAACATTGTTAAAAGAAATTAATATAACACTGAATGACTGAAATAAACAAATCAAAAAACAAAAAAACATGGACATTTCTGAAGTGATCTACATAAAATCAGGATGACCATTTTTTACTTTATAACATTTTAAGCTACTATTTTGATTTGTTTTAATTTTAGGTGCTGATAGAATGGTCTTCTTAATTTTTCTAGTTGCATTCCAAATTTGGAATATGCACCATCATGATGATATTATATTAGAATTGTATTAATGACGACGTGGGGGAATAATATAGTTTATTTATATATTTATAAAGATTAATAGGCTTATATGATAAAATCAAATGCAGAGTGAAACAATACTGAATAACTTTTAATATTATGTTCATTATAACTAACATACAACATTAAATTTTCATTATACCACATGTATGTGATTATTCCGTAAAATAATGCTTTATTATATTATATATACATTGTTCAAAAAAATATGTTGTATTTGCAGTACCTCAATATTAAGTTGTTCATCACACCGAGCTGGTTTGATGTGTAGCAGCTAATGTATACGTAATATTTTTAAAATTTTTACAAAGCTTTGCTCGGTTTTTGAAAAATTGATGTTTTTGCTCATATGGCATAGTCCAAAGGTTTTTTAGTGGTCCAAATGCTCTTATTAATTCAAGATAATGTGAAAGAAAATGTTTTGACCTGAGTTTAAGTAGTGGAAAGGATTGTTGTCGAAATTCCAGATACGTTCTGATAAAATGTGATAATAATACTGTTTGATTTTATCAACTGATATTACAGGAGCACATATAATACGAACCTGTTCAACTATAGTGCATAAAAGTTTCCAATTTGGATTATCATAGTTTTGAATTCGTTCTAGCATAAGTAAAGGTATAAGAAAAAGGAAATGCATTACTTCATTTGCTTTTCCAGGTAATTTTTTCATTTTGTATTCGAAAGTAGGGAACGAAAGTTTAAGTTTAAGTTCTGCATAAAAAATAAATTCACAACATCAATAGTAACGAGTCGTTCACCAATAAATTTATTAATAACAAGTGCCAAATCGTAAGCTAATATATCTTCAAATAGATCATGCGATAAGCATGGAGGTAATCCTGAATTATAAAAATAATAGTATTTATACAGAAATATTTAGAAATACTGAAGTTTTCTACAAAACCATTAATTTGATGACTACCTAAATTGTCGCCTAACATTGCTAATAAAGAACCCTTCATTGTAATTAAATTTTTTAAAAAGTGAATGAAAGTTATAAAATGAGTTTCTAATTTTCGGAGGTCGAACAAAAATTCTTTCAAAATATTCTCAAAGTCAAAATATTTCACGAATTTTTCCTTACACAATAGGACTATAGTTGAATATTTTCAATGGAAATCCTGTATTTTATATTAATATTTCCAACGGACATATATAGCTCAATCATTTTATGTTTTTTCTTTGAAGATGCAAGTGGACTACAAATTTCGAAAGCATCCTGAAAGTAGCAATAGTTCAACACTTCGATATTTTTGACAAAAAAGTAAATTTTTTTTATATACAGAGCCGTCATTATAGTCATAAAATAATCTGGCGGTAAAACATTTTCTGCAATAAATTTAGAATAAAACGATTTATCTAAAAGTAAGTTTGTCTAAAAGTAAATTTTCGCAAATGTTTAGATTTTTGTAAGTTTCTTTTAATTTATTCAGTTGAAAGGATGTCAAAACTTCTAAATACTGTTTCAATTTCTGCGGTAAAAATGTGATAGTTTCTTCAGAACATTTGTATTTTGTTTTCAACTGCAAAACTATTTCAGAGTGTAAACTTTTTAAATTATTTTCTTCAGAACTTTGTACTGAACAATGTTCATTTGTTGAATTAATTTCAAATAACATTTCGTTTTTTGAATGACTGGTTTGGCTTTTCACATTATGGGTTTCCTTATGGGAATATATCTCAATATGACATCCGTAAACATGTGTTTCGAAAGTGGAAAAGTTATTAAAAACCTTTTTACCATTTGAAAAGATACAATTTATGTTTTGATTAATTAGCAAATGAGTTTTTAAATGTTAAACTATTTTTATTCTGCTTACAGACTCAAAATTACAATCGAATACCTGCCATTTAAGTAAAGCGTTGTCATTCAAGCACTTTTTTAAGTTAAGTTTTTGATAAACACGAGAAAAATGGCTTTGAAATGATTTATAATTAAAAAAAAATTTTTGAACAACTATTTTTGAGGCACTGAAAAACACATTTTTTTTATTTTTATGTATGTATAAATGTTTATTGTATCCCAATAATGAGCTTAAAACTAAACTACAAACACTGCATTTTAACATAATTTATTTCAAAATCTAATTAAAAATAAATTTAATTATTTTAAATAATTATTATTTTAATTTAAATCAACTATATATATTTCTTTCTTTTATATTAATATTAAATAAAGAAATTGCGGCACGTTCAAACCAAACCTCAGTTTTATACTTTCAAATGGCAACTGATCGTTGAAAACACATTTCACAAGTGGATTCTCAATTTTTACTCAATGGCGGCTTAAATTTTCTACAAAAATGTTTTTTTACGTGTTTACAAAAGTAAATATTAAGCAACGCGCGTTTTAACATGTTTCTTTGTGTTAAATATTTTTTCTGTGTAAATATTGTCTAGTTTGGCGTTAAATCACACTAAAAAATGTTTTTTTTACATGTTTCCAAATGTATTTAAGAATTCACGCTATGAATGTTTATTTTAACTATAGACTTATAAAAAATGTCAAATTTAATGTGAAATAACTACTATTTAGTAGTTAATTCCAAAAAAAATTTTAGAGTGTAGTCAAATGATGGCGGAAGAATATTCTTGGTTTCCGTGGCTGTTCAATTAGATTTCAGAGTTGTTCAGAGGTTCGAATAAGTATTTGTACAATCTCTTCCTTCCAGAGAGCTCGGTTTTAGCTTCTACGGATTTCAGATGCACCATATAGAGATGATTTGTTATTTTGTCATTTTTTCTTTCTAAAGTAGATACTTCTATTGGATTGTTTAAATTAGGAGGAAGTCCTGCTAAAATTATACAATTTTTTGGTTTGTTTTGTTTTTCTATATCATTTGACTCCTCTAATTTATTTAGTTTTTCTTCCATGGCAGAGTTTCTATTTTCAGTTAATTCATATAGCTCTTCCAAAATTTTAATTTTTTCTTCTAGGTTTTTGTTCTTTTCAATTAAATCCTGATACTGTGATGATTGAAATTGTTGTGATTTTCTTATTTCTATTATGACTGCTGCTAGTGTTTTCATAAACAGTCCCATTTTTTCCATATTACAATTGGATAAATCAAAGCCAATTAGTTCATCTACTGGATCTTGTTCATCTTGTTCCACAAAAGCAAACGTTTGGTTACCTCTTGGAGGGCAATTTGGGCAAGTCCAACGTATAAAACCGGACTTAATCTCGTTAAAGGTTCTTTCGGATACCTCTGCACAGGACATTTTGTCATTATTGACTAAATATTCGCTAAAATTTTCCTTTTCAAGCCCAGAGCAGAATACACAAAGTTTTTTTTTCTTTCCATCACACTGTATTCTTTCTTTTTTTTAAATTTAATTTTATTTTGCATTGGTTACAATTTTCAATGTCTTCTTTTTGACATTTTGACGTTTTTTTTCGTTAATTGGAGCATAAATGTTTGCTAACGCTTTTGAAAATTGGAAATACTATGACTATTTTGAAAGAGTTAGGGAAACATGATGTTTCAAAAGAAATATTTATAATCTTGACTAAGACCCGATTTAAAGGTTCAGAGAACCGTTTAATAAATTTAGTTGAAATCTTGTCATATCCTGTAGCTGCAGCTGGTTCAGTGAAAGGATAACTTTAGGTACATATACATCTAATGTAACCAATATTTTTTGTATTGGTTACATTAGATGTATATGTACCTAAAAATTTTTAATAAAAGACTGAAACATTAACTCCAAATTTTTTCATTTAAAAATATATTACATTAATTGCAACTTATTATAAAAACAATAAATTCCAATTATTTAAGGGTAGTTTACAAAGTAATAAAATATAAATTTAGAAAATTCAAGTTTACAAATAATAAAACAAATTTAAAATTATCAATGGTCCATGAATCGTCCTCCTCAAAATTATGTAGCTCATTTTCCCAGTCAATTTTGTATTTCATACTCTAAAAAGTAAAAGTGTAAAATAAACTGAATTTTTTTTTAAAATATATTTAAGATTAGTTGTTAGAAAAATAAAACAAATTTAAAAAATTTCATGGAAACATTAAGCGTAAGATACGTTGTCTTGCAATGCTCCCATCATTTCCAGAACGATAGATGAATCGTCTTCTTCAAAACTATGAAGCTCTTCATCGAAATTAACTTTGTATTTCATACAAATGTTGTGTAAAGCAACACACATGTTTATTATTCGTGTTGCTTTATCAGGACAATAATGCAGTTCTCTAGCTCCAATTAAGCACCTAATTCTATTTTTTAATACACCGATTGTTCTTTAAATTATAATCCTGGCTTGAGAATGATTTTTATTGGAGCGAGCTTCTTGAGAATTTTGTTCCACATTTCGAAATGGTGTTATTAAATAATGAGCCAGAGGGTAGCCTGCGTCACCTGAAAGTTAAAATAAAAATTAGAAAATAGATATAATTATAATTACAATAAAAATCGACCTAGAAGCCACGTATTTCTTTCCCCATCCAGATAATTTTTTTCTAGTAAATCCTTTAAATTAGACATGTTCCATATTAAGGAATCATGCGTGGCAACGGGATATCTTGCGCTCACAAAACGGATTACTTGATTATGATCACAAATCTAAAAAATATTACAATAACGTAAACAACTAAAATAATATACAAACTTACCAGCATTGCAACAATACTGAAAAATCCCTTTCTGTTATAATACAAATGTTGTACGTTTTGCTTTGGTTTGATCCATTTTGGACAGAAGTCAACAGCGAAAACATTTAAAACTTCCTTAAGCACAACAGAAAAAGTTGGCTGTGCTAGACCGACATGAAAATCGTTTCCAACGCTTCCTTGGTATGGACACAGAATCTCAACACACTAGCCAATTTAATAATGTTTGGGATTGATTTATTCCTTATTGGCTGCTTTAATTTTTGCCCTAGTTCTTCCAATAAATCCGTAAAAGCAATCTTACTCAATCGAAAATTTTGGATAAAACTAGAATAAAATTTTAGTAATTTAAAATATTTTATACCAAATTATATATACATACCTATATTCTTCCAAATCCAGTGGATTAGAATAATCCCGAATATATCTCCGCTTGTTTTTTAGTTCTGCAATTCGATTTTGATTTTGCTCTTCATCACTATCAGAACTTGAAAAATATAGCTCTACTGAAATCATTTTCTCTATTAACTTTATTTTTTTCACTTCTCACTTACGTATTTTTAAAAAATATTGTTTGGCGTTCTTTTTTTAACAAAATAATTTGAATTTGACATTTAAATAATCAAACACACATCGAAAATATCAATTTAACACTGGCAGCACTTTTACGCACTTTCGATAAAATTTTCATCGAAATACATAATGACGTTCAGAATTTCAATCGAATAATTCTTACGATGACGATGAACGATTTGATCAAAATCGATCGAAATACATAATAGGCACCTTTATTATCTTTATTTTATAATTTCTTATCTACTACATTTTCTTAATCTACATAGTGAAACGATCCACAATGGTCAGCAGGTAGCTGCAGTCATCGGGTGTTTATAAGAACCTACAATATCCATTTGTTTTTGCTTGAATCTGTGGTTGGGGACAGAAAATGTGCCCTGCTGACTATGTGTGTATCCGTGTACTGTACATTTTTGCCACTCGACAAAACTTTTGGTCCATCGGACGATGTCTTGATTCACTTCAATTAGGAAAAAAATATCTTTTTCTTTCATTTTTTGTAATACTTTTTTCCATAAAATTTTTTCTATTTTCCCTTTTGCCAATAAAATTTGACTCAAACTCTAATTGTACCGTAATTAGCAGTTTAATATATTCATGAGTCCACTTTTTGTTTCTATAAAATCAATATGTACTTAATTTTTTTTAAAACTTAAAATAATAATTTTCTTTTATACTTACATGATTTTTTCAAAATTTTCCTTGTTTGATTTAAGATTTATTATAAAATAAAGGAATACAAATTACGAAATAAGTTTGAATATGAAATTTGAATTTGATATTTATTTAGTTGTCATTTTCTAATATTACCCAAGTTAAAAAAATTTAGCAAAAAAAGGCCAGAATTTACCAAAAAATGTCAAAAATATTAGAAATATAACTAAAACGAAAATAAAAGTTCCAATAATAAAAATCTTGCAATACTGTATACCAGAAGTTTATAAAAAGCATTGAAAGCATGAAGCATTTGTTCGATGCGTGCTCTGCTTTTTTTTGCGCATTTGAAACTTATGTTAAACAATATGGAATAGATTAGATTGTATAAAAAATTTTGTGTACAATTTGAAAGATGATGCATTTTAGAAAAAACGTTTTTTTTACAATATAGAAGTCACGGTTTTTGTTTTACATTCCAGGCCGGAAGATTGATTCAATGGATAATATATGAATAATATATCATATTATATTATATACATATAATTGGCTTAATTATAATTGTATAACATAATATTTAATAGGATTGATGTAGGTATGTATAGGTAAAAACTTTTTTTTTAATTCATATTTTTGGTGTACCTATACCTATATATCATTTATTATCAATTATTATATTATACATGCATATACTCATATGGATGGATATTTCTGTTTTCATATTTTTTTGCATCATGTACATTTTACAAAAAATCAAAAACAAATAAAATTGTAAAACATACCAAATTTGAATAGTTTAAAAATTATGTTGCACACTTCTAACACGTAGAAAAAAATTATTTCAAAATAATCTCAATTGTAGTTAGACATGTATTAAAAAAAATTAAAATAAAAAGGAGATTTCCTCCTTTATTTTAATTTATTATTTCTTGTGTAAAAACAAAAAACTGAAACAAAATTTTTTAACCCATTCAACGCATCACCTTTCTCGGTCTGGTATACGATTGCAAAAAAAGAACGTAAGCAAAAAAGAGAAAGATATAAAAGCTTAATATGATATACATATTTATATATGCATATATGAATATTTCTATTTTCAAATTTTTCTGTATTTGTGAATTCTTTTTCTTGAGTTCTTTTAAAATTGGGCTACTTGTAATAATGGACTTGAGTTCCGACGTTTCATACAAGTAGCAATCTCTAACACGACCTGGTGCCCCTACTTGTATGTAAGTAAAGCGATACCTACAAACATATTTATACATTTATTTTTAAACCAAAACTGATTATAACTGAAACACTAAGCGGTAGTCAACAACTGCTAATAAGATTGTAGAATAACAGATCTTAAAATTATAGTAATCATAAAATTCGTTTTTGGGTGGTGAAACCTTAATGTGACAACCATCTATTAAACAAGTTCATAAGATAGTTGTTACGAAGTTTTCTTATAACACATACCTATTGCTCCAAAACACTGAGGGAAATCAAGCTTATTGAAACAGTTGATACAATCTTGAACTTTGGTCTCAGTAACTGGATGAAAAAAATCAAAAACAATCCACACAACTTTACAAAATTCTATAACAATTTCCCCAATAGTTCGACACCAAAAAAATTTGCAATACTACGATACTCCGCAGATGATCCCAAGGTGTAAATGGCAATGCCAATCCTTTTTTGTATCGTAATTTCTTCTCTAAAAGTTGTATCTTCTTTTCGTAAACAAATTAACTCTTTACAAAGAATTTGAAAAACTTTTCGGCTAACACGAACATTTTCTTTAAATGTAGAATCGTCCCTTCGGGCAACATCTAATTCCCAAAAGGATAATGTTCTATCCTAAAAATACATGTCATTATTTTGAGTTATGAGAGCCAGATAGAAAATAGTTTCATCAGGGCCTAATTATTCATCAGAGAGGCCAGAGACCAACCAACGTATAGAGTATTTAAAAAAATTTACTTTTTTCCATATTTGCCTTCCATTGGATTTTTTCGCGCAAAGAATATTTCCCAAAAAATTTATTCTTTTTTGCAACAAAATAGTTCTTAATGAATGATGAATCTGTTTTCTCTTAAGTTAAATTGTATTTTTTTTATGTCGTAATAATCTTAAATAATTAAACAAGCTAAAATTATTTTAAAAACTTTACTTCATAATTAAGTCGAACTTCATAATTAAGTCGAACTTCATAATGAAGTATAGTCAGTGAAGGGTATTAGTAAATATAGCCCTTTTGGCAAGGAACTGTATTTTGTGAATGTTTTTGCATACATTCCTATTGCAAGTAACGCAATACTGCTTGAATCTACCGCCAATTGCATTCGGGCATATGTAACAACGTTTCTTCTTTCGTTGATCTTCCAAAGTCGACGTCGTTTCTCCGCAGTTTTTTTCGTTGGTGTTTTGTAATACTTCATTTATATCTGACAAATGAGCAGCACTAATACCAGCATCATAATTTTTGCTTCTTAATATTATCTGTGATCTTACTAAATCTTATGCGATTTCCCTAATAAACGCTTTTCTTTTAGAATCACACTTTTTCTCATTGTAAAAATTTCTTTCACAGGTACGCCGCTAACATCAAACAAATTCTGAAAAAATGCAGAAGGCCACCTTTTAGTTTTTCGTCTGACAGTAAAAGTATGACATAATTTGTCCATTGAATCTACTCCTCCTTTTGTAGCATCTATTTTTTTGTGGTACGTACGAAATTATTGACATTGTGTTTCTAAATCCGAAACTTGTGCTTTTAACTTCTCTAGATGGATGTGACAAAAATGATTGAGGTATATACATGTTTTATTTTTGCGAAGTGTTCCAACAGTAGTTAAGCCTTTAGACAACAAAGAGTTGACTAGTTCGTAGTATGTGAAATAGTTATCGAATTTTATGTTTTGATTTGAACGATAAAACGGTATGCATCGTTCTTCAACAACATTTTGGACTAAATTTAATTACCCTTTTTGCCCAAATATGGAATTCCTTTCAAAGGATAAGCCGTTTCATTTTCAACAATCCACCAAATTTTTATTACATATTTATCTGGTTTACTGGGTATGTATTGCTTGAAACTTACTCATCCACGGAAAATAACCAACTGCTCATCTATTGTTAATATATGAATTGTTATAGGCATATGGTCTATTTTTAAATTTAATCTGGGCTACAGTGGGTTAAATTTAAAAATAGAATTCATGTCTATAACAATTTTTTTCCTAAAATACTCCAAAGAATCACCCTTTAAAGGGTTTTCAGGAGAAATGAGAAATGATCTAATAGCTTCTTTTCTTGAAATTAATAATAATAATAATAATCTTTATTTCATATAGAAGTGTATAATTTAACAAATTCATCTTAGTGTCTAAAACTAAATATAATTTTACATAATTCAATAAGCACAAATAATCAATTGAACACAAAAAATTAAGAAATACAGAATCCATATGAAATAGTAAGAACATTCAGTTGTCCAAAGGACAAGTGTCGAAATGTCTATTTAATTAAAGAAATAATTTTTTAAGTAATTATCCTAATTTTTATTGATGGGGAATCAATTAATAAATTTACGAAGGGAAAAAAGTAAAAAAAAAAGTTAAAAAAAAGAGAAGAAAAACAAAAAAAATACATACACAATACTTGGTAAAAGTATAATGTGGAAAAAAAGAAATTTTTAATAATGCAATTTGAAACAGAAAAAAGTATGTAGGAGATAAAAACAAAGTTGTTGCGGCACTGTGGCATGGTTCCAACTCCAACCAGCATCTAAAAACAAACGAAAAGAAACTCGCTTAGAGTATCTCAAATTAGATATTTATGTTAACAAACACTTACCTAAAATAGCATTCCAGCGATGTTCATCAGCATCATAATATCCAGTATTGGTTATCCTGTAATCAGAAATAATTTTAGATAATATATTTTATTATTTGAATTCAATAATATTATTTAAATATTAAATATTTAAATAATCTTTAATTGTACTTACTTAAATCTTCTTGTTCTTCTTGTTTACCTTAGATAATATTTTGTCACTTTGACGTTTTATTTTAAGTCTCCACTATAATTATATTATACTTTCGAATATCACAGTGTTGAGTGATATTTAATTTGAGTAATTATATCGAGTAAAGTTTTCTATTGCATTCTGTTATACAAAAGATAACATATGTTCATTATGTATTTCATTGAATTATATTTCTATTTTCAAGGTCAGTAACTTATTCATGTATACATTATATACTATAACTAGTATTATATATTAAATGGAATTCGTTATAGTTAAGGTTATTGAACTTAGATTAATAAGTTACGTTGTTAAATAATTGTAATTATTAGGAAAATAAAATTCAAATGTCCTCTTCCATTTTAGAGTTCAAAGAAACAAGTTGTAATTAAATAAATTGCCAAGATCATATTTAGATATATGTATTAGGATATCGTCAAGATATATTACACAGATTTTATTGATATAATCTCTTAAAATATCATTCATGAGACGTTGGAATGTCGCTGGAGCATTCTTTAGTTCAAACGGCATCCTATTGAATTCATATAAGCCATGTGGAGTTACAAATCATGTCTTTTGTTTGTCCTAAATTTAATGTTGTAAAATATTGGGCTTTACCTAACTTGTCCAATATTGAATCGATGTTTGGTAACGGGAATTTATCGTCCACTGTTACTTCATTTAGTTTTCTATAATCGGCTGAAATATCGAGAATTACTCTTTCTGATTATTCCTTGTTCCTCCATTTCTTTTATTTGTTTCCTTAGTTCTTCTTCATGTTTAGGCGGATACCTATATAATTTTGAGTTTATGGATTGATCGGTCATTGTCATTATTTCATGCTTCACTTCTGTCGTTTGTGTCAATGTGTCACCGTCTTTAAAAAACAAATTTGAAAATCTCTTAACTACTTTTTTTATTTCTGAAAGTTCTTCAGAATTAAGGTGGTCTAATTTTAAAATATTTATTTTTGGATTTATTGCTTCTAGTGTACATACATAATTAAATTTATATGGTATGTTTTGAAGGTTTAAATTTTTGTTATTTAAATTCATTGTTCCTTTTTCAAAATCTATTATACTTTCTAAACTCTTTAGAAGATCTGATCCTATTATCAATTGGTATCTTCTATTTGGTAAGTTTTTTACTTTCCATCTTATTAAAGCGTTGGAAGGCATTTTAAATTCTTTTGGTGGTCTAGTATGAACTTCAAAATTTATGTGGTCTTTTCCATTAATTGTTGAAAATGGAATTGGTTCAATTTTAATTTTTTTAAAGTCTTGTATTCTGTCATCTTTAATACTAAAGCTAGATCCTGTATCTATTAAAGATAGGAATTTTTTATTTTCTATTGTTAATTCTATAGTAGGAAGATCCGAGGCTAGTTTATAAAAAAATCTATATTATTATTTTCTTTTACGTTTTATCCGTTTTTCCTTTGTTTACTTGAATATTGTCTACTTCCATTACATCAACTGGTCCTTGTTTAGGACAATTCTGTTGTTGGCGATATTGGCCCGAATTGTTCCTGAATTTTCCTCACTCTTGTTGATTTCGTTGGAAGTGTCCAGAATTATTATTATTATTATTCGAATTATTATTAGAATAATTATTTTGCCTATATTGCCCTGAGTTATTAAAATTTGGATTATTTCTACATTTATTAAAACTATTTTGATTTCTTTGGCAATTATTATTAAATTCATTAGAATTTTTGTTATATTTTAAAATTTTATTTTGATTTACATTGAAATTTTTTTGATTATTTGTATATTTATTAAATCCTTTTCAGATACATGAATCTTCGTATCTTCTTTGTTGCATTATAGCAATTACATCACCTAATTCTCTTAAATTATAATTTTTTTCTAACAAGACTCCTTGAGTCATTTCTTTTACAGTATTCACTAGGAGACTATCTACGTTACTTAAGTCTATATAATTTTAGTCCCTATAATACACTTGAACCTCATCTGACTAATATTTAATATCTTGTATAGTAATAGCTAACTCATTTACCGTATTTATTCGTATGTTGGAGATCATTTTGTATATCTCAGATGGCTCCACCTCTGGTCTGTAACTGAGTTTAAGTATCACCTTGATAGCTTTCCAATCGGATGTATCTGGTATATTTTTGATGCAATTTTTAGCTTCTCCTTGAATCTTTTCGAAGAATATAGCTCGAACCATAGCTTGTTTTGTTTCAGAATCATGTGTAGTTGACAGTTGATATTCAACGTTACTGATGAAGGAGTATATCACTTCAGTTGATGTTTTAGTTTTAACTCCTGTTGGTGTTGGTTGAATCTGCATTTGTCTTAGTTGTTCCATTAATGCTTGGATTTGTTGTTGTTGCACCGCAATATGCTCTTGTAATTTTTCTTCCATGGTGAGTTGATTTTCTAAATTTCTGCCTTCGTCAAATTTGTTCATAATATTTTAATTAATTTTTTTTTTGTTATTTAATTACGAAGCTTGTTTCTACGGATAATATAAAAATCCTTTGTTGTCCACTTTCGTATATTAAAATTTTGTTATGCAAAAAAATAATAATAATTTGATAACTCAAATTAAAAAAAAAATACTTGGTTGCTTTTGTTTATATATTATTTTATTAATTAATTTTATTATTTTTATTCTTTGTTTAATTGTTTCTATCGGACAACCGCACAACTTTGAGTTTGATTCCAGAAATGAATGTTATTATTTTCTTCCACGCAGATCGAACCAATTCAATGAATACATTTGGTGACGCTATTGGTCAAATACTCGTAATTTGATCGTCACAACATGTATTAATTTTTTGATTTAAATATTGGGCAATATGAATGCAAACATATGCATTCTTATTCTTATTGTTTTGTTTTTGTTTTTATGAATAAAAGAAATTGTGTATCGTGTGTGGTATTGTGTAATTTGAATGCATACAAAATAATGCATTCGTGTTTTATTTTTGTATTATGTGTTATTGTTTAAATAAAGGAAATTGTGTAATATGTGAGGTATTGTCTAGTGCGTAATTTATGTGCACTTGACAATATTGAAAATATAATATTTGTTTTTTGAAAGAAAAGTAATAATTAACAATTTCTTAAGAATTGGAATAGTTTGTTATTTATTAATATGGACAGGGTGCTCCATAACAATTTATATATATTTTTTTTAAAAAAAATATTTTATTCATCGAGTTTAGATTCGATCACTGGATAATTTTTTTAATTTAAATTATCCTACCGACTGCGCCACTTTTGTATGTAGTTTTCTTTTTGTTTCAAAAAAAACTTTTTTTACTTTTTTACTTAATTATTTTTTTTTTACGCACAAATTTAACTTGACATGTAATTATAAGTTGTTTATATTAAGTCTAAATACAGAATGATTATCTTTATTTTAATTTGAAATTGCATGGTTATTCTTATTATTATAAAAATGCAATTTCGCAAAAGCTTAACTTAAATGGTATAATTTGAGCAATGTGATTTTGATGGGAAAATAATAATTAAAACTTTTCCATACTGAAATATGATATTTACTAAATTATTTATTTAAATTTTATTGTTGTGAAATAACAGAAATTGCTGATGTAGTGTCTGTTATTTTTATAGGAAAGAAATTTACTATGTTATTATTATTAGAGGAAATTGATGAATACATAACTCGCGTTGCCTCAACGTCACGCGTCGCGCGCGAAATAAGAGTTGTGATCTTGCACAAAATAAAAAAAATAATTATTTTTAATACAATGATCTTTATTGCTTGAAAATGTATTTAAAAGTGACAATTTTATATTTTAATTTTCATAATTACAAATATTGCTGATGCAACTTATTTATGTTTTTTATACAAAAAAAAGCTTACTTAGCGTCTAGATAATTATTTGTGTGAGAAAGGAAGTTACAAAATTTTAATAATGATTTTAATTTTTAAAATTTCACATATGAAATTTGAGTAATTAATTTAAAGAAAAAATAAAAATGAATAAAATTATGATGTAAGTTATACGTATATATTATGACAAGGTTATATACGTAACACACGCGTGCGGTGTTACGTGACGACAATGCGTTGGCATTTTTTTTTGTGGTGTTAATTCTCACTATATTATAATTACTATATAAAAATTACCTGTTCAAAATATTCAATATACAATACACAATCAATAGCTGTTTGAAACAATCTTTTGGAACAACTGAAAAGGTTCCATCAATCAAATATTTCCGTTGATCAGGTGGTATCTTGTCTGTTATAATTTTTTGATTTTTCTGAAAAAAAGATGCAAAAACTACAATCGTCTTCTACAATACATGCCTTAAAGAAAGCCGTGCTACAATTATCCATCATTGATTTTCCAAAAGGATTCCATATGGATTCCTTTTGGAAAGCATTAATAATATCAATTGGTTTTTGCGGGGAATTTGCAAACTTATTGCTTGATATTTGCTGTAATCACCTTTTTATTTTATTGAAATTAATATTTTTACCAGCATTTTGATTACTACAAAGAAAATCAATACATATTTCTTCGTCATCAATTAGTTAAGAAATTTAAACACTAAAAATATACATACATACGTAAAGCTAGTTACAACCCACAAAAAACACAAATAACAAAACATTGTTATACAATGTAATATAAAAAACGTAAAATTACAAAACCAACAAAAAAAACTAACTTTTCAACTGCAATTTGAATACCACTCATTGCATTGATGTCACTTAAAGAATTTGCAGAGTTTTCACAATCATTTTTGATATGATTTAATAATTTTAACTTCTTTTTTCTGGTAGTGCAATGATCATTTTTGCAGTACATTGTTTCAAATAGCACGTGCAATGAATATTATTTTTAATTTGTTTACTTTTTAAATAATAAATATTGAAAAATAAAAATAATTTGTTAGCGAAAGGAAATTCAACTTTTAGTTTCTTTATTAAACACTAACAAAGTTACCCGACGTTGGTCGGGTCGAACGCAAGATATATACTATATAGAATTTACTTCAATAAAGTTTGAGGTTTCGTTTCGTCTAACTGATATTTTAAATTTAATTTGTCTAAAATAATAGATAATTCATTATATTATATTTAACTTACCGATTTGAGCTGGATTCGTTCTGCTTGTTCTTTTAGTTGTAAGTAAGTTTGATGTACTCCGAATGATTTTATCAATTGTGTTTTATTTTGATCCCAGGTAGCGTTGTTTAATCTACGAATAGATATTGTCGCTTTTCCTTGAATCTTTGTTAGGAGAATTCTGGAATTGTAATTTTTTTCATTGCTGTCATTTGTAGAGGATACAATAATTAAATATAAACTACTCTGTTCGAGTGTTGTATTAAGAAGAAATTTATTATAATTATTTTATCTTAATCTAAGTTTTACATTTGTATTTTAGTTATTATATTAAATTATTAAATCTACAGTTAGAACTGTTCCATTGGATGATAAACACTTATTTTCCATGGGCAATCCATTTTTAAGCATTTATTAAGCTCTGTCAAATAGGAACTACACATTCATTAATTTGATGATGGTTTCCGCTTCATTAACATAACTGGTTAATTCGTATGTATTGTTCCGGCATGGCAGCATGTTTCCAGCTCCAACCAACATCTAAAAAAAAAACGAAAAGAATTCGCTTGGAGTACACTATATTAACAATAATAAAAGTATAACACTTACCTAAAATTCATCAGCATCAACCAGCGATGTCATCAGCATCAGTAGGTTGTCATGTATTCTCTAATCTGAAAGAATTTATTATTAATATGATCAATATTATTAATTTTAATGTGATTATTATTTAAATATTAAATATTTAAATAATCTAAATATTACTTACTTGTATCTGCTTGTTTACTTTTATTTCTATTAATTTGTCACTTTGACGTATTATATTTAAGTCTCCACTATAATTATATAATTTCGAATATCACAGTTTTTGAGTGATATTTAAGTTGAGTAATTATATCAAGTTAAGCTTTTATTGTATTTTGTTATACAAAAGATAACATATGTTCATTATGTATTTCATCGAAATACATTTTTATTTGAAGGTCAATAAACTATTTATGTGTGCATTATGTATTATTGTATTCCATACATTAAATTAGATTTGTTATATATTTAAGATCATTGAACTTAGATTTTTAAGTTACGTTAGTAAATTGTAATTAATATGAAAATTGAATTATAGCATTCTCTTCCATTTTAGATTTCAAAGAAACAAGTTGTAATTAAATAAATTAAATAAAGATCATATTTAGATATTGTTTTAATTTACAAAATATAGAATAAAATTATTATATTTAAACTAATATATATAAACTATTAGATTTAACAAAGGAAATATAGTGTACATTTAAAGACAACGAATTATAAACTATATTAAGAAAAAATAATTATTAAACTACTATTTAAAGAGTGTTTCATTTATAATTTGAACAAATACAGTCCTTGTAAAAACAGTACCATCCCCTAAACGCAGGAATTACACGAGCTTCGGCAATGATGTCCTTGAACGTTAATCCCACCGGGTTCATTTTGGATTCACTTGATTTTGGTAAGGTTGTATTGAGCTCTTTGTATCCTTTTCAAATCACTTATTTCTGTCATTAATTATATTTAACTGACAGTTGTTTTTTTTTTTTTGTCTATGTTAATATTTTATATTTAGAATTTATACTTTTTTATTAATTTTATTTTTAATGCAACAGTGTTGGTATCCTATCGACTGCGCCACATAAATTCTCGGTTTAAATAAAAACACAAAAGAATTTTTTTTTTTATTATTATTCTTTATTTTCTAAATTTATTTTCTTACTTTATTCATTCAACTCTTCTAAAGAACTGCCTTTTCTTATTTTAATTTATAAGAAAGCAATCGAACAAAAATACTAGCAAGAGGAAATGATTTCATCATTTCCTAATTGATTATTTAATTGTTTATTTTTTTTTAGCTAATTTCGAAATCAGAATCAATTTTTTTACGTTGAGAAATTTATGCTGAGTTCGACAAGCACTGGCTATAAAGGCATACTGGATATTATTTTCCTTCATAAATTCTTTAAACTGTAAAGCAGTGAAACAGGTTATTCTGTGGGCATGCTATACGGTTTATTCTGATCACATATTATTCTTGTGGGCCTACTATACGGTTTAAAATATAACTCAAGTAATTTAATCGTATCGTTAGTGCCTTGGGAATTAGGGGCATATAACTTTGTAAATTTGGTAAAAGCGTCTATTACCACTAAGATATATTTTTTTTATTTTGTATCGTTTATAACGGTCCATAATAATCAATTTGGATGGTTTCAAAGGGAACAGCACCTTTGGGAATTGAATGTAAATAAGCTTCCTTCTTTCCTGACTTAGGATTGTACGTAATACATTTTAACTAATTTTCGATATATTCTCTTATTTTATCCTTTAAGTATGGGAACCAATACGTGCGCTTAACATATTCACACGTTTTTTCAATACCTAAATGTCTTAAGGTCTCATGAGCATTTCTGATAACTTGGAACTGCATGTTTTTAGGTACATAAAAGCGGACTTTATTCTTTTCAATCTTACAATAAATTAACCCATTGTAATGAACCTGGGTAGGGTTTCCGAGAGGTAGGAAACCCTCGCGCGGGGCATGCCTGGAACGGGTGTGCTTCAGTCGAGGAGGGTTCAAATTTTACCGCGCGGGGCCATTACAAAAAAAAACAAATTGCATGCCAAGGGAACACGAAGGAAAAAAAATATTTTAAAGAGACCGCGAATCTACACCAAAAAAATTTTTTATTAACACTAGGAGGGTTGGACAGAAGGTCCCCGCCTCCCCACACATATACCCGAGCCATCATTGATGATAATTTAAACCGCGAAATAATTAAAAACTCGCGCGTAAACAAACCGCGAAAGTCACATTGTTTACTTTTTAAAATAATTTATAACACTAAAATAAAAATAAGCAACTGTCATTGTCAGAAGTTGACAATTATAATTAAGAAAAATTAGTATTTCCATCGTGCTAACTAATTAAATCAACGAAGCCGTCTACCGGCAAAATTTCAAAATATTGAAATTTATTTCATAAAAATCAAAAAAAAAAAAAATTTCTTAGTAATATAATATGAGTGTCGTAAGATCGCCCCCAGTAGGGCGAAATGATACAGAAACAACTTTACTACCAATAAAGAACCAGATTACATCAATCACTACAGCAACTGTAGCGGATCCAACCAACTCTGTAATAATATCAAAATATACAACCACTAAATCAACTAGTACATTACCATCATCAACAACAACAACAACAACAACAACATCAACAACAATATTTGCAACCGCAACAACTATGACTCCAACAACAGTTAACTCGAACTACATCAAAACAACTTCAATAATAAAAATAAATACTGTCATAACATCTGTAAGTGAAAACAAAAAATTGCCACTAAAAAGAAATAGAGAATCTCCTGAAAAATTAACAACTCCACCTCGAAATATAAAAAAGTTTAAATCAAAAAACCAAAAAATCCTAAAAACTTATTGGCTAAATCGACCCACTACAACTACCTCGTCAAATCCTTTCAACATACTTAAGTCAAATGACGAATATGATGATGAAGTGGGAATTATTCATAATACAGAAACAAAAGAACCTGGGAACAAAACTGAAGATCCAAAAGTTCCAAAGCCTCCTCCAATATACGTGCAAGGGATGAAATTTCTGGAAACACTGACAAAAGCTCTGAATGATGTAGCGAAATATCAATACGACCTAAAAATATTAAATGGTAACGAAAAGGAAAATTCAACCAAAAGATATTGCAAGCTATAGAAATATAACTAAAATGCTAAAAGAAACAAATACGCAGTACTACACTTATAAACCTAAAGAACTGAGGGGATTTAGGATTGTATTAAGCCACATGCATTACTCAGCAGAGCATGATACCATTAAAGAAGAATTAGCTGAACTAGGCCACAAAGTAACTAACATTAGTAATATACAAGATCGAAAAACTAAGAAACCATTATCACTATTTATGATCGAATTAGAAAATGCTCCAAACAATAAAAATATTTATGATGTAACCTCTTTACTCCAATGCAAGATAGTATTTGAACCACCTCATCAAAAAAGGGTTATACCACAATGTACAAACTGCCAAAAATACGGACATACAAAAAATTATTGTTCCAAGGAACCTATATGTGTAAAATGTGCAGGAAAACACAAAACAATCAACTGTCCTGTGGCCCTCACTGTCGAAACAATTAAGTGTGCTCTCTATAACGGAAATCACACTGCTAACTACAAAGGATGCGAAATATACAAACAACTAAGAATACAACGCTTTCCAACATTACGACGCAAGGAAATAGTACCAGACAATGCAACCAACAAAATAAATTATGACAACTCTGTTGTCCCTGGAAAATCATTCGCTCAAGCAGCTGCTCAAAATTTAACGTCCAGCACCAAAGAAACTAGTTCGACAACTCCTGACAAAGACTTTCTAGAGATAAAAGAAATGATGAGACAACTCATTATCCAAATGACAAACATGATAAACATAATCACTGTACTAGTATCAAAAATAAATGATAAATAAACCTAAAATAAAAATGGCAATATGGAATGCAAACGGACTAATCCAACATGCGTTTGAATTAAAGCAATTTATATATCAAAATCACATTGACGTAGTATTAATTTCTGAAACCCATTTTACCAATAAAACTTACCTAAAAATACATGACTATAATATACACTATACAAACCACCCAGATGAGAAGGCACATGGTGGGACAGCTATTATAATTAACAACAAAATTAAATACAATGTACTACAAGAATATAAAAAGGAACACATACAAGCAACTTTAATACAAATTGAAGACATAGATGGGCCTATGGTTATATCGTCTCTCTACTGTCCTCCTAAACATAACATAAATGTGGCACAATATGATCATTATATCAAGAGCTTAGGAAACCGATTCATTGTAGGAGGGGATTTCAATGCAAAAAACACGGAATGGGGATCCAGAATCACAAATAGCAAAGGTAAAAAACTATTAAATGCTATAAAAATTAACAATTGTAAGCACCTAAGCACTGGAGAGCCTACTTATTGGCCAAGTGACTTAAACAAAAACCCCGACCTAATTGATTTTTGTATACTAAAAAACTTGACTATGGATAAATTGACAATCAAATCATGCTTAGAGCTATCATCTGACCATTCACCTATAATACTAGAATACAGCACGATTGCCTTATTAGAGTAACATGAATGCACTCTACATAACAAAAAAACAGATTGGGAGACTTTTCGCGAAATAATACAATTAGAGCTAAGCACTAATATCAGTTTAAAATCAGCAAGGGAGCTCGAAAGTGCTATTGTATATTTTGGTGACGTGATCAGCGAAGCCTCTATCAGAACAATACCTAGCATAACACATAGAAAATCATTCTACCTAGTTAATGATAGGATAAAGAAGAAAATAAAAGAAAAAAGGAAATTAAGGAAAAAATGGCAAATTACAAGATCACCAGAAGATAAGAGAACCTTAAACAAAACGCTATTAACAACAAAACAAAGGAATTAATAATTATCTAAGCGAATTAACAGCAACATCTGAACATAACTACTCCTTATGGAAGGCTACAAAAAATTTGAAACAAACGACTCCACATAACCCTCCTATTATGAAAAGCAATGGAACGTGGGCTAGAACAAACAATGAAAAAGCAATATTACTTTCTGAGTTCTTCAAACAAACATTCACAAATCAAAACAATAATACCTGCAGTCTACCGATAACTGACTATGAAAATAATGAAGTCAACATTAAATGGGTCACTACAGAAGAAATAAAATTATGCATCAAAAAGAGAATAAAACATAAAAAATCTCCCGGTTATGATTTACTGACAGGTAAAATAATGAAGGAGCTGCCTGAAAAAGCAATTGAATTTCTAAGAAATATATTCAATGCTATATTTAGGTTGAAAGAATTTCCTAAAGTCTGGAAGGTAGCCCAAGTCATACCAATACTTAAACCTGGAAAAGATGCTACATTAGCAACATCGTACCGACCAATTAGTCTCTTGCCTATTCTTTCAAAAATATTCGAAAAACTATTTTTTGATCGACTAGAACCAATATTAATACAACAAAATCTAATACCGAATCACCAATCGACAAAGTCTGGCACGAAGGCCTACTACATAAACTGAGAAACTTCTTGCCAAAGGGATATTACCTAATTATAAAAAGCTATTTAAGTGATCGTTATTTCTTTGTTAAATACAAGTATGAATGTTCAAATATAAGTAAAATAGAAGCAGGAGTACCACAAGGCAGTGTTTTGGGTCCAGTTTTATATCTCCTGTACACAGCTGATATTCCAATACCAAGAAAACAGAATACACTATTAGCAACATTTGCAGATGATACTGTTCTACTTGCTTCACATGACTGCTTAAAAACAGCTACTAAACAGGTACAAAAAATTATGAATAAAACAATGACTTGGTTCCAAACTTGGAATATCCAAATTAATGAAGACAAAACTACTCAAGTTATATATACAACAAGAACTCGATACGATCCTGAACCAATAATGATAAATAATAAAGAAATAAAAATCGAAAATCAAGCTAAATACCTAGGGATGCACATTGACAATAAATTGACATGGAAGAACCACATAATCCACAAACGTAATCAAATAAGGCTAAAATCCGGACAACTACAATGGCTTTTGGGAAATAAATCTAAATTGACAATGAACAACAAGCTGCTACTTAACAAAACAATCATAAAACCGATATGGACATATGGTGCAGAAATCTGGGGTACCTCAAGCAATACCAACATTAATTTAATACAAAGAGCACAATCAAAAATAATTAGCACGATAGCGAGAGCCGAATGGTATGTGAGAAATGATGATCTACACCGTGATTTAAAAATACTAACAATACATGAAGAAATTAAAAAGAGAAGTTTAAAATATCAACAAAAAATATCAACCCATTCTAACAATGAAATTAGCACTCTACCAGAACAAGAAAGAATAAGAAATAGACTCCTGAAAAAATACAGACCACATGATTTAATAAATAGATTGTAAGTTTAAAAAAAAAAAAAAAAAAATAAGCAAACATATAATGTAAATGAATTTTAGAAAAAAATTACTATATAAAATGATTGTATAGTTATACATATACTCTACGCAAAATGTAAGGAAAATTACTAGGTGTCTTATATTAAGACAGATGTAAATAAAAATGGGAAAAAAAAAAGTTCATATGAGTGATATCTGCTTTCAATATCTGTCCTACGTTTGGAAAAGTAGAACACATGATTCAACTTTCCATCCTCCTTACTTTGTAACAGTATTGCTCCGTATCTGACAGAGCTTCCATCGCAATGTAGCTCAGTCTCATGCACTGGCGAAAAGATTGATAAAACCGGTCTTTTTAACAATTTTGACTTTAGTTCATCAAAAGCTATTTGATCATTTGAACCAAAATGAAACTTTTTCGATTTGAAATAGGAACTCATTCCAATAAATCGCTGGACTTCTCTTACTGTTTTAGGAATAGGAAATTGTAAAATTGCTTCAACATTACTTTCATTTGGTTGTATTCCTTCCTTGCTCAACGTATATTCTAAATAATTGATTTTGGTAAAAAAAAATTTATATTTAGTAGTATTTAATTCAAGACAATTATCAGATAAGATACTAAAAACCTGTTTTAGAATTATTACATGTTCGTCTACAGTCTCAGTCGCTATTAGGAAACCATCAATGTAAATAGTCACTAAATGTAATTTTTTAATTCAGCAAAAAGTTTTTTAACATATCGTTGAAATACCGAAGGGGCATTCCGTAAGCCGAATGGCATTCTTTTCCATTAAAACTGTCCTAGAGGTGTTATGAAACTAGTAATTTTAATAGAATTGTTCTCCATGTGAACAATGTGGAATCCACTTTTCATATCCATTATAGTAAAATATTTTTTATTCGCGAATCTATCTAATAGGTCTTCGATTACTGGCAAGGGGTAGTTGTCATAAAGAGTGATCTTATTTAACGTTCGAAAATTAATACATAACCGATAATACAATACAATAGGAGAGCAAAAGGGGGAAGAGCTTTCCCGAATAATATCAGTCTTTCAATAATTTATCTAATTTTTCCGATAAAATATTTGTTTCATGAAATGATAAACGACGTGGCTTAGAAGTAAAGAATTCTTCTTTCATTAAATTCATCTCGCATTTGATCTTAGGTTTCATATTTTTCTTACACTCATTCTTATAATTTAAAAATAATTTTGCAATTGTATTTCTTGCTTGAAGAGAAATTTCTGCACTATAATTTAATTAAAAATTTCCAATATTATTATCATTATTAGCAATATTTATATTGGCTAATTCACGTATACAAGTTACTTCATTGTTATCTTCAGATTCAACATTTTTATTGTTATTTTTAATAATAAAAATGTTTTCCTTTGGTTCAATTATTAATTTAAATCCTACTTTATTCAAAAAATCTCTACCTATAATGATGTTGGCTTCCATTGTTTCATTTGGAACGACCAACAACTTTATTAGATGGTAATTCTGGTTATATGTTGCCTCTTTCCTAAACTATAGATTCTTTCTGTTCCGATTCCATTTGGTACCACTCTTCTTTGGTTTCGTTGGTCGTACCATTGATTTGTCATTTCTTTGAATAATTGAAAACCGAACACATAATAGTTTCATTTCTAAACGTTGTTAACGATAATAATTGGTCCGATATTTTAAGAACGTATTTCAAATTCAATCTAGCGCCTTCGATCAATTCTTGAAACGCGGTTGTTCTTATGATATAACTTATAAGTTTCTGACGTATTTCAGCTCTCCTAGGTGGTAATATAGCTGGATGTCCACATAGATTTTGGGTGATCACTGCTCCTAATGGAACTACAATTCTAAAATTTATATTGGGACTTTCGTCATGTGATGTCGCAGCCATTAGCACATCTCCTGCTATTCCTAGAGATGGAATCTTTTCGAATAATGGATATGTATCTATATTTATGCTGGGTGCGTGATATCCACCAAAATTTTGGATTACCGTTGTTGGAAGGTTCGGAATCTGTATTTCGGTTTCTTTTCCCATTTTATCTGTGTAATTTCCAATCTCTTTTAAGTATGTTGCGATTGGTGCTGGAACGTTGGAAGTTATGTCTTTGACTGCCTTTAGTAATTCCTTTTCACTGCTCGTTAAAGCTGTGTTTCGCTGTTTTGACTTGACTGTTAAAAGTCTTAGTCATAGTAAAGCCGTTGCGTAATAACTCAACTCTTCTTTGATCATAATTCTATCTAGCATTCTTTCGTCTCTTGACATTTCTGAAAATGAATTTCTTGATATTTCAATAATTTGTGAAAAATTTGTTGAAAATGATTCGTAAGGATTAATTTCATTTACGATAACATCGGTTGCGGATACTGAGTCTAGTATTAAAGGATCGTTTTTCTGTGGAGTTGGAGCTAATTTGTCGTGCTCAGCTTTGTTAGTGGAGTTACTGCTGGTGAATTTGGACCTCTGCGTTGTGTTTGTTTAGCTTTCTTTTTGCCTACTTTGACTGGATCAACATTTTCAATGTTGCCTTTGTATGCTGGAGCTAATTTAGCCACTTCTTCTTTGGTGTATACTTTCTTATCTTCCATCTTGTTGTTGGTTTTATTTTATATTTTTGTGTTTATATTTAACACTTTGTTTTAGATAACTTTTTAAAATGTTTACTTTCGTTTTTCAAAATTTGTTAACTTTTTGAGTTGCTGTCAAATCGGTGTTGTGTATTCCCGATTTTGAATTTCATATATGTTGTTTGTTGTTGTTGTACTCATTTTAAACGGACAATTTTTTGTTTGATGGTTAGTTTGTCCACATCGATAACAAGAAACTTTTTCTTTTTTAGACTCGGTACAATTGGTTGCTAAGTGGCCTTTCTTGCCACAATTGTAGCAGTTAATCTCACTTCTTTTATTTATATTTGTTGCTAATGCTGGTGTTACATATTTTTTTATGAATAGTTTCGATGATTATGATTTTGACAACCTTCCGTAGCATCCCTTATTGAAATTTTTGAGAAAACTTGTAGAAGTTCTTTTTGGGATTTAAAGTTTTGCATTCTTGCTTGATTTTTTAGATTGGAATTGATGATACCATCAATCAATAAATCCACTATTTCATCTTCTGGTACACGGTTGATTAAACAAATTTTTGCTTGATAATAGGACGAGAAGTTTCTCTACCTTTACATGTTCTGGTTTCCATTTCCTTCCGAAGTATTAATGTTTGTTGGGCCGACTATCAAATACAAGTTAAGTTCGTGCGTAAGTTCTTCAAAAGTAAAGTTAATATGTCTTACCTTTGAATGAAACCATTTTATTGCTCCCCCTTTCAATTTAGAAACAATAATTAATTTCATTTGTTCATCTTTAAAACGTTTGTATATTTTTTTAATGTTATAAACCTGATTATACCACACCATAAAACTCTCATCTACTTTAAACTCTGAAAGGAGTTCACTTATTTCTTTCATGCTAAAACTAGAATTTATTGCTTTCTCATTCTTCATTAATTCGAGTTCTTTCTTCAATCGCCGCGTTCAGTACAATCTAGCGCTGCAAAATTACTGTAACGGTCGAGCAAAATTTCTACTGAACGGTGATTTTATGTAGCGCTAGAATAAAGCGCTACATAAATTTTGCAGCAAAAAAAATCTATGCTGAATCGAGCAGCGACTTTTAAATGACGTTTATTTGTTGGTATTTTGATGTAAAAAATATTTGTTTACCAACATTTATATTTGTGAATTTGAAGTGATTAGTTATGAACATTTGTGAGTAAAGAAAAATAATAATATTAAATAATAATAAATAAACATAGATAAAAAAATTAGTGATTTACTGAAATTGATTTTACTAAGTTGAATTTAATATAATAAAATTTGAAATATAAACAATTTCGAATAAAACTTTTGAATCATTATACAATTTAAAAAAAATTTAGTTTTCTTTTACGAGCTGTTGAAGAACCCGGCTCAGAAGAAATTGGAGAAATTTGGGAGTTATCATCCCAAGAGTTTGATGATTCAGGCCGCTCCTCTACAAATGACGATACCACTGGATAGTTGCCCTGAGATGTACTATCGATACTATATATTTCTGTCATAATATCATAGTATGGCTAACGACAAGTGCCATCACCAGAGCTGTTTTTCTTTCGCTTATTCCGTTCGAAAGTTATTTTTAGATCACGAAATTTTCTGTCCAGTTGGTTTTCCGTAATCCAATGTCCTTCACTTCCAAAAATTATTTTTATTTCACTCAACAATTTGTTTTTTTTTTATTGTTGGATTCCTGAACATAAATTTTTTATCATTGTATGATTGCAATAATAATTTGATGGTTTCGTCAGTCCATAAGAAATCCTAAACACAAAATGCTAAAATTTTTATCTTACAATAAATCAAAATAAAAATGTTACCTCCAGATAGCTTTCTCCACTCATTTGATAGGAAAGGCTAAGCTCTTCATCTATGTATATATGCATATAAATAAAAATAAAATTATATGTAATTTCAATATAATTATGATTTTATTTACTTTAATTCCTTACCATAAAAATTCTCCAATTTGATATAGATATTTATTCGTATTAAAATAAAATAAAAATACAACATACAACAAATGTCAGTCGCATAAAACAAATGTCATTTTAAATTTTGCTGCAAATCGTTCAGTACCACAATGTAGCGGTAATTGCTACATTGCTGATTTTTAATGCAGCGCTAGATTGGGCTGAATGTACCCAATGATTCAATTTCCTTCAACTGCAGATCTCTTTCACCGGCGGCTAATTCGCTTTGTACAGCTATCTCTACGGCTTGTGACTGGCTTACTGTTTTACTTGCAAATGGCGTACTTGTTTGAACACGTTTTCTTGCTGAACTAACATTTTGGATAATATCGTAATCTTCATCTTCTGATTCTGA
Organism: Argyra leucocephala; assembly: GCA_963942445.1. NCBI lineage: Eukaryota > Metazoa > Arthropoda > Insecta > Diptera > Dolichopodidae > Argyra > Argyra leucocephala. The sequence continues at coordinate 51,222,482 of OZ012679.1, read as the reverse complement.
TAAGTTTTTCTGTTGAACAACTTCCTTTAAACGTTCATAAAATATTCTTCTGGTACCAACACAATTAATACCCTTTTCTTTACACAACCGCTTTAACTCTTCCTTTTTATAATTTTTAATGACGAGCATTTTCAATTTTTTTTTTATATTTTGGATCTATATCCCACTTCTGATTTTGTAGTACTTGTTTCTTTCTCCTTTATTAATTACCCACTCATTTTTTTTTGTTTTTAATTCTTTTGTCTTACGCTATCGCTATGCTATATATTTTGTTTCTAATGGCGAGCTAGCAACATTAACACTTGTTGCAGAAACACGCAACAGCATAAAATTGATTTTTTAATTGTTTAATGTTGTAAGTTGTAACCTATTTTAGTTTTATTTATTATATTTACTTTTGTGTTACTCATATTCACTTAAATTTTATTTAATTATTATTTTAACTTGCTTTATGGTAAAAAAATTTAAAAATATGAAATATAGATTTAATTCCAAATTCCCATTAAAAATTATTAATATTTTCATATAAATATTTAAATTTTTGAAATTACGCAAAGCGACACACTCTTACTTCCATTAAAGCTAGAAAGCTATTGGGGCCCTACCGCGTATTCCGATTTTCGTAAAACTAATTTCGTATTCGAAAGATTGGTACTCTGTAATACGAAATTCGAGTTAAAATAAGTTCGACAATTCAAAAATCGTGTATACGAATCCGAATGTAAATTTTTGTACCATGTAATACTACTTTCGAATATTTTTTAACATATTTTATCCGAATGGTTTTTTGTTATCGAATGGAATTAAAACTTTGTTTGTTTTAAAATTAAGTGAGTTATTTAAAAATATAATTATACTTAATGTTACAATAATAACTAATAATATAAAAAAACTACATTTGTATTTAATTTAGTATTTAAAAAAATTTATATTATTTCATATTTGTGTTTTATAAATTAGGCTTAAACAAAAAACAACACCATCTCATTTTAAAATAATTATGGAGTTTCAAAACGAAATACAAATACAATAAAATTGATATAATTTTAATTAAAAAAATAAAAAATAATAAACACACATTTAAAGTACATATACAAAAACATTACTGACAATTAGAAATTCGGAAACTTACGTTACCAACTTAAATGACGCTTATTTCCTTTCGAATTTGATACGCGGTACCAATTAATTTTACATTCGAATCGCAAATTCGGATAATCGTTCGAATCCGAATTTCATACACGGTAGGGGGCCTGAACTACTGAAGAAATAGATATTTTTCATTAATTTTTATATCAATAGCTTTTTTTAACATGAGGAAAGCTGAAAGGAAACTACCTTCTCTTTATTATTAGCCCCTGATGAGAATAGGTGATGGAAAATTTTGAATTTTTTTATTGTATTTTATACGATAAAAATGTTTGTAATTTAATATTTAAGAAATAAATACATCAAATACTCATATATATTTAAATAATTTTATTTTTTAAATGAAAATATAACATATCTTTAAGTTCAAGGTTTTATATTTACAGACATTTTTTTAAAATAAAATATAATATAAAGTAATATAAATAATGAATAAAAATGATACATGATACATGATAAGTAAAAATTATAATGCACATATAATATAAATTGGGGTTGTATTTGTATCACTCATTTTCGTGAGCTTATCCCTTTTTTCGCGAGCTTTTCGTTGTTACAATTTCCTTTTATTTGATGAACTCGAAAAAATTTGAAATTGAAAAAATATATAATGAATTAATAATCATATATAATATTATATAAAATAACTTCTTGTGCAAAATTTTTTAAATTAAAACATTTCAAATCAATTTTATTTCTTATATTATTTTTAAAGAACAAAAAGTTTTGTAATTATTTATTTTAGCTTGGTATAAATTTTCACAAAATTTAACTTTTGAAAATCGAAGTTTTTTTTTAGACCGGGCGTTATTTTATTTAAAAAAGACAGATTTCTTCTTTATATTGTGGCAAGCTGGAAATTTTAACTAATCAGGTTGATATTTTAAATAGAGTAAAGCCAAAATATGAATCGGGAACAATAATTATGGCTTTTTAATTTATGCTCATTCGTGCGCTACCTCAGATTTTATGGAAACTTTTGATTTTGCCGTGCAAAAGATATTTACAAAATATATCTTCTAAAATGCACGTTAGTCCTAATTATAAGCAACCAAGTAATGATGAGAATTATTTGCAACATATTTCTAAATCCTTAGCTGATAAAGAAAAATATGTCGCTTTGTTAGTGGAAGAAATATACATAGACAAAGGTTTGCAATTTAAAGCAAACAATCTTGTCGGTATGGTGGTGAATAACCCTTTACAATGTGCCAGAACTGCAATGGCGTTTATGATTAAATCAGTTTTTGGTAATTACAAGGAAATAGTTTGTTTATTTTCAGTAATTCGTCCAAGTGGTAATTTAATTCATTCCTCAACTGTTTCAATAATAAACTTTGTGCAATCACTCGGATTTCATGTTGTTTCATTATTGCTGATAATACTCGCATAAATCAAAATAAGTTTAAATTATTTAGCCGCGACAGTAATTTTTTCACAAATCCCGTTTTTTTAAATAGTCAAATTTACTTACAATATGATACGGTTCATCTGTTGTAAAATATTAGAAATAATTGGTTAAATCTTGGAAATTTAGGTAAATATATCCTATTTTGAAATTCAGTAGTTATACTTCTTTTATTAACTGTCGTAAAAAGAGATACTTCAGGAATTTGCATTAGAAATTGATTCAACTGATAGCAACTTTTGTTATCCAGACATAAAACTAAATTTTGAACTGGTTCAGAATCTGTTTTAGGTTTTTCACATTATTTGGTATTTCAACACGTACTATTTCTGGAAGAGTTTTCCATTTTGGACAGTTTTCTGGTTCAAATTCTAATAATAAAATTAATTAAATAAATTATTTATTATGGAAATTGTTACATAATAAATAATTTATCATTTATCATTATTTCGTTTAATTTGTTCACATGTGTTTAAAATATAACCAATACATTTGACAGTACAATTAAATAAAAAAAATTTAAGTGTTGGTTTACCTACTTGGATTTTGAAAAAAAGACTTAAATGGGTTTGTTAATAACTGAAAAGAAATTAAATTCGATAAATAGCCGATGGTAACAAACCGCTTTAATAAAATTATTAATTTTTTTATAATATTAAATTTTTACTTTAGAATAAGTTTTTTTATTTAGCACTAAACACAACACAACATTAACGAACCACAATTTTCGCGGGACACCTTTGGTGTTTATGTCGTGGTAAAAAAAAGTTTTTCACGGCTTGTTACACATACAATATCGAAGGTTCCGGTGAGACATAAAAATAAATGATGTACTAATAACAAATATGTAGATACACATGCATTTGTGTATAATTTTAAGTAATAAGAATAACCATTGAGTGAATTATGTTTTTTTGTGTTAAATGCTGTTTGCTTTTGGGTTATTATACCATATTAAACTATTGATAAAATTTCTATTAGTCCTTATTATTTTAAATCAAAAAATTGTTTGTTGTATTTATATTTTTTTTTATTTTTCCTCGTAATAATAACTAAATATCATAATAACTGTGTAGTACGCCAACTAATGAGTACGTCATATGTTAAAATTTAAACTTTCAATTTCAATTTGAATTTATGGTTTTATTTATTAAAACCTTATATATATTTCTCTGTCTATTTATTTTATTTACAATCAGTTTAGACTTATCTAACAATCACATTTGTTAAACTATTAAATTTTTTTTATATACAACACCACTGTTTGAAATCTCTTTTTGAAGTGGCGATTTTTCTTCTTAACTCCTTTTTCTAATTTTAAATGCAACGGTCTTCTTTTATAAGTTCATTGTCTTTTTGTCCTTGAAATGTTATTATGACTTTTAATGACCTATATAATTTTACTCATAAGATACCCAACACCCAAACTGCGCGAAACTCGGTTTTATTATAAGTTAACTCTACGTTGCTAGTTTAACAAATGTGATCATGTCAAATTGACAATTAATCAAAACAAGAAATGAAAAGGAATGAACAAAAACAAATGTAATAAATTTGTTCGCGAAGAAAATTAAAGGAAATAAAGGTAAGTAACATTAAATTAATGAAATTATAAATGATTATAATTATATATGATAAATTAACAATTTACTATTAAATTTATTTTAGAATTTGCATGCCCTGTTGACGGTGGAATTCCACTGGAATTACATTTCTATAGGTAAGTATTCTCTTGATTGTAAATTTGTTTTTTTTGCTTTTTAGTTGATTTAAACGTTGGATTTGAAACAAACGCTGGATCTTGAACAAAAACAAAAAAAAAATTTTGTTTTTGGTTTTTGGTTTTCTTTTTGTTTATATTCGTCAATTCATAATAATGAATAAAAAAAAAGAAAAAAAACATTTCAATCGTTGCTTTATCCGACATACATCCTCCTCTTATAAAATAACAGTAAAAGCTGACATTTGAATATTTGATAATAGCATAAAGGAAGTATAATATAGAGAAACTATGCGGAACAAATTTTGTGACGATTTTTTTTTGCTTAAAAATTTTTTGAAAATACCCCATACACAGTAGGACCTAGATAAACTAACTTTAAAATTTTGTAATACGTCATTTTAATGTCTTCGTTAACAGAAACTCATACAAAATATTGAACTAAAATTTTTTCTTTTATGCAGGTTCAACTGTATAGATTCTAGCTTTGAGAGAGAGAATCTTTAAAATGATTTTAATTTTTGTTTTTTTTTTGTTTTTGCTTTTATATAACATACATATAGTGTAGTAGCGGCAATGAGGTAAGGTTGTGTATGTCGTATCAAATACACACTTGTTGGGTAGATGTAGAGTATACCATAATATGAAATGCATGGTGTCGGGACAAAATTTCAAAGACACAATTACATATTTAAAAAAATTAAATCCCAATTTAAGTTTTTATAAAAAATTTGAAATTATTTGGTTTTGTAATGAAGGTACTTTTTTTTTCTTAAAAAAAAGTAAGAATACTAAGTGGTTATGCTGAAGTCCGAAGCGGAATATTCCCGAAAAAAATTTCCGACCGGAATACGAAAAATATCAGTATTCTGATATTCGACTCCAAAGTCTGTGCAGAAATCAATATTAAATGTTTTGGAAGATTTTTTTTTATTTCAAATAAAAAAGGCGTTGACAGTTTAAGTTTTTTTTAATTTATTTTGTAAAAAGTTATAAATTTTTTAATAATTACATAACGTAATTTGTACATAAATTAAAAGTAAAACTTATACATTTTTAATTACATATGTAGGTATATACAAATTAAAATTTAATAGTAATTTTTTGTTACACATTACATTTTGTTGAAAACGATAAAAGATATTATTCGTTTGAAGCGCTTTTTTAATTTGTAATTTCGACGGACTTCAGCATAACCACCTAATTCTTATATAAAACAATTCTTATGAAAATATAAAACAAAATCATATTTTGAAAGGAATTTACAGATTTTGACAATTTCTTCCACATTTTATAATGATTAATAAAAATTTAAACATTTAATTGTTTTAAATATGAAATTTTGTCTTTATGAAATTTTGTCATGGAACCAAAATGTTACATTTTTAATGCAAACACAAACAACTTACTTTAAATTGGAAATTTATAAAGAAAGGAGAATTAAATTTTAATATAGAAATAGAATATTCAAAAATAATGTTCACGTTCATTGTTAATATATTATGATAAGATAAACTTAATAACCTACACTCTACCTCTACTATGCATTATACACTAAGAAATCAAGGAATACATGCATATATATGAATTACGATAGTGTGCAAAATTCTTACTTACTGCAGTGTGGCACAAAAAAGATAAGCACATTGAAGTAATTGAAAACATAAATTAATAAATTATTTATTTTTTCTAATATTATAATATTGTTAATACTAGTAATATTATAATAAATTTAAGAAATTATTTTTGTTTATTTAATTTTTCATTTTCATTTTTATATTCAAGTTATTTATTTTTATTACATTCAAAGTGTTTATTATTTTATTACACTTCAATTCTGCCTTTTCTCTTTGTTTAAAATATATTTTACAACATAGGTAGGTACATATTATTTGTACATTTGTAAAATTTTATTAAAGAATTTTAGTTTTAGAGCCACAAATTCTAAAACAGGTACATTTTTTTTCTTCAAAACCTATCTAAGTGGTGCCTATGAAATGTTATTTTTCAACGCATAAAAAAGTAATTTAAATAGAATTTTACATTTTATTTGAAATTGAAATAAAACTCCAATTCAATGCAAGAACAAAATCAAAGAATTAGAAATTATAAAAACAGTTTAGACGCTTCAATTAGTGTTATTTTTTATTTTGATGAACAAAAGAAAAAACAACAAAACAAAGTTAAATATTTTATAAATTTTCATCTTTTGAAATGTTCAACATTATTGTACGATACTGTACGAGGTACAAAGGAAATAAAATATTTGTTATTTATATTATGCTTAGGCGAATCCTTTTCTTTTGTATTTGTTTAGTTATGATTATTTTTATTTATAAACAATCAGTTTTACTGTTCGCATAAAGAACTTCATTTACAGTTTCTAATGATAATTCTACCAGATCGCTTTCGTCACTAATAAATATTGAAAATCCTGAATATTCACATCCTCAAAACCTTCACCTTGTTGCATGTACATAAATAAAAATATGTAACCGTGTGGCTAGAGGTACGAAGCGTGTTATAAGAGGGTAATTCACAAATTTCTGGACGTGATGGAGGAGGATTACATGTACATTAATTAAATTATTTATTAGTTTTTTATGAAACTTCAATCCCGCTTTTATTTAAAATATTCATATATCTACCTATTGCAAAATATATATGTACATACACATTTGTGAAATTTTTATTTTAAGAATTTTAATTTTACAGCCACAAATTCAATTCATACCCATATATTTTTTTTTTTATTTTTCAAGACATATCTAAGTTACCTATGATACCTATGAAATGACCCTTCAACGAATAGTACAAAAATAATTTTTCAATTTATTTTAAAATTTAAATTAATAAAGAATACATACAAATTGAGTCCAAAAACAAAATCAAAAAATTTCAAATTACAAAAACAATTTACACTGCATTGTTGCAGGTGTTCTTTTGTTTTGCCGAAACACAGAAAAATAAAAATTAAATCATTGTATGTGTGAATATAAACAAAACATATTACATTTTTTCTATGGCTTCTTCCTTACTACCTTATTTTCTTTTTTTTGCACACATATCACACGACACACATATATAAATTATAATGAAGGATTAAGGAATTACAATATTGTTATCAAGATCATTGAATCCGTATGCGATATACAAAGTCAAGAGAAAGATTATAATTTATAAGAGATATTATAATTTACGCTCTGGGGTATTTTGGCATATAAAATATATTTTTTCTCTGGCGTTCTACGGTGAAGTAAAATTTAAGAAATATTGAAAAAATTTTTTTTGCTCCGCATAGTTTCTCTATATTATACTTCCTTTATGATAATAGGCGTTTTCGTTTTTTAGTTCAGAGCAGAGCACTAACTGTCAAAAAAAGATTCTTGTTTTTTTTCCTCACAGTGTTCAGAACTTAAAACCCGTTTTTTTATGCACGCTCAGAGCGTACTCTATGTGCTCGATTTAAATTGACAGAGTACGTAGAGCGCTTAAATGTCAAAAAGTGATTTTTATTTTAGAACAAAATAGATGAAGCTACTATACGATGGTAAAAAAGTAAACCATTTCAAAATTTAAAATAAATTTCAACAGTAATTTTTACAATTTAGGAAATAAAGAACGATGATATAAGCTGTGATGGTAAATAATGGATATTTGATCAAAAATAATTTTTTTTTAGTTTAAACTTTTTTTTTACTTAGTTTTAAAAAAATATATTTTTTGATTATTAAATTTTAGTGTTTAAGTGAAGTAAGAATTCAACGCTCCTCTTAATAGATTTAATAAAGACATTTTTTTGAAGAATAGAGAAAGGAGTCAAAAAAGTAGTCTTCATTGAAGCAAGCAAAGGAAGTAAAAGTGAGGCAAATAATGTGAGACAACAAATCGACAAATCGATACAAAATCCTTATAACCGATACTTGTTTGCATAAGAGATGTCTTTTGGGTAGATTTAGGCGTGGTCCCTTCGATATACTTATTTTATTCATAATGGGCATACTTTATTTTGAAATATTTTTAAACATTGCTTCAACACTTTAGAAAAAGTAGATTGAGCCATTTCTACATCGTAGTCCTTGCCAATGCCATGTTGTGAGCTTCGTTCTGCAAAAAATCTAATAACTGCGCGCAATTTATGTATTGGATTTAATCCTAAACATTTTAAAGGAGCTTTTCTTATGCCATTAAATCTAATAAATATTTGAAAGCTGATTTGCTGTGTTGGAAATTCATTTTAAATCTAAATTAATGTATATGTTGAAAATAAACGTATTGAATAATGTAGATATATAAATACTTACGATCTTTAACTCAAATCGAAAGGATTATATGAATATCTTAGAATTCTCCTTTCTAATCTGAGATTCCTCTGAGTTTCTTCTTCTTTCTCACTACTCCAAAAGCAATCGAAATCATATTGTTGTACACTCAAAAAATTTTTTGTTTATAAATCAAAATATATTTCGAAATAAAGTTTTCATAAATAATTACTTCAAAATTCAAAACAATAATAAACGTCAAAACATTATATCCTTACTTTTAGAAAATATAATTCAAACGTCAAAACGTGATTTTGAATTTTCGAAAAAAAAAATTGTCAGTGTAGATTTTTAATTGTCTACGAGGGAATTTAAAATTGCTAAAACTTTTTGTTCGTAACGTAGCTAATTTTTTTTTTTTTTTTAGAATGGGGGTAGCTGTTTCCCTTTATTGTAAAAATCTTCAAATCTATCAGTTGACTGCTTTAAGTTAGAATTCCAAAATAGGTAGCTCGCAAAAACTTCATTCGTATATCCTTTAAAAGATTTATCAAATTCTTCCAAAACTTGATTGAGAGTTACTTCAGTCAGAGGTGCAATAAAAAGGTAAATTTAGTTGTTCATATCTACTTTTCAATTCCTTACAAGAAGTCAGCTTTCCAACGTCGCCAAGCTTCACATACATTTCCAGTCATCATGAATTGTTCAATTTTTAAAGATGTCATTTTAAATTTTTTTTTCTTTCTTCAAATTTGTATTCTGTAATTTTCTTTATTTCTTAGAGTTCGTTTAACTCTGACACCATGTTATGTCCTTATTAAAGTCGTTGACTATTTGTACGCTGTACATTTAATAAGACATAAATATTATTAATTAAATAAAAAGAGTTTCTTTTAAATTTAATATATGTTTATTATTCTGCACATTCATTCATTAGGCAGACATCTTAAAAAGTAATGATAATTACATGTAACATATAAAGATAAGCCCTCAACTACGTACTATATTAAGTATTAGTATTCAGTGTGTATATCATAGTCATACGGTACGGATGTTTTATATTACGCTAATTCTTTTTAATTTTATTTGGAAATTTATTGAAGATTTTATCCCTAATAATCTTTGGAAAAAGTTATATCTCAATTATACTATAACTAAATATATTTTAGTTTGTGAATATTAGTCCTTTTATTTGGAAAATATTGAATTAATTCTAATGAATTTTTCGCATTGATATTTTATTTTTTATTTTTAATTCACTTTAATCATCACATACATAATATTATAACACTTAATTTACCTACTTACTTAAATAATCATATACAGCAGTTACTCATAAATGACAGTGTATCTGTGTAATACTGGTGATCCTATTGAATATAATGAAGCAGCATAATTGGATGCATATATTGTAAATCATAATTTAAATTTTAACTTCTTACAAAATTAAATATAATAAAATTACAAAAAAAAATAAATAAAATTAAAAAAATACCTGTGAAAAAACGTCACTATATACTTATTTATAACACATACTAAAAACTATCTAACCTGGTTTGATATTAAAAGTGTACATCCCACTCTGTATCAATTTTATAAACGGGAATAGAACAAACATATTAGTGCAGAAAGATAAGACTTAAATCAATAATTATTTAAAAAAAAACATTTGATGCTCTTGACTGAGAACCTTAGCAGCAAAATAACCTAAACTGTTACTGTTAATGGCTCTGCTAGGATATCTAATATCTTCAGGTAAATCCCAGTTTTGTGGATGTTGATGATTCCTAGTTATCAGTAAATCTTCTAGCATTCGTTGTGCTAGTACACCAGTTGCTGGATATGACGCATATTGTCCGATAGCATCTTGAATCGGTCCAAAATATTCAGGTCTTCTCCAACTTGTGTCCCCTTCAACTACTTCATTCGTAGATAGTTGTGGATGGTATATTTTAAATTTTAGTTCTCGACCTTTCGGAATTTTAGTATTACCGAACCCTGATAAATATGTAATGATTTTGGTACAGTATAAGAACCTGATGAAATTTGGTCCAAGAAATAGTCTTCACTATATGTTAATTGGCGCCCGTTTAACTTTTCAAGCTGTAATAGACGACAAAAGACTAATACTCCTACGTAATAGTCATGAACTGATAGTGGAACAGTTTTCCCGTACGAAGGTGAAAGACAGCTTGCTTTAATATTAGTCTGTTCACACATTTGAGGCAATATCTCACAACCGCTGTCGATTTTTTGCCTATCAGCTATACGTTTAAACTGCTCTGATGGAGTTGAAAAATATGCTTTTTCAGCAAGTGGATCATTTTGAACATCGGTAGTCGAGCAGGTGCTCCTAAGTTTGCACTTACATTAGTGCGTGCCATAGGTTTCTTATTTTGACCCCAGCTTTTGCTAGATCTTCCACCCCTATTGGCATTTCCACTATTATTATTATTACCACTATTATTATTGTTGTTATAATTATTATTATTATTATTGGTGTTACGATTATTTTGACGATAACCACCACGTTTATTATTATTATTGTTATTACTCATACTCTTGCTAGAGATTTTCTGAATACTTGAATTTTGTTAATTTAAAATGGGGCTTATAAAAAATTATTTACATATTATATAAACTAATAAATAAACTAATATTTTCGGGTTATATAATACCGTTGCAATTTTTAAAATGAATCTTTGTCAGCACGAATTGAATTATTTAAAATGGTTTCAACACATACTTAAAATAAACATTTTTTTTGTATATATTATTTCATATATTGTTTTTAAATCAACTGAAAATATTGAGATGAGATCAGGTAAAATACTTACATGCGTTCTTGTTTAAACATGTGCGTAATATTTTGTTTAAGAAGTAAACTAAAAGTTTAAACTTAAAACATAAGTAAAAACTTAACAACTAAGCTGTAATATTTAATTTAAAATTTTAAAGATTAAAAAAATAAGCTTATAAGTTTTAAATTAATTATATAAACAAAAATAGTTAAGTTTAAAACTATTCCAAATGTTTAGAAACTTGAATTAAACTGTCGCAAGTTTTATTTAATGAATTTTTCATTTAAAATATAAACCATATTTTTTTGAATAAAGTTAATAAAAAAAAACTGAAATTTTCGACCACGTTGTTGGTTTTTTTTTTAGTGAACACCGTGGTAAAATATCTCATATATATAAACTTATTTGAAATTTTAACGAATATATTTTACCTAAATCTTTTTAAATACTGTTACTAATTGTTTATGATTGATCACTTTGTATCTTAAAAATTCTACCGTACACAGAGAGAAAAGCTTGAAGCTTGAAGCTAAACTAATGTAAATATAACATAATTCAAGTAATTTATCATCAGCCTGATTTTGAGCCAAGAAAATATTTTCATAATTGAAGAATATCGTTTTCTTGAAATTCAGTTTTCTTATATCATATAAACTGCTCTCACGATTTAATACTTAATCATTTCATGAGTTATGAAAGTACTTTTTTGATTTAAGAAACGATCATTTCATGATTTATGTAAAATTTAGATGATATCAAATTATTATTAACTTGATGAATTAAGAAAGTACTTTCTTGATTTAAGAAAGTTTTTTTCACAATCTCACAATTTTGACTGTTGCATTTCAAATCTTGTAAATCGAAAACTAAAATTTTAGAGGGGAAAGAAAAAACTAAATTCTTCGTTTAAAATTTTGATATATCTAACAATATAATAAATTTAAATAACGAACAACACTTTAAATAATTCTTGGTTAAAAAAAAATAATTATTTTAAACGAATAATTAGTTTTTTCTTCAAGTTTTTTTTCGATTTAGGTGTCACTTGGCAACTGTTGATTTGCTACAAACTGTAGGAATAAAAACAGAAATTTTCAAAAGATTAAAATAATGTATTTATTAGAAATTATATATTTCTTAAAAGTTTTCTTAATCTAGATATACAAATTTTGTTTACATAAATCTTGGCTTAAACATTATCCGGCCATCAGGTAATTTATGTGATTGAAAAGGTTTATTCTTTTTTTTCGCTTAAATTAACAATTTTATATATATTTTCTTTTTTACCAATTACAAATACACGAAAATGCTTGTCATATTCAATTATTTCCATTAAGTTTAAAATTACATAAAAGTTTTCTTCTACTATTATAATATCTATTATTTGTAATAGATGGTTACATATATTATCAAACAAAAATTAATTGATTTTATAATTAGTTCCTCTAAATTCAACACTTGATATAATTAATACATTATTCTCAAAAGAAGGAAATTCCAAAGTATTTGTCAAGATAATTTTTCGACTTAAAACTTCCTATTATCACTTTAATATCTGATTCGAATTCAATATTTTTGAAACTGTTAAATGCAAATTTGATTAGGTATTTTTTTGCTAGAGATAAAGGAAGATTTACTCTAGACGACGATACATTTGTATAATTTTTCATTTCAGCATGCTCAGATTCAAACCTGATACACCAAAACATTTTAAATGGTTCTGACGTTTTAATTATTCGATGATAATGCGTCAAAAAATGATGTTTTGTTTTCAAAGTATCATTAAACACTGTCATGTATGAAGAGTTGTGTTTTAAAATTTTTGGTTGTAACCTCTTAATATCAAGAGGACTAAACATATCTTTTAGCAATAGTTCTACTAATTCATGTAAAAGTAGCACATAATGCCAAATTTTATCACTTATTGGAAGTTTATCTCCTACAAAGCATGTAATATATTCTAAAAAGCAAACAGATTGTATAGCTGTAAGATGAAGCTATTTATTTTTTATATGAACAACTTTTATACATGATGTGCGATTGGCAATTTCAGTTTCACCATAATCAAAATTTTGAATGCGATAATTTAAAAAATCTAACGTAAAATATTCTTTATTGTATATAATATAATGAAGACTCTTTGATAAACCATACTTTACTATTCCTTCAAAAACATTATATCGACGCAAAAATTTTCTGTAACATGAAATGAATTAATATTTTTAAATATAGAATTTTCAAATATGCCAGTCTCTTTATAGTTATTCATAGTTAAATGTTTTTTATAATTAATTTTATTTCTATAAGTAAATCTATATTATCAGAACATTTTAATTTTTAAGCAATTGTCATTTTTTTTTCTGTGTACAAAATCGACAATAAAAGTTATGACTAAAACCTTTAGAAAACCCTAAAAGGTTGTTTAGGCCTAAGTTATCTCCAAGAACAAGACCTAAAACAAAGTACACTTTGTATGTTTTGTGTATAGTTTTTATTACAACACCTTCTGTTTCTAATTTTTTTATTTTTTCGATCAAACAATAATAAAAAGATTTTTTCCTTCCAAATGTTTTTAAAAATCTTTTGATTCATGATCATTGCTACAAAAATATTTTCGAGAGAGGAATATTTTTTTGGCAATGTTGGAAAATGAAAATAAAAGTCAGCAAGAGTTTGTTTCCCCGAAAAACTACCAAGTGGATTTCCTGTCTCCAAATCATCGTAGTATAGAAAATAAGGAATTACGAATTCTTTTTTAAGTAATTTTAATTTTGTTTGCCACAATTCGCATTGTATAAAATTTGATATGATATTATCATTTGAATTTAATAATGCATCCATATAATTTAATGTCAGTTTAGAACTGACAGTTAAACTGTTCAGTTGGTTAAATTAGACAGCTCGTTCGGAATTTTTGATTTTATTTTTCTAATACTTTATTTTGTTAAATTTCGTTCGTGAATATCATTCGGAAAGAAAAATAAATATTTTTGAAAATAATAATAAAAATGTATGAAATTAGTTTGAAAATTATATAATAAAGTGTAAAAATTTATTTAAAATTTGGAAATACCTAGTTATTTTTCAAATTTTATAATTAATACACATGTTTATGTAAAAAGAATTATTGTTTTTGTGAAAATTCTAAACAGAAAAGTTTTAATATTATTAATTAGTAAATATTATGCAATTGGAATAGTGTTATGAAATGTTCAATATTTCTAATTCAACAAATATTTTATTTATTTGAAGAATTTTTAAACATTTAATGATTTTAATATAGTCCAAAATATTAATTTAAATTGAAAAACAGAGCTGCAGAATTAAAAAAAGAAAGAAAAACTTGAATAAAATAAAAATAAAAATAAAAATACTGAATCAACAGAGCTAAAAATTAAAATTGACAAGTGACAAGTTAGGAAACGGTATTGGTATGCACAAACACTCAATTGATGCAGTGGATTATTGATTGGCTGCACTGCAATTTCGCATCTAGTGGTCAGATTTAGAAACATTATCAGTGTTTGAACTTTTTTTCAGCTTTTCTTTACAAACATTTTTCTTTCGAACTTTTTTAAAACTTTTTTTTGTTCATAAATATTTTATAATGTTCAAAACTGATACCTGAAAACAAGTTTATTAAATAAATAATATAATAATCATCAATAATGTCTGGTTGGCATAAATAATTTGCAAATTAATAATGGATAGTTCTTCATCCCATTTTCAAATTGTACATCAGAATATTAGAAGTTTGAGAGAAAATTATTCAACGCTTTTTTCTTATTTAAACTCTTTGCCAGTCTGGCCTGATATTATCTTTATTAGTGAAATTTGGATTTTTGAAAATGAAATGGATGATTTCAATATTCCTAATTATTCTTTCATTGCAACATGCAATTCCTCTTATTGTTCTGGTGGAGTAGCTGCTTATTATAGAAGTGACTTAAAATGTACTTTTTGTAATTACAATCTTAATTCCTGTGATTTGATCAAAGTTTCCTTCAACATTGGGAGTATTGAATATTGTTGTATTTGTGTGTATAGACTTCATAAAAGTAGCGTTACTGATTTTGTTTCAGAGATTACAAGT
The DNA here is from genome assembly GCA_963942445.1 of Argyra leucocephala. NCBI lineage: Eukaryota > Metazoa > Arthropoda > Insecta > Diptera > Dolichopodidae > Argyra > Argyra leucocephala. The sequence goes on along the minus strand of OZ012679.1, from coordinate 51,207,049 downwards.
TTTTTATCTTTAGAAAAATCTAAAAACCTTATATTGCTTGGCGACTTTAATATTGATCTTTTTTCTCATTCACAAGTTACTACAAATTATATTATGCTCTTGTCCTCATTTGGTTTTTATTCACTTATTTCTAAGCCTACTCGCCCATCTTCTGGTACTTGTTTGGATCATATTTTTATAAGGCTACATAAAGACAATAAATTGACGCATATGGGTGATGTTTGGGACCTTCGTTTATCTGATCATTGTATGACCAGTCTAAGTGTTTCGTTTTCTGTTGAGAAATTAAAAAATAATAATATTGACTTTATTAACATTGCTTCCTTAGATTTTATTCGTTTAAGGCAAAATTTACTGGTTGAATCTTGGGAAAACGTTTTTGAATCTTCGTTTTTGTCCTTCGACTGCTTATTCTAATTTTTTCAAAATCTTGTTTGGACATATTAATGTTTGCTCTAATCCTCCGAATTTTAAAAATATTAGAAAAAGACTGAAACCTTGGATGTCTAATAATTTACTTAACTTGATCAATAAACGAAATAAGTTAAGATTAACATCCGAAAAATGCAAGGTTGGTCTATTTTTATAACAAGCTTTGTAAAGACATTAAATTAAAAATTAAGAGTTGTAAAGATAATTTTTACATTTTACGATTAAGTAGTAACAGAGGAGACACGAAAGCTGAATTGAAAATCATCAATTCAATATTAAACAGGAATTCTTCCACGTCTTCAAATATTTCTTTGGAACTAAATAGGAACTTAGTTAATGATCCTTCAATTGTTGGTAATCATTTTAACAATTTTTTGTCTGGGATTGCCGAAGAAATCACTCTTACTACCCAAACTGATGCTAGAAACATTTCATTTATTTCTTCGGAACTTAATGATGAAGTTTATCAACGGGAAAGTTTTTTCTTTGAACCTTTCTCATCACTTGAATCATCTCATAGAATTATTATGGGCCTCAAAAATTCCAATTCGAAATCGGATTTTTCTCAAATTCTTTCTAATAATATTCTTAAAGAAATATCTTTATTCATTGTTGATGTGTTATGTTTCATTTTCAATCTAAGTATATTTAAAGGCGTTTTTCCAGACCAACTAAAAACTGCAATTGTCATTCCTCTTTTCAAGAAAGATCTTCCTCTGGACCCGAATAATTACAGGCCCATTTCTCTTCTATATCCTATTTCTAAAATTTTTGATAAAGCAATTAAGGTGAGAATTGTAAGTTTTCTCGATCTCACTAACTTTTTCAGTAATAATCAATTTGGATTTAGAAAAAAGAAATCTACAGAAGATGCGCTACTGAAACTCTGTTCTGAAATTTACAGTGGTCTCAATAATAATAAGTCTAGTGCTGCTCTTTTTATTGACATTACGAAAGCGTTCGATACCGTTAGCCATGAACTGTTGCTGAAAAAGCTCTCTAATGCAGGTTTTAGAGGTTTCATTCTGAATTGGTTTGAATCTTTTCTCAAAGACAGAGATCAATTAGTTAGAATAAATGGCACCAACAGTTCTCCTAACAATATTAAAGTAGGCGTTCCGCAAGGCCCGTTCTTGGTCCTATTCTGTTTCTCAGTTTTATAAATTCCTTATTTCAGCAAAATTTTAAAGGTAATTTGACTGAATTTGCGGATGATACCGCCTTTTCTTATAATAGTAATGGCCTACTAAATACCTTTATAGATCTTAATTATGATTTAGATTTGATTAGGAAATGGTTCTTTTGTCATAACCTCATTGTTAGTCACAAAACTAAGTACATCTTATTCAACCTAAATGGTAATATTCCAGTTGATTGTAAATTATTCTATCACTCTCCAAGTTGCTGTAAATTTTCTCTTAACTTATGTGATAATAATACTTATTCTTATAATGACTCAATGGTCTGCGACAAACAATGTTTTGAGCTTGAACTTGTTGAATCCTTTAAATATCTGGGTATTGTTCTAGATAATAGATTAAACTGGTCTAATCACTCACGTAATTTGAAGAATTATTGTACTAAGGTTACAAGATATATGTACCATCTAAGTCTGTATTGTTCAACTAAAGTTTTGAGAATGGTTTAGTATGCTCTTTTTAACTCAAAACTTCAGTATGGTATCACCTTTTGGGGAGGTGCTAATTTCAATAAAATTTCCCCACTTCTTGTTTCACAAAAGCATGTAGTAAGGATTATTCTCAAGAAAAATCGACTTACTCCTAGCTCCCTTTATTTGTTAACCTTGGAATTTTATCCCTTCGCTATTTATATTTTTATAAGTCTTTGAAAGTATTTTTTATTAGGTCGGGCTATTTAAATCAGCGATTTGTATTAAATTATAATCAACCTTAGAATCAATAACAGGAATTTAGTATTGTTACCTAGAGCTCATACCGCTCATTTTCAACATTTCTATACTTCTTTGGCTCCCAGAATTTTTAACAGCCTCCCTGAAAGTTTAAAATTGGAACGTTGCTTTTCATCCTTTTCTAAAAACCTTAAAAATTGGTTATTTCAATTTGACAATTCTCGATTTGAATTATTTATTAACTAAATTTTAATTTCTCTCACACTTCTAACTTCTTGCTAACTTTTTTCTTTCAATTTTTATTTCATTAATTTATTTGTTAAATTTAATTTTTTGTATTTTCAAAATTTAGAATCTGAAATATTTTTGTTACTTTAAAAAAAAAAAAAAAAGAAAAAAAAAAAATTGTATTGTTGTCAAACTTGAATATAATTATGTTTTAATTTTTTTTTTAAAGAATATTGGAACTGTATATAAGGTCATTTAACTCTTGCTTATTTGTAGCAACTGAATGATCGCAACTTATTTCTAATACTTTACAACTTGATTCTTATATTTAATAAAAATAAAAATTTTGGTTGAGTGTAATTAAATAAACCGTTTAAATAATTAATTTATTAGTATGTATATTTCGAATGTTTTTCTTGGAATCTAATAATTTGTTTAATTTATTAATTATAAGTACTACATTATGTAAATAATATTTGAAATAAATGGATTATTTTAATAAAATATTTTTTTGTATTTTGAAGTACATTTGATTTCTCAAAATTTTCGTGATGACAAATTATTTATTAGGAAAGCTGTAAATAGTAAAATAATTAGAGTTCTGCACGACAAGAACTTAAATGTTGAATAATACTCCTGATTATAATTTGCCATCTAACACAGACGTTAAAGCAAACTTATACCTTATTAGCGATATACACTTTAATAATAAAAACTCTTTAAAAATAATTTACATAAGTGCTAGAAGTTTGAAACACAAATTGGAAGACTTAACATATCTATTAGATATTATAAAAAACACTATTCATATTATAATTGTTAGTAAAACTTGGATATTAGATGCTGAATATAAATGTTACAACATAAGTTATTATTCATATCATTATTTCATATCTAAAGATTTTACGAAATCAGCTACGAATATGTTACATAATTTGGATAAATTATTTGAAAGTGGAAAATTGTAATAAATACCGCAAATAGATTCAGTATGAGTTCCTAAAGGATTATTTACTTGAAAATCGTCGAAGTATAGAAAGTGTGGAATGCATATTTCATTTTTATATTTTGCGACTTTTTTGTTCCACAGTAAACCTTGTGTAAAATTTGAAATAAAATCTGATTCATTACAGTTTCTGTTTATGTTTTTCAAAGTTTCACTTAAAATATTTTCTTTTTCAAAATATTAAATTTTAGAGGTAACATTATCCTTGTTTTCATAAATGCAAACCTGCCGTCAATCTGCATATTCTGAATTTATGAACACGCTTGCAGATTTTCTGAACGTTGTTCATAAATGCAGACTCAAAGTCTACTGGGCGTCAACTTGACAGAATAAATTTTTAGTATGCGTAAAACTTTTTGAACTAGTTTTCTTTGTTTTTGTTGTGGTTTAGTTTTTTTTTGTTATTTAACCCTTTCACGTACCTGAGAAATCCGTTAACTTATCTAAAAAAAATTTATGGGGCCTTTTTTTAATTTACACTTATTGAAAAAAAAAATAAAAAAAAAAAAATTTTTTTTGTTAAAGTGGAAAATTTTGGGGTGGCGTAATACTTGCCGTTAGTTGCCTAAGAATTTTAATGGTGGCAATATATGTGCCGTTTTCTTTTACGAGAGGGAAAAAAATTAAAGATTTTTAAAATTTTCTGTCATTATTTTACTAATGATTAATGATTATTATAATAACTGGAATAAAATATAAAAACTTCACAAGAAAAAAAAATTATAACAATTCGTTAGCAAAAAATTATAAACAAAAATGAAAAAGTTAATACAAAAAGTTAAGTTTTTACAAGTAGTGAAAATTTGCGAAACATGGAGCAATACAAAATGGTACCTGACACATTGTACATGAAATTTTTGAGCGCTTATTGTTGGTTTTTGTACTACAAAGCCGACAACGACGATAATTCGCTTCTTCTATTAGGCGGATTTCATCTGGAACTCCAAAATTCTTTGTCAATCCTGCACCAGTTTTTTTTCTCTTATAGAGTGACTTAGCAATAGTTTGTGATTTTTTTGAAAATTTTAAAATTAACTGTCTTGCAAGCGAATTTCTAAAGTTTAAGTTGTTAATTTTTTCTATAGTTAAACAGGAGTGTAATATATGTGCATTAGTAATCGTAGCATCCAAAATAAAATAGGAAATACGGATCCACCAGCGATAACTTCGCCGACCAATAGAATAAGTGGCTCGTTTTTGATCAAATCGGTCAACACCACCCATTCGCTTTGTATACTCTTTCACCATTTCTGGACATTGTATATCAGCTTTAGCTCCATTTTTTTGTGTTCGCGAAACAGTTGTTTTATTTTTTGGATGAAAAGCTGTCGAGATCAAGTTGACCTCTTTTGTATCCATCCATTGCACAAAGCCAACATTTTTTTTGACTCTCCATATGTAGTTTCCTTTTTTTATTTTAGGTTTTTTTTGTTTTGCAATTCTTTTATTTATCCTTACAGTTCCAGTTGAATATATCTTATCTTTTAGTAGGTCTTCCAACAATTCAGTGGAAGAAAAGAAATTATCGAATGCGACATGAATTGGCCAATCTTTATTTTTCAATGCATTACATAAATTTTTAACTACTGAAGCACCCAGACCTCCCTCTAAAACCTTTGCTGATTTTCCGGTATAGATATCATATTGATATAAATATCCTGTTTTAGAATCGCATCGTGACCAAACTTTATATCCTCGCTTTATTGGTTTCATCGGCATATATTGTTTCAAGCTTGATCGACCTTTAAACAATATCATGCATTCATCTATGCTCTGCAATGAGGAATCCTTTGCCATGTTACTAAATATAAATGTACTTTATATAATTTATCATAATTATCCACTCCATATTTCGGTAATTTAGTGTTATCATTTAGATGCAAATTTTCCAATATTTTTTTGAATCTGTTTAGTGACATAACAGATGTGATTGCTTCAACATGATATAAAGGATCGGTTGACCAATATAAATTTAAAACAGGTAATGGATGAAGCCCCATGTAAATAAGAATACAATAAAACAATATATTTCGTCTTCTGTAACAGGTTGCCAATTTTTTGATATCTTTTGCTCGGCATAGCGGTTTGTTTCAGAAACAATTAACACCATAATATTGTCATTGAAAAATTTAGTGAAATAATCAATCGGCTTAGTTCTACTTGAGAATCCAAAGCCGGCAGCAGGCTCGATCTCAACTACATCAAAATTTGGAATATCTGATGGCTCCGAATCAATCATTTTCCAATCATCTTCGTCACAGTCTGAACCATTTTCGTCCCCCAAATCTTCATCCTCATCAGCCACGTATTCCTTTTCTAATTGTTGGTAACAGGACGAAGTTGATGGTTCATTTTGGTATTTTTTCAAAACTTCTTCATCTAAAACTTGCTGATCCTCGTCCTCACTCTCCAAACCATTTTCCGATTCTTCAAGAAAATCAGCAAGCATAAGCTGTATTTCTTTTTCGTTCATGGGTTTTGATTTTATATCTAAATAAAAATAACAAAAATAAAATTTAAAAAGAGCAACGGCAATTATATTGCCACCTACCTTATTACTTGAAACACAACGGCAAATATGTTGCCACCTATTAAATATTGAAATATTCACACTACCTTCACTTTTAAAACTTCTTACCATACAATTCGAATACATAAAATGTTCCTCTTCAAATCGTATTACTACACTGAACAAAATAATAAATTTTACGATAGAAAAAAGCAAGTGGAAAAAAAAGGAAGGAAATTCCCTTTTTCAAAACTTCAATTTTTAATAAAACGTCTTATTTTTAAATTTAAAATTACAGTTTGGTTGTTATATTTGATATTTTTTAATTGACGACATCTCTACTTTATTAGATAAAACAAAAAAGAAAAATTAACGACGTAGTAGATAATTTTTTGTGGTGGCAATATATATGCCGATGTATATGAAAGGGTTAAATAAATTTATTATTTTAAAAATGTAAGTATTCCATATTTTTTAATATATTAGAAAAACTTGAAATAAAAAATTTATTATTTATAGGAGTAGTGATTCCGAAATTAGTCTTACTATAACCAAATGGTCATCACCACTTTTAAAATTGTTAATTTCCACTAGACTTGCTATGGAAAACGATTTTAAAAGTGGAAAATATAAAAAAAAAGTTTTATGGGGAAAAGTTTTGATCAAAATGAAGGAAAATACAAATTTGTTTATTACAAGAGAGTAAATAATGAAGAAATTTTTCAACCTTTGGGCCACTTATAGGCGGATAAAGAAAAAAAATAAAGATAGTGGAAGAGATGTAACTGCGTGGGAGTGGCTTGAGCTCTTCGATGAAGTTTATGGCACACGCCATGGTATCGATCCGCCTAGAGAATTAATTGCATCAACATCACTGGAACATGCAGGTAGTGATGTTAGTGAAGACGAAATCAGTAAACCAAGGGCTAAAAGAAAAAAGAATAGTGAGTCTAAAGAAATTTTAAGTCTTTTAAAAAGCGAAGCAGAAAAAGAGAACGAAAGATGATTTTCATGCTAATTTTATAATCATTGTTTTTTTAGAATATTTTTATTCATAAATTTTAGACATCAAGAATACTTAGAGTTAGAAAGAATAAAAATTGGATTAGAAGAAAGGCGACTATCCATACTTAGTTCACTCAAAACTTTGTTAGAAGAACTTCTTTCGAAATGATAAGAAACTTTGGAAATGTAAGAAGTTAATATGGTTGTGAAAAGATTGTGCTAATTTATCATTTAATATTTTAAGATTATGAATTGCTTTTATTTTTTAAAGCTTGATATTTAATTAGTGTTAAGAACATTTTTAAAGTCTGATATTTAATTAGTGTTAAGAATATTTATCTAGTATTAAGTGAGAAATTATATTTTAAGAAAAGACTGAAGTTTTTAAAAATATATAAAGTTTTTATTTTTAATGAATATTGATATGTTTTAAGTGTTATCTTACATTTATCTTAAATTCTTAAATTTGAATTTGTTTTTTATGTTATTTTTTAAATCTGTAAATAATTTTGTAATTTTGTATTACTTATATAAAATACTATACATTTTATAATATTGAATTTGAATTTGTTTTTCATTTTATTTTTTAAATCTGTAAATAAGTTTATAATGTTGAAATACTTATGTATATAAAAGAAAATATAAATTAACTTTATGATTAATATTGAAAAAATGGTTAACTACAAAATAACATCGCTAATCTATCACGTATAGCTTTAGCATCATCTGCACTTTCATCTGCTGGTACATCTGCTGGTACTGAAAGGACATTCAAATTTTCATTTATTTCCACAGTAGCACCTTCTGTTTGTATTATGTGATTATGTAACACAATGCACGACAATACAGTAAACTTTACATATTTAATATTTTTTAAGTCAATATATTTAAGGATTCTAAACATATTCTTAAGTCTACAATATGCTTGTTCAATAATAACTCTCGTCGAGCTGTGAACGTAATTACATTTTTTTTGGCTTTCTGTTAAAAATCCATTATCTCGGTATGGAACAATTAAATATTTAGATAATGGATATGCCATCCTTTATCAAATTTCTTTTTCCAGTTGCCAAATCTTTCCCAAGAGGACTGTTTTCCCAAACGAAAGCATCATGGCAACTACCGGGATATCCTAAAAATACATCGATAAACTGCATTGAGCTGTCTCAAACTCCCTAAAAAGATTAAACAAAAAATGTAATAAAAAAAATTAATAAAAAATCACCTGAAGTAAAACCGAATGAAACTGTTTCCTATTGAAATAGCTGACAGCATCTTCTTTTGGAGCCTGAATTGGAATGTGACAACCACCAACACAACCTACTACGAAAGGTATTGGATTTTTGCGAAGATTCAAAAAGCCTTCAACGCATTTTTGTTGGTCGTTTTCATTTACGGGCCATTTGATAAAATCGTTTCTTATCTTAAAAAGAGTTCTGATAACATATATATAAGAATTAAAGGCCGATCCCATACTAATATTAAATAGATTTGATATTTCTCTGAATGTACAGCCAGTAGCTAATCTCCAGACAGTTGAATATAATGATATTTGCAAATTTAATTTAGGACGCCCTTTTTTATATTGTTCCAAAATGGCCTAAGTTTATTTTGCAGCTTCTATAATAATTTCATAAGTACGACATTTTGGCTTTTAATTTATAATTAAAGTAATTCAAATACTTACTATAAAAGTGCCTTTTGTCATTCTAAAATGACTTCTAAATACCTCATCCGGAAATTCTCTAATAGTTTTTACAAATTTATTAACTTTAGGCACTCTTTTAATTTTTTTTAATAAATTTGGAATTATTATCTTCCTTCTTTTAATAATTGTTTTTTGTTTACGTTGTAAACTAGTACCACTTTCACTATTTGTCTCTATTATAGCTTGTAAAAGTATTGTTACTAAATTTTTATGCATTTTAAAAAAATATAAGTTCACAAAAAAATCACTAATTTTTTAATGTATAAATTGTTTCTTTTTTGTTCACGCGTCGTTTAAAAAACAAGAAATATTAAATGAGCAGAAACTTTGCAGAATTGTCAGATAAATGTAGATTATAAGTAGAGTTTGTGTTTATTATTGCAAAGTACGCCAACTGGTGGCAAACTTGTTGAGAGTTTGCAGCATTTATGAATACACCCTATACCTTTGGTAATTTGTTCACAATAATTCGATTCTCCATTTTTTTGGACTAAATTTATGCTAGAATCAATTGTAAATTGTATTAGGTCATCCGAATAATTATTATTTTTTAACCACTTTTGCAAAATAAAATCACTTTTACAAGATTTAAATGGATCTACCATATAATATTGAAGTTTATTTATTAAAATATCTCTTTGACTATCAGTTATTACATAAGCAGTAAGTAAATTTAAACAAGAAGAAATCGGTTTAAAAAGTTTTTCACATATAAGTTCCTGGGTTTTTTGTACATCTTTTCGAGTTAAATGATCGTTATTGTGTAAGGAAAGACTAAATGCAACAGCATATTTATCCCATGCATTCAGTTTTTTTGAAGCTAATGACAATTTATCTACAAGAGGAGTTTCTTATAGGTTTTGTAAGCAATTTGGCGGACTATTATTCAATTGAGGAACTAATTTTACTGAAGAACTATTAGAAGATTTATGTACACTACTCTCGAAATTAGATGATTTATGTTTTCTTTGATGTCGATAATAAGTTTGTAAATTACTAAATAATTGGAAGCACTCCTTTTCACAGCATTTAATTTCTGATACATTTGGAATACCGTGAAAATATTTTAAATGCAATTTCTACTGCATATATGTTAAATTTGATTTCATACATAAATAGCATCTTGTCATTTTCACAACTTTATGACTTAAACTGCGTGGAGTTTTTAGAGTTTTAGATTATTTTCCAAACACAACTAAGCAATTATATAAAAATAAGACTTGAATTTATTTTGTTTTGAAAACTGTATAAAAATATTTAGAATAAGCTAAAGTTAAAAAGAAAGTAGGGAAACAGAAAATAAAAAACTTATTTAAACATGCAAATAAAATAATTTCTAACCTACAAAATTTGCATTTTAATGAAAAAAAATAATATTTACAACTTACCTGAAAATAGCTCTTCCAAATTTAAAATAAGTATTTATTTTGTATTTTTTTGTATTTTTTTTTTAACTTGTAACTTTTTTTTTTACTTAGATAATATTAATTTAAATTTTAAACTTTTAATTCTTAACTTCATCCAGAAAATTCTTCCTAATTATAAGAACAATGCAGACTTGAACGAGAACGAGACAAAAACTGAAATTACTTTATGAGGAAAAAATGTTTGTACATGTGATGACTCGTTTGTTTTTTTTTTCTTCTTTTCAACAATATGTTATTCAATGTGACAGTAATGTATGTGATATTGATGAATATATTTCAATATGACAAAGTTTACGTTCACATTAAGATGCGTTGAATTTTTTGAAAAATTTTCTTCAAAATGATGATTTATGTATTAATAATGAAAATGGTTTTCTTAGTTG